>JARGCV010000023.1:35117500-36617500 GCA_034064705.1 Bothrops alternatus | reverse complement strand
GCAGGGCTGTCAGGGCTCAGTGGAAGTGCCAGGATCAGCGCTTCTTCAGGGTTGTCAGGGCTCAGTGGAAGCGCCAGGATCAGTGCTAGGCTCCAGCTGGGCCCAGAAGAAGCGCCAATCAGCTGGAATGTTGCAGCATCTCCAGGGTCTTGTGATTTACATTCAGATGACGGTCACAATGTCCCAGGGTCATGTGAAGTGATCAGACCTTGCTGCAACCACCCAGCAGACGGGGGGAATAAAAACCAAACACCGCCCCCCACCCCCGCTGCCAATCCTCAATAGAAATGCTCACAACAATGAAAACCTCGGACAGGAGGAAGAGCGCCACCGGGTGGGCAGGCAGGTGTCTTGCTCGGCTCTGGCTTGGGGGACACTTTTTTCAATGCCATTGTAACTTCAAACAGTCATTAAGCGAACTGTTGTAAGTTAAGGACTATCTGTACTTTATCACTTTTTTCCTTTTTTTTTTTTTGGTCATCAAGTTTTTGACACCTTGCTAGGCGACTGGTGGTACTCGGATATTGCCATATCCTAAAAGTGGTACAATGGGTGAAAAGGTTGAAAAGCCCTGACCTAAACAATTAAACTAAATAGGGTATGCAGTTCAGACTGAACGGAAGCAAGATTTTCCAGTCCCTTCTTGTAGCTAAAAAGTTAGAAATGAGATTTTGTCTCTCTCTCTTTCTCTCTCCCTACACACACACACACACATACACAAACACACAACACACATGTCTGGGATGTCTTGCATTTGCTTTCTTCTTCCTCAGGCTCAAATGCATTGCATTTATAGTTATGCTGGGAAGAAAGGAATAATTTCTGAACGATTACTTGAATTTCAAATAGGACTGCACTGAAGATTTTTTTTTTTTTTTTTGCCTTGGACAGTAAGTTGTTCACAGCCTGAACACACCTGATTGGACCAAACTCATCCTTCCCAACCAGTCTGATTTGTTTGGACTATAGCTCCCAAAATTCCCAGACAGCATGATTCAATCCATTTGAAGGGGGCAAGTTGGAGCTAGGATTGTAGTAGTAGTAGTAGTAAAAACAACAATAAGAACAGTTCCCTTCATATTCAAAGTCTTTAACATGACCTAAATACCATATGGAGGAGTAGATGAAAGGTTGCAATCATTACTTCCTGCTATTTTAATACTATTTATACAGTTAATTTCTAATGAAAGTGGTTCTTTTCAAAGTATAACAGTCATCTCAAGGATTTTAGAAGAAGGTCAGATCTGAAATGTTTATGTAGCAACAAGCCACTGAATAAACTGAGGCTTGGCAATAAACTTCTAAAATATGAAACACTTCATTAATGTAATTGTAAGTAAATTCCTGTCACTGGAATTTCAGTCTAAGGGAAGTAGAAGTTTCATGAATTGTTTCCATATGGACTTTAAAAAGATTTCATTATTATAGAAATGAGACAGTCAACAATTCTAGGATTGAAAGGTTTGGTTAGTTTCAATCAGTTCAAAGAATCTTGGAACAGTATCCCATTATTGTTCTTGTTGTGATGGGCCATTCCTCAGTGTTGAATGTCTTAGATGGCATATGGTTATGTTGTCATCATCAGAACTGTACACAAGAGAGACTGCTGTGGTTAGCTCTTTTTTTTTCTTTTTAGTGAGCATGAGCTAAGCTACCCATCTGGTAAAGTACCACAATGGTTCTTTAAAGAATTGTTAAAGATATTCCCTTGGAAAATGAATGAGGAACAGAGCTTTTAAGTATAAATTAACAAGGGATGCCAGAGGATGAAAGACATAATCAAGTAATCATTGGATTCTTTTCTTCCTGCTTTATTTGTAATTTAAATAATAAAAAACATATGCTTTAATGTTTACATTATTTAAATAAAATTAATGTTATATTTCAATGGTTCAACATCTTTTATTAAAACCCACTGTTTCACCATCTGAAATTATGCAGTATGTTTCAATAGAGCTGGGGGCTATTTGCAAGGTTGTAGGGAAATCTTCAAAAAAGAAAACCATAGTAAAATTTGATGAATGAAATATTTTGGATGCCCTGGAAGTAACTACAATTTCTCCTTGCAGTTATAGCTATTAGTATTGTCATGAAGACTTCCTCTGTTTCAAAGGTTGCTAACACACCATGATATTTGAGGACTGGCTAAAGTTATATTAAATGGACTTGTTACCCAAACGATGGCTTTAATTTTTTAGCAGTTGCTACTTCCTGTAGTTATAAGAAGCGTGCACAGAGGCTTGAGCAGCAACACTTGAGCACCAACACTCAGTTCAGTATGTGTGATCTGTTTTCTGTATGTGATTCCCTTTTTGTCCAAATCTTTGCATACAGGATTTGAAACTGAAAAGCAAAATGATGAGTATTAAATCTAACAATGTAATGGAATATATCCTCACAAATATATCCCATAGACCTCCTGTAGATGACAGAACAAAACAAAAACATGAGCTGTACTGTGTGTGAGAGAATATGCCTGTTTGTAACTACTGGCTCTTTTCTAAGTGGTATGAGTATAAAATAGCTGTCCACAATTTGTTTATCCACAAATATCATTTCCATGTTATCTTCAAAGTATTTCCAAGCACACCTAATCAGAGAGTGTCACCATGAACTAATCTGCAACAAACTTTGAGATCACTCTGCTTATTTATTAATGTATATTCAATATGCTCACGGATATTGTACTTTTCCTTGGTTTCCCTGTGCCTATATGATATTATAAAGTATTCTCAAGGTAAATAGAAGGAGCAGGTGGTATTCAAGCATTCAAGCATGCGCAAGATGGACGCTTCCCTGTGAGAGCAGCCGGGCCTCCGATGGGGAATGGCTAGAGACCTCCCCCCAGGGGCCGAGAAACATCTGGGACCCCTGGGATTTTGGCAGCGGAACATCTTAGTCTCCCTGAGATATGTCTGTCAGCTCCCTTCTTGCCGGGAATGGACGAAGCTGAGTGGTGGTAACAGCGTACTTCCCCCTGCGGCCTGCGGTGAGGTGAGAAGCCAGCTGGGAGTCGGGAGGCCACCGCGAAAGAGAAGAGCTCGGCGGCGGCTCCCCCCTCCCCCACCATGTGAACGAGTGACTCTTGAAAAGACTGCTGAGAGGCTCCTGGCTTTGAGAGGCCGCTGTGAGGGGGAACAGCTTGGCAGCTGGCCTCCCCCTCCCCCCTTCTACCATCATTATGCTCAGGTAGGCAGTCGAGAGGCGTTGGTGCTGGGAGGCTGCCGCAAAAGGGAAGATCAGCGGCGCCCCCCCCTACCATCATGTGAGCTAGTGGCTCGGGGAGACAGCTGAGAATTGCAGGGGATAGAGGGGGCAGCATGGACCTGGCAGTGAGGGAAACAACGTGGTCATGCTTCCCCCCCCCTATGAACTGGTGAACGAGCGTCCAACGGTGAGGCCAAATGGGAGAACTGCAGTGGCCTCCCCCACCCCATGAGCTTTGTGCGGGAAGGAAAGTTGAACTGAGCACTATCAGGAGGGGCAGTAAGACAGCCCTGAAGAAAGAATCCCGGATTATGACTCTGGTGCTGCCCTTATGGACCCCTTTTCAGAGACCTGGTCCTTGCCCCTGGCAGCACATATGCGAATCTGTGGATCGTGGATTAAACGAAGCAGGATGGAACAACATAGGGGCTTTTCCTGCTCGGACCACTCAAAATCTACCTTCTTCATTGTTATTATTATTATTATTATTTTTACCATCACCCTGATAGAAACTTGGTACTTGGACCTTAATTCAGACTTGACTGCCTGGTTTCTTGCCGGACCCTATCGATTCATCTTACTTGACTGGCTGCTTACTCGAAGTGGACGCTTCTTGCATTGCGAGACTCCCCCCTCTCGCAATTATGGCCCTCTGTTCTATCAAGGGCCCATCTCGAGGATGGACTTTGGAGTCCTGAGAGATGGCATGCATCAAAAAAGGGGCTTTGGGGTTTTTTAAATAGGTACTTAGTTAAAGTTTTAAGGGTGGGGAGGGGTGGGGAAGGAGTGTTTAGGGCAGGGGAAGAAATTGTCAGAAGGGAACAAGAAGACAGGCCAGGCGACGGAAGGGGACGGAGTCCCGAGGGTGCGGACGGGGGGCTGATTAAGACTAACTCAGTTCCAATAAGTACCGTTAGCGGGAGGGGCAGGTATGGTGGGAGCAGGGGCCGTATCATAATAAGGGAGCGCGCACCCGCTGCTTACGAGCGGTCGTGCGCTCCGACCCCCAAGGCTCAACCTGTTCTCGGGGTTGTTCAGAACCACAGGGCCCTGGCTGTAGGCTGATGCTGTGCAATGCCAGGTCTGTGGTAAATAAGGCCCCCCTCATTCAAGATTTAATCTCAGAGGGGGGAGCAGACCTGGCGGGTATAACGGAGACCTGGTTGGGACCAGAGGGCGGTGTCCCTCTGGTGGAAATGTGCCCACCGGGTTTCCTTGCATTCCACCAGCCGAGAGCTCAAGGCAGGGGTGGGGGAGTGGCGGTCGTGATCAGGGAAAGTTTCAGGCCGAGGGAGGTCACTGTTCCTCAGACGGCAGGCTGTGAATCCCTTCTGGTGAAGTGGGACCTAGGGGGTCCGAGGGCGGTGTTGATTACGTACCTGGCGCCCTGCCACGTATCAACCTCCCTGCCCGAGCTCCTGAGCGTTGTCGCCGCGGTGGTGGTTGAAGTCCCCAGGCTAATAGTCATGGGTGACTTCAACCTGCCGTCCGGGGGCGGGGCGTCCGGGGAGGCTCGGGAGTTCATGGCTTCCATGACAGCCATGGACCTGACCCAGGTAATTCAAGGCCCCACACACACAGGGGGGAACACGCTTGACCTGGTTTTTGTCTCTGGACAGTGGCTGAGTGGTCAGAGTGTAGGGGATATAGTCATTGAACCCCTGTCATGGTCTGATCACTCTCTCCTATGCTTGGACTTTCGGACCGTTGCACCCCACCGCAGGGTGGCGGAACCGGTGAGATGGTACCGCCCCAGGCGGCTGATGGAACCCGAGCGGTTCCAGGCAGAGCTTGGGCCAATTCCTGAGGTTCTGACACACGACTCGGTTGGAGAGGTGGTGGCGGCCTGGGACAGGGCGGCTGCCGGTGCCCTGGATCGAGTTGTGCCTTTGCAGCCTCTGATTCGGCATGGGTCTCGACCGGCCCCGTGGTATAACGAGGGGTTGAGAGAGATGAAACGCCGGAAAAGACGCCTAGAGAGCAGTTGGAGATCGAGCCGTGCCGAATCTGACCGAACATTGGTAAGAGACCATATTAGGTCCTACCTAATGGCGATAAGAGCAGAGAAGTGTTCCTACCTCACTGCTCTTATTGCGTCATCAGATAACCGCCCAGCCTCCTTGTTTAGGGTGACCCGCTCCCTCCTTCATCAGGAGGTGAGGGGAGACCCCTTAGAGGGTAGAGCTGAGGATTTCGGAAAATATCTGTATGATAAAATCGCTCAGATACGGGAAGGCTTCGACTTCAACTGGGTATGTCCAATGGGAGAGGCGGAGGCTGGTCTTGAGACTGTTACCTGGGTTGAGTTTGACCCCGTGACCCCCGAGGACGTGGACAGGTTGCTGGGGAGACTTAGGGCGACCACATGTTTACTGGACCCGTGCCCCTCCTGGTTGGTGCTGGCCTCCCGGGAGGTGGTACGAGGCTGGTTCCGAGCAATTATCAACGCTTCCTTGAGTGAGGGTGTCTTTCCCGCTGCCTTGAAAGAGGCAGTGGTGAGACCCCTCCTCAAGAAGCCTGCCCTGGATCCAGCCGTTTTATCAAACTACCGTCCCGTCTCCAACCTTCGCTTTCTTGCGAAGGTTGTTGAGAGTGTGGTTGCCCGACAGTTCCCGCAGCACCTGGAGGAATCGTCATATCTCGATCCGTTCCAGTCGGGCTTCAGGCCTGGCTACAGCACGGAAACAGCATTGGTCGCGTTGGTGGATGATCTCTGGCGGGCCCAAGACAGGGGTTGCTCCTCTGTTCTGGTGCTATTGGACCTCTCGGCGGCTTTTGATACCATCGATCATGGTATCATGCTGCAACGGTTGGAGGGGCTGGGCATAGGAGGCACTGTCTTGCAGTGGTTCTCCTCCTTCCTCTCTGGCCGGATGCAGTCTGGGTTGACAGGGGGCCAGAGGTCGACCCCGAGACCCCTCGTATGTGGGGTACCTCAGGGGTCGGTCCTCTCGCCTCTACTGTTCAACATTTATGTAAAGCCGCTGGGTGAGATCATCCGTGGTTTTGGCGTGGAGTACCACCAGTACGCTGATGATACCCAGCTGTACATTTCCACGCCAAACCACCCCAACGATGCCCTTGCCGTGCTGACCCAGTGCCTGGAGGCCGTGCGGGTATGGATGGGGAGAAACGGACTCAAGCTCAACCCCTCCAAGACCGAGTGGCTGTGGTTACCGTCATCCCGGTATAGCCAGCTGATTCCATCGCTGTGTATTGGGGGCGAAACAGTGGCTCCCACAGGAAGGGTTCGCAACTTGGGAATCCTCCTGGACTCACGGCTGTCCTTAGAGGACCATCTGACGGCCGTGGCCGGGAGGATGTTCCACCAGGTTCGCCTGGTGCGCCAGTTGCGTCCCTTCCTAGACCGGGACTCGCTACGCACAGTCACTCATGCCCTCGTGACCTCCAGGCTGGACTACTGTAATGCTCTCTACATGGGGCTCCCCTTGAGGTGCATCCGGAAGCTCCAACTTGCCCAGAATGCAGCCGCGCGGGTAGTGATGGGAGCGTCGTGGCGCTCCCACGTAACACCGCTCCTGCGTGAGTTGCACTGGTTGCCGGTGGTCTTTCGGGTGCGGTTCAAGGTATTAGTGACCACTTTTAAAGCGCTCCATGGCATCGGACCCGGATACTTACAGGACCGTCTACTGCCAGCAAATACCTCCCGCCGTCCGGTACGCTCCCACAGAGAGGGCCTCCTCAGGGAGCCGTCGGCCAGACAGTGCCGGCTGGCGACCCCCAGGGGGAGAGCCTTCTCTGTGGGAGCTCCCACGTTATGGAACGAGCTCCCCCCCGAACTCCGTATAATAACAGATTTACGCACCTTCCGTCGGGAACTAAAAACATTCCTTTTCCGACAGGCCGGCCTGGCATAGAAGCTTCTGAGTATTTTTTAAGATTTTAAATTTTGTATGTTTTGGGTTTTAGGATTTTGGCCAAATGATTTAATTTATTTTTAATTATTTTAAATTTTGTATATTTATATGTTTTTTAAAGTTTAGGCTGTACACCGCCCCGAGTCCTTCGGGAGAGGGGCGGTATAGAAATTTAATAAAATAAAATAAAATAAATAAAATAAATTCTAGAAAAAGAGTATGTTATGTCCTGTAGAGACATATTGTAATTGTTGATGAGCTTTATATTAACGTTAACCTAAACTCTTACCCGGAAAGAAAAACACGCAACCATCTGCCCCCAGTTGTTTCTACTCATCCTATCGGATGCAGCACAAAAGGAATACTCCAGATACCATCAACTACTAGAGACTGTCATCTGGCAGGCTCTAGGAGGAGAGCCTTTTCTACCACCATGCCTTGCCCTTTGGAATATTATCCTTCCAGATATCAGACTGGCCCCAGCCCTACTGGGCTTTCATAAGGCCTTGAAAATCTGTTTCGGTGTCCAAGCCTGGGTATGTGATGGAGCCTGTCTCCTGGCTATGTTAATAGTGTCGTTATGTTTCCCAGTTGTTGTGTGTTTTTATTTTTATCACACCATTCCCTTTTAAGGTAAGCAATATTGTGGAAAGCACTTTATGAATGTTGTCAGTATACTCCCAAAGGTGCTTTTTCAGGAGGCAACTGGACTTTCTTGTTTTTCTTTGAAGATGTTTCACTTCTCATCCAAGAAGCGAAATGTGTTCAAAGAAAAACAAGAAAGTCCAGGTGCCTTCTGAAAAATTGCCTTTGAGACAACCATCACCTGAATGACTTAGAATCTCCATAGACATTTAGCTATGCTCCGAGTCTTCGGAGAGGAGCGGCATACAAATCCGAATAAATAAATAAATAAATAAATAAATAAATAAATAAATAAATAAATAAATAAATAAATAAATATGCACTTTGGGATGAACACCCTAAAATGGTGCAGGAGTATGAATGGATTTCCAGAAAACATTGCAGACTACAGGAACCATTTGTGCTTCAGTTTGAGATGCAGACAACAGAGACTCATCCCCAACAGCCTGTGCCTGTGTTCAACAGTGAAGGGACACAATCACACAGGACAGAAAACATCCTGCAACCAAGATGGCTCCACACACATTTGCACTACTCAGGTGACCCTGAGGACATAGATAAACCTCCAAATGGCCTCAACAACTCTCTAAATGACCAGCTGTCGGCAAGGAATATAAATCCTTCCATTCCCCACCATCCAGTCAGAGCTGAAGAAGCTTCTTGGACGAGAAATGAAACATCTTCAAAGAAAAACAAAGTCTAGTAGTCTACTGAAAAAGCACCTTTGGGACAACCATGATTTGGATGACTGAGAATCTCCATAGACCAGCGGTTCTCAACCTTGGGGTCGCGACCCCATTTGGGGTCGCACGACCATTTCGCGGGGGTCGCCGGACACCGCGGGCCGCCATTTTGTTTTTTTATGTTTTTTTATTTATTTTTTTTTTTTATTTTTTAAATTTTTTAAATTTTTTAAATTTTTTAAATTTTTTTCATTTTTTTGGTGCGCGCGCGCCGCGCATGCACAAATCCGCCCATCGCGCCGAAAAAAAAATTAAAAAAATTAAAAAATTTTTTAAAAAAATAAAAAATGGCGGCTGCGACGGGCGGATCCGCGCATGCACGGTGCGTGCGACGGGCCGATCTGCGCATGCGCGGATCCGCCCGTCGCGGCTGCCTTTTTTATTTTTTTTATTTTTTTTTATTTTTTTTTGGGCGCGCGTACGCGCCCGGGTCGGGGTCGCAGCGCGCATGGGTGGGGCAAGTGGGGTCTCAACCTGAGAAAGGTTGAGAACCACTGCCATAGACACTTGTTAGTATACTACTCATACCTCCTGATTGGTGAGATGTAGATAATGGTATGCTTGTAAGATTGCCTCTAGTTTAGAGCTTCTAGTTTGCATAGAACAGAATGACCATATTTGGAGTAAACTGGCCTTTGGTTGTGTTTGTAGCATAGTGATCAAAATGGACTATCCTGAGCATAAAGAAAAAATCTCCATGTGATACTATCAAACCAAAACTGGTAATCTAGTTTATATCTTCTTTACATTATTAAAAGGTATGATGTGAAAATCAGAATCCTAGTTTGAAAATATAATCCAGGATAATTTCCTAGAAGTTGCATAGGGATATTTATGTGCAAATAAGATTTGTTTTCAAAAGACAGGACCAGATTTTACAATTCTCCATTTCCTGACATTTTCCTTCACCTTTAATTCAATGACTTTTTCTTTAAGTCCAGTGTTGACCTTTTGTCACTTTTCATGTTCAAGCTGGTCTGTTAAGAATAAACACAACAAGGAACCTCTTTTTGAAGAGTAAAGACCTAAAGGCCTGTAACATGCAGAAAATGTTTGGGACAAAAGAAAGCCTGTGTCACTAGCATTCTTTGATTTGGTGATTCAGGGTTGGGGCTACCATTTCCAGAAATTCCAGCCAGCACAACAGCTTGTCCACCCTCAGCATTAATATATCTTTACTATCATAAAAATAACTTGAGTGCAGGGCTTTTTCACAGCCAAGAGAGCTGAACCACATGGGCTTGACTATGCATCATCCTTATTTTTTTCCACAGACAATATTTTGAGTTCAAAATGTCTTCATTACACACATTTCTCAGTCATGTTTCCACCAAAGGTAGATGAAATAAGCTCAAGATAATTGGAAGGTACCGTAGAAGAAATCCTAAGAGTCTAGAGCCCCTCAGTAGTACTCAAGGCCCAAAAAAAAAAAAAAAAAGAATGCTTGACAGAAAGCATTGGCAGACACCTAAGCTGGCCCCTATTTGACAAGCTTACAAGTAGTAAAAATATGGCTTAGGGTCAGATTCTATTCTTTCTTGCATAGACTTTAATGAATGGAATGCATGATGTGCTTACCAAGCAAGGGCTAGATAAACATGGAAAAAATCTAACAGAGCTGTGTCACTGACCACTGTGGTTACATCGGCTATGTAACTGGAAAGAGAAATTCCATTGCAATGTATCAGTTACTTTTTATATATCACTGCTAATGAATACTTCATAGCCGTTAGGTCTTCACCATTATATATCATAACAGTTTAGATGAGATCGACACATTCTTGTGTAGTGTCATAAAATGTTCCAAAAACAATTTTATTGTGGTTTTCTTCTTAAAAAAATCTTATTTTAAAATGCTGTGTTTTTTCATCTTTGCTGCAGCCAGATGTATTGCTCCTTATCATTTTGAGACAGATCTCCTTTATATTGGGGAGTGGGGTGTGTTATCCAAGCCCCTCACCCCACACAGAGGCCTTGTGACTGGTAAGAGGAATCAGCTAGGCGGGATGTATTATTATGAAGGGTTTGCATTTCCTTTCCTCCCATTCCTCTTCTTGCTTTTCTCATCTCTAACTTTTCTCTGAGCACAAAAAGGGGCTGCTTTAAGATGAGAGAAGACGAGGCCTTCCCCTTTAGAAATCCTGCCCTCTCGAGAGCGTGGGTTCATTGTCTTAGATACAAAGACACATGAAACAGAAAAGATGATCATTTATATAAGTTTGAACATATAAGGCTATCACTATTTCTGTCTGCTCTGGCCGTTGCTCTCTGACGCATAAAAGCTTTCCCAGATCTCAGCTTTGAGGAAATTCTCCTGAGGCGCTAAAAATCAGTTTCAGAACTCTGAGCCATTCTGCTTGGCTGCTACCGTATGGGCAAAGCCTGATCTAGAAGCCTCTTCTTTAATTACCTCTGAGCAGGCACCTTTGCCTTTTGGTGAAAATGTCTGAGGCAGATTTGTTAGACAAGAGAGGAGGTTGTTGGTGTTGTGGTTAGGCTGTGTGGACTAAGGTTTTGTGTCTGGCAAGGAGCAAGGCTTGGATCTGCTGGAAGAAAACAGCACAGTTGGAGAAACAATCCTTAGGGGAAGAAGGAATCCTTGTGTGGCAGAGGATCCTCCAGGAAATACGAACAATCCAGAAATATGATATAATAACAACATGCACAAGTTATTTACTAGAAAATCACTGAAGCTGTGACCCACACTTTAGTTTAGGAAAGTAACTGTGAGTATGTGTGTGGATGAGTGTCTGGATAACTGCTTATCCCTTTCCCGCCCTCCCATCAGCGTCCCAAAATTGACCATTTAGAGAGGGCAGCAACCAGGAGGCCTGATGCCTCTACCAGGGACACCATGGACCACCCACCCAGCTACCACTCTTAAGGGTAATACTGCCATATTCTTTCTTTTTCCTCCTTTTATTTTTTTCACTGTAACTATGCCAAAGATAAGCAGGTTTGTGGTTAAAATGTCATTTAATTTGCACTTTAGAAATATATTATCCTTTTCTAGAAGAATCTAACAGCTATTTCTACATAACTATTTTAGCACAAGGACCAAAGAAACAGGCTCCATTTTATTTAGTCTTGATAGTGTAGTACTTTACAGTTTAGTGACCAGAGTTGGGACTGGCAACTCAGTCATTAAGCAAAGCAGTTGCTAAGTGATTCTCTGACAGTGTTATGATCTAGCTTTAGCTTCCCTTTGCTTTGCAGAGGTGCAAAAGTCATAAATGTGAAGATTGATAGCAAAATTACCTTTTCATCACCATAGTTATAGTTAATGGTCACTATGCAAGGTAACCACTAAGCAAGTACTACCTGTACTATAATTTAATACATATACATATACTCAGAGTAATTTTTTTTGCATTCTTTTAAATTATCAAGAAGGAATTACAAAGAGTAGGCAGTGGTGATAAATTGTGGGGTAAACGAAGAAAATTCAATAAATATTAGCTGGGCATTCAACAATTACGATTGAATAGATAGTTTAAAATTCCAAAGTCCAGGATCTAAAATTGTCTGCTACTATATATGCTCAATTTGTGGGTTGTTTTTTGTCACCTAAAATTCTCAGCTTATCCATGAGTATATGGGGAGTGTACACAAGAGAGAGCAAGGGCTCTTTCTCTAGTGCATTTCCTTCTGGCTGTCTCAGATATCAGTTTTGACATAGAAATGGCTGCCCTCAAAACCAGGATCTTTCCTCCCAGTTTATATCTCCAACTTCAGAAGCACCATATAACCATTGGGGCATCATTCCTAGGATAATTGGAATACAATATCATTCTCACTTCTACTCATTCCTCTGAAAGCAATTTGGGAAAATATATAACAAATTTTAAATCCTGAGTTGTTGTAATAAAGGGCTTGATGTTTCAGTGTTTGATTATGTGCCAGCATGTGTGAGAAAGTGCATAGATTTTATTCAGGATAATCAGACCTCAGATCTTCCAGCGGTGTATCTATCACTATTGTAATAGTCCATCTACTTTGCTGTTGGTTGCCCTTTTTTTTCTTTCCTTCCAGCTTATCCAGAATTTAAAAAGCTTCTCAAGAGAGTTAGATTTTTGGTTCAGATTGTTATCATTTAAACCTGGTCATCTTGTTTTCTAAAACCCCTTAATTGCTATCACACTCTATTCATTTCCTTCTGTCTTTGAGTTCAGGCCACAAGATCTTGATTGCAAAAATCAGGTTGATTATCCTATTGGAGGAAAGATATAGAGGTTTTAATATCTTTTTGATGTCATCTGGAGGTGGACTTTTGCAGTTGAGATAGCCTATTAGAACATATATTTAATTTCATCTTTTGCTTCCCATTTCTATATAATGTCTTTTCTCTTTGCTATCTTTATTATATTTATTCCTCTTTTCAAATTCTACAGCAAGTTTTGCCATGAATCTTAATGGCAGGCAGCCTGGGCCCCTTTGTAATCTCAGGGCAAGCTAAGGCTATTGCTCACAACATGCATGTTGAAAAAGTAATTCCAATTCAGAAAAGGAGCACGATTTGTGATCCTTCAGGAGGAATAATACCACAGTTGTTTTCTGGCAAGTTATTGAGTAGGCACAATGACATCTTCAGAATTCATATGATTGTCCTACCTACAGTCTGCTATTGACCCAAATAAAAGTTTTGATATAAAACTTATTTAATTTCAACAACATGCTAAAAAAAATGCCCAGCATTTAATGAGCAATTATATATACTGGAGCAAATAGGTTTTTACTCTTCTGAGATAATAATTAATGCAGGAGCCTCATAATAAGCAGACCAGTTGGGCTAGGCACAGTTAATAATGATTAGGAAGACCTATAGTGACCTCAGCCCCTCTCCACTACATAGGAAAATAGCCCTATGCTTTGCAGCCTGAAAAAATGATACTTGTGCTTTAAGGAATCCACTCAATAAAATAACTTTTAAAGCAGTAGCATCTTTTAAAGAGTTTGCATGTTGTACATAACATTAATAAGCAAGTGAGACTATGATGGAGACAGCAAAATCTTTACCAAAATGTGAGGAGGTATCCTTTTAGGCTCTGCAGTCTTTTTACTGACAAGGGTTATGGTATGTTGGGAGGGTTCATGAGTATAAGGTGATGTTGCTGAACAGAACTTTTAAAATGGGGGATGGATGGGATGTTACAAATAGATTTCAATAAAATAAATAAGTTAAACCTATTGGAGATCTGATATTCCTAAAATAAATATTAAAAGGCAGATGATACAATTTACAACTGAGTTAATTTCAAGGGTATCATCTTCAGGACTCCAGACTCTGAAAAGAAAATATAGTGAATAAAAATCCAGTTGATATACATATTTGATGTTTATTGTGTCTTCCAGCTGTAAAGACATAATAAAGATTTATCTAGTCTAAAAATCCAATTGGGATGCAGCTGATGCAATTCAGTTGAGTACAGAAGAATTTTCCCAGAAATAGGTTTGAACTGGAGACCAGGAGAAAAATGCACGGAAGCATTGAAAGTACTGGAGGCAAAGGCAGGCCTAAAGAAGGGAGGGGTTATAACCCAGAGGGGAGGGGTTACAACCCATTTATAATTAATGCAAACTAGTGTACACATGTGATTGAATGCAGGAGTAAGATATTTGATTTGATATAAACAGCAGCTTTTTGCTTGCGTATAACATCTATGAGATCAGTGAGACAATTACTGTGCAGTTCTGAGGTAAAGGGGCAGAACTACAAAGACAATTGTTTTTTGAAATTTCTTTCTGCGATTGGTTGTTTTCTTGCAGATGTTTCATTTCCCAAACTAGGTAACATCAGTGCACTGATGATGTTACCTAGTTTGGGTAATGAAAGTCTGCAAGCAAACAACCAAGCTGAGGGAGCCCCAAGGATCCCTCATTTCAGTTCTGAGCTACAAATATTCTCCTTAATAGTTTCTTTCTAGGGAGTTACTTTCTTTTGTTTTCCTCTGCTCGCTTCCAGTATATCTTTTTTTAACTTATTAGCATTACTTGATCTCCTAAATATTTAATGGCTAGGCTGACAGTTATTTCCCTAATAAACTATATTTCTGAAGGGGATGGTTGTCTAATTTAACTCCATGTGGCTGAGCCAGGGCTTTGTTTTTCCCTGAGAAAAGGTGCTTGGGTTGAAGTCTTTCAGCTTGGCTCCTCTTATTCTCCTTCAAAAAAAACAGAAATCTAGAAGGGACTTGGGCAGCTCTATCACTATGCAGATTGAGGCAGTCTGTTTTGATGGCCGGCTATGAAGAGTGATGAATTGGGGTGAAATGACCCCCCCCTCTTCTCTTCCCAATCAGTTGTCTAGAGCATTAGCTATCCATCTATCTTGCTGGGATGGCTAGTCTAAACAAGATATTGAGACAAGATTGTTGTTTTCTGGAGAGCTACCATTTTCAATCTCAAGGCACCTTCAAAGCAAAACAGACAGTTTTCTCTTTCTCCACATATTGCTTGGATGAGCCCTGGAGAGAATTCCTGAGCTTATTGTGAATTCCTAAAGCATTATCAGATCCACATTGACTGAGAAGCAAAGGCTGAATGAGTATTGGTGCTGGTAGATACAGGATGGAAATGCAGTCAGCATTGCAGGTGATCTTTGCAACCACCTCTACATCTGAATGGCAGGTTTCCTTCAGACATAACTGCAAGAGAAAGTTAGGCTCCCCATAAGTATCTCTTGTTCCATCTTTTATGCATACATTCCAACTGATTAGAACATCACAGCAGTGATAAAAATGTGTGTATAGTTCTCCTAGCCTTTCAGCTCGATAATCTATCATAAATTAAGTGTAGTTAATGTCAAGCTTTATCCAAACCACTCCTAAAATTAGAAGACTTGCAGGTGAAGATTTAAGGACATGGCTTTGAATTCATTACAGAGACTAGAAAATCCATTGATGAAGCATAAGAAACAAGCCATGTATACAGTAGAAGCAAGAGTCAACTCTTTTGCCTCTGTGATGACTGGAGAACTTCTTATTCTTAGGCAGAAGGTGTGGTTGATATCAGTGCATTGTTATAGTAACAGACCAGTCTGCTCTCTGGCCTTTTACTTTTGATCTTGTCCAATTTGGAGCATCTTTTTTTCCATTTACTTGCCTCCCTTTTGGAGGGCAGACCCAGAACAGAATACAACCCTTCTACCTTCCTCTGTTTGTCATCTGAAACTGAAGAAATCTCCCTTCCCCTTTTTATCCAGTGGAATTGGGGGTAGATAAATTCTCATGTCCTCCAGAAAGCTGAGAGCAGGCACAAGTGAGTGGGATACAACCAACACAGGAAATTCTAGGAGTCCAATTTGCTTTCAGGATCTTGGAGCCATATAAGGAAAAACTGGATAAACTTGATTGTGTAAGAAGAGCCGTTTTATTGTTAAGAAACACTGTGCTTTTTAAACTTGGCAGAGCATTGGAAATAGTCTTTGTCTCTTGTTCACAAGCAGGGAAACCTTGATGGGATTATGGGTGTTTTGCCCAGTTACTTTGTTGCAATGTCCTTATTAGGTCTGCCTCAGGCAATCACAAGGGCTGGATCTCTGCTCTCTCTAGTTTATCTTATTCTGTAACAGTGAGCAACACTGCTTTCTTTTTCGCCAGGGAAATATTTGGGGAGGGGTTGTTTAGGGGCAGGAATAGTTCCTTTGGTCTGACAGAACGGTGTAAAGTGGGGAACTGAATGAGATGTCCTGAAAATAAACTCTCTTCTTATTTTAGCCATTACAAACTGAGAGCTAAGTATATGTTCATGTTCACTGTAGCTGGCAGCTGCAGGCAAAAAGCCAAACAGATTGACCTGTACGCTATGGTGAAAGGTCCAATAAATTTAGAGTCCAACTTTTTAGACAGTTGTGCACAGGGGAGGAAAGCCAGATGCAGCCTGCAACAACTTGGGTGGTGGAGACCTTCCTGGCAATAATTGGTCAAGAGTTTGTAACTTTGCTAAAGTTTTTTTTAGGAAATTTTGGTAAAAGGCATTCTTTGGAGAATTATTTGTGCTGCTTGGGGATCCTGGCGAAAGGAGGTATCTTCAGGAATGGAGAAGAAGTATTAGGCAACAGGTATATGTGGTAGCCCTACAAGCCCTGGAATAGTGATATGAGGGTATAAAAATGCTTACCAAACCAGACGTTTATAAAGATTAACACTTAGTGATGTATACCAGGTGCTATGATGATTGATGCATACTATGATTTTATGTTCAAGGCTGATTGTATGAATGTAGATAGACCATATACAAGAGCTGTATTTTCAGGTCCTATGAGGACAGCTTATTAATATGAGCCCAGACTTAATGTTGATTGCTTTAATATTGGAAAAGCGTACTGAAGTTCTACCTCAGGATACTGAATTTCTACCTCAGGATCTTTTGTTAGGGATCATAGAACTTGATGTGAGGAATGAGGAATGTTAACTAAACCAGACGTTCACAAAAACTGATCCTTAGAATTGTATTGCAGGATATATGATGATTGTTTTTTAATATGAACTTATGTTTAATGTTGATGGTTTTAATAAAATAATTTTTAAAAAAAAATGACACAGAGATGCATTAAAATTTAAAAAAAAAATGAACTGAGTTACTGCAGATGAACTCAGCCATAGGCAAAAATTCAGGCCAGCTGTCTTGTCGGTAGTTTACATATGAATGAAGGTATCACTCTAGAGTGCCATCTGTCCTCTCAATCTCATTGTCAGATTGAGAATGATAGGCAAGAGAAAATTGGATGTCAACATCTAAGAGTTGGGAAAGAGCTTTCCAAAACTGGGCTATGACGTAAATGTGTGTAAGAAGTGAGACAATTGCTTTCAGTGGTAGCAAATGTGGTGAAAACCCAGGTGAGTTGTCTTAGGGACAGAAGCAAATCCACTACTGGAAATGTCATGAACTTGGGGGGGCGGGGTGGGGGGTTGCCAGACATCAGCAAGTAATTTTTTTCTTTCTTTGCTGTGCAATTTTTAAATTTATCTTTGCATATTGGTAGGAAGAAAGTCTATGATTTCGGGAACTGCTGGAAAATGCTGCCAAGTACCTGAAACAAAGGCTGGACATTCACTTTATGACTGAAATACCTAAACCAGGGGTAGGCAACCTTGGCTCTTTTATGACTCGTGGACTTCAACTCCCAGAATTCCTGAGCCAGCATAGCTGGCTCAGGAATTCTGGGAGTTGAAGTCCACGAGTCATAAAAGAGCCAAGGTTGCCTACCCCTGACCTAAACAGTCCATTGACCTATAAGCTGATTATTTGGGAGGTGAAATAGATTTACTTCATGTATCTGAGTCTGTAAAATTAGGAAGGTTTCTTTTTCCTCTTTGATCTATCCTGGAGTATGGTGTATCCCAGATGCCCTGTTTTTAACTGTTACTTTGGGATTAAAGTTGGGTTCTCTTCAGTAATTTACCCTGCACAATTTGATTTTATGAATAAGTGACAATATTAGATTATTAATACATATTTTAGTATTATGCTCCAGAAATAATAAAACAGCCATAATATCATTGTTAGGCACAGCAAAGGCCTTTGATATGGGGCAAAGATATGAAGTTATGAAAAGAATTGGATTTCCATCAGATATTATTTTATGGATACAAGTTTTTTTCATGTAAGAAAAGATGACTATTCTAAACTTTCTGCTTCAACCAAAGTCACCTCATCTAAGGAAATCCTCCTGGAAGAAGCTGCTAGAAGAGTGGTGAGGTCAGGACCTGCTTTTCCTTTATCATAATGCTCTGGAACACCCTCCCTCTAGAAGAAAGTCTTCTGGAAATGAATGAAGACTAAACATTTCTGAAAGGCCTTAGGAATATTTGATTGCTGCATTGAAATCATTTGGGATTTTTATTTGTTCTGAGCTTTTTCAGTAGAACATTGGTACTTTTTCTAGTTTAATGAAGAGGAGGACAAGGGGTGACATGATAGCAGTGTTCCAATATCTCAGGGGTTGCCACAAAGAAGAGGGAGTCAAGCTATTCTCCAAAGCACCTGAAGGCAGGTTTTGTTGTTATCACCTTTTCTCAGTATCACCAACCAGCTAGGATCTACAGGTTTACCATTAGCCAAAACACAGTACCATTCTAAGCGCCTGAAGGGAGACAAGAAGCAATGGATGGAAACTAACCAAAGAGAGAAGCAACCTGGAACTAAGGAGAAATTTCCTGATAGTTAGAACAATGGCAGAACAGTGGAACAACCTGCCTCCAGAAGTTATCAAGGCTCCAACACTGGAAGTTTTTAAGAAGAGACTGGACAGCCATTTGTCTGAAATGTTTCCTGCCTGAGCAGAGGGTTGGACTAGGTGACCTCCAAGGTCCCTTCCAACTTTATTATTATTACTACTTGGGACTGTGCGTTAATTCTTCTTAAATAGGACATTACATCATGTTATTTTTTATGTTGATTTTTCTTACTGTGGATGCTTTATGATTTTTAGGTTATTGTAAGCCACTGTGACTCAAGATTGCTTGATGGTATGCGGTTACTGTTGGTATTGTCGTTATTATTATTTAATGGCATTAGATTGTTTCACGAATGGTAGAGTAAATGCTTTAGGACCTACCGGTAATTGAACACAATAGTGGAATGACAGCTCATTGCCTCCTGAAGAACATGGAATTTGGAAGTCAATATTTATCATTTATATAAATAAAGGATCAAAAATCCTAAATAAACGTTGTTTGTGCAAAGTACCATGTATGTGTTTATCTTTGCTATCATATATTGTTGTCCAGATTTCTACAGCCCAGATTTGTAGCCCTCTACCTATGACTCAACTACTCACAGAATTTATATCCTTACTCAGATTTCTGTTGCAGGAGCCAATACCTCCTGTGAAGAAGGAAAGACACAGAGAAGAGCCTAGAGATGACGGGTATAATTCCACATATAGACCCACCCCATTTTTGCTGCTGTGGATGCTTGGTGGGTGTTTTTCCTGCCAGCTATCAACATGTTGATGTGGAAGGGCAGCGAAGCTGAAGGAATCATCCAATTACTTTGTTTACCTACTTTGTTTACATATAAGAAACAGTTGCTGGAATTGGGTGTGTCTAGTTTAGCGAAGAGAAGGACGAGGGGGGACATGATAGCAGTGTTCCAATATCTCAGGGGTTGCCACAAAGAAGAGGGAGTCAAACTATTCTCCAAAGCACCTGAAGGCAGGACAAGAAGCAATGGATGGAAACTAACCAAAGAGAGAAGCAACCTAGAACTAAGGAGAAACTTCCTGACAGTTAGAACAATTAATCAGTGGAAAAACCTGCCTCCAGAAGCAGTGAATGCTCCAACACTGGAAGTTTTAGGGAAGAGACTGGACAGCCATTTTTCTGAAATGGTATAGGGTTTCCTGCCTGAGCAGGGGGTTGGACTAGATGACTTCCAAGGTCCCTTCCAACTTTATTGTTGCTGTTGTTGTTATCATCATCATCATCATCATTGATCAATGACTTAGGAACTGATGCCATAAAGGCAGCATAATGGTCAGCAATGAGGACTGCAAATTTCATCCAGTACACCTTTTTGCCATTTTGTGGATAGATACAGTTATTAGACTGGTTATAATAGACTGATAACTGTATCTGTGAGAAAAGGTCTGAGACACCCAGGAAGAAACAATAGCAAGAAGTTATTTCAGAATCTAACAGCACTTGAGCAAAACCTCCCTGTCTGTCCAAGCTTGGCTGGAGTTTGTTAGTATTCATTAAAAAGCCTAACTCTTCAAAGCAGATAATCCTATCTTTGGTTTATGCTTCTCTTGGTAAGGGTACTCTTCTTTTGATCTTCTGGCTTTCTCACTGAAACCAGTAACATTCCTGAAGTTTGGGATTTAGGTCAAGGCCAGAGACTGTGGGGACAGGGGCTGAAGTACTCTCTAAGTAATCTCTTTGGTGATGTTGGAGACTGAGCCGTCCACATTTGTGCTACTGGATAGCCTAGCCCTAGGCTCTCTATTTAAACTGGGAAGAAACCCTTCCTTGTTTCTCCTCCTTTTGTGTGGAAAAACTATATCCCAGGATCCCAATATTATGGTATGATTTCATCATTTAATTAATAGTTTTTAAACTATTTACTCTATGGAGATTCTCAGTCATCCAGGTCGTATTTCCCAAAGGTGCTTTTTCAAAAGACAACTGGACTTCGTTTTTCCTTGAAGACGTTTCACTTCTCATCCAAGAAGCTTCATTCACTCTATTCTCTGCCACAGTATAAAATGCCTAAGTAAATAGGAGACTGATTCAACTTTCAAGAAGCTAGATCGAACACTTAAAAAAATAGTGATAGCAATATCAAAAGTAATATTAGATTTATATACCACCCCATAGTGCTTTACAGCACTCTCTGGCAGGCTTACAATGTCAGCATATTATCCCCAACAATATGGGTCCTCATTTTACTGACTTCAGAAGGATGAAAAGCTGAGCCAACCTTGAGTCCATAGGATTGAACTCTAGGCTGTGGGCAGAGTTTGCCTGCCATACTGCATTCTAACTGCTGCACCACAGTTTGCTCCTTAAAGAAGCATTTTCTATATGTTTTTTTCCTGTTTTTTGACAGTATATTTATATATTTGTGGGTTTTTTCTCTGTTTCATTATCATTTTAAAAGCAATAAAAGACTATATAAATTTTTTTAAAAACTTCCTCTCTCTCTCAATACATCCATTGTTTTATTTGTTTCTGGTTCCCTCTAGTGTCCAACCTTCAAAATCCCATCTTATCATTTTGTTTTTTTCCCAACACAAAAACATGGGTAGTTTCCCACAGAAAGGATTCTTTAATTTAAATCCATTTATATTAAATCCTTCCAGACCCTTACTCAATTTATAATTTTCTAAAAATAACATTCCAATCATCCTTTTGCTGTTAATTAAAAAGATCATTTTTATACATCCTTAAACTCATACTTAATTTTTTTTTTCATAAGGGACTCAAGAAAACTCACTTAGTGAATATCATAAAACCTGTCATTCCAGAGATTCTCAATATTTAAAAAGCAAAAAAAAAATCAAAGTGGTTAAGAAATGAAGATTGACTAAATGTTGAGTCCCAAAAGATCACATTACCACTATGAGCTTAGACAGAATCTTTCAACTCCCACCACTATATTTATTAGTTCATCAAGAAAAAGATCAATTCCTGTAGTTTACTCATCGGTGCTTATTAAAACGGATGTCCATGTGCCGCCTCTATGTTGGTTGAGGCAGACAGGATTCCCTTGAGTACCATTTGTTGGGGGTCAAGGGAAAGGGAGGGTTTTGCCTTCTCTTTCTGCTCAAGATCCCCATGTACAATTGGTGGGCCACTGTGTGACACAGAATGCTGGACTCGATGGGCTTCGGCCTGATTCAGCATGGCTTTTCTTATATTCTTATGTTCTTATGTGGCAATCTCAAAATCTCTCCTTTCTCCTGCCCATGTTCTGCATCCAGTCAGTAATTTCAATTGTAATGTTGTCCTTGTTTTCCAAGGACATCTTCAGTTCTCTTGCCTATGCCAGAAGTTCCCTGCTGAAAGGAATTCCTGATTTCCTTTCAATTATAATGTATTTTAACTAGGACCACCCCTCATTGATTAGGAACATCTTTCAGGTAGCATCTTTTAACTATTTAACCTGACATGTAAAGTGTTCTGATTAAAAAAAAAAAGACTAGAGATGCCTTAAGACAATATTTTTTATTGTGTGATCCCCTTGTTTTATTACAGAATTATCCAGATAATGCCTCCATCACTTCTGTTTTATCAAAGAAGTTGTGTTAGAGATGGAAAGACAGAAGCTACCCAATTAAGTAGCCATTGGTATCCACCACACCCTTTAAAAATCCTTTAATTTGGCTGATTAGGAGATGCACGTAGGTAATTTCTAACTCAACAGTGCAATGCAAATACTGAACTGGGATTGTATTTGTTAAAGTCCATACCAGGTATATTAACTATATGCAGGATAAAATAGCCAAATTGATTTAAATAATTTGTTAGCCTTTATTTTATACTGATGTATAATAATTATATAGTATGAAAGTGAAAATAAAATTATTCATATAATCATCAAATTACATTTCAGGCTGAAAACAATGTATAATGAAACAATGCCATAGACCTGTTCCTTGAAAGAATGCAGTGGGGATTGCTTCTAATTAACTGTTAAGAGGTTTGCAAATGTGAAGACTGGCATCAGTTGTGATATTAAAAGCTTATGTTTGTTTGTTTGTTTGTTTTGCATGGGAACCTAAGCAATTTTAAATGTTGACATTTCAAAAGATTGTTTGACATGATATACTTTTTACTTTCTTGTTTCGGTTTAAGTTGCCTTTTAGCTGCCTGAAATTAGAGGGTTTTTTCCTTGAGCTTTTATTTACTTAGTGTGTTGCATTTCTGTTGGCTAATACACAATAAAAGACATTGTGCTGCTCATTTCTTCTCAAATATCTGCCTTGCTAAACCTTTTCTTCTCTGACATGTTTCACACAGATGAGCTTAATTGGATTCAGCCTCTCCCACGATAATCACTGCTACAGTGTTTGTGCTGCAGAAACTCCAGATGAACAAATGTATAAACCTCAGTGCAGTCTTTGTCTGGATTTGAAGACAAGAAGAAGACAATCAGGCCAAGAGTTCTACATTCTAACATTTCCTGACTTTGAATAATCTGTTTTTAAAAGTATGTTAACCCTTTAAGAGTTCAAGGTGCAAGTCTCTTGTAACTTGGTAGCTCCAGAAGGGTTGGAACTACAACTCCCAGAATTGCAGTTAATATTGAAGACAGACATTAGTATCAGCCTTTTTATTTGCCAACCAGTTTTAGCCTGTTAGTGATGGGATTTTTAACTATAGGTACTGGACCTTTAAAAAAAAAGATATTCAACATCTTAATTTAAAGTTGGTATTTTCTGTGTATCTATATCTTTTTGTTTACTCCTTTTAGACATGTGCAGTAATTGTCATCTCTGAACAAATGTTTTGTCAGAATGCACTGCATTATTACACCTAACCTTTGCAGACTCATGGTCTATCTTTAGACAGAGCTTTGCCACCAACAATTAAATACATAATTGTATTGTTTTGTCAGCTGAGTTCGTTCTTCCATCATGACTGGTACTTGACTGGTACTATGTACCTGCCTGATGATGATGATGATAGTAATAATAGTAATAATAATAATAATAATGTTGGAAGGGAACCTTGGAGGTCATCTAGTCCAACTCCCTGTTCAGGCAGGAAACCCTATACCATTTCAGACAAATGGCTGTCCAGTCTCTTCTTAAAAACTTCCAGTGTTGGAGCATTCACCACTTCTGGAGGCAGGTTGTTCCACTGGTTAATTGTTCTGCCAGGAAGTTTCTCCTTAGTTCTAGGTTGCTTCTCTCCTTGATTAGTTTCCATCTGTTGCTTCTTGTCTCCCTTCAGGCACTTAGAATGGTACTGTGTTTTGGCTAATGGTAAACCTGTAGATCCTAGCTGGTTGGTAATACCGAGAAAGGGTGATAACAACAAAACCAGAGGGTTTAAGCAAAGGCTTCATTTAACATCTGAAGTCAGGACATTACATCCAAGGACAAGAGATACAGAGGTAAGGCAAAGATCAATAGTAGCCAAACAAATGTTTTACCAGTGTAGTTTCCTGTTGGCTCAAGGACAGGTGGATAGCACATGGACTGAGTTCTGAGAAAAGGCCTCAAAAATAGGTGTTAAAATCATATACAGAAGTCTCTTCGGTATTTATAGGATTTTCTGAAAATGCAAAACAATTTACAAGCCAGCTAAAACTGTAGATGTTTCAACACACAGTTCACATGTTAGAATCCTTAGTGCTCCGTTTGCTTAAGATATTTCATTACCTGACTAGGATACATCATCAGTGCTACTGAGTATGGAGTTTGCGCCTTATTTATATACCCTGGGAAACTGTGAGCATCCTACACAAAACAAAATCCAGAAACGCTAGAGAATTCCTGGATGCTTGACATTCAGACAAATCAGCCATCAAGAAAAACATAGAGATAAATCACATTTACATGCAATTCAAAAGAGATAGTAAAACAAGTTAAGAAGGAAACAAAATACATTCTCTCCAGCAATCAACAGACAGACAAACAGTGATTAACACCAGACAAACAATCAAGCAGAAAACAAAACCCGAATCAAGCAACAAACAAGGAGAAAAATCACACTTCCACCAACATCAGCAGGGCAAGCTATTGTATATAAACAGGGAGTAAACCCCACACTTACTAGCACTGATGATGTCTCCTAATCGGGTAATGAAATGTCTGCAACCAAGCTAAGACAGCACCAAGGACTTCATGGTTCAATCCTGAGCTACATATTTTCTCTTCTATTGAAATTAGATATTAAAAATATAAAACTGTACATGCTCTGCTTTCCTGAACTGGCACTTGAAAAATGCTATATAAAGTATTAACATAGGAAGCTGCAATATGGTGAGGAAAACTGTTCATCTAAGAACCCCTACACTGACTGGTGGCATCTCTTCTGTTTTAGATAAGAATATTTCTAACATTAAACCCAGTCTTGTAAATATTGCCATACATGCAAAAAACATTTCTCTGCAACTAATAAAGGAACTTTGCTGAGGAAAAAGTGAAGCAAAATAGCTGTGCAGCATGCATACACACAGAGAGCTTCCATGGCTATGAGCCTGGAAGATGTAGCTACTTTATTGCTTTGAAAAGAGGTGCTTCCTATTTATTCCTGTGGACCACAAAACATTTTTTCTTAAAGATTTGCATAGCCCTATTTCCCATATCTGGAGATACTAAGAGTTGGGTACCAGACCCTAGGCATCCTGAGCTTGTTACTAACTTTCTTAATAAAGATATAATCAAATTGTTCTGTTTATTTTTGTTACATGTTATTTTATTGTATATCAGTAACATGTTATCTCCTGAACAGGAATTGAAAGGAATAAATGTACATCAGTATTGTAATATATGTCAATTCCTGAGCAGGAATTAAAATTTCTGTATCTGTCTGTCTGTCTATCATCTATCACACAATCAAGAACAGATTTTAATGTTTAAAACTCTTATTCATAAACCCCACTCAATATGAATTGAGCATAGCTTTTGCAGATTCAGTAAAAAAACACATCTTCATGATTTCTTAATCAGTTCCATAGACTCCTCATCACTACTAACTCTGTACAGAAGGTTCACCCTCGCCTTGACTTTGATCAATTTTCTCGTATTTTAGACCTTGAAAGTATATATTCGGTTACTAGCAGCTTCTGCTACTCATATGGTAAAAACATCCCTCTTGCATTGTTATGTTTTTCTTTTCAGCTTCCCTCAATCCCCTTTGCACCGTTAGGACTTTGCTGTTGCTAAGCTTATGTGATCTTGGCTCTCTTCCAACATAGGTAATTATATCCTGGCTGGTCTAAAAATTCCTCCTCTTGTTTCATATGGAAAAGCAGACCTTCAGTTTCTGTCCTCAGTGGTTGCTGGCTATCCATAAATGATAGAATATTCTTCCTTCTAGCATCCCAAAAGAGGATATGAATTTCAAGGCTGGTTAAATAAAGGTTCTGGAAGAAAAAAAAATGAACAGCACAATAGTTTGCAAGGAAAAATAATTTTCTATGAAAATCATTGCATTATATACAAATAATGGGAAGGAAGGAAGGAAGGAAGGAAGGAAGGAAGGAAGGAAGGAAGGAAGGAAGGAAGGAAGGAAGGAAGGAAGGAAGGAAGGAAGGAAGTATTCTGTACCTGAAATTCAGAGACTGTTGCTGATTTTTAGCTCAAAGCCTGTTGTTTCTTCAGCTACAAGGTGAGGAGTACAGATGACTGCTCATGAGAAGAGAGTGGCTGATTACTGACCTGCCCAAGAGCAATTCTTTACCTCTTGGAGTAAGTTACTTTACTTAGAAACTTTATTGTTTTTACAAGAAAAAAATGCATTCAGTGTTTGAAATTCTTGATATTACCAATAGACCAGACATGTTAAACATAAGGCCTGGGGGCTGGATGCGGCCCGCAAAGTGGTTTCATGTGGCCCGCGAAGCCATCCTGGAAACAGTGAGGGAACGGCCCCCACTCCCTTGGCCCTGGCCCAGGCCAGCCGGGAGCCAATGTACAATTTTGTGCTGCCCATCTTGGCACTTGTCCCGGTGGACCATGCCTTGGCACTTGCCCCGGTCCCACCCCCTTCTATCAGAGACCCTCAGATCTGTCCCACTCCTGCCCAGGCCCCCACAGGCACCCTTGAAACGAATGATGTAGAACTGGCCACGCCCACCCAGTAGGCCACACCCACTCCATCCACACCCAACCAGGCTGCATCCACTCTGGCCACACCCACCTAGCCCCCCAAGGGCAACCGCAATGCTGATGCAGCCCTCAGTGAAATTAAGTTTGACACCCCTGTTATAGACAGTCTAATTGCCTATACTAGGGGCAGAGAAGTCAGGAAGCTCTAATTTCTGATCCATTTATGGGCACAATTGGATTAAATAATTTGCTGTATCAGTTCCTGGTGATGTATCTTGACTATCTAGAGTCTTAGAGTCAGTCCAAACAGTGAGATGGTTAGTATATAAATTTAATAAATAAATCTTCTTATGTACTCCAAAACTTTCTAAGAACCTGAACATTAGGTCAAGACATTCTTATATTAGTTATGATACTATGAAACATTCTTAAGAGAAGAAAATACATAAAAGTGCTTTTTTTAAAAAAGGTGAAGAAATAAAGTATAATATATTGTTATGACAATTAATGGTTACAATTCTCTAGATATTTATCTAATTAAGTATTATTCAAGCGTGTGAATACTTACTTCTACCATAATATAAGATTATCATTCTTTTTAATCTACTGTATTTTATATAAATGAGTTCCATATTTCATTATATTTGTCCATACAAAGTTATGTCAATAGGCGAGCTGCTGACAAGCACAATCAGGTTTTCAATTCTTTGAATAAATGGGGCCTTATATTTATCTTTTCAATATTAGTTTTTGGCCCTAGAATCCATTTACCTTGTCCAGTTGTTAGATTCCATGCGATAGGTATGTAATTCGGGAGAATCTTATCCTGTGAAAAATTTAGCTTTTTGCCGCAACAAAAGCTAATTTTTTCAGAGGATAATATTACCTTCAATTTCATGTCTCACAATTCTAAAAAAAACTGGAGTAAACCACGAACAATTACAATGTTTTGCAGATTGCTGATAACAAGCAGTATTTTTCCTTCAAATAGGCAGAAAGTGTGGTTGTCTACAAATATCTGCCTATGAAAGGTGGGACATGAAAACTAGAACCCGTTAGAGAAAACCAGCTTTTCCAGCCTTGCCAGCCCTTCAAGTTCCAGCTCCCCCACTTTTTAATCCAGATTCCACAATCACCTTCTAGTTCTAGTTCTACACTGTCCAAAACATTCAGCTCTGTATTATGCACCATTAGTACGGAACAACAGATGAAATGACGTATAATATATAGCAGAGTTTGGATTTTTGATACCACAGGTGGTGGGGTGGAGACCCTACAAGGCTTCATAAGCGGAGAAATCGATGGGCCAGAAGAGAGATCCTGAAGAAAACCTTTGGCATCATGTTTAATGTCTTAGTTCTACCAGAACTCCCCAAATTAAGGTCACAGAATGGTGGAGGGCTTATTGTGAAGAGAGGAGTAAAGTTAGGGCTATACCATCTTACTCAATAAATGATCAGGGTGAGGAATGTGGTATTTCAGATACTGAGAAACCAAGCCTCAGTAATAGCTCCAAAATGCCAGAAGCAGGTTCCACTATACCTGACTTTGATGCTGACCTTTCAGATCTGGAATTAGAGCCAAGGCCTTGAAGGCCACTTGGTGAGAATACGTAAGACAGGGTTAGAAAGACGGAAACTAGTCTGGTAAAAAAAGGAGCTTCCTCTAAGGAAGACTGATGATGACAAAATAAAGCTGCAAAACTTCAGCTGCATTTACATGAGGAATACAGGAGAGTGATATATTTAAGGCTTTTTAGAAAGCTTATGCCTCACAGGAACTTTGTATTAGAGACAGCCCATTGTTGGTGCTAAGAATCTCGTCTGATTTTAGCGATTCCTTGAACTTCCCAGTTGGACTTGTTCTGTACCATAGCTTGCATCTAACCCAGTGTTTCTCAACCTTGACAATTTTAAGACATGTGGACTTCAACTCCCAGAATTCCACAGCCAGCAATGCTGGCTGTGGAATTCTGGGAGTTGAAGTCCACATGCCTTAAAATTGTCAAGGTTGAGAAACACTGATCTAACCCCTTACCCTTTTGGAATTCTGGGTAGTATTTCTGCCTAACTTTGTAAAATTGACTATGGACTGATTTATAGTTTTACCTCCCCACTCAGCTAATATGTGAATTTATGTATACCAACTCTGTTTAACTTCCCAGTAGCATCTTGTTAAACTGTGAAACCAGGCAGGGAGATTGCTAGGCAGTTGTGTGAGCAGTTCACCAGAATTCCTGGTTCGTCCCAATTATTCACCACAAGATATAGCCACTTTAGATTTGTACTAGAAATTCAGGAGAGAGAAAGAACATTTGTATAAAATACCAAAATTATCTCTGTTTCTCTCCAAACGCCTAGGAGAATAGAAGTAGAAGGTATGAATGATCTTCAATTCTCAGATCCAGGTTTTGATCTTGTCTTCCTCAGTCAAACCATGGATGAGAGAGATCTTATTATTCGGGACTCTCCCAATGTAACTCATATTTCCTGACAGTGGATATTGTTATATACACTCACTTGGTTTGTATGCTGTCAAGGAATGTTTAACTTTGGTTTACTGAATAAATAATAACTAATTAGTTTGCATCATAGTAAGCTATTAACCATGGTTTACAAATCCCACATTGCATTAAGCCAAAACCAGACAAACTATCTCATGGTTTATGGCTATGGTTGGTTTCATAGGTTATGCCATCTTTTTAACCAGAATTAGTTGAACAGATGTGATGTCTGACATGCAATGCTAAGCCATTGTAATAGATTAATATCATACTATCATAGTTTTATATCAACAAACCATATTATTACTTAGCATTTTAAACTAGATTCTTGCCCTGACTTTAAAGATAATGTACAGATATCATAACTTGTATCATTGATAGCTTTCCATGAATATGTCTCTAATCCCCTTTACTATACTTTATAGTAAATTCTATGTTTTAATTTTGCACTATGCCTAAGAAAAGTTCCAGATTTAGAGGAAATTTATTACAACCGATATAGGAACAAAAGGGTTAACCCACAATCCTAATGCTGATTCCTCCCCCCTCCCCCCTTGCTTTGGATTTATTTGGCATTATATCTAGTATGACATAATTTTTCATATAATATTATGCTGTCCTTTAGATTGCTGTGTTTCTATTTATGTATAATAGAGGGTTTTCAGTGGTGTATGGTTATGTTTTAGTTTTTTTCATGCTGTTCTAAAATAAAAATAAATAAAAATAAAGCTCTTCTGGGCCCACAGGCAAAAAGTGGGGTACAAATAATAGATTAGACTAATTAAAGAGCTGAACTATGTCATTGCTTAAATTGCTTAAATTACAGGCTGGAGAGGATATTAAACCTTCTAATTTTTTAGAAGCCTCCTGCAGCAACAGGCAAAATAATTTGGCTAAAACTGCAGAACCCCAGCCAACATGGCAAATGATAGCAGTGATGGGAAGTGTTGTCCAATATTTCTGCAGCAGATATGATTTATATATTTTCATCACTTTTCATCTTCTACCTCTCCTATTTTTCCTAAAAGTTTTCACTCACTATATTATTTATATGTTTTAATATCAAAATCTTTACGTCCTAAACCAGACCATGCGGTGCTGAGGAAAGTCTAGACCTAAAACACAGCAAGCAAGCAAGGAAATGAGGTAATACTGAAGAGTAGGATTCTGTTTCCAGACAACTGATCACAACGGGATACCATATAATCGAAAGAATTTGCAGAATAAGTCCAGGCAGACCCACATTTTGCTTGCTCTTGAGGCTCACTAATTGATATTGGGCCAGCTAAGATTTCCTTGCATAGGCTATATTAGAAAGCTTCGTGGAGACAAAATAGACAGTGGCCAGAGGTTTACAAATATTTTGAGCTCCTTACAGAAAGATGAGCTATAAATACCATAAGATTAATTTAATTAGAAGACAAGAGAATCTATTCTGGATTATGCACACAGTTTGCATTTACTACCTTCTGTAAAGGGAAATGCATTGGCCAGCCCAGAGACACAAATGTTTGCTGCCAGCCTTGGGTGGCAAAAATCCAGATGAGCCCTAGATGGTAGCAAACAATGAAAAAAAAGAGAAAAGACATGGTTGTCTGGATTTTTTTTATCCCTGAGATTGGATGCTCATTTCACATTCCTTCCCTAAAAGATCAGCATTGCATTTTCCATATTCAAAACCTAGTAGCCCTGTCACCTTTTGGTTAAACTAATAAAACCAAGCTAAAAAAATTCATTGCAGCCTTTAACTAGCACAATCTTAAACTACTGTCCTCCTGCAGGGTTGAAAGTCAGTGAAGTTTTCCAGGCTCATATGTTCATTAATGGAGATGCAATAATTCCAAAGAAAACTAAATGTTAACACAATTTTTCTGTCTTCTATTGCTAGGATTGAACCATACACTATGCCATAATGGTTTGTGTGATGTTGACTCAGTATGTTGTTTGAATTGGCCATTGTGGATCATAAGCCAATTTTAGGCTTAGTGTATTGTGCATGACCACCTACAATTACATACTCAACAAATCATAGTTTAACTCAATCATAATGTATTGCATTGCACCAGCTACAAAGATGGCCTTATTTCAATAATGTTGTCTCTATTTGAAAATAAATAAAATTTAAGGAAACTCAGAATATGAGATCACATAAATGAGAAAGTGATAAAAATCATATAAGAGAAAATAGTCAGAGGTACATATTCTATACATTTAAAGTATTATCAGAAAACTACAACAAAATTGTTGACTCTTAATGTGGTATAATGCAAAAGCCAATAGGAAGAATTTATGTGAAAGAAAAAATATTGCATTCAAATTATAAATATGATCGATAAACTAGAGCAACATTAAATGTTTAGCTGCGTAGTGTTAGATGTCCTGGTTCACAATGAACCTAAAATATCAAAGTTGCTTAGCTTTTATAATCCATTTAAGACTAGAATTTAAGCCCTAGAATGCTTCTATAAATTTTTCTATAGTGGAATTGAAAGACATACAGCAAAGTTAACATTTACCATAAAATCTTCTTCCACCCAGATTCCTGCCTTCCAACCATGAAAGAGCACTTTCTTTCCTATGTCCTACCTGTATGTCTGCAAATGAAACTTAAATCTGCAACAATGATGGGGTCTTAAAATCCCATCTGAAATTAAAAGCGTGCCTTTTAGTTACCGCTATGTTGAAATTATATGCTATCTTGACTGAAAATCACACAGAATTCCTTTCCTCCCCGCCCAATAATAATTTCTAATCTCCAAATTTCTCTATCCAAAAACACCACACTGCCTTTCTGCTCACAGCACTGATGATCTCAAGATTTATATTATTTAAATCAGTATTCCTCGATATATAATCCCAGTCTTTAGTCAATATATACCAGAATGTGATCATCTGATTTTAAGGGTGTCTTAATGTTTCCCAGAAAGTACTGTAGGTATAATCCTTTCTGTTGGTATTTCATCCCAAAAGCTTATACCTGCACTATACTTACAGGTTGTATCACTTCTGCCATTCAAATTGTACCCATCCTTAACTAGCACTGTACAGGTTTGCATTTTAAGTATTTGAAACAGTTATGTTAAATAAGACTGACAGATTTTTTTTCAGATGAGTTTTCCAGCTGCCAGATACTTCTAGCCATGGGAGCTTCACCACAAATGGGAGGAAATACAGCCAAGGAGAACAGTAACCTGTTTACCATACTGACAAAAGCTTCATTGTGGTCAGCATGGGAAAATATAAGCGGCCACATTCTGGTTTACCCCAGATCTTTAAAGTACATTTAAACAACTTCACTTTGGAAGGTGAAGCATGCGCTAATTGCAATTTCTATTTTCAGTGTTGAAAAAATACAGTAAAGGAATTTGTTTTATATCCAGGCAAACTATTACCCAAAATAGTTTAACCTTATCTAGACTAAAATGTGGATGACTTCTTTGGTGCTGAGAAGGTTGTATGAACTTACCCTGTGAAGATAAGCTACCTATCCCTGCTCTACCATCTACCTATCCCTGCTCTAAACCTGTGGGTCGCGACCCCATTTGGGGTCGAACGACCATTTCACGGGGGTCGCCAAGCACTGCAGTCCGCCATTTTTTTTGGGTTGGCCATTTTTTTTGGTCGGCCATTTTTTTCCCTATCGCGATGCGGGCCGTTGTGCCGCGCATGTGCGGTGCAGGCCCGCCATTTTTTTTGGGTTGGCCATTTTTTTCCCTATCACAATGCAGGCCGTTGCACCACACATGTGCGATGTGCCCTGTCACGCCGCGCATGCGCGGTGCGGGCCCGCCATTTTTTTTTGGTTGCCCATTTTTGTTTTGGTCGGCTATTTTTTTCCCTATCACGATGCGGGCCGTCGCACCGCGCATGCGTGATGCACCCCATCGCGCCGCGCATGCGCGGTCCGGGCCCGCCTTTTTTTTTTGCGCTATGCGGGCCGGGGTCGAGCCCCGGAAAAGGTTGAGAACCGCTGATCTATTAAGAAGAGCATCTTGTCATACTATTTCTCACCACCAGGTGGAACTCTGTCAAAGGCAAAAGAAAGTCAGGAGATAGGTATCTATCTTCAAGGTAGGGTCACCAATGAGTAACATGCATACAGATTCATTGTGTCAAGCTTTCATTACCCTGTCAGAGCCACCATCTTGACATTTTACCTTACCCTGAAATCACTCCTGCCAAGAGAACAGAGGTGTCCATGTGGGTGGGAGGGCACAAAAAAGTGAATATGGCAATCATAACCATGTAATTGAAATCCCATTTCTTTTGACTTCTAGGGGATGTTTAGAAAACTTTTGCAGAGCTGAGGACCATGGCAAGGAACTATTGAAGGGACAGGCTCCTTGGACTCTGGATAAGGAAAGGAGATTGCCCCATGTGCTCTGAACAGCTGCTTTTCATGAGGAGACTGCGGGACAGTTGATTGCATGGGCTTGAAAACAAGGAGAGGAAGAGATTAGCCATCTTGCTTGAAACCATGGGACAGTCTTTTAAAGCGGGAGTCCTCAACCGTGGCAACTTTAAGAATTGTGGACTTCAATTTGTGGACTTCAATTCCCAGAATTCTTCAGCCAGCTTTGCTGGCTGAGGAATTCTGGGAGTTGAAGTCCAAAGTCTTAAAGTTGCCAAGGTTGAAGACCCCCCTGCTTTAAAGGACACTAAGTTCACAAACCTCACTTTCTAATCACTCACAGAAATTGCCTATTAACCATTTTAAAGCTATTAGAGACCTTCAGAATGGCAAGTTTTAAAAAGCTTCAGCAAGTGAGTTATCTTCAACTTCGAACTAAAGAGAACTTAATTATAAGCCTAAGAATTAAAGCATTTAAAAGAAACAGCAAAAGACCAAATAATTTTTTTTAATCCTAGAAAGTTATAAACAAACTAAGGGTCCAGATAAATTTGGAATATTGAAATTTTTACAATAAAACTTTGTTATTAATTATAAAGAACCAACAGCTTGTAGTGCAGTGGTTCTCAACCTTTTTAATGCTGCGACCCCCAACCGATCGTAAGTTGAGGACTACCCAACCGGTCGTAAGTTGAGGATTTCCCAACCGGTCGTAAGTGGAGGACTTTCCAACTGGTCGTAAGTCGAGGACTTTCCCTGCCCGGGAGCGCCGCACATGCGTGGTGCCTCTCCCTGCACCGGCCGAGGCGTAGCTGGCAAGGGGCAGCGATGGTGCAGGGCGACCACCGGCTGGCCCACCAGCTGGCCCAGCCCAAGGGAGGTAAGGCACCCGCCGGGCCCCAGGCGCGCCAGCAACCCTCCCTGCGCCCGCCGGCCTCCCACCTCCCACCCCTGGCCCTCTTTTACTTACATTTTTAGTAGTTGCTCAGCAGGGAGGGGTGGAAACTTCTACACAGCTTGCCTTCGCTGCAGACAACTTGCAGCATCGTTTGCAGACTGGGACTTTTGGCGGTCTCAGCAGGGCAGAGACAGCCTGGACAATTCCCATTGGCTTTTGAAAGCCAATAGAATTAGACTCTATTCAAGAGAGTCTATTCTATTGGCTTTCAAAAGCCAATAGAATAAGAGGGAGTAGCACAGCTAAGGAAAAGGGGGAAAAATGGTGGACTGTGTTGTTTGGCGACCCCCCGTGAAATGGTCGTTCGACCCCAAATGGGGTCGCGACCCACAGGTTGAGAACCGCTGTTGTAGTGGGAGATAGAACTGTTTTTGGTTTTTGGAAAACATAACAGAGATAAAAACTGGACAGTAGAGATGACTAAAAATGTTAGAGGAAATATTTACAAGCTGTAAAATGCTACAAAATATTCTCTTTCTTGGTTTCAGTGATAGGCTGGTGTTCTATCTAGACCAGTGGTGGCGAACCTATGGCATGGGTGCCAGAGGCAGCACTCAGAGCCCTCTCTGTGGGCACACACGCCATTGCCCCAGCCTCCCCTCCCCCTGTGGTTCCCTCCTCATCAGCAGCCCCCCTGGAGACTCAACCCGGGTGCAGCCTGCACAGAGCAGCTCAGCCAAGGACATGGCAGCCAGGCAGCAGGGACAAGACTCCACCCGTGTGCCCCATCGCGTACAGATGATGCTGCGGGGCGCAGACAGAGGGCGTGGCTGCTATGACCCTGCTGGGCCGCCTGGGCGATCTGCTGTGGTGGGCCGTGGAGTTGGTGGATGGCCCTGCAGGCAGGAGAGTTGAGGGCAGGACAGGGGTGAGTCGGTTTTGGGGCACTTGGTCTCTAAAAGGTTTGCCATCACTGATCTAGACCATTGCTATCACGTGCACTGACTTTTGGATTCTTCTGATGCTTTATCCATACCATCAGTACCAAGAAAGCAAGAAGCAAATCCTATCTTTCCCATGGCAGATCTTTGAGGACACGTGATTTCACCTAATAGACCTTCATCAGTGCTTCTTGGTTGACACTCTTACATCCCTTCCCTTCTGATATATCTACTGGTAGATCAGTTGAAAAGAAAAAAGAGAAAAGAGAAAAAAGAAAAGACCACTTTGTTTACCATTCCTCCTGTCACTTGGGCTGGGGGTGGGGAACAGACAGCACTCTGGTCACTTCTACTTTTTTTTTTTTTAAATAGTCCATAGTTTTACCACTCCATAAGTGAATTGGTTAGGAAAAAAAAATAAGCCCAGTCTTTCATCATTCCAGCAGCCCAAATCACTCTCTTGGTCTTTGGCTCCTTTTCCACCCAAACTCATAATTAATCACTGGGGATGTAAACTTACTGCAAGCAGATGGCTGAATGGAGCAGAAGTGAGGGGGAGAGAAGGCAGGCATAGAAAAAGAAAACAACCGAAAGGCTCACCATCTCGCTGGTGAAACAAAGATTAAAAAAAAAAACCCACCAGGTTTGGTGATTGAAGTCCCTTCAGAAAGGGGCAGAAAGCCTAGCAGCACTTCAGGACAGAATAATCATGGAGGACAGTGACAAATGACTGGATAAGGGGCTTTTCTGCCACAGTAATCAACTGAATGGAGATGTTTGGTTTCCAATGAAATGAAGCCATTGTAGGCGACCAAACAACACCATTTGTACTGGCAAAAACACTATGTTTAATGTTCAGCAGGAAAAAAATGGTGGCGGTGGCGTTGCTTGTGGGCTAGGAATGTGGAGATACAATGTTCTTCTGCTCGTAATGGCCTGGGGTTGCACTGGCACAACCAGATCAAACAGACAAGCCTTAAGGACTATCTTTTCACACAGGAAAGAGAAGGAAAGCTAGAAGATGGGGAGAGCAGCTGGCCATGATCCCTGCGGAAGCTACCATTCTCTCTAAGGCAGGGGTTCTCAACCTTGGCAACTTTAAGACTTGTGGACTTCAACTCCCAGAATTCCTCAGCCAGCTTTGCTGGCTGAGGAATTCTGGGAGTTGAAGTCCACAAGTCTTAAAGTTGCCAAGGTTGAGAACCCCTGCTCTAAGGGCTTAGCTTCCAATGAATGCTGCTGCTGCTAACAACTGACAAGAATGGCAGCAGGTGCTATCATAGAGTGCTTGCTCATTCCTTCCTTCTGGACTGCTTTTTAGCTATGGCTCCTCTTGGCCACTACACAAATGTATCTAAGCTGCAAAAAATCGCTTTTGGGCTGCAAACGCAGAAACCTCATGCTCCTTGCTCCCTTCCTGTGGTCATAGGAATATCTGCAGCCCAGGTGCAAGAGCTCATCTGGCATGACTAGGTTTGCTGAAGGCATATGTAAGGAGTGGGCAGCAAAAGGGGGCTAAACATGATCCCTGTGTCGGCAGAACCCAAAGTAGTTGCCTTTTATATCACTGGGCTTCATGCACAGTGCAAATGTGGCCCAACTACTAAAAAATTGTATGGTGGAAATAATAAGTCCTAGATTTTCCATAATGTATGGTATCTAGGGACTCTCCAGATTTCCATTGCTCAGAGGTGATTCTTCTGTCTTATTCCTTGATCTGGTATTCAGGTATGTATCACTTTGTAGATTTGGCCTAAAGTCCAGTTGTCGTGATCCCGCAAACAATTCCCAGTACTACTTCCAGTAACACCTGCTCTTGCTTTTACCAAAAACAGCTCAGCCTTGTCAGGGAAATCAAGGAAACTGTGTTGTCAGCCATTTGTTACTATAAAATCTATTTGTGGAGAGAATTCATTAAAGGAAATGCAGACGGTTTCTAGGCCCCTGCCTCTTAATCTGGCAGCAAAAGCTCCTCGTTTCAACAGCGCAGTCCACTAGGGCCTCTTCATGAATACCACCATCAATGGTTTTCTGATTGGGGGTAATCCTAGGATTATACTCCTTGCCAGAATTCTCTAGCAAAGAAGCAAACGAATCTACAGGGAAATAAGTGATTCTCACGATATTTCTCTGATTATGTACAGAATACATAATAAGCTTGATGTAGTATGAATTAAGCTTGTTCTGGGAAAAAGAAATCTCATAGTCTCTTTTAGGTTTGAGAATTAACAGTGGCTGTTCCCAGTGGCTTTTCCCATGCCTCTAAGGCCAACATGGTTTGTCCTGTTTCCATGTAGGCAAAAGCTTGCTGCCATCTGGTAAAAGTTTTAGTTTATCAGGTTGCATGGAGTCTGCTACAACTAATCTGCTAATGTGGTGCTATCCAAAGGTCTAAGAACATAACTTCCTGCACATCTGGATACCAGCTTTTTTCTGTAAAATATATTCTCAGTAATGTCTACAGCTATATTGGTTCATCTGCATCAGCATTTAATTTCCATAACAAAATGAACTTTTCAATCCTGACTGGAACTAGTTTGAAATAAACAACCAGAAATATCACATCTTTTATTGCTGTAGCAGTTTCTATTTGCTAATACCATGATTAGATAACCTGTAAATGAATCGCTATATTTGTTTTGTTTCATTCACTGCATCGGAATAAATGTTGGAATGGCCAACAAAGATAATTTTATGCAAAAAAAAATCTTGTAATCGGCCGGTGACGAATGGTTGACTATTATGGCTACTCCTTTGATCACTTTACTGGCTTCTAATGACTACATCTCATTCTATTAATCATGCATTACTCAAAAATACACCAGATAAAGTTTTCTCTCTAGTAAATCCTGTTTGCTAGGAACTAAGATTTCTCTGCAATTTGTAATTTTTTATCCTAACAAAGGTAGTCTTCTCTAGTCTACTGGCTTCCAAATGTGTGAGAGAAAAATCCTCATAATCCTCAGCAAACATAGCCAGTGTGAAAAGCATCACACTGGAAAAGTTAAATAATCTATGCTACCTGGAGTAATCCAAAGCAATAATGCATACCTGCCAACTGCTTTGGTTTGGAACGGACAATCCCAGTTTTTTAATAAGGTATCTTGCCTGAAAGACATTCCTGACCAGAAGCAGCAGCATTACAGCAGAAGGCAGAACTGGTGAAACCATTATAATAGCCTTAGAAATGGAACTAGAGCCTGCTGAAACTTGCTCACACCTGCTGGCAATCCTCTTAGGGAAATTGCCACTCTGGTGCCAGATTAAATTAAAAAGAACTGGAGAGACAGACAGAATTGCCAGAATATATGCCTGAATGATGTGACATAAAGGGCTAGAAAGCCAACTGCCCAGAGCTGCCCTGAGAATGAGATGGAATAGAATAGAATAGAGCTGGAAGGGACCTTGGAGATCTTCTAGTCCAGCCCCCTGCTTAAGCAGGAGAACCTATACCCGTGGTGGCAAACCTATGACATGCGTGCCACAAGTGGCACGCAGAGCCCTCTCTGTAGGAACACGCACCGTTACCCCAGTCCTAGTCCTTCAGCTGGGTTTTATAAAACCTTTTCGTTTTAGGCCTCCGCCGCTGTGTGCAAAAAAAGGTTTAATCAATCAATTTCAACTTCTCGTGGGGAAAAAAAAGATCTTGCAAAGTTGGAATTGATTGATTGAACTTTTTAGTCTCACTCAGTCTGCCGTTACCACCATAGCCATGCCCACCCAATGGGCCACACCCACCCAATGGGCCATGCCCAGCCAATGGGCCACTGTCAGCTGTCCTCTGCCTGCTGCTGATAAACTCCAGACACAGAAGGAACAAGTGACCAGCAAACTTTAATGCAAAGAAAAAGTCAGCACTGGGAGTGAACTGCTCCCAGCGCTTTACATAGACGTGCCCCGCCCACCAACCCCACCCCAATCAGCAAGTCAGCATCTGGTCCGTATGGATAAAAAGTGTAGTTCAATGTCCACTTTTCCCCCCTCCAGACGCACCAACGCAGCCTCCACTGTTTCAGCTGTTCTATCAGGCAATCAGGCAGCACTCTGCCTCCTTCCCCCTGCGCCCGGTAGGAGGGAGAGGCAGCTGAGGTGAGGCATAATCCCCCCGGCGTCTGGCTGGCTTGGCTCAAATGCCCAGCCAGCGGTGGGGACGTCTCCGCCGTCCGTTTCCATGGAGGGAGGCACCCGCTGCATCTGGCGGCCTCGCCAACTCCCAGCTGCTGGCCAGGAGCCAGGCCAACTCCCAGCTGATTTCCAGGAGCTGGGCTGACACGCAGAGGCTGGGCCAACTCCCAGCTGTTTTTCTGGAGTTGGGCGGCGCATGGCGAGTCCGCCGACTCCCAGCTGAGGTTCACATACTGGGCCGACTCCCAACTGGCTGTCGGGAGCCGGGTGGTGTGTAGCAGACCCGCCAGCTCCCCACCGACATCCAGATGCCGACCCAACTCCCAGCTGACTGTCGGGAGTCGGGCGGTGCTCAGGGCCCCCCTGCGAATGTTGGCCAGCTGCTGGCTGCGTCTTTCCCATGTCCCGTCAGCTCATGGCAAGCCCGGGAGCTTGACAGCCACACCCACCCGGCACCCGACGATGCATAAGTGGGTTTTGGGTTGCAGTTTGGGCACTCAGTCTCTAAAAGGTTCGCCATCACTGACCTATACCATCTCAGACAAGTGACTGTCTAGTCTCTTCTTAAAAATCTCCAATGATGGAGCACCCACAATTTCTGGAGGCAAGCTGTTCCACTGGTTAATTGTCCTCACTGTCAGGAAGTTTCTCCTTAATTCCAGGTTGTTTCTCTCTTTGATCAGTTTCCAACCATTGTTTCTTGTCCTGCCCTCTGGTGCTTTGGTGAATAACATGACCCCCTCTTCTTTGTGGCAGCCCCTCAGATACTGGAACACTGCTATCATGTCTCCCCTATTTCTTCTTTTCTTTAGACTAGCCAAATCCAAGTCCCGCAGCCATTCTTCATATGTTTTATGCAGTGGTGGTGTTTTTTTTTTGGTATGTTGGTCTATAGTTTCTTTTTGTGTGAAGACTGATGCAGTGTATACGTTAAAAAGCTCTGCTTTCTCCCTGGGTGGTCTCTAAATAAGAGAGACAGAGACAGAGAGAGATACACAGTCCAAATTTTGATGGCAAGTGGTATAGACAATAACCTTCCTCTGGACAGAATGCAAGTTGTTGTCCCAGTCCTGGGCTTGTATGAGTTTTTATTTTTCCATTTTTTGTTGTACCATGCTTAGACAAAAATCCAAGCAAAACTATGTTATTACATATAGTTCCTTTTTTCTGCAGAGATCAAAGGTTTTATCTCAAGTAAGATGAGTGTATGTTATGAAACACGTGCCAGGGGCTGTAGAGATTGCACATGTGCTCATAGTGGGAATTCATGATGCAGGGAAGCATATAGTATTGTCAAACCGAGCAAAAATATAGAAAGTAAACATTTTTTAAATCTCCCAAGTTCTGATGAATTCCTGGCCCAATCTAAGCAACCTAATACTAGAGTAGTAAACAAACACCTACTTTCCCCTGTAGTAGTTTTTTTTTAAGACAATTTATTTGTGGTGAGCTATATTTTTAATAAGCAAATAGTTCTTGTTCATTATTTGACTACATTCTTGGTTTGGGCTAACTGATTTGATTTTTCTCTCCCTTATCTTTTCATGTGCTTTATTGATCCCAAGGACAGCATGAAATGTTTGCTTACAATGTTGTTTAGAAATAAATTCCTTTTTTTTTCCAAATTCATTTAAAAATAACTATCTCCATGTCCATTTTCTTGTAAAGAAAGGATAATTTTGGAATAGCATCAAAGTTACCAGATCTTTCTTTAGTCCTGAGTAAGAGAAGATTAAGGAAGTTGATAGCAATTTGTCCATCTTATTATTTCTCCCTCTTCCACAATTATAACTGTTTCAAATTGGACACTCAGATTGCATACCAGACAGCCCGTGACCTGTCAGTCATTCTTTCAGAGATTTCCTTACCTAAACAGAGAAAAGGAATGACTAAGGGCAAAAAAAGCAATGGGAATGGGAGCAACTTCTGAATTCCTGACAACTTGACTGCAGCTGATTGCCCTCTGGTAGTTGATGATGGGCCCAGTCTATCTGCCCCTCCCCTGCCCCCAGAAGTACTATAATCTACCTGACCACCAGCAGCTGAAGAAAGGGCTGGTCTTCAAAGGACTAGGGTGGGATCAGTCTATTGAAGCTCCAAGCAGCAGCATGACAGCACTGAAACAACCACAAATTCGCCAAATTTGAATCCCACAGGATCTCAGATTTTGGACACATTCTGTAAATTAGCCCATGTGAGGTATCTTGGTTTAAAAATTGTTGCCCTAAAATGCACTGTTTCACCCAGTTAAAAGTTACAGACACAAGAATTATAGTAGTATGCAGATTTTGATCATAAAAACAATAGTTTCCTACAAGCAGCTTTTTTTTTTTTGCTCTGAATTAGAGAACAGAATGGAGAGCAGAGTAACTGATACTCAGTCTGAGCTTAGCTAATAATGTCCAGCTCTCAAATAACAGACCAGACATTTTGCAAACTCACCTTATCTCAGCAAGCAGGGTCTCTTGAAGATTGGTAGCAGAACTAAATAAATAAATAATGCTGCATAGAAGCCTGAGTTTCAAGGAAACGGTACACATTATTTCCCCCATCTTATTGCTGGACTAATTGTTTAAAGTTGGTAAACTGATTTTTAAGATATTTCTAAAGCAACTGGTGTGAAAAAACAGGACCACGTGTGAAGGGGTAGGACATTCTGGGCAGTCTTCTTTCACCCCGCCACCCTCAAACATGATGGATGAAGCTGTTTGATTGCAGAGCTGAAGTAAGACTCAGTGGGTAGAAGACTAATGAAAAAAACACTGTTTCAAGAAGCTTTCTGTGATTAATCATACTCCCTAATTTTAGGATTCATATTTATTGCAATACACATATTTGTTCTTCACTCTTCCAACTGGTTGCATTTTATTTTATTTTCATAGTTTTATGGTAGGTATCCTCCTGGTTTTACAAATGGAAGGAGAATTCAGAAATACATTAAAGAATAAACTTGGGCCAGCATTATTCATATTAAATACATATTGCATAGAGGGAATGGCTGTGATTTTGCAGTGGAAAACAAATTTACGAATTGTTTAGGCATTGTTTTCAAGCTTCCTAGAGAGGGCAAAATGTCAGGCATTCAGCAGTAGGCATCCCAGCAAAATAAATAAACATTCCTTTTTCAGGTGGAGCTTCAAATTAATGTTTTGGCAGAATAGAAAAGGAACAAGGTTGTTACATTATAATCAGAACGAATCTTAAAAAACAAACAACAACTTGGGTTCCTGAAAAGCTGTTGATGAGACGCTGCAATTTTCAAAGATATGAATGTCTAGTAATCCTTCATACCTCAGCAAGGAATTCAGGTCCCAAAAATTGTGACCACATGTGTTATGGCAAGCACTAAAAGCAAAAGGGTCAGAAAAAGAGGTGGCATAAATTTGTCTTTTTTCATTCTTATGTCAGAAAACCGAAAACCAATGGTTTTGAGAAAAAAGAAAAACTGTTAAGAAAAACATGCTGGGACTCACAGGAAGACAGCAACTACAGGGTAGACTAGATAGAATAGACTTCTGCATCTAGATGCTTTCCAGACCAGCTCCAGTCACCATGTCCAATAGGAGGGAGGGCCGTGAGATGTCCTTTACTATGGCTTCCAACTGGGAGGGCTGCTCAGACCTTGATATTAAGAAGTTAACAATAGCACAAAACAGAAGTAAAATAATATAGACCTGCTATCTCAGGAATTGCTGGAAATTCATCCATCAGCCGAAAGCAGCTTATTCCAGGTCCTCCAAATAGACAAGGTTTTAACTCAGATTGCAAGACTCATGAATCGCAAACTAGTCAATCACATTTAAATGGGACTGTCATATATGTATCTCAAAACTCCTGGCAACAATGAGATAAAGCAAAGTTTATGTTCTATCCCTAAAGGCAATTTTATTAAATCTCGAACCAGAATTGTTGGACCATAACTTCTTTCAGTCCCAAAATTGTCAAGGACTTGGAGGTTATAATCTAATGTTACCTCAGGATCCAAGTCTTAGAAAGATTACTTCAGCCTAAAACTCCAAGGAGGTAAATACTTTTCAGGGGCTATAATGGAATGTACGGATGACCTTGGCGAATGAGGGGAATGCCTAGGAAACAATCAGACAAGAGAGGCAGGGGCTTAAAGATCAGAGAAAGAAACTTAAACCTAATTGATTTCAATTGCCATGTGGCTGGGGTATTCTGGGAGTTGAAGTCCACTGTCTTAAAGTTGCCAAATTTAAAAAATACTGGACTGAAGGTTGCAGCTGGTCTTGGAGGAATATCCCAGAAGTTGGCTCCAACGTAATAGAGAGTGGCACAGGAAAACAACCACTAACTCGATTAAATGGAATAAATAATGTTTCCTTCTGTCAGACTGAATGGCAATTTTGGAGGAGCCTTGGAACCATAATGCAGCACAGCATCTGCTCCAAAGACCCCATTGATCTTGCTTTTTTTTTATTTTACCCATTTTGATTTAGTCATTTCTCATGAAATTTGATACTTCAGACAGAATATTCATTTTTTCCATTTGGTTATACTGTAATTAAAAATTGTAAAAGATTATGGTGACCTAGAGATTGTCCAGATTTTGGCAGCCTAGTTATATTAGCTCTAGATCAGCGGTTCTCAACCTATGGGTCGCAACCCCATTTGGGGTCGAACGACCATTTCGCGGGGGTCGCTGGACACCGCGGTCCGCCATTTTGTTTTTTTTCCCGTTGTGCGACGCGCATGCACGGATCGGCCCGTCGCGGTCCGCCATTTTGTTTTTTGTTTTTTGGCGCATGTGCTCCACGCATGCGCGGATCGGCTCGTCGCGGTCCACCATTTTGTGTTTTTTTCGTCGCGCGTGCGCTGCGCGTGTGCGGATTGGCCCATCGCGCGCGCGCGGGTCGGGGTCGCGCCGCGCATGGGCAGCGCCTGTGGGGTCTCAACCTGAAAAAGGTTGAGAACCACTGCTCTAGATCCATATGACACGTTAGGTCTAAAATTAACCTTAAAAGCCATGCAAATTTGTCTACTGGTTTTCTGCTATCCCTTGCAGAAATGCACAGATTGAACAATCTCTCCCAAACTGGACAGTGACTTTTATTCAAACAATAGGTTTAACTTGGTTGCTAAATTAAACCCTTTTGGGAATTGCATAATAACAAGCAAAATTCCCATCAAGTCAAGCCTTGCTGTTGTGGGCTTGCATGGACATACCTACACAGTTGTCTTAATATAATATAGAATAGGTTTGCTATTTTTTTCAACTTTCCAGACTAGCCTATAGTGCTGGACTTCCCAAAATGCCCCATCCGAGTATTAATCAGAGTTGACCCTGCTTAGCTTTCAGGTTAGTCAGGATTGGCTAGTGTGGTAGAATAACAATTCCCTGCCCAATGAATATAGGAGGCAAAAGCTAAAACAAAAAACTGTATTCGGCAACCATTGGTAGATCTGAATCTGGGTGTTTCTAAATTTGCTGTTTCCTACAAACATCCAGGATACTAGAAAACCAATCCTATTTCTGTAAAGGTCACTGGCATCTTAGTAGAGTTCTTTGTATCTTTTGAAGAGAAGTTTTAAAAAAAAACCTAATATGGGAACAAAAGGTTTCACTTAGCAAAGGGCCAGTAGCTTCTCATCACAGGCTTTGATTAGTTAATTTTCCTGCCATAACAACTTCAGAAGAGAATTTTAAAGGAACAAAACCTGATAAACGGTAAACAGTTACTGACTTGCAGTAGGAGTGAGCTGTTCTATTTATGCAATTATAACTGCGCCTCTATAAAGAAAGCAATTCTATCTTCTGTCAAGAGAGCTCAAAATAAATAAGATTATGCCCAGGTTCTTCTATTTTCACACAGCTTCAGTTTCCAAATTGCCCCAGCTGCATCCTGTGCTCAAGCAAACTTCAAAGGCTATAAGGCGATGCAATCCTATACATGCACTTCCAGAAAATAAGTCCCCTTGAGCAATGCAACCCCAAAATATTCCTTTTTTGGTAAATTTTATAGAAAGAGTTCCGCTTGATGAAGTTGATCAGCAATGTAAATTTACTTCAATATGAGGCACTTAAGCGTTATTTCTATTAATATACAGTACAACTGCATCCCATTTCTCTATGTTTTAAATGGAGAAATGCATCGGAAAAATTAAAAGTGTAGATATTACACATTGATTCACATATTGGTTCAAAAGCTAAACATTAGATGGATTTGTATTAAAATGATAAGAAAACCGACTTTCTCCATTTCTAGTAATCGTCCCACTTTTTCCCAAAAGAAAATTACTGGTGATACTAGATTATTCTAGTTCTGCGACCTTCCAGGTAATACTTGACACTTACAACCATTCATTTCGTGACCAGTCAGTGATAATGGCACTGAAAAAAGTGACTTATGACCGGTCCTCACACTTACAACAGTCACAACATTCCCCGTCACACTTTCAAAATTCAGGCACTTGGTAACTAGCATGCACTGATGATAATGACAGCATTCAAAGGTCACGTGAATCATCATTTGTGATCTTCCCAGCCAACTTCTGACAAGCAAAGTCAAGGGGGGGGGGAAGCCATATTCACTTAACGATTGTCTAATTCATTTAACTACTGCGGTGATTCGCTTAACAACTATGGCAAAAAAAGGTCACAAAATCGTGCACGACTCACATAACAACCAGTTTGTGTAGCAATGGAAATTCTGGGTCCAGTTGGGATCATAATCAAGAATGATCTGTAATGTGATACTGTATGAAGAACAATACTATATGATACTGTGTGAAGAAAAACATATGAAGAATGTTTGCAGGAATTGTGTATGGCTAGTCTAGAGAAAAGAAGGCCTAAGGGGTGACATGACCGCAGTATTCCAGTATTTGGGGGGGCTGCCACAAAGAAGAGGGAGGGGTCAATCTATTTTCCAAAGCATCAGAACAGGAGACAAGAAACAATGGATGGAAACTAATCAACGAGAGAAGTAACCTAGAATTAAGAAAAAAATTTCCTAACAGTGAGAACAATTAACCTGTGGAATGACTTGACTTCAGAAGTCGTGGGCGACTTTTAAGAAGAGACTGGCTAACCACTTATCTGGAATGGTATGGAGTCTCCTGCTTAAGTAGGGGCTTGGATTAGATAGCCCCCAAGGTCCCTTCCAACACTGTTATTCTGTTATTCTGTGTATCTGTGCTGGGAGGGAGACTTAAAAAGTCAAGACAGGTTGACCCTGGATGAGGCCTAGCTCGTCAGGACCGTAACTACCATGAATGTTATCCACTTGGTGCGAGATCACTGGCCTCTTGCATTGTGTCCCCTAGGATTCTTGGTGGGATGGTACTTTGACAAGAAGAATGATGAGAAAATGGCAATATTCAGAAACAAGAGCAAATTATATCAAAGGGAATTGAAACCTGATGAAGATGCTATATGGAAATAATGTGTCAAACTGCGTCTCCTACAGTTTGTTTGAATAAGTGATTGTTCCATAATGAAAATAGAATTTAGTCTTACCTTTGTTCAAAGTATGATTACTAAAAAACTATGTAGCCCCAACTATATAATGTAATTCAAACATACAATTTGAAGTACAGGTGATAGTATTAAGCAGGTTGGTACAGAATGTTCCTGAGAAACTCTCTCAGAACCTGAACAGTTAGCTTCAGAGGCTATAGTTACATCCTGTAAACCATAGGATTGTAGTTGGTAGGGATCGGAAATTATGTATGTTTTATGCATAAATTCTTCTGGAATTTCTTCCTTGACAATTGATAAGATCTTTTTGTGCATTTAAATAAAAGTACTTTGAAACATTTAAAAAAAAAAGTCAAGACAATGTCCATGACCACATGACTGAACCCTCACCTCTTTTTTAGTGCAAGGCAAATATTTCAAAAGGGTGGGTTTCTGTTTTTGCAGATAATGTCTTAATTTTTTGATCATCCTATGGATGCCCTTGCTGCACACTATACTGAAGAAATATACATTACATCCATATTTCTCGTAAGCCTGTGGCAACCTTTGTAAGTTTGGAATTGTTCAGCCTCAAGAACAGAGATTAACTGAAAGGCAGAAAGAAATCTGATTTTTGATTCATGGTTGAAGTTATATCACAAAAACTATGGGATTACAATTAGTTACCCATATAGAGACTATAGGATGAGTCTCTATATAAGTAACTAATTGTAATTAATCTAATTGGACATAACAAGATCCTTAGCAGTAGTGGCTAGATAAACTTCATGCCCCTATTAATTTGGATTACTGTTTTATATAACCCAGCCAGCATGGGCAATAATCCAAAATATTTGCTGAGCCTCAGTATTCTTGTTTCTTGGAGTTTCAACTTTGCATTGTGCAAAAGCTTATCAAATGACCTTGTTCCTGTTGCTACTTTTCAGTGTGAGCAACATCTTGAGGTTCTCATGAGATTAAGATGGAAGGGAATTCCCACGTACACTTTAAGCTTCTTGGAGGGGAAGTGGGAGAGAAATATAATGGAGATAAAAATTCAACCACTGGATTAGTTCAGCATTTTAGGATCTTGCTACTTTTGTCAAAATATTGAAAGTCATGTAGCAATGTTGTGCTGCAAACTCTACTCTTTTGAGTATTCAGTGGATATCACATGTAGAAAAGGGATAGGGCTTGTGTTGTAACACCATTGTCACATCTCTCTGAGTATTCCCGTGCGCCCCCACCCCCAAGAATCACTGGATTGGCTTTTACTAATAGTGTAATCAGTAGGCAGCAGTAACACAAACGTGGTAGGATCAATCATAACACAAATGGCATGAATTATGCAATGCATGCCATTTCTGTGATGACACTATAATGTACATGACATCATTTGTTATGCCCAGCTGTATCTTCCTCCACTATTTTCTTTTATCCCTTTCCCATGACTTCTGACAAATAAATGGGTGTCTTGCACTTTTTATTTTGCTTCTAGCTAGAGCCCAAAGCTGCTGCTCTGCATAATTCAACTTCTCATTTGCAGAAAAATTCTGTAGGTTGCTTTGCTACTTGTTTACACAGCCATATGGTTTGTTCATTTCAGCTAATATGAAACAGAAGCTTCCATTGTGATTCAGATCAGGAACTTCTGGATTGGTGGTACATCTTCCAAGTGGATATTTTTGCTAGTTATATGATAGCAATTGTATAATTAAAAAAAAAACAAATCTGTGCAGAAACGAGGCAGAATCTTAGTTGCAAACATGGGTCAAAAATCAAATATCCAGATTTTGTTTTCTTTAAAAATATTTTCATTACTTCTATCTGAATTTTGGAAATGTAGCATGTCTATAATGGTTTGACCTCCAGCCTCTTGATGATACAAACAACTTTCATGTCAGCTTCAGACAAAGAACTTGACCTTATGTATGCATTAATGTATATTCCTCCAGTTCTTGAGTTAGCAAAAAAATCCAAAACATGCTGACGTACATTGTTCTGTTGTGATGGCCAAGCCCTACTCTGTCTAAATGATCGGGCAGGAGACTGATGCTGTTCTTAGTTCAATGCAGGCCAATTTATGGGCAACAACTGATGGATTTCCTGGATGCATATCCCTTCCTGCCCATTATCGCTTGCCTATGGAGAAAACAATTACTAATTGCTATCCTTATCTTGAGTGAATGTGGGTGAGTGTCTAAGATGGAAGCTTTCAAGTTGCTTCGGCAATAAGTCACTTATTTGCTAACTTATCACTTGGACTTTTTTTTAAAAAAGAGGCCTATCATTTTTTTAAACCAAGGCTTTTCAACTGGTGGTATGCATAGCACCGATGGTACTTTGGCACCTGGCAGGTGGTACGCGACCGTCCTAGTGAAGTGGTAGTATGGGGGGGGGGAGAGGAATGAGCTGAAGTGGCGGCAGCGCCGCACAAACCTGAGTGAAAGACCAGCTGGAGCTGCAGGGCTGTCAGGACTCAGCAGAAGCTCCAGGATCAGCGCTGTGCTCCAGCTAATTGGTGCTTTTGGAAGCTGGAGGTACCCTGAAGGGAAAAGGAAGAGGAGGGAGAGAGGAGAGGATATAAAAAGAGGTTTTGGCGGGAAAGGGCCAGTGAGGGGCTGCCCCCACCCCACACCATAGGCGCGTGAAGAGGAGGCGGCGTGCACCTGGCATCTCTGCTGACAGTCCCTACTGACCACTGAGAAAGAAAACAGGCAAGAGAAGTGCTTCCCTTTCCCCCAGGACACCAGCCCTCATGCGCTCACAGCCTTCTCCGTGCACCCCCAGGAAGCAGGCCAGAGACGGCGGGGGGGGCTCGCTGGCTCCAGGGCTGCCCAGTGGATCTAAGGCAGAGCACGTTCCGGCTTTGATGGCCCCCACCAGTAGATCAGTGCTATGCCCACTCGCTGACCCAGCGTCGCAGCCACCAGGTTTTCCTTTCACTGGGACTGCCCCTGCTTGTGTGGGATAGCTATGGCTGGCAGCAGCATGGCCCCCGGCAGCGCTGGCAATCACTGCCCCTCCTGTCATCCCTTCCTTAGAGGGAGGGAGAGAGGGAGGGAGGGAGGGAAGGAAGGAAGGAGCAGGCAAAGGGGCTGCCTTTTGAGCACTTCACAGTTTCATTTTTTTTTTAAAAAAAACAAGTTTTATTGGTTTTTTCATTTTACAAACAAGTGCTTAAGAAACAATGTGGTGGCTGGGCAATCAATTGTCCACAAAACAAAGTCATACTCATAAAGTTCAGATTAAGTCATTAAAAACCTCCTCTCTTTTCCCTCTAATGCAGTGGTTCTCAACCTTTTTAATGCCGTGACCCCCAACTGGTCGTAAGTCAAGGACTACCCAACCGGTCGTAAGTCGAGGACTACCCAACCGGTCATAAGTCGAGGACTACCAAACCAGTCATAAGTCGAGGACTATTTCCCTGCCCAGAAGCGCTGCGCATGCGTGCTGCCGCCCCCTGCGCCGGCCGAGGCGTAGCTGGCAAGGGATAGCAATGGCGCAGGGTGACCACCGGCTGGCCCACCAGCTGGTCCAGCCCAAGGGAGGTAAGGCACCCGCCGGGCCCCACGGGCGCCAGCAACCCTCCCTGCGCCCGCTGCTGCCCCGCTAGCCTTACCTTGGCCACTGCCCATTCGGGGCAGCGGCAGGCAGGCCCAGGCACTCCTGGGCGGCCGTGGCAAGCAGCAGCGATGGCGCAGGGTGACCACCGGCTGGGCCACCAGCTGGCCCAGCCCAAGGGAGGTAAGGCACCCGCTGGGCCCCACGTGCACCAGCAACCCTCCCTGCACCCGCCGGCCTCCCACCTCCCACCCCTGGCCCTTTTACTTACATTTTTAGTAGTTGCTCAGCAGGGAGGGGTGGAAACTTCTCCACAGCTCGCCTTCGCTGCAGACAACTTGCAGCACCATTTGCAGACTGGGACTTTTGGCAGGCTCAGCAGGGCAGAGACAGCCTGGACAATTCCTATTGGCTTTTGAAAGCCAATAGAATTAGACTCTATTCAAGAGAGTCTATTCTATTGGCTTTCAAAAGCCAATAGAATAAGAGGGAGTAGCACAGCTAAGGAAAAGGGGGAAAAATGGCGGACTGCGTTGTTTGGCGACCCCCGTGAAATGGTCGTTCGACCCCAAATGGGGTCGTGACCCACAGGTTGAGAACCGCTGCTCTAATGACATATTATATTCAAATTGATATATTTCAATACAACTAAAGCAATCATAACAATCCTCAATAGTCTTTCATCTAAATAAATCCACAAATCCAGATCCTGTGTTAAGTTTGACTATTTCACCTGCTATGTTCCATATTTCTAATCTAAATACCTAGTTAACACTTCGAGAGTCTCCCCATAACCTTTTTCCTTAACATATTCAATAAACATTTATTAATATCATTTCTTCTTTTTTCCTATTCCTCTTCCATTACAAAATGACTATCAGTTCTAATAAGAAAAGAAAATATTAGTTCAAATCAGAAAGGAAAAAAAAGAACAAAGAAGAAAAAACAGAAACAAAGCAAAAAAAAGAAGAGAAAAAATACCTTTCTATTTCTATTATTCTTTATAATCTAACAATCAATCCCTCAATATCTGTATCAAGTTTCTTTAACGTCCTCCCAAAGTTACTGTATCCAAAACATATTAATACATAGATAAAACACCTTGTTATTAAGTTTAAACCTTTAATTAATTTTTATTCAATCTAACCTCTTATTTAACTGTCTTAAGCCCTAAATCAATCCATATCTAATAAGCCTTTTAAACCCATTACATAAAACCTTAAGTCACATTCTTAAATCTTATTCTAGCTTTCCTTTTATGCCAAACCGGTTTCCATAACAAGGCCTCTATATCAATGAACAAGTCACTCTTTATGCCTTGTAGTATCCTTTGAATCAAACAAAGACATCCTCTTTTCTGTTTTAGAGACCTAGCTCCTTCGGAAGTAATCCCTTGTTGTTTTGAAAAGTCAAATCTCCACGTTTGAAACTGTTGAATAGCCGGCTCAATTATGTCCAAATTTGTAGATGATAGTTGTTTATCCAAGCTACCATAGTTCTCAGTTCGTTGGGCTTGTCTGTCCATTTCTGTTGGTTTTAAGGTTGTAAGTGGTTTAATTGCAATCCTTTTTAGTTCCTCGGAGATCTCATCAGCATGCATATGGAATCTTCTTTACCTTTAGTTAATCCCGCTTCTGTTGTTTTTTGGCCTTTAGAGTGCTCAGATAAGGTCTGGGAGTCAATTTGTAGATTCAAAGCAGAATTTCTGTCTTTATTTCCATAGTAAATTCTTTTATTTGCAAACATATTTCATCAGTAGCTTCGTAAAGTTTTTCCAGTATAAGTTTATAGTCAAGTTGAACCAAGGGTTGCTCCATTTCAAAAATAATTAGAAACAGTCTGTATCATTTAGTAGAGGCTATGTTCAGAAAACATTTAATCAATGTCCACCCCCACCAATACAGCTGTTAATTTTCTTTGTATTTTCCCTTTTATGGTAATCTGAAAATCAAGGTCAGTCTGATCATCAAAAAAAAAGAGAAAGTTGCAATTTTGACTTTTTTCACAAGGTGTCCTCAGTACAATGTAAAATCTTCTCCCATAGACCAGGAATCTCATAAACAAGATCAGGAAACACAGAAAAAAAGAATTCAAGTCCAATAGCAGATTCAATATTAAAAAGTTTTCCAAGACCGCAAAGTGAAGAAAAACAAAATAAAAATAGAGAAAAAAAAGTCACTTTAAATTAATTCAATCCATAAGCTTTTTTTCCCCACACTCACCAACGCCGCCTTCTCAGAGCAGGGAAATGATTTCAAGAGTGCTTTTTACAGGCACAAAAAAAGGAGAACCAAGGGAGGAAAGGGAAAAAGTCTCACCCAGCTCAACCACGGTGGTTCCTGTGCTTAGATGTTCTTCTGACTTCGGGTTACAGCAGCAAGGTGAACGGCCATTTTACTGGCCGTTCTTTCCACCGTCGGCCCTTGGCCACTCTCCCAAGGACGATGAGGACCTCCTCACTGGTAGCCGCCCCTCCAAGGTGACTTTTCGACCCGATTAAGGGTCTACCAGCAGCGGAGAATCAGCTGGCGAAGAGAGCAGTCTCCTCGCCAGCTGTGAGCGCCACGATTCGGAACCAGAAGTCACAGTTTCATTTTTTTAAGCTGCCCGAGGGTCCGGGCAGAGGTTTCCCATTTTGAGCCCTCCCTTTCCCCCTCCCATCATTGCCTCTGTGCCTGAAGGACCTCTGAATGGCTCTCTGCTCACCTGTGTTTGTGAGCGCGTGGGGGATGTCTCACTCCTTGCAGCCCCACACTGTGGCATTGGGGAGGAAAAGAATAGGAGAGACAAGAGAAGCTGTGATGGGAGCTTCTTGCAGCCTTCCAGGGGGCTTGGGGCCAGAGCTGAGGGGGCAGGGTGCAATACGAACAGCGGCACATTGAGAAAAAGCAATAAATATTCCAACAAAACAGTTTTCATTAGTTTGCAGTGTGCCATTGCAGAAGGTCTCTGTTGAGGGCACAGGGCTGCAAGGGATGACCCCCCCACCCATGCATGCACACACACAAATACGTGCACACTGCTGAGAAAGAGTTTTATGTGGCTATATGTTTTACTATTTTTCTTTTTGAGATAAGGGGGAGGTGTCATTTCCTATACAAGTTCAGCTTGGGTTCAAAATGTTTGCATGTAGCACTTATGCTGTAACAAACTAAGCTACAAAACTAAAGTCAAATTATACTACAAAATAAGCAGAACAAAACAAGACAATATACTGTGGGAATAATCCAGAGAAAAAATATTTTGGGGAATATTAAAAAGGCAGAATATATTTCTCCAAAGGAATAATGGAGGAGATCTTTAAAAAACTTCTCCATCTCCCCAGCCAGTAAACTCAGCAGAAACCAGCTTTTAGAAATGCAGATGTAATAATCCATTCAGGAAGGTTGGAGCCAGGAAGCTAGAAGCTGATGGGATTAGAAAGACAAAGATCCCTAGAATCAACAAACCCTCACACCAAAAAATCCAAGACAGGACATAGTCATCAGCCACACCCCCAGGGAAGCGGGATATGGCCTTTGGGACATAATAAGATTAACCCACCACCATCAGAAAGGCACACTCAGACTCAGGTTAAAGTTCATGTCCCAGGAACAACTCCAAACAGAAGCTCAAGAAGGTATAAAAACCCACCTCTCCCTACTACATGTGGTCAGTTTTCCCAGAGCCACTCTTCTGTCTGGCTCTGTCCTTCAATAAACTCCAACCTTCTTTCTAAAGCAGTCTCCATTTTGTTTATTCCGGTTTGGACTGGACCCCGATGAAGATTTTTCTTTCAACAGCAGAAACAGTGACAAATATATAATGTGCTAATTTGGGGCAGAAATTTCAGGGTAGGAAAACAAAGGGAGTATTTCAAAGCAGGACAAACAAAGATTAGATGGATGTTTCAATCTTCTTTGGCAGGATTTTTCAACCTTGGCAACTTTAAGTTATGTGGAGTTCTCAAAATTCCCCAGCTAGCTTTGATAAAAGCCACTTAAGTAATTTGGAGAAAGGAAGTTCAAACTATTCATAGAACTCCAGTATAAAAAGGTCATAAGTAAACAAAGGCTATAATTTTAGCTTTTTAGTTATTTAATTTCTATGATTTTTCTTTATTCCAACTCCTTTTTTCTGGGATTAAACCTGATTCAAGTAATTCAGTGCAAATTTTCCTTCTTTAATCATGCATTGCTATCAGGGGCTTGTCAAACAAGTCTCTTCCTAATTTAAATTGACCTTCTGAGCTACTGCTCTATCCAAAGGGCTTTAGTCCTATGCCTTAAATACAGAGATAGTGGCCTTTCAACAGGCAATTAGATGCTCTTTCAAAAAAAGTGATAAACTTCTGTATACAAGAAGCAGTATAAGACATAGCATACAGCAAGACTTATGTAAGGAGAAAGGGGGAAAACTATAGAACTTTAAAACTGGAATACCTAAAAGTAAAACTGAGCTGCAATCACAGTGGGCCGTGATGTCAGTAGGATTTTTAAATATTTTTAAATATTTTTAAATATTTTTAAATATTTTTAAATATTTTAATTTTGTACATTTATATGTTTTTTAAATTTTAAGGCTGTAAACCGCCCCGAGTCCTTCGGGAGAGGGGCGGTATAGAAATTTAATAAATAATAATAATAATAATAATAATAATAAATAATAATAATAATAAGTGGCGGCGAACCTATGGCACGGGTGCCAGAGGCAGCACTCAGAGCCCTCTTTGTGGGCACGCGTGTTGTCGCCCCAGTCCTAGGCCTTCAGCTGGGTTTTATAAAACCTTTTCACTTTAAGCCTCCAACACTGTGTGCAAAAAAAAAAAAAAGTTCAATCAATCAGTCAATTTCAACTTCTCGTGGGAAAAAAAAATCTTGCAAAGTTGGAATTGATTGATTGAATTTTTTAGTCCCACCCAGTCTGCCATTACCACTGCAGCCACACCCACCCAATGGCCATGCCCAGCCAATGGGCCACACCCACCCGGCACCTGACGATGCATAAGTGGGTTTTGGGTTGTAATTTGGGCACTCAGTCTCTAAAAGGTTCGCCATCACTGCAGTAGGAGGTGTCCTTTAAAAATGTTTGGAGAAGCATCTTCATGACACAGTGAGCAAGATGTGAATATCAGCCCTAACCCACTGTGTCTCCTTACAAGCAAACTTTCAAAGTAGTGGTGCATCTTTTAGCACAAAAGAAAATTGACCTACAACCAGCCTATGAACCCCTCAGAATCCAAATCAACCACACAACCAACCAGAAACAGCACCAAGTCTCAACCAACCCACGCAAGCCCCTCACCACCAGCAGTTCACCTCCAAGATGTAACCTCCCCATCACAAGACCCATCACAAGACCCATATTCGACACCCCCCCTGAAGCCCTTATAAACAGAACACTGACATTGACATCCTCTAAACTTTGCTGAAGATGTTACGTAGCCTGGTAATGGAACATTTGGAAACCAACCCACAAGCTTGACGAACAAACCTTCACCATCACAACAGAAAATCTATGGGGTTTATTTAATGTAGTAGATACTACATGACCACTGCAAGGAATGGAAACATCAAAATAGAAATTGATGACGAAGAGATAGAATGCATGGAAATTCACTTTCTTAGGTTGCAGATTACTCAAAGCGGTGAATGCAGCTCAGAAATAAAACAACAGATTGCACTAGACTAGGTCATACAGCAATGATGAATATGAGGTGAATACGGACAAGCAAGAATATTGGCCAGGCAACCAAATGTAGATTAGCCTGCTATACTGAGCTCCCCGTAGTTACCTATGGTTGTGAAAGCTGGACTTTAAAAAAGAGAAGAAAATCGACTCATTTGAGCTGTGGTGCTGGAGAAGAGTCCTGGGTATTCCTTGGATAGCAAAGGTGACCAACAAGCAAGTACTGGAGTGCATAACACCACACATGTGTCACTGGAAGGAAAAATCACAAAACTACATCTCACTTATGTTGACCATGTCCTGCAGGGAAATTCACTAGAGAAAGCAGTTATGTTTGGAAGAGTTAGTGGCAAAAGAAAAACAGGCTGCCAAGGAAAACAGTGGCTGGACACCATTAAAGCTGACACCAGCCAGAGCGTAGAGCAACTCAAAGAAGTACTGCAAGATTGGAAGACATGGAGAGACCTGGTCCATAGCATCGCCAAGAGTCGAAACCAGCTGAATGGATAACATCATCATCAGAGGCTAAGAGAAAAACGTATTTCTCATGTCTAGATAACCAAGATAATGTTTCTGCTAAAAAACAAGAATTTTTAAAATAATAATAATAATAATAATAATAATAATAATAATAATAATAAAGTTGGAAGGGACCTTGGAGGTCATCTAGTCCAACCCCCTGCTCAGGCAGGAAACCCTATACCATTTCAGACAAACGGCTGTCCAGTCTCTTCTAAAAACTTCCAGTGTTGGAGCATTTACTGCTTCTGGAGGCAGATTGTTCCACTGGTTAATTGTTCTAACTGTCAGGAATTTTCTCCTTAGTTCTAGGTTGCTTCTCCCCTTGATTAGTTTCCACCCGTTGCTTCTTGTCCTGCCTTCAGGCGCCTTGGAAAATAGCTTGACTCCCTCTTCTTTGTGGCAGCCCCTGAGATATCGGAACACTGCTATCATGTCCCCCCTCGTCCTTCTCTTCATTAAACTAGACATACCCAATTCCAGCAGCCTTTCCTTATATCAGTGGTGGCGAACCTATGGCACGGGTGCCAGAGGCGGCACTCGGAGCCCTCTCTGTGGGCACATGTGCCGTTGCCCCAGCCTTGCCTCCCCCTGTGACCCCCTCACCAGCAGCTCCCCTGGAGGAGAATCGCCCCCAAGCGTGGTCCACACGGAGCAGCTCAGCCAAGGACATGGCAGCCAGGCAGCGTAGACAAGACTCTGCCCTCACGCCTCATCACACACAGTTGATGCTGCAGGGCGTGGGGAGAGGGCATGGTCGCCATGGCACTGCTGGCGGGCCCTGGAGGCGGTGATTGGTCCTGCGGGCAAGCAGGGTGGAGGCGGGGACGGGGCCAGTTTTTGGGCACTCGGTCTCTAAAAGGTTCGCCATCACTGCCTTATATGCTTTAGCCTCCAGTCCCCTAATCATCTTCGTTGCTCTTCTCTGTACTCTTTCTAGAGTCTCAACTTCTTTTTTACATCGTGGTGACCAAAACTGGATGCAGTATTCCAAGTGTGGCCTTACCAAGGCATTGTAGAGTGGTATTAATACTTCACCTGATCTTGATTTTATCCTTTTGTTAATGCAGCCTACAACTGTGTTGGCCTTTTTGGCAGCTGCAGCACACTGCTGGCTCATATTTAAGTGATTGCCCACTAGGACTCCGAGGTCCCTCTCAGCAGGATTTTCTAAAAAAAATATGGCCAATATATCAGAGTTCATAAGGTGAACAAAAGATGGGATGTTCATTTTTTTTTCAACCATCCATACCCAGCCCTGCCCCAGCTTTGCCCTTTCTTGCACAGATCCACTGGTGGTCTACAGCTTCTTTAAAACTTCCCCATAGTTCTATTTATCAAATTGATTGCTGAGATTATGATTTTTTTTTCTGCTTGGAAAAACTAGCAAAATAGCCTCCGCGAACACTTCAACCAACATCTGTTTTTATTGACAATCTTATTTATTACTTTCCTGGGGCTTATATGCCACTCCCACCCAACAGGAATGTAAACGGGTTTACATTCCCCTTGATAGTAAAAGCATTAAAACACAATAACATTATAAAAAATGAAATGATAATATAAAGTAATAGCTTTTATTATTATTTTATAATAAAAAAAACCCATAAAGCCTGGCATTCTCTCACCAATCCCAGCAATTTCCTTAACCTGCATGTTTTACTGGGAAATAAAAGGGGGAAAATGATAAGATGGATATATAGTCTGTTGTGCCATCTCTTGGCACTGTAATGTTGAAGCCTGTGACTAAGGAGATCAGCTCTTCCTCTGCCTCCTCCTTTGTGGGGAGAGAGACCAATGTATTGTCCCTTTGAGATAGGCCATATTAGGAAACAGACAACACAAGGGTTAGACTCGCAGGGGTTCTCAACCTTGGCAACTTTAAGACTTGTGGACTTCAACTCCCAGAATTCCTCAGCCAGCAAAGCTGGGAGTTGAAGTCCACAAGTCTTAAAGTCGCCAAGGTTGAGAACCCCTGGGTTAGAGGAATGTTACTTTATAATAACAGAACTGAAAATCTACTAAACAAGCACAAAATGAAGTTTCTAAAGATGTTTTTCTCTTCTCTTCCCTTTTTCCCAAGACTGAGTTGAAACACTTGTAACACTTCTTGTTTCCAATACTACAGATGCATTTTCTGAGTGGTGTTTCTTGTTTTAGGTTCCTTCCCTTTTCTGAATATGTGCACCTAGGTTTGCCATAGGAAGGAGATTATTACTTGATACATTAATATGTGATAGAATATTGATATATTTGCACGGTAGACAGGACAGGACAGTGCAGAGAGTGGTAAAGATGGCAGAAAAGATTATTGGTTGTCCACTCCCTTCTATCCAGGACACAGCATATAAGCCAGTGGTGGCGAACCTATGGCACGGGTGCCAGAGGCGGCACTCGGAGCCCTCTCTGTGGGCACATGTGCCGTTGCCCCAGCTTTGCCTCCCCCGTGACCCCCTCCTCTCCAGCAGCCCCCCTGAAGGAGAATCGCCCCTGAGCGTGGCCCACACGGAGCAGCGCAGCCAAGGACATGGCAGCCAGGCAGTGCACAGTTGATGCTGCAGGGCGCCGGCAGAGGGCGTGATCACCATAGCGCTGCTGGGCTGCCTGGGTGATCTGCAGCGGGCCCTGGAGGCAGTGAGTGGCCCTGCAGGCAGGCGGGGTGGGAGATGGGAGGGCGGAGTGGGGCGGGGCAGGGGGGTGGAGCGGGGGCAGGGCCAGTTTTTGGGCACTCGGTCTCTAAAAGGTTCACCTTCACTGATATAAGTGATCTTGAGCAGGGTCTGCAGGATTGTCTGGGATGCTACACATTCACTTCATGACCTGTTTTTCTTGTTACTTTCTGAGAGGAGGCTTTGTGGTATCCGAAGCACAATATCGAGATTCAATCACAGTTTTGTTCCATATAATATCAACTTTGTGAATTCTCAAGTTTCCTCTTTCCACTATGTATTCAAGATGGACAGTGATTAATATTGTATATATGTGTATATAGCATGTGTATATGTGTGTTATGTATGTATATGGGTAGATATATACTTTGTTTTGAGAGCAGGCAACAGAATTTAATTTTTAATGTGAGCCAGTGTGCTCACAGTAAAAAATGACAATAAAAGTTATCTTATCTTGTATGTGAAAGTGCAGTTTTAATAAACTTGTATTTCTGAGCAATGCCAGCTTATCTGATCAGTTGGATAAATTAATTACTGAAAAGAATATTCTGATAAATTAAGAGGTTTCGAAAATTTTACACTAAATACAACATTAATACATTATGTGTAATATAGGTATGCATATTCAGCCTAGAGGGAAATTATTAATGCCATTTCGTAGAACTCTGTCAGTGTCTTTATTAATGTCCTGGATGAAATGATTGACAGGATGACTATCAAATTTGCAAATGACACAAAACTAGGAGAGGCTAACATGTTGGAAGAGAAAGAGAAAATCCCAAAAGATCTAAATAGGCTTCAACAGCAAGATGATACAATAGGATGAAATCTAAGAGAGAAATGTAAAACGCTCCATCTGGGGATAAAAAGAAAATGAAAAGTACAAGGATTGAAGAGACCTGGTATGGAAACAGTACAGGTAGTCTTCAGATTACAATGACAGTTGGACTAGGATTGCCATCACTAAGCAATGTGGTTGTAAAGCATGGCATCACATGAGTGCATTGCTTAGCAGCAATCATGGCAATTCTGGTTACCATCGTAAACAGAATACACATGGATTTTTAACCAGGAAGCAGTGGGAATCCTATGTAAGGAGCATGGGGCTGCCATGGGGGGTGGGGGAGACCAGGGAGGCCCAGTACTAGGCTTATGTGAGCCCAGGGGATTTACTGGAGTAATCTGCAACCTTCTCTGCTGGCTTCCCCTTTGACTTATGGGAATGATGATCATGTGACCATGAAGCACTACAACCATCGTTAAGTGCAAGCTGCTGGCCAAGCACCCAAATCACGGTCATATGACTATGGGGGTGGTGCCATGGCCAGAATTTTGAGGAGCAGTTGTAAGTACCACTCATTCAGCATCGTTGCAGCTTCAAGCAGTTGCTGAATGAGTGACGGTCAGTGGTGTAGGAGAAAAACATCTGGATGCAGTGGTGAGATATAGCTGGTTCGCACCACTTTGGCAGAACCGGTAGCTAATTTTTTGTTGCCCAGGCCCAGAATGGACTTCCGGAAGCTGCATCCACACATATTTGAATCCCGCCACTATCTGGATGTTCCAACCAATCACAGACTGAATATAAGCCAACAATATGATATATCTTCTAAAAAGGCAAATGCTATTTGGGGACGTATTAAAAAGAAATCAGAATAAGTAGAAAGTAATTATCCCACTCTTTTTTTCCCTTGGTCAGAACTCACTCGGAATATTCAGTTCTAAGCACCACAATCTAAAAAAAAAAAAAATATTGGGAACCTGGATCCAATTTAGAGCATGGCTATCAATCTGAGGAGGCAGCTGGTTACGTTTAGTTTGCAGAAAACTGAGCAGAGATACGACAGCAGCCTTCAATATTTAACGGTATTGTTAAATTACACTGTTCTCCTTTTCCTTCTTTGAAATAAAAAAGTATGATGGATTAAGAGCAGCAAAGCTACCTAACGTGGAAAATAAATCTCTAAATATTACACAGCAAAATCTGTCAAGGTAAAAAAGAAAGAAACCTTCGCTTTCTTACGTTTACCTTTTTCTCATTGGACAAAGCTGCGACCCGTGATTGCCTTGGCTTCTCTGTCATATCGACCCTTAAAAGCCGGGACTCAGATCTGCGGCAGCGAGGGAGGTTGTTTTCCCTCCCTCTCGCTCTACACCACGAGGGGGCGCTGTGCTCTGCTCCGCGACCGCTATACCTCGGAAGTCGGCGCTCCTCCTGTCACTGTAAATTTTTCTCTCCCGCTCGTATGGCAGGAAGAGGCGGAGATTGAGGGGAGGGAGCCACGTTTGAATAACAAGCCTCCCTATTGGTAACAATTATGAGGTTACCCAATAGGAGAACTCCTTGCTTGAATGTGGGCTGTCTGAAAGCGCCATCTTACTTCTTGTTAGAGTGCTGAGCTGTACGTTCCCGGTCTGAGCGAACGGGACGCAGCTATGCCGCTTTATCAGACCTGGGAGGAGTTCACTCGCGCAGCGGAGAAACTTTATCTGTCCGACCCTATGAAGGTACTTGGGCAGTGGAGGTTATTTGAGGCGTGGAGGGTCGGTGGAGGAGAGGTCGGCGGGAATTCGCTCAGAAGTTGAGCAGAGGGAAGAGGGGTTGGTAGGTGTTGGGAGTCTCTGGACTTGCATGTTTTGGGGGTATTTGTTGCCAACTTAGTATGAGCCACTAGGCCAGTTTTCCAACTCTAGTGATGCCGAAGTAGTAATAATTGCTGGCTTTTCTGAAGTTGGCAACTATAGAAAAGCTTTAATCTCGCTCAGAATGGGAAGGTTAGACTAGATGACCTCCAAGGTCCCTTCCATCACCATCATCATCATTATTATTATTACTATTATTATTATTATTAATTATATTATTATTATTATCATCTTCATCATTAAAATTTTTGATTTTTTTTGCGGTGCATTGAATTTGTGACAGTTGAGCTTATCGCATATCTATGCATCTCTCTTTATTATGTTTCCTGGCTGGAGTAAATTTGGAAGTAACTCTTCTGATAGCGTTATAGTAAATAGTAAATATGTTTCAGTGATAGGAAGTCTTCCGAACTTCTAGTGTTTTTAGTATTTGAATATCAATATTTCACTATTGGATTAAGATTCTTTTGTAGCGATTGTTGCAGTGAGTTGTTCAAAACCTAGACAATCAGCTTCTGTATGCTTATGCAGCAGTGTATAAAGGAGATCCATTTATTGGTTTTGTTCATTTCAAGTGTGCCTTGGTTGGGAGTACTCATCTGATGAAAAAGGGCTAAAAGTTGAAATGCTTTGTGTAACTGGCACTAACGCAGGTTTGCAAATAGCCATGTTTTTTCACCTTTAAAATTAACTTGTGAAAGTGTATCTGTATTGATGCTATTTTATTTTTCTATAAAATGATTTTTGTGTCATTTCAGGTCCGAGTCGTACTCAAGTACCGACATTGTGATGGGAATCTGTGTATTAAAGTAACAGATGATGTTGTTGTAAGTAAAACTTCAGTGATACGATTTACAATTTTAAATTCTCAGAGTCCAAACCAAATTTTCAATATTGTTTTAGGAGAAAAACTGGTTAACGTATCAACTGATTTGCTGAATACTTCTCAGAAAAGCAGTTGTGTAAACCTAGAGGTATTCAAATCATTTTTATAAGATACATTGTTTTTAGAGTTAGTGCTTTAGCATTTTAAAAACAGTACCTCAGAATAAATGTGAATTTTTAGAATCCTAATGCCCAGAGTTATGTATAGTGGGCAGCCATACAAATCTTTTAAATAAATAACCAAATAAATTCAAAAAGCATTTACCTTCTGTTTCACACAAAATCAAAGGCTCCGTGTTAGGCCCAGTATTCAATAGCTTCATAAATGATTTAGATGAGGGGATAGATTTGCAGACAACACCAAGCTGGCAGGAATGGCCAACACCCCAAAAGATAGGGTCAAAATCCAGATGGATCTTCACAGACTTAAATACTGGGCCCTATCTAACAAAATGAAATTCAATGGTGAGAAAAGTAAGGTTCTACACTTAGACAAGAAAAACCAAATGCCAAGTATCAAATAGGTGGTATCTGGCTCAATAGTACGGTAGTAACTGTGAAAGTGATCTTGGAATCCTAGAGGACAGTTACTTAAATATGAACCAGCAGTGCGTTTCAGTCAATAATACAATCCTAGGCTGCATTAACAGAAGAATAGAATCAAGATCACATGAAGTGTTAGTACTGCTTTATAATGCCTTGGTAAGGCCACACTTGGAATACTGCATCCAGTTTTGGTTGTCATTCTATAAAAAAAATGTTGAGATTCTAGATTAGAAAGAGTCCAGAGAAGAGCAACAAAGATGAATTAGGAGATTGGAGTCTAAAACATATGAAGAACAGTTGCGGGAATTGGATATGTCCTTAATAAAAAGAAGGACTAGGAGAGACATGATAGCAGTATCCCAGTATCTGAGTGGCTACCACAAAGAAGGGGATCAATCTATTCTCCAAAGCATCTGAAGACAGAACAAGAAGCAATGGGTGGAAATTAATCAAGGAAAGAGCTAAACTAGAAATAAGGAGAAATTTCCTGACAGAACAATCAGTGGGATGACTTGCCTTCAAAAGTTATAAGTGCTCCATCGCTGGATATTTTCAAAAAGAGATTGGACACCCAGTTGTCTGAAATGGTATAGGGTCTCCTGCTTGAGCAATGGGTTGGATAAGAAGACCTTCACGGTCACTTCCAGTTCTGTTATTCTGTTATTTATTAGGGAAGTGTGATCCTTGCATATATTTCATATATCTTTTTAAACTGCTGAGAACATTAATGTTTTAGACATCCTGGTTAGAGATAGATGATTCTGCTTAAACTTTGCACTAAATAATAATTTTAATTATTTCAAAGATCCATACTATCCTTTATGATCTTCCAATAGTGAGTAACCAGCTGCCTAGGATATGAAAGTGGTTTATTTTGTCCCAATTGCCAGTGAAAAGTTTGAGCCCCCAAGATTAAATAATACTATTAAATTATAAGGTCTGTCCAATTTCAAAGTAGCAATGAATATTCCCAAGTACAGAGTGAATATGTTTTGAAAGGCAGTTGAACACAGAGAAGCATATTCACATAGTGCTTGGTAAAATAGTATCATGAAGTTGATAGTTAAACCTCTTTTAAGTATATGCAAAATCAACTTAAGTGTGGTATAAAACAAAAAACTCTTCCCTCCAAAATCTTTATTTTTTAAAAAATGTTGGGTATTTAGATCCAGATGAAGCTGTCTGCTCTAAATAGAAATTGTTAAAATGAAATATTTATAATATATATTTCCTGTTCAGTTATTTCAGCTATAATCTTTACATTATTCTAGCGTGTAATTTGTTTGCATATTTGTAAGCATATTTATTAAATGGTTCAAAAATTATGAGAAAGCTTACCTTTGATTTAATTATACATGTTGATTATTGTGTATTACACATATAACACAAAATGCTGATCTAGATCAACCAGCAGGATTCATATTAATGTTATTAATAATCTGACACAGTTGGAGGTGGAACATGGCTGAATTTGGAAAAGCTACCCAGAGTCATACCTGGTTAATGCTGACTTAGGCGGCCACTAAAAATCCCAAGACAATAGATAGAATATTGAAATAATATCCTGGTAGAAAGTAAGATCAGACTAGATTAATATTGTTGCAAAGCAAACTACATGAAAGTGCCTATTTAGTCACTGGGAGTCCACCTTTCCTCAAATATGTCCTTACTTTAAAAAAATAATAATAATCTGGTCCTGAGCAATTGCACTTCCTTTTTATATATTTTGTCCTCATAATCACTGCTTCTCCTTTATTAGGTCTTTCAGGTCATAACAGTTTAATTTACATTGTAAACTTATATTTTAGCAGTTGTTTTATGTCCTCATGATATGAGAGTAAAGAGCAAGATTTGTGTTTTAGACTTTTAAAAACATTTTGATTATGTGCCATCAAGACAATGTTATCTCTGAGTAATCACATAGATAGACCTCTCCTCTAATCTAATTCCAGTCTGGCACTTCAGGTCTCCTCAAAAAAGTACACCTATTGCTGTATTAATCAAGTCCACTCACCTTGCTGTTGGTTATCTTCTTATATTCCCTTTTTTTTCTTTCCCAATGTTATGGACATCTGAACAGAGCACAGTCTGCTTAATATATCCATAATGTGATTATTTGAACCAGGTTATTTGTGCCTTGAGTGAAAACTATGATCATGGCATCAGAATATCTTTTCCAAGATTTTCATAGCCACCTTTCCAAGTTCTATAGTGAGAGCTGATCCTTTTATTGTTCATCATCGATTCTGAAAGGCAGAAGCTATCCACCACATCACTGTCTCCATTATCAATTCTAAGGCTGATTGCTTTATCATTTGCTTGGTCTTTATGTTTAATTTTAGGCCCTTTTTTCAGTCTGCTCATTGACTTCCAGATCATTTGCATTTACATCTATCAGACTAATATCAGCATAGTGCAGATTATTTATATTTCTTCCTACAATTTTAAATGCTCCTCTTCTTCCAGTCCAGCCTCTCCCAATATATTTTGCACATGTAGGTTGAATAAATAGAGAGTATATAACCTTGTCTTATTCCTTTGCAAACCTAAAATAAGTATTTTTGATTATGTTCTGTATAGACTGGCTTTCCTTCCTGTGTCATATAAAGTATGTATGGGCTTTGTGTGAAGAAGTTGAGATGTTTTGGGATTCCCATTTTCCTAAGGATATTCCATAACATGACACGGTTGACATAATTGAAGGTCTTTCTATAATCAGTGAAACATATATTGATTTATTTTTGGTGTTGTTTGATTTTTTCAGTTAACCAGGGTGCATCAGCAATGATGTCTATTCTTCCTTTCTGTTGTTCTTTTCTAAAACCAGCTTCATCATCCCACATTTCCATGTATGGCAGTATGCAGAGAAAGTTATTTTGCTAACGTGTATTGTATGATAATTTGCACATTCTGTTAAAGTCTTCTTTGACTGTGGTATATAGACTAAGCTCCAATATATTGACCGGTATGTCAGTTTCCAGATTTGCTGGTATAGTTGAGTTGTCTTCTGTTGCTTCTCATATTTCTGTAGGCATTCCATCAATACCTGTAGCCTTTTCACTTAGTAATGACCAGTGTGCTCATTTAATTTCATTTGGTTGTATTAGCACAGTGATGGTGAACCTTTTAGAAACTGAGTGCCCAAACTGCAACCCAAAACCCACTTATGCATCGTCAGTGTTATGTCTGGCCTCTCTCAACTCATTAAAATCCACGTAAATATGTCTTTAAGAGGTTTATTTAACACATTTCAAAAGGATTCATTTCAAAGCAAGCTGCTGGCATTATGTTGGCCTGAACGGCCAAATCAGATCTATGTACATTTAGATTAAACATGCTCTCCTCCCACATTCCAATTACTCACTCTTTCTTTATCACATTGTCCAAGACCTCATTATTCTTCGGTAGGTTTTCAAAACACCAGAAAACTGAGTTCCAAAGCACTGCCAAAGTTTTCAGCCCACTCCTTGATTAACGTTGCTCGTGACAAAGGCGTAGTCTTTCTTTCCCCTTCTAATATAGTGTCCGATACGTCACTTCCCCAATTACTTCCTTTTTCCAGTTAACTGACACCTTCGCTTATCAAACCTTCGGAACCTCGGATCAATCCATTTATCCTCTTGTTCTAAATCTGACTCATCATTTTGAGAGTCTGATTCAGAATGCATACAAAGCTCCTCATTGTCTATCTCAGCTGCCGGGAGGGGAAACCACCCAGAGGGGCCTGGCTGCTGATCCTCGGCTGCCGGGAGGGGAAAACACCCAGAGGGGCCTGGCTGCTGATCCTCGGCTGCCGGGAGGGAAAAACACCCAGAGGGACCTGGCTGCTGATCCTCATCCTCTGATACTTCCCAAGCTGGTCTAGGGACACTCACAACAGTCAGGTGCCGGGTGGGTGTGGCCATTAGCTGGATGTGGCCCATTGGCTGGGTGTGGCCCATTGGCCGAGTGTGGCCCATTGGCTGGGTGTGGCTGCGGTGGTAACAGCAGACTGGGTGGAACTAAAAAGTTCAATCAATCAATTCCAACTTTGCAAAATCTTTTTTTTTCCCGCCAGAAGTTGAAATTGATTGAACCTTTTTTTTTGCACACGGCAGCAGAGGCCTAAAGCGAAAAGGTTTTATAAAACCCAGCTGAAGGCCTAGAACTGGGGCAACGGTGTGCATGCCCACAGAGTGGGCTTTGAGTGCCGCCTCTGGCACCTGTGCCATAGGTTCACCACCACTGTACTAGCAATTCATATGAACAGGGAGCATCTTCTTAAGTCCTTTAGTTGTCTGAAATATGTACAGAATTTCAGTACTGTATACAGTTGTCCCCAAATTGACAGTCGTTACTTGGGCCTGGCAATTAGAGTTCTAAATTGTAATGGTCAGAAAGTGGGTCACCATGTGAACTGAACCGATTCACCTTTTTCATGGTGGTGGTTAAGAAAATTGTGCAGCCATTAAGCAAATGCTGCAATTATGTATTGTTTACTATGGAACAGTTTTTGCTGGAAACGGGAAGTAAATACTGGTTTTCAGCAAGACCATTGTAAATTGTAATCATATGCCCGCTGGGCACTGCAAACGGCTGTAAATGTGGGCTGCTTGCTGAATGCTCAAAATGAGATCATGTGGGAAGGGGAGATGATGTTGGAACTTTGAAACTGTGTCATAAGCAGCTTTTTTTGGGCGGGGGGTTTCCATTGGAACTTCAAATGGTCGGTAAGTGACCAGTTGTAAATCAAGGAGTTCCTGTATTTCTTCTATATAAATTTGACTTCTTTGAATCTGTTACTATCCATCCATTGATACCCTTGAGCATATCAGCTTGAGATTGGAATCTCCTGAGTTTGAGGTTCTTTTGGAAGACTTTTTTTTTTATCCCATTGCTGCTTAAATCTTTAGTATCTTTATAGATGTCATTGTAACATGGTTTCTTGTTGTTGTTGTTTTTTTTTAAAAAAAAATAGTTCTCTGAAATTGTTAAATATGTTCTTGAGATCTTTTGATATTCTTGGCTTTAACTTCACTTCTTGACAATTTCTGTCATCTATTGTGATACCCGTTTTTATTTTTTCTGTTTCTTGGTGATTTCCTTTCAAATTTGCAAACTTGTTTATTTTATTTTGCTTATCACAGAGGGAGCTGGGCAGTGTGCAATAAAATTTAATTCCACAGTTCCTCTGGTTGTCAATGAGGTTCAGGGTTTTAAAATGATTCCGGATGTTCTTAAAAATGGTGGGTATATTTTTTAAAATCACAATATAGAAAGTGGTTGTCTTTATTCATCTGGCATGTTGAATACAATCGAACCTGAGAGCTTATCACACAGCATTGGATCATCAATCACTTCTTACTGTTTATCCAGATGGTTTTTATTTTTGACAAAATACAGGAGTGCTTGTATCATTGCTTTTTCCAGCATAGTGTTGAATGGTGCCCTTGCTAAATTGTTCTTGTACCTCCAGCATCTTCCTACGTTGTTGTTGCCCAAAAAGGTGCTTCTTTTGGGGGGAGCAGGTGGAAGATCTTAATGCCATGGGTGACTCTGCTGGGAACATATAGTATTGACATAATCCTGGCATTTCTTTATGTATTCTTCCCAGAAACATTCCCCCACTGCCACAATGAAACAGCATAGCAGGTGTGTGTATATGTGTATCTTTAAAATTATGTTCAGATAAATCCTGATTAGTCTTTTCCCTATGCTTTTTTTTTCTTTCAGTGTCTCCTCTATAGGACAGATCAGGCTCAAGATGTAAAGAAAATTGAGAAATTCCACAGTCAATTAATGCGACTGATGGTAGCCAAAGAATCCCGCAGTGTTGCTATGGAAACAGACTGAATATCTGGAAATAAAATGAATGTTCCAGTCACGTATCACAGGAAGAATGTATCTGTTGGATTTGGGCATATTTTGGAATGGACACACGATGGAATCAAGTGGACTATTAAAATTTAAACTGAGTTTTATAAGGATTTGGGGGCGCCACTTGAGAGTGGCTAGTAGACTATATGCTTTCATTGAAAGCTTCTATTTATTTTTCTTTCAATTTGAGTGAGGAAATATATATGTTCTTTCCTGGAATTCTTAAAGGTTAAAATATACTCAGTCATATATTTATGACTTCCTTTCTTAAATCTTTAGGACATTGCTTAAAAATGGAAGGGGTTCTCTGATGGGTTGAAGAATGCTGTTATATAGAAGGGGGTTGTGAAATTTTATGTTGTGTTAAATTAGCAGTGTATAATCTTTATATATTGATGTATTATTTAGTTGGCAAATAACATTGATAAAATGTTCTACTGGAAAAACAAGGGCGCTTGTGAGTCAATTCATGTGTCTAGATTTAACAATTCAGAACTGATTCTTGCTTCATAACCATATATACTGAAAAACATTTTCTGTTTGTTAACAGCTAATGCTAAAAACAGCTATTTCTGCATTGTATTTAAGATTGCTGGCAAAGACACCTTAGGTGAGATGGGCAGCATACAAGTTTGATAAATAATTCAAACTAGCTTTGATTTTGAATGATAGAAAAAAACTAAAGATGTGCAGAACATTTGATCTTGAACTGCTCCAGATGTAAAATTTCAGGAGTCCTCCTGCTTCTAGTACAATGTTTCTCAACCTTGACAATTTTAAGGCATGTGGACTTCAATTCCCAGAATTCCACAGCCAGCAAAATTGTCCACATGCCTTGAAATTGTCAAGGTTGAAAAACACTGTTCTAGTACAAAACTGAAACACTTCTGCAATGCTTGAAGCACCTGTTTCACACTTGAATGAGACACTTTGCAAAATATCACGTTAAAATGGTTTGAAACCAAACGTTTTACTTGTAGAAGCCCCCAAGTCGTATGAATAAAATTGTGTAGAACTTTTAAATAACTTACTGAAACCAGCGTTCAAGTGTCTTATAATTTCTTTTCATGTGAAGTTCTCACTATCAAATGCTAAGTTAAGTGGTGGCCTACATATGGGACTATGTAGTATTAAATACAGCTAATGAGAACAAAAGCCACCCAATCACAGAGTATAAAATGGTATGCATAGCTTGCCAATAATAAAATTCATCTTAAATGGTTTTTCTGAAACAAGGAAATGTTCACTAAGAAAATAATGCTCAACTGTTTTATTACAGAGTTATCACCTTCACTGGGGAATTGCAATGATCAGAGATGTGCAAAGCTTATTTTCCAGTGATGAAATGTTTTACAAAATGTGGAAATCTTTAAACTCTGAATTATACCAATCCAGCTGAATTTCTCTTGAGGTAGACCACTCTGAAAAACCATGAACCACTTTTCAGTTCCTGACATACAAATCTGCGAGTGTTGTATACCGGTACTTCATTTTCAGGATATGGAATGCTTGCTTTTTGCAAGTTCCTTGTGCAAGAATTTTCAGCTGAGATGGAATCCATGAATGTGCAAATATCCAATTTAAAGGCTAATTAACATAAGTCATAGCTATCAAAAATGCAGATTATCTTGTACACTATCTTGTCTGCATATAAGGATAACTCTCTGCATTGTGGTAGATGAAGACAAGAAATAAGGCAGATGAAAATGAGAGAGAGCTTGAGGATATTGTTTGGATCTTCATCTTGTTTTCATCTATCCCAATATTTTATGTCTCTGTGGCTTCCAATTGCAAACAAAACCTGCAACACAAGTGCAGCAGCAACATCTTCCTATTCAGGTTCCCAGAAACTGATGCTGAGTGAATTGCTGCTTTGAATATATAGAGACATTAGAACTAATATCAAATGTTTCTCATAACTTTATGCAATTTGTTTAATTACTTCAAATTTAATTATATGGGGCAGGGCTTAGTTTATTATGCAAAGATAGATTAAATTATTATAAGAAATTAGTTCTTAGTTTAATCCCTAAGATACAGTAAGCTCTGCTTGAGCTGGTTGGCCATACAATCCGTTTTGGAATTTCAGAACAGGGCATATATGTGATCTGTGGTGTTTTCTTTAACTAAAATATGCTGTTATAATCTTGTGAAGAAATATAATAAACTGCCCTTTAGAAATTAAATTCAAATTGGGAAATGACAGGAATATACTAGTTTCAATTACCTTTCCAGTTGAGAAAAAAAAATCGCATAGCTTCACAGTGGTCAAAGTATTTTTTAAGTAGTCTGTTTTAGAGTTTAGGTACTGCACTAGTTTAAAAACCTTACAGTAAGCGGAACCTGCACTATGTAATGCTTCTAATCAGGGCACCACCTATGCTATCTCCCAGGACACTCCATTCACCTTTATGTCCTCTCTTGCCCGTCAGTCTGCATTCTGTGCCCACTGAGCATACTTAAGAAATCCTGGAGCATTCTCGAGAGTAATGTTTCTCAACCTTAGCAACTTTGAGACAAGTGGACTTCAACTCCCAGAATTCCCCTGCCAGAAACACTGCTCTAAACTAGAGTGTTCACCACAAGAAAAATTGCTTCCCAGCAGGGAATTTCCAGGACTGGTTTCCATGCAGACACACATACTATACTGAAGCCTTGATCCTTTTTATGGATTTTGGCACCGAAAAAGGACCACTTCTGCTGAAATTCAATGTATCTAGAAAGCAACAAATTTAAATGTTGAGAAGGAATAGTTCTTCTGAATACTCCAGACCACCATGTAGTCAGTTTATTTGTTGATGAATACTCATTTCATGTGATTACTTCTGCTAACAAAATACAACTTTGGAAAAAAAATCTATTCAAAAAAGCAGAGATACTGCTGTAGAAATAGGTTTATGAGAATGCTAATATATCTAGTTTCCTTCCTTACTGAAGTAATGCTAAGTCACAATTCTGGAACACATCTCACATTCAGATATTTCTCCTCGTCCTTTTTGCCTCCAATCTGGCATAGTATAAAGTAGATTATTCATAGTTTTCCAATGTATTTTATAGGCCAAATTTGGAATATTGGTAACATGTAAATGTGCTTCTTTACTTTTTCATATATCTCCACAAGTTAATGGCTTTGGGGCCCAGTGCTGAATGAGAATTTATAAGATTTAGCAAAACAAACACAAGATCTATGTTAGATCTCTTCTTTTGCCTCTTCCAGTTCTTCCAGGCCTTGCTTTTTCTCCTCCTTTTTTCCATTTTTTCATCAAAGCTGCCTCAAGATATTTGGCTGCCTGCGGTGAAGGATAAAATGGTACTAATTTCCCGCTTTACGTACTGATGTGAACTGAACAGTCGTTTGGACAGTACTGCGCCGTAATATAGGGCGCTGCAGTTCAGTCCCTTCAACCTCACGGAGTTTGGGAGAAAAGAGAAGACGACTTTGGCCGCCGTCTATAACGCGGACCGAAGCAGGAGTTTCTTAAGAACTACATTTCCCAGGCTTCTTTAGATTTAAGCTTCCATTCCCTGTCTTCACCGCGACGGGCGTGGATTGGAAGTGCTGGTGGGAGGGTCTGACCTGTTTTTGGAACAGAGCTCTTAGTTTGTAATGAAAATTTAAGCCTTCTATCTATTGTGCATTCTGTCTCTTCTGTGTTGATTCCTTCCTCACTGACAACATTCACACCGCTCGCCAACAGTCTGAGCAGCCGCAGGGGAATCTTTTCGATCGTGGAAATCAGCTTCATATCTTGCTCAGGCAAGGGGGGGGGACTTCGGCATATGAGTGGGATAGCCCATTTCCCACAGTGTTTCTCAACCTTGACAATTTTAAGGCATGTGGACTTCAACTCCCAGAATTCCACAGCCAGCATTGCTGCCTGTGGAATTCTGGGAGTTGAAGTTCACATGCCTTAAAATTGTCAAGGTTGAGAAACACTGCTAAGTGTTTCCTAACGCAGTGCTATAATTGGGAGAAAATGAAGCGTGGCGTAGGTGTCTGAGCCGTGTCGTTCCATTTAACAATCTGAAAAGATTGTCATTTTCCTCTCGGTACGTGTTCCTGCATTTACACGATTTTGTGTTTAAGTTTATGCTCTTGAATCCCACAAACTGTGCAAGCAAGTACTGTATTGTATGCAACTTGTAAAGCAACCGCAGGAGAACTTAAGGGTTGAAAAGTCGCAGCCTCGTTCTTTACGATCATTGAGATTTAAGATTTGCTTAAGAAATCTCAGGAAAGTTTCACGATGTGGGGATTCAGGGTGTTGAGACGAGTACTTTTTTAAACACAAAACAACAAGATGTAGGCCCCAGTGGCAATTTTAAAAGCTTTAGACTGTCGGTGAGGATCTCAAGTTGGAAATAGATAAGTAGCCAACATCAGCTAAGCATCAACCCGAACTTCTGTTTTATTAATTAGGTCACTACAGTTCCTATTAAGGCTGTTATTTTTTGATGTTCAGTTTTAACCCTGCCACCCCCAAATTCAGTGGTTTTGAGAAATCTCCCTATTTGAGGAAGCATAGGAAAAGAGAGGGAGGGAGAAATCTGGAATGGAAAGGATGTGCAAGAATATTCCTATTTCCCCACAGATTGAAAGGAGAATTAAAATGTTGCCTTCATAGCCTGTGAAATACTGCCGTTTTTCAAGATGTATTCTTGATCCCTGACAACAGCAATTCCACCACAGAAAAATGTCAAAAAGGGACCCTCACTTAAAACTATATGATTGCAGCTGGCAAAAGCTTTGCTTTTTTTTTTTAACTTGGACTCAAACAAGAAAATGGGTTTTGAGTTTACTTCCCATGTTTCTTGATATAACCAGACTTGGATGACAGCATCTTATTCCAAAGACAACTTGATTCAGACAATCAAATCCTGAGAACAGAGAATGGAACAGATCAGCCTGGACTGCAACCTTCATTAGACATCTTTATTTTCTGGGACCTGCTAAGGCTCTGATGGCAGCTCAGGACAATTTTTAGCAGTTTTGTTTTTATGTATTTTCACTAAGACTTTTAGGCTGAGCTTTTGCACTTCTTTGTTCTTGGACTCTGCTGATGGCAACCTAGTTTTCTTCTCCATGATTTTCTGAACCTACTGTCTGAAAATGACTTGACATAAGATAGGAGTTACATCAGTTTAAGAACTGAGAGATTCAGAGACTCTGAATCTCATTGAAGAACTGTAGTCATTACTTTTCAACCTAACTTGCCTTGTAAGGCTGTTTCAAAAATGAAATAGGGAGTGTGGACCTACTCGTAGGAGTGTCAAATTGCCAGCCCATGGGCCGGTTGCATCATATGGAGGCTGCGCCCACCCCAGGTCTGGCAATGCAAAAAAAGTCACGACACGTCACCTACTGCTTTTAGTTATTCACAGAGGGCAGAGATCAGGCAGCAATGACAAATAAGGGTCGTCAGAGCTTGTGAATCCAGGTGACAATAGAGCTTTAGCAGTTCCCAAAAAATAAAGATGTCTGTCTGATGAAGGTTGTAGTCCAAACTGATCTGTTCCATTCTCTGTTCCCAGGTTTTGATTATCTGAATCAAGGTATCTCTGAAATAAGATGCAGGTGTTCAGTTTCCATAGAAACAGACAACAGTCCCTTGTCTGCAACTGTAAGACATTTAGACAAAGTGAAAGGAAATATTTAATACCATTTTTTGGCTGCTTTTTGGGATCTTATATACATTATTGAATAATTTATTCTGTTGCAAAAATGGTTTATATCATTTGCAATAGCTATTCTCTCACAATATAAATATTAAACAATTCAATAATTATGAAGATATAAAGATGCAATTTTGAAACGTTATTCTACCTTTATTATTTTTATAAATAATTCAAGTTGATCAATATACCTAATACTCCTACTTCTTCCTATTTTCCTGACATCCTTTTGAGGTGAGTTTGGCTGAGAAAGAGTGACTGGCCCAAGGTCACCCAGTTGACTTTCATGTCTAAGGTAGGACTAGAACTCAGAGACTCCTGGTTTCTAGTCTGGTATGTTAATCATATATATGGCTAAATTATTTACACAAGGACATACACTCTTAACCTTGTAAACTGCCCCGAAATTTTGATGAAAATCTGTGTCACACTTTCTGCCATAATAGAATATGTAAATAGCACTGAGTTTGGTTGAAATTAATCCTGTTTTTTCTGTTGCACACGTCTTAAATTACTGAGCTGTAAAGTATTTTGTTCTTGGATTCAGCTGATGGCAATGGCAGCCTAGCTTTTCTCCTCCATATATTTCTGAACCTACTGTCTGAAGATGACTTTCTCGATCTTGGCAACTTTAAGATGCCTGGACTTCAACTCTCAGAATTCCAATCCAGGCATCTTAAACGTATCAAAGTTGAGAAACACTGGCAAAGTAAAATAATTAAATAATTGTGGTTTTTCTCACATTTCTTTCTGCCTCAAATGCTACTATGATTATGTCAGTTATGCTAATGGAGTATAACAATTATTTTGATACCATCACACTAACTAATTGCAACACAATGATCACACCCTATTGAATTATGAGCACAGACAGTAGAAGATTTCATTGATACCTCAGCTTAAACTTTCCACTGTGGAGACATTCTCTGAATATCAGTGAGATTCTAAAAACAAAGATACTATACACAAAGACAATCCATACTGAAGGAAACAGAAACAGATAACCCAGGACTTAAAAAGAATATGTAGAACATCTAAATTAGTGACTGTGATTTGTCTCTTAGTATTCATTTGCAAAAAGGAGCAGAAAACGGGGGTACAGGTTTGTGTATGTGTGCATGTATGCGTCTTTAAAGAGAAAGAATCTGTTCTCCATTCTTGTTCTGGGTTACTTAAGGAATTTGTCATTTTATATTTTTTCTGTTTACATTTTTCTTCTTCTTAAATCTCTTGTTGTAATATAGTATGATTGCCTGTGTTTTTTCAGCTACAGTTAGTCCTCGACTTATGACCACAATTGAGTCCAAAATTTATGTTGTTAAGTGAGACAATTAAGTGAATTTTGCCCATTTTGCAACCCTTCTTGTGACAGTTGTTAAGTGAATCACTGCAGTTAATAAGTTAGTAACCCAGTTGTTAAGTGAATCTGGCTTCTCTATTGACTTTGTTTGTCAGAAGGTCACAAAAGATGATCATGTGATATTGGCACACAGCAATGTCATAAAAATGAACCAGTTGCCAAGCATCTGAATCTTGATCATATGATCATGGGGAAGCTGCAAAGGTCATAACTTTGAAAAACGGTCATAACTCACATTTTTCAATGCCATTGTAACTTTAAACAGTCACTAACCATACTGTTGTAAGTCGAGAACTATCTATATTCAATTACTTAGGTGCATGTCTTTGCCCAGCGATGATCTTAATATAAAGTAATGCATTTTGCAAATTTTATATTCAAGCTGAGAATATCGTATTGGATCCCTTTGTGTTTTATACTATTTTATCAATATAAGCTATTTATTACTAGCATGTTGTAATCTAACATTTGATTATAGCTCAGTTCATTGTGCTTTGCTGCTAGAATATTTATTGTTTTCTTATTTATTTCCACTAACACAACTTTCCCCAACAAACAAGCTTTTGAATGGGTTGGGTCATAAATCTCAGTATCCCAAACTTCTGTCTGCCTTTGCAGATTATTTCAAAGGTACTTTTTCAAAAGGCAACCGGACATCCTTTGTTTTTTCCTTGAAGATGGTTCACTTCTCATCCAAGAAGCAGTTCAACTCTGAACTGAAGAGGCTTCTTAGATGAGAAGTGAAACATCTTCAAACAAAGAAAGTCCAGTTGCCTATTGAAAAAGCACCTTTGGGACAACCATGACCTCAATGACTGAGAATCTCCACAGCCATTGCAGATTATGATTATTGTAGTCAGATCCCCAAGAATGTCAGGTGGGGAAGGTTTTGTGTTACTATTGCATCCATTTCTCTGAACACAGATTAACGAAACCAACTTGTATATGAATATAGAAAGCATAAATCAACTTTACAGACGATAGCATATAAATCAATACTCAAAAAAAAACCTGACATCTTCTTTTGCTACTTATATCCTTTTCTTTCTCAATATGCTTTATTAACTTGTGGATAATAAGATTCAGGGTTTAATGATTTTGTGGCCTAATTGAGGAAGTTTTCCAATGTATACTTTCTCAGTATGAAGTACACAATTCTTGGGATTTATTGTGTTATATTTTGTGTTTTTTCCACTGTAGGACTCCAGTTAAAATTAATCTGAATATTACTATTAACAGAGAAGCAGGTCTTCAACATCCCATGTTGATTACTCCTAAATTACTGTAGTTGTGATAATAACATTTGGATGCAGGTATAATAGAATATTTGCTCTTATAGCATGATAATTGTTTTTAATCAGTTCATAGATGTATAGTGGATTGTGACACCTTTATATACAATTTTTTGTTGCAGGGGGATGTGATTAAATATTTCTTAACCAGAAAAATTGATTTATTTTGCAATATTTCTAGTACATCCCATTTATAATTCAATCTGAGTGAGATGTAACAAAGGAAAAGCAAACAGCATTTTAAGTATGCAAAATTAAAATAATAACCACAATCCATCTCCAAGTCAACAGTAAACATCACAGGTGCCCATGAAACTAAAATAACTAAACCAATGGGCTGAATGCTCACTGAAAATTGGTTTGGGCTGCTCATAAAAAGCCAGCAAGATTAGGACCAACCATACCTATATAAGGAAATTATTCCAGTAAGTGTGAAAGTCTGTAAAAACTTTTTAGAGGAGCCTTTTAGGACGTGTTCACTCTTAATACCATGCCTTTTTCTCTTTTCTCCTAATCTATTATTGTCCAATGGTTAATGTATCTACTTTAATATATAGTACATGCATCAGTGTCTCATGCATATATACAGAAGGAGCTTTGATCATCTGCTGTGACCCCAACCTTGCCATGTTTTGTACGCACACACCTACAGGGGCCACTGATTCAAAGTGGGAAAATATAGATACCTTCTATGGCCACTGGTAAAGGGGCTGGAAAGGATTCCAGAAGCCATGGATGCATATTTTTTCTGTGTGACTTGGTATTCTTTCCTACTGAATGGAATATTGGAAACAAATGAAGGAAAAGTCCTCACTATTCTGTCTATAAACATAACTCTCCCAAAACTGAACAGAGTGGGATCAAACTATGTTGAGAAGAGAAGCCAGGAAAAGAAACAGAACAAGGTCTTACTGACAAAGGCCAGATATGAAGGAGTGTGTTTCTTTTTTTTTTATAAAGATTTTATTGTTTTTTTTCTCATAAACATATGTTAATTTTTCCAATCAACAAGTTGTCTGGAGTTTGCTATGCTAATACATGTTCAATTTCTAATCCTTCATTCTTTCCTCTAGCCAACAATAAAATAGGTCCCAAATTTGATAATAGTCTGTATCTTCTTTATCTTTCAACCTCATAGTTAATCTGTCCATCTCTGCACATTCCAATATTTTCCTGATTATTTCTTCTGATGGCAATCTGAAGGAGTGTGTTTCATGCTTCTGTAGAAAAGAGTGGCAGATATAGGAGCATAACAGAGGTGTTTTTTTCATGAGCTATTAAATGCAGGCATTTTTACCTAAGATCAAAAGTCCTTGGTTCAAAGACCAGTGCTATGTATGGAATGGGTTAGTCTTACCACCTCTTCTCAATCTAATCCACTTCACTGAGTTGTTGTCAGGAAGAATTATGAAAGAATTATGTACTTCATGCTGTAGACCAGCGGTTCTCAACCTGTGGGTCGCGACCCCTTTGGGGGTCAAATGACCTTTTCACAGGGGTCGCCTAAGACCATCAGAAAACACACATTTCCGATGATCTTAGGAACCGAGACTCTGCTCCGCATGGCCTCCTCCGCCATTTGCAGAGAGAAAGACAGAGAGGCACTTTCGCTTCCCTTCTCTCTCTCTCTCTCAGGCGGACTTACCTCCTGCAAGGCTCCTGATTGGCCCTGCACCCGGGTGCCCCACCCCCTGGGAGAAGCGCGGTCAGGGCCTCATGGCTTGGAGCTGCCCGGGGAAGCCCCAGGATCCCTGCTGGGAGCAGCCCGCTGGAGGCTCCGCTGAGCGGGCCAGCTCTCCAGAAAGCCGTGGCCCAAGGGAGACCAGCCACTGCGATCCCCAGCCAGCCCAATCATTGGACCTGCTGGCCAGGAAGGTGCGCCGGAATCCAGGCTGCTGGGAAGGAAGAAGGAGATTCAGCAAAGGTAGGAGAGGAGAGCCGCCTCCTGGAGCCCGGCACTGGCGGCAGCTTCCTTGCCCTCCCCTTCCTCCTCCCCTATTTCCTCTTGCTGCCCCCAAAGCGGCAGAGGGGTGCCTGGGGGGAGCAGCCGGGCTGGCAAAGGGGCTGCTAGGGGCCGTGCGGCACCAGCTCCCACCGTGGCTCCATTGGATGGGTGAAGGGCGAGGCCGGGCAGCGCGGAGTCCCGGCTAGGGCGACTACTTCCTCACCCTCCTCTCCTTTCTCCTGCTGTGCTCCCAGGTGGCTTGGGCGGGCACTGCCTCCACCGCAGCTCCATCGATGGGCGGAGGGTGAGGCCAGGCAGTGCGGAGTCCCAGCGGGGGGGCGGCCGGGCCGGGGGCGGTAGGGACCCTGACAATGCTGCCCTGTTGCTGCCGCTGGAGCCGCTGCCTCCCGTCCTGCTTCCCCTTCCCGCCCATTCATCTGAGGATGCAGCAGCCGGGCCGGGGATGGCGGCGGTGGCGGTGAGGAACCCCAATGATGCTGCTGTGCTGCCAACGCTGCCACTGGAGCCGCTGCCTCCCGTTCTGCTCCCCCTGCCTGCTCCTTTGGCTGAGGATGCGGCGGGATGGCGGCCGGGCCGGCGGTGAGGAACCCCAACGATGCTGCCGTGCTACCGCCACCACCGCCGGAACCGCTGCCTCCCATCCTGCTCCCCCTCCCTGCCCGTTTGGCTGAGGATGCGCAGAGGCCAGGGGCGGTGGGGACCTCCGACAATACTGCCATAAGAGAGAGAAAGAGAGAGAGGAGAGAGAGAGAAACAGAGGAAAAGAAAGAGGAAAGAGAAAGAGGGAGGAGAAAGAGAAACAGGAAAGAGAGAGAGGAAAGAGAAGGAAAGAGGGAGGAAACAGAGAAAGAGGAAAGAGAGAAAGAGAGAGGAAACAGACTGTCTTCCCAGTCGCCGAGAAAGGGGGGAAAAGCCGTGAGTGAGTTCCCCTTTCTGCCTCGTTGCTGAAAGCTTTTTTTTTTAAACGACCGCTCGTTCAGAACTCCTCGGGGCTTGTTTGCACGAGCTTGTGGCAGATCAGTAAATAAAGGGGTGGGGGAGCCAAACTGTCCAAGGCATTTGCACCCTGAACGTGTGGACACTGCTTTCGTGACTTGCCATCACCACCCCCTCTCTTCCCGCCCTGCTTGGGCAACACGCTGCTGCTGCTGGCTGAGCTGAGCTGAGCTGCGGCGCCGAGCCAATCCCCACACCTCCTGGTTGCCCGGCTGTGCTCCGCCCACAGCAGCCCTAAAAAGCACTGTGGAAGAGTGGGGAATGCTGGGAGTTGCAGTTCATCACCATCTGGAAAAACATGATTTTCCAAAGATCGATCAATCCTTCCTTCCTTCCTTCCATCCATCCATCCATCCATCTCCTTCCCTTCCCCTTCAATCTCTCCTTCCTTCCTTCCTTCCTTCCTTCCTTCCTTCCTTCCTTTCCCCTTCAATCTTCTTCCTTCCTTCCATCTCCATGCCTTCCCCTTCAATCTCTCTCTTCTTCCTTCCTTCCTTCCATCTCCTTCCCTTCCCCTTCAATCTCTCCTTTTTTCCTTCCCCCCTCAATCTCCTTCCTTCTCCATCTCCTTCCTTTCCCCTTCAATCTTCCTTCCTTCCATCTCCAACTCCATCCCTTCCCTTCAATCTCCCTCTCCTTTCTTCCTTCCTTCTTTCCTTCCCCCTTCAGTCTCCTTCCTTCTCCATCTCCTTCCTTCCTTCCTTCCTTCCATCTCCATCCCTTCCCCTTCAATCTCTCTCCTTCCTTCCTTCCCCCTTCAATCTCCTTCCTTCCATCTCTATCCCTTCCCCTTCAATCTCTTTCTCCTTCCTTCCTTCTTTTCCCCTTCAATCTCCTTCCTTCTCCATCTCCTTCCTTTCCCCTTCAATCTTCCTTCCTTCCTTCCCTCCCAACATTTTTGAGCAAGGAAGCGTAAGCTTCTCCAGAGAGCATTGCTATATTGTTTTTGTAATTAATCACTATGCTTTAATTATGTTCAAGTCATAACAATGAAAATACACCCTGCATATCAGATATTTACATTACGATTCAAAACAGTAGCAAAATTACAGTTATGAAATAACAACGAAAATAATTTTATGGTTGAGGGTCACCACAACATGAGGAACTGTATTAAGGGGTCGTGGCATTAGAAAGGTTGAGAACCACTGCTGTAGACAAAGGGCAAAATAAATAGATTTTGTAATGAATTACATCAGCTAAATTACTAGAACTTAAATCCCTTTTAAATCAATGGGCAAAACTAATCTGAATTTGTTAATTCCATTAAATGGAAACTGTTTAGCTAATTTCATCCAAATCGATGAGTTTTGAATTACAACCCTTCCTTCCTTCCTTCCTTCCTTCCTTCCTTCCTTCCTTCCTTCCTTCCTTCCTTCCTTCCTTCCTTCCTTCCTTTTTTATTTTTATTTTTTGAGTGATTAAATCCTCAAGAGCAATTCAACAAAAAAACTTAGCTTTTAGAAAGCTCAGAACTTGTTATTGGACATACCCAATTACCTCAGTGAACAGGCTTCTACATGCTGCTGTTAATTCTTCTCATCATTTTGTTGTAACACTTGGCACGTGATATTATTGCATGGAATTTAACATCAAACAAATAATTAGTCAGGTTCCTACTATTGGCATTTTCCAAAATTATCTTCCCACGACACATAGCAAGGAGGCTTTAAAAAGAGCTTCGATATTGCACGAGTTCTCCTTGAAGAGAAAAACAAGTCAGAGAGCCCACTAGGTAAGTCCGTCCTTCAGCTCATTTTGTTCTCTGGTTTTCTGAATATATTGTTCATTTATGTGATTACTATGTGCAGTGCTAGCTTAAATAGGTTCTTTTTGATGGAAAAGAAAACATATTAAAAAGAAGAACTTAATTTTGGTTTTCTACTTTCCAGTTTCCACTTCTAGGTGGAACTAATTTTCCTTTTTCCATCAGTCATTTTTCTCTCCTTTCTTGGGAAGACATTGGATTCTGTTACCAATGTCTTGAATAGCAACATTTTAAAAAGGAGGGAGGAATCAATCTGTCAAATAAAATGCTGTAGATAAGTCCCCAACTGAGGGGAAAGGGTCTAAGAGACACTAATTCCTCATTGAGAAATGCTGGTTAGGCTTCTGGAGTTCCTTAATGACCTGAGAGCAAAAAGTAGGAAGATAGTATTTTGAAAAAAGAAAACTAGAATCAGAGTTGAAAATGACAAATTTGATATGTTTGAGAAGTAGAGAGAAAAAATGTCAAGCCAGAGGGTTTAGCTGTTGAGGCATGTAAAAAGAAGGAATTTGGAATGAGACAGGAACAGAGGGATCATTTTCTGTGGGACTAAAAAAAATCAAGTTCTTAAAAAAGTGGGAACGGAACAGTCCAAGAGGATATTATGACATGATCAAAGTTAATAAAGTTTTCAGGGTTAGGTTTTAAGAAAATGATCCAAAATACCATTGGATATATTTTTTCCTTTTATTATTGGGTCGGGGGGGGACAGTGTATCAGAGAAAGCAAGCACCTAACACAACATACATACACATACTTTAAACCCAAAAATACACTTAAGGCAGAAGCTTGTCCATCCCAAGGATAAAACATCAGACACAAACTAAGCAATGTCACGTATGTAGTACAATGCAGTAAGATGTGCAGATCTATACATTGGAGAAACAAAACAACCAAATAAACACATGGCATAACATAGGAGAACAAACCCATCAGAACCAGATTCAGCAATCCAACTGCACTTGAAAGACAAATGTCACTATCTTGTAGACAGCAAAGTCCACATTCTGGACAGAGGAGCTCTAGATTAAAAGAGGGATCAAAGAGGCCATCTACATAAAAACTGAATAGCCATCTCTCAATGGAGGAGAAGGAACATGATGCCGCTTATCTTCTGTTTACAACCCAGTCCTTTCAACAATTACAAGAAGGTTCCATACCCATTTGCACTATTTAGGTGACCCTCAGGGCATAGATAAACCTCCAAGTGGCCTTAATGACTCAGAGAGAATGCTAACGACCAGATGACTGCAAGGAATATAAAGCTTTCCATTCTCCACCATTCACTCAGAACTGAAGAAGCTTCTTGGATAAGATGTAAAACGTCTTCAAGGAAAAAACAAAGAAAGTCAGGTTGTCTTTTGAAAAAGCACCTTTGGGACAACCATGATCTGGATGACTGAAAATCTCCAGACACCCAACAAACATTGCCCTTCCCTTCCAGATGGAAGACTCCATGGCATCATATTTATTGGAAGAAAAATAGCAACTGGGCAGAAAGAATTGCATTGAGCTCCTTGGGTCAGCCCAATTCCCAAATAACCAGGGAAGGGCACTCCAGATTTCTCTGAAAGAGAGGTGGGAGAAGGGGCCTACACGTGGTGGTTTCCATGTGGAAAATGGAATTACTTTCCCTTTTTTTTACTGATGCATTATTCATAATAGTTGTTGCAATCTGAGACTAAATCTGTTATGTGAAGATCTTTTGTTACATTACCTGCAGCGAACAGCAAAAGTAAGCTGAAATTCTTGTTTAATTAACCTTTCAGCTTGAGTTCTCAAATTTGCTAGCACTGACTTTTCCTATACTGTCTAAAGTGCAAGCTGGCCATATTTTAACCATGAGTGCAAAAAAAGAGTAAAAACAAAAAGTTGGTATTCTTTAAAACAGTAAAAAATGCAGCATTTTCTTTTTCTTTTTTCTTTTTTAGATCATAATATTTACCAACAATGCAAAATCAAACTACTCTGTTCATTCTGAGAAATAATTCTGGGAAGACTAACTGAAGAAAGCCTATACCCCAAAATACCTTTTGAATAATGCCTTCTCTGAAGAATATTTATTTGAAATTTGAAACATAATTCCCAAGATAGTAATGATTATTTAAACCAAAATTCTTTAAAATGTAATCTTCACTTTGCTTATATTTTAAAAATCTCAGAACAGTTAATATTAAGGAAACCCATTCTTTGTGCATATATTAAAGGCAGATTATATTTACACAATCTCAGAATGTTCCAGTGTTTTGTTTGATGTATGTTGAAATAAAGTTGAATGTAGCTGGGATTCATTTTATTAAGAATAGATTTCAGATTTATCCAATAATATTTTATCTTTGTGTTGCCTCTTTAGAGTGTATGAGAATGTGAATACAGTATCTGTTGACCGCTCATTAAGGTAATAACCTCTGTTTGCAGGATCACCTGGCTGTTTTAATGAATTGTCAACAGATACTGCATTCACATTCTCGTAGGCTCTGAAATAGCTTTTCAGAACTCAAGTTTGACGCATTTCATAGTTCTGATGTTTAAATCATATAAGGAGAAGATGATTGATTTGTAAGAGGAAAAGACAGCAAACCACAAGTACTTTAAATTTCCAACCTGTTTCTAAGGCTAGAAACTGTAGTTTTATTGGGAAAGCCAGGCAGAATCTAGGATAAATTCCTAATGTGAGATGTTTTTGCATATTATGTATTGCTTTCCCTTATTTTAGAGGGAAGTGGCTTGCAAGTTCAAAAACTATCCTGAAAGAGGTTAACAGCATCCTTTCTATTGGTTCATCTGAATACAATAACTTTCCAGTGCTGAGTATCAAATGTGAGTATCATCACATCAAGTTTCTGTGTTTGCTACTGCATCATATTTGTTTTCCATTTCTAATCCTCCCTATTTATTTCCCACACTCTGTATTCTTTTTTTAAAAAACAAATTTTATTGTTTTTTTAATTCTTAAGACAAAGTGCTCAAGACACACCGTGATGCTAGGGTAATCAAACATCCAAAAACAAAACATATATACATAATTCCATCAATACATCAAGTATTCCCTCTCTTTTTCCCTTAAATAGCATACTTTATTTAAAATAATCCAATTCTAGCTTAAATTTTCAACCTGGACCTGTTTTTAAAGCTTTATAAATTTACAATACCGTAATCAAATTAACTTTAAATAAAAACATTATCAATTCAGGTATCCCTTCCAAATATGTTCTAGTTCCTTAATTTTATCATAAATCTTATTTATTTCTTCTTCCACTAATATCCCTTATTTAAAATAAAATATTAATCTATCCTATCCATATCTAATCCATCCATCAATCAATCTCTTTAAGCTGACAGAATAAAATCAAACCTTAAATCATTTCAATCCATTAGACAGAATTCAAATTTCATCCAATTAATTATCGTAACTAATAACATTCATGTCATCAAACAAACAAATCATCTTATTAGATTAACTCAACATTACATAATAATTTTCATACAAATAAACCTATTGTTCTAAAAACACATTCTTAAATAATTTAATATATATATTCCATTAATCACCCATTTTTCTCTTACTTCTAACTCACAATCTTAGTCCTTAAATCAATCCATAATTCTAGATTGCCTTTAATCCATTACATAAAATATCTCCTTTTTAAGATAAAATATTGATCTATCCTAAACATATCTAATCCATCAATCAATCAATCTCTTTAAGATGACAAAATAATATCAAATCTTAGATCATTTCAATCCATTGGGCATCAAACAAACAAATAATCTTATTAGATTAACATTCAATTAGTTATTAATTCAATCCAGATCTAAAACATCTCTTCAATTTTCTTCCTTCCATTACATAATAATTTTCATATAGATAAACCTATCAGTCCAAAAAATACATTCTTAGTCAATTTAATATATATCTTCCATTAGTCACCCATTTTTGTCTTACTTCTAGCTTATAATCTTAGTCCTTAAATCAATCCATAATTCTAGATTGCCTTTAGTCCATTACATAAAATTTTAAATTTCATTTCTTTTCAATCTTATTCTGGCCTTCTTCTTATGCCAAACAGGTTTCCATAGCAGAGCTTCCCTTCCAGCTGATAAGTCTCTCTTTGTTGCTTGCAATATCATTTGAATTAGTGAAAACCATCTTGGCCTCTGCATTGGCCCTCTTGTTTTTCTTAACCATAAAGCCTCGTTGCTTTAACAGTTCAAATCTCAGTCTTTGCTTTTTCTGGTCCTCAAAGCCATAAGTGAACTCCTTATAAGGCAAAATAAGTTTCTCTTTATTCTCAGTTAAGTCCTCTTCTTCTGTAATCTGTTTTATAAAATAGTCAGGTATAGTCTGAGAGTCAGTTTTGAAGTTTAATGGAGAAATTCTGGCTCTTAATTCTGTAGTAAACTCTTTCATTGTAGCACATATTTCTTCTTTAGCCTCATAGATCTTTTCCAGTATAAGTTTACAATTTAAATATGAGTGAGGCTCCATTTTAAAAATAGTTGAAGAGAAATCCTTTTTTTCCCTTTTGATGGAGGCTGTTGCTAATAGCAGTAGAAGAATATCCACCCCCAGAAATCCCACAGCTGTGTCAAGTTATCTTTCTCTTTAAAAACAATTTGAAGGCCAAAACCATCTTATCTCCAAATAGTCAACAATTACAATATTAACTTTTGACCAGTAGATGTCCTCAGTCAGCTAAAAAATCTTTTTCAAATGCCATTTTTTCCCTTTTTTCTATTTTTTAAGAAAAAAGTGGAAAAAGAAATACTCTTCCAATATAAGATGATAATACCGCTCAAAAAAAAAAAACAGCATAAGATGATAGCACAGCTCTTAGGAAAGAATTTTTTCAGTACCCCAAAACATGTGAAAATAAAATGTAGTCTTTAAGATTTTGTTCTATTCTTTTGTTCAATGCCTTTCTTCCCAAACATGTAGAAGCTGCTTTTCCAAACCAGGGAAATAATTCCAACAGGGCTCTTACAGGCAAAAAAAAAAAAAAGAAAAAGAAAAAGCAAAATAGAGTGAAGAGAGGAACAAAAAAAAAGTCTCACCTGGATTCACCACGGTGATTTTAAAGCTTAGATGTTCTTTGACTTGCAGTTTGAAACGGCTAGGTGATCAGCCATTTTAGTGGCCGATTTTCTTTCCATCGGCCCTCAAAGTTGGCCCGGACAGTTGGAGGAGCCACCGCTCCTCCGCAGCCATGCAAAGCCTCTTTGACAGAAGTCGCACCCTCCAGGGTGACTTTGACCTGCATAAGGGTCTACCGGCGGAGGGAAACTAGCCGAGGAGACAAGTCTCTTCATGCGACTAGAGGCACCACAATCCGGAACCGGAAGACCCACACTCTGTATTCTAATGTACAAATACCGGAAGTTTTCAGTATTACCATCTCCTGGCATGTGTATTAGAGTGTCTTGCCAAACATTTTTTTCATCACTGCAGTTTGTTCCAAATATCTGTGAACAAAGCAGTTATTGCTATTTATGTTTGTGTGTAATCAATACAAGTCTTAAGGCAGCCTATGCTCTTTTTTAACGTACCAAAAATTCACCCACTAATTTTTGTCAGTTCTTTATTCAACACTAAGTAACAAAAAGGGTGTCTTAATGTTTTCTAAGGCCTTTTGTATCCATATCACTATTTTAAATATCAAAACTTCAAAAGATGTGTGTGTGTATTTGTGCACATGCGTGCATGCGTACAAATATTGAATAAACCTTCTCTGCTTACTCATTACTCATATTCTTATCATGGTTCTCCCTTGTCCTGTACATAGAGTAACTACTGTGATGATTATTACAGGTATTATTGCCCAGAAGGCAAACTGGTGAGGCTATTCCCTGCAAATTCCTCTAACTGTCAGAATCTGCTTGGGTAGATGTGGTGTGGGTTATTTGATTTGTAGTTATGTGATTTGTGCTAGACAATAACTTGTATATTTCATTTTAGTCCTGTTTTGGATTTGTTTCCTGTACTTCATTTTTCATATTTACAACATTTTATTCACAAATTTGAAACATCTAACAGAAATAGAGTTATAACAAGAAAGCAATTGATAATATGCAACATCTTACATGAGAATAAAATAGCCTTTATGTCTTATTTATTTATTTATGAAATGTATTTATTTATTTATTAAATACCCAAAAGACTAGAAACAATGGCAAACAATGGCAAAGAAGGTCAGTGTCATATTTTAATTAAACACTAGGGTAAATAAGATTATTTCATTTTATTTACAATATTTTATTTTTTCATACAAACATCTGTAGGATGTTTCCTTGATTCACAAGACTGGTACTTTAGGTGTTATTAGGTTTTTAGCACAAATTCTATATAGTGCTGCTATGAAAAGATCTGATTCTGACTTCTTATAAAGGTACGCTATGTACCTTGAAATTACAGAAAAGGGTTTGTCTTGCTTGATGAATTCTGACTTATCTCTGTTAGTATTAAATCTCATCATTTACAGTTTACATGGGATTAAATTGTTAAAGTCTGTGGTAAACAAATACTTCCTAGTTAATTATAAATGAGTGCTCCTACTTAGCTTTACCATCAATTCAAATGGCTACATGCACTATACATGTATGTATATGAGGCAGAGAGCTAGTTTTGTCTAGTTGTTAAGGCACCAGACTAGACTCCAGGAGATTATGAGTTCTAATCCTGCCTTAGTCATGAAGGCAATGGGTGTCTTTGGGCTAGTCACTGTCTCTCAGCCCAGCTCATCTCACTGGGCTGTTGTTATGGGAGAAATAGGAGGGAGTATTAGATATATTTGCTGCTTTGAGTTGTTTATAAAAATAATAAAGGTGGGCTATAAATAAAATAAATAATGTACTAATATACAATGGATAATTGCAAGTATACTCCAAAATCTTAGATGATTGCTCCTTGCATACAGGATATGTTTCAATCCTATTTCAGATAATCCTGATCTCCATATTCAGATTAAAATTATATAAATCTTATTCTTAAAACTGGAAAATTTGTTATTTGTTCCTTTCTGGGAAAAATAGTCAATCTTTTCTATGATGAAAATGTTCTTTAATCCAGTGTCTCTTATTATGACTTTGTAGTCATGATGTTGCTTGAAGTGATACTGGCTGCTGTTTTGGGCACCATTATCTACTTGTTCCTGACTAAGAAAAAGGAGGAAGATCTGCCCATGGGAGATGGGTGGTGGACTGCAGGACAGAAGCCTGATTCTGAAGAAGATACAACAATATATCCTTTTAAAGTGGTCACCTCAGAGGAGGAGATCAAGGTAAGAAACTCTTTCATATTGACATTCAGCAGAACATGCTTGGCTAGTTGTAAAAAATCTGTCCATGCTGTCTGAGAGATAATGCAGTAGCATTTCTACTCAAATGCTTCTTAGAACTGCAGGAAAGACATTAAAGTATGTGTAAAGTATTTCAGATTAATCTCACTACTATCTCTTGACTTTAATTTGAATAACTTGTGTAAGAAGCATAGAAAGTTGCTGTCTTCACTGAAAAAAACATGAGATCGTGCAAGGTCCTGTTTAATCTCTAGAAAATGGGAGACAGCATAGGCTCTGCTGAATGGGAGGAAAAAGACATGTTAAAAGAAGTACACAATGGAGAGGCATCAATGCCCTAACCTTAACTCTTTATACCATGGAAGACATTCCTTTTGAGCCCAAAAGAAGGAATGCTTCCATTTCCAAAAATGTTACTTGCCACATGGCATATCATAATCAACAGGGTTTCATGATGCTCTTTTCATTCTCGGTCACATTGTGCAAAGCATTTAATACACTATTAATAAAAAATAATTCCCCAACCATAGTAGTGGCTAAGTGCATGATGTGTGAGGAGTGGATGTGCTTTATTCTTCAGCAATAAGATTATGTGGGAAAGTCCTACAGGAATGTATAGGAAACTCCAGCAAGATTGACACTAAATCACAATTATGTTAAAATGACCACTTATACATAGCGAATTCATGGCAAACTAATTGAGAGGGCAGAAGTGACTGAATAAAATTTAAGTTGAAATTTAAGAATAAAAGTTTAAGTTGGGCGGAGTATGCAGATCAGATTTTTGTTCTTTAATAGGTTATTGAGAAATATATGAATGTAAACAAGTATATTGCAGATTGTAGTTTTGTAGAGTTAGGGATAAAATACAAATAACTTGAATTGGGACAAGTTTTGTCTGAATAATTGGAAGTTTCTTGAATGGAATTTATGATGCAAGTAGAGAAAAAAGTTTAAAAGTGTAGCAATATTAACCAAGCAATAAGGGGAGAATGGGTGATGTCCTTATTGAATGTACTTATAGTAAATGTATAGGTTTGTTGGTTGGGGAGATATTAAAAATGTATCAGTTGAGTATATGATGTGCAGATAATGGCATATTGTTGACGGAGACAGAAAATATTAACAAAAGCTTTTTAGTGAGATGAAGTATAATCTATAACTTTTAATTAAAATGGAAATAATAATGAATAAAGATGTATAGGATAAAGTTGTACCTCATCAAAATACAGGAAAAAAGTGGTGATATTTTTTCCAGTTCACAGGAAGAGAATAAATTGAAGAAAGGAGAAAATATCAACCAGAAGCTAGATACAGTATGTCTGATTTGGTTTGGCTTTTGGCCCATTTCTCAATAAGAATAATATTTGTACCTCAGTTTTTATCTAACAACTGAGAGTGACTTACATGGATTTTTTTTCATTTTGTCCCCACATTAATAATGGCATGTGCACGGCTGGCTTTATGTTAAGACCAAGTAGACATTGACCCATGACACCAAAGATTAGGGGTGCCAACATCACTCTTCTTCTGAAAACAAAGGCTATTATAAAAATCTTAAATGTTCACACCGGCAAGGCAGTGCCAGCAGTCAGTGTGGGCTCAGATACCATACAACCTTGAGTCAGCACTGGGATGAAAAAAAGTAGGGCTGCCACAGCCGAAGTAAAAACACTACTGGAAGTCTTGTCATTTCTTTTATTCAGTCTCCAAGCCAAGAGAGATTTCTTGATTACATTACCCAGTCTGAAAAGATTAAAATCTCTACCTAGGTTACAACAACCTTGTGGAGACTTGCATCTCGGTTGTACTTCACTGTGTTCCTTTTTCATGTTTTATATATAACTTACATGATATATTTACTTAACCTTATTGCAATCATTAACAGGACATTACGTGATATCCAATTTTGCTTTTTTCATGTTATCTTCTTTTTCCTGTGTACACTTTGCTTGTGTTCTAGGATTTACATCAAAGACTTGACAAAGCTAGATTTGTAGAGCCATTAGAAGACAGTTATTTTCATTATGGGTTTAATGCAACTTACCTTAAGAAAATTGTCTCTTATTGGAGAAATCAGTTCAACTGGAAGAAGCAAGTGGAAATTCTCAACCAATTCCCACAATTCAAAACAAAGATTGAAGGTTTGCCACTAATAATTACTATAGTATGTGTGATCTGAGTATTTTAAGCCACTTGTGTTCTTAGCATCCATGCATAAACTTAGCTATACCCTTGTTTGCCAGTCAATGCACTCTGGTACTTCTTTCAGTTATAAGTGAACACACAACAGTTAGATGGAGCCTTTACACAAAACTTTTATTATATTTCATACTTTCCCCAATACAAGAGTTTCCTCCTCTTGTTCTCTCAATTGTCAACATGGATATCGGCACGTCCTTGAAAAAGGATGTGGTCAGCTGTGAATGTTAATGCTCATCAAGGAAATAAGTGTGACCAACTGGCTATGTGAAACAATGGCCTGGATATATATGTGTGGTGAATAGGGCCAGTCAGTTTGCCTCTTTGCAGACTGGGAGGATTGAGAACTCTTGTCTCTGAGCTTCCTGGAATAACTCTTACATTCCTTTTTGGGTGGTGGGGTAACTAAACTGAATTTGGCTTAAGACGGGAGGAGTGGTATTTCTGCCTAGCCCAGGGGTAGGCAGCCTTGGCTCTTTTATGACTGGCTCAGGAATTCTGGGAGTTGAAGTCCACAAGTCATAAAAGAGCCAAGGTTGCCTACCCCTGGCCTAGCCAGACAGCTTCAGTGTTGTCTCTCTTGCCCAGAGGGATACTTTCAATCACATGGCTCTTTTCCTGCACCTACGTTCAGATAAAACATCTTCAGAACATTCCCAATAAACATACATGAGGGAGACATGTTTATTTTATTGTTTTTTTTACATAGACTCAGAGGGATATCCCCAACTCCCATTTTTTGCTGGAGCAGGAAAATAGAGATTACTTTTAAAAATAAGTGGTTGGACTGAGGCTGGAATGCTCTTGCCTCTGATAGAAGTCTGGAGTCTCCAGGAATCTGTAGAGAAATCCAGATAAATTGACAAGTAGAGGGCACATGTGCAATTTGCCTTTGATATTTTATATATTTGTGTTTTGTAAGGTTAATATTCTTTATTTCTTTGTTCAAGCTCAGTGATTGAATATTCTAACATGCAGTATATCTGATTGTACATGAGGATATTTTCATTTTTTTCAGGTCACTTATGAACTAAAATTAAAGTGGAACTCACCATCCCATCTCTTTATTGTTACAGAGGCTTGGAACAATTGTAGCCAACCAGCACCATCTCATTGGATTATATTTTATCTTAGCTTGTTTTATTTTGAATTCATTTAAAAGCAGATTTTTTTTTTTTTAAGCAAAGCAAGGCTGTTGCTGGAATCACAGTGCAATCCCACAAGTGGCCCTCATTTACCAATGACGGGATTGTGCCAAGCAGCCACAAACTGTTTTGCTGCTGGGTTGCATAGCACAATCCAGGAAACACCTGTTGAGAACATGACAGCTTCTTATGGAATCGCACCAAGATCCCAGCAGCAGAGTGCCTTGTTTTGTTTTGCTAACATGAGCTGTGCAGTATTCTGCAGTACTAGAAGCTGCAGAATGTTGCAGAGCTTGCATTAGTGAAGCAAAGTAAGATGCTCCATTGCTGGGCCATACAGTGCGCTCTAAAAGGTGGCTTCCATTTTATGAGTGGCCACAGTTCATAAAGTTTTTGTGAAGACCAGATCTTGTAGTCCTAAGTAGTGGCCACCCATGTTGTTGCTATGATTATGACTTGGTATTGAAGCCAGGCACAATTAGCATGCATTAATATGGAGAAATTTATTTTGGAAACTCTGTCTTGAATTAACCTGATCTAGTACCTTGCTAACATTAGCAAGCAGATTTTATGGCATGTTCATTTATATTAGACAGTTAGAGATACATGTCATTCCCCCCCCCATCGATTATGCTTTCCTTGTGTGTTCAGTTTCTAAAATTACAAATTACACATTTTTGCCATCATTTTCAAACCTTGCTATATTTCAAGATATTTTTTTGTTACTTTGGTATCCATGTTCTTTCAAAAAACTAAAACCACATTTTTGGTCTCCAGCAACATTTGAGAGTGAGATGCCATTGTTTCAGGCTGCAGTGAATTTCATTTTGAGAATTACAAATACTAATTTGAATTCCACAGGGCACAAACCAGCACTCTATTGGCTCTCAGAAAATTATATTATGTTGATATATATCTATTTAGCTATTTTCTGAAGAGTCTGGTCTATGTTTTCTTCCTGTAGGAATTGATGTCCATTTTCTTCATATAAAACCTCCACACTTGTCTGAAGGGCAGTCTGCTAAGCCTTTATTGATGATCCATGGTTGGCCTGGCTCCGTGTATGAACTATACAAAATTATCCCTTTTTTGACTGACCCTGTAAACCATGGCCTGAATGGTGACCATGTTTTTGAAATGATTTGCCCTTCCATTCCTGGCTTTGGCTTCTCGGAGGCTCCTCACAAAAAAGGTGAAAAAAGAAAGAAGTGAAACTGAAAGGCCCAATGTACAGATAGCCTTTGACTTAGGACAATTGAGCCCAAAATTTATGTTGCTAAGTGAGACATTTGTTAAGTGAGTTTTGCCTCATTTTACGATCTTTCTTGCCACAGTTGTTAAGGGACTCACTGAACTTGTTAAATTAATAACACAGTAGTTAAGTGAATCTGGATTCCCCATTGACTCTGCTTGTCAGAAGGTTGCAAACGGCAATCACATGACCCCGGGACACTGCAACCGTCATGAGTCAGTTGCCAAGCATCTGAATTTTGATCACACGTCTGTGGGGATGCTGTAATGGTGTAAAAAATGGTCATAAATCACTTTTTTCGATGATGTATCTTCAAACAGTCATTAAATGAACTGTTCTAAGTCGAGGATTACCTGTATTCTAGTCAGCCTTGTAGTGACTGAGTGGGATTTGAGCACTGGGTCTCTTGTGTAAATCCAAGATACTGTGAATTGTACCACCTTTATTCAATAACAGCCACCAATCACATGCAGCAGCCCCCCCCAGTTCAATAAACATCCTGCGTGGTTATCTCACGGGTCGGCAACCCACGGTTCTGAAGCCGCATGTGGCTGTAAGCCTTCTACTGCGGCTGTCCGCAGAAAGCAGCAGTAGCAGCGCTCTCCCTCCCTCCCTCCCTCCCTCTCTCTCTCTCTCTCTCTCTCTCTCCCTCTCTCTCTCTCTCTCTCTCACACACACACACAGACACACACACACACACACACACACACACACACACTCACATTGAGTGGGGGAAGAGGACTGACAGACCAAGGGCAGGAGAGAGCCAGCCCAATAAGAATGTGTGTCAGCTTGTTGGAGAACAGTGTCGGGCCAGCTGGCCAGCTAAGCAGAAGATCGGAGAGGGGGAGATGGGGGGGAGGAAGAGAAAGAGAGGGAGAGAGAGAGGGAGGGAGGGAGGGAGAGAGAGAGAGAGAACTCATGCACAGCAGCCTCTATTTCTTTTAAATTAAACTCTTCAATCAAGCCCTCCCTCCTGCGCGGGCACATGAGCATGCAAGCGGCTCCCAGTGTTTTCTTTTCTGTGGGAAACAGGTCCAAGTGGCTCTTCGAGTATTTAAGGTTGCCGACCCCTGTGTTATCTGCATGAATTTATTTAAAAGCAGAGGAGGGTCCTTCTTATAATTCTGCTTTAGGCAAGAATTTCACAGAGTTTATTAAGTCTTCTGGCAAGACTTAACAGAAGGAAGGATTCTCCTATGAAATACTGTATTGGTAATTGTGTTCTGGTAAAATATTAGCTAGGAAAAATGTTAAAAGTCTTAAATATGAGTGAATAAACAATTGCAAGAACAGCTTAGAAAAAATGGTCTTACTTGTTTTTTCCTTTTTTTCTAGGCTTTAATCCTATGTGTGCTGCCCGTGTCTTCTATAAGCTAATGCTCAGACTGGGCTTTCATAAATTCTACGTTCAGGGAGGGGACTATGGGTCTGTGATAAGCACAAATCTGGGTCAGATTGCTCCACGGTGAGATTTTTTCTTTCTAACAGTTAAATTCAAATCAGATTTATCTAAGCAATGCATAAACATGAAGTGTATTTATTCTGCTTTAGACTGTTGAGTATCACTGTATCATTTTACTGTAGACAAATTCATTTTACAGAGCCCCACTACAAAGAACAATAGATTTTTGGTCATCAAGAGATTTGAACTTATTTTTCTTGCTAAAAATGAGCATGAAAAAAGGGTCTTATCAGATCAAATTTTGGATCATGAAATGTAAATGCCATGTTTCTTGGATTATTACTGCAGAAGTAGCACTGGATTGATTATTAGTATCTTTCGCAAGTTACACTTTGTATCTTTACCGAATAAGTTTATGGAAAGTTCTCTCTTGTTTTCTTTTCTCATTAATAGCTGTTGTTGAAATTGTTCTTAAAATTATTCTTTATATTATTTCCATCTAAATGGTAATTGAAGTTGCAGTACTATACTAATACTGCACTATAACAGTTGTACTCAAAGGTGGCACTCACAAGCAATCAATTTTCTGCCTTCCAAAGGTAATTCAGAATAAAAAGGCTAACCATCCCAATACATAGTACAGCTAGTCCTCACCCAGTGACCATAATGGAGCCTGGCTATTATAGTCAAAAGTTATGATGGTCGTTAAGTGGAGCACCCACATGATCACCTCACTTATGAGCCTCCCCTTCCTTGCTCTTCCCAAGGTGGTTGTTAAGCAGTTCATTAGGCAGCCTCAGGAGCCTGGGGAAGTCCCTGGGAGGCCTGGTGGAGGTTCTGCCCCAGGCCTCCAGAGACCGCCTGCACTCCCTGAGATAACCCATTACTTGAGTCTACTTCCCATCTCACTGGGCCCTTCCTCCTCACTGTGCCCTTACCTTTGAAGATCTCTGGAGGCTGAGTTAGGAAAGGAGAGCAGGCCACTCTGTTTCTGGTACACATGGTGCAATCGCAGAAGTGGCTGCCATTTTCATGGCGGCTTCATTGAATTGTGGGTGCTATGAAAATAGCAGCTGCTTCTGGGATCAGCCCACATAGCCCAGCAATGGAGGGACTTACTCTGCTGCCTTAAAGTGAGCTCCAAAAAGCTCTGGAACTCTGCAAACCACTGTGGATTTTTCTGGAGCTCATGTTGGAGAAACAGAACAAGCCTCTTCATTCCTGGGCTGCCATTTTCAAAACAACCACAATTCAATTCTAAGTGATGGGTCATAAATCAAGGAAAATCTGTATGTTAAAAAATATTAATTCTTTTATTGTTTTCTGTCCCTTTATGACCATGCATGGGGTATCTACTGGCATTGTATTTTTAATATCCCTTAACAAGGTGCTTGGTGCACCTTATTAATGTTGACTTCGGAAAACCTTAACTGTCAATGATTGTATAAAGACAAGAATACACAGAAGATAGAATTTGCCAGATGTTGCACTGGAGGGATGTGGTCAATAATGAGATCAGAAACCGAAATATTCATGGGACTTCTTACCTCATCCCCATCTTAACACTCTAGCACACAGCTGTCAGTTCAAAAGGTCCCTGCAGAGTAAGAGAGCCTCTTTTGTCTGGGATATACTTTTGATTAAAAGGAGGAGTTGTCCATAGAGGCAGTGATCTATCAATGGACATGGTCTGAGAAAAAGCATTACTGAGAACAATAATGGCCTGCCAATAAACTGAACATCTGATTTCTTAAACAACTAGCCTTTCCAAGTAATCATCTCAAGCTTTTGAATCACAGGGGCCATCTTCTTCAGCCAATGGTCATGCTATGTAGGGCTGATAGATATTGTAACTTATCACATCTGGAGGTACCACCTAAAGAAGGATTGCTGAGAGTCACATGAGTATGCCCCAAAAATTCTTCAGTTGTGGAAGATTTATTTTCCATCTGTAATTACTAATACCCCAAAAAAATCAAATGTGCCTTATTATGTGTGAATAATTATAAGACATAAATGTATGAATTTGAACAAACCACAATGTTATTGTTAAAGTGCCTGACTTCTTTCTAAACAATTGTTTTAGCCACGTGAAAGGCATTCACTTAAATATAGTATTTCTGAGCACTATTAGCTTCAAGCAGCTACTCTCCATTCTGTTGGGACGATATTTCCCAAGACTATTTGGCTTCCAGGCAGAAGATATTCAACAAATCTTTCCTTTCAAAAAAAAGGTGCTCAATAGAATTCTTCTGGAGAGTGGCTATCTCCACCTTCACGCTACAAAGCCAGACACTGTGGGTAAGGAACGCTTTTGCTTTGAACATTGCATGTGCTTGTTTTTCAAATAAGCCTTTATAGAATCAGGAAATGCACTTTGGGTTGTTTTTTTATAACTATTTTTATTGAGTTTATAAAGGTAATAAAGGGATAGGGTCAAAAAGGATAAGACAACAGGAAACATAAAAAAAGGTTAGACCAGGGGAAAGGGGTAACACAAAAGTGGGATTAATCCCACAAAATAACATCACTTCAGCAAGTCTAGCAGTCCGGATTTACATATTAAATCTTAATAATTACTCTATTATTAAATAACTTTCCATATAATCATGTAAATAACAAATTAGTCAATAAATCTCATTCATTTCAGTACTTAACAATGCTTAGTCAGGACTTCCGGTTCCGGTCACGAGGTCCGGAGCCCTTCTAGGAAAGCTCCGGACCGTGGCTTAAAACTTTTATAAAAAATTAAAAGTACTGAGAGCAGAGAGCGCCGGAAAGATAGGCGCATCTGAAGAGGACCCTCAGGGCATTCCAGAAAAGTATAAATCGCCGCCGAGGGTCCCCCACGGACAACCAGCTGAGTGGAGGAAGCCGGCGGCGGCCGGAGGGCTGGAAGAGGCCGGGAGGCCCCAAAATCCGAATTTGCAGGGGAGAGCGAGCGCAGACAGACGGAAGCTGCAGGGAGAGCCCACCGACCGAAAACGGCCCCCAGACGAGTCCCAGGGGGCGAGGAAGAACGCGAGAGCGGAGGTGAGAGCCGGCAGCAGGAATCGGAAGAGGAGAGGGCCGGGGGCAGCCGGACAAAAGGAGGAGGCCCCAAGCGGCGGAGAACGGGTGAGAGAAGCGAGAGAGACATAGGCAGGAGGGGCGAAGGCAACTGGGGGGGTCTCCCAACCTGGAAAGGGCCCCCAGAAGAGCAGAAGAGGGTGGAATAGCCGAGAGGGCAGCGGAGCGGCCTGAAGCGGCGGAAAAGGACGGAGGCAATCAACGGAGCTGATTGCAGGCAAGCCAGAACAATAGAGGGGAGGAGAGAAGAACCAAGTGGGAAGAAGCAAGAAAGCAGACAGTGGGAGAGGACACAGGAAAAGGGTACCCTGGGCGGCAGAGGGACGGGGGAGAGATACTCCACAAACTGTGCCCCAGATCCCCCAGAATGGGAGCCCCAGGGACACTGAAGAGAGCAGAACCCACCAGGGAGGAAGGTGGGCGTCAGAGGAAAACTAAAAGGCATCCAGGGCGGCTGTGGAGGGAAGGCAGAAGGGGCCTGGAATCACAGACAGGCAGAGGCACTGAATAGACTCCTTGAACACAGACAGACCTCCCTGCCTACAGGCCCCTAGACCTGCACTGCCTGAACCCTGAAGCCCCCCCTCCCACTAAAAGGACAGATTACTGAACCAACACCAGATCGCAGTCTAGTGCCTACCCTGGCCCAAGCTGGAAACCAAAACCAAAACAGTGCCTGGACAAAGGGAGGACAAGCTCAAGATGGCCTCCAAACAGACCACACTGACACAAACGAAGGGAGTTGTATCCTCCCCAGCCCAGCGTACTAAACCACCAGGAACTACTCTACCCACCCCCACACCCTCCCATCCAAATACAGGCATCCAGAACCATACACCTTCACAGGCCAGCCCAACAGCACACACGATACAAAAGGCAATAGAAATGCTGGTTGAAAGGTTGGATGGAATGGATAAAAGGTTGGTGGAAAGGGGCACAAAGATGGAGAGGAGGTGTGTAGAGGCAGAACGAAGGATGGAAAAAAGATACAACGATACAAAACAAATGCTGCAAGAACAAGGTAGAGAGATGGAGAGGAGGTGCATAGAGGCAGAACAAAAGATGGAGAAGAGATACAACGATATAAAACAAATGCTGCAAGAACAAGGTAGAGGGCTAGAGAGAAAATGGGAGGAGCAACGCAAGGCGATGGCTGCAGATTTGGAGCAAATGAAGGAGGCAATACAAGCGCACTACAAGGAAATAAGGGAGGAAATGGAGAAAAACTTCCAGAAAATCAGAGAGAAGGTGGACAAGCGGATGGAGAAAGTGGAGAATCAAGTAGAAGGCCAGACAGCGGAGATAGCAGAGATGAAAGGGGCGGCCCAAGATCAAGCCTCCATGATACAGTACTGGCAAATGGCGTCTGCAATCAGGTTTAGAGGCTTGAAAGAGACACCAGACGAAAACCAAGGGAGCTTGACCGGAACCTTTATAGAGGCCCTGGCAGCATTTCTGGGTAAACCAACCCCAGTTATCGAATGGCAAATCGACAGGCTCTACAGAGCGGGCGCACGTACGACAACAAACAGACACCAACCAAGGGATGTGGTCATCCACTTTGTGTCGCAGGGATTCCGGAACCTCATCTCAGCCACATCCTACAACAGGACCTTATACATAAAGGGGCAGGAAGTGAAAGTACTGAAAGAGATCCCCCAGACGATGCTGCGAGACAGAAAGGAATACAAGTTCCTGGTCGACGAACTGAGATCACGTGCTCTGCGATACAGATGGGAAATCCCCACGGGGATGACATTCTTCTATAAAAATAAAAGACACCACCTGAACTCGGTCCAACAAGCCAGAGATTTCCTGGAAAAGGAACTGAAGCTGGAGGGACCCCAATACACCACGAGAGAAGACGCAGAAAGACCACCAGACCGACAGACCGATACAGGAACACGAGAAAGGAAAAAACCCACTCGAGACACGACGACACAGAGAACAGGAAGCAACAACAACAACAAGGGAGCAGGACAGACTGCAGGGGGCAGGATAACAAGATCCACCACCAAACGCACAGAGCAGCACGACACGATCCCTATATGCAACTCGAACACAAACCTGGATACTATGGGAACGGGACAAAAGAAGGCCACAAGAGATAGAATGGAGGCGGTCTCGGAAGAGTATCCTGAAACCAACAATGACGACTAAATACCTGACCTGGAACGTCAACGGAGTAAATTCCCCACAGAGAAGGAGGAAGATATTTCATTATCTGTTTCAAGGAGGAAACGACATAATTTGCCTACAAGAAACACACATCAGAGCGGCAGACCAGAAATATCTGATCAACTACAAACTAGGCGCGCACTTTGTGGCAGCGGCGCCAAGAAAAAAGAATGGGATTGTTATATACGTAAAGAAACATGTAATGGCTAAGCTAATAGAGTCCGACCCCCAAGGTAGATACCTGGCAATTGAAATAACACAAGAAGACAAGAAGATTTTAGTAATGGGCGTATATGCACCACATCAGCAACAAGGCAAATTCTACAAAAAGCTACACAAGAAAATAACACAACTTAACTACAGATCTTACATCATCATGGGCGACTGGAATGGGATCATAGAGACTGCTCTAGACAAAAAAAGAACTGCACCGAACCCGCAAAAACACTCCAAGTTGCCTAAATCCTTCTTCGACATGAAGGAGGACCTCGAACTGACAGACGTATGGAGGAAAAGGCACGGCAAAGAACAAGAATTCACCTTCTTCTCGGGCAGACATCAATCCTTCTCCAGAATCGACTTTATATTAACTTCTAGTGACTTGCTAACGTGTCTAAACGCGGTGAAAATCCTACCCAAGACACTGACAGACCACAACCCTGTGAGGATGGAATTAAGACATGGCCCGAAACAGAGGAGGTCCTGGAGAATCAATGAAAACTTGTTTAGACATGAAAACAATGTGGCGGAATGCAAAAAAGCTATGAAGGAATTCTTCGACACACATATGAACAACGGAACACCGATAGAACAGATCTGGGAAGGCAGCAAGGTGTACATGCGAGGGATCCTCATATCCATGAATAGCTGGCACCGTCGCCACCAAGAACAAAAAAGAAAAGAGTTAGAAAATGAGATAAGCAAAATGGAGCGGCTACTAATAAAAAGACCGGAGGACAAAGTCACCAAAGAAGGACTCAAGATCTTAAGAAAGCAATTTGACATGTTGATGGCTGACCAAGTTGCAAGGAATATACAATATGCAAAACATAAGACATTCTGCAAGGCCAACAAACCGGGCCGCTGGCTAGCCTACACTATAAGAAAGAAACAGAAGTCCCGCATAATTGAAAAGATAGAATACAAAGGCAAGGAAGAATTCCGACAAAAAACCATCAAGAAAGCCTTCACGGAGTTCTACTCGAAACTATATACCGAGGATAAGATACAAGACAAAGAGATAGATGAGTTCTTACAAAACGAAAAGATACAGGCGATTACCGACACACAAAGAGAAGCCCTGAATGCCTTAATCACAAAGGAGGAAATACACTCAGCGATCACACAGCTGAAAGCAGGAAAATCGCCCGGGACGGATGGGATATCAGCGACCTACTACAAACACCTCCAAGAGGAGATGCTAGAACCCCTCAGAAAACTATTTGCCAACATTCAAGAAGGAGGTCAGGTCCCACCATCCTGGAGAACAGCCTACATCTCATTAATCCCAAAGGAGGGGAAAGACAACACACAGCCCGCAAACTACAGGCCCATCTCACTACTAAACACAGACTACAAAATCTTCACAAAAATTTTGGCCAATAGACTAATGACTGTACTACAAAAAACAATACACCCGGACCAAAGGGGATTTATACAAGGACGCCAGATTGAAACCAACGTGAGACAGCTGCTGAACATAATAGAATACCTGCAAAAGCACAACCAGATACCCGCCGCTCTTATGTTTGTGGATGCAGAAAAAGCTTTTGACAGACTGCACTGGCCGTTCCTGACGAACTTGGTCCGGAAGATGAAAATGGGAGTACAGTTTCTCAACTCCATAACGGCAATTTACCAGAAACAAACAGGTCAGATCATTGTCAATGGAGACTTAACGGACTCATTTAATATAGAGAGAGGACGAGACAGGGCTGCCCGCTGTCCCCCCTGCTATTTGTCCTAACACTGGAATTTTTACTGAACAGAATAAGAGCGGCAGAGGATGTACAGGGCATACAGATTAAACAGCAAGAATACAAACTATGTGCCTTTGCGGATGACCTGCTGGTGACAATGTCGCAACCAGCACAATCAGCAAGGAAATCGATGGAGATAATGGAGGACTATGGTAGGGTGTCAGGCTTCAAAGTAAATATATCAAAAACAAAGATGCTAGTCAAAAACCTCGACAACAAAGCAAAACGGAACCTGGAAAGAATAACGGGGTGTGAAATAGTCAAGAAAGTCAAATACTTAGGAGTGGAGATAGAATCAACAAATGCGAAATTATACAAGAATAACTACGAGGTCCTGTGGAATAAGATACAAGCAGACCTGGAAAGGTGGAAATCACTACGTCTGTCCCTGCTCGGCAGGATAGCGACAGTAAAGATGAATGTATTACCCAGATTTTTATTTCTCTTCCAAATGCTACCCATACTCAAGAAGGAAGCGGACTTAGACAATTGGCAGAAAGGCATCAACAGATTTATTTGGGATGACAAGAGACCGAGGGTGAAACTAAAAATCATCCAAGACGCAAGGGAGAGAGGGGGACTCAAAATGCCCAATCTAAAGCTATATTACTACGCAGCAACGTTGGTGGCGGTTAGTGACTGGATCAACATGACAAATGATAGAATTCTGAATGTTGAGGGGCATGGTCTACGATTCGGCTGGCACGCATACCTAGTATACGACAAAAAGGCACATAGGAACTTCAAGGAGAACCCATTACGAATCCCATTGCTATGGGTCTGGAAGAAATATAAGCACCTCCTACACGACAAGATTCCCACCTGGACGATCCCTGGACACGCAACAGGGGATATGAACACATCCCAAGGGCAAGAAGTGGTGCCCTACAGTGAACTTGTACTGGGAGAAGAAAACGGGTTCCTCTTGAAATCTCAAGCAACGCTAGCAAACAGAGGAATAGGAAGTAACTGGCTATCATATATACAACTACAATCAAGGTGGCGTAAAGACAAGAAGAAGGGCTTCTCCCAGACCGACGAGAATCTAATTAAACAGATTAGAGAACAGGGGATTATGCACATCAAACGAGTGTACAGCATCCTGATAGAAATGGACTCTGAAACCGAGCTAGTCAAGAACTGTATGATAAAGTGGGCACAAGACTTCGGACACCCTATCGCCATGGACACGTGGGAGAAAATCTGGGTGAGGAATGTAGAATTCACGAAATCGCAACACTTAAGGGAAAACTTCTACAAGATGTTCTATAGATGGCACCTAGACCCGAAAAAAATATCACTCATCTACCCGGGCTCCCAGCCCAAATGCTGGAGGTGCGGGGACGGGGAGGCTACTTACTTTCATATATGGTGGACATGCAGAAAAATCAAAGCATTCTGGAGGAAGATATGGTGGACACTCCAAACTATTTTCAAAAAGCGTATAGAATTTCTACCTCAGGCTTTTCTGTTAGGGATCACAAAGGACTTCACTACCTCAGAGACAAATTTATTTTTGAACTTAATTACAGCAGCAAGATTGTTGGTGGGACAATACTGGAAGAATCCGGAAATACCGCCTATTGAAGAATGGACTGTGAAAGTGACAAATTTGGCGGAAATGGCGAAAATATCAGCGTACTTGAAAAATCGCTCCAATGAACAATTTTTGACGGACTGGAAACAGTGGATAGACTATATCCAAGAGAGACACCAATCAAACAGAATGCAGCTGGCGTTTAGCTGAGGCTCGATGGGAGGAGGGAAGAAGGGTTAACAAATCATATGTTTACAAAAACTAACACCCAATGTTGAATGTATATGTTCTATAACTAATGCCTCTTAACATAAACTTATGACTAATGTTGTTTGCTTTAAAACTGTTAAAGCGGACTGAATCTCTACCTCAGGATATGAAACTTTTACCTCAGGATCTCCGGTTAGGGACTATAAAAGTTTGCACTAGTAATGGGATGAAGTCAATTCAGAAGCGCAAACGAACAATATGCAATAAACTAGATACGGCAGATAGACCATATATAAGAGAAACACCAAACAAACAAAAGGTACTCAGAGTATACTTGAAGAGGGAAGGGAGGAGGGAAGAACGTTTACTAAAACAGATGTTTACAAAGATTAATACCTAATGTTGTATGCTATGTTCTAAGATGATTGTTTAGCAATAGGATCTTTGGTTTAATGTTGACCACATTAATATGGAACCAGATAAGAGAAACATCAATCAAACAAAGTGTAACAGGAGTATAGTTGAGGCTAGACGCGAGGGGTGGAACAAGGCTTACTAACTCAGACATTTTCAATGACTAATACTTAGTATTGTATATCAGGTGCCATGATGATTGCTGCACAATATGTTTTTATGTTCAATGTTGATTGTTTTAATAAAAGAATTTTATATATTAAAAAAAAACAATGCTTAGTATTAATTATAATCACTTTAAAATAATAATATATTACATATTAATTATAGTTTATCATATTATTTAAGATCACAAATATACAAAGAGGAAGAAGAAAAAGAAGAAATAAGAACAAGTTCATACAATTAATCATGGAATATAAATACAAATTATCAATTATCTCTTTAAATTTAATAACCTTTCCTCATTCTAGCGTGTTTCTAACCAATAATAAAAATTTCCCCATGTTTTAAAGTAAATTGTGTCTTCTTTCTCTTTCATTTCTAAAGTCAATCTATCCATTTCTGCACACTCGAATATTTTTGTTATTATAGCCTGGTCAGATGGTAAATTTTTATTTTTCCAAAATTGGGCAAATATTATTCTTGCGGCTGTCAGCACATGCAATATTAAATATTCATTCTCTTTTCCATAATTCAAACCTAATATTCCTAACAAACATAATTCTGATTTAAATTCTATCTGTATTTTAATCATCTCTTCTAGCCACATATGGATCTTAAACCAAAACTTTTTAGCATTAGGACATATCCACCAGAGATTATAATAAGTGCCTGGTTGTTGTTTACATTTCCAGCACATATTTGATACATTTTTAAACATTTTCTCTAATCTAACTGGTGTCATGTGCCATCTATAAAACATTCTATATAAGTTTTCCTTATATGCAGCTGCTTTAGTAAATTTAATATTTTGGTCCTATAGTTTTTGCCAATCTTCTAAATCTATAGAATAACCAAAATTCTTTGCCCACACTATCATTGTTTCTTTCACTTGTTCTTCTTCCATCTTCCAGTTTAGCAGGTATTTATAAAGCTTCTTAATCAGATTTTCATCTGTTTTCAAAAGTATTTTATCTAGTGGTGTCTGTTCTTTGTAAAATCCCATTACTTTTACATCTTTTTCATATCTTGTTTGAATTTGCAAGTATGACCACCATGTTAAATCAATGCCAGTTTCTTGAAGTTCTTGCCTATCTTTAAGTTTTCCTTCTTTATCTAAAATGTCTTTATAGGCCACAAGTTTGTCATAGTTAATTCAATTCGGATACGCAAATGCTTCCATTGTGGAAAGCTACTCAGGTATTTTCATGTAAATTTTCTTTTTAACTATCTCCCACTCTGAAAGTAATACATTCCTTATGGCATGAGTTTGGAAGTATTTATGTACTTTGTTTTTCTCGTACCAAAGGAAATCATGCCAACCCAGTTGCAAATCATGTCCTTCTAAATAAAGAAGTCATTTATTTCTCAGTGTGATCCATTCTTTAAGCCACAACAAAATAGTGGCTTGGTAATAAAGTCTCCAATCTAGGAACCCAAAGCCCCTTCTGTCTTTTCATTCTTGTAGCAGTTTAATTTTGATTCTTGCTTTTTTCCCTTGCCATATAAATCTCATTATTGTTGCATTTAAGTCATCAAAAAATTTCTGGCTTAGTTTAACAGGAACCGTCTGAAATAAAAATAACAATTTAGGTAGGATATTCATCTTAATAGTTGCTATCCTTCCTAGTAATGATAATTGAAAATTTTTCCACTTCTCCAAATCCATTTTTATTTGATTCAATAATCTTCCATAGTTATCTTCTTTTTTGTTATATATTTTGATGTTAAATAAATACCTAAGTATTTAACCTTTTTAACTATCTGGAGATTTGTTTTTTCCACAAATTGAGCTTTCTGTTTTTCTGTTAAATTTTTTGTAAGTACTTTAGTCTTTTCCCTATTTATTTTAACCCAGCCACTTCTCCAAATTCCTCTATTTTCTGCAATAATTTAATGGCTTTTTCCAAAGGCTCCTCCAAGATAAAAGCCAAATCATCTGCAAAAGCTTTTAATTTATATTTCTGATCTTTTATCTCCAGTCCTTTGATCTCATCATCTTGTCTAATATTCCTGGCCAACACTTCCAGTGTAAGAATAAATAACAAGGTGGACATCCCTGTCTTGTACCCTTCCTAATCTCAAAATTATCTGTATAGTCTCCATTTATAAGTATCTTTGCGGATTGTTCATTGTAGATTGCTTGAATTGCATTTATAAAATTTTCACCGAAGTCCATCACTCGCAATTGATGAAACATAAATTGCCAGTTAAGATTATCAAAAGCTTTTTGTGCATCCAAAAATATCAATGCCATTTGTTTCCCCGGATGTTTTTCATAGTATTCTAACACATTTAAAATAATTCTTAAGTTATTCTTTATCTGTCTTTTAGGCAAAAAGCCATTTTGATCTGAATGAATAAATTCATTCAAAAATTTCTTCATTCTTTCCGCTATTATTGCTGTAAATATTTTGTAGTTCACATTTAATAGTGATATTGGCCTATAGTTTTTAATTTGTGTGAGATCAATATCATCTTTGGGAATCAGAGAAATGTTAGCTTCTGTCCAGGATTTTGGTATTTTCATCCCCAAAAAAGTTTCATTACAAAGCTCTTTCAGTATCGGACTTATTATATCTTGTAAAGCTACATAAAATTCTGCTGGTAAACCATCAGGTCCCGAAGTTTTATCTTTTTACAGCACCCATGGGACTTGAACTACTAGGAACTAGCAATTGAATGACAACTACTCAGTTTGTGAAGGAACCGCTAGGCTAAGCTGGCCGGGTTTTTTTAATTACAGTTAGGTGACAGGATCTAATCTAGCCAACTTTGGCTAAACCAAAAAGCTAAACAGGGTCAAAGCTAGTTAGAAGGTAGGTAAAATCCCAGGTGTGTAGTTTAGATTGAGAGATTAAAAAAAAAACAGGGAGAAAACAGAGAATAAACAGAGTCAAAATTCACTCAAAAGAAGACTTGATGTTACTGGTTACTTATATGTTTTCCCAAGCAACAAGAAGCCTCCAGGAAATTGTTACTTGGACTTAATGTGTATGGAGATTCTCAGTCATCCAAGTCATAGTTATCCCAAAGGTGCTTTTTCACGAGGCAAATGGACTTTCTTGTTTTTCTTTGAAGACTTTTTGCTTTTCATCCAAGAAACTTTAAAAAAGCATTAAAAGAATGCAGGTGACCAATTGTTTGCAAGGAGTATAAGTCCTTCCATTCCTCACCATCCAGTCGGAGCTGAAGAGGCTTTTTGAATGAGAAGCGAAACATCTTCGAAGAAAAACAAGAAAGTCCAGTTGCCTCTTGAAAAAGCACCTTTGGGATACTTGGACTTAGCTTTCTTGTAGTGAAGTAGTAGCCCTGGAGTCTTAAAAGTTTCTGGTAATATTTGATTTATTTGCAAATATGCGAATGAAGATGAAGGCTCACAATGTTAGCGTTGATAAGAAGCAAAAGTCCTGTGTGGCCCTGTATGATCTGTTCCTTCCTCATGGGAAGCAACACTGATTCACTGTGCTTTTAACCAGCTGGAGGATTTCTATTCATTGTAATATCTGCCTTCTTGTACAGGTAGTCTTCAACTTACAACACTTCATTTAGTGACTGTTCAAAGTTACAATGGCACTAAAAAAGTAACTTATGACCATTTTTCACCCTTACGATATTATAGCATCCCCGTAGTCACGTGATCAAAATTCATACCCTTGGCAACTGACTCATATTTATGACGGTTGCAGTGTCCCGTGGTCATGTGATCACCTTTTGAAACCTTCTGACAAGCAAAGTCAATGGGGAAGGCAGATTGACTTAACAACTGTCCTACTGACTTAACAAATGCAGTGATTCACTTAACAACTATGGAAAGAAAGATCGTAAAATAAGGCAAAACTCACTTAACAACTGTTTCAGTTAGCAACAGAAATTTGGGGCTCAGTTGTGGTTGTAAGGCAAGGACTACCTGTATTCTGTATTTTCACTCTGTTGACTGTTGCCCAGAGTATGAAGATTGGGGCTGATGACAAAATCAGTGAAATAAAGGAATATGATTCTCAGCAAAAGGGACAAGCACACATCTGCACATCACTGGGTGCCCTTGCTTCTCTCCAAATCGTCAGGATACGTCCAGACATGTGTAAATATGGTCATATTCATGTGTTGATAGCAGAAAGGATGATGAGTCACATTTCTCAAATGCCTGTCACATACCTCTGGCAATCAAGAAAGAAAATAGAGATAATTCATAACTGTCTGAGCCATTAAACAAGTATTTTCCTAGCAAAAAATATGGCTGGCCTAGTTTGATAATTACGGTTTCTTCTTCTATTTTTGCCTCTCCAAATTCAGTTGCCCGTGCTTCTACCTTAACACTGTACATGCAATCTATAGTGTGCTTTTGCATAGCTGTGCGTGAAGCTGATAATGATGTGCACGTTTATAGTATGAAATGAAAATATCAATTGATAGCCCTTACCATCTTTAGATATTGTCAGATTAATTTCTGTGGGTTCAGTTAACCTATTTTTCCCACTTCTTACTTTGTTTCTAAGGTAAAGCTTCTGAAGTTCATCCTGTATCATGCTAACATTCTTCTATGATACTTTTATTATAAGTTGTTCGAAATCATTTCTTTCTGTGAGGAACCTTTACCATTTTTCTTTGACTCTTGGCTGTGATTCCTTAGAAAACTGAAGAGGACTTGGCTTGTGCACATATATATTTGTTTATGTGCTTACATCTGCCCTGAGATTTCTCAAGACCCTAGCCTACCCCCTCTCCTACTTTTGAAGGACTTAAAAATAGTAAAATAAATATCTTAAGCCTATTTTGATATTTATAACTAACTGGAAAATTGCATCATTGTGATTCAAAGAATTGACATTAAATAAAAGAAATGTAGTCTTGGGGGTTCTGACAAATGGAGGTGATCCCAAAAATGTCTGCAATGGTGCAATCAAAGCCCTGTCCTTTTGATATGCTGAGGTGGGCCTTCAAATACATCATTGTGTCTGCTACCATGATTGTTTTGGCCTTCTCCACAAAAGAGGTTAGGGAACCTCCAATGATTATTGAGCTCTGGGGATAACTACTGGGGCTTCCAGTGATTAATTAACCATGAATTAGCCACCTGTGCTAGTATATATGAATAGAAGCACTGCCATCCATCCAATTGAAGCATTATTTGAAAGAGATGAAAAACACATAACATAACAATAATAGAGTTGGAGGTCTATAATAAAGTTGAGGTCTTCTAGTCCAACCCCCTGCTCAGGTAGGAAACCCATTTCAGAAAAATGGTTATCCAGTCTCTTCTTAAAAACTTCCAGTGTTGGAGCATTCACAACTTCTGGAGGCAGGTTGTTCCACTGGTTAATTGTTCTAACTGTCAGGACATTTCTCCTTAGTTCTAGATTGCTTCTCTCCTTGATTATCCATTGCTTCTTGTCCTGCCTTCAGGTGCTTTGGAGAATAGCTTGACTCCCTCTTCTTTGTGGCAACCCCTGAGATATTGGAACACTGCTATCATGTCCCCCCTTGTCCTTCTCTTCATTAAATTAGACATACCCAATTCCAGCAATTACACAATGAGCTTCATTTTCTCATGGTAGTAATTCTGCCTTCAGGGGAAAACTGGCAGCCAGACAAGGCAGGGGCAAGTCTTGACTTAGCTTTATAGTTAATATGATGCAAGTGGATTGCCAGGAACATTCTTAAACTGGGGGAGGGGTGCTTTTCCCTTTATTAAAACCTTAGATTATATGGTGAACTGCTAATGTTGGTAAACAGTATGCAGTATCTTAATTCTTTTGGAGTATTTGACATATGCTCTTGCTCCCATAATGTTCCTTGTCATGAAAATGGCATCTGAAGACAGTAAATTGTATCCATCAGTCTCTCAAGTAGAGTAACAGGAAACATGACAAGATGATGCTACTGCTAATTTTGCTTAATTAGTAATGAAATCAGATGGTAAAAAGAGATAGTGGAAGATTTCTCCTTTTAGACTTGTAAGATTCTGGTAATGTTAATGATTTGAACGTACAAATCTCCCACTGTGTCTTTTTATCACCTGATAAGTTAGAGTGAATCCTTTCTAAGTTTCTTTTTCTGCCTGTTATTCAGTTGTGGGCTTCTCACTCTTTTATCTAATAATTTCCTAGGCAGCAATCTCCCCCCCACACACACCTTCAAAGGAAAACTTTCCATTATAATATCAGGAAAAGTAGCATCTGAGAGTTATCTAAATTGAAACTCACTACTTTCTCTTTTTTCTAGGCTGTGGCTTGAATGACTCGCCTGTGGGATTGGCTGCATACATCTTGGAGAAATTTTCTACATGGACTGATCGCAGTTTTACAAAGCTAGAAGATGGAGGACTAGAAAAGTAGGTGTTATTTACCACCCCACCCCCTTAGCTGACTTTAATTGTCCCAAATAATACAGTATTTATTTATTTTATGCTGTTCTGCAACGTGTTCAGACGCTTAAACGCCAAAGGCTTAGCAGCTCTACAATGCTCCTCCAAGGACTAATTATGCAATGAGTTCTGCTGATGACTATACTTTTATTGAACTGGAAAAAAAGAGCTTCTATAGAACAGAAATACTTGGCTCTTCCACGTTCCAGCTTAATTCTAAGTTGAACTTAGAGCGTGCAAAACCTAGTTTTCATTTGTGGGGCAGCTTTCCTGGGGCATAAGCTGTGGAGTCAGGGATAGCTATAAGGCAGGGGTGCTCAACCTTGGCAACTTTAAGACTTGTGGACTTCAACTCCCAGAATTCCTCAGCCAGCTGGCTGAGGAATTCTGGGAGTTGAAGTCCACAAGTCTTAAAGTTGCCAAGGTTGAGAACCCCTGCTATAAGGTATCTGTGCATTGTATCGCTGCCCTACTTGGCTAATGTTTAAAATATGGTTCATTTTAACTAATTAATGAATAGGAAGCACTGCTTCAGCAGCTTCCAAGTTGATGCCCCATGAAATTCAATAAGGGACATTGATTGTCTCGGGGCTAGTACAGATTGCTCTTCCCTACTATAAAGCTGTTTATAAATTGTGCACTCACTTGCAAATTATAGAGCTAATAATATTACAGCATGGTGAGATAGATGAAACTTTGGTTTAGTAATAGATCAGGTACATTGCACAAAATCCTCTTGGAATCTCTCCGCTTAAATCTTCTTGCAAAGGAGAAGGATCTATGATATTCTTTAAACACTGCAAAACATTATTTTAACAAAATAAGGTAACTGAAATACTATGATGCCGCCCTGAGTTCTTCGGAATAGGGCGGCATAGAAGTCAAATTAATAAAATAAATAAATAATAAATAAATTATTTGTGTTATATCAAATTATAAGCCCATTTAATCTAGTGTTCCATTCTATTTTGGTCAACTATATGCTCACAGAAAGGGAATGAGTCCCTCTGACCTGCATTCTACAACAACCAATATTAGGATTCAATTTTATTTATTTAAAGTACTGCTGACATAGAGTTGAAAGCTATACAAAAAATCATGAGGAAATCATGTTTGCCCATAGGTCCTGATTCCAGATCCTAAAGGGTCAAATTAATTTTGGATGTCAACAAATAATTTATCTGACAACTTCTTATTAACACATTAATGTACGCCGATTAATGTACATTCAAAGTGACAAGTTATTCTACTCTCTTCTGTTCCATTCCATTCTGTTGTTGCTAGATCCCACCCAGAGCACTTGAAAGCAAAAGGATTATGACTCTCTTTTTAAAATCTTATGATTTTGTTTCAAATGAATTGATTTAAATGAAATGAAATGATTTCATTTCATTCATACCTTAATTTTAAAACAGCTTGTAGTTTGCATTGAAAGCAATGGGGTACTAGGGGATGAGGTTTATTAGGGTGTTTATTAAAAGTGAGTACAGTTCAGAAATATTTGAATGCATTTTCCTTGCATTGAATGACAGATGCAGCATTAATAGGCAGTAAGTGCTCATGTTTTTGTCATCTTCTTAGCTAATATATTTTTAATTGCATATGATGAGATTCAGTTCATGAATAATAAATGTCACAAACTACTCATTTGCTCTTATCATTCTGGAGAGAAAACAGCAGTAACTAAAATGATGTTGCAACTCACAGCCCAAAAGAGTAATGTGATTGTCGAAGTCATTATAAGTGACATTTCTGCCCTCATTTCTTTCATACCAAATGCTATGGACATCCACACCTGAAGTAGAATCACTGGGATTTATTCCCAGATAGGTTTGCATAGCAGCCTTTTCCACTCTAGGACTCCAAAGATGTGTTGGACTACAATAGCTAGTTGCCAGTTAGCGATCTTAAGTATGGATGATGGGAGCTGTATTCCTGCCCATCTAGAGGAAGCCAAGTTAAGATAGTATATTTTGTTGGTCTGTACAATCAAATAGGAAATTGGAATATGAAGTTGTCAGAGGATAAATAGGTGAGAAGGCATTCCACCTAAAGGCTTAGCCATATAATAATTTTACTCTCTCAGGGAAGATAACTTTTAAAAATCACAAATGAATGAAGTGACAACATTTGCAAGCAAGATAAATGTAACACCCAGATGGGAAGTTGAAGAAGGTTTCCCCATTGTATACAGCTGCTAGGCTAACATAAAAGGCAACAAACCCCAAATATATTCCAAAGACATAAAAGCAGCCTTGGGATATTTAGAAGACAGAAGCCGTCAACATGTTTCATTTTCATATTGAAATGCCATTCCCAATTTGGGATGCTCCGGTAATTTTGGACTTCAATTCTATTAGTATATTGGCCTGAAATTATGGGAACTGAAATCTAACAGCTCTTTTCTGTTTATTGTTTATTAGGTTATGATATAAAATACAAAAATATGAAAGAAAATAATAGGCAAATAAGGGAGGGAAAAGAGAAGGGAAAAGTGTGGGGCAAAGGGAAAAAAACAAGAAAAGGCATTGACTTCCGACTCCTTTTGGTGCAGTAGAATCAGATAATAGCATCAAACCTCAACTTTTTACTTCTAGATAATAATATAAACTAGCCATTTCTATCACAACAAACTTATTAATTGGTAAAACCCAAAATCAAGTTTAATTTTTTTCCACCTCAAGCACAAAGTCCAGAAGAGGTTTCCAAGTAGAAACAAAAGTAATTGTATTTTTTTTTCTTTGATCAAAGCAGTCAATTTGGCCATCTCTGCTAAATCTAACAACTCAAGAGTACAGCAGTTAAGGAAGAGTATGATGGCTAGTGGTACTTTGAATGCCAGGAGACGAAGAGGAATATCAATTGTACTGCTTGAAAAGGCTGCCGAAACCCAATAGGAGCCTGTTATTATGAATCAGAGTATTTTATTTATTTATTTATTTATTTATTTATTTTACGATTTCTATACCGCCCCCCTCCCGAAGGACTCGGGGCGGTGTACAGCCCAATTAAAAACCATCAACATACAAAAGTCAGTAAAGTCAGAAGGCAACATTTCCTGTGAGCTGTACTAGCTACAGCTTGTGAAAAGAGATTAATTGAAATACATCAATTGTATTTTTTCAGGAAGTTCACTCTGGATGACCTTCTCACGAATATAATGATCTATTGGACTTCAGGTTGTGTGGTTTCTTCAATGCGCTTCTACAAAGAACTTTTGGGGAAGGGTATTGGCATTGAAAAACATGAGACGTAAGTGATTCCCATATTTCTGTTTCGGAGTTCTTGCTCTAGAGCAGGCATTCCTAATTTAGCCAGCATACTAGTACAAGGTCTAAAGTCTGTTCCTCTACCATATATGTGTCAGCTATCTTATGTGTGATTCTAAAAAAAAACCTCTTTGCTGTAATCACTGAGGAGCTCAGAAACAACATGAGAAACAACAGGCTTCAACTGAACCCTGGCAAGACTAAGTGGCTCTGGGCTTTTTGGTACTGGGATGGGGTCTGGCACTGCCAGTTCCACTGCACAGTCTGGGGGTCTTTCTAACTCCTGCTTATGGAACAGGTAGTTGTATAAAGTTATTGCACAACTTTGTCTTATGTGCTACTTGCACCTCTTCTTGGACCATAAGGCTCCATTCACAGTTACTCATGCCCTAGTCATCCCCAGGGATTACTATAATGCCCTCTACATGGAATTGAACTCGAAGAGCATCTGGAAAGTGCAGTTTGTTCACTTCACTAAGGCACATTTTCCTGGAAATAAATCCTACTGATTTCAGTTCAGTTGTCTTAGTGTAGACAGGGTTATGTTCTGTGCTTCTTTATTTTTTGCTTGTGCTTTAGGAAAGCAATATTGTTGGGGAAAGGGCATGCTTTCATTGTTCAATTATGTCATTGCTTTGCAGGTTCCCTGTGAAAGGTCCCACAGGAATTGCCTCATTTCCCAATGAAGTCTTTCACATTCCTCTGTCATGGATTCGAAAGAAGTATGTTAACATTGTTTCATTCAACTTCATGCCTCGAGGAGGTCATTTTGCAGCTTTTGAGGAACCAGAGCTTCTTGCAGCAGACATCCTACAGTTTGTAGATAAAGTAGAAAAAATTACTTTTGACCAATGAAGAAGAAAGTTTCTGATTGGGTGATGGGAATAGTTTTACCTTCAGCACAGGACTATTGAAATTAAATATGGGGAAAAGTGATTAGGGTTAAACTATTAACAATTGTTCTTAGGTACTTTGTAATTTTGCTGTTTCTTATGTTAATTGATTAAAATCAGATACTCCATTCAAGCTGAACCCATGATGAGCTAGTACAGTGCTGTGACTGAATGATTGAACAGCGAATGAAGACCTGGCCCTGTTTTTTGTATTATTATTATTATACAGCATCATCCATGTAGATGGGCTACTTCAACAATAAGAGGGTAAATCTTTGCTAACAATCTAGAAACAAAGAGAAAACAGAAGAAGTGAAAGGAAATATCATCATATGAGCTCAGTGAATACCGGTAACTCTTCCCTCTTTTTTTTAAAACTCCTGGGATGATAACACTGGCCTACCTTACAATACCTTACTCAGATAATATACTGGTAAGTGGTACTCCCTGGATATGCAAAATGCAAAATTCCAGGAGTACATAATCTGTTTCACACTGAGCAGGGGCATCGAGGGATGTCAAAAAATATCAAGATGGCAGGCATGACCATGCACTCAAAATCCCATTGCTTTTTAATGCATGTTAAGAGTTGAGCCTTTGACTGTGCAGTCACACCTGCCATTTTGACTTTTTTGAGCTCTCTGTGGATGCCCCTGCTATAAGCCACACTTAATGGCCTGCCTTAACTGTGCTCTAAAAGAGTAGGCAGGGGCTTAGCAAAGTCGTTGAACTTAAAATTTCTCCTTTTATCACATTAAAAATTATGATTTAGCTGGATCTGTTAGAGGGATTGCATGATGTATATCCTTGCTTTGCATAAAATACTAAGAATAGTTATTAAGGTTATTAAACCAATTGTCTGATACTTCTGTCAGTTACTTAAAGTTCCTCCCAGCTGATAAACTGAAGACATGATAGACTGATGGAATAACTCTCATATCCTCAGCTTTGATTTAATGATTCTGTGCTTTGTCAAAATTATGAATTGAAAGCCAATAAGACAAGTTTGTGCATTTTTGAAGGCATATTTTATGGTCCACACTTTCAGTTCTGGCCCCAGAATAAATTATGCAAATTAATGTATATTGTGTTTACTGACTTTGGGGAATAAATTACATCTCTCTGGAACAATTCTAATCTCCAAGAGAAGGTTTTCAATGGATATTTTAAAAATTATATAGTGGAAGAGGGCAATGACAAACCACTTTTTCACTGTTACCAAGATAATTGGTGCCTGATGTCACTAGGAGTCAAATTTTTTAAAAAAATAGTCAAAGATAGAGGCAGTGAAAAATGAGCTTAGTATAGAACAGTGATGGCAAACCTTTTAGAGACTGAGTGCCCAAACTGCAACCCAAAACCCACTTGTGTATCATTGGGTACTGGATGGGCATGGCCCATTGGGTGGGCATGGCTGCAGTGGTAATGGCAGACTGGGTGGGATTGAAAAGTTCAATCAATCAATTCCAAATTTGCAAGATCTTTTTTTCCCCTGCAAGAAGTTGAAATTGATTGATTGATTGAACCTTTTTTTTTTTTTGCACACGGCGGCGGTGGCCTAAAACCAAAAGGTTTTATAAAACCCAGCTGAAGGCCTAGGACTGGGGCAATGGCACACGTGCCCACAGAGAGGGCTCTGCGTGCCACCTGTGGCATGCGTGACATAGGTTTGCCACCATGGGTATAGAATGAAGGAACTAAAAGGGTGGTGTAAGGATGGAGTAGTGAAATTGTACAACACTCAAGCTTTAACAATATTTTTTAGTCTCAAACCATATCTTCTAGAACTTCTGCCTTGCTTCTGAACAGAGATCAAATTTCTGATTTTATTTTTATTGTTCTCACATGTATATTTTTGTTTAGAATTCAATTGCAGCTGATACAATCTTTTGCTGATTGACTTGGTTCTCATTTATTTTTCACTAACCAAGAGCATTTCTTGATTACAGTTCTAAAAGTTCCCCAGTGGAAAAGTATATCTTACTAGCACCTTCAGACATTTCCAAAAGTTCCCCAAACAATAAAGCAGATTTGATGATAATTATAGGGCATTAAAGGATGAAGGAAGAATCAATTTTTTGACTAATGAGTGGATTTTGTAAATGTAATAGTTGCATCCTTCTTCATAAAATATGTAGGTAATTGAATAAATCCACTTAAAATAGTCACAGAATAATGTATGTCTACTTTTTAAAATAGAAAATGAATCTCATAGCACTTTTATAAAACAAGAGGGCCCCTTGAAAATCTTAAATGTTTCAGGAAGAATAATGTGGGTTTGATCTTCATGAATCTTATTACAACATTCTGTGCAATTGAATTCCTTTTAAAACTATTTCAACAAATCATCAAGAATTAACTATGGACAATAATCTATAGATAGCATATTCAATTAACATTAACTTATATTAATTGTAATCTTTTTAGATTGTCTTAGTGGGAGGTGTAAACAAATTGGTCCATATTACCAACTTTAGTGGCAAAGCTCAGAGGGCAGTGTTTTAAGTGGAAAGATTTTGAAGAAATTAGATTGCTCGACAATCTTTTTTTTCAGTGTTCAAATTCCCTATGCATATAAATTGATGTAACACAATCAATTAGCTGTTTGGATCTTATAGCAAACACTGAAAATATAAAGTTAATCTTTCATTAATATCACTAAAGTGATATTCAAAAGTGAGCAAAAACCTGTTTTCTGTGGGTAGAAAAAACAAGATAATAAGATAATGATGGTTCAATGCAGGTTAAAAATAGCAAAATATGAAAGCAATATTAATAATGTTTTCCCTATAAGATTAATTCTGGATGTTTAAATATTATTTTGAATTAACAAAAATAATAAGTTCATTGTATTTCCAAGATCACATATAAATTCATGTACATCTATTCCCAACTATTATATTTTCCTATTTTGTAGCTTTCTGTTCTTTTTTTGTTATCCAAGTTCTAAATTTTGTTTTCTAAAAATGAAATTTCTTTCATTCCATTCCGTGTCACAAGTTTGTGATGAAAAAATGGGGAAAAGAAAGGTTGAATTATCATGCGCGATTATCTACATGGTTCAAGCCCGATATGACTTCTTCAAATCATACGCAAGTTAAATTCAGAGAAGGAAAGACAAGTCTTTCCGTTCAGAAGCTCAAGAGAGATCAAAGTGAATTTCTACAGATCCTGGCTCTTGGTGAAATAGAGAGAGATTCTTTTTTTTTTTTTTGCAGATTTTAGAATGTTTAGTGGTGTGCTCTAGTAAACTGTAAGGCTGCCAGAAATGGCATGCAAAAATAACAGATAATATGGTGTTAACTTAAAGAAGCTTTTAATGGAAAATTCTGGCAGCCAAAGATCCTAACTAGCACGGTTGTGCATTTCATTTCAACTGCATCTGTGTATGTGTTGATGAAGCAGACTAAACAAAAAGACAGGTGTTAAAATAGAGAGGAGGAACTTCCCCTGGGTTAGCCCATTCTGCTGCACCTGCCACCACCTCCTCCTCCTCCTTGAGAATCAAAGGCCTTTTATCCTAGAAGAGTGAGGGTGAACTATTTCAAGAAGTAGCATCTGGTGTGCTATAGATAAGTGATGTTGAGGATTATCCTACAGACTCAGGGATGTTAAGGTGTCAGGTTTATATTTTCCATCTTCAATGTTTTATATTTCTGATCTTGGTTATAGGGCCTTTTGAGTCACATCTAAACAGCCAAAGAAGAAATATTTTGAATTACGTTATTTTCAGAGGTTAATATTTCTGTTGTTCCAGTCACTGTTATAAATATATGATAATCACACAGGATCACAGAATAAGGTGGTTGTTGGAGGTGCTTTTTGATGAATGAAAGGCAGTTTTATATGTGAATAAATGTAAATAAATCTTACTCATATGTACTTTGGGGGGGAGCAACTCAAAATCTGAGCTTTTTTATTTGTTCTTGAAGGAACAATTAATACATGCCCATGGCAATAAATGTAATTCCTAAAAATAAAGAAGAATAAATTCTAGAAGGCAGTAGGCATTTTAAAAATGGGAAAGCTATCAGGAAAGCTGGTGGGGAGGTAAAAATATCTAGATGGCATCTGTTTATTGAAGTCCCACTCTACTATAGCTGTGTTATAATAACTTTTAAGTTCTTAGTAGGAATTTGTTAAAAGAATTTGTATTAATTTGGTGAAACTAAAGTAATTTCATTACTTTATTCCAGTCCCAAACTTTTGTAGTTGGAGTTGGGAAAAACACTTGAATCTCTGCCATCAGTGGTGATAATACTGAGTTAAATGAACTAATGAACATGTTTAATATCAAACTGCATTCTGTTTGTATCATTCCTCCTGTAGTCTTCCCACTGTTCTGTCATAATAGCTGATGTGATAAATTAATAAAGCAATAGATTCTGATAATCTGAGATTGCTTGTTCTACAGTATTTATGTCTAGTTTTCTGTTCTTGACTTTCCCACAACCTTAATTTGCCCTTCTTTGGCTCCATCTACTATACGTGATCTCCTGTTTCAGGCATGAGGTCACCTTCCTGAAACACGTCAACATGTGCTACAGCATAAATGAAATTAATGCTTCCTACTAGACAGATTTGTCATGTTACAGACAAAATAAGTAGAAAGGAAGTTTACTGATGGTTGCCAGACTTGCTCTCTAGTGAAGTGTGGGAGACTTTCTTTTAGGCTTATGCCTTCAGCAGTAACCTCTTTGGATGTGAGGGAGTCCCAGAATAGGGGGAGATACACTGCACATTCACTGGATGCTTTTAGAGGAGGAGGAGGAGGAGGAGGAGAAGACCCTAAACAATAGATGGGCTGTTAGTAATTAAAAGATGGCATGTATATGTTTACTACCACAAAGTAGTATATAGACTCACTGAAATTCATGAGGCATTAATCATAATAAACAAATCCTATTGATTCAAATATTTGGCCATTCTGAATCCAGTTAGAAGTTTAAGAGTTTAAAATGATTTATCCTTTAAAAATGCCCTTGAAAATAATTGTGGCAAATATTATATGGTTGGGCAGGTACTGCATCTTTCTCTTTGACAGAGTTTTGATCATTTCTAAATCCTCGAAAATCATCTAACTGGTGCCAGAAATAAAGTTTTGCATCTTGTGCTAGTATCAGAATCAGAAAGGCATAAGTTTTTGTGAGCTATAGCTCACTTCATCAGATACCTGCATTTGATGAAACAAGCTATGGTTCAAAAAAACCATTTGCCTCTTAATGAATTGGTTACTCTGAAAAGAACGCCTACAACAGTGGTCCCCAACCTTTTTGACACCAGGGACTGGTTTCATGGAAGACAATTTTTCCATGGACCTGGAGGCGGGGGGGGGGGAGAAGAGGAGGTGAGTGCAACCTAGATCTCTTACATGTGCAGTTTACAGTAGGGTTCACACTCCTATGAGAATCTAATACCTCATGTCTGACGTGGAGCTGAGGCAGTGAGGCTAGCACTAGGGAATGTCTACAAATACAGATGAAGCTTTGCACATTCACCTGCCACTTACCTCCAGCTGTACAGTCCGGTTCCTAACAGGCCCGAGGATTGGAGTCTCCTGTCCTACAACATCTACAATCCCAGATAAGCACAGAAGGGAACAAAGTTTATTTGAACATAATAACTCCATCCAGTCTGTAGTGCTTCAAATGATACAATAAAAGAACTTCAACATAAATATGGATAAGACTGAGTTATCATTCCATTTTTTTATTTTATGTATCTAAAATTAGTACAACCAAATGGATGACTACCGGTATTAATGTTTTAATTGTGGTTAGAAATGTGGATATCACTTAGGTTATCATCCTGCTTTCTGATGAATCTGGGGATTTTGACTCTCAAATAACTGGGGGGTGGGGGTGGCAGAAAGGTGGGATGGCTGCTTAAAGGGATTCATACAGATGAATCCCTTTTCACTAAAACTCAGTCATTGCACCTATGTGACATGTACTAGGTCCACCAAGGAAAAGATGGAGAAATGTTTTTGGCCAACTAGTTTGAGTCAAACCAATGCTCAAACAGTGAGCAAATGACTGGCTAGAGCTTCACTATCCAGTTGAGCTCTCCCCTGTATTCCAAACTACAACCTCTATTCTCCCAAACCAGTATGAAGAAACAAGTTATAAGATCAAGAAACTCAATCCTATTTCTAATGGCTTCCTCATTTAGTTATATTGCTTTCTGCACAACTGGTTTAACGCTTAAAGACCAAACTGGAGCCCTGGCAGGACCCCTCTCACTGAGGTTATCATCCTGCTTTCTGATGAATCTGGGGATTTTGACTCTCAAATAACTGGGGGGGGGGTGGGGTGGCAAAAAGGTGGGATGGCTACTTAAAGGGACTTGAACACTGGGCACTATATAACAAAATGAAATTCAATGGTGAAAAAAGCAAGGTTCTACATTTGGGAGTCCGAGGGGAAGAGAAGAACCGGGCTGCTGTATAGCCACTCCCCCAGCCCAGCCACCCCTAACGTGAGCAGCTGAACTTGGGAGTCCGAGGGGAAGAGAACAATTGAGCCGCTGAGCAGCCATTGCTCTAATCAGCCGACTCTGTTTGTCACTATGTTTTTCAAGTTTTTTTTATATACTGTTTGTCTAAATTTTAAATATTTATATCTATTTAATACAATTTTAATTGACTTGTTAGAAGTTATGAAAGATTGGGGGGGATTGACTGTTTGTGGAATGAATCGGGTTGAATGGATGAATGGATGGTTAGCTCGTTTTTAAATTGTTAGTTTATAGGGTGGTTTTTGGGAGGGGTAAATTAAATGATATGGATGGAGTTGTGGTTGAGTGGAATGAATGGGATGGACTGGCTAGCCTGCCTGGCACGGCAGAGGCGGAGGGGGAGGGGGGCGCTGGCTCTGGGGTGATAGAGGGCCAAAGTATACCGGTCTTGCTGGGGAGAGGCAGATATGGCGGGGGCCACAGGGTAGGCCATTCCCGGGGAACAAGAGCTCGCTGTTTAAAAGTGATCCCTTGCTCCGACCCTGTGAGTTCAGCCCGAAGTACTGGTGATGGGGGAAATCCGGACCCTGGGCTCAGGCTGCTGCTGCTCAATGCCAGGTCGGTTGTAAATAAAGCTCCCCTCATCCATGATCTTCTCCTGGATGAGGAGGCCGACCTCGCATGTGTGACTGAGACCTGGCTGGGCCCGGAGGGAGGAGTTCCTCTCTCTGAGATGTGTCCAGCCGGGTTTCAGGTATGGCATCAGCCACGACCCCAGGGAAGGGGGGGAGGAGTGGCTATTATAGCCAAGAAGACCTTTAGTCTACGCAGGCTTGCTGTTTCTGAGATTGCGGGTTGTGAGTTGCTTCTTGTGAAGTTGGACCTAGGGGTTCAGGTGGGCTTGTTGCTTACGTACCTGCCTCCCAGCTGCGTGTCAACAGCCCTGCCTGCGCTACTTGAGGAGGTTGCTGGGCTGGCGGTTGAGTTCCCCAGGCTTATTGTCTTGGGGGACTTAAATCTGCCGTCGCTCGGCGAATCCTCTGGGTTGGCGCAGGAGTTCATGGCCACCATGGCAACCATGAACCTGACTCAGGTAGTTCAGGGTCCGACTCACGAGAGGGGACACACTCCCGACATGGTATTCCTCTCAGAACAGTTGAGCAATGATCTGAATTTAAGGGGCTTAGATATTTTGCCTATGTCATGGTCAGATCATTCTCTGCTGCGGCTTGTTTTTAAGGCTCCACTCCTCCCCTGCAGGGAGGCGGAACCGATTAGGTGGTTCCGCCCCAGACGTCTGATGGATCCAGAGAGTTTTCAGAGGACGCTTGGGGAAATACCGGACTCTCTCATTCACAGTTCGGCAGAGTCCCTGGTTACGGCCTGGAATATGGCTGCGAAGGGGGCTCTTGACCGGATTGCGCCGCTGCGACCTCTCTGTGGTAGCAGACCCAGGAGATCTCCTTGGTTTACTGAGGAACTCAGGGGGATGAAGCGCCAGAAGAGACGCCTAGAGAAGCGATGGAGGAAAAGTAAATCCGTATCTGACCGAACACTTGTAAGATCTTATATCAAGACTTATCAGGTGGCGCTCAAGGCGGCAAGATGCGCGTATCATTCCGCCTTGATTGCATCTGCGGAATCCCGCCCAGCCGCCCTGTTTAGGGTAACTCGCTCCCTCCTTAATCAGGGGGGGGTTGATGCACCCTTGCAGGGTAGTGCTGAGGACTTTAATAAGTTTTTTGCGGATAAAATCGCCCAGATTCGGATGGACCTTGACTCCAATTGGAATGCAGTATCGGCTGATAATGATTCAGTCGAGATGACAGGGACTCGTCTTGATCCTGTTGTGTGGGAGGAGTTTGACCCGGTGGCACCTGATGAAGTCAACAAGGCCATTGGAGCTGTGAGCTCCGCCACCTGTTTATTGGACCCGTGCCCCTCCTGGCTGGTTTCGGCCAGCAGGGAGGTGACGCGGGGCTGGGTTCAGGAGATTGTCAACGCTTCTTTGAGGGAGGGGTCCTTTCCGGCTCCCTGCAAGGAGGCAATTGTGCGCCCCCTCCTCAAGAAGCCTTCCCTGGACCCAGCTGTTTTAAACAACTACCGTCCTGTCTCCAATCTTCCCTTTATAGGGAAGGTTGTTGAGAAGGTGGTGTCACTCCAGCTCCAGCGGTCCTTGGATGAGGCCGATTATCTGGGCCCTCAACAGTCAGGATTCAGGCTCGGCTACTCCACGGAAACTGCTTTGGTCGCGCTGACGGATGATCTCTGGCGGGCCCGGGATAGGGGATTTTCCACTATCCTGGTGCTACTTGACCTCTCAGCGGCTTTCGATACCATTGACCATGGTATCCTTCTGCACCGACTGGGGGGGTTGGGGGTTGGGGGCACTGTTTTGCAGTGGTTCACCTCCTACCTCACTGGTCGGTCACAGTCGGTGTTGGCGGGGGGTCAGAGGTCGACCCCTAGGTTCCTCCCTTGTGGGGTCCCTCAGGGATCGGTCCTCTCCCCTCTGCTGTTTAATATCTACATGAAACCACTGGGTGAGATCATCCGACAACACGGGGTGAGATATCATCAGTATGCTGATGATACCCAGCTTTACATCTCCACCCCGTGTCATTTCAGTGAAGCAGCGGAAGTGATGTGCCGATGTCTGGAGGCTGTTAGGGTTTGGATGGGTGCCAACAGGCTCAAACTCAACCCCGACAAGACGGAGTGGCTATGGGTTCTGCCTCCCAAAGATAATTCAATCTATCCGTCCATCAGCCTGGGGGGGGAGCTTTTGACCCCCTCGGAGAAGGTCCGCAACTTGGGCGTCCTCCTCGATCCACAGCTAAACTTGGAACATCATTTTTCGGCTGTGGCGAGGAGGACATTTGCCCAGGTTCGCCTGGTGCACCAGTTGCGGCCCTATTTGGACCGGGAGTCTCTGCTCACAGTCACTCATGCCCTTATCACCTCGAGGCTCGACTACTGCAATGCTCTCTACTTGGGGCTACCTTTGAAAAACGTTCGGAGACTTCAGGTAATGCAGAATGCAGCCGCGCGAGCAGTGTTGGGCCTGCCCAGAAATGCCCACATCTCAGCATCACTCCGTGAGCTGCATTGGCTGCCTATTGGTCTCCGAACGCAATTCAAAGTGTTGGTTATGACCTATAAAGCCCTACATGGCATCGGACCAGGTTACTTACGAGACCGCCTGCTGCCTCACGAAACCCAGCGACCGGTTAGGGCCCACAGAGTCGGCCTTCTCCAGGTCCCGTCGGCTAGACAGTGTCGCCTGGCGGGGCCTAGGGGAAGGGCCTTTTCTGTTGCGGCCCCGGCCCTCTGGAATCAACTCCCCCCGGAGATCCGTATCGCCCCCACCCTCTCCGCCTTTCGTAAACTACTAAAGACCCATCTCTGCCGGCAGGCCTGGGGCGGTTGAAATCTTGCCCCTAGCCAGTGTATGTCTGTGTGTATGTTTGCTGAATGAATGGTTCTTAATTTAGGGGTTCTTCTTTTTATATATTTATTTTTATAAATGTACTATTTAGTTTGTATTGGATTTCTATTTATGCTGTAAGCCGCCCTGAGTTCCCGGAATAGGGCGGCATAGAAATTTAATAAATTAATAAATAAATAATAATTCATACAGATGAATCCCTTTTCACTAAAACTCAGTCATTGCTCCTATGTGACATGTACTAGGTTCACCAAGGAAAAGATGGAGAAATGTTTTTGGCCAACTAGTTTGAGTCAAACCAGTGTTCAAACAGTGAGCAAATTAGAAGAGGAAGTGCAGGGGACTAAAGCAGTAGATGAGTGACAAAATCATCTTTGTTCTTTTCAAGACTAATCAAACCCAAGGCTGTAATTGCACTCTGTAATGAGTTTTGCTTTAAGCAAGTCCCATAGGAAGAAAGAAGTGGCAGAGTCCCCTTTCTATGTGTGAGGCCAAGGTGTCAAAAAGATAATACAGTTTGGGGCATGTGGAACTATGTTTAATTGAGTCACATTTTCTGTAAATTCTGGACTGATTCTTTCAAGGCATGCTTCACAGTATCCAAAATCGAAACATGGAGAGAAAAAAACTTTCTCATAAAAAGATCATGCTTTTCCTATTCATTATGGAATTATGGGAAGTCAGCCCCCCAGAGAAGGAAATATTAAAAGGGCAAAAAAATATATTTCTTCAAAGCATCTTAAAGAGGCAGAAAAGCATGCCCAGTTTTTCTTAATAGCCCCAAGTCTCCCTCCCCCAAGCAGAAACCAGCTCTGTAGAAAAGCAGATGTAAATCATTCAGGCAGGTTGAAGCTAGAAGATTAAGAAGACAAAGACACCTAAAATCTACATACCCCACCCAAACTCTAAGACAGGACATAACCCACAGATGCCAAATGGGCACACACAGACTCAGGTCAAAATATATGACACAGGAAATACAAAGCCTCAAACAGGAACAGGAAACAACCTCAAGAGCCCCAGAGGGTATAAAAACCAACTCCCTATATGTGCTCTCTCTCTTTTCTTCCAGAGTCATCTTTCTGTCTGGCTCTCTTCAATAAACTGCAACCTTCTTTCTAAACCAGTCTCCATGTTGTTTATTCCTGCTTGGACTGAACCATGATGAAGACTTTTCCTTCAATAGAATGCTTCTTCTATCCTTTTCAAATTTAATTAGCTTTGTCAGCATGTGATCATTGCTGAACCAGGTAATTTTTAGCATGAAGACATGCTTACATTTGGCTACCGGGCTCTACTTAATATTCTTTTGTGATTTAAAGGACTTCTGTCTCTAAAAGAGACCAGCAAGAGAGGCTCCATTTTACAATATTGACTTTCCACTTAAATGCTGCCTCAGCTGCCAAGAGTATTGTGAATATGGAATGGAGATAACAAGAATGTCCTGCTCAAGGTCACTATCTCATAAATCAGATTTTCCACAAGAAAGAGTTTAGCTATTTTTTTAAAAAATGGTTATTTTTATTTCTTCTGTCTAGCAATCTAAAGATTTGTGTTTTTCCAAAAGCAAAAAATAACTATAAGTAGTTGATGGTGGCTGTGACTATGTGGTTTAAGAACTGCCTCATTTTATATCTGTCATGTGAGGTATCTGAAATGATGTGGGGTTTTAATTATGTGGTTGCAGTCAAGTTCTTGAATTTTTTGACCCCTCAGTGCCTTTCATTTAGAAATTCTAAACATCAGACAATTTCATGTCAAACCACATAAAATGTGTGTTTTAAGCTATCTTAATTTAACATACCATAGAGTGTTTTTTTAAGTGTAGGAGATAATCAAGAGAAAAAAAACATCCCTGTGACATAATAGATCATTTCTAATTGCTCCATTCTTGCATTCTTTGCCTGCATAAAACTTGTCTGCTTCTGATTTCTTTTCTAATTCTAAACTTAGGTTGCTTGCTCCTTAGAGAATTGACAAACACAAATCCATTCAAGATGGTTTCTCCCATGTTTTGTTCTCCATTTCACTTAGTTTTTGGCTGATGCTGTTTGGCTACTATGGGTAAATCCTGTCAGAAACAGTTGAATCTATTTTCCCAACAGAATATTGCATTATCTTCCTTTATGTAGTTGTTAGGATGAACTACCTGTAAGGAGAAAGACCTTGACTCAATATTATTACTATAGCTGAATCGACAGAAGTTCAGCCTTTGCCCTTAAAATGTAGCCTCCGGAGTACATTGGGCTACAACTGCTCTAATTGGCTAGGAATCTATGGGAGTTGAAAGAGAGAAAGGTTGGCAAAGACCATCTTAAGTATTTATGACAATGAGTAGGGATGGGCTGATTCAGCCATCCTAATCTGATGTCCTTCAACCGTGATGGGATTACACTTCCTAAGGTAAAACCACTTGAGGTGGCAGAAACTAAAGATAGTAACTTCTTTTTGCCACTAGCCATAATTGTGCTTCTACCAATAATAAATCCTCAAGCTAGGCACCTAATCCTTTAGAGTAGGGGTTCTCAACCTTGGCAACTTTAAGACTTGTGGACTTCAACTCCCAGAATTCCTCAGCCAGCTTTGCTGGCTGAGGAATTCTGGGAGTTGAAGTCCACAAGTCTTAAAGTTGCCAAGGTTGAGAACCCCTGCTTTAGAGTAGGGAGAAGAAGCCTTTAGTTGGTTACTTGTTCAACTGTATCTTCTAATATTTAGGAACACCATGTCCAATAGTGAAGGATAGTGGCAATTGTAATCAACAGCCTCTGAAAATTCCCAATCCCAGTTACAGGAGAAATTCAATTTCCTCCAGACCAGGATTAGGGCTATTTCACTAACAGATGAACCATCCAGAAATGTATTTATTTAGTACCATATAGAGGGAAAGGCACTTTATCTGCCTTGCATTCAGATAAATAGATCTTACAATATCAAAATTATTAAAGAGGAGGATGTAATTCTCTACTCCTCTATATATTGGTGAATTTTTCTCAAAGAAGAAATTGTAGTTTGATCAAAAAGTTTGTTAGAAAAACAGCTGTATGCATACTGTATTCTTCAGAAATCCTAGCCTTGCTCTAAAAATAGCACTTTCCAGAATCACTTGGAGAGAGAGCCACAGGGGAGTAAAAAATAGTCAAGAGGCCAGACCCCATACAATCAAAGTCTCACCTCTTTTTAACATGTTGTCATACATGATTAAGAAAGGGGCATGGCTTTGATTACATAGTTGTGTTTGCCATCTTGATTTTTTTTTAAATCCCTTCCCTGAAGATCACTTGGAACTAAAAGGGGCTTAAAGAAGCCATTCCAAATCTTCATAGCAGTCCTTGTCATCAAGTGAAAAAAAAACCCAAGTCCAACTGAATTAGTTGGCATTAATGCAACAGATGAGTCCAATCATATTTGAGACAAATTAGAAACAGAGATAAGCTAAACAAGAGTCTTTTTTACACATTGACAGCTCATTTATAGACATGCACACACCCTTCACATCACCATTCCTATCATAAGGATTCAATGTGTCTCTGTATAGGCAGTCGAAAGACAGATGGTTTACATTCAGATGCTTCCAAAGAGATCCCTTTACGGGCTGGACAGAAATGAGGCCCAGCTCAATTACTAGGCCTGTGTAAGAAAAACTGGGAGGGCTGCATTTGCCCCAGAGAACTTTGCATCCAACATAGACTGATCTGGGATTGTCCTCTGCAACAGCTACTTGACATGTCTGAAATAAGTAGAATAATTACACAAGGATGGATACTTTAGATGTATCAAAATCAGAAGACAGTTTTCAGGGCAGTTGCCTTTCAGGGTATTTGCTGTCTCAGCTTTACTTCTTTGCAGCTGGCCCAAACGTATTGAAAACAGTTGCGGGGCAGCTGTTACAAAATATTAGACATGCCTTCTAGCCAATTGTGCACGTCTTTAAAAACAAAAAGCTTGTGCTCCAATTTACTTATCAAATAACTTTTTAAAGATTTAACTGTACAACACTCCCCAACATTTGGAATGGAAATTACCAGTGATAAATTGCAGTTTATATTTGCCGAAATGACAACCATGGTAAACAAAAGATATGATGATGATGATGATGATCATCATCATCATCATCATCATCATCATCGCAGTCAGCCAGATGTTCAAACTGGATTTGGCATTTTGTCTACCTATCGAGTCCTTACCAAGAACCTGGGATAGGCAGACATGGATGTTTGGATTATATTTATTATTATTATTATTATTATTATTATTATTATTATTATTATTATTATTATTATTATTAATTATACAAATGGCTATCCAGTCTCTTAAAAACTTCCAGTGTTGGAGCATTCACTGCTTCTGTAGGCAGGTTGTTCCACTGGTTAATTGTTCTAACTGTCAGGAAGTTTCTCCTTAGTTCTAGGTTGCTTCTCTCCTTGATTAGTTTCCATCCATTGCTTCTTGTCCTGCTTTCAGGCACTTTGGAGAATAGCTTGACTCCCTCTTCTTTGTGGCAGCCCCTGAGATATTGGGACACTGCTATCATGTCCCCCCTCATCCTTCTCTTCATTAAATTAGACATTCCCAATTCCAGCAACCGTTCCTTATATGTTTTAGCCTGCAATCCCCTAATCATCTTTGTTGCTCTTCTCTGTACTCTTTCTAGAGTCTCAACATCTTTTTTACATCGTGATGAACAAAACTGGATGCAGTATTCCAAGTGTGGCCTTACCAAGGCATTGTAAAGTGGTATTAATACTTCACATGATCTTGATTCTATCCCTGTTAATGCAGCCTAGCACTGTGCTGGCTTTTTTGGCAGCTGCAGCACACTGCTGGCTCATATTTAAGTGATTGTCCACTAGGACTCTGAGATCCCTCTCACAGTTACTACTATTGAGCAAGGTACAGCCTATACTATACCTGTACATTTGGTTTTTCTTGCCTAAATGTAGAATCTTACTTTTTCCACCATTGAATTTCATTTTGTTAGATAGCGCTCAGCGTACAAGTCTGTCCAGATCCTCCTGTATCTTAGGCCTATCTTCTGGAGTGTTGGCTATTCCTGCCAGCTTGGTGTCGTCTGCAAATTTGATGAGTTCCCCATCTATTTCCTCGTCAAAATCGTTGGTGAAGATGTTGAAGAGCACTGGCCACCCCACTACACACTTTCCTCCATGTAAATGCAGTTCCACTGAGGACCACATGCTGAGTATGGCCAGTCAGCCAGCTCCGAATCCGTCTGGTGGTGATGCTGTCTAACCCACATTTTTCTATCTTATCAACTAATAGGTTGTGATCTACTTTATCAAATGCCTTACTGAAGTCCAAGCAAATTATATCCACAGCATTCCTCTGGTCCACTTGAACCCCTTCCCTACCAGAAAAGTCTAGAATGTTCAGATTCCTATTTTTGGAACAAAAGGCTAAAGGAAGACTGATGTCTGCATGTACAAAATATTGCTTAGTGTGAAAAGAGAGAACAGGGAGATTTTTTTCCTTTGCTCTAATACTCAGACCAGGAGTCATCAATCAAGCCGAACAACAGAAACCCTTGTTCCACACAGTACATAGGTAGGCTGTGAAATTTATTACCACAAGATATCGGGATGGTCAGTAACTTAGATGACCATAAAAGGGAATTGGAAAAGTTCATAAAAATCAGTTTGCCAGAGAGAATACTCCATAATCAGTGCCTGGAGTCTGTAGGGGCCTGGATGAGTGGCAATGGGCTATGATTGAACCCTGGCAAGGCTGAGTGGCTTTGGGTGCATGGAGCTTCAAGATCTGGATCTTTGACATCTTTAGTTCTAGATGGGGTTGCACTACCCTATTCAGACCCAGTTCACAAATTAGGGGTTCTCCTGGACTTGTTCAAAGATCAGGCAGCAGTTGTGACTAGGAGAGCCATTACAGAGTTTCAGTTTGTGCACCAGCTATGGCCTTTCCCTACACTCAGTCACTCAAGCCCTAAGTCATCTCACATTTGGATTATTGAAAAGCACTCCACATGGGCTACCCATGAAAAGCATTTGGAAGATACAGCTGGTGCAGAGTGCAACTGTATGGGGCCCCTAGAATGGCCCATGTTACACCACTTCTTTGCAAGCTACACTGGTTGCTGGTTTGCTTCTAGATGCAGTTTGAGGTGTTGGTTATATCTTTTAAAGCCTCCATTGCATAGGTCCAGATTACTTGATAAACATCTCCTGCTAAGCAAACCTGCCCTAATGGTGCTGACAAAGGAAGTCAGCTGAGGATCCTCTCTGCCAAGGAACTCCAAATGATAGGATCCAGGAGAAAAGCCTTCTCTGCTGTAGTTTTGGTCCTCTGAAACATCCTGCCCCACAGGATGCCCCCATCCTCCTATCCTTCTGCAAGGGCCTAAAGACCTGGCTCTGCTGGTTGCCTGGGGACCTCATAGGGGAGATGGCTACTGGACTTATTAGCTGGTCCCACTCCCTCTTGTGCTTCCAGCTCTCCCTCTGCCTATCTTTTTAATTTTTTGTTATTGTACTTCCATTCTTTATTCTGATTGTTTTATTCCTTGTTATGTTTACACTTTTTAATCATTTTCCTTTTCTGTCTTATTGTTGTAAGCCACCTAGAGTGAGATGGGCAGCACATACATTTAACAAATAAATAAATATAAATAAATACTATATAAATTGCATTGTGCTGTTAATCCTTTGTTCAATATTAATTTTATTTTTTATTAAATATATTTATATGACTGCCCAACTCACAAATGGTGACTCTGGGCAGCTTACAAAATTAAAAGTCCATAGTACAGAAACCCCTAACGTCCCTCATCTCCAAAATCCTGAAAGAAGGTAAAAATACATAATTTCCATATTGTTACCCAAAACTTAAGGGATATGTCCATGAACACCCCTGGAGTCAATCTCAACAATGTACGTTTTGGCAATATTTTATAAAAGCTAGTTTCAAAATTCAATAAGAACAATGATAAATGTGCATTTGAATTCAGTGTTTTATTGAAAGTGATTGTTTAATTACATTTAAATTTAACATTACTTCTTCCAAAAAATTTATCTATCTCATAATTCAAAAACAGTGTAACATATTTATGATACTTTAGCAGATTTAAAGATTCTTAAAAAAATAAACCTTAGAGATTAAAAATAATAAAATGTTTACATCCTTTATTGTTTGACACTTTAGCTTCTTTTATGTGAGGCTCTTAAAACTGTGACTAGAAAATTAACTTAAGTAGTCCCATAAATAACAGTTCTCAGCCACATATAGTCTGTCATCTCCAAGTCATTTAGGTTTTGACACATATTTTCTCTACTTTTGTAGAAAAATTCTTTTACAAGAAAGAAAATACTTTTGATTTGATAAGCTATGGGGTTAATAGAAGGAAATCAGAATACTCCCCAGCTTATAATTTACCCGTTTTTTCTACATTTAATAGAAACAGATGTTCCTTCAGTCATAAATCTTCAAGTGTTTAGCAACCAGTGCTCTGGCACTTGCCCATAAATATTTCTATAAAGGCAAATAATTAAATATGCTCAAATTTGTTTTCTAAGCATTCTTATTCAGCGTGCAAAGCATAACAGAAGTGATTACCCACAAAAATTACCTACTTCCAAGATAGTATCTTTGTGAAATTCCCTGAATGTAGCTTCATAAATTCTGGTCCTTTACACGAAGAGGTAATGTTTCTCAACAAAAATGCGCTACAACACAGGAATCCATTTGTGAAATCTGCTCTTTTGAAACAGAGCTAAGTGTGCCATCTTGTGTTAGTTCATGATACCAAGACACACATTTTTCACATCTCTTCAACACCTGATTCCTCAGCATAAGAGACACAGATGACATCTTCTTTCCCCACTGTGCCTATTCCTGATATAGCTCCATAGGATATCTGACCTGTAGAAGATAAGACACTTTTTTCGGTAGAAACATGCTGCAGAACACGAGGAACATAGATCTGGAATGGTAAAAGGTTTTCACATAATTAAAGAAGGCAATTATAATTCTAAATTACCTAAGATTTTAATCTTAACTCACTCCATACTTCCAAGCATTGTCTACAGGAATAAAACAAACACTTATAAATTTAATTACTCCAATTCTACAGGCTAAATGTACATTTATGTCTCACAAATCTTAAGACAAACATATTTAAGCCCTATTCCTATTTTTCTCCATCTCGTGAAGTTACCAACTTGATATGGTGGGAGAACTCAGTAGCATCAATAATCTTGAGAGTGATGTAGGGAGAAGCATGACAGGGTCATGCTCACTGGAAGGGTTGAAAAGGGAGAAGTGAAGCTAAGATCATAACATGTATGAGAGCAGGTAAGATTCTGCAAAAATGAGGAAAGTTATTCCACCTAGCAGAAATTATAGAATCAAACTTAGAATAAGTTTGTAAAATTGTATGTCCCAAAATTGTATTGACATGGTTGAAATATTTAGACAAGCATGAGTGCCAAACACAAAGTCCATATATAGAGATGGGGTGGTAATGATCCTCAAAAAGGATGTAGTTAAGTATACATCTCAATAGGTTTTAACCAACTATATAAACTACATGTTTTTCAAGGATTACTACCATCCCATCTTTACACAGGCACTTATGCCCTGAATAACTCATGGTCTCCTATTTTCTACTTTGATGCTTTAACCACTACATCAAACTGGTTCTCATGGCTATAGTTAAATTTTTAAGAAACAAATTATGAATGAAAAGCCCTTGCAGAGAGAAAGTATATTCAAAAACCAGCCAAAATAGAAACTGAGATGCAACAAACAAAAGGCCAATTGTGAAATAGGAAAGCAGCAGGTGCAGATGAAATATTCACTGAGCTGTTTTTGGCTGCAAAAGAAGCCTTTTAAAGTACCAACAGGTCTATGTCAACAAATATGGAAGAAATCAATGTGGCCTAGTGATTGGAAAAAAAATCAGTTATATTTAACTATGTTCTGAAGATAGAAGAGGTAGGATTGCAAGAGAATATTCAAATGATTGCCGTATTAATTCTTCAGGCAGGCAAAGTTTTCTGATCTTTCACTCATAGATGCAGCTGTAGATGGAGAAAAATGCCAAATGAATAGGACAGTTGCAGAAAATGTAGATGGACATGAGACCACATAGTTAATATAAAATGAAGAATGGAGAAAAGAAAAATGTATCGAGATTTACTTTTTATTTATTAATTACAGCAGGACTATCAGAAAAAGTACTGTATAAAGACAATAATAAAAATCTAAAGTTAAAAGTAATTCTTTCAAGTGCTAATGTACAGTTTACGGAAAAGACACTAAGAGCAAGAGAAAGAAGACAGCCACTTTTGAATTACAAATCCAGAGTCAGCTAGTAAAAATCCCATGAACTGCAGAAAGTAGCAAATAAAGACTACTGTCTCAGGGCAGTAACCAACAAGCAGAAACTGGTCTTGATGAAAGCAGATGGTAGATTAGAAAAAGACTCTATACTGGGCAGCATTGAAGGAAACTGAGAGGCAGATAGTAGATAAGATGGAAGATTATAAAGTGATCAAAGAAATTCCTTACAAGGACTATGGATTATCACCACATATAGCAAGTGTTTGTCACTGTATAGTCACTAGAGGTTATATCTGATTCTTTGGCATCTACCTGGCTACTTGTCCTTGTATGTAACTATTTTTTAATATTATACAAATCAAGAATTGGTATGATTGCCAAGTGAAACATTAACAAAACTGAGCATGGCATATACTGTTATTATGTAGCCAACAGCTGTCTTAACCTGTTTCAGTTGCCCATAACATTTTATCTGCGAAGAAATGTTTTGTCAATAGGTCAGAATTCAGAACACAAATTCTTAATACTGAAATCATTAATGCAAATGTTTTGTAACTTCAGAATTCTTTAATAGGCACAAGCTCTTTCTTAGAATATTTATTTTCCCATGTAATAATATTTATATTCTGATACTTACCGAAGATTTTGGACCTGGTGAAAAATCAGTTTTATTTTCTTTATCCCTGGACAGATATTTTTCTTCCTATAAGTTTCAATGAAAGAATGGTAATTGAAATAATTTTCAAAATATGTGCACAATACAATATTTAAAATTCTACAAATAACTATATTTATCAACATACAGAAACTGCTTTTCTTTAATGCATCATTTATGTGTTTTATATTAATATTTAAAATACAGCTATTTTAAAATTAAATGACGTTTTGATTCATTTACCTTGTATTGCATGGGGGTCAGATACCAGAACAAGCTAAAACAGGTATATGTTATGCAAACAACAATTGTTATGCACACAACTAAGAATGTAAGTAATGTTGTAGGTGCATTAAATCCTAAAAAAAAAAAGAGAGAGAGAAAATTGTCAACTTGAAGTTAAAAGCATGATAGACTAGGCAGTGCTACAATTGTAGCAGTGACATAGGGGAGTGAAGACAGTAGCTAGTAGCCATTATTTGAATGGATTAACAAATAAATACATCAGACTTGAAACTCAATAATGCAAATAGTTCTGTAGTTGCCTTTAGTTTCAACTGTTGAAGGCATAAAAGCTCACTATGCTAGGTAATAATAATATTTTGTATTACGGTCACAGACCAGCATTACAAACAAAAAGCATTTTTTTAAAAAGGCAATATATATTACTGATGGATTATTAGTGAGCAATGGGCAGTCAAAGTCTGCCTAATTTTGCAGACAAAATTTACCTACATTCAAAGAAACTACATCAGACTGATCCAATAACAGCAATTGTACATAAAAATGATCAGTGTTTCCCAGTATTTATCAGGTGAGGTGTTATGAGATGGGTCTGAGTCCTTACAGAAGGCACAGTATAGTAGGACATGCGCTACAGTTTTGATAACCCTTGTCCAGAGGGGCACAATCTTAGCTTGCATGGAATGTTTTATATTGGCACTCCAAAAGTGCTTTGGGAGGTACATTGCAGCAATTAAAGTTAATACCCTTTGGAGTTTGGGGATAGTTATACAATGTAAATATCTCGCTGCTTTGAAAAGGGGAGTTTGCTAAAAAAAAAAAAGTTCTTGTTGGGCTTCCATGTCTTTAACAGATTTAAGTGCACACTCGTACCCCATTATTAAGAGCACTTCCTTAGAGAAGCCAAGATACTGAAGTTTTGGGGAGATGGTCCTGAACCATACTGATTTGTAATTGTCCTCTAAAAGGAAAGAACTCAAACCTGTGGGGGGGGAAAGAGTAATTTTAACCAATGTGCTGTAAAGTAAATCCATGCACCTGTTTCAACTTTAGATAACCCTGCCTCCCTCTTTAGTACATTTGGGACATAGTGAGCTACCTGAAATATAGGCTCTTAGGAATTTGGAGTGCACATTTTCAGAGAAGTAAAAGAAGAGCAAAGTCCCAGTGAGTAGTTGTGCAGCCTTAGCTAAATATAGCTTCAGTGCTGCTGGAGATACTGTGCTCCTCTATATCAGACAAGCTTTAATTGATGTATGGGTTAAAATCTCGCAACCAAATTATACCCAAGTTCCCAGTTGGATCTCATCGTTAGAAATGTGCGTACACCCAAAGTTTATCCAACTGGGAAAGATTATAACATATAAAAATATCCTAGATGAGAGAGGGGAATTGAAACCCAGGAAAATCCTTCAAGATGAAGGGATAGAATTAGAATGGTGGGCATACCTTCAATTACAGGCGAGATATTGGAAAGATAAAAAAGAGTTAGGTATAAAATTAGAACCGATTGGGCTGGACAAAATATTATTAGGCACGGAGGATAACATGATTAAAAAACTATATCATTATTTGTTAGATCAGGCAATGTATGAGGAACAGGTAAAAGAGACCATGTTAACGTGGAGCAGGGATTTTGATCTCAATTTTGATCTGCACATCTGGCAGGAATTATGGGTAAGAAACAGGAAGCTTACTCTGGCCACCTCTTACAAAGAAAATCTCTACAAAATGTTCTACAGGTGGCATCTCCCACCCGTAAGATTAGCCAAAATGGGTCCAAATGTTTCCTCCAAATGTTGGAAATGTAAATTGGCAAAAGGGACATACTATCATATGTGGTGGGAGTGCCCACAAACCCGTGACTTTTGGAATAAGATTAAAAAATGGCTGGAAGAAATATTAAAGTTAGTGGTAGAGTTAAAACCAGAACTCTTTTTACTAGGCATAACCATTCTATTTGATGTTACACATTCTTACGGCTGCTAGATTGGTGTATGCTCAAAACTGGAGGAATAAAGGAATTCCAACAGAAGAAGAGATTATATATAAAATTTTATTGTGTGCTGAAATGGATAGGCTCACAATGGAAATGAAGGATAAGACAGAATCAGACTATTGCAAGATCTGGAACAAATTTTATCACTGGTGTGAATCAAGGAGAACTGCTCGGGTTTTAAATTAGCGTTAAAATAGAATTATATATAACTGTATATATAACTGTATTGTATAGAAGAATATGTTTATACAGAGATCAAGAATTATGTATTAATTATATGTATCAAGAGGAACAAACTGTTAGGAATATTTATTTTGGAATGTCACGTTATGTCCATCTTTGTTTTTAACTGTATTATAAATAAAAAACTTTATATATATATAAAAAAAGAGATACTGTGCTCCTCTGGAGAATTGAAATGATTCAACTGCTACCTGTTTTTTGATTATTTGAATAACATAGTTTTGATGTGTACTGTATTTAGTAAAGCTATGGAAAACCATGCCCAAATATTTAAAGGATTTAACTTGCTTGATGGTCTGCCATTTATCTTCCAGGCATGCAATTTCAGTCTTTTTGCAAAGATCATGATCTTAGTTTTACTATAATTGATTTCAAAAGTTTCTTTGGAGCAATAGCTAGCCAGAGCATTCAGAGCTCATATAAATCCAATTTGTGTTTGATAAAAGAACTATATCATTTGCATACAACATAGATGCAATATGTCTATTATCTAATTTTGGGGGTGATTTCTAATTTGGGCCACAAGTAGTTTTATATTGAGATTAAACAGCAGAGGAGCTAAAATGCATCCGTGCCTTACTCCCCTCTAGCTTAGACTCTCATTGGTGTAGTGGCCTTGCATACTGCATCGACTGTTGATTCTGGAATTCTTATAAAGATTGTGCAAAAACAATTATCTATCCATCAATGATAGTATGCAGAAACTTAGATCAAAGTCTTTCTCTGGAAAGCAAATGCAGACCTAAAATCAATGAATGCAGTATGCAATGAACTTGGTTTGGATATATATTTTTCGACTGGGTGTTGAAATATAAGTGTATAAATAGAAAGGGAGCACTAATGGTTCAGCAGTTAAGACACTGAGCTTGTCAGCTGGAGAGCTGACAGCCCAGGTTTGAGGCCTAAGCGCCGTGTGACAGGGTAAGCTCCCATTACTTGCCCCAGCTCCTGCTCACCTAGCAGTTTGGAAGCATGCAAATGCAAATATTTATTTATTTATTTATTTATTATTAATTTAATTTCTATGCCGCCCTATTCCGGAGAACTCAGGGTGGGGGCGACACGGATCTCTGGGGGAAGTTGGTTCCAGAGGGCCGGGGCCGCAACAGAGAAGGCTCTTCCCCTAGGCCCTGCCAGGCGACACTGTCTGGCTGACGGGACCTGGAGAAGGCCCACTCTGTGGGCCCTAACCGGCCGCTGGGATTCATGAGGCAGCAGACGGTCCCGTAAATAGATAAATAGGTACCATTTCAGTGGGAAGGTAACAGCATTCCATGTGCCTTGGTGTATAGTCATGTTGACCACATGATCATGGAAATGCCTTCAGACAACACTGATTCCCTCGACTAAGAAATGGAGATGAGCACCACCCCCTAGAGTCAGACATGATGGAAAGGGGAATCTTTACCTTTACCTTTACAGTAAATAGAATATCCAGACCTAAAGCCTACCTGCTCCTCTGCCAATAAATGTTCTAAGTCAATCCAATTGATTAGTTTGTTGTATAAATATCTAGCACAGAGCTAACTTAGTATACTTAAGAGATGATAGGCCTATAATTAGCAGGCAGGCCTCAGGTGCCCTTTTTGTAACCTTTTTAACTCACTGAAGTTGTTCGCTTATTTATTGTGTATTCATTCATTTTCTGCTGCTTCAGAGGCTTGGTTGAAATTTGTGTTGAAGTGGAGATACACTGTCTCTTTTTCCTTTTCCCCATTCTTAAATCCAAGATTAAAAAGTATTAAGTTATGGTTGGACCAGATAGGTGACTTCTCAGGCAGTACAGTTTAAAAAAATAATTTAAAAATTAGAAATGGAGAGTAAAACTACTACAATAAAAAGGCAAAAATGGAGAACATACAGTCAAAGAGTTGCTCATCCATCTCTATCTTGTGCTACCTCTATGCAGAAGGTATTGGCAAGCCATTTCCGAAAAAATGTTGCCAGAAAACCTACATGGGCTTGCTCCTGCATTGACTTAAAGGACCACGGAAACAAAAGACCAGCCCTTTGGTTACTCCTGAATACATTTTATGGTATTGTTCTCTTATCCAAATGCATATCAGCGGATTCACAGAATACCCATGATAAACAATGAAACATATTTATCTGCTGCAATGTCTGCATTCTTTTTCAAGGTCCACAGATATTTACCTAATCTTAAAAATGAGAAGAAAAACAGCCAGAAAAGGCAGAGGATGGGAGCTGCTAATGCCTGACTCACGGCTGCAATATGAATCTGCTTCTCTAGTTTGGTAGGAAGGTATGCATAATAGAGGTTGTAGCGATCAACTGTATGTTTCAGCAATAGATAAATTAACCCTGAAAATAAGAAAAATACGACAGAATTACTAAGAAGGACTATTAAAAAGTTTAGCAAAAATTTCTATCAACATCCAAAAGATTCCCTCAAATCAACTTTTACTCCCAGTGATAAAATAAGTCTCAAAAATATAAAGGTATAATTAATGGTGATAATATTGTCTTGTTTTCTTAACACATATTACTATTTAAAACTCAATATATTGCACATAAATAGTCCACAATGTTGAACAGTAATTTAACAACTAATGCAAAAAACTGACACCATGGGTATCTTTACCCATTACCTACACAAGCATTACAGACAGCTTTTGGATATATGTTCCCATTATCTATGGCATGCTGTTGAGATGTTCTAAGTATGGGTATGAAAAATGAGTGCACGAATATAATACACTAAAAAGTATAAAAAGGCAAATTCAATTTATTATTATTAGCACTTAAAAAGGCATTTTTTTGCCTTCCAAAGCCTGTGTTCTTGGGGGGGGGGGAAACAAGGCAGGAAAAACACACAAAGTGTGGTTTCTGGATTTATTTTCTAATTATAAGCAGTAGTCATAACAGACATCTGTACTTACATTACAAATATTATCTAAAATCTACAAGATATCTTCAATTTCTTTTTTTAAATGCTATTTCTTTAAATAGGCCAGTGATGATGAATTTTTGGGGTTTGGTATATGAAAAATTCAGAAAATGGCTAAGTTGACTCTGCTGGCGTGTCACTTCCCCACCTTTGAACAAAAGGGAAGCAATTCTTTACATATTAATTTATTTTTAAAAATTACTCTCCAATCATGTATGTGATTCTTAGAATCTGCTGTGCGCCACTTACATTCAGGTGGAGTTCTCTTTCTGTTGACAGGCCCCTGTGGCCTACGCAAGGCAGCTCAGGCTCACACAGGCCTTCGTTCTTGAAGCAGCTTCAAGGAATATTCTTCTGTGGCTTCCGCAGCCTCCCCCAAAACCTCACAAAAGCACATCCAATTCTCAAGCAATTTTTGGAGGCTTCAGAAGCTGTGCAAGAGCACAGCCTCCTTGTGTGGCTTCCAAAAGCCATGTGAGAGCACAGCTCATTTTTGTGTGGCCTCTGCAGCCTTTGAAAATTGTGCAAAAGCATGCCCTGTTCTCGCACTATTTTTGGAGGCTCTGGAGGTTGCATGACTTCTTGTGGGTCCCCATTCTCACATGGTCTCAGCAGCCTCCGAAAATCAATTTTTGTTGACTGCAGAAGCCATGTGAAAATCGGGTGTGCTCTTCTGTGGCCTCTGGAAATTGCGCAGTCTCTAGAGCCTTCAAAAACAACACAAGAACGGGTGCGATTTCAAGAATAGCTGTTGTTGGATGTTGATAAACACTGGCATGTCACTCAAAAAGTTGTGGCATGAGACCTTTCACACGCATGTCATAGGCTCACCATCACTGTAATATGCTGTAATGCTTTTTAATATTTTTTTCAGAAATGTGAAATGGACAATCTAGATTCTTTCTTTAAAATCCTGGCTTGCTTTTTTTAGTCTATGCCCAATATTACTTCAGTAGATTTCTACCTCATATTCTTATGTACCCAGGTTTACAGAAGATGGAGGCATGCATGAAGGAGAAAAAAAAAACATCAGCAGGAGAACACAACTGGATATATAGCAATAGCAAAAGCAATAGCGCTTAGACTTACATACCGCCCCAAAGTGCTTTATAGCACTCTCTGGGCACAGTTTACAGAGTCAACATATTGCCCCCAACAATCTGGCTGCTCATTTTACTGACCCCGGAAGGATGGAAGGCTGACTCAACCTCGAGCCCTGTCAAAATTGAACTCCAGGTTCCGGGCAGATTGCCTGCAATACTGAATTCTAACCACTGCACCACCAAATGTTATTGTTGAATATTTAAAAACCCCAACTTCTTTCAGATCACTTAAAACATAAATGTTTAATGTAAAATGATAATTGACACTTTTTCTATCAATGGAACTACTAGATATGGCTTCAGATTCATGGATATTAGTAAGCAGGTGACTCATTCAATTTCTCTTATACAGATTTGATGCCCTATAACTCTTTTTGTTTTTTTCAAGGCTTCCTACTAACTTAGACTAAACAGCCTTTTTAAGCATCTATGCAATGAAATATTCACTTCATCAAAAACAAAAGCATACAAGTATTAAGTAACTTATGCATTCATTTCAATGTTATTCCCAAGCCAAGTATCTGGCACTTCAGTCTACCCCAAAATACAATCCCAACTTATTTATCAACTTACCAAATGGGACAATAATAGGACATGTAATACTGTATGCCATAATGACCGTGAATACACATAACATCCCAGCATACATTGCTCCAAATTCAAATTGATAAGCTTGTTGCTACAAGGAAATCAAAATACATTAAACATGAAAATAATTCACATAAATTTCTAAGGACACTGATTTTTGTAGATATATAACAACACCAGAAACAATCAACTCACCTATATAATTATATGCAAAAATCTGGGCTGGTAATGAAAATTTCAGACTCTTAGATGGGAAAATTTTGTACACATTGCAATATTCCCAGACTTTAAGGACTGAACATTGCTTGCACAGATACCATTTCATGGGCAAAGGCTGACTCCCTCATTTCCTAAACTTATTAGGCCATCATTGCTCAGGAAAACCCCAATGGTGGTGAAGATATCTCTTTGACGGTGGCTATACTCCAGCTAGATGCTTGAGGCTCTTGAAGAACCAATTAAACATTCTGCAAGTAACGGCTGAGAAGCTCATCATCCAAGAAAATGGCACTTAGCATCTGGAACCCTTCACTGTAAAATTTGACAATAGTACAGTGGATAGGCTCAGACATACTCCCTATTTCCAGGTAAATTGCTCATCTTTGGCATATGAATCTCAGTGGGCTACTATTCCAGACATGGCCACTGCTGATTCTAAGAAGATGGCTAATCAGACCATTCTGTCAGGACAGCAATATGTCATTGAGAGGTGATATTCAGGATGGCCATATTGTCTGTATATTTCTTAATTTTTCTGTACAATGTAGTTACTTTTGCTTTAGCTCAAGCCTTTTTCTGTGGGAAGATGTCTAAAGGGATGGTTCCATCCTTCTAGCTACATGTCACATTCAGCATGTTCCTCTCCCATGGCAAATATGGAGACCAGTCTGGTTTGCTTGCTGTGAAGGGTAACCTCCACCATTAGAGGAAAGTGAAATGTTAGTATTTATCATACAATTTCCTTTCTACAATGGATGGTTGGCATCCAACTGTCCTTGAGCTAAGTTTTGCTTATGGTATGGAAGGCAGAGGAAGATATATCATTATATGTTATTTCTCTGAGTAGGTTACTGTTGTTGACATTCATTTTTCTGTCTTTAGGTGACATAGCTAAGAACTAATGCATCCTGCCATAACTATATATAAAGTTCTGTCTTCTGATTTAAGTGGAAAGAACAAATTCAATAAAGGATACCTTCCATTCAGGAAAGGTAAGAAACTTTCATGATAAGTAGCGATGTTTCATGCACTAATAAGAGGCCAAAGAGTCTCAGAATGAAGGGCAGCAACCAATGGGCAGAGATGTAAAACACTCCAATGGAAGAATTAAATATAAAATGTATTATATGATAGAAAGATTTGATACCTGCTTAACATTTCTTCTCTCAGCAGAAGATTTGGCCATCATCATGCGAATGGTGTACATAATAAGGCCTGGGAAACGCAACAGTTGTGTTCCACTGCCAATAAAAGCTGATGCAATCACATAGTTCACAAAGAAAGCTCCCTGATCAGGCAAAAATACACATCTGCAATGAAAAAATAGGCATGCAATCTCATTTCACCCATCTGGATACCATGGTGAACAGTGAGCATTTTCTTTCTCTCCTGGACATCTGTCTTGAATGGAAGCAGTGAAAACAGGGACCAGTATCATCTTAGATGTTCACATGCCCACGGTTTTGCCATATACTCTTTTATTTTAAGACAACTGGAAGAATTTTAAAATACAAAAAACTGATGAACTTTAAAAATACTGCAAATTACTCTTGAGGACAAAGGAAGTTCTGAGACAAACTTGGGAAAAACAAAGCATTTTTTTCAATCTGGGGGGTATACTTTGCTTTTCTGCTGTGAATAAGCTTTGCAGAGGTTTAAGGTATCGGTTTTGCTTTTGTAAGGTTTAATCTAACTATTTTTCTCCTTCCCACTCATGCCTCCCCAAAAAAGTTGCCCTGACTTATTCTGAGGAGTCAGTAGCTCTCATGAAATATATTCTACAAGCTATCAGTTAAGGGTGAACATCATAGAAAAGGAGATACAAAATTTTCCAAAAATAAAATCTATTGTTTAATTACATTGATGTCTCATTCACACAGCAGCCCTTTCTCCAATTTTCTCCACAGGCTGAGGCAGAATGACCAGCCCAAAGTCATACCATGATTTTTCTCAGACATAAATTCCTTGTGAAGACTTCAGTGCTTGAGCTTTGAACATCTCTGATAGATTGTTGTGAGTGATGTATTTGGGGCCAAGGGCTGCACTAAGACAGAAAGGCTGCAGTGACTGGAACAATGTTTCTAAGTAGAAGAGACAACGTATAAATGTGGATACCTCCAGCTTTTCCGGGATTTTAGGATATGTTTAAGAGGCATTTTAATTTTTAGAAATCTATAACAGTCTTTCTTATGTTGCATAAAAGCCATACAGGGCTTATACAGCTCTTTGACTTCACAATGCCTCCCTTTTCAATGGAATAATTTTAGGTCACATGCTTTTGGGGAGCAGTGCTTCTGAAGACACAAAGAGCAATGTTTCCTATTTATTCAAAATCATTTCCCAAGACAAACAAATCATCACATAAGAATCTGTGGCTTCCCACTGGGTGGTTCCAATTTATGATTAATAAGTAAAATAGTAGTTAAAGACATGTGCATATTCTGGGCCAGTTAGCAAAAGGATGAAAGCTTATTTTTAGATACTTACTCTAATCTAATTTTAGATTCAGATGCTTTATCAAATACCCAGCGAAAGAAGAAATCCAGACTGAAAGAAATATTTGGTGTTAATTTCTTCAATTTACTACAACATCAAATAGAAGAGAAAAATTAAGTACAACAAATGTAATAGTTTCAATTGTCTTGCATATAATTTCATTGTCATATGTTACTATCACCACACTTATTATGAAAGCATAAAAGTTATAAAAAAAAACCAAGCTATCCATGTTTAACAATCATTCATTCAGCCGTTATTCAAACATTTGACAGCACTGAATGAGTGGTACTTACTGGTCCTCAGAATTTCAGCCGTCGCAATATTCTTTGGTCACTCTATGCAACCTTTGTTGACTTCTGACAAGTAAAGTCATTGGGGAAACCAGCAAGAAGTTGCAAGTGATGAGCATATGACAACCACTCATGATGATTCACTTAACAGCAGCAATTGGAACTGCCAAAATTGCTATCACTAAGCAACACAACCATGTAATAATTGTGCTTTACAACAGAGAACTACCTGTATCGTGTTTGATTTGAACTTTTCAGTCAATGAAAATCAATTAAAATGTCTTTAATTTTAAAATAAAATAAAAATAGGAAAGGGTTTTGGATAAAATCCAATGAAATTCAGCTCTTGGTGGAATTATTCAGATAGTGTAAAAAGTAAAAATAACGCCAGACCAACCCACTCCCCTCCCCAAGATGGACATGGCAAAAAAATAAATTAGGGCTGAAGGCTCACTGCATCAGAACTAACAGCGACCTTTGAAATGCCATGAGTGTTTAGAAATGATTCTCCTGTCTCTATATCTGTATCCCTGGAAAAGGGGGAAAAAAACTATTAGATGAAATGTCAGATGGTTATGTTGCTATAAACAGAACCTAAATGTTTATGAATGAATTTGTCCACTCACTATATTCCTTCCAGAGAAGATTTCTAAGGTGTGAGAAAGCTGTAGAACAAAAAGGCAAGCCCTGTGGGCAATTCTGAATTTCAGCCATCCAGAAAACATAGACATAAAAACAATAGACATAGACCAAAATGTGTATAAGGTAAGCAAATGAAAAGAATTCTACCTCTCAAACACTTAAATGTAGAGAGCTGCTGATTATTCCTACATAGTTTATGAAAATTTTGTACTGCAAAGTGAACATAAAAAATGGAGGAAAAAATAATTAGGAAGAAAAAGAAAATATTTCTTTGGCATGGCAAAGATTGTTTCAGATATTTAAAGGCTGCATATTTTTAAAAAACATTAAAAGAAAAGAAATCCTCTCATACTCAGAAAGCTAGAATTTAAGATAGCTTTTACCTAGTCAAACCAAGCGAAGGTAATATTAGTACCATGAAGATCAAAAATGAATAAATCTTGTGCATCATTATTCTGTTTTCATCAGACCTATTAAAAAAGAAGAAAATGATTGATCAATAGTTGTCAAACATTATTAGATTTGATAGTTACAAATGAAAATGCTTAAAATTAAAATTTGGAAATAAATTGATTTTGGATTACTCTGGAGTTGGCGGTATTTGCTACATACAGTGCTATTTTTATACTGGTTTCTGTAGCTAAAAGAAATCCTTTAGTGTAAGAGATAAGAAAGCTTGGCTCAGTCTGATTATCCTCTGCTTAAATTCCACTAGGGTTTTTCTATGCCTAAACCAAGTATATACAGGTAGTCCTCAAGTTATGACCATAATTGAGCCCACAATTACTTTAAAGTGAGGCATCATGTGACCAGGCCGGACAAGTAAAAACTGGTTTCTAGCGAAAACATTGTAAATCATGGTCACATGATTGCAGGGTGCTGAAAATGGCCATAAATGTGGGTTGGTTACTGAGCACCCAAAATTTGAAACTCGTCGCTAAGCAACCAGTTATAAATCAAGGGCTATCTGTATATGTATGTATTGTTATGTATTTATATATTAATGGTGTGCTGTATTTTAAATTTTGTGACTTGCTCTTGGACCATAAATAAACAAATAATTATAATAATTCTGTCAATTGCAAAAGACCACACTGCTTGGATCTGACATATACTATGCTGATACATTACGATACCCTAGGGAAGAACTCAGTACATATAAAGGACAACACAAGCTAAAGAAACGGCAACTGGGACTTTTCATTATGTGAACAGACATTAATAATTGATATAACTATTATTTTGTAGTTTATGTAAAAATAAAATCAGAACTGTGCAGAAAAACAATGTGGGGAAAAATAGACATTACTACAAATTCTGAATATTCTCCCTTGCCTTTCCTATCTCTTAAATCCTCCAATGTAATTTGATGAGCCAAAAGAAAGATATTCTTACGTTGTCCAGTGTGATTCAAACACTGTTGAATAATAGACGATTGTTGGTAGCAAAGCTGTAAAGGACCACAAAAGGAGTGTTGGGAAGAATTGGCTAATAACAGGATTCTGAGGAAAGAATCAAGAGAAATATAACCAGTTCTGTAGAACTACCTTGAATGCAACCAAGCTAAACATGTTTATTATATCAGCTTAACAACCACTGAAATAAAATTAGTCTTATGAAAAGAATAATGATAACAGGTAGGATTTGGAAAGAGATCAAAATCTCTTAGCAGCTTAATCCAAAAACAAAGATTACAATTCAAAAAGAAAATACTTGGTAATTACCACTTCCAAACAAGATCATTTAAAACAAGATGAACAACTTTTGGTGTCAAGGAACTGACATGACAAATTCTTGAAAAGGGCTTAGATTGGCATGATGCAAAGTGAAAGGTGCTGGGATTATCTCCTTGAGAAGACAGAATTTTAATTGATGTTAAACTTACTGAGGATATAATTTTGTGTTTCCTATCTCAACATGGCAGAAGAATGAATTCTGGCAGTAAAATAGAAAGTGTACCAGGGAACACAAATATAGGACTTGGGACTTAAAAGGTGAGGTTTGCTTGCCTATATTTAAGAAATATCTGTCAGTGTTTATTAAATGTGATTGTATTTCACCTTATCTAATTTTCCTTAAAATAAACTTAAAATATTTAAGTTTAACCTCAGAGCTAAATCTTTTATGAGTGCATAAAGACGCAGAGATTATTAAAATCAGATATAGTGCATTACTTACATTAAGATATTGAATAGGTTTGGTTACGTAGAACTTGTCCATTGTTGAAATAATGATAGAAGGGGTTGTCAAGAAAAAAAGGCCCACAAAAAGGAGTAAATTGATAAAAAGCCATCTACCCCACCAATTCCGTCCTTGAGTTGAGAGATTATTCCTGTCAAGAAAAAATAGAGAGGACAGCAGTTAACAGTGCTTATTTTCCAAACTGGTATTAAGAATATGGCCTGTTTTGTTTAAAATAAAAAGATATAAAAATGAGAAAATTATAGGTAAACCTGAAATGGAGATTAAATGGGCAAAGGGATTGCTTAGGCAAACTACTCATCTACCTCCCCTCCCCATATACACATTGTTTCTTTGCAATGTAGCATTTGTTTGCCTTTACAGAAGAATCCAGCAAGGCCCCCATTGCAGTAATTTTTTTTAAATTATAAATTCTTTTATTAAAACAATCAACATTGAACATAAAATCATGTTATGCAGCAATCATCATAGCACCTGATATACAACACTAAGTATTAGCCTTTGTAAACATCTGATTTGGTACATAGTTTATCCACTGTTTCTACACCAATCAAACAAAACGTATTTGGAGTATACTTGAGGATGGAAGGGAGGAGTGAAGAATGTTTACCAAACCAGATGTTTACAAAGACTAATACCTAATGTTGTATGCTATGTTCTAGGATGATTGCTTAGCAATAGGATCTTATGTTCAAGGTTGATCACTTTAATATTGAAAAAGTGGAGTGAATATCTATCTCAGGTTATTGAATTGCAGTAATTTTTATTCAAGAGGTGACAAAGCTCTGATAAAAATTTCTCTGTCTCTGGAACAGAGCTTGTTGAAAATGAGAGACAAAAAGTTCATCTAGACTCATAAATAAAAATTGGCTAGATTTCTTTCACATTAGTTTAAAATAAGGATTTGAATGCTCAGTCTTGACTGTAAGACATGTGCATTGGTGAAGCAGAATATAGAAGTCCTGCAAAATATAGTGGTGCTTAAATTTTCAATATTTTAAGCAACACTGTACCTTAAGCCATTTATAAAACTATGCACTAAATTAGTTTATAGTTTTACTCTGGACATCAATGTAATGGTTTTGAGATTGTATTTTCAAGATGCTCTATCAATTTGTAGCTTCAGAATTAAATAATCTGACAATAATATAGACAATAGCTAAGATAAATTTCATTCATCTTCTGGAAAAAATAATGGCATCAAATTTAATTTCTTTTGCACATGAAATAAGAGCGAAAAATAAAATATATTACCAACAAACATCCTGAGGATATGTAGCGTATTTAATATTCCATTTGGAAATCTGAAGATCTTTGCTATAGGCTGATGGTTGAGGTTCTCCTTTGCACTTAAAGCCTTGACATTTACAGGCATTGTAATCTTTAAGAATGCTACAATAAAATTAAGCATTTTAACTTTTGTGGTTGACTCAGCATAAATCAATATTTTTATAGACTGTACATACAAGTTGTTCTCAATTTTATGACTGTTTTTACAGCAGACATTAAGTGAATCATGCGGTCAGAAGTCCAAATCCATTCCCCCAAATGTTTTTTTTGCTGAAAACCAGCAAAAAATATTGTAAATTTGATGATGTGATTGTGGGATGCTGCAACCAATTATAAATGTGAATCAGCTGTCAAGCACACAAAATGTGGTCATATCACCATGGAGGGAAGGAGACAGTGAGACATTTTATGACAGCCAGAAGTGCTGTTTGGGTCATAACACACTTTTGTTGGTTTGTTGTAAGTCAAAGACACACAAATAAAGTATATTATAAGAAAATGTTTACAATATTACTATCTGAAAGATGTAATGATTGATCTATTATTCAAAGCAATGTAGCCCAATCAAGAAATCCATTTTACTAATCAATGATATAACTACAGAGACGACTTTTAATAGGATTTCTATGTTGCAGGATCCAATCTGGGCTGATCACCGGGACCATAACCAGGATTTCTTTCCATTGCTTTCAAATAGGATTTAATAGAACTGCTTTGGATTGGAGGTAATAGTAGGGATAGACTGATGTTTCATTTCATTTAAAATAATTAACAGTAATGATAAATGTAAAAAATACACACTCACAGAGAGGCCATAGTTATCCTCTGGAATGTTACAAAAGCCATTCCCAATGGCTTATCGTGAATTAGCTCCTCTTCTTTCAAGTATTCTTCCAAACATTTTTGGGTAACTCCAGTATAGTAATCTATAGCATCTTCCTTTTGAAAAGCAGAGTACTGTTACCTTTTAATATTCAAGTGTTTATATATAAAATCCTATTTCACTGTTCCATTTGTTTTTTGTTTTTATTTTCCTTCCCCAGTTGACTAGTAGTTTCATGCTCAGTTATTTCAATAATAATAAATCAAACTTCTAAAAAAAAGTTACCATCTAAGTGTATTTAGAAAAAATATACTCTGACAAGCATTAGGGAATATAAGTCACTTGACCCTGCATCTGATTCAATAATTGCTGGGGAGAATGAACTTAAAAAAGCAGTTCTGTTTTAAATGCTTGTTAGTCTTTTCCTAAAAAGCAAGTATGGCAAACCTTACCTAATTTTAAACATTTTAAACATTAAACCTTACCTAATGATTTAACATTTTAACTAAGAAACACAACAGCTTCTTACCCTTTCACACATTCTGGTGTTACAGCAAAAGAACTGACCACATGGCTTTGTATTTATGCGATATCTTTTACCACAATGCTCAAACAGTTGGGTATAATAAGCCACATTCTTCTCTGCCTTTTTTCTGGTATAAACACATACATAAATGTGATATGGCAAGGAATTTGTTATTAAAATGAAGTGTATATCTAAAATATGTACTCATTTTCACAAATAATATTCACACGATAGACAATATACTTAAGTGGATAACACATATAATAGGTATTCCAAATACTTCTACTTCTTTAATTATGCATATAATCATATAGATACTATTTATATAAGATTCACTTGCAGTCAATTCTGTTAACTAGAGGAACCTAATTAGGAAGAAAGCCCTTCAAAGTCCTTATAGTACCATAATAGTTTTTGAAAGGATGTACACTTTTATTGTATTAGAAATTATTAAGAATAGATCATTTTTAATATTATAAAGTATGCTTAAACATTTTGGGTCGTAAACAGGGTCTTTTACCGGACACCAATGAAAGCAATTCTCTTCAAAAATTAGCATTCAAAATAATCAAACCATAAGTTAAAATACAATCTTAGACTCTTGTTTAAAACAGCACTGGATTTAATGCATCAAGCCATCTTGTATCTAAATAAATTCAGTACACACAATGCAGCTTCCACAATAGATACACTTCATTAGAACAAGAGTCAAATTGATTCAAAAGAAAATGTATGAATTATTTCACTGAGAGAATCAGACATTAAACAAATGAAATAATTATATTGTGAACATTACTATGACATCCTCCCAATGTGTTCTCTATAGAGTGTTTGCGCATATATAGTATTTAATAAGTTTTACAACTCGGGTCTCATGCTACAAGTCTGGTGACAGACAACCAGTATTTATGACAATGGCACAGAAAGCATACTGTAGTTAACATACTACCGGTAATAAAGGAGAATATTTGTAGTTCGGGGTTGACATGAGGGGTCCTTGGTGCTCTCTGAGCTTGCTTGTTTTCTTGCAGACGTTTCATTACCCAAACTAGGTAACATCATCAGTTCTAACATCAGTAGCACTGATGAGGTTACCTAGTTTCAATAATGAAACGTCTGCAAGAAAACAAGCAAGCTCAGAGAGCACCAAGGACCCCTCAGTTAACATATTGTATTTTATACTTAAACTTAAAGATGCTTTCTCCACAATACAGGTACCTTTCATCAGACAGGTATGTGAGTTTGGCTACGTCATAACATAACTGCACCTCCTGCACAATGCAAGTTGGATAGGCCTCTCTGCAAAAGGAAAAAAATAGTTAAGTGATCACAGATATAAGCAAAGTTTCAAAATAATATGCTTATAGTACAAAATCAAGTGGTTCGGCCCCAAACCCATTTTGAACAGGACCAAATCTGACATATTTCAGAATAGATTTACTGTTATTTGCTACCTCTGCCAGCTCTGTGAAAACTAACCTGATGGCAGAAATAGTAAATGGGAAGACAGTGCACCTCAGAAACTGCAGTGGTTCTAATTGTACTGTGGATTATATTACTAAGGATGAGACTTGAGGATTGATTTCCTAGGGCAGCATTTTCCAGCCCAGTGTCTTCCATCTACATTGTACTACATTTCCCAAAATTTCCAATCAGTCCAGTCAAACCTAGTGCCCATTGTGAATTATGGTAATTGCAATTCAAAAATGTGGAGGGCCATAAGTTAAGGAAAAGTTGTGGAATTATTTCAAATTTTATCAAATTCATTTCCAAAATTGAAAAAGGAAGGCTTGGTTCACCACTATTATTATTGCATAGTTGTAACGCTGAGAATTATATCCTTCCTTACAGCAACCATATCTATACATCAATAATTACTATACCTGAATATCCTGGCCACATGAAAATTATAAAACAATTTTAAACAATACTGTTGCCAGCCCAGAACAATTAATACTAGCATAGAACCATTTTCATTGTAGCATAAAACCATCTTCTCAAATGTTATGTATGTTGTCCACTGATGTTACTCAAGCACTGGAAACATTTTCTCTGCTTATATTATTAACTCTTGTTATTTTTCAACTAAACAAATTGCTTGACATAGATTTATGTCAAGATATAGCATCTCACACCTTTCCTTATGTTACAAAATTGCTTTTCTCAGACTGCATCTGAGGTACCTGAAGAATGATTAATCTTGTCCAGTTCCAAAAATGTGGATATAGTTTTTCTTTAAATGACTTGATTATCCATGGCTGCCTCAATATAGTAGATACTGAGATATCAGATAGAACATGTATAATGTTAACCAATTTTGAAGCAAATACAAATACTCAGCTCTTTAACCTAATTTCTTTTAAAAAATAATTTTGAGGTAAAAAGGGCCTTTTTAATGAATTCTTGTTTTCAGTCCTCTTTGGAAAGCATTCTAAAGCTCTTAGGTTAGTCTCTCTCCCTCCCACCAACATGTAGGCTCAGTTAAGTTGGATCTTTCTTTCCCTGAAACAGACTGGATTTATTTAACACACCCCCTCAAAGTTTAAATCTTAAAGGGAAGATTTGAACATAAACAAGAGAAAGAAATTGGCCTAAGACCTCAACCAATAGACATCTAGAGAAAAGCATAAAACTTGCAGAAAAGACTACAGGTCAGAATCATCTGCAAAACTGAACATTTTGATCAAAATGATGAAAGCAACATCAGACATGAACTCTGCCCCTTTCATACCTTCATGAAACTTACAAAAGAGGAAAAGCTTGCTTCCATAATTTACCTTTCTTGCCTCCCTTCATATCATAATCATTTTATTCTTAATTCCAATCATAGATATATCTAAACTAACACCAGTGTAGTTGGGCAACTTGATTTTCATTCCAAATTAGATAGAGGAAAAAAAAACTTATAATGAGTTCCAGAGGACATTTTAATTACTAATTCTATTTGTAACAAGGAATACCAAATGTTGATCCCACTGATAATAAAGGAAGAAATTCATAGTTAGTAAAATTTGTTCCAAAATGTTCAATATACAATATCAAAGCCTTCTTTGTGTCTAGGTGTCCCGTGGAAGATCTTCCTAACAAAGATTATATTGGGCATGTTTCCTAGATGTGCTCCGACAGGGAGTGGAGTCAGGACATGATATGATCAATGAGATATTACTTTACTGCCAAGAGTTGAATGGGCTTGTTCTTGGCAAGTAATGTAGGATTTTATGCTTTGTTGATATTGGAGGAGGTGGTAATATGAGAACTATAACCAGAGTATTAATTGCTGGCATAGTGAACATCTCCCCAAATGCCTTTGAGAATTAGTATATCAGCAAATCAAATACTTTCCATTCAGCCAGATTAATCTTCTTCACCCTGGACCCTCTGTCTATATGAAAAATAGAAAATAAGTTGTGAGAATTTTAGGGCACAGGTTTCTGATCAGAATATGGTGGTATAGTCTACTAAACGTTTTTAGTAAGGTAGGCAATCTCAGGAGTAAGAGGAGTGTTTTAAAAAGATAATTACCTCCCTATTTCCATGTGTACAACTCTGTTTCTGACTAAAAACAGGCATTACTTTTAAAATAAGCACATAGCTGTACAGAGCTATGCTCTGATTTTCTAAGCCAATGTCACAGATGTCCAGCCTGGGATACAGAAGCTGATCCTTCCCATGGATTGCACCTGCCTATTGCCCATATCCTCAAGGAAAATAGAAGAATTACAGTATTCATTTCTCAATACTGAACGATTACAATTATGTGATAGACTAGATATAGTAGATAGACCATATACAAGAGCTGTTTTTTCAGGTCTTATGAAGACAGCTTACTATTATGAACCCAGATCTAAAGTTGATTGCTTTAATATTGGAAAGGCATACTGAATTTTTACCTCAGGATACTGAATTTCTACCTCAGGATTTTTTGTTAGGGATCATAAAATATTGCACTACTAATGAGATGAATTTACTTCTAAAGCTCGAATGAACAACAGGAGTTAGACTAGAAACAGTAGATAGACCATATATAAGAGAAACACCAATCAAATAAAATGTATCAGGCGTATAGTTGAGGCTGGACGTGAGGAGTGAGGAATGTTTGCTAAACCAGACGTTTACAAAGACTGATCCTTAGAGTTGTATTACAGGTTATATGATAATTGCTCTATAATATGATCTTATGTTTAATGTTGATGATTTTAATAAAATAAAAAAATTTAAAAAAAAAGTAGATGAAAAAAAAAGAAAACATACATTTGCAAATCTTTTTTATATATAAAAAAAGAAATTTAGGTTTTTCTTTAAAAAAAAACTTACTTGAAGTGATTTTCAATGGTTGTTGCACTGGCATTTTTGGGGAGGCCGGTTATGAACAATGTGCGCTTTACCTACACATAAAAAAATAACAGTTTTTCAGTGAACTGATCACAGAGAAAGACTAAAAGGAAAATTGAAGTGCTAGATCATCTCCAAGGTCCCTCCTAACCCTTTCTTTGTACGATTGTATGACTGACTTCAATTCAGTTGTCTCTTTAACCTACATACATTTATACATTTCATTAAATTTAGCTTCAGTTTTTAAATTGTTACTAGGGATATTTATCAGATTTCATTGCATGTTATACCTATGTAGACTAATGTGGCTCCAAGAGGTAAGTAAGGCAAACTAGCATTCCTTCTAAGCAGACCAGATCTGAATCTGACCCTACCTCAAGTTATTTGGGGGGACACAGATAATAAGCTACAAGCAGAAAATTTATGTATTTTTTTCAGAAGTACTTTAGCCCCCCACAGCTCTGAGCCCCCATTTTATAGTTCCTAGAGAACAGAGAGATAATATTGACATTCAGTAGCAAAAACAAAACAAAACCCAATTTCTTTCACTTTCTTTTTGACAATTTAAAGCTTGAAAGCAAGTGATTAAGCCTTTATATAGCTATTTCTGAGCTTTAAACTTCACGTTAAACAAAAAAAGATTACAAATATTTCCCTTTGTGCATAATGATGTTATTCTATTTATTATCTAATATATCCCATGTGACACCCAGAAGCTAGATGATGATAATGATGATAATGATGATGATAGCAAATATGGGGCCCTGGGGGAAAATTGCTCAGTCTTGTTTTCAAAAATGTTTTCAACATTTCTTTATTTATATCCCACCTTTATTATTTGTATAAATAACTCAAGGTGGCGAACATACCTAATAATCCTTTCCTCTCTTATTTTCCCTACAATAACCTTGCAAGGTGGGTTGGGCTGAAAGAGAGTGACTGGCTCAAAGTCAACCAGCCGCTGTTCATACCTAAGATAGGACTAGAACTCAGAGTCTCCCAATTTCTAGCTCAGTACCTTAATTACTAGAGTAAACTGGCTCTATAGAGGGAAAAAAGCAGTAGCAATTTAATTTTGTGTCTAAAAAGTCCACATTCTAATCACAGTAAATAGTTTTAGTAGGATTTTCTTATCATGGTGCTTTAGGGAAGAGAAGTCGAAATACTCCTTCACTGGATTGTGCCCTGTAATTGCCTTTTGTTAGTTCTTTCTCCAGAAAAAGCAGCAGCTCAAAATATTTTGGTAGAATCCAGATATCCGCAAACTTGACTGGGACTAACCAAACCATAGGTGGCTACGAATCCCATTACTAGATTATACTAAAAAAACAAACCACTGATTATGTTTTTTGTTGATAGTGTGCTAGATTTTCATGTCCCGTTACTAGTGGCTCCATATGTAGCCCCCTACTTCTGCAATAAGTTTATGTCATAATTTTAAAATTAGTCCCCCATCAGAAGCACAGATTAACTAAAAAAAGGGATGGGGATGGGGATTATGACCTCTCTGTCCTCCATACTTACAGTTTTGCAAAACTTCAATTACATTTTGTTTTAAAAGCAACAATTTTATGAAACAGTTGTCTAAGAGAAAATCTAGATGACTTGTTAACAGGGAAAAATCGAAGTGAGAGCAAGAAACATTATTCTCAATTTGAGTATACCTTTTATTACATCACTGAGAGACTTTGAATAGGCAATTAAGTTTGTCCCATATTGGAGACCCCTATTCCCATCACTCTCTCAATGAAGAAACCGATGCATAAGTACAATCTGCCAAGAAGCAATTTTCACAATCTATTCTCTTCCTGGTTTTAATTTAACTCTTCAAGTATTAAGCATTTTTTAAAATTGTACAAACTTACTATGCTTTCTTTTTTGTATTTAATGGAACCCACATGATGTTTCATAAAGATAGCTGTCAAAATCAAGTAAATCACAGCAAAAATTGTATGTAGCCAGAGAAGATTATTCCTGTGAAGTAGAATGTTTCAGAAAATTAGAAATGAAATAATTGGAGCAAAATATTTGCATTGATTACATTTATCATGGCCTCATTTGCTTGTTCACCTCTGAGTCACATTCAGCAAGTGCCTCTACAGGTAGTCCTTGACTGAAATTATGACAGTGTTGAAAAAATAGACTCACAAGCTGTGCCTAAGTTATGGCTGTTGCACCGCCCTCATGATCACATGATCAAAATTCAAGCACATGGATCAGCCCACCTGCACTTATGACTCCAGGTTCACTGCCTGAGTCATTATCACTTAGCCAGCCACATGGCCCATCAGCACAGTGCAAAGCTGCTACAACCTGGGAAGCCTCAGCTGCCCATTCAGTCCACCACCACTTATGACTGCAGGAGCAATGGAACTCCTCCTCCCATCCATCTATGTTTTCCCCACATGCACTGATGCTTTTTTTCTGCCCTGCACAACTGCACTCATTGGTGGAAGAGCTAGAGCTGAAGTCAAGGCCTTTGGAGAAGACAGCTTTAGGCCACGCTGGTGGGTCTGGTGGGGGCTAAGCATTCCTAGGCCACAACAGCTTTGCGTTCAGTTGGTGGGCCAGGTGAAGAGCACCCAAATTTTGATCATGTGACTGTGGGGGTGCTGTAATGGCTATAATTTTGGACATCAGTCATAAGCCCATTTTTTTCAGCATGTTTGTAATTTTGAACAGTAACTGAAAGAATGATCATAAATCAAGGACTACCTATATATATTTGATTCCTTAATTTACTCCAAAAGTGCTAAGCTCAGATTCAAATATTATTCCTCCACTGGTAGTCCATTTAAGCTACATTCTTCATATACAGACAAAACTGCCTATAAAAACAGCTATTGGGAAGGGATGGAAATATGTCTCCATTTTACTCTTAGGCTTTGGAAATTACATTTCTCAAGTTTCATGACACTTGTTACATTCTAGGACGCAAAGATAACTCATTGGTAACTGTGTAGTTATTACATTTTTGTATTCAGTGTATGTCTAGCGCATCTCATTTTCTTCTACTACATGATTAAAAAATATGGTCCAAACTGAAAAGTAAAGAATGTTCAAGGAAAGTATTCTGTATATAAAGGATGCCAACATCTTGTGATTACTTACCCTATTCGTAGGTTTGCTATAGTAGTTCTTCCAAAGCTATACGGATCTTTATCTAAGAGGCAGAAAGTAATATTTTAAGTATGTTTTATTCATTTATTTGAAAATAATTAAATATTATACAAATACAGCAGCTTGGTTATCCTATAACTGCTGCTTTTTAAGATAAACTTAACATAAAATAGCTCCACTGAATCAAATCAAGAGTCATCTTAGTCCAATCCAGTGGCTAACAAGATCCATCTAAAAGAAGAAAATAGATACAGGCCCTTATTTTGCCCTTGTCCCCTTGCCTCCAATACAGAGACTAATAGCCCATGATAGACCTGTCCTCTATAAACTTTTTCTAAATCTATTTTCAATTAGCTTCATCAGATGATTCCTAGCCCTAGTGTTTTTAAAGAAAGAGACAAAAAAAATGAAACTCATTTTTATGCAGCTCAGAAATGCTCACCTGTCACCTTTTTTGCAAAGTGTATTCAGATATTCTAGCCTTTACTCATAAGGAAGGTATTCAAACTCTCAGGCATACTGGTTGGCCTTTTCTACATTTTGTTCCAGCTCTATTATAACATTGTTCAAACAAAATGATAAGAACTATAGATAGTATTCCAGACACAATTGCTCACTACATTTCTGTAACAGAATTATAATGTTAATAGTTCTGTCTTCAATTCCTTTTGTAATGATTCCTAGGATGAAATTTGCCTTTCATAATTAGCCTTACCCCTTGTCAATATCTTCATTGAACTACTCACTGTGACTACCAGATTTTCTTACTGATTACAAGTAGTCCTTGAATACAACCATTCAAAGTTACAACGTCACTGAAAAAAGTGACCTATGAGCATTTCTCACATTCACAACTGTTGAAACATCCACATGGTCACATGATCAAAATCTGGATGCTTGACGACTGGTTCATATTTATGATGGCTGCAATGGCCCAGGGTCATGTGATCACATGTTGTGACCTTCTGATAAGCAAAGTCAGGGGGGAAGTCAGATTTACTTAACAACCAAGTTACTAATTTAATAACTGCAGTGATTCACTTAACAACTGTGGCAAGAAAGGGCATAAAATGTGGCAAAACTCATTTCTGTCTTAACAACAGAAATTTTGGGCTCAGTCGTGGACATAAATCGAGGACTACCTGTAGTTTCATGAACGTTCTGTCCCATCAGTGTATATACAAAGTTTAGGGTTTTTTGTTGCAGTATGCCTCAATTTTATACTTAATGAAACTGAACTTGCCAAATTTGCCATTTGGCTGCTCATCAACTCCATTTAAAGTGATATTGCACAAGATCTTCAAAATCATTTTTGGTTTAAAATATTCTGAATAGTTTAGTATCATCCGTTCACTCGGATAGCTCATTGCTTATGTTCACTGAATGATCAGAATCAAGCACTGGTCCTTGCACAATAATTGAAGTACTCTACATCTTTCTATCCTCCAGTGAGAAAACTGCCTATTCTTCCCTTTCTTCTCCCTAACCAACAAGTCATTCATAAAAGGACAAGCCCTATTAGCCTATGATCACTAGATTAGTCAAGCTTCTGATGAAATTTTGTTAACAGCTTTTAGAAAATTCAAATACAGTATACTGTGTTGACAGGGTGACCTCCATTCAGGTGCCTGTTGACATTCTAAAAATTTTTTTAGAAAATTGATAAAGCAGGATAACCTTTGCAGAATCCATGCTGACTTTCATTCAGCAATACTAGTTCCTCTGCATGTTTATTTTTTCTTTGGTTATCCATTTCTACCTACTTTTTTTCTGACACATGACTGTTACGTTAACTTTCATCTCATCTTCAACCCAAGATCAAGACAGAGTCAAGTCATCCTTAGCAATATCAACATTAAAACAGCATTTTTCCTTATTTCTGTTCTGTGCAAGGGTAGCCATAAGTTATTGAAAACATGCTAGACTTTGACACCCATTATTCTGAATAGACGTCAAGTGAATTCAGTAACTTTATACAGAGACAATCTAGGCAGAATAGAAGAAACAATACAGACCGGAAATGTCATGCCAGTATAGTTTTTGCTGACTTAAGGAAGCAAAAAGAGTGCTTCCCAATGGGAAAGGAAATTCATTACTATAATTATTGACATATGCAGTAGAAAAGTGCTGGTGACAAATACAGCAACCAAGCCAATGTTCTACAACCAGTAAAATCTAGAAAACAAAATGGAACTAAATTCTGATACAGAGGATCATCTTCATATAAACTGTCTTTCTAGCAATTAATATGTGCATTTTAAAGTTTCAGGATTCTTCTAACAGCAGCAATATCATCCAAGCTCACGTTGAAAAGAACACAGAATTAAACATAAAGGAGCTTCCTGCTACCCATTTTTCCCCCTTAAGATTTATTGATGTCATTAGCCCTACACTTCTGAATTTATACCACCTTTATACCAGTTTAAGTATTTATACCAGTTTAAGTAAGTGAATTTATACCAGCTGGGTCTTCCCTTTAGGCACTGGAAAGAATCATATCTGTGTAGTGGAAAAAGTAAACCCAGCACACTGAATGGAGGCTACCCACCTTCTCGTCCCATCTCCCCTCCCTCTTTTGGATATGACCAAGGTCAAGCCCAGTATGTCTTTTTGCCTAATCCCTTCAGACTCACGTTGACCCTCTCTGTCCCAGACAAAGCTCCCTTGCAGCCCCATCTAGACCAAAGAGTAGAAGCCTCCCCATCAGTTCATAGCATGGCCCAGCAACAAAAAAATTGCAACCTAGAGAAACCCCAACCTTCCATCTTCTTATCAGCTGATGACCTCAACATTCCATTTCCTGACAATGAATTTCCTCATCTCTGCTGTCCATCTGAAAAGTCTACTTTTCCTACCAAGAGAACTCACTCCAATTACAGAGACAAAGATCTGTCCAGCTTCTCCAAACTGGCCAGATTTCCTGCTTTGTGACCCCAATTTCAATAAAAACCTTTGCTTTTCCATTGTTCAGCATTCATCTTTCTTGTAAAGCAGGCACCTAATGATCATTACAATAAACGTGGTTCTCCTTCTCAGTGTTGTGTTTCTTGCTTTGGCAAATTTTATGAACAATGATGAAATTTGGAAACTGAATAATTCTGCAACAACCACATAATACTTTTTGAACTTGGAAACAACGTCTCTCTTTACTCTGCCACTTTGTTCCCTAAAATATCAGGAATAGATGGAACACAAGGTCTCTATAGTTTTCTAGCTCTCCTTGAAGGAGCAGAAACTGTGGACCAAAAAACAATATTTTTTTCTCTATCCATTAAGAATTACACCTAGATATATTACCATATAACATTCTGTAAATATCTCAATTCCTATGATGGTATCTCAGCAACTGTATGCAGGAATACTGAAAAAACAATTTCACAAAACCCAATCTAGAACATTATATTGTTAACCAAACTATCTTGTATACTTACTGATTTCTTACTTACAACCTTCACAATCGTTATGCATTGCAGAAAAAAAGAAACATATATTTTAACTTTGGCAGTTACAGTTTCTTTCCTGAACTATAACAAGCATAATATTTTTCCAGGAAAATATAATACCTTAATTCCAGACCTGTATATATACTGAAAAAGCTAAATATTGACTGTTCTAAATTCAAAGTTTTTCTATTTTAGTATTGTCTTAAAATAAAAAATTTGCTACAATTACTGTATTTGAAATGAACAAATTGACAGAATTCACTTATTTTCAATTATCAATAGTTAGCCTACAGCCTAGGTTTTGTTCTTTCAAATGAACAAAACTAAACATCCCAAGCAATAAAAAACTTAATGTAATATCAAAATCTAATTTTTGAAATACAGGAGAACATTCCAGTTATTGAATGTCAGTGTACATGTCCAGTTGTCCACTTGCCACAGCTTGGAAGTAAAGTAATATGTCATCACCGAAACAATTGTATCATTCAATACAGAATGTATTGTAAGTACACTTTGTACTTGAATGACTGTATATTAGATGCCGAAGTCATTTCAAGAGATCAAAATCTAGCAAATGAAATTACAGAATAGGGCATTTTGATTACTAAAGATATAATTCTCATTAGATATTTCAATAGTCTCATATGAATCATAGCACTCAATCTTCAGGGCACTCTAGGTAATAGAGAACACTCCAAGTCACTGATATACCACATTTACAGTTAAGTCATATTGCTCTGTGGAATCCAAATAATTTAAAAAGTTGCTTACCAAGCAAGTCACCTGATAGGTTTGCAGGTAGTATAATACACAAAGACAACAAGCTGACCACAGTCAAGAGGCAGATGAGATGCCGTTGAAAGGAGAGATAAGTAATAGCATCATGTCCACACTGTTCATAAATCTCGTCATCACTGCACCACAAATTAAAGGACAAGTCAGTCACTAGCATTAGTCAAAGTACTCAACCATAAAATAGCACTTCTTGCTACAAAATACAAAGTTGCACATAGGTTTTATCCTAATCAAGTAATTTAGTGCATGTATAATATTGGATCATTAATTATTCATTCCTTGAAAAACCAGTATAATGTTCTAACCTGAGAGGAATCATAGCAGCTTCATATTTTTAAGGGAAAAACCAGAGTCTAAAATACGTTATTTTAAAATTAACATCAAAACTATAAAGAACAATATGGTTTCCTTAATAATTACAGTTCTTATTTACTAAATGTATAACACTAATGCATAAAAAAGTCAGCAAACGGGAGAATGAAATTGAGAAAAATGCAAATAATCTTCCATTTTTCTTAACAATATTAAGCAAAATATTCAGATCATAACTTTAGTGCATACTTACTGCATGCGAAAAGCAGAGATCATCCAAGAACAAAATCCCTAGAAATAAATATTTACAGAACTGTTATGCTGAAAATAAACCAGTCTTTTAGATCTAACACGAAGCTTCTGGGTGAGGTCATCCATCACCATGGCTTGAGGTATCTGCAGTATATGTTGACAATACCCAACTCTATATTCTAGCCCTGGTGACTCAAATGATGCTGTTGCTGTCCTCTCACAGTGCCTGGAAGCTGTGCAGGCCTAAATGGGAGAACAAAAGGCTTCAGCTGAACCCTGATAAGATCAAATGGCTCTGAGCATAGGAAGCTCCATGATCTGGGACTTTGTCATCTCCAGTTCTGAATGGGGTGGCACTACCCCAGATGGATCCAGTCTGAAACATGTGGATTCTCCTGGATTTGCAACACCTGCTCAAAGAGCAGGTAGCAATCATAGCTAGGACAGCCTTTGCACAACTTTAAGTTGTGCACCATGTCCTATGCTCAGTCACTGAAGCCCCAGTTATCTCACAGATGAACTATTGGAAGCGCTCTACTTGGGGTTACCCTTGAAGAGCATTCAAAAGCTACAGCTGGTACAGAGTGCAACAGCTCAGGCAGTTCTTGGAGCCCAAGGGCAGCCCATGTAACACCACTGCTCCAAGAACTGCATTGGCTACAGGTTTGCTTCCTGATGTAATTCAAGGTGTTCGTAATCACCTTTAAAGCCCTTCATGGCATGGGTCCAGGCTACCTGAGGGATCGCCTCGCCCCACTGGGATTGCCCTGCCTTCCCCTTCCATATCAGCAGGGGAGGCATCCAGCATGGTCCATCAGCCAGGGTATTCTGGAGGGGTCCAGAAGAGCCTTCTCTGCTCCTGCCCTTTGGAACATTTCCCCCCCACCAGAGTGAGGTCAGCTCCAACCGTCCTGACCTTCTGCAAAAGCTTAAAGACCTGGCTCTGCCAGTTGACTTGAGGCTCCAATGGAGGGGTTCTTGATATATTAATAACAGATCCCACTTCACCCCTTCTCATCCTACTAACTCCCTCCCCATTTTTTTAGCTAGGGCTCAGTTTTATCTTTTTAATATTGTAAGCCGCCCAGAGTTACTCCATGGTAAGATGGATGGCCAATAAATTTTACAAATAAAATGAAAATAATTATCAGTAGTAATCCTGTTGCAAAATGTGACTCTCACTTCCTCTTTCCAGCTACAATTGTAGTATGTTCTAGGCAATTTAAATTCTGCACAACTCAAGCAAGTGATCCAAACCAGTATGAAGAATTTTTTTTAAAAAATTATGAATTGGTGTCACCAAGGATCCCTGTAATATAATTATGTCTTTTGTAACCATTTAGGAATAAGCGAAGGGATATTCTTGGCTCATTTTTACTTGTCCAATATTTAAAAGAAGTTGACAAATGGAAATTTCATGGATCATCACATTTACAATCTTCAGTGAAATGGAAAACACCAAAGAGATAGGATTGCCCCAATAATTACACAGTTAATTTAATAAAATAATTGGACAGATGTAGTCTATAGTGGTGTCTCCCATTTCTCTAACTGCAAAGAGATTGCCTTTTATTCCACATTTTAATCATGCATAATCCTCAGAGTCAACAGGATCTTGGGAAAGAAATCAATTAAAAATGAAACCATTATGATGTGAAACAGCCATAATCATTGTTGGATAGATATATTTATATCAGTTATATTATTTTAGAGGAAAATCATAAAACAGTATTAATTTTACTTAATATTTCAACCATTTTGTGATTTAAAATAAGTGGATCTCCACTTCCAAAACATGCAATTCCTTTCCTGAACCACATTAAATCTCTTTTCGATACCAATGATCTGACCATTTCAGGGAAAGAAATACTAGCAATTTCTCAGAAGTGAATCCTGCAGCTGGAAGCAATTTGTGCTATTGCAAACACAGTAGTCTACTTAACACAGAGCTGTTTGGGGGGCAGACCATTGTAGAACATTTAATATTGCTTCCAGTTTAGAAGATTTTCTTCCAGAAAAGTAATAGGTTACTCTGGGAATGGGCATACTGATGTCCTGGAGATATTCAAAGATATACAGTAAGAACAAACAGAACAGTCTGAGGATGCCATTCCTAAAATGAAGTTCTAAAAGTTCTACATTTACCTAGTTTAAAAGTATTACATAACTGCAGAGTGACATTTCTTTACAACACTGGTTCTTTATCTATAAGGTATTAAAGTTTAAAGAAAATCTCTGTATTTCCACAAACTAGTCTGTAAAGTATTAGAATAAGATAGGAGCTATAAAAATATCATTTTAAAATATTTCTAAAAATACTAAGTGGCAATATTTTATGAATAACAAACTATCATAACTTAATTCCAACAGACAACTGACCTCTTCAGAATCAGATTCTTCAAGAATAGTAGCGGACTCAAATACTTCATAATACCTAGATTCAGTAGAAACAAAACAACAGACTTCAATGTTAGAATTTTATACTAATATATTTGTTGAAAACTTCAAATATTTATTTAAAAAGGCATTCAATTATAAAAATACTTGAAGTAAAAAATATTTTTATAACAAAAGATGCTAAGGCTCAGAAAAGGACAAAAATAAGCAATATAACTACAGTACCTGAAAGGACCAGAGTAAGATTTTAAAATTATTTATCTCTATATCACTTCTCAAATTCCTCTTACTCTTTAATCTTAAAAGGTCTAGGTACCAGACTGTTCCTTCCTGCTCAGCCCTTTACCCTGCCAAATATACTCTACAGTAAAGATTAAATCTTTTTTAAGTAGCAGTCACTGTTCATGATTCATGCAATGATATAGATGCCTATTTATTTTTTAATAAATTCCAATTATGGGCATATTGACTGCCCCTCCCTCTCAAGTTTGATTCTTTAGTAACAACTTCAGCAGGGATAAATTTGTTATAGTGAACACTGATATATTCTCAATATTTCAAAAAATGTTATGGTACCTGATCAATTTCTACACAATCAAAAAGCATGGTATTATTATGTTCTACAGAACCCACAAGGATATAGAACACCAACTTTACCTTTCTGATACTAATGCAATACGACCATAATCCCAAAATCTTCTTCTAATAAAGGAAAATATCAACATCAACATCTAGAAAATAAAAAGGGGATCAATTAAAGGTTTAATATTCATGTTGAGTTATAGGTTTCCTCCACTTTGTGTTGCTTTTAGTTTAAACAATATAAAAGCTTCAAAATCTAGTAGAACATGAACACAAAGTAATCTAATATTTGGTAATAAAGATGCATTAAAGGATAAAAGAATGCTCATTTTACATAATATTATAATTGCTAAGATAGTATTATATTATAAAAATATAATGAATAGTATTAAATTGCATTAGAAAAAAACTCAAACAGATGTTACCTTTAGCTTGGCAAAGAGTACAATGGAAGTTTTCAGACTCAAAAGAATGAAGTAGAATTGCTATCAACAGGGCAAGCCCTATTTTCCAGCACAGTTCACTAGTGGAGCAGGAAAAGGGGAATATTGCAGACCTTCTTTTCAAAGCTACATATATTTCAGCAAAATGAAATAAACTACTTATTCACTCTTCAAACTGCCATGAGCAACAATGTGGAAGAAAAAATATCAGCCAGCTACAAAAAATAAATCAAGCCTACCAAAAAGCAGATTACATCAAGCAGCAGGACAGTAGGAATCCCACCAAAGGTTACTCCTTGAAGTACAGTAGTTCCTCGCGCAGAACTGTAACAGTAGGTCTCATTTGGAGAGTGAGTATCATTTCTTCTACTTAACAGATGAACCAGATGTGAATGACCAGCATCGAAAGTTGGGAATGGAATCATGTCCTAGAAAAAGAAATTGTATAGCAGGAAAAATACATTTTTACAGATTACTTATTTTTGTTTTATTTTATTAAATTTATTTGCTACCTATCTCATTTTAAAGCGAATCTTATATTATACAGTTCAGGGGGGAAAGCAAGATTACCTTAAGCAAAAGATATTTAAGTTTAAGCAAAACTTAAAACAACCAGTTTTCATTAAGTATTTCAAAAAACATTTAGCAGATCTAAACAAACATCCTTTAGCATGGCAACATTTTAATACTACTCCTGCATAAGGGCTAATAATAATTATGACTGGAAGAAGACGCAAATACAGAATCTCTTATTTTATTTTTAATATTTTCAAAGTTACATAACACTCATGATGAGACAGACTAGATAAGTGAATCTCTATACTTTAGCTATACAACCAGACCTGCATCTTTAATCCAGTGTGCTTTCTGACACTTAGGTAATCTATTTAAGTGAAGGGCTAAAAATCTTGGCATAATTGTTTTTGCCTATTTGTAGTCAATCTTCATAGCCCTTCAAGCATGGAAGAAACCTGCTTATTTCCAGCCATCTACAAATATTAAATTGCCCTTAAAGCTATAAAAGGCCACTTCCAGAAAAAGAGTCATTCACTTAAAATTTTTAAAATTATGCTTGATAAACAGGATCAGCTGTGACCAGGGAGCCTTTACGCAGGTCCATTTTGTATGCCAGTTATGACTCCTCTTGGAACAGAAGGATCTACTCACAGTCATTTATGTTTTTGACATCATCTGACTGGATTACTGCAATATAATCTGTGTGGGACTACCCTTGGAGAGAGTCAGAATCTATATCTGGTCCAGAATGCAGAGTCTTGAAAGGTATGTTTTCGTCTTCATATATAATACAGTTTCAAAAGCTATACTGATTTCCTATTTGCTCTTTGATACAATGCAAGATCCTGTTTGTCACATTTAAAGTCCTTTATGGCTCAGGATCAGAATATCTGGAGGACTTATTCCCAATAGCTTCTATCCCTTAAGATTTGGCTGAGTGTGCTCTCTCTGTGACTCTTCAGTTAGAAAATATTATCTCCAGGTATCTTAGAAGTGAACTTTCTCAGTTGCTGACATGTAAAACAGCATCTTGCAGATAGTTTCAGAAAGACCATTAAAGCATAGTCATTTTAGGAGGCTTTGGGTCTAGAATTTTATTTTTTCTGGTAGTGCAATGTTCTCCCTTCCCATTTTTTATTTTATTATTTGCTGTTGAAGAGAGATATATACTTTGCTTTGTGTATATTATTTTTGAGACCAACTGGGATGTATACTATTGCAGATGTACACTGTAATTAGACTGGCCTATAAGCCCAGTAAAATAAATTAATACTTCTAAGAGGTATAAAGTATCATTTCTTTAAGCCAATTTTACAGTTGCAATTACAATTCAGTGTTTACCTCAGGTTCAGTCATGTGATGCCAAAGAAAGAATACAACAGAACATATCATCCAAATAAGACATTTATGCAGTGAATTCTGAAAGAATATCTAAGATCAGAATAGAGCCGTGGTGGCAAACCTATGGCATCTGTGCCACAGGTGGCACGCAGAGCCCTCTCTGTGGGCATGCGTGCCATCGCCCCAGTCCTAGGCCTTCAGCTGGGTTTTATAAAACCTTTTTGCTTTAGGTCTCTACCGCCATGTGCAAAAAAAAAAAAGATTCAATTAATCAATCAATTTCAACTTCTCGCGGGAAAAAAAATATCTTGCAAAGTTGGAATTGATTGAACTTTTTAGTCCCACCCAGTCTGCTGTTACCACCGCAGCCACGCCCACCCAATTGACCACGCCCACCCGGCACCCATACATGTGGGTTTTGGGTTACAGTTTGGGCACTCGGTCTCTAAAAGGTTTGCCATCACTGGACTAGAGCAAGGCTGTTCACCCAAAATAAATTGTAGGCAAATAGATTGGTGACGTGATTAGAAAATGCAGTTCTTCCCTGTAATAGAAACATAAGATTCTAATTGCTCCATTAGGAAGTCGGAATACATAAAGCGAAATAATTTAGTCCTTACAGTTCCACAAGAAATAAAACATAGCTTAATGCTTTTCCTTACTGAAATTTCAAATTGTTTCTCAATTTCAAAATTTCCTGCAGATGGCAGAATAGTCATTTTTATTTGCCAATAATTGAGACCGAAATATTTCCAGTCTTAGAATATATATGTATGTATTACAGATAACTTACTAAAGTTTTCATAATGCCTGTGCTCATTTGGACAGACTAAAAAAAACTCAAGATCACTGCATAAAATACCTGAATATTGAATATTCTTCCTTACTATGTAAAAGTAAGAAATAGAGGCCTAACCTTGCTTTGCACTTCCTCTTTCCTCAATATCATTTTTCACTAAACAGAAGTTCAAGAAGTATGGTCTTCTGCATCAATAATTCTCCTTTCTGAACTTGAAGCAACTGTCAAAATTGTATTTGGAGAACAGGGAGCAGAAGCTGCAGCCAGCAAAACCAGATCTAGGGTGCAGAAATCCGGCAGATTATTAAGGCGATAGAGAAAAGGCAGGATTTTCTTTTTTGCTGCCATCTAATGGTCATCCGGATTTTGCAGCCCCGATCGGGGAGCACTCTATAAAAATAAGTTTCAGCTCTTAACCCTTAGCCCGGGACTAGAAGACAGTCAGGAGGGCGAAGCAAAGTGACACACGACAAATCCGCTAGGAACAAAATAACGACCACAGGTGGCAGGTTGGGAAGACTACGGGAGTTGCTTAAGGAGGCGGGGAGGTCTCGAAGACTCAGGACCAAGCCAGTCGCTCCCTCCGTCCGTTCCCTTCTCCCGAAGTAGCTGGTCGGCGGAGAGATGCGGCAGCGAAGGGGGAGAGATAACAGCTGCTGTCGTTCTCTCTCAACTTTCAAAGACGCTGGGCTTCCGCTTTTCCTTCCGCGCTCCTAATTACTGGGCACTCTTGGCTTTCCCGCTTCCCACGGTTGACCAGCGCGGCCGACCCGAGCCTGAGCGAGAGTATTTCTCGCCCCCGGCTTCGGCCACAAGCAGCCCACAGTCCGCTACCTACCGTTCTACGGAAAACCAATAGGAAACAGCGCAGCCGCTTCGCTCTTAAAGAAAACAGCAGGCGGCTCGGAAAGCCGCGCATGCGCCGCCGCTCCAGGGCCCCGAGTAGATGGAACTGCCTTCCTCCCTTTAGATTAGGTGCGTCGGGCGCGGCGTTTCCACAGTGGTGCAACCTGCTTGTCACGTGGGGATATGCTCTTCCCCTCCCGTTCCCGACGTGCTTGTGAGATTAATCCGTAAAATTAACGCTTTTCCAGGGGGATGCAGCCTTCGTAGGAGGTGGCGTTAGCGCTCTTTGAATGCTAAAATATTTGAAGCCACCCAAGGAGATGGCGAAATTGTAGTATACTTGAGTTCAGTTGCGGCGTGAGAAGACAGCTTCTTTTAATACACAGCACAGATCAAGCTGGGTACGATGTGTAGCGATGAGGGAAGGGCAGTGGACAAATGGCAATTTATTAGGGCAAGGGTTGAGAACACAGCTTTTCTCTAAATTCCCAGCTTCCTTATTTGGCTACTATCCTTGGTTGGATTTGAAAATTGTTCGCTTGTGATTCTCAACCTTGGCTATTTTAAGACCTGTGGATGTCAACTCCCCAGAAGTCCCCAGTCGGAGGCGACAGGGAGTTGAAGGCTATTAGGGCTTAAAATGACTAAGGTTGAGAAACACTGTCCGTGGAGATTCACAGTCATCCAGGTCATGGTTGTCCCAAAGGTGCTTTTTCAAGAGGCAACTGGACATTGTTTTTCTGTGAAGAAGTTTCCCTTTTCATCTTGGATGAGAATAGAATAACAATTGGAAGGGACCTTGGAGATCTTATAGTCCAGGAGTGTCAAACTGCCGGCCTGGGGGCTGGACGCGTCATCCTGAAGCCGTGCCCACCCCATTGCCAGCACTGGCAAAACTGTCCCGATACGTTGCGTGATGTCACATGACATCTTGCATTTGACCTGTCTGTTCTAGTCCAAAACCCTACTCAGATAGGAAACCCTATACCAGTTCAGACTTAACGGTTCTCCAATCTGTAATTCAAAATTTCCAGTGTCAGAGCATTCCCAACTTCTGGAGACAAGTTGTTCTGCTGGTTAATTGTTCTAAGTGTCAAGAAATGTCTTCTTAGTTCTAGGTTGCTTCTCTCCTTGATTAGTTTCCATCCATTGCTTCTTGTCCTATCCTCAGGTGCTTTGGAGAATAGCTTGAATCCCTCTTCTTTGTGGCAACCCCTGAGAACATTGTTATCATGTCACCCTGGTCCTAGACATACCCAATTCCAGCAACCATTCTTTATATGTTTTAGCCTCCAGTCCCCTAATCATCTTTGTTGCTCTTCTCTGCACTCTTTCTAGAGCAGCGGTTCTCAACCTATGGGTCGCGACCCCATTTGGGGTCGAACGACCGTTTTGCGGGGGTCGCCGGACACCGCAGTCCGCCATTTTGTTTTTATTTTTTTCATCGCGTGCCGCGCATGTGCGGATCGGCCCGTCGCGGTCCGCCATTTTGTTTTTTGTTTTTTATTTTTTTTAATTTTTTTCGTCACGCGCGTGCCGCGCATGCGTGGATCGGCCCGTCGGGTGTGCGCCGCGCATGCACGGATCAGCCCGTCACAGTCCGCCATTTTGGTTTTTGTTTTTTTTTGTTTTTTTTGTTTTTTTTGTTTTTTTTCCGTCACGCGCGCACTGCGCATGCGCGGATTGGCCCATTGCATGCGCACGCACCCGCCCAGGTTAGGGTCACGGCGCGCATGGGCGGCGCAAATGGGGTCTCAACCTGAAAAAGGTTGAGAACCACTGTTCTAGAGTCTCAACATCTTTTTTACATCGTGATGAACAAAACTGGATGCAGTATTCCAAGTGTGACGTTGCCAAGGCATTATAATATGGTATTAACACTTCATGTGATCTTGATTCTATCACTAGAACTGTGTTGGCTTTTTGACAGCTGCAGCACACTGTTGGCTCATATTTAAATGATTGTCCACTAGGAGTCCAAGATCCCTCTCAAGTTACTACTGTTAAGCGAGGTACCAACTATGCTGTATACCTGTGTATTTGGTTTTTCTTGCTTAAATGTAGATCCTTATTTTTTTCACCATTGAATTTCATTTTGTTAGATAACGCCCAATGTTCAAATCTGTCCAGATCCTCCTGTATCCTAAGTCTGTCTTCTGGGGTGTTGGCTATTCCTGCCAGCTTGGTGTCATCTGCAAATTTGATGAGTTCCCCATCTATCCCCTCATCCAAATCATTGATGAAGATATTGAGGAGTACTGGGCCTAAAACAGAGCCTTGAGGTACCCTACTGCATACTTCCTTCCATGTAAATGCAGTTCCATTGAGGATTGCACATTGAGTGCAGTTGGTCAGCCAGTTACAAATCCATCTGGTGGTGATGCTATCTAACCCACATTTTTCTATCTTACCTACTATTAGGTTGTGGTCTACTTTATCAAATGCCTTATTGAAGTCCAAGTAAATTATATCCACAGCATTCCTCTGGTCCACTAATTTTGTCAACTGGTCAAAGAATGCAATAAGATGTGTCTGGCATGATCTCTTTTTGACAAACCCATGTTGGCTATTGGTTATGACTTTGTTTGCCTCTAGGTGTCCACTGATTCATTGCTTGATTATCTTTTACAGAATCTTCCCAGGTATTGAGGTCAGGCTGATAGGTCTGTAGTTTTCTAAATCTATTTTTTTCCCTTTTTTTGAAGTTGGGAACTACATCACCTCTTTTCCAGTCCTCTGGTAGTTCCCCAGTGCTCCGGGTTCTTTGAAAGATATAACTCAGTGGTTCTGAGATCACATCTGTCAGTTCCTTCAGAGCCTTGGGGTGTAATCCATCTGGTCCTGATGATTTGAATACGTCTAGGATGGACAGGAGCCCACTTACCATTTTCTTGCCTATTTTAGCTTGTGTTTTTAATCTGTTCTTTACAGTACTATTTTTGATAGGTTGGACTGTTTTTTCCTTTTGTGTAAAGACAGATGCAAAAAAATGAGTTAAGTACTTTTGCTTTCTCCCTGTTGCTTTTCACCTTCTTGACACTTTCTCCCACTAATGAACCAATCGTTTCCTTAATTTTTATCTTGTTTTTTACATGTTGAAAGAAGCTTTTTTTGTTATTTTTGACTTTTGTCACAACTTAGTTTATTTTGGAGGACAGGAAGGCCTGGAGGAACACTGTCCATGGGGTCGCGATGGGTCAGACACGACTTCACAACTAACAAGTTTATTTTGAGCTTTAGCTTGCCTCACTTAATCTTTGCAGACTTGGGCTATCTGCTGATATTCTGCCTTAGTTATGTGCCCCTCTTTCCACTTTTTATACTTGTCCTTTTTGTCTTTCAATTTATCAGAGTTCTTTATGCAGCCATGCTGGTTTTGTTTGAGAGCTGTTATTTTTCTTCTTCATTGGTATTGTGCAGACTGGGCTTTTATAATTTCACTTTTGAAAATTTCCCAAGCTTCTTGAATTGTTTTCCCCTTGAGGATTCTCATCCATGGAATCCTTCCCAAGCTCTCTCTAAGTTTATTGAAATTAGCTTTCTTAAAGTCCAAGATTCTAGTTTGACTATGTTCTATTGCTTATACCTGCATAATGTTGAATTCCAATATTGCATGATCACTCCGCCCCAAAGTTCCTGTAGCTTCAACACCTTCTATCATTTCATCTCTGTTAGCGAGAGTTAAGTCCAATATAGTTGATCCCCTAGTTCCCTTCTCTACTTTTTGGGAGACAAAGTTGTGTGCTAGGTTTGTCAGGAACTTGTTTGATCTTCCACTTGGTGCAGAGTTTATCATCCAGTTGATGTCAGGATAGTTAAAGTCTCCCATTACTATTGTGATATGCTTCCTACATACATTAGTTAACTGACTAGCAAAAAGTTCATCTATTTCCTCTCTTTGGTTGGGTGGCCAATGGCATACACCTATGTCAATGTCATTTTCCCCCCTTTATATTGACCAAATGCATTCAAGACAGTTTTCATCATTGTTGTGCTCTACTTCTGTAGAGATGTACTTTTTATATATAGTGCAACTCCACCTCCTCTTTTATTTGGTCTGTATCTTTTAAATAATTTAAATCCTTCTAGCTGAATGTCCCATTTGTGGGTTTCATCCCACTAAGTTTCCATAATGGCAACAATATCATATCTGCCCTCATTTACATGGATTTCTAATTCACCCTGTTTATTGCGAAATGTCTTCAAAGAAAAACAAAGTCCAGTTGCTTCTTGAAAAAGTACCCTGGATTGGGAAACACTGTTAAACAAAGACTGGAGAGGTTTCTTCCCACAATCTGTCCTTGTGGTAAGACTTAAGCTAAAAGGCTGTGATGTTACAATAATGGAGGGTGTTTTCCCTAAAAGTCGTAAATGAGCAGAGACAGCACCAATAGGTTAGAGAGATATATTAGAGGGATAAAGACTCTATATGATGAGCAGTATGTAAATTTAACAAAATATTTAAATAAATTTGTCCCATGTCTAAGATTAATTATTTTCTCTGACATAGGTTTTTGTAAAGACACCTTCATCTAATTCATGAAGAATTACCTTCAAAAAGCATTTTCCCCCCATAACATGGGCAATTTATTGACAGTTTGCTAAAACATTAACATACAGTATTGGATTTTCTCAAGTGAGGCCACCTTTAAAAATAGCTAAAAGGTATTTTTTGTGTATTGCATTTGCATATTAGAGCTTTTTAAATATTTCTAGCCTGCCCACTCATTTTGAGCTGTCCACAATGATTTATTGTGTTACCCAGCCATTTCCGTGGTAACATAAAACCTATTTTAAGCCAGGGATGGCAAAGTGATGCTATAAATCACTAGTTCAGAAACTGTGATGATATCTAGAGACACCTTCGAATTTGCTACTCTCTTCCTATAGATACTGTATTAACAATACTGGTATTTGTCACAATACCAAGGTTCTATAGAAACTGATTTTTATCTTTTTGCATTACAGTTTTTAATGTAATTACAGCCAATGTAATACCCTTTTTACCTAACTATTTTAAAGCCCATTGGACAATATTCAGTATACTCAATGTCAAAGGCTGGGTATAGAAAAACAGAGGCAAGTATTTTTTTTACCATTGTAACATACAGCAAGTTGCGGACCTTCTCTGAGGGGTTTATAGCTTTCAATCTATACCTGTTAATTTGATTTTTGTTTCCTTGATGAAGAACATTTTGTATTTCTGTTTGTTGACTTTTATTCTGCTACTTTCAGACTGTACTGTACCTATCAATATTGTTTTGTGCCATCTGCAAATCTGATAAGCATTCTCTCCACTTTCTCAATTAACCAAAGCAGTAATTACCAGAGGTTAGCTCAATTTGTCAAAAATAAATATATATTGTTAAATTAATCTTACTTAAACTTTTTACTAACTTTATTACAGTGTAAATGTGCCACTATTTTAGATTGCAAAACATAAGATTTTTTATTTGAAATATTGGGCTGTTGAGCTGGAAGGACATCGCTGACTTACAGCCATTCATTTAGTGATCATTTGAAGCTATAATGGCACTGAAAAAAGTGACTTATGTTCACTTTCATACTTACATCCATTGCAGCATCCCCATGGTCACGTGATCAAAATTTGGATGCTTGGCAATTGGTTAATATGTATGATAGTTGCAGTATCCCAGGTGAAATTAATAATTCAGTGATTCACTAAACAACTGTGGCAAGAAAGGTCATTAAATGGGGCAAATATTGTATATAGTCTGGTATTCTTGGGGTTAATACAGAGCAAAAGAGGGTGGCAGCAAAACGGGGAAAGAAACAGGAAGGAAAACTTTAACCTTCACACTAATTGGATAATGTGACATACTGTATGACAGCTAATTTAGGGAGGGAACGTGGTGATAATTGAACTGCTCAGAGGAAGAGAACTTAGATCTTAGCATAAACGTTGTTGTGCCTGTGCCGACATTTTGAAGCAATAAAAGACTTTTAGGGAAATCAATGCCTGGAAGTTCTTTGAAGTGTTTCATTAGCCGGAACCATAACAAGATGCTAAGATCTAAGTTCTCACTTTAAAAAATGTCTCACAACATAAATTTTGGGCTCAGTTGTGGTCGTAAGTCAAGGACTACCTATAGTGTGGGCACAGTGCTACTCTAGGGAATAATGCAAAAAGTTTAAAGTATCTGAGCTGAAATAGGAATATTGTAGTTCTGCCTTTTTCTTATTTGTTTACATTTAATATTTCCATACAACAGCTGAAAGGTTTTTTTTCCTTTTCCTTTTATTTTCAGCATGTTGGTCTTTCCATTGTTCTTAACATCTTTTGCCAAGGATTACTCCTCCTTTAAGTGAAGCATGATAAACTTTTAAAGGGTTAATTGGATAATTGTGGTTAAAAGCCTTTTGACATTTACTCTCTGGAAATTATGAAACTGCTGTTCAAGAGGAAGCCACTTTGGGAAAGACTACTTTAACAAATCAAAGGATTATGTTGCCTGGTGCTTTCAATTTAGACTTCTGTGGTGCAACCAACTCAATTTATTTGCAGAATGTCACTGTGTGGGTGGAAACTAGGATTGTGGGTCAGATGATATGTTCTGATTGTAATGCTAACTAATTTGTTTTCCCACATATTTTCTTTAATGAACAAGTATACTTCTTTCATTTGTTTAATTGGCTTCTCTATCACTTGTATGGAAAATAGATCACATTTTAGGTCATGCTTATGCGGAAATATTGAAAATTCAGAAGGGTTTATAAAATTGTTAGCACCACTGTAGCTTCAGAAACCATAGTGAACACTGAATGCTAGTGTATGAGCTCAAAGCTTAGCAGCACTTAGAAATATAAGCTTAACATGGTAATTCTAAGAGAATTTGTAGAGATCTATTTGGCTATTGTAATGTTGCATTAGTTTACTAGCTATTTATTAAGGTGAAATAACACTTTGGTTAGGATTGGTTTTGGATTTTTCCCACTAATGTGCATAAAAAGCTTTTAAATAAAACAATTCTACTAATACAACTGTCTTTCTCCATTTCTGACCTTATGAATTGAACGGCTTGTTATACTATTAGCAAAATCAGTATCTGTTTATAGTTAAAAGATAAAATCTCCCTCAAGTCTGAATCAGTCCATGTCCATATAGTCCTCTAAGAATGATTTGGAAATGGTTTGTTATATTCCCATTGCCTCAATTCTTCGGTATAGACTACAAGCATAGAATAGCTAAAGTGTCTATCTGCCATCCTAACTAGATCTGGCCTTGTACACTTTTCCAGAATTGGTCAAAGTCAGCTTAGTGATGTCACATAGGTGGTTCAGTAGTTACCAAACATTTATTTTTCAGTCTTAGAGATAAATGGAAACCTAAAGGTAAAATCTAATTATATGGATAAAATATTCAAATCTTTCATTATATTTTGGATAATCCACTTATCATTTGAGTAATCTTAACACCAAGGCCAACACCCAACACCCTGTGTACAATTACTTACATTTACATGTGTGATTCTATCCACATGGCTTTAATTAATGGTCCACAGTACACTCCTACTTCAGAGTAAACTCAGCTTCTTATTATGCTTCCCAGCAGGATTTTCCTTTATGAATAATCTTCTTCTGAGGAACACATATATCCTTAGATTTTAAACAGCAGGTGGTATGAGGTGTTATCCCATAACATCTCCTTGTGATTGTATTACTTTCATTACAGATTTTCTTCTCCTCAGTGGTGAAAGTGAAATAAAGATTAGATTATCTGTTAAATGCCTCTTTGTTAAAATTCTAATTATTACGACTAATTCACTTTCCTAACAGTGCCTGCCTTTTAAATCTTTCTCCTCTGAAAATTATTTTACATGTTATGCTTTTTAGAATTAAATAATCTGTATAATTTATTTTTTTCAGGGTCTGATTTTTAAGGATCTGGTTTGAAAATGTTTTTCTCCCATTTTTAATTTTTCTTTTCAATGATGTTAAAATTGTTTTAAACTGTAATTTATAACCCAAAGCAAGACAGACATTAATTATCTATACCGCTCAGATCACATAATAGGAACTCATCTTTGTAGTGCATTTTAAACATGTGGAAGTCTGATCCTACACTGAGCAAATATACAGTATTTAGAAGTCCTAGCTCCACCCCACCTCCCCCAGAACTCTCTGCTCCCCCAAAACCTCCTGAGATATAGGCCTCGAAGAGATTTTCACTGGGACTTTATCCTAGGTTTTCTTCTGAGAAAAGAAGGGAGACGGAGATTTGAGACAAATAAGGAAGCTTTATTCATTTGTATGTTCAATATGCTTATACTTTTTCCAAAGTTGATATATGATTTATATTGATAAAGTATAGAAAAGTTTCCCTTTTTTTGCTATGTCTTCCTCCACCTCCTTCAAATCAGACCTTTGTTCTTGTCTTCCTTTTTCTGTGGTGTCTCCAAGCCCTTATTTCTTAGAATTTCTTCATATCTTTAATCATAACATGGTAAATAGATTGGTTGGGCTGGATAATCTGTTTTCAGACTTAAGCCAGAAGGAGAGGAAGAAGAAAAATAAATATTTTGCAATCAGCAATTTATGCCTTAATACATGACCAACATATTCAGATTCTTGAACTATTTGTTTTCAGATGAATTAATAACACTATTTTTATCGTATAAAAATCTTTTTGTTTAAATTGTTATAAGATACTATTCACTATGAGCATTTGCTTTGTGGCTAAGTTTTATTTACAAAAATTCTGGCACATTGGACTGACTTCCATTGGGCATGCATAGAGGTTTTTTATATGTATTTTTTTAAAATGTGGAATCTAGAAGCAGTGACCCTTGAACATGGATATTTAAGGTTTTTTAATTGAATGGATGTTCCTGCATCCAGAATCTGCCTCCAATTTAAATAAAATGGCCATGTATCCCATATTATAAGGGAAAATGCTGTTTTAGTCATTTTATGAATGTGATTAAGAATGATAAGATTAAAATAGTCATCTTCCCTATTATTGTATTTCTTTTAAAATCTAGCATTATCTTAGCATTTACATTCATTATATCAAATAACAAACATATACATATTTCATGTAAATTTTCCTCCTGTCTCCTCTCCCCATTCCCTCCTCCCCCGGTCACTGTCTAAGTGCTAGTGCAGCCTTTAAGAAACTGGAAAATCTGATACCAGTATTTTTGATATGTGGAGTAACTACATTGATCCTTGTGACCAATCATAATGGTGCCAAGATAATAACTGGTGCATCATTACATTGCTGTGCAAAGGATACAGCTTAGTATTTGCACTGTGATGTCTGCTGCCTATATAAGTTGTGTTGTTTGCAACATGACCTCATGCTACATGCTTTCATATATAAACAGATATTACTGCTAATTGTACATGACCCAGTGTAAATACTACCATTATCTTTGTAGATTTCCTCTGCCACTGATTTTCACCAAGATCACTACAAATATTACCTTTTCTCTAATATGCAGCCTTTGAGGGGAAGCTAAGCTGGTTCTGCAATAATACTTCACAGATGTTTAGCAGGGAGCATTTTTTGCCATGCTTCTTCTGATTGAACTTTTTCTCAAGGTTGACTGAGAAGACACCTTCTAGGGATTGCAAATTACTTGACTTGTATTAGCATGCAGTTTGTAGCAATTTCCTTGGAAGGTCTTTATTAATGCACTCATATAACACTCGTAGAAGCTTCTGTTCTATTTACAGGAGCTTTAAAGTAAACTGGGGAGAAATAAAATGTCAACAGAGTTGGAATTATAGGGAGAAGTTGTTTTTCAGAACACTGCATAATTAATTGTGCAAATTAAGCTACAAGGTGCAATAAGAAACTAAGAGAGCCAAATTGGTGCAATAGAAGAATAACTTCTTGGCTTCCATCTGAGTACAGACCATTAGAAGCATAACAAACCTTCTGGTTATAGTAGAATTTAAATAAAACTATTTTTCTTTTTCCTGGTGGGTGTTTTATTTTGCTGTGTTATTCACTCTTTAAAAAATTCAGTGATTCTTTTAATATTGTCTCATAGTATTGTTTTAATAACGTGTTAAGATTCCACACTGTAGTTTGTATATTTGCCCTCCTATATTCTTATGTACCGGTAGCTTAATTGTACAATTTCCAATTGTACAATTTCCAAGTCAAAAGATTCAAGATTTGATATGTATGTTTTTATTTATTTATTTATATCCCATCTTTATTATTTTTACAAATAACTCAAGGCAGCGAATGTATCTAACAAACCTTTCTCCTTCTATTTTCCTCATGACAACAACTTTGTCAGGTGAGTTGGACTGAGAGACTGGCCCAAAGTCACCCAACTGATTTTCATGGCTAAAGTGGATCAGAACTCATAGTTTCCTGCTTTCTAGCCTAGTGTTTTAACCACTAGACCAAACTGGCTCCTGACATGAGCCAAACAGTATTCAAAGGAAGTTAAAGGCAAATTAATTCGATTTCTAAGGAACTGGGTGATATTTCCAATCTTCCATTGGCATCCAGGACTTCTAGGGTTTACAGAGATCTTGACAGAATTATATTGTTCCAAAGCCTAGCCAGTCTATACATGCCATAGAACGAGGTGATAGGAACAGAAAGGACCTTTCTCTGTTTAAAGTTAAATATGGCTTAACCTTGATAAAAAATAAGATTTTCACAATGCTTGGAGGCTGCGGGGACCTGGATAGGGAACGACAGACTTCAGCTGAACTCTTTCTGTAAATGGCCCCTCTATATCCAGGAGTTTATCACCTTTGGTCTTGGATGGAGTTGCACTATTCTATACAAATCCAGTGCATAATTTGGGGAAATCAATAAACTTTAAAAATTTTGACTTAATACATTTTGTGGAGTTAACTAATTATTTAAGTCTAATCTATTTTAAAACCGTAAAAATGGAAAGGGGGGGTTGTATATTAACTCAATCCTTAACAAAAACAAACTAGACTTGAAATATACAATATATAAAAATAGCCTGATTATTCGAGTGTTTATTTAATTTCTTCAATTTCAATAGAAGCCCATCTCACAAGAGGAACTAGGCAGTTCACATCATTTACAAATAATACCATAACATCACAGGAAATATAAACAAGTCAAGGAACCAAACAAAATTTAAATAGCCACCTCACAGGTTCCAACTGTCCCTTTCCTGGGTCCCACAATATGATATTCTTTTACCAATGGGAACTGTAGCATAACGTAGTGTTTTAAGTGTATGTAAAATGTTCACTCTGCTTATCTTGCGACATCTTTACAATTAGACTTAAACCAATCAAAATTCCTTATTAACGCCTAGGTTTATTGATAAAAGAGCAGGTTGTCAATTATTCAGCAAACATAATACTTACAAGATTTGTAAGGATCAGTTACATAATCAAAGAATAATCTTTTATTTACTGGCGTGACCAACAAAAACTTTACTTGCATTTTTGGCTGAAAATGAGATTCTTGTTTTCTCTCTCATATTTCATCCTAAGCAGACACTTTAAATCTCTTGTCTGACATTTTAAATCCACCATGTAGATTCCAATACACATTGCTCAGAAAGCTCACCTTGCCTTTTCTTGTTTGCATGACAAAAAAAGGAATAGTAAATCCAGCAATTGGAGCAGATAATCACCACTGTGTGAAGCCATTTTCAATCCACATTTTTTCTAATTGAATTCAGCTGCCTGTTTAATAATTTTATTTCACCTATATTGGTGATAAATCTGCTTCCAATACACATTTAACATTAAAGAGATTTCAGTCTATTAGCCTGGACACCACACAGAAGAGAAGACAATCTCTAATCTAGAGACTCCAGCTGCAAAAATCACTCCCCAGAGATTACTTACCGTTGGAGCCAATGCGGAATAAAAGATAATTTAGAACTGTATTTGCACTCCAGGAAAGAGGTATATTAGTAACAGTAATTTAAGCAGACACTAGCTTTGTTCAACAATAACTGCTGAACCCAGCTCATAGCACAACATGGTCTACATTTTGCATATTTTCTGAAAATATTTCTATTGTACAATTGTCCCTTAGTGAATGCAATGTTTTATAAGAGATTATGCAGATATTATTTTCTTTCTGCTTTCTTTTTTCCCCGTTGATTCTGTATTTCTTAATAAAATCTGTTCAGAAAGGGAAGTTGTAATTACCTTTTTAATTATCAGTAGTAAAAATAGGTTTGTTTATAATTTTTATTGATATAAAGTACTATTCTTTCTCTTAAATGCTTGTTAGAATTCACAAATGTTTTTTTTCCTCAGAATAAAGTACCAACTTTGTATTAAATACTTCTCATATACATTTTCAAAGATTATTGGATAATTGATTTGAATCACTTTATAATAATTCTCAAATGCAAGTAAAATGATAACTGAAATTTACTTTTTGAAATATGCATTGTGATATTCTTGGATTCTATACAAAGCATGTGCTAGGTTAATTAGAAGAAAGTGCTAGGTTAATTAGAAGAAAATGTAATAGTGCCTTAGTAATACTATTCTAAATAATAATAATAATAACAACAACAACAGCAATAACAACCTGCCTCCAGAAGCGGTGAATGCTCCAACAGTGGAAATTTTAAAGAAGAGACTGGATAGCCATTTGTCTGAAATGGTATAGGGTTTCCTGCCTGAGCAGGGGGTTGGACTAAATGACCTCCAAGGTCCATTCCAACTTATTATTATTATTATTATTATTATTACTATTATTATTAATATTATTATTACTATTATTATTACTATTGACTAGTAAGGCAAGAAAAAGTAATAATGGACTGGCCTAGATAAATGAAAGTGAATTATAATTTTTTTTTAAAAAAAACATGTTACTCTATGATGGTTCATAAAAGCTGATTTCTTCTCCAGATCTAGTGCAGAAGACACAAAGACTGATGAGTGAAAGAAAAAGAAACAATATCTCTATGGAGTCCTTGGTGTTCTTTGAGCTTGATTGTTTGCTTGCAGATGTTTCATTACCCAGCTAGATAACACATGAGATTCACACTTCAAGGCTGAGCTATGATAGCATAATGTATGAAACTGGTCCATGATAATCTCAAAATATTTGCATTTCTGTGTAATAAAAAAGAACTGAAATTCACATAAAAACGTCCTTATCCAGGAAGGATTTGGAGATTTAGCTAGGCTACTGTACCTGTAGCTCTAGCAGGAATGGTGAGCCTTGGCAATGGCTATATTAAATGGAGGTATGATTTATATTCACCCGCTGACTGATTATATTTTATTGAATTTTTAATCATGGTTTTAGAATAGTTGTGTGCTACTGTGTTGTCTATGATTATTTTCTCCATCTCAGACTTGGCTGATGAGTCAGAAATCCAGAAGCAAGAAAAGACATGTACAGCAGCACTCTTGTTCAGCACATTGGCACTTTCATTTAAAAATGGGTATTCTGAAATTAGGAAAGGAGCATCTCCAAGGTTAGGCCTATTTTGATCAAAGGGAATGAATACCAGTTTGTGGAATTCTGCATGATCAACATATAACCAGTCTCAGCAAGTGGCAACCTGGACTTGGCTCCTCAGCAGGGTTGGTTGGTAAATTGACCAGAGACCACCAAGGAATATCAGGGTGTTAGGCTAGACCAGGAAGTCAAGCCAGCATTCTAGAAAAAAGCAGGAACAAATCCCTTCTACAGGGAAGCAAATTGCTTCCTTTTACCAGGAAAATTTACATTGATGTCTTTGTGATGTCTCCAGGAGTTGAACACCACTTGGAGACTATATTCTTTATAGAAACTGAAGATTTTCTTTCTCTCTTTTAACAGCACAAGCTGGGCCACTCACTGAATGGTGGGAGATTCAACATGCTAATGATTTAATTTTCTGTGCAAAGATGGGAGGATGGTTTTAAGAAAAGATTAAATAAATTGATAGGGGATTAATAACTATTAGGCATGATGCCTTGTGCTGTTTTTAGAATTTACAATTCTTCCTGTCTCCAAATGTTACTTGCTGGGATTGTCTATTGTACTCATGTCCTGGATTAGAGCTTTTCTTAGGCATATGGCTGACCATTGTGGAACAATATGCCGATCCAGCATATTTCTTACAGTAGTGTATCACTTTGGATTCATTTCCGAAAATGTGGCTTTTGAATGAGAGGGCTACAAATGTAATAGTTTTCTTTTTTTAAAAAAAATCATTTTTTTATTTTATTCAAAGCATTAAAATACAAACTCCAAAAAGTTTTTAAAAATACAAAAACAAAACAAAGCTAAGCAAGACTACACCAAAAAGTGCATAAACAAAACAAACATATACATAAATTGTCCCCCCTAGCTGAATACTAATAAATATATAAATAATAACTCCTCCCGCTTGAGAAGCAGGCATACAATTTGTAAATTTCTACAACACTGTTTATCCAACCCACTTAGCCTGACATCTATCTGGTGTATGAGAACGTAGTTGACAGGTAAAACCAACAACTAAATCAAACTTCTAAACCCTCTGCTAACAATCTATTTATTGTATTTCACTCACAGAAAGTCCACACAGCTTCTGGTCTATCATAAGTCACAACAAACATTGTCTCTGGTCTATCCAGGATCAATTATCAAATGTAATGATTTTTAAAAACTCTTTAAAGTGGCCATGTCTTTTTATAGCATTAGATGCACAGATAAGATGGTCATAAAGTTGGATGATTTTAAAAAAGAAGCAAAGAAATTTGTAGTACCTAAGGCAATCTCTGGTTATTAGTCATTATGGTAATGTATCACAAACAATAGATTTCATATCTCCTGGAAAAATTATGGAGAGGTAACGGTTACCCCAAGCTATGCTTGATGACTTTTGATATATAGTACATCTGCAAGAACAAAATACAGTATTAGAATAGCTTTTCATCTGAGAATTATTATCATTGTTTTTCAATGCATTAAAGTTGGAGAAAGCAAATAACTTTTTGATATTTCAGTACAAAAAGAGAAAGATAAGTTTTCCTAAAATGGAAAAATAGAGTGAGGAGCCTCTACTTTTTGTTTTTGTTTTTACTCAGCAATAGTAATTTTGTAGTGATTGATCTTATTGCAATAATAAAATTTTACAAGCTTGAGTGAGGCAGAGGAACTGGAAGTGAAACAACAAATTTCATCTGCAAAACAGAGTAAATATGCTTTTAAAGATTTACATATATAATATACTTAAAGTTAGAGGAAACCATAATAAAAACAATGCAAATATACTTTCAAAAAGCTTGATCTATATATTTTTAGGTTTCTGGGAGATACAGTGTTATGATTAAGTATTATTTAGCAGCAGTGTCATTTATAAGTCACACACTTAACAACAGCAAAATAACAACCCATATTCACCATCACCCTAGGATCAGAGAGATTATTTTGGAAATTTTTATTTTAATACATATCTCTTTTGATAAAGAATGTCTTTTTCCTAGTCAGATACAGAAATCTTCCCCAATTTGAAACTTTCCAGAGGTACTGCGGATAGAAGTACAGAATCTTCAACCTGCATAGCAGTTTGGCGGTGCCTAAGAACACCCTTTTCAGAATATTTGTATATGCCATAGTTTGTGCCCAAAGTTTCCTAGATATGGAACTTGAATTTCCATTTGATTTCACAACACTCTGCAGTTGGTGAACAGGATCTAATAATACATATAATAATTATATAACATATAATAATATAACTAGTGTGCTGTTCCTCTGAATGGTGGCTAAATTATAGTTCCCCTGCCACCCTGCAAATCTATGCATTTACTTGAAGAAAAAAATGGCTCTTGGAGTAACATAAATCCCATTGTTTAGACATATTTTCTGGAATGGGGCTACATAAGGAGAAAAATATAAATGAAGTAAGAACATTAAGCTTCTCAATATTCCTATGTTATTACTTAAACTTGGGAAGATGTGACTATGGCTTGGATATATCCAAGGGGATGTAACACTTCCAGTTCCTCTGCCTCACTTCAGCTTGTGGAATTTGTTATGCCAGCGATATCCCACTCACTATATAAAGGCATCCTATGTGTTCTCCTTCCCACTCAGGCAGCCTGCAGCTTCACAGCACAATCTCTTCTCTGCCAAGAAAAACTTGTATTGAGAAAGGGGAGATTTAGGGAGTCTTTTCCCATTTGACCGACTGGTAAAGGATGGCTGTGAGTCTTAGCTGGGCCTTAACTTCTGCCCTGTTCCTAGCTGCTACTACTGCTGGATTTAGTGAGAAAGGACTCAAGCAAATGTTGCTGGAGAAACTGAAACTTCCTGATGTCCCTGCTCTCCAGAAGACCGACCTGGATAATCTAGTGATTCCAGAGAATGTAAGGAATAAATACATGTCCATGCTGGAGCGGCACAGAGTGAAACGAAGAGCATTGCCAAGTTTAGCTGGGATCTTGAGAGGCGTTCCAGGCAATGCAGGTAAACTTGGTCTCATGTTTGCATGAAGCTAAAAGCAAATTCTCCATCCCCATTTGAAATCTGGAACTTCATCAATGCCAACTGCTTAACAGATTTAATCCAAACCACAGGAAGACAGGATGTCTAAGATATTGAAGCTAAATGTATCCTCCAAGATGAAATTTGAAGTTTAAAATTTATCTGGAAATCTAATTTATTTCTCATGCAGGGGAGATGAGGTAGTGTTGATAGCCAGTTTTAAAGATTAAAGCATGATAACATAATTTTTTAAAAAATACATACCAAAGAATGATATATTGTTATATTGTAGTATTGTTCATAAAGTTAATTTATGTCATTTTCCTTGCAAATACTGAATACACTGCATCTGTTTTTACTGTAACACTTAATCTTAAATGTGATTACTGAAAAAAAATTGCTCTTTGAGGACATTTTCTTCTAAATGAGGCTGATCCCTGCTTTTAAGAACATATTGGATATCAGATGAAAACATAATCACAAACTATGTAATTGCTATTTAAAAACAAATGAAGGGAAATCCCATGTTATGGCTCTCACTACATAAAGAAATAATTTTTGGTGACTCAAACAATGAGAAATGTTGATAAAGGAAAAGAGATAAACATTTTTAATTTGCTATGAAAGTTGTCACATGTATTATTTTTAAAGGATTGAAAATACATGATGCATTCTGGGGGGGGGGAAACATTGAGCATTAAAGCAATTTCTTAAAACAACTATGCTGCCTGGAAACTCTTTCCCCATTTATCTGGAGGGTACCAGGTTGTGAGCACATTTATCTTTTCTAAATATATGCCTAGCAGATAACAGTATATGACCTCCATTTGTTGTTTATGTGAGACGTTAGTAGTAGAAAGCATTGTGATGAGCAAATACCATAAAACTTTTCATTTATTTAAATATGTGTGGTTGAACAGGTCTTACTAATCATTATTTACAATTTTATACCACGTTTATGTAAAGGAAGGATTGACAAGTGCAAGATGGTAACAAAAAAATATAAGGAATTGGATGCCTAGTGGTCATCTGTCTTATTCTAGGATTTCAAAATGATCTATTTCATGTTGTTATTATTTAAAACAGCCTTTGATAATCTGATGTTCTCCAGATATGCTGGATTATACAGTATAATCTCTACCAGATAATTGAAACATCACTCTTCCAGAGAAATAAAGAATGTGTTGTATGTCCTGTATACTTCTTGTATATAGGACATGGAAGTTGAAAATAATGATTTAAAAGTGTTCCTTCTGTTTCCATCCACAAAGATATCTCAGGAGACATTCTCTATTCAGATACAACCCGCCAGAACCTGATCTTCGAGATGGAGGGCAGGATTCCAGAAAACAGTGAAGTCACCATGGCTGAACTGAAGCTTTTCAAAAAGCCCCTGGAGAAGAAGCATCTGCCCAGCAGGCAATCACAAAGACCAGTCATGAATGCAAGGGTGACTGTGTACTGGGTGCAACTTCAAGATAATGGCACTAACCGGACCTCTTTAATTGATTCCAGGTATGAAGGAGAATCCACAGTCTTAAAGAGTATTTTGCAGCATGGGAAGATTTTGTCTCCGATATAGCAAGTTTAAAATTGTATAATCAATATTATATAATTTAAACAACGTTTCTGCAATTCACTTTTTTAGTATTTTATAAGAACTTAATAATATATAAGCTGGTTCACAGACCATGTTTGGCTTAATGTAAGTGTGTGTGAATTCAGTCACTATTGTTAATAAATAATGGTTTACAGTTTGTAGCAATGTGTGCATCTATGTTGCTGTAAACTACCGGTATGTAATCTGTAATACCATGATTCAATCTGATATGTGAGTGTGGCCACTTGTTCTCCTGAGAAATGATGATATTAGCCTTGAAACATAGATTAAGCTGGGGTCTCAATCTCAAGAGCATCAGGACAGCATTCACAATATTGGGCTAGCCATACAAAATAGATTCTAAATAAGACATGGTTACTATTTCTGGACTTCAGAGATCAAAATAACCACTCAGTAGTAGCAAAAAGTTAAAATTTTCTGTGTCTCCTTGGTGCCATCTAAGTCTGGATATAACAGCCATAAACTAAGGTATTTGCCTATGTAGAGATCTCAGTGGTTTTCAGACAGCCTCACATGATTTCTAAAAACATCATGAAAATCTAGGAACACAAAAATATTTTATTCCCAGTCTAGATCAATATATCTTATAATTTGGGTTTATTGGTTGTATTTAATTGGTAGCAGGAATTGCAATAGGGACCAAATTCTTCTTTGTTTTATACCATTTTGTATATTGTAGCATTAATTTAATAACTGTTCTTTTCATTCATTTATTTATGTCTGTACCATTTGTGCATTTCACCCATAATTTGTTTGAATATAGTATATTTTTACTCTGTCCAAATGTTAAAAGGAAATTAGAGTAAAAGCCTATGTTAGAAGTTCTTGTTGTTAGTATTGTCATTATTATACTTCTATTCATAGTATATTCGTATTAACCAAAATACTCTAGGCTCAGCTAAGCATTTCATGCTTTTTAAACTTTAGATTAGTTCCCATTATGGAGTCTGGCTGGAGGAATTTTGATGTTACACAGGCTGTACATTTCTGGCTGAAAACAAAAACCTCTGGACCAATGCTCCTGGAGATTTGGATTGAAGGAGAAAGAATAGGCAGCTATGCCTCTGAAATGGCCAAAGGTGTATGTTTTACAACACAAGACCCTTCAGATAAGGCACTTGGGAAACCAGAGTTGGTCCTTTACACTCTTAACTTGGAAGAATATGGGTAAGTGTCCTATATTACACTTGTAACTGGTGACATTGTTCCATTTCTGTCTTTCATGATGAAAAAAAAAATCCCAGGCAATTTTGGCAGCTTCCAATCTTTACTGAATAATGTTTACTTGAAGTTAAAGTCAGCTGGATTTTGAGTTAGGTTATTCAGGATAGCAGCTGTTTAGCATGTCCTTTACCTTCAGTTGCAAATAATTCTGTGTTCAACAAGACTCTCAAGAAAGTTGGCATAACCTTGAATTTTTGCTTGCTTACTTCTGAATAACTGTACATAGAATGGCATACAGATCATTTCAAAACTAGTACAAACATTTTACAGGAACAGTAATATTTTAGCAGGATCACATCTGGCAAGACTTCTGCTAGTGGCAAAAAGCTTGAATTTGTCTTTAATTAATTAAAAACACCTTATTAGGGAGAAATATAATCTATAATTACTACAGGGTATATAGTAAATTTTATACAGACACACCACACACACACACTAAATGACTGTGATGCAGAAAATGATAGTACAAATCGTTGCTCATCAAGAAGTAAGTCAGATAATATTGAATGAATCGTTATAATTTGCCTAACATAATTGTTAGAGAAAAAATGGAACATGTTGAAATAGTGTGTGTGACAAAAGCCAAGAGAGTTGAACATGTAATCAATAAACAGACATCATTAAAACACCCAAAGACATAGTTTTGTTCTTGCCTAAAGTTGTATGTGTCAGTCTGTTTCTTGCTGAAAACTTTCACTGGGTCTAGTCCTCATCCTATCATCTTAGATTAATATTGATTCTGCTTTTTAACAGAGGACCTGGGGACTGTGGAGAAGGAAGAATGATGGAGAGGTCTACCTGCTGCCGGCAAGAACATTATATCAATTTCCGTGAGTTGACCTGGACTCAGTACTGGATTATTGAGCCAGCTGGCTATCAAGCTTACCATTGTGTGGGCAGCTGCCGGCAGCCGAAGAATTTGCTGCATCATTTTGGCTATGGAGAGAGATCCTGTGCTGTGGTGGAGAGTTCTCCTCTTCCCATGATGTATCTTGTCAAAAAGGGAAATTACACAGAAATTGAAGTGGCAGAGTTTCCGAATATGATTGTAGAAAAATGTGGGTGTATCATGGACAATATAGCTGTGGTCTAATAAACATTCACAACTGATCAGTTACAAGGAAATCTTTTTCTGCTTCAGCACAGTAACTGCAACCGCAATACTTATTGTTCAGAATCTAAACCACAGGTGGCATATTGAATCTAGCTGCTAATCCTGTGGACATATTCATTGCACAATTCCAAAATCTATTTGGGGGCAATGCTTGGCAACTTCAAAAGTATAAACCCTTCTAAGATCTTCAAATTTCTTCATGAGGCAAGATGCTAGAAAAAGTGAATGGAACTGGGGAGAAGGAAAATTAAAGACACTGCCTGATCAGAGTTTAATGGAATGTAAAAGATGGAAATATTCAAGCTGGGCTCTGCCTGGGTTATTGATCTTTAGGCTCCTTCAGAATTGTTCCTTAGATAGCTGGTACAAAAAAGCAAACAAGGGATTATTCCCAGATGTACAGTAACTACAGTTGCCGCTGTTATCAGAATTGGTTCAACTTCAAATTGGTTTAAATCCACCAAATAACAGGATTTAGAAGAAGATACATTTTAACTGATTTTTTTTCAGAGGCTATTGTTTCCTAGGGAGAACTGCTGCCCTGTTGCAGAGCAGATTGTTAAAGCTAGCATAAAACTGTTGGTATTCAGACAAGACTGGAAAACAGATGGATCATTTACTTTATAGTTTTTGCATTTGTATTAACAATGTGTGTGTGTGTGTGTGTGTGTGTGTGTGTGTGTGTGTGTAGGTCTTTGGTTCTTCGGGTTTTCTCCCATGTAGAATTTGAAGTGTCTTGGCGACGTTTTGACGAAGTCCCATTCGCCATCTTCAGGCTGGTGCTTTCGGCTTCGTGCTCCTAGAAGCACAAAGCCGAAAGCACCAGCCTGAAAATGGCAAATGGGACTTCGTCGAAACGTCGCCAAGACACTTCAAATTCTACGTGGGAGAAAACCGGAAGAACCAAAGACCTACATATATATATGTAGTATATATGTATGATTTTCTCCCATTGATACAAGTGGCAACTATTCATTTCCTACAAGAAGAGTAAAGGAGTGTTTCGAGAATATCAAAAGAATAGACATTGGAATCTATATGTTCTTAGCAATGAAGAATCATAGGAGATGTCACCCATATAGCTTGCTTCTTTTCATCTCTTATCCTTAACATGATTTTTTTGCTCGAACACACTAAAATGTAACATAAGAATGCTGGGAGTAGAACTGTATACATGAGCAATTCATTAAGTCTGGATCTGGAAATATTACAATCCTGTGATCCAAAGATTCCCTGAGAAAGAAAACCCTGGTGAGGAAGTCCTTGTTTCTAATTTCATCACTGCCATAAATCTGCTATGTAGTCTTTGTTAATGATTATGTCTTGATTCCCTGACCTTGGAGAAATGATATATAGAAATATCATGTTAAAAATTGGCCCAGAATTGTATCGCCTTCTGTAAAACAAGATCTTTTTATACAGTACCAAATATATTAAAACTGACCATCTTGTGTTTGTTCTGAGGGTTAATGTTAGCTGCCAGTTTGTTTCCAGCTGAGATCTGCAGTGCTATTTATTATCTTTAAAGCTGGAGATAATTTGTCTTTATATTACAGGAAAGAATGCTGCCTTGGGATGATCTTTACCTCACTCACTAAGGTAATCTGAAGAGACTGCCTATATCAGGGCCTGTTGCTACTCAGTTTCATTGGGCAGCATCCAGTATTGTCCTCTTCATTAAGAAACTTCTCTCTTTAAATGGATGTTTAACTATTTATTATTGTAATTCATTTTAATAGTCTTTGTTTTATATTTTAATTGTATATCCATATAAATTTAATAAAATAAATAAATAAACGTCCCAGACAGACCTCAATAGTTATGGTATCTAAATATTTAAAGTCCAACTGATTTTATAGGAGGAGTTAAATCTTTGCTTACCTCTTTCTGGCTGTAGTCAATGAGACAACAATACTCAATATTGGCTAAGTGGGGACAGACATATGCTCAGTATGAGATATAATTAACCACAAATCATAGTTGAGCAGAGAGATGAATTTTCTATCTGATTCACAATCAGTAACTATAATAACAAGCACTTATCTGTAAATAATGCAGAATTCATATATGTTCTTAGAAACTAATATGTGTTATATTGGCAAAGCATTTTTTTAAAAAGAAAAATGTCTTCAATTTTGCATAAGCACACCACCTCCCTGCTGCTCTTTAAAGCAGCCCAACTTTTTTTTGACACTGTAAAAAATAAAGGTGAAAATAAAGGTGCAGATGATTTTAAGAGACAACTCATTACAACAGCTGTACCTTTTGAAAGGCTTGCACAGAAAGTTGAAACAGCTATGCTACTTCAATGAATAGCAGAGCTATGCTCTGTTGAGATCTTGAGTACTTCTGAATTATTGTTGAACTGTGCCCAGCCCTGGTACTTAATAACTAAACATAGAACCATAAATCCTATAAGTGAAACTTGTGTGAAAAAAGATTTGCTTAAACATGTTTTTGATAGTACTATTATTTTTAATATACAAATTATGCTTGATGATTTCTTAATTTGTGCATATGTGCGATGATATAAAATAAAATATAAACTCAACACAATGGGCCTTTTTATTTCTACTTTTCATACGCATCTAAAGAATGTACCATTTAATTATAAAGTAATTTTACAATGATAGATCATTATAGCAAGTTCTAGCAGAAAAGCAACTCAGAGAGTAAGAGTCACATGAAAGTGTCTCAAGAACAACAGCTTTGTATGCTTATTTTAAGCATATATGAGGCCATATAACTCTGGGAAGCATACCCAAAGTATTAGTAAGCAAAAATATGAAAACATATAACTACATTGATCATCAGACAAAAAAAATCCATACTGAAACAATCCTTTTATTATGACAACAGAAAATTTACAGTTTCAAAAACTCTTCATCAATCAAGACAGCTAGACCAGCGATTCTCAACCTATGGGTCGCGACCCCATTTGGGGTCGAACGACCGTTTCGCGAGGGTCGCCGGACACCGCGGTCCGCCATTTTGTTTTTTTTATTATTATTATTATTTAATATTTTTTTCGTCGCGCGCGCGCCACGCATGCACGGATCGGCCCGTTGCGGTCCACCATTTTGTTTTTGTTTTTTTTATTTTTTTATTATTTTTTTTATTATTTTTTTTCCGTCACGCGCGCGCTGTGCATGCGTGGATCGGCCCATTGTGCGCGCGCACGCGCGTGCACCCAGGTCAGGGTCACGGCACGCATGGGCGGCGCAAGTGGGGTCTCAACCTGAAAAAGGTTGAGAACCACTGAGCTAGACTTCGGAGGAAATGGGAAGAGGTGGGTGGGGGGGAAGTGGCTGATAGTTGAATAGTCTCTGAGTAGCATTGAATGCTGTTGTCCTTTAAAACCAATATGAATGGCCACAATCAGAAGTGAAGGAACATGATGAATTTGGGAACTATCATGCTTTGTTTAATATTCAACTGCATTTTCAGTTTGCCTCAAAAATTAATCTGTGTAATTCTGAAGCTCCAACATTAATATATTTTTTAAAAGCTGGACTAGAGATATATCCTTCACATATTTGAAATATTAGGTTACAACATTTGGTTATAGTGACAATGGAACTGAGCATTTCCTGGATTGCTGTCTACTTTGTGGCTGAACTTTAGATAATTATGAGCTGTGGTTTCCTTTTAGTGAAAAATACTGTATATAAAGTTGATAAAGCTTAAAAACTGGGACTGAGAATGACACTATTAAATTCATGTTTGGGACTAATTCATAACCTACCATACTTCTAATATGACTGCCTGAATATAGCTGAGTGTGACAGATAGTGAACAAGACAATAAAGCTTCCATGTTCACAGTATCCTGTGTTCTTCAGTCTCAATGTCCTTGAATATTAATCCATATAATCAAAAAAGTTCTTTCTATACATAGGAAGGAGTAATGGAAATGTCTTAGAATTACTACTCCAAAAATTCACAGCTGGACTGCCAGCTGGAGAGCAGACAATTAGAGAAATCTGACTCGTGTTGATCAAGTTGACAAATTAAGTTAGTTAATCATAGTTTCTTGAATAAATCACAATTGATTTCATTCAGATAATGCACTAAGCCCTAAGTTGTGGTCTCTTAATCAGAAAGGCTGCCTTGAAGCCTAGCAAATTATACCTATAATTTAGGAAAATATGGCAATCCAGCCATTATAGCAGATGGACTATAATCCAAGACCAGATCTCTGGAGACTAATGTTCACCAACTGCCCAACCAGTTGTTTTAAATTCAGTCACACTCTCTTAACAAGGTGACTATGAGAGTGAAATGGGGGAAAAGAACCTTGTATACTATTCTGAATTTCTGAAGGAAAGGAAAGCGAAGTAGAAATAGACTCTGGGGTTTTATATAAAAAAATTAGCACAGGGACCTGTAATAAAAATACTACAGCCCACAGAGCTCTTTTTCCATCCCATCCTTGCTCCTTCCTACTATTTTTGTTTCCCACTTTTTCCATTACTCCTTCCTATGTAAAAAAAAAAGAATTATTTTGACTATATGGATTAACATTCAAGGGAACTGAGGGTGACATTAGTAAATTTAATCAGTGTACATAAATGTATCCTACTGTTTTGAAACGACAATTCTCAGACTAGAAAGATATTGCTAGCTAGTAATTCTTGGAATTGTAGTCCATACACATTTAGAGGGTAACAGGTACGGTAGCAAGCCTGACTTACATCTCCTATAATGATCAGATATATGGAGCTGTTACTCTTTATGTCTAAGAGTATAACAGGTTTGCAAACAATTTGTTTCTAAAATTATATGTATTTTAAAAATATAGTCTTTCCATTTATACACCCAGTGACCTATAGCACGATGAACATTTTAGGAAACAGTAGCAGGGTTGGACAGAATTAGTTTCTTTTCACATCATTGTTATAATAATAAATAACAACTTAACAACACAAGCAACAAAGCAACATATATTTTTCAACTGCTTAATATCCTTTATTTAGGCCTGGCATGGTTACTGGCCTTTGCCTTATTCTCTATTCTCTTTTTTTCCTTCAATATCATGAAGAAATGGGAATGAAGGGTAATGAAGCATATTGCTGTCCTCGAGTTACCTCCAGTTGTGGAGTGGATTGCTAATTTACTTTTTCAAAGTTCTCACCCTTCTTCCAAAAGCCTTAGTCTTTCTTTAAAGAGGTGGACATCAGGTTTTTCCTATCAACTTTGCCCCAACCCATTTCTCTTCCTTTGACATAGCCTTGCCAACCCTGTCTGGCACCCTGCTTTCCAGCAGTGGCTCTAATGAGTAGTTTGAACACAAAACAAATGCTGAATCCACATCCCAACAAAACTGAAAATCAGAGTGGCTTCATTTGGCTTCTGTTCAAACCAGCTGGGGCTCTGGCAAAAGAACAGAGCAAACAAAAGATGCATTTGTTTTCAAAGGAATGTTATTAGATTTTTCTAAATACTGTCTTGAAATGTATCTTAGAAGTAGTTAGAACACCCTTATAGAATAACTTTTTTCTTTTACAAAATTCCTACCTGAACATATCTGAAAAATATGTATGCTGATACTGCTTTGATCAAAGGAGACAGTTATTTTTCTATTACAAAATAACACAGAGAAAAAATTATTGTTCTTTCTCAAAAATATTTCCAGTTGAGTAACATGTTATGACGTTGGCAGAAGATAAATAAAGACCTCAGAAAGTAAATTAGCATCTGGCTCCAGGTATTTAAGGACTCCCATTGGAAATACTTGCAGTTAAATATTCATCCTTAATCTATTTTGTTTTTATGGGTCAAGTTAATATACTAAATCAGGATTATTTTTTAAATTATTTTTGTTGGATAAAATATAATACCACGATTTAGAAATCATGCTAAACCATATTTTACAGACCAATATTTGAATTCCTGTACATTAAGCTCAAAGTCATGGCATGACTGAGTGAATCAGCCTGCTATTTCTGCTAAGTAGGGTTGTAAGATCTGGACTGCAAAAAGTCAGACAACCATTAAATGGAAGCAAAGATGTTCAAAAATAAATAACTTACTCCTGTTCAACAGTCACCCAATTTTTTTCAGCTAAGATATGGTTGCTCTACCTAAAATGTTCGCCTAATTAAAAAAATGCAAATGTTATAGTTTTATTCAGGATTAGAAAATCTTTTGCTGTCAAATTGAAACAGCAAATGTATAGGTAGTCTGAAATAGTTTTACCCGTTCTGTGTCCTTCCGATTGTTTGGACTACAATTCCTATTATCCTTCAGTTGCACACTGAGATTTGCTTGGAGAACTATTATTGTTCTACTGATGCATAATGCCATAGTGAATAGATAAATAAAGCAATTAGCAAAAGATTATTAGAGTTTAGTAAGAATTGCTACACATCTCTTTTCCATTTGACTAGGATGTCATGAACTATAAAGAACAATTTTGTTTTTTAATTGAGCTTTACACATCAAATAGCATTTCCTTCTCTTTGGGGTTCTTTATTGACATTTGTCACTTTCAATTTTCACATACACATTAAGACTGTAGTCATTCACTGTTGAGTGAGTGCCACTGAATATAGTAACATGTACTTGCAAGAAAGCCTGCATATGATGGTACTGTAAACTAGAAGATTTCAAGGATCCGTCCAAGGACTGGGAATGTGGTAAAGTTCTTCAAAAAGGGGCAGACAATTGTTGCTCCAGCAAGATGCCTGAACCAACCTCTGTTCAGTTTTCTGGGCTCTAAATCATCCCAGTGATGGCCTTGATTCAATTGTTTGGAGCTTGGTAGATTGTATGAAGCCAACTGCTACTACTACTACTACTACTACTACTACTACTACTACTACTACTACTACTACTACTACTATTATTATTATTATTATTATTATTATTTATTTATTTATTTATTTAATTTCTATGCCGCCCTATTCCGGAGAACTCATAGCTGGCCAACTATAGTTAGTTAGCTAGTTAGTTAGTTAGTTAGTTAGTTAGTTAGTTAGTTAGTTAGTTAGTTAGTTAGTTAGTTAGTTAGTTAGTTAGAAGAACACATTCAACCATGACTTAGTCAATAAATTATGCTTACATAGACTTTAGTAGAATGTGCAAATCCAGGCATTGAAAAAGAATCTAATCCAAATAAAAGTCAACAGTTCATCAGACTTTGATCCCCAAATCTGTTTTTTAAGCTCTAGAACAAATTAAGAATTAACATACTATTGGATCCTGTCAACTAAGGAATGTCAGCTGACGGGGACCAGGAGGGCTGCCTTTTGTGCTGCCCTCTGAAACTTTCTTTCTGCTGTGATTATGATGGCTTTGACCCTGCTGGCCTTATGGAAGACTTTGAAGACCTGGCTATATGCCCACACCTGGGGTCCTGAATGTGCGAAGGACCCAATTTCCTGATTGTGCTGATACTAATGGATGATAATACATCTTGGCTGCTATATGTATTTGATTTCCTTTTATATTGTGTTTTAATTGTTTTTATTGTTGTTTGCTGTTCAGCATTACTGGTTTGAGTTGGACAGTTATATAAATATAATGAATGAATGAATATGCTCTTCATTAGCATGAAATAAAAGCACAAAGCTCTGGCATATTAAGTCATAAAGTGATTTATTCCAACAAAGTCAACATAGTTTACTCAGCAATCCATGCCATATCCTTGATGGGTGGATTCTGACAGTCACACGTATATCAGTGAAAGGTATAATCTTCAAAGCTGAAATTGCTGAAACTCTACAGTATCTCATTTGGAAGATGTTTCTTTCAATCAGTAATGTTCTCTGCTGTCCTCAGTGAATAAATTACTGTTATTTTGCTATGATCAATAACAAAATAAATAAGTTGAGCTTTAAAATACACAAACTTTTTTTGCCTGCAAGAGAGCTCCATATCTCTTATGTATTATATAGAAAAATCAAGTATATATTAATTAATATAACTGGTAATTGTACAGATTAGGAACTTTTATTTTTCTGCGATAGCTTTGACTAACCCACATAATTACTAAAGTTGTGCAATGTGTTGGATCTGATTCCAAAAAGGTGCTTTTAGAGTATGCAAAATGGCAATGTCTGCAACACTTTAAAGCTGCTTTTCCCAGGATCTAATAAAAGCTGCAAAGGATACCACATGAGTCTGAAAAAGACTATATTCATGCCCAATGGGCTCAAAAACACATTTCTAAATCTCTGGGGAATGGAATTTGAAATGCTGCACAACTCTAACAACAGCATCACCTCACTGTGTAATCTATACAGATTATATAGTCTGTATAAATAAAGAAATGACTATTTCTTTATTCATTTAAGGTATTTTTTCCCAACCTGGACAGTGACCAGATGTGTCAAATTCAGCTCCCAGAATTCCCCAATTAGTTTAACCATTACATATAATTCTGAGAGTTAGAGTTCAGTTTGTTAGGGATTCTCAACCTTGACAATTTTAAGGCATGTGGACTTCAATTCCCAGAATTCCACAGCCGACGTTGCTGGCTGTGGAATTCTGGGAATTGAAGTCCACATGCCTTAAAATTGTCAAGGTTGAGAAACACTGAGTTAGTGAGACATACTAAGAATTATCTCAATGGCTCTAGGCAGTTTACAAAAATGTACACTGATAAAACAGCAATAACATCTTTAAACAATACAGAATTATTAAAAAAATGTTTGAGAAAGTTGTGGTTTTGGGACTTAAAGTATAATAAGGAGTGGGATCGCCATTATTCTAGTGGCAGTTTTTCTTACCGTAGAACCTCAGTTATATGTTAAAATATAACATAATTTATATGATTTTTCCTCCAGGAAGGCGCACAATTGTTTATCAGCCAGAGCTCCCTCCACCACTGCCAAAGATGTTATCAGTGCCAGATCCAGAAGAACCCTCAAACTGTCCCTTAAGGAAATATGTGATTCTTTCTAGAATAGACCCTATGGTAAGATGGGCAATCCATGTGTTAAATAAATAGATAAATAGATAAATAGGCATAGCTTCCAAATCCTGAATTCGAGTCCCAGAATTAGCAATGACTATAATTTGTTCAAATTCAGCTTATTCTCCTACAGCCATCTTTAGTAGCTCACTATCATATGGAGGCTCTTCAAATATACAATCCTGGGCTCATAAGAAAAGAAAAATATAGCTGACGGCAATTAGCTCCAAAAATATAGCATTCTGATGGCAACTAGCTCCCAAACCACTTAAGATTCTTTCCAGCAACTCTAGGATTGGTCTCCCAATACCGTCCTCTGATTATTCTTAGACAGGGAAGAGTGAAATCACCATAAAGTGATGTCTCTAATCTCCAGGGTTTTTTTATATTAAATATTTTATTAGTTTAATAATTATAAACAAACAAACAAAACAAATTAAATACAACTCAACTTGATACAATCATTTCAACTTTCTCTCACACAAAACAAAACATACATTCCTTTAAAAACTTACGTAAAATAGAGTAACTATGGGTGTTGCTCGGGCGCACCCCCTCCACCACATCCCCCTCTTCCTTCCTCCCTATCTCCTACTTCCCTCCCCCTCCCTCTCTCCCTCCCTCACTCTCCACCCTCCTCTCCTACAACCTTCCTACTTCCCTCCACTCCTTCACTCCTCACTCTCCACCCCCTCCAGATGTGGTCCAGAGGTACTGCCCCAGCAACCCCTCTGATAACAGTAAATATATCATTCTTATATATTGCAAGTATTTCTAATCTCCAGGTTTTGATGTGCTCTATCATGCTCAGTTATAGCAATCATATACTGAGAGAGATGGAAAGGGGTTGTGCTTCTCTTGTCTCTCCTTTAGTACATATTATTCATTTGAATGTCTCAAGCTATTTGCCAAAGAATCTAGGACTACCGGTAGGTAATGTGTTCCTTGTCTTGTCTTGAGGTAATGTATACCTCAAGAGACAGGTTACTAAACTGAGAAGATTTTAGGCTTCTAACATAACAATATGCTAGATATGGTATTTAATATACAGAATTACCCAAAGGGACATCAACTTGGCATGGATCCAAGTGATTTTATCTGTGAAAAACCATGCAATTGGTTCATAAAGTGGCCAGGTATCTTAAAATGTAATTAAGAAGAAGAAAAAACCAATCACTTATTTTCCTACCTAATCACTGCACCCACAAAAGGTTTGATCAGATTCATCCCCATTTCATTGCCCCAAACTACACAGTATCATACGGTCATAAGGGTTCTCATTTCAAACATGTAATACTTGGAAGTCTTGATATTATACATCTCAGCCAGAGTACTGCTAGAGAGGGAAGTCAAATTCAAGAAAACATTCTTCAGACCACGTGCAGCCAACTGGAAACATTAACTTCTGGGAAGTAGAACAATCTGATGGCAGCTCCACTCTTGTAGAAGAAAGCATGCTGCAGCAACCAACATTCATTAAGTCAGTGTTTCTCAACCTTGACAATTTTAAGGCATGTGGACTTCAACTCCCAGAATTCCACAGCCAGCATTGCTGGCTGTGGAATTCTGGGAATTGAAGTCCACATGCCTTAAAATTGTCAAGGTTGAGAAACACTGACTTAAGTAATCTGTCTATGCTGCCCTGTGCAAAAAACACTTTCCTCCAGAATTAACACCAGATCAAAAGTCTGACTTGTTTCAAGCAGCTACAAGATCCTTAATCATACACATCAAGCCACCTTCAGCTGATTATTAAAGATAAGAAATTCTAAGGACTCCACCACATTTGAGACCAACAGCCTAGGTAGCCAATATACCAAATAAAAAGAATGTCCTTCCTTCACCTAACAGTTCAGAAGAAGGATGTGGTCTCAAAACTGGTAAAGGCAAAGGGAAGGAATCTGGAAATTTGGAATGTATGGTAGGACACTTGTCCCCACTGTATTGTGCTTGCATGGAGCACCCAATCCAGCAATCCCTCCTACATTCTAGCTCGGATTCTAAGGTATATAAGAAGTTAGTAATAGATAGAAGGACATAACACATATTCACCCCAGAAAATAAAAAGTAGGATCAAGCTGTTGTCAGCCAACTAACAGCTCATTGCTTCAGTAGGTGCCGAGTGCCCTCTAACGACAGATATCTGCTATCACATTTAAAAGTCAGACCTAAGATCTGTGTTCAGTACTAGGGTGCAGGTGAAAATAAAAATTACCAGCTGAATCATTGGTACTTTAGTTAATATTAATTTGTTTTTAACAAAAAAAATCAGATTTTCATAATCAAACTAAAAAATTTATAGATTACAACTCCCCTAAACAAGAATAAGGTCAGATTGAGTGGGAATATGGTAATATTTTCAAAGACTTTTGGAATGGTTTACACATGGCAGGCAAAGTTAGAAAAAGGGGCTTGTTCTAATGTGATTAAAGCACAAGAGGGTAGATCTTGACTGAACATTAGAGAAACTATAATGGTTACAATAATTTGATAAACAAGCTAAATACTGAGGGAGATGAGAATGGTCTTTTCCTTGCCAGACAATCCATAGTTGGGTGTGTTTAGATCTGTTTCTTCCATCAATACTTGACTACTATTATGAGTCACCAGTCACTCTGTTCCTTTTATTTTTCATGCAGTGCTTTATTTGCAGTTTTTAATTCATTTCAGCCACTTTGCCTTGAACCTTCCCTTTCTTTATTCTTCACCAATTAAGGTAATTCTCAACGTACCACAACTGAGACCAGAACTTTTGCTGCTAAGTGATGTGATTGCGATGTGCCCAATTATACAATCATTTTGCCATGGTTGTTAAGTGAATTCAGTTTCTGTCATTGACTTAGTTTGTTGGAAGTCTCCTGGGAAAGTCTCAAAGATCCAGGACATTGGAACTGTTGTAAATGCATGTCAGTTCCTGAGTGCCTGAATTTTGATCATGTGACTGCAGGGATGCTGGGATGAGTGTGAGGACCGGTCATGTTTTTTTTCCCACTGCTGTCATAACATCAAATGTGTATTAAATGAATGGTTGTAGGTCAAGGACTATCTGTAGATTCTAGTTATCTCTTTCTCCTTCAACAGGCATGAGAAAGGGGTACTTGAGTTGCTCTGACATTTATGTCCTTTCTCCTTCTCTGGACTTTTCCAATGCCATATTTTCATTTACTTTAAATTGCTCCTGTCCTGTATTGATAACTTTAAACCGGCTTAAGAACTTGGGTAGTTTGAGACAATAGACAAGAGCTTGCAAGATAATCGGTCTGAACCACATCCTTGAATTAGGCAATTCTCCTGCTGCTGGGCACTCCCACCTTCCATTCCTAGGAAAGCAATGGCCAATCTCTTTTTCCTGTGAGTGGATCTTCCTGGGCATACATACAAGTGTATACAAAGTCAAAGTATCAAAATGTACATATAAGCAGGCAGAGGCTGCTGAAAAAGAATCTTTCCCACTGTTTATAATTGTTGTTAAATCTACTTTTGTCACAAGCAGTATAATAGTTCTGTCCCAGTGCCTGGAAGCTGCATGCTTTTGGATGGGGAAGAACTATCTCTGACTCAATCTTACTAAGTGGTTGTGGGTGTTTGAAATTTCCAGATACAGAGATATTCCATCTTTCTATCCAGGATATGGTTGCATTTCCCTCTTCAATCTGAGGGGTCTTCAAAGAGCAGGTATTAGCTGTGGCCAGGAAGCTCTTTGTACAACTCCATCTGGTATGCTAGTTGCCTATTTCCAAAATGGAGGAGCCTTTAGACAGTTGTTCACACCCATCACCTCACAGCTTGACTACTGCACTGTTTTTCTACATGGGGCTGCATATGAAGACCACTCAGTAGTTTCAACTGACCCAGAATGCAGCAGCACAAACAGCATGAGCATGGCTTGAAATTTATATGCTGCCCTTTTCACCTAGAGGGCTAGCCCATGTAACATCTGTTCCACAAGCTGTCCTGGTTGCCAATTTGTTTCTAGATGCAACTCAAGGTGCTGATTGTTATCTATAAAGCCCTACATAGATTGGGCCTGATTACTTGAAGGTCTACCTGTGTATCATAACATCACTCCAATCAATTTGATCCAGCACGGTTGGTGCACTCTGGGTTCCTTTAATGAAATATCATTATCTATTGGAACCCTGAAAGCGTATCTTCTCTGTAGCAGCACCAGCTGTCTGGAATGAGGTTTTCTTCTCTCCCCCCAAAAAAAGATCTGGATGGCCCCCATTCTGTTGTTTAGAAGAGCCATGAAGAGCTGGCTCTTCACCTAGTTCTTCCATGAGGGAGAGGGAAGGGTTTCACATCCAGTTTCCAAACAGTCCTTATAAATTGCCATACCTAGACTTCCAGTGCCAAACCACTGCTTAGAGTGAGACTGCTAGCAATAGTTTAGTCAATTCACATATTTAGTAGCCTCTGAGGAAATCGGTTTTGTCCAAAGAAAGCAGCATTTCATGTTTCTCTTATAAGGCAAACAGTAGCTATCTGCGTCTTTTAAGCATTGCTAGTTTCTTCTTGAAGAGTTGATCTACATGTATGTGGACCTCTTCTGAATGCAGCTTCCCAGCCATCTAGCTTCAGAAACACATGTTGTTTGCACAGCCAATTCTCAAGACATCCAGAAACTTAACTGTACACATTTATCACATAAAACAGAATTCTACACACACAGACACATACAGAGTTATCCCAAGTGCCCAACTAAAGCATATCATCATGAAGAAAAACTTTCTATATGGCTGTTACAAGTTGATGATTTGAGGCACATAATCAAAATCCTCAACAGGATGTAGCTGTTCTAGGCCTGGATGGAAAACTATTTGTGAACCCCTGTAAACCAATGTGACTTTATTAGAAAATAGGATGCAAGAGAATATCAATAAACTTTGTCCTGTCTGTCCCATATAATTTAATTCTTTTTATTTACATCCCTCCTGTCTTCCAGGAGCTTGTGGAGCACATAAAGCACTTTCTCCTCTATCTTTCTCCAGTTACCTATGAGATACATTGAGCGTATAGTGAATGACTGGTCCGAAATCACAGCTGAAAGGGAATGTGAACTTGGATCTCCCTAGTTTTGGTTCAAGACCTTAATCCCATTGTTTTGTTTTTTTTTTAGATACCGGTACCAGCTTTTATTGAACAGATAATAGAAGAGAGATAAGATTGTTTATGTATTTTTATCCTAATTCAATCCACATTTATTGTGAGTAAATAAACCCTTGGATAATTCAAAAATAAGTGCTTGGTCTTTGTTATGAGCAAAACTAAGATTTTAATTAACATTTGACAAAAGAGAATTCCAATTTAATTTATTAAAATAGCTATCCAGTTTTGACTGTTTAAAAAGGCCTGAACAATGTTTGCTTCCAAAGTCTGAATGTTATTACTAATGGGTAATTGCCAAGACTGATAACGGTAACTCTTTCTTGTTCATCTGAATTCTTGTAGCAGTTACAAAGTTAACTACTGATTGGAATACATTAAACAGTGTCTGTATATTTGATTCCGATTATCTGTATTACAATATTGTATTTACTTTTTATCAAATACAATTACAATTTATTAATGTTTAAGCCTTGCAAAAACGTTCTTTATAAAATATGTTGACTTTTTTTCACAAATGCATATTGTTCTGTTTGTCACTTAAACATGAATATAAAATGTACTAGTCTTTTACTGAACACTAACAAATATAAAAAAAATAGATGTCCACCAACAAGTACTTTTAACATCATCACAAAAATTATTCTTAAAAGCATTAAGGGGTGTACAAATTTACACTATATTGGCTTTTGAAAGATAACATTATACAAAGCAGCAGAATGAGAAGAATATTGTAAAACTTGGGAGTATAAAAAAAACAAACCACGCCACCATTTTTATTTTTTCTTCCCTTTGGAAGGCTTAGCAAACAAAGCAGGATCAATCTGATCTCTGGCCAAACCTCTCACTGAAAAGAGTCGTTCTGCTCTTTCCTGTAAAGTACCTCCACATTTTAGTCCCAAGGCCAACAGCTCAAACTTTAGTTTGTCTCGTCCTAAGGCTTCCACTTCCGCAGCAGAACTGAATTCCATCAGATTGATTCCTGCAGTATCCTAAGAATCAGAAACAAACAATATTTTATATCTCAGAAGAGGAAAGTGATCTTGTGAACAAGTTAAATATTAGTGATTCCACAATGTCCATTTCTGCAACAAGATGGCTTTGGGGGCTTGCATAATGCTTTATCGCTTCAAAGTTTGTGAATTAGAATATTCCTGCACATAGGACTAAATAGCAAATGTAATTTAGTTAGTTCTTATACTGATAAAGTAGTCAATTTATGTCTCCATTTTAGAGACTGGGAAAAAACCCTCCCAATGAGGAATGTATACGCTCAATGGCTACAAAATGTTGTTTAATTGTTGAAGAAAAAGAGAAGACTGGGGGATGAAGAGGAAATGGGGTAGCATTACTTGTACTTTGATTTGGCTTTAATACTACTCTATCTTTGATGTAATATTGTAAAGTGACATGGATAATAAACTACCAGAATGGAATGAAGTTTTCAAAATGCACTATTTATAAAGATATCTAATGGATTCAGAAAGAAAAATAATTATATATTTAATCAAAAACAACCATACTTACTGCAAGTTGACGCTGACTTGCAGCTTTTTCGCTACATGACTCATCTGTATGCTTTTCTTCCTTCAGAATCTGTGCTGTTTTATGTTTCTCACTGGCTACAATTTTACTGAAAGTTGGATCTTCTAGATCGTTTTTAGCATTCTTCGTTTGATCTTCTGACTTCTCATCAGAGCCTGAACTGCAATTTACAGAGTCCTCTGAATTCCTGGGAAACTCATTTAAATTGTCAATCACACTGATTTGGCTGCCAGATGATGTGGAACATCTTCCTGACGTCCCAGGAGATTCATTGATTTGGCTGCCAGATGATGTGGAACATCTTCCTGACGTCCCAGGAGATTCATCTTCTTCGTCGCTATTATTCTCTGAACTGCTGGGATCATCCAACCCTTCTACACCTAACCTGTCACATTTAATTTTAAAACATGAATATAATTTTCACCATGAAACAGAATCTGTGATATAAAAGAACAAATCTGCCCCATAATTATGTAAGGGGCAGACAGTCTAATATCAAAATCCATCTAAGTACAATAGTGGTAAACTTTTAAATTACATAGAATTATAAAATATTTTTAAAACAATCAGGATAAAGCATTCTGCCTGACAGAATGCCAAAAGACTCTTTCCAATGATTACAATATTGAAATGAGAATTCCAATATTGAAAATGAGTATATCAGTAAAACACTCCTGATTTTTTAACACAACATAGCTTCTATTATATTTCTATTACATTACATTAACAGAAAAATTCAATGTACTAAACAGCTATAGAAGACAGCTTTAGAGTAGTTATTGCCTCAATTCCAACAACATGCTAGCAAGCAGAGGAAACAAGAAAATCCCATTCCACAAGTAGATCACCAATTTGAATTTGTTAAGGCGATAGCCACCAACTTTAAGGAAAGTAACTCTTTTTTTCTTGCCATTTTTATCACACGGTTATACTTCTTAAAATGTGGTACTTACCATAAACACCTTTTCTTGTCTGGTGGTGTTCCTGTTCCAGAATCAGCGGTCCATTTTCGACTCTCACTGCTTTCGGGGGAAACCATTGTGCTGGAAGAAGCTTGCATACCTAAACATAGTAAAAGCAATCAGCCTTCAACATGTTAAATGAAATACAAACATTAAATCATTAAAACCAGGAATTTAAAGAAAAGATGAACTTTTAATTTTTTGCTTCATTCCTCAAATGAAGTGTATCTGTCATTTCTGACTGTTTGCTTAATTTATTATTAATCATTCACACAGCTGACTGCATAATGCAAACACGATTGAGGGATGGGATTGGGGGAGGGTCTTCCATTATATTATTCAGGGAAGCTGAATTTTCGAACAACTGCTTTTCATGGCAAAGGTCAGTAAGCCTTTTCACTGTTGTAATCCAATATCTATAGAGAATGCCAAACCAGAGAAATTGCTTTAATATGGAAGCAGATCATACTGAAACAGGCAAGTAATCAAAGGCAAAGAAAACAAGGTCAGAGCCTGAACATAAAAGAAGACAAGTATAGAAGATATTCAATGTCTACCAGGTTATCTTATTCACAGGGCATTTAATTAAAATATCTAAGGGCCCAACAATCCAAAAGAGCAATGCAGGAGGAAACAAAACTACTTCAGCGCTACCTTTCAGGACAGAATCTTCAAGTCTCTCTGCCATTTCATGACACTGCTGCTGGTAATCTGGGTTAGTAAAAAAATGCTTTGGTTCAGCCAATTTGCGCTTCAGTCTTTCTAAACGCCTTTGTTCCTTGTCTGCTTCCCGTTCAGCTTGTTGCTTCACCCATTCCGCCATCCTATAAGAAGGATCCATATTAAACTGGATGTATTTTTCTTTCTTTCTTTCTTTTCTTTTTTAATAAATTTTTATTTTTCCACCATACACCAAAACAAACTAAACATACATAAACAAAAATCTTTTCTTTTAACAGAACCGTGCCATACATTCTAACCATTCTATTACATCTTATTTACATTTTATTTACATTCGATAATACTTTTTTCTTTCTCTGTTCTAGCCAATTATAACATTTATTCCAAATTTCATAAAATTCTGTTGCCTCGTCTTTTAATTCTAGCGTGAGTTTATTCATTTCTGCGCATTCCAAAATTTTGTAAATAACCATGTCGTCTGTGGGCATATTTTCATTCTTCCAACATTGGGCATATGCTATGCGAGCTGCAGTCAATATATATATATATATAATGATGTGTTGGAGTTGTTTTTCAATCTTTGAATTTATTATGCTCAATAAATATAATTCAGGTTTAAAATCCATTTTTATCTGTTATCTCCTGTATCCAATCTCTTATTCATTCCCAATAATTTTTTGCTTTGGGGCACAGCCACTACATGTGATAGAATGTTCCTTCTCTGATTCTACATTTCAAACACTTCGGGTCTATATTTTTATGCATTTTGGCCAATCTCGCCGGTGTTAAATGCCATCTATAAATCATTTTATATTGATTCTCTCTGTATGCAGTTGATAGCGTCAATTTGCAATTTACGTTCCATAATCTTTCCCATTCCTCTAAGTTTATATTTCTCCCCACATTTCGTGCCCACGCTAACATCGACCCCTTCACTATTTCTTCCTCTAACTCTATTTCTAATAAATATTTATAATTTTTTGCTAATAATTTTCCTTCCTTGCTGGAAGGATGTATTTCAATGGTTGAATTCAACTATGAAGTCTAACACAAAGAACCCCAAACAGTACAGTACAATGAATGAGATCATCTATCTTTGGAAATTCCTTGCTGCTGAAGCTTGACAAGTGATAATACGAATACAATTTAGTGCCAGGTTAGTTATCCATGCACTGAAAAGAAATATGTAGGATTCTTTTGCTCTGCACATTAATGCCTTTTAATTCATTTCACTGTTATTTTTAATTTGATTTGTTATAATTATTTTACTTTATAATATTATCTTACTTAACTACACAAGTATGTATGTGCCATACTTAAATCCCATGCCTCATATATATTCTCCAGAAAAAGACAAGTTAAAGATTTTTGAAGAATGATTATTTCAAAAATGAAGATAACATATTGTTTAATATATACTCAGAGTAACTTTTATCTAAATGGCCATGATTCAGAGTCAAAGCCATCTTGGTGACCCAATAATCATAGAGAGATAATTGTAAAAAAAAAAAAAAAAAAGACATGGAAAGCAAGGAATAGCTAAGCCCAAAACAGAGAAGAATATATAGAAATTGAAAATGGTAAATTCCATGCTGCTGGTTGAAAACAAGAACTGATGATATGAAAATTCATGTATCTAAGATATGACATTGGAATTTAAAGTTATACATAAATAGCAAAATGAGCAAATAAATGAATGTGCATGCTTTAGTAATAGGGGAAATCAGGTTAAAAAATTTGAATTCATGCAAACACTAGTAGAAAGGATAGCATGTGGTATGTGAACAATGAATATGTCATAAAAAGTAAAAATCAATATGTAAAAGTATGCTTCTGCCCATTTTGTTATATGGAAGTGAAACTTAGGTATGATATGATAAGATAGGATTATAACAGAATAGATGCTGAATAAATGTGAATACAAAAGTGAATGAGCAGTACAGAAATAGTTTAAATAGCTTTAAATGAGAACTGAAAAGAAAACAAGAATATGAAGAAAACGTGAATGGGTTGGAGGAAAAGGAAAACCATGAAAAGGAAAAAGCTGTGATTACATTAAGCTGAGATTCTCAAAAAGAACTCCAATATCAGAGGTTGGAAGAACAAAATGTAATGCATGAAGCACTGTATTGTATCAATATGTTGAAAGCAATTATAGTCTGCAAGGACAGGGAGATATGAAGCTGATTAGTGAATAATACTGGTTTAAATGAGTGTTATCTCATTTACATTTCTTATCTCAGTACTTTAATTTCTTTGATTCAATGTACTCCATTTCTGATATCTGCATAATGTTGCTTACTCCAACAAGCAATAGCATGATGGGTATCTATAGATGGATACATTATAAAAATATTGTTAAATCTATGCAACAATATCAGCAAAATACAGGCGTTTTCTACTTAATTAAATGTCTCACGCTTTTTCATGGTTAACATCTCGAAGTCTCCTTCCACTGAGATCTCTGCAAGCCTCTCGGTTTGTCGTTTTCTCAATTTGAGCACCAAGCGCTCGAAGCATAGATCCAAAACCTGAGAGGTAATTAAAATAGGTCAGCAACAGGAATCTAAGTGTAAGGAACATCGACCCTCCAAGAATCAGAACATGATGCAAAATCCTTTTAGTCTATGTTGTATCATGTTCTGATTCTTGGAGAGTTGATGTTTTATCCAGATTCAGAAATCCTTCATTAGAAAAAAATCAAAGATACAAATGAAAGGTCAGCTTTTAGTTACAACCCATTCCAAACATTTCAAAACTGCATTAATTAGTAGAAAATAATCGGCAATGGAAAGTTATAATGGCAAGATAGCCAGTATAGGACTGTCATCTTGTTTTCTTACTGTCATATTATTTCAAACTACTCAGATATTTTATTCTGACCTTTAGCATAAACATATGGGCAGTAAATATATTTTCCTCTCCCCTTTTTATTTAACAATTTGCTTTCTTTTTCCATCATTGTATCTTCTTGTGTATATTGTACAATATACCTTATATAAGTGATTCTGGATTGTTTCCAATTCTGTAGCCATTAATTGTGGCTCCACAATTGTGGGATCCACAATCTGAATAGGGATCCACTACTATATTTCTCAGGGCTGAGTGCATTATAATTAAAATAAACAAATTCAATCTCAATCATGGAACTTCATTGGATAATTTGGAGTCAGTCACTACCTTTCATCCAAGCCTATTTCACATAATTATTGATGCGAAAACATTGGAGTAATTTTATCTGACACCTATAAGAAAGATGAGATAATAATCTAACAAATAAACATACTATATTGTTTAATATGCAAAAGCAGCAGTGAACCAACCTCCTTTTCCACCACATAATCTTGGTTCCACACTGTAAAGAGCTCCATCTTGTAGTACACCTTCAGAATTAATACATCGACCATTACACTTTACATAAAAGTGATCTTCAGGGAGTCCCTAAAAACAATTATTTTAAAAAAAGAAAAAGAGAATTATACTAAGTTTAGAATATTTATCTCAGGATGTATTTAATGTATAGGAAATTAATTTCATTAATTTCAAACAGGTTATTTAAATAGCACATTGGCAAATCGTTAAACAGTAGAAGAAACATTGTGCAAAACCTAGTTCTTTACCTACGTAGGACACCATGAACAATACATCTGTACACAAAGCCATGCTTCACAAATCACAAAATATGGGCAAAAATCCCATAAAATCCATAAAAAGCAGTGTTCCCTGTGGCCACGGATCGATAATATCTATATTCCTTTGCTCAGGAAAGGTTATTTATGTATCCGCTTCACCTGTGAAGGAGAAAAACAAAACTCCTCCTAGCTTGTTTATTCTAAAGACGTCAATTACAAGAAGCCAGACACACATTTCTTGTACAATAGGAAGCCTACGTCACCCACTTCTTTCATATGAACACTCATGTACCTGCGCTTGGCACCAGGAACGGAGAAAATCCCCAACCGACCAGGCTTCGGCCGGCAACGTCACAAATTGCAACTCCGAGGACAACGGATTCCTCACCAACACCACCATTTTCTGACTTCCTATAACGACACAAGTCAACTCCCTACTTTTCGGCAAGACGCAAAAAAGGAAAAGCCCTTCAGAAGGGGTTAGTGAGGCAAACAGGAAGTAGGGCATTTAGAAATTTTGCCAATAGAAGAGTTCCTTTGCAGTCTCAAGTCACGTGACAGGGAGCGTTGGGTTGCGTGCGCATGCGTAGAGACTTGCCGTGGGCCCTGCCTGAAGGAGTGCGATAAAGATGGGGGTTGGGAATGCTAAGAGGGGAGGGGAATTAATGGCGCTGCCGCTTTTCTTGCTTCGTAGTTCTGCTTCAAGTTATTGCCCTTTTGAGATCTGAATAGGATATTATCCGCCTGGTTTTTCTTGGCAGATTCGGCTCATCAACCTCTGTTTACATTCTCGTTGCCACTCGAGGCTTCCATTGCTCTACAACGTAGGGAAATTTCTTCGCATTGCTTTATGAGCCAGAAGGCGGGAAAGTCCCTCGGTGCCGTTATCGTCATTGACGTTTTGCTTTTTAAGTGACCAAGCTGAGGCTAAATTTAAAATGCAATCCAGTGGAGCAACATGTGCAATTTTCCCCTGGTTTCAGGCGCAGAAAATTAGGGCAGTTGTGATATTTATGAATTTGCAACGGAGCACTCTGTTCCTCTCTCCCCACCGCCCTGCGCCCACATACTTCATTGTGTTGTGTTGGTTTGCAAACGCCATATTTTCTGCCAATGTCAGCTTGGGAGCAACCACTCTCGGGTCTCTTCAGGCGGTAGCATAGCGAATGAGGCTGCTCGTGTCACTGTGCCAGTTGCAATGGCGACAAGAGGAATGATTGTATTCATCTCGGAGGCCATGCATATGGTCTGCTGGCTCGAAGTTGTTGGCCTGTTAACTAACCGCCTTTCCTGGAGGCAGTTTGAAGTAACTAAATAGGGGAAAGTACAACTCGAATTACACAGCGGCGCTCGCCAAGATGAGATTCTTTCATCCCGTCAGTTTTCCTCGTTGCAAATCCCGAGCATGTACAGCCTGGTCATTCAGGTTTAAAACAACGAAGCAGGACACAGATGTGTGCAGTTTCCCTGGACGGAAATAGTCTGCAAATAAAAGATTAACTCACTGATGACTACTTTTAGTTAGGTGTGGTTGGGTTCCCTCTCTGCAGTTAAAAGTTGACCTTAAAATAATGACTTTTTACATTGCTAAATTCTGTAAGGAAGAAACGATGACGCACATATTCAAAACAGCCAATCTAGGTAGTTTCCAAATATTCTAGGAAAGATTCAAGTTCTAATGCTGAAAACATCATTTTAGAATTAAGCCTTCCAAATCTAATCAAGAGTAAACAATAAACATGTTGTATAAAATAAATGCTATGAGTAAAGACTCTGAAAATCTCAATCTGCTATTCATATTATTGGTGCTTATGATATTTAATAATTAAATATTTCATGCCCAACTGTAAAGTAGATATGCCTTGAATTTGAATTCTTAAAAGGAGAGAGTAACAGATCTTAGATGCCATCCAAAACTAATGTGGTTTGTTTGATTTTGACTTAATGCAATGTGTAAATTCAGTTGTGGTTTATAAAAAGCATGATTTTATGCCTTAGCTTGGTAAATCAGACAACAATGGATTATTCAAGCCATGATTTTATTTATTTACATGGTTGCCTGATTTACAAAATGCATCTCTGGACAACCAACATAGGGTTCAAAACTGGCCAATTATTTTTTAAAAAATGTTTTTTTTAAAGAAAAAACTGAGAACTGCCTTAGAATACCCCAAGTCCAATTATATGTCTATAACTTCCAGGTATCAAAATTAATTGTACAGGTAGTCCTGTGTTTATGACCACAATTGGAACCAGAATTTTGGTTGCTAAGCAAAGCATTTAAGTGAGTCAAACCTGATTTTAAGATTTTTTTTTGCCATAGTTAAGTGAATCATTGCAGTTGTTAGGTAAATCATGTTAAGCAAGTCCAGCTTCTCCCATTGATTTTGCTTGTCAGGCTGACTGGGATGTCATAAATTGTGATCACCTAACCCTGGAACTCTGCAACCATTGTAAATACATGCCAATTGCCAAGTGCCCAAATTTTGATAATGTGCCTATATGGATGCTGCAAAGGTCGTATATACAAGGACTAGTTGTCACTTTTTTCAGTGTCATTGTAACTTTGAGCAGTCCCTAAAATGTTAAGTTTGATACAAATAAATGATTGTCAGTTGAGGACTACCTGAACATCTCAGGAGTATTGTCTATTATCTATTTGAGGTGTTTAATAAAAAGTTCAGGGCTGGTTCTTCAATCTATTTAGGGATTAGCATATCATGTATTTTATTAGCATGAAAATAAATATATTCATATATGGGAGAGAAAGAGATAATATAATGTATATTAGTTTATTGACTACTAAGACAATGTTACTAAACTTCATGCTGGCTGGGGAATTCTGGCAGTTGAAATCCACACAGTTTAAAATTACTAAGATTGTAAGGTAAAACACAATATCCTTGTAAATAACTATACTCTGCTTCTCTGTTCCAGCAATATCTGAAGTATAGCAAAAAAAGCCTTCATGCCTTCTAGGACACTTCCACATCATTCTACTACTAGCCCTCCATAGCTGTTTGAAGTTGATGCAGTAATAGCTCCCAGTCTTCAAATGCTAAGTACATGTAGAGATTACCAGGAGCCAACTGTGTTCCTTCCAGTTGACTAATTTGCAAACGTAATCAGTGTCATATCCTTAAGGTCTGACAATAACTAAACCTCATTCCCTTTCTACCAAAGAGAAAAAAAAGTGAATTGCTACTATAATGTCCTCTTAGCTATTATGAGAATTTATGTGAGGGAAGATCATACATAAACATGTGGACTATCTTACTGTCTTTCCTTCCCTGCACTTAGAAGTCTCTAAAATGAGGAATCATTTAATGGAGATACTGTTTTACTAATCTTTCTTAAATAGGGTATCTGAGGAGCCATCTCACCCCAATGGGACTAGCCTGCTCTACTCACTCAGGAAGAAGCAGCCTACTGTAGACCCCATTGGGCAAGGAATTCAGGCTACCAGCATCAAGAAGAAATGTTTTTTCTGCTGTGGGCCCAGCTCATGGTAGATGTTTTGAGGACTGGCTAGTGGCTAAAAAAGCCAAGGAGCACATAAAGATGGCGAAGCAGGGAAGGAGGCCAGTTGCTGAGTACACTGAAGAGTTCAGAGAATTGGCCAATCGCCTTTGCTGGCCGGAAGACATCCTGGTAAACTGTTTCCAGGATGGGCTCAATGAAGAGCTGTACAATGCCTGCATAGCCCATGGAGCCCCGGGGTGGCTGTATGACTGGTGCCTGCTAGCCGAGGAAGTGAAGATCGATCAACGCAAGCACCTACATCACCCGGGGAGACCAAGCTTCGAACCACAGTCAGAGAAGCGAGGGAAGACCGCACAAATTTTGCCTGCCCCATCTCGCAGCACTGCCTGCTTCAAATGTGGTAAAGAGGGACATCAAGCCATGGATTGCCGCAGCAAAACACCCACCAAGAGAGGGGATTGTCTACCAGCTGAGAGACCACCCAGAAACTCACAGCACCCAAGGGAGACTGCAATGAAGTCCAAGGAAGTCGTAGAGCTCCCCTGGGATCGCAACCAAGAGGGTAGAGCTCCAACTCCACACTACGATGGAGTAGTGAAAGACAACTACGAGGATGACCCATTGGTGAGTAGGTCAATTGACCCTGTAACAGTGCCCCTAGAAAACTCTATACCTGATACTGGATAGACAGTAAAGCTAGCAGCCCTGCTGGACTCGGGGTGTACCCAATGCACGATTAGCCCAGAACTAGTGGGGAAAATGGGAATACCCCTCAGGAGACTAAAAACCCCAATTACTTTCTACCAACTGGATGGCTCGGTTGCAGGGGGGCTACCTGCCAGCTTTGCCACCAGACAGCTATGTATTGACCTTGGAGAGCATACAGAGACTCTAGCTTTTATTGTGGCCCCAGGGATGGAATGGTCATTAGTTCTGGGTTTCGCCTGGTTAAAAAAGTGAAACCCCATGGTTAACTGGAGGAAGGACAGTTAAAATTCTCACAAAGGGGAGCCCTGCCTGCTTCTAAAGGAAACACGGGAGATGTGGATTATGTCATGATTTTGCCTCTGCCCTCAGTGAGTCAGACTTGAAAGCCCTCCGAATGGAATATTGAGATCTGGCTGAAGCTTTCAGTGAACAGAGGGTGGACGAACTCCCCCCCTCACCGATCCATAGACTGTGCTATAGAGATCATCTCAGGGGCAAAACTACCAAAGCCAAAAACGTACTGTATGACTCTCAGGGAATTAGATGAACTGGGAAAGTTCATCAAAAAGAATTTGGAGGGGGTTTTAATAGAGCTGGCTAGATCCCGGGAAGCAGCCCCTTATTGTTCAGAGAAAAGAAAGATGGCTCTCTTCGTCTGTGTGTGGATTATAGGAATCTTAATGTTATATGCGTGGAAAACATGTATCTACTACCTTTAATAAAAGACACGTTAGCGCACTTATCAAGAGGGAAATTTTTTTCCAAATTGGACTTGAGAGACGCTTATTACTGAATACGGATAAAGAAAGGGGATGAATGGAAAACTGCTTTCAATTGCCCCCTTGGTTGCTTCCAATTTAAAGTTCTCCCATTTGGACTACAAGGGGCTCCTGCCGTTTTCATGCAAGTAATTAACGTCCTACATGATCACCTGTACAAAGGAGTTTTGGTTTACCTGGATGATATCCTTATTTACAAAGAAACCAAAGATGAACATATTAAACTGGTCAGAGCAGTACTAAAAAAGCTGTGCTCTGCCAAGCTGTATGCCAAATTGTCAAAGTGTGAATTCCAAGATTGCACTGATATATCCAACAAGCGGATAGATATGGACCCAGAGAAAGTGAGAGCTGTTTTGGATTGGACTCCTCCAAAAACCAGAAAACAACTCCAAAGTTTCCTAGGATTTGTGAACTTTTACAGAAAATTAATTCCATCTTTTGCACAGATTGCCCTCCCAATCACAAACTTGTTAAAAACCAGAGGGGGGGAATAAGCCAAAGCCCAGTCAACTGTTGAAATGGACAGGGCAGTGTCAAGCAGCTTTTGAGAAACTTAAAAGACTTTTTTCTATGGAACCAATTTTGAAACATCCAGACTCAGAACAGCCATTCATAATTCAAGCGGGTGCTAGTGATGTGGCTGTGGGAGTGGTGTTATTACAGAGAAATAAGGAAGGACAATTACAACCCTGTGCTTACACCTCTAGGAAATTATCAGAGACTGAGCAGAGGCGGGCAGCTTGGGAGAAGGAGGCCTATGCTGTATGATGGGCCCTCCTAATGTGGAGGCATTTCTTAGAGGGGAGTAAAATACCATTTCATGTATGGACTGATCATAAGAATCTTGAAGCTATGAAAAACCCCCAGGAAGCTCTCCCTTAAACAAGCAAGATGGTCTCAACATTTCCATCATTTTGATTTCACTATTCATTACCGCCCTGGGGAAAAGAATTTCCTAGCTGACACATTGTCCAGATTACCACAATATAACAGCAAGAAAGCAGAAATGACTAAACCATTTTTGCACCCTCGCCAATTAGCAGTTCCTATAATTACCAGAGCCCAGTTGAAACTGTGGCTTCCCTTGAAAAGACTCTGTTGCAGGAGTTTAAAACTGCGTTAGAGACCGATGAGTGGTTTCGAAACCACAATAATCTGTGTTGTGTTAAAAGATGGATTAGCATGGATTGGAGAAAAACTTTATGTCCCAGCAGCTTTAAGGCTTAAACTAATGCAAGCAGGACATGACTCGAAAACTGCTGGACATTTTGGATTTGTAAAAACCTTACATCTCATTAAAAGCCAGTTTTGGTGGCCTGCTTTGAAAAAGTACATAGAAAACTATGTAGCCAGCTGCCCCACATGCACAGCGGCTGAGTGGCAGCAAGGAAAATCCCCAGGACTGCTTCAACCAGTAACAAGTCCTTCAGCACCCTATAGAGAGATCTCTATGGATTTTATCATAGAACTGCCTAAAAGTGCTGGAAACACTGTAATTTGGGTCATAATGGATTTGTTCTCTAGACAAGTACATTTCATTCCATGCCCCAAGATCCCAACTGCAAAGACTCTTGCTAAACCTTTTGTGCAGAACGTATATCAATTTCATGGGGCCCCACAACATTTACTTTCAGACAGAGGGGTTCAATTCAGTTCTCGAAAGCTTTTCTGGACCTGATGGATTCTAGCCAAAGGTTATCATCTTCACATCATCCTCAAATAAATGGGGGGACAGAGAGACTGAACTCAGTTCTAGAACAATACCTGAGATACTTTATTAATTATCAACAGGACAATTGGTCTGATTTGTTAGTGTTTGCTGAGGTTGCCTATAATAATGCAGTACATTCCAGTACAGGTTGCACTCCATTTCAAGTAGCTAATGGTCAAACATTTGTGGCCATGCCTGAACTCCCCACCAAGGAACTTGAAACCCCATCCTTACAGGAGTGGATTAAACAGTTGCAGAACACCTGGCCAGTAGTCAGGAAAGCCCTAGATGAAGCCAGGAAGGCTTATAAAACACAAGCAGATAAACGGAGGGTGGAACAGAAACCATATCAAGTTGGGGACTGGGTATATCTCTCCACGAAGTATTTGCAATCTTTACAATCAGGGCTTTTTTTCTCATAAAATGCCCAGAACGGAGTTCCGGCACCTTTTTTGGATGGAACCTTGCAGGATAGGCAAGGCGGGTTGTATGACGTGTGTGAGTTCCGGCACCTTTTTTTTTTTTTTTTTTTTTAGAAAAAAAGCACTGTTTACAACCATCTAAGAAATTGGGCCCTAAGTTAGCTTGGATCTTTCCCAAACGCATCATCAATCCTGTGACGGTTGAATTGGATTTACCAAAAAACCTACGGAAAATCCACCCCATTTTCCACTGTAGCCTACTCAAACCAGAGATTACCTCAGACCTCCTGCACCTCCAGTGCCCACACCTATCGTGGTGGAGGATGAACAACATTTTTAAATTAAAAATATTTTGGACTCTTGAACTCACCATGGGGTGACACAGTATTTAATGTGGAATGAGTGGGTATACAAGAAACATGTTAGGGCCCCTAAACTTTTACAACGCTTTATCAATATCCTGATAAACCTCATCGATATATCTATGTTGTCTATTCCCCTTCCTTTTTTCTGTTTTATAGGTGGATTTCCCATTCTTTTAGGAGAACCGTATGTTAGGGGCCCAAATCCTTATTGCTTCCATGCCTATGTATACTTGCTTTGGGGCCTGTCATTCTGCTGGAGGAAGGGGGGAACCTGCTCTCGCTAGGGATAACTTTTGCTTTCTATCTTCCCTCTCCTGCCTCTATCCATTTGAGAAAGGAATGTGTCTCCCTTGCCAGGGAGACGGTTACAGAGAAACAAAAGCTGGAGAAGACCTTGAGATACGTGCCCAACTGTACGAGTCGCCCATACATCGTATCACCTGTGGATTGGCTGGAATTCAAATGGGCATTATGATTCTGGTAGGAGGAGGAATATTGCTAGTTTAACTATACCATTTAAGTGGGATTTTCCCTAGATCTCGCTTTGACTTCCCTACTGTTACTAATTCCTAATAAAAAATTTCCTTTTGAGACGATGCCTGATTCAAGAGTTCTGCTTTCTTGGGCGGTTAGCTGAGGTGGGTCCTTACAGAACTGAGAACTGCTCTCATTTTGGTCTTCCAGAACAGTATCAAAACTTGGTTTTGCCAGTTGGCTTGGGGCTCCAAGGGGGCTGCTTACTGCTGGAAGTGATCGATGGGTTAAGATCTCACCCCCATGCCACTATGTCCCTAGTTCTAGTTTTTATATAGTATTGTAAGTGTAATTTTGCTTCAATATTTATCTTTTTACTGTACTGTTTGTAAGCAACCCACAGTCACCTTATTGATGAGAGGAGCAACATATACATTTAATAAATAAATGACGTTTGAGTTTGTCAGTTTAAAATATTTAAATCTTTTCACCTTTTCTTCAAAAATTGCTCCAAGAAGCATGTACTTATGCATGAAAGTATATATGTACATTAATACAATGGCCAATGAACAGTGTTGTACAAAGGAGTTTCGCCTACAAACTTTACAAACTGGTTTCCTGTAAGTTTCATGTGGATAAAGTAATTCTAGTATATGACTGCCTAAATGTAGTTAATATGCATCATATATGCTATTTGCATCTTCATTTATGGGGGGGTGACAACTTATGTCCACTAATAAGTAAGTGAAACCTTTTAAAATTCATCACATTGAACTGGCATAAACAAGTAAGGAACTGTATATGATCCACTAAAAGGCCAAGGGTCAAATTCAAGAATTTGCAGGATTCGAAAGGTGATCTAGATCTAGTAGCTCTGAACCTCAGATTGTGCTATCATACTGGCTGCCTAACATGAATTTCAGAATGGATTACTGTATATTTCCTTATGTTCCATTAATTCTGTGAAAAGAACAGAAGTATCTGTCAGAAGGATTGCATACATACATTTGGGTTCATACACATAAAATTTTTTGTAAGAGACTTAAGTAATACTTGGTAATCCATTGTTTGGGATATATACATGTAGTCTTTGCTTACCAACTGTCTTGTTTAATGACTGAAATAATGATGGAAAATAGAAGCTTTGCAGCTAATACTTGAATTTATGGCCATTGCAGTGTTCCACAGTCATGTGATCACCATTTGTAATCTTTACAACCGACTTCCAACAGCAGAATTATTAATTAAAAAATTTTGACGCCCATCTTTCCTATAAAGCAACTGGGTGACAATTTAATGAAGAACACGAAAAAGAAATGACAAGTTGCAGTCACATGATGTCTTGATTAACAACTGCAGTGATTCACTTAACAGAAAAAAATAATGGAGTGATATGATTTTTTTACTTAGCGACTGCAGCATTTAACTGGGTTGCCAATCCCAATTATCCTCTAGAAGCAAGACTACACAAAAGGTTTAGATCTCTCCCTTCTTGCTTTGCTTTTGAATTATCTTTACAAAGATGAACCAGAAATATACCAAGTGAATTGACAATTGTTTAGTGTACAAAAGTTTGTTAATAGGACAAATGTCAAGTTTTTTAACACAATGTTCTATACTTAATTGATTCCCATATTTACACAGCAGAGTTACAAAAAGTGGAACATTGAGAAATGTGATTCAACTTGAAACTTCTATAAAATACTGTATATTTGTTAAGCGTTATTTATAATTTCCTAATGAAATATAGCTCAGAATCCCAAAAAAAAATCAAAGACTGTATATAATGTAAAATCTCATCTACATTCAAGTTATGAAAAAGAAAAAAATGTTTATCTTGAAGTGCACCTATCTGTAAGTAAGTTCCATTAAACATTGTGTGACTTGTTTGACTATCAAAGATTTTCTAAGTTGGGGGATTGAAGTTTTAAAAAATGTTCTTCATTGTCTTGTAAATTGAGGAAGCATCATCTTTATGGAGGGAGAAATTGGGCATGCATTTCATAGCACTATATTCATCCTTAGAGATGTGATAACCTAAATAAATAGGTTGTTCAGAAATAAGAGTTCAGTGAAGTTTATTTTTAGATGAAAGTAATACAGAAGTTGGAAAGACTGTGAATTTAACAGGTGGCAAGTTCATATAACATACTAAAAATGATTATCTAAACTGGCATGGGGATTTAATTTGGATTCCTGCGGTAAGTGGAATGAGACTTGATAACCAAAATGGCCCTTGCAACTCCTTGATTCTATCATACAGTTTATTTCTTTTTAAAAATATATTTTATTAATTTTTTTAACATAATCACCTTGATATTTGGTAAACAGCATGTTATATGGGTTTATATTTACAAACAATCAATAACAATTAGTTTCTATAATTCCATAATCCACTTGGTAGCTTTCCTCGATTTTCTCTTCTTCCAATAATATTCTCATTTATCAGCCTTAAATTAGTACATTTCTTAGTATTTTAATAGATAACAACTGAATATAAACATTTTTCTAGTATTTCTACAAGTAACAACCACATCAATATGAAGCTTCTTTTCTAATTAATCATCTTAATCACCTTATCATAGATCCTGTTTTTAAAGTTCTTATTTAAATTTATTTCCCCCACAATGTTTGGAAACATTTTTACCTGTTAAGATTTTCTTATAGTTAATTACACGTAAGTATTTAAGTCTTTTTTCCTCATACAAGCCATCCCAACAATTTTACATTTCTCATATCTTAAAACAAAAACAAAAAAAGAGAAGAAAAAAAGAAAATAATATACTACTTGAAAGACATGTCTCTCTTAAGCTAAAATACATTTATGTCCAAAGTTTTTTCTATTCTTTTTAACCATATTCAAACAAATATTTAATCTTTAAATATTCTGTCTAATAAATACATAGCTAATCTTTTAAAATTATTCAAAATATTCTAATTATTGAAATTTTCTCAAAATCCATTACATTTGAATATCTAAAACATTTCCCACATATAAATCATCCCAACATTTTTATATTTCTCATATCATAAAAAATAAAAGTACTAAGTTACTTAAGGAGCCTATCCCTCTTAAACTAAAATTCATTTATATCCAAAATTTTATTTCTTTAACCATATTCAAACAAGTGCCTAATCTTTAAATATTCCATCTGATAAGTCTCATCATCTAATTTCTTAATTCTAACTAGTCTTTTCCCCAGACATCTTTCCTAATCAATGTACTCCACTGGACCAGATCTTCCCATAGTTTTCTAGATATTGTTGTAAATACAAGAGACGAGTCAAGTAAGGTGTTTTTGTGGGAGTGTTTCGCCCCTTCGTATTCCTTGAAAATCTTTTTCTTTCTTTCTTAGTTTCTCTTATCATTTTTTGTCTCTCAAGTTCTCGTAGTTCTCCTGATAGCTCTAATTCATTTTTCGAATCTTTGTCCTTAAACTTATTTTGCAATCTTGAAGCATAAGTTGTCTTTTCCATGTCCTATATTTCCTGCAAGTTTTTCTCTGCCTGGGTTAAATCATACTTCCTTCCATTGTTGAATTTCATCTTTAAATCTCTTTTCTCTGGTTTACATTCAGTTATCTGCATTACTTGATCGCTCGCTTTTTTATTTTCTGAAATTTTTTTATTGTGAAGTTAAATTGAAGATGTGTTCATTTAAATTTTCAAAATTATTTTTAATTTCCTCGTGGCTTGAAGTCATTGTCATTTGTATTAGTTGTAACATAGCATAAATTTTCTCCTGAAAAGTATTTTTTTTATTGTTATGTTTTTTCTGCAGATCTCTGATGTTCCATGATAGCCAAAAATCAAAATTTTCCTTTCTCTGCAAACAGCTTTAGAGTCACAGTTTAATGTGTCTTTATAATCCAGGAAGGTCAATTTTTCTTCCTAAATTTTATGGTTCTCACTTTGTAGATAGCCCAAAATGTTTTCTTTTCTTTATTATAGCTGTTCTTTATTTAGTTAAACCATTGAAGATCAGAAAAACTAATTATCTTTTCCTGGGTTTGCCATTTCCTATATTAGTGCAGCTATAATTGCATATTTCCATCCACCACTAATGTCAACACCAGTTCATTTTTTAATTTTCAAAACAGGCCATTGCCTTCTGTTTTCATCAATAATCTTTTGCCAAGAAAGTCTTAACTAATTCCACCAAATTTCACACTTATCCAGATTTAAATCTTATATTCATTTCAATATATTTCTGTCCCCCATAAAAATATAATTCACCACTTCCACCTCTGGGAGGGTGGAACAAAAATCCCCCTCCTCTCACTTTCAGAGGATTTTTGCTTCTTGGGTTTTTTTTCTTTTTTCAGGAAATCAATTATCAAATAGAAAAGAGAAAATCAGTATTCTTACTCAGTTCCAAACATGTTGTTTATGATCAAGCTTAACTTAGTGCTTTTTGGCTTCAGCTGTTTATAGCTTGGGCTAGACTCTGGAGTAAAGCTAGCCTTTCTTCTGTTGGTTTCTGGAGAGCTTTACCCAAACGACCGGATCAACCGCCATCTTTCCGTGATCAGCGGGGCTTCCCTCCTTCTTTGTCACCTCTCTGGGGTGACTTTAGGCCCATTTAGGGTCCCCAAACAGAAAAGAATTGGCTGTAGGGTGTGGAGCCCCGCAATCCCTCAGCTACTTTTGCTACTGCACAAAACCGGAAGCCCTATCATACAGGTTCTTAAGAGCTAAGTATATTACATGAACTAAATCACTATGATTAGTATATCATGAGGTGTGCAAAATAAATTGCTCAATACAGTCTTTGGAGATCCTAACTTTTGTCTTAACCTTACCAAAATATTCTAATGCAGTTTCAATAATTTCAGAAGCATCCTGAATTCAAGATGGTTGTATTCTGAAGTTGAAATGAGATTTTTGAATTACGATGTATTCAGTAAACTGTGCTTCAACAATTATAGCTTAGCACAATCTGATTCCAGCATGTCCTATCCTGGTCCATAGAAATCACAGAGACATAGGTAAATATTTTATCTTTATTTAAAAGGTTTTCTAATTGAACTCTAATGGCAAAAAGTTTGAACAAACAAGAAGGCAGCCAAGGAGTTGAGGAACACAATGGTGAGATAAACAGAGTTGTCACCAACAGATTTGTGAGGACCATGGCTCTCCTTATATTGGGGAGATGTGATCTGGATCTGTTCCTTTTTATGGGGCAGGGTTCTTTCTGGCCAATAGTCTTGCTGAGCACCTTCATTCAGCCCTCCTGTCAGTCGGCCTGTGCATTGGGGGAAATATTAGCTCCACCTCTTGGTCTTCTGAGCCCAGCAATAGCTGCTTTTTCTAGTTGCTAGGCAACTTTTCCAGCTGAATCTCCTGAGGCTCATGATCCTCTTCATCGTCTGAGTCTGAGATAGTCATGACACAATGTTAGAAAGAAATCTTACCTGGTTCATTTCCAAGCTGGAAATAAAGAATGCAGGTAGTTGCTTGAATCAAAGGTGAAGTTTATTCTGAGACTGCAATATACAATTAGCTACTGGAGGCGGACTATGATCATCTATAAGCCCATGACCTGTTTGGTCATCCTTTCAGATATATTTCTTATTTCAAATCCACCACTGTACTCCTGCCATCAGCTACAGTCATGTGATCCCCATTGACTTTCTTTCTGCAAGCTTCCCAATTTTGCCCATTGACTTGTCAGAAGGTATCAGGGAATGTTGTAAATAAGGATCATGTGACTATGGCAGCACATTGTTGACACTGAAATGTCAAGAACTTTCCAGAATTTCATTCCCACAGGTGTAATGGGTCTCAGCATTCTGAAAGTTAGCCCATTTGAAGTACCTTAGTTGAAAACCTTTTGCTCCATTTTACCCAGTTAAAGATTAAAAATACGAGAGTTTAATTTTATAGACAACCTGCCTTTATTCCTCAAAAGTGTACAAAAGCACACTCTAGGAATTCTACGAGAGTGCACTTAGCCAGCATTCTAAGAGGCGGTGCTCTGCAGTCAGGCATCTGGCTGAATTGTGGTTTTAGTATTTGTCAATTGAAAACTGTAATCTCTTTGAGGAAAGGACTTTTTTCTTATTTGATCAAAGAGATCTCAGGTTAAGATCAGACAAAGAGGAATGTTCACTTGATTACATTGGTATTTCCTGTTGCATTTTTAAATCTTTGTCTATACTTATTCTAATTTGTGATTTTAAACCTCCTGTTTGAGGCAGAAAGACTATGTGGTGGGAGGACTTGATTTCCTTCCCATTTCAGCCACTGACTTCCTTTCAGCCTATTACCTATTTCCAGGCAGCCAAACCTTTGCAACAGCTCATTTCTCTTTGTTGGTAGCAATAGTTTGTTACCTGCTTCTGACTCATCCCCTTAGCTGTTCAGCACATCTGTCAAGCCACTAATGGGTGGGGGGAGGGGAAGACAAGACCGTCAGATGGAGACATCTGGAGGCAGCGGATGGGATCAGCAGCAGAGATGGCAGTGACTGCCCTTTCCCTCCTCGTACCTGTATGCTGTATGCTGGACGGGGGACCCTGTGGAACACAGCTGCGAGGGCGTCCTGCCGAGCAGCTGATCAGCATGCGCAAGATGGAGGACGCTTTCCTGTAGGAGCAGCCGGGCTTCTGATGGGAAATGGCTAGAGACCCCCCCAGGGGTCGAGAAACATCTGGGACCCCGGGGATTTTGGCAGTGGAATATCTTAGCCTTCCAGAGACATGTCTGCTGACTCCCTCCCTGCCGAGAATGGACGAATCTGGATGATAACAGCATATGTTGGGTGATGTTAACAGCGTACCCCCACCCTTCGGCCCGCGGCCTGCGAGGAGGTGAGGAGCGTGCAGGGAGTCTGGGTGGGAGGCCGCCGTGGAAGAGAGGAGCTTGGCGGCGGCTCCCTCCCCTCCCCCCTCCCATTATGCGAGCGGACGATCTGCGAAGGGACTGCTGAGAGGCTTCTGGCTTTGGGAGGCCACCGTGAAAGGGAACAGCTTGGCCCCTTCCTCCCTCACTACTACCATATGAGTGAATGGCTGGGAAGGTAGCTGAGAGGCGTGGCCGCCGCAGAAGAGAGGAGTTTAGCAGCGGCTCCCACCCCTCCCCTCCCTCCCACTATGCGAGCGGACGATCTGTGAAGGGACTGCTGAGAGGCTTCTGGCTTTGGGAGGCCACCATGAAAGGGAACAGCTTGGCCCCTTCCTCCCTCCCTACTACCACATGAGTGAATGGCTGGGAAGGTAGCTGAGAGGCGTTGGCATTGGGAGACCACCGCAAAAGGAAGAGTTTGCCCCCCCCACCATCATACGAGTTGGTAGTTTGGGAGGACAGCAGAGAACCGCAGGTGTTGAGGAAGCGGCATGGACCTGGAGGTGAGGGAAGCAACGTCGTTGAGATTGGACTGCCTGGCTCTCTAGCCAGACCCCATCGATGCACTTTATCTGACTGGCTGCGTACTCGAGAAGGACTCTTCTTGCATTGCGAGATTCCCCTCTCTCGCAATCATGGCCCTCTGTTTTACCAAGGGCCTATCTCGAGGACGGACTTTGGAGTCCTGAGAGATGGCATGTATTAAATAAGGGGCTTTGGGGTTTTTTAAACAAGTTTTTAATGAAAGTTTTAAGGGAGGGAAGGGGTGGGGAAGGGGTGTCTAGGGTGGGAGAAGGAATTGTTGGAAGGGAGCAATAAGACAGGCCAGGCAACGGAAGGGGAGGGAGTCCTGAGGGTGCGGATGGGGGGTTGATTAAGGCTAATTTAGTTCCTATTAGTACCGTAAGCGGGAGGGGCAGGTATAGCGGGAGCAGGGGGCCGTATCATAATAAGGGAGTGCGCACCCACTGCTTACGAGTGGTTGTGTGCTCCGACCCCCAAGGCTCAACCGGTTCTCAGGGTTATCCAGAACCACAGGGCCCTGGCTGTAGGCTGGTGCTGTGCAACGCCAGGTCTGTGGTAAATAAGGCCCCCCTCATTCAAGATTTAATTTTGGAGGGGGGAGCAGATCTGGCGGGTATAACAGAGACCTGGTTGGGACCAGAGTGCGGTGTCCCTCTGGTGGAAATGTGCCCACCGGGTTTCCTTGCATTCCACCAGCCGAGAGCTCAGGGCAAGGGTGGAGGAGTGGCGGTCGTGATTAGGGAAGATTTCAGGCCGAGGGAGATCACTGTTCCTCAGACGGCGGGTTGTGAATCCCTCCTGGTGAAGTGGGACCTTGGGGGCCCGAGGGCGGTGTTGATTACGTACTTGGCTCCCTGCCACGTATCAACCTCCCTGCCCAAGCTCCTGGACGTTATCGCCGCGGTGGTGGTTGAGGTCCCTAGGCTGATAGTTATGGGTGACTTCAACCTGCCTTCCGTGGGCGGGGTGTCTGGTGAGGCTCGGGAGTTCATGGCTTCCATGACAGCCATGGACCTGGCCCAGGTAATTCAAGGCCCCACACACACAGGGGGGAACACGCTTGACCTGGTTTTTGTCTCTGGACAGTGGCTGAGTGGTCAGAATATAGGGGATATAGTCATTGAACCCCTGTCATTGTCTGATCACTCTCTCCTATGCCTGGACTTTCTGACCGTTGCACCCCACCGCAGGGAGGCGGAACCGGTGAGATGGTACCACCCCAGGCGGCTGATGGAGCCCGAGCGATTCCAGGCAGAGCTTGGGCCAGTTCCTGAGGTTCGGATACACGACTCGGTCGAAGAGCTGACGGCAGCCTGGGATAGGGCTGCGGCCGGCGCTCTAGACCGGGTCGTGCCTTTGCGGCCTCTGATTCAGCGTGCGTCTCGATCGGCCCCTTGGTATAATGAGGGGCTGAGAGAGATGAAACGCCGGAAAAGACGCCTAGAGAGCAGTTGGAGATCGAGCCTTGCCGAATCTGACCGAACACTGGTAAGAGACCATATTAGGTCCTACCTAGCGGCGATAAAAGCAGAGAAGTGTTCTTACCTCACTGCTCTTATCGCGTCATCAGATAACCGCCCAGCCTCCTTGTTTAGGGTGACCCGCTCCCTCCATCAGGAGGTGAGAGGAGACCCCTTAGAGAGTAGAGCTGAGGATTTCGGAAAATATCTGCATGATAAAATCGCTCAGATATGGGAAGGCTTTGATTTCAACCGGGTGTGTCCGGTGGGAGAGACGGAGTCTGGTCTTGAGACTGTTATCTGGGCTGAGTTTGACCCCGTGACTTCCGAGGACGTGGACAGGTTGTTTGGGGGACTTAGGGCGACCACTTGTTCATTGGACCCGTGCCCCTCCTGGTTGGTGCTGGCATCCCGGGAGGTGGTACGAGGCTGGTTCCAGGTAATTATAAATGCTTCTTTAAGCGAGGGTGTCTTCCCTGCCACCTTGAAAGAGGCGGTAGTGAGGCCCCTCCTTAAGAAGCCTACCCTGGATCCAGCTGTTTTATCAAATTATCATCCTGTCTCCAACCTTCGCTTTCTTGCGAAGGTTGTTGAGAGCATGGTTACCAGACAGTTCCCACGACACCTGGAGGAATCGTTATACTTGGATCCACACCAGTCGGGCTTCAGGCCTGGCTACAGCACGGAAACAGCATTGGTCGCGTTGGTGGATGACCTCTGGCGGGCCTGGGACAGAGGTTGTTCCTCTGCTCTGGTGCTATTGGACCTCTCGGCGGCTTTTGATACCATCGATCATGGTATCATGCTGCAACGGTTGGAGGGGTTAGGTATAGGGGGCACTGTTTTGTGGTGGTTCGCCTCCTTCCTCTCTGGCCGGATGCAGTCTGTGTTGACAGGGGGTCAGAGGTCGACCCCGAGACCCCTTGTATGTGGGGTACCTCAGGGGTCGGTCCTCTCGCCCCTACTGTTCAACATTTATGTAAAACCGCTGGGTGAGATCATCCGTGGTTTTGGTGTGGAGTACCATCTGTACGCTGATGATACTCAGCTGTACGTTTGCACGCCGAACCACCCCAACGATGCTCTTGCCATGCTGACCCAATGCCTGGAGGCCGTGCGGGTCTGGATGGGGAGGAACGGACTCAAGCTCAACCCTTCCAAGACCGAGTGGCTGTGGCTACCGTCGTCCCGGTTTAGTCAATTGACTCCTTTGTTGTCTGTTGGGGGCGAAACAGTGGCCCCCGTGGAAAGGGTTCGCAATTTGGGAGTCCTCCTGGATTCACGGCTGTCTTTAGAGGACCATCTGGCAGCCGTGGCCGGGAGGATGTTCTATCAGGTTCGCCTGGTATGCCAGTTGCGTCCCTTCCTAGACCGGGACTCGCTATGCACAGTTACTCATGCCTTCGTCACTTCCAGGCTGGACTATTGTAATGCTCTCTACATGGGGCTCCCCTTGAGGTGCACCCGGAGGCTTCAGCTGGCCCAGAATGCGGCCGCGCGGGTAGTGACCGGAGCGCCATGGCGTGCCCATGTAACATCGCTCCTGCGCAAGCTGCACTGGTTGCCGGTGGCCTTCCGGGTGCGTTTCAAGGTGTTAGTGACCATCTTTAAAACGCTCCATGGCATTGGACCCGGATATTTACAGGACCGCCTTCTGCCAGCAAATACCTCCCGCCGTCCGGTACGCTCCCACAGAGTCAGTCTCCTCAGGGTGCTGTCGGCCAGACAATGTCGGCTGGCGACCCCCAGGGGGAGGGCCTTCTCTGTGGGAGCTCCAACGCTTTGGAACGAGCTCCCCCCCGAATTCCGTACGTTGACGGAATTGCGTTCCTTCCGTCGAGAATTAAAGACATATTTATTTCGACAAGCCGGCCTGGGATAGTAGCTCCGGTTCCAAAAAGGCCATATTTGTTTTTAGGGGATTGAGTTTTAAGATTAAGCATTGGTTTTAAATGATCGGACTAAATTACTTTTAGGTAATTGGGTTTTTAAATGATTGGGCCAAATTATTTAATTTATTTTTAATAATTTTACCTTTTGTATGTTAATGTTTTTAATTGGGCTGTACACCGCCCCGAGTCCTTCGGGAGGGGGGCGGTATAAAAATCATAAAATAAAATAAAAATAAAATAAAAAATAAAATGGTGGGTGGGGCCTGCCTCGCTTCCTTGCCTTGCTGCCATACTGGAGCTCACGCCAGATGCTGGCTAGGTGGGTGGGGGGTGGGGCCAACCGGGAGGCATCTATTTAGAGCGTTGGGAGGCGGTTGCTCCCAGTGCTGACTTTGTTTGCTGTTTGTTCGACTACTGCATGCCAGAGCGTTCCGTAAATAAACCGACCACCTGTGAATTCAACGGCTTGTTTCTTGTTGGAGCCAGGGGTGTGGCAAGGACCTCTGACAATATCTTTGTACAACATGTTGACTTTTTTAAATATAGAATTGTTTGTTAATATTGTTATCATAATAAAGCTTATGCATGGATGGGATATGACTTGGAGTCTTGCTTTTCCTATCTCCAAATCTTCTTCCTACAATGCTGCTGTTCCCTTCCTGCAACTCCTGAGCAGAACTGGCTAAATAAGCTGCTACCAATCACTTTACTTCAAATAAATAATCACTTCCACTTTATTAAAAAAAAAAGGCAACTGTCCTCCCTTTTTTAAATAGCCTGACCTGGCAGGAAGGCTAGATCCCTTTCCCAGAATGAACACCACTAGTTCATTAAGAATTTACATCTTTGTTATAAATAATATAGTCAGACACTAAGAAGAAAGTTGAAAATAAAAACAAGGAACGATCAATTGCTATTGGATAAAGTTAATTTCACTTTTAGTTCAAGGACTATCTGTTTCCTCAGCCCCAGGCTTCCCCCTGTGAAGTATATAACAAATGTATATGTTATAATTTTTCATAATATAGATTAGCTTATATCTTATAAAAGCACTTTAGAGTCAATATTTTAAGGTATAATCCTATAACCAAAGAGCAGCCACATTTAACCTTGTTAAAGTGATGACATACACAACTTTTGGTTTTAAGCAGGCATTAGTTACATTGTATAGATAGGCAAGGGAATGGAGTTGATACATTTGTATCATCCAGCTTAGACAAACAGGCTCCTATTGTGAGCTTAGTTGGTTGAATGTCACTAAGGGAAAGATAAAGGTAAAACAAAGAGGAATTATTAATGGTACAGCTGCAATCTCTAATAATTTTATTAGGTGGTTGGAAAGCATGTGACTAGATTGGACCTATTAACTGGGTCTGGAAAGGAAGGATGTGGCATATTCTATGGGACAGGTATGAAGGTTTATGCTGAACTAATTTAGGTGTGGTCTTGGGAATATATTTGCCGAGATCCATCAGCCTTTGCAAATGCTTCAATAAAACTTGTTTTGTTTTCCAACACTTTTGAAGTAGACTTTATTTTATCCCTTACACACACACACACACACACACACACACACCCCTCCCCAAAACAGGATTACAGGCCCATATTTCAATCCATAAATTAAAACAGAATAAATGCCACAGTAACTGTTACTGATCCTAGCTTTTTGCTCAAATTCATGACCTTTAGCCCTGTTATTTTTTCTTGCTTTTTGCCAGCCTCACAGGAAAGAAAAATACAAGTCTAAAAGGACAAAGGCAACATGGAGTCCTCCTTCTCTCTTAATGTTATTTTCTTCTTAAATTTTGCTTCTGTTGTTAAATGCTGTGTAGAATCTTTTGGGACTGGAGTGGGTTGTATGAGTAAATGAGAAAGCAAGCCTGGATGGACAGATCAGTTAATTTTCCTTTATTCTTCCAGTATCTGGACCCTTTGAAGTGGAACTTCCCCATGATCGTTAGAATTACAAAACTCCTAATAGGCTTGATGAGAGTATAATCAATCAATCTTTCATATGCATTTCAGCATAAAAACAAGTTGAGAGATAAAAATACTAACAAAGTGCTTTCAGAAAAAAGTTATAGTTTAAATGGTACTATTAAGTGGAAATATTAATATTACTGTTAATAACTTTCAATTACAGTGGATTGATTGGGACTGATAAATGTTTGTGTGTGTATACATAATACACTCATACTGTATAATGCAAACTTAGGAAATTTTGATTTATTATTACAGTCTTTGACCAGTATTTTAAATAAGAAAATAGATTGCTAGAAAGTCCTCTGTCAATAATTTGTCATAAACAACAGAGCAACACAACTAAAACTTATAAAATTATAAAAGAAAAGGTTCTTGACTCATGTTCAATGTTCTTGGCAGTAATACAAGAGGTTCACTATTTTCCTCTTCAAGGAATTTTTTTTTCTGATATCTCAGCCTAGCTTATAACCCTGTGATTTTTCTAATGGTTTCTCATCCAGATCTTAAGTAGATCCTACCTTATATAGCTTATATTAACACCTTGCCCCTAGCCAGTGTATGTTTCTGTGTATGTTTGTGGAGTGATTGGTTTCTTTTAGCTTAAGGGTTTTTTATAGATATGTGTTTATTGTAATTTCTATCATGCTGTGAGCCGCCCTGAGTTCTTTGGAATAGGGCGGCATAGAAATTAAATAAATAAATAATAAATAATTTCTGGTAATAATTTAGCCATGTTCAGCTAACTGCTACTGCATGTGCTGTATAATATATATTGTATAAGAATAGATTCTATTGTAACATTTCAAACATAGTAATCACTACAAAAAAAGAGTACTAGTAAGATTTTTTACATATTAAAAAGCACTCTTTCCAAAGATCTTGTAATCTGAAAAATGAGTGAGCAAGGACTACAAGATGGTACTTTTTAAAAAGAAATTGGAGAGATTGTACAATTCCCAATGTGGAAATAATTGTATGGAATTATGTGTGGAAAAAGTCTGGTGAATACCAACTTCATAGAAGTATAAAATGGCTAGACATGAGTCTAACTTCCATACAAATAAAATACAGGTAGTCATAATTTAACAATCAGTCACTTAGTGGCCATTCGAAGTTATGACAGACCATCCATATCTGAAGAAGCTTCTTGGATGAGAAGTGAAATGTCTTCAAAGAAAAACAAAGAAAGTCCTGTTACCTCTTGAAAAAGCACCTTTAAGACATCTAAAGCTACTTATGAGCTCTCTTCAAAGTTACAGCTGCTGCAGCATCTCATGGTCATTCACACCCCGCTTCACCTCCCCCATCCCACTCTGTCAAGTCACTGCAGGCCTTGGGCCTGCTCCCCACTCCCCCAACATCCATTGCATACTTATATTTTGAAGTTTTCTGGACTTTATGTTGGGAAGGAGAGCAGACCATTCATTTCTTGGTTGCGTGGCTGCCTCCCGGGAACTGCTGTCACTTTCAGTCTACCGACAATTACTTGCAGTTGCTGTGAAATGGCGGCCACTTCCAGAGGCCGCCCCATGTCTACAGATGGACAGTTCCATTCTGATCCTCTAACACAGTCTGAAGAGCACTGAGGAAAGATCCAGAGATCTTGAAAAAGTATGTACGCAAAGGATGACGGAGATTGGGGAGGGGCCCTAAGCCCTGTGGGGAGCCAGTGGGAGGAAAATCTTGCCTGGACCCCCTGGAGGAGGAAGGCTGCAGGGATGTGCTGGGAAAGAAAGCAGACTCAAGAGTTGTGGGGATTCCAAGGGGCAGGAAGCCAATTAGGAAATGGGGGAAGTCTTGGAAAGCCCAGAGTAGGAGGGACTGGGCTAGTGCTAGGTCTCCCATGGCCTCCCCCACCTTGGAGACTCTGTGTGTTCTGCTTAACAACTCATGCATTTGTTTAACAACTGCATCACAGAGAAGAGGTGAGGATTGTTAAACAAGCTGTCTCACTTAACAGTCATCACCACTTGCAGCCATAATGGGCAGGCTCCATTATGGTCTTAGGTCAAGGGCTATCTGTAACTGATCATGTTATTCTGATTTAGCACTACGTACTATTGCTCTATTCCCTCAATTCTTACTAGAAGTTTCAATAAATATTAATTTGCTCTTGCTGTCTTCAATATGTTGTCACTGATGTTCACAGATGAAATCAAAAAAGTCAAGATGGCAATCATGACTGCATGTTTGAAGTCACATTCCTTTGTTACTTCCTTATTGGCACCCTTAGGTGATTGCATCCTATATCTTGACTTTTTTTGTCTCTATCCTCTGAGACACAGTTAATTGTTGCTCAGTTGTTCATTCTCTTTCAACTTTGTCATATGATAGAAATAATTTTGCCAGGATTGCGCCTGTGAAAAACAACTTTTTCAAATACCCCTAAGCTCCTGCTTGGGTCATTATGACAGCAAGGATCGCCTTACTATTTTGTTGGCCTCTTTTTTTGATGGCTTTCCATTTGCCCAATCTTTTCCAGTGTTTCTTAACTTCACATCATCTGTTCAAAATACAGTACAGTACCTAAACTGTACAACTTACAGTTCAATTCTTCTTTCTTCTGCTTGAGTTTCTGAAGTCAATATTTGAATCTCTATGTTTTCTGAAAGTTCAATTGCATTTTCTGGAACTCATTCCAGAGTCACATGTGTTCTTCTCAGCTGTGTATGTATGAAAAAGTTATTGGATGAATCTAATTATATTTTGGTACAGTATGGAGGCAGCACCTCTATCACAGAATCATAGGACTGGAAGAAATCATTTAGGCCACAAAGTCCAAGTTACTGTTCAATGCAGGAATCCAATTAAAGGATCAAACCCTGATGGCTGCCCAACCTCTACTTGTACACAGCCAGCAAAAAACATCACCACCAAACCAAGGCTCAAAATGAAATAAGGCTCAAAATGAACTAAGGCTTGCAACCAAAGTCAAAAATAACAAAAAAAAAGCTTCTTTCAACATGTAAAAAACAAGAAAAAGGTGAAGGAAACGATTGGTCCATTAGTGGGGGAAAGTGGTAAGAAAGTGACAAGCAACAGGGAGAAAGCAGAACTATTCAACTCGTTTTTTGCATCTGTCTTTACACAAAGGGAAAAAACAGACCAACCTACCAAAAATAGTGCCATAAAAAACAGAATAGAAATGCAAGTTAAGATGGGCAAGAAAATGGTAAGTGAGCACCTGTCCAGCCTAGACGAGTTCAAATCACCAGGACCAGATGGATTATACCCCAAGGTTCTGAAGGAACTGGCAGATGTGATCTCAGAATCACTGAACTATATTTTTCAAAGATCCTGGGGAACTACCAGAGGACTGGAAAAGAGCTGATGTAGTTCCCATCTTCAAAAAAGGGAAAAAAATAGATCCAGGAAACTACAGACCTATCAGCCTAACCTCAATACTTGGGAAGATTCTGGAAAAGATAATCAAACAACGAATCAGCGAACACCTAGAGGCAAACAAAGTCATTACTAAAAGCCAACATGGGTTTGTCAAAAGCAGATCATGCCAGACAAATCTTATTGCATTCTTTGACCAAGTGACAAAATTAGTGGATCAGAGGAATGCTGTGGATATAATTTACTTGGACTTCAGTAAGGCATTTGATAAAGTAGATCACAACCTGCTACTTGACAAGATAGAAAAATGTGAGTTAGACAGCATCACCACCAGATGGATTTGTAGCTGGCTGACCGGCCGTACTCAACATGTGGTCCTCAATGAAACAGCATCTACATGGAGGGAAGTTTGTAGTGGGGTGCCCCAGGGCTCTGTTCTGGGCCCAGTGCTCTTCAACATCTTCATCAACGATTTGGACGAGGGGATAGAGGGGAACTCATCAAATTTGCAGACGACACCAAGCTGGCAGGAATAGCCAACACTCCAGAAGACAGGCTTAAGATACAGGAGGATCTGGCCAGACTTGAACACTGGGCGCTATCTAACAAAATGAAATTCAATGGTGAAAAAAGTAAGGTTCTATATTTAGACAAGGAAAACCAAATGCACAGGTATAGTATAGGGGGTACCTTGCTCAACAGTAGTAACTGTGAGAGGGATCTCGGAGTCCTAGTGGACAATCACTTAAATATGAGCCAGCAGTGTCCTGCAGCTGCCAAAAAAGCCAACACAGTGGTGGGCTGCATTAACAGAGGGATAGAATCAAGATCACATGAAGTATTAATATCACTTTACAATGCCTTGGTAAGGCCACACTTGGAATACTGCATCCAGTTTTGGTCACCACGATGTAAAAAAGATGTTGAGACTCTAGAAAGACTACAGAGAAGACCAACAAAGATGATTAGGGGACTGGAGGCTAAAACAAATAAGGAACGGTTGCTGGAATTGGGTATGTCTAGTTTAAAGAAGAGAAGGACGAGGGGGGACATGATAGCAGTGTTCCAATATCTCAGGGGCTGCCACAAAAAAGAGGGAGTCAAGCTATTCTCCAAAGCGCCTGAAGACAGGACAAGAAGCAATGGATGGAAACTGGTCAAGGAGAGAAGCAACCTAGAACTAAGGAGAAACTTCCTGACAGTTAGAACAATTAACCAGTGGAACAACCTGCCTCCAGAAGCGGTGAATGCTCCAACATTGGAAGTTTTTAAAAAGAGACTGGACAGTCATTTGTCTGAAATGGTATAGGGCTTCCTGCCTGACCTCCAAGGTCCCTTCCAACATTATTATTATTATTATTATTATTATTATTATTATTATTATTATTATTATTATTATTATTATTATTATTATTACCTCCTTCCTAGGTTCTGAACACCCAACTGCTTGGAAATTTTCCCCATCATTGTAACAGAATGTGCCTTTTTATAACCCAAAACTATTATTTAGAATGCTGCTCTTGGATGACATCGAATAAACAGTGTCTTCTCTGAAACTCTTTCAGTATCTGAGAAGCAGTGTCACATTCCTCCTTAACTTTCTCTCCTCATGAACAAATGTATTATGCCTAATTTTCAGAAGAGTTCAAGTGCAGATCCCTTGTGAGATTAGATATGCCTAAATTGTTAGTGTTAATTATCTCACTTATCACTAGACTACATTAACTTTACCTATACATTCTTAGGTGAAAATAAGCTGTTCGAATTGAGTTTGTGCAGGACCAGATTTGCAACTATCTTTATCCTTTCTGTGTTCAGCTTTTACATTCAGGCTCGTTTGTTTTTTTTTAAAATGTTTATTCCAGCATCACGTGGGATTGTTTTCCCTGCAGTACTAAATACCTTCCCTTATAATTCAGCTCTGTGTATCTGGAACCAGCAGCCGTTCTCATTTCTGGCAGAGCTGAGAAACGGGACTGAGCTAGAATGGCTGACACCCCTGGTGTAGGTCAGAAACAGACAGACATTTTCCCCTCAGTAACTCATAATTCAAGAAATGGAGCAGAAGACGCTTCCAACAGCAACATGGAGACATTCCCTTTCTGTGAAGTGGAACTTCAGAAATCTGAGATAGAAAAGGGGTTTATTCTTTTTTAATCATACTTCGATTAGAATTTCTGCTGAAATGTTTTAGCAGTTCTTTTTCATCTCCCGCAAACCCGGAATGTTGAAAAAGTAATGACTGTATTCAACGGAGGCTGTATTATTGCCTCTGAGCCTGTCAGAGATCGTTTTTTTTTTTTTTCCTCTATTGAGGCAGACATAAACGTGCGCTGCAGAGGCTTCCAAGCGCCTGCGCTAAAATGCTGTCGAATGCTGGATCAACTACGGACTGAGAAGCTCCGCCCAGGGCGATATCCTAATATGGAAAGTAATCCCTCGGGTGACGTCATGGGCTCGCTGCGCTCTAATGTGGGGCAGGTTTTCTGCTGAATGACTGGCTGCCTGGCAATCGGGAAAGGCTGTTACAGGAGCTTTGGAGAGAGAGCTTCGTTGCGGAGGTCAACCAAGGGGAGGAAATGAGGGGCCTGCAAATGGAAGAGATGTGGTTGCGGGAATCTCGAACAGAGGCCACCCCGCGAAGGCTGTGAAAGAGGGGGAAATCACATTGCCTGACAATAGGAGGAAGCTGGCAGATTGAGCTATAGTGGGATGTCTTCCCACAGGAATTCTTCTATTTTTAAATCTCACTCCTTACTACGCTTTACTATGAATGCATCAAGCCCTCTAGGAAGCTTTAAGGCTACAGTTGTCCCACCTAAACAAAGATTCTAAAAGCAAACGGCTGTCTAAAGAGACCAGGAGATGGAAGGGCATTGTGTTATAAACTAGATTTCTTCCATCACCAAGAGGAATATTAAATGCAAAAGGCTCAGGATTTATTCTTTAAAAGACATCCTATGTTTTCATATGGAAAGCCTCATTCATAAAGACTCCTATTTTTACAAATATTGATTTGCATCTACCTCTTTTCCTCCAGTAAATACATGTCTGATCAGTTTGTAAAGAAAAAATAGATAGTATATTTGTCCAGAATCCAGAAACAATAAATTCTGGTTTAGTGTTAAGTGCTTTCATAGACCAACATCAGCTGCAGAAAGTACAGTCACAACTATATTATAACTTACAGGATTTTTTTTCCTGGTGTATTTAGGATCACAACCATTGACTTGGGAATAATACTCTGGATTCAATGAAATTACTTCTGAGTAAATTTGTGGAGGATTATGCCATAAGTCTTTAATATACCATAAGAGTTTAAGACTCTACAGTAGGGGTGTATTTGGAAACTCAGATCAAATGCACTATAACACTAATAATCTGTAATACCTGAGATTATTAAAGGTAAAAAGTATTAGCATATTGGTGGTTTGGTTGACTAATGAGGCTTTGATGAGTATTTGCTGTGGTGAGTTCATCCTTGAAACAAAGTGGTCTGACCTCTTCTTAAGAAGCCATCTCTGGTCCTAATGGTATTGTACAAATATTGTTCTGTCCTCAACCTCCTTTCTTAGGGAAGGTTATGAGAAGAAGGTCACACTGCAACTTCAGAGAGCCCTAAAGGGAATTATCCATTCCCTTCCAATTGGGATTTCAGGTCTGGGAATTGGATCAAGATGGCATTGATTACGTGTGTGGATGATCTCTGGCAAGGATTAGATGTGTGGGATGTGTTCATACTAGCTCTCTTTGATCTTAGCAGTTTTGAATACTGTTGATTGAAATATTGGGCCAGCTCAGAGAATTAGGACACAGAATTACAGTGTTCTAGTCATTACCCCAGGGCCAGTTCTATTCATGTTGATAGGTGTGGAGAAATCTGGCCCGGGATCTCTTCTCTCTTCCCTCAGGGCTCTTTTCTCTTCCTGCTCCTGTTTAATATCTATATGAAGCCCATAGTTAAGGTCATCTGCCAGCACAGAGTTAAGCACCATCAGTACACTGATGATACTCAGTTATACACCTTTATCCCAAGCCAATCAAGAGACTTTCTCTCTCAGTGCTAGGAAGTTATGGGGGTATGGATGGGGATGAACTTGTCTCTGGATCTAGGGATTTTCTGTCCTTAGTTCTCAGTGGGATTGTAATGATCCAGATAGAATTAGTATGACATTTGAGGGTCTTTCTGGGCTTCCAGTTCCTGTTCAAAGAACATAGTAGCCAGGGTCCTGAGGCCTTTGCATAAATTTATCTTGTGTGCCAATTAAACCCTTTCATGTACAGGGAGGCACCACTTACAGTCTCTCATGGGTTGGTCACCTCCCAAATGAATTATTACAATGCACTTTGCATAGGGCTGTCCTTGAAGGTCACATGGAAGCTGCAATTGGTCCTCAATGTAGCAGCATAGTCAGATATAGATACACCTTTGTAACACCACTGTTCTGTGAGATGCACTGGCTCCCAGTAGGCTCCCAGTTGCTATTTAAGGTGTTGGTAATCACTTATAAAGCCCTTCAATCTCTGATGGTTTTTGTTAAGGGTTTTGCCGACATTCAGGAAAACTTGAGCAGTCATTGTTACAATAAACTGAAAATCAGTCTTTCTGACCAATTTGAAAAGGGAGTGTAAAACTGGTGACTTGTAAATATGGGATGATGGAGAGACCAAAATCTGGAAGTGGGACGAGGAAGGCGTTTCAACTTATAAAAAACTATAAACTTCAATTGCAAAACTGCCTTTAGATTTATGTATTTATTTTGCAACTTTGTGGAGCTGGATTTAATTTGTTCTGTTTTCCAATAGAGATTATGGGCTTTTCCCATTTGTACATAAGAATAGTACAATGACAGTGTACGCCCTGGCAACATCTTTTTCTCCCATGTATCATGACATGGCCTTCATCTCAGCCCCAGTCTATAAAGGCAATGGGCTTTTGCCATTTTTAGCTAAACCACTATAATAATACAATTTCGTCTATAAGCTAATAGTATCCCATGACAGTTACACCATATATAAAATCTTAGCTTCCCATGACTGTTACAGCATATGTAAAACATTTAGACTTCCCAGCATTACATCAGAGGCAAAATGAGGAGAACAGTAGTGGATGTATCAGACAAATATTTCTTGTTCATTTCAGGCTGTGCATGCTCCCTCGACTTTGTCTGTTTCCTTCTCAAAGAGCTGGTTTTAGCAGTACTGTGCCAGTGGTCTAGCAGAACCTCACAATATCAAAGACAGGCTGCCAGTGTACAACCAATTGTTTTCTGATCACATGCCTTATACACAAAATCAGACAGCACCATTTGGCAGGGAGTCGGAATAGATGCAGTAGAGGCAGGATAGGGACTAGCAATAGATGCTGCAGATTTATCACCAAAATGGGTTCTGCTGACTTCCAGAAGATACATAGCACTTTAACTCAGCAGAGGGAAAAGTCCTAAGATTTATGATGTTTATGATGACATCAAGCAAGGGCCACTTAGAGAATGACACAAGTGCTGCATGAAGAAGTTTGGGAAATGAAAATAGTAGCACTGTAGTAGTTCCCTGTGTTCCTGTACTTAGATCATTACAACTGTAGTTTATCTTGTAACAGATCAGTGTAAAGATTAGATTGGTAAATTAATTCTTTTTTTAAAAAATCTACATTGCTTAACCAGCAGTGCCTCATTCAATTAGTTTTCTTGTCTGGTGGATGGACTTTTTTTTTCCTTTGGATTGCTTTGGCACAGAGTAAGAAAATCTGGCAAACTCAATATATGCATAGTAAACCTAAAAAGAAAAAAAGAAAACAATCGCCAAATTAGATCTCCATCTCCTTTCATTTCTGAAGAGTTCGGTTCTCTGAATGTGATTTTAGATTCAATAGGCTCTGTATGGAATTACCAAGTCTCTAAGCAAGGACTGGATTCTAATTCACCTCATTTAGTAACTAAGCATTTGACAACCTTGCCAACATTCTCAGCCCAAAACTGAACATAAAGGCTGCTATATATCTGTAGGGCATTTCTCTTATCTGCCGATCACGTCTCTGAATCTCAAAATGCATAGGAAAAGAGAGGGCAAGCATCATATGGCTTTATAAAATGTCTCCGGAAACAGAGTTTGACAGCATTTGAAGTTTGCAAAGCAGAATTAATGATGTGGTGAATGAGATGATCATCTGGAGAGCCTGAAGAAAAACAAAACTAAACAAACAGATGGGTTTCCTTGTTCTGTAAATGCAATGAAAGCTGGTTTGTAAATTCCTTCTTTGTAATACAGAAGTTGTAATTTCCAGGTCCTGAAACTCCACCCCCAGTATTGTCTCACCTGGAATATTTGTATACAGAACATGGGCAGTAACAAATGAGAAGAATGTACTGAGACCAAAAACCTGTAAGACTGGAAACATCCATCTAGGCTGGCATACTGTATTCTCTGTCTATCTGTATCTAGAAGGAAAAATCTTTAAGGACATCAAAAAAATTAAAAGCAGGTCTTTGGCATATAGCTATCAACTGTTGGATTAAGAATATTGCTTAACTAGGTTAAAAAATTATGTCTTTTAGAAACTTATTATAAGCAAGTTAATTCTTTCTGCCTAACATATGCCACAAGATTGTGGCATAGCTAAAATATGATAATTGTAGTGTATGTGAACCTAAGTAGAGCTAGTACAACAGGAAGAATATAAACAAGCCAGCAGATGGAACCATTCTCTGGGACTCCATCTTGTACCATCCAAGGAAATATAGGAAAACGATGGGACAATAAAACCCGTCTTTTACACAGCTTTGCTGTTTGTAATTGGCCAGCAGGGCAGAGATCAAAATAGTCTCACTAGAAGTCAGAGATAGGAGTGCAGTTCTCAAAGAACTTCTTTATGTGAGGAGATTAAAATGAATATATGATTTGTACAAGAGTTTAGATGAAGCACATTATGACTTTTGTTACCACTTAAAAAAAATATTTGGGAACATTTGGAGTGTTTACAAAAAAATGTTGTCATGGCCTAGGAATTGGTACAGTGTACTAATAATGTCACTGCTAGGAATGTATTTATTTATTACACATAAGTAGAATTTCCACACTTCATTCCCATCAAAATTATAGTCAGGTCAGGCCCTGCTTCGGGTTTCTTTCTTTGTTTTTGAGATCAGCCAAGGCTGATCAAATAGTGCTATCTGAATATAACTTATCATTAGATTTTTCTTTCTTTAAGGGTCAGCATTTTATATACAGATGCCATTAAAATGGTTCTTTTGTCAGCTGAAAAGCAGGAATTAAAATGTTAATGTTGAAGGTTTTTCTTTTGAATTTTACTGAATATCTTATTGCTCTATGTGTCTTGTGATAATATTATTGATATGTTACCATTATCATGTATTATTAAAGAATTTTGTCTTTATTATAAGGTGCTAATAGGTTTTACTATAAATGGTAAGCGCATGTAAATTGCAGTTATGAATCCACCGAGAACTAATATGGCTTTATGCTCTTTATTTCCCTTAACTGGTTTTAGCAAATAAGCACCAAAATATAAGATTTCTGCACATGAAGAGCGGCTAATGCTGAACCCCATTACAAAATCTAATCAACTGGGAGGAATGATAGGCAAAAGTAGATTCAATTCTTCTTCCTTTACAAAACTGCTGATTTGTTCAATTCCAAACTAACAGGTTTTCATGGGCTTAATTGTTGTTGCTACGCAAAACTGCTCAGATGCACAAAAACAAAACCATCACACTATTCCCTTTTGGGTTAAACAAGTAGTACAGAATAGAGAAAAAGAGTTCTGCACCAAAGAAGCTAAAGGCCTGAGAAGGAAAAAGAAAAGGAAATGTATCTAGACATTCATTTTTACTATAATACTTGCAAACCTTACATATTCTCCATTGCTTTCATCACATCCATGTGCCATTTCATATAGTGCCTCCCAGATGTTTAGTACCATCAATCACCTCACATCATCTCAGTTAAGGAGGCCCTGTCTGGCCTACACATTGTTCACATAAGCTAACTTTTAGGAGGGGGAGAGGTGGAATTAGAAGATTTTAAATAGGGATATGGGAGTTTCGAGATAGTGGTGGCTATTATGGAATTGTTCATAAAACAAACATTTTTTAATCTTCTTTTTTTCAGGATCTCATCATTCCAAGAACTTTTCCTAACTCCCAACCTTCTTTCATATATTTATAATATTTTATACATTTATATGATCAAACTATCACAAAGTACTTCTTTTCAATGGTCACACACTTATTCAATTCACATTCATTTAGCAACCATTTATTTTGTCCCCTTTCTTTTACTGCATATATTCTGTAAGCACCCAATTCCCACTACATTTAATTTTTGTTTCTCTTGACGTACCCAGGACTCACTTCTATATGATAAACTGCACAGAAACATACTCTTATGCATAGCCACTTTTGCTTGACAAACATTCATTCCTTGCAACAGACATTTTACTCACTACCTTAAGGTATCTGTGTGCCTTAAAATTTCTCCATCCATTTCCCAGTCCTAATATACTTCCTTTGAAAGTATACAAATTCTTCTGTTTGTTCTGGTTTCTCAGCATTTATAATGTGCAATTACTCATTCCATTTTTCCTTTCAAACAGTAAAACAGTGCTGTTTGACATATTGATTTTCAGATTCACTCTCCTCATCACATCAATCTACCTAATATTTTCTGAAAAAATCGTTTGGATTCTCAGCCAACAACATAGCAACATCTGTATACAAAAGAACACACACATTTCAAGATACCACAGATGTTCCTTATACATTTATCCATAAACAATCAAATGAGAATCACCTAACCTTATCGTATGCATACATCATATATGGTTCTTATCACGTTTAGCAACCAATCTTCATACATATATCATTCCACAATACAAGCCAATTCACTTGATACTTTCTCTAAATCAGCATATAGAATGAACTTTTTTACATTGATGTTTCTTAGTGACCTGCTAAAGAGCAAAAATCTGGTTGGCACAGCCCCTGTCTGATAGAAGGCCACACAGCAGTTCCCAAATTTTGCTCATTTAGTCAGAATTTTGCCAAACACCTTCCCAGGCACGCTTAATAAACTTGACCTCCTGAAGATTTTCTCTTTTGTTTCTACTATCTTTCCATTTGTGTAAGGAAACAATAATAGCATTCTTCCCATCATCAGGCATGAATATGTCTTTGCACATTTATTAAATGAGCTGCACAGCCACTCCATAAACAAGCCATATCCTATTTTAACATTTCTCTAGTTACATCATCTCTCATTAACCTGTAATCTTCCTGGTACAGCACTTATAACTTCCTTTCTACTTTTTTTGGTGGTGGAGGTGGGGAAGGGCCTTTAACATTTATACCATTCATTTCAGTTCCACTCCAACATATTACTATTATTTCTATATCAATTTCTAAAATTCTCCTTCCATCGTTCTCTCCCTTTGGTTTCATCCCATATTATTTCTTCACTTTTATTTTAATGTCGATCACTTTGGGAACTCCATCAGAAGACAGTAATTGCAGCTCCGAGTTGAACTGTGGAGTCCTTGGTGTTCTCTGAGCTTGGTTGTTTTCTTGCAAACTGAAGTTCATTACTGAACTAGGTAACATCATCAGTGCTATATCTGCTTCAAACTTTAGAGTTCCTTGCTTAGCCATCTTCACCCACTTCCAAAATAATTTTCTATTTCCATCAAAAGTGTTCTGTATTTTCTTTGCCTCATTTTATCTGAACTATTCAGTGTTCTTTTTTTGACATTCTTTGCCACTATCCATTCTTCTCTATACATCTTACACATAGATTATTCTCATCTATGTTTTAACAATATTCTCTTGTGACACTTTTTCTTTATAGCCTCTGTCATGTCTTCATTCCACATCTTTTTCCGTACTTACTTCTCTCATTCTGTTGGTACAGCAGTCTGCTTTCTAATACTTATTTATGCAGGACTTTTAGTTCTCTTCCTCCAGTCACTCTACATTCATTCTTGTTTAATGTATTTTTTCTTCCAGCTTCACTATTGAAACACTCTTTCTCTTCGTTTTTGGATGTCTCTTTCTATATAACTGTGCCAGGTACTAACCATGCTATGCAGTTTTTGAATAATTTTTTATCCCAGAACTGGTACCCCCAGGCAGTGCCCTTCTGCAGCACACAGTTTGTTCGGTGGGTGGTGGCAGCCTTGTAGACACAGCATCAGAAAGGAGGGACAACAGTTTTGCCCTGAATATGCAACATAGTAGATCTTGATTAATCAGCTAGGCAACCCCCTTGTATGTTTGAAGTTATACAGGGTATCTGGCAAATGATCATCAGAAATCCAAATCAGCATCCCTCATTCTGTTTGAAACCTTATGATGAAGAAAAGCAGGAGTGCTAAATCTGCCCTGACACCATTTCAGACTTGCAAATCAATTTCCTTTTATTCATTCTGACTTGGAATCAAGGCTAACTATTGAGTCTAGGAATCAGAAGACTATGCTTTTCTTACTGTGATTGCTCCCTTTTAGTTTGTTCATTTGGAAGAAACTGGCCTTACACCTAGAAGCTTGATCCTGTCACTTAGGTGAGGATGGGATTTGTTATTAACTAAAGCAAAATGGTAAAAACATGTGTTTTTTGTTTTTGTTTTCCCTTCTTTGTCCACAAGCAAATAATGAGAATTAGTTCTAAGTGACTGTGGGATGAATATCCATTTCAAAACTGTTTCAGATATGATTCTGGGATTGAAATATTCTTCCTTGCTCTGATCAGTGAATGAAGCTGAGACCCAGACAGGAAGCATGTCTCTCTTTGGGATCGTATAGTTCAGTGGTGGCGAACCTATGGCACGGGTGCCAGAGGCGGCACTCAGAACCCTCTCTGTGGGCAAGCGCGCTGTCACCCCAGTCCTAGGCCTTCAGCTGGGTTTTATAAAACCTTTTCGCTTTAGGCCTCTGCTGCCGTGTGCAAAAAAAAAAAAAAAGGTCCAATCAGTCAATTTCAACTTCCCACGGAAAAAAAAATATCTTGCAAAGTTGGAACTGATTGATTGAACTTTTTAGTCCACCCATCGGCTGTTACCACCGCAGTAACGCCCACCCAATGGGCCACACCTACCCAATAGGCCACACCCAGCAAATGGGCCACACCCACCCAGCACAGGACGATGCATAAGTGGGTTTTGGGTTGCAATTTGGGCACTCAGTCTATAAAAGGTTCGCCATCACTGCTATAGTTCCTTAGCAGCATTCTGTATCACTGGCCATTTGATTCTTTTCCACTGCTTTGCCAGGTTGGGCTTGGAAGAGTATTCCTAGATGCTGTTTTTGGTTTATTTTATTATTATTATTATTATTATTATTATTATTATTATTATTATTATTATTCCCTAGGCTAATATACCATTTCAAAAACAACTGACTTAGAGAGGCTTTCATTTTCACATCAGTAACTGCATTAGAGAGCCAGTTTCGTATAGTACTTGAGGCATTAGGCTAGAAACCAGAAGACCATGAGTTCTAGTCCCAGTTTGGACACCAAGCCAGCTAGGTGACTTTGAGCCACTTCCTCTCAGCTCTAGTAAGAAAGCAAAGGCAAGCCATTTCCAAAAAAAGTGCCAAGAAAACTACAGGGACTAATCCAGGCAGTTGCCAAAAGTCAAAATTGATTTGAGAGATTAAAAAAAAATTACATAAAATAAAATAGTCATTATTTTTAATCTCCAGTCTGAAATGACCAAGTAACAATAATTGAGCTTCATTTGGGAAAATCATGGCAGTCAAGTATAATGGGATGGATGAATTTCTTATGGCGAGCAATCATGTGATTGCTTGGTTTTTGGCTTGTGTTGTGTAACCGTAACTCAGTTGTGGTTTATTAAGCAAATCAAGATTAACTAAATCATATCTTAATACAATGTGTGAACCCAACCAGTAGGGACGTAAACTTTAGCAGCAAGCAACAATTACTGAAAAATATTCTTATAAATATTCAGTCATAAATCTTGTTCCACCAGTCTCTACTCTCCAGTCTCTAAATACAGTATTTCTTTAAGAATACCAGAGTACATCTAGGATCCAAACAAAAGGAGCTATTTTTTTAGAAATTATTCTGTCAATTACTTGAATTATTTTCCATTCTAAAGATGTGAATGTTGATCAGATGCTAATTCTGATATCAGAAATTGTTTTCCCAAATTGTCAGAGGTTAAGAGCCATAAAGTTGTTTAATTTAAAATTTCAACAATTCCTGCTTTCATTTGTATTATCATGCAACTTTAGAAAACAATGTACAAATGGTAGGCCATTTGTAATCAATACTCTAGGAGACTTTTTAGCTAGAACCTGGCTGAAGTAGTTGAAGAGCTAGGCTATATATTGTATTATAACATATCTAGGTATTGTTGGAAGTAAAATCTGGTCTGGTTTCAAACCGTGAGAAAGACACAGGAGACAAGCTGCAGTTGAAAAGGAGGTCTTCATTTATTTAGGAATCAGAAGCGAAGTGACACAGCAATGGGTTCTGGGACAGCTGACAAAATAGTCTGGTGAGTGGATGGGTTTTTATGTGATTCTAGGGTAGTGGTGGCGAACCTTTTAGAGACTGAGTGCCCAAACTGCAACCCAAAACCCACTTATGTATAGCTGGGTGCCAGGTGGGTGTGGCCCACTGGGTGGGTGTGGCTACAGTGGTCATGGCAGACTGGGTGGGTATGGTGAGGGTAGGTGTGGCCAGCTCGATGTTGCTCCTGGGGAAGGATGCCTGTGGGGGCTGGGCAGGGTCGGGGGAGATCCAGGGGGTCTCTGGCAGGTGAGGCAGTGGGCAGAAGGGTGTCTTGCTCAGCTAATGGCTTGGGGGGGGAAGGGGGCAGTTACACCTCCCAAATGCTGCCGTCTCATGAAAGTAGGATGAAAATTTCAAAAAGGGACAAGGAAAAAAAGTTAAAACAGAAGAGTGTCTCATGATGGTTTTCTTCCCTGGAAAGGCTGAGGGGGCATGGGGAGAGGCTCCTGAGCCCCGCTGCTCTTCTGAGGGGGGGAAGAGGAGAGTGGGGAGGGGCTGTGCTGGGATCAGGGCTCCTCATGCCTTCCGCTGCCCGCCTGCACTCTTCTGCTGCAGATGCCATGGCTCTGCTTGCCTGGCAGGGTGGGGGCATGCTCGTGCAACAGGACGCAAATGGGGCTGCTGTGTTGCTTTCTGTGCCATGCCAGGACTGGGCTGGACTGGGCGCAGAGCCTCCACACTGCTTCTTCCCCTATGGACATCAGGAGCACCCACCCCGCCTACCACTCATCCCAGGGCAGCTGCCGCCATCTGGCACTCTCCAGCCTGTTGCTGGCCAGCTGAGTGCACTGAGCTCGGGCCTTGGACGGATGGAGGCTGGAGGGGAGCGAGAGTCGCAGCTTCCTGGCTCCTCCGCCTAAGGATGCATGCGGGGAGAGGCACCGCCCAGCTTGGTAAGCTGTGGTCCACCCGCAGGAGGAGGAGGATGGAGAAGGAGGGCTGGCCGGGAACAGACGCAGCGCTGCCCATGGGGGGAATCTGACCAGCCCCAGCCTGGAGAGAGGGAGAGGCCAAGGGAGCCCGAACGAAGGCAGATGTGGTGCTCTGGGGTAGCCACTCTCCCCCCTCCCCCTGCGCTCCCGCAGAAGGGCTGGCTGACTCCGGTGTCACCTGGTCAGGCCTGGCCGTGTATCTGCCCAGTGGTGCTGGCCGGCCCGGCCTTCCTTCCTTCCTTCCTTCCTTCCTTCCTTCCTTCCTTCCTTCCTTCCTTCCTTCCTTCCTTCTTCTTTTCTTCTCTCTCTCCTCCTTCCTTCCTCTCTCTCTCTCTCTCCCTTTCTCCAAAGTCCAAACTTACAATTCCTCTTTCCCCCGCTAGCCTTCTGCAAAGCGCAAATGGACACCGTGTCCTACTTGTCTTCTCCAAACGCACACCTACCATCGCTTCCAAAAGCTGTCTGATCACTCACTCACTCTCTCACTGCACTCCTGCCAAAACCTGCTTTTATAAGTTCCCCTCTCCCCGCCCAGCTCTCACGCTGTTCCCACGAGAGTGCTGCTGGATTCGGTTTCCCTGCCCTTTCCAGTTCCCACTAGTCAGGTACATGTGGAGAGGGGGAGAGGAACATCCCTCTGGCATGCATGCTGACAGAAAGGGCTCTGTGTGCCCAGTCTGGCACGTGTGCCATAGGTTCGCCACCACGGTATCTAGGGCTTTGTGATTTAGATGCCTAGGTTCCTTGTGAAATGTACTTTAATCTGTGCTTGAGTGTGCCCTTTTAGTATTCTAATTATTGTTGCATGACTCCCATTGTGGCTGGGAGGTCTTGCCCTGTCCTTGGAACTGGGTGAGGAATATAGATTTTAGGTGTCTTTGTCTCTCTGCTTTTTTAATCTGATCAATTCCAGCCTTCTGTGGAGGCTGTAGCTGAAGGTGTTTTATTTATGAAAGAAATAGTTTGTGAAATTAAACATCCATTCATAGGAGCCAGCCACTTGAGTGGTTTTACTTCAGGGGCGCCTTTTCTCTTCCAGAGGTGGGGGGCATTTCTTTACTAATATGGGGGCTTTCTTATATTAAAAGGGGGGATTCTCCCTACAGTGTTATATGAAAATGTGTGATTTAGGATAAAAGGATAAAAATCCAGATTGGGACTCTGATTTGTGGAAGATAGTTTAGCTTTTTTCATATAATAACAGTCCTAATGAAGCTTCACCCCCCACACCCGCAAAGCTTTTCCTTGTTATGGAAGAGAAGCTGCTATGGCATTAGTCCATCTGCTCAGTTTGCTGAGGAGCTGGGGACAATAAAAGCATGAAATTGTGGCTAAATTGAAAAAAATGGAAGATTTGGCTTAAATCCAACCTAATATAGGAGAAAAAAGGTAATTTTCAAAGAACCTGCCCCATATGTCACTTCCAAGGTAATCTAAGCTAATGGGAGGGAATTAATTTACAAAGGGTCACTCCCACATGTTTATTTACATAGGCAATGACTAAAGGTGGAACCTTCTTTGAATTAGCATCACCTTTGGAATTCTCTCTTCAGAAAAGCTACATTTTATTCTTGTAATACCTTGAAGAGATATTGTTTATTTTCTCAGGCAATTAACATTTGCATGCTGTTTGAACTTGTATCTTTTAAATTCCTTTTGTTGCTTTACAGTATTTTATTTTTATTATACAACATGGGACTGAAAATGTGGTATATAAATTCTTTCAGGAGGAAGAAGAAAAAACATTATTACTAAAAGTGAAAATGGCAAAGGATTTTTTTTCTTTGCCACTATGTTTAATTCAGTGTCATCTAGCAGATCTTTTTTTCATGTATATAGAGGTTTATTTCAATCTGCCCAGGAGAATGACATAAGTCCTTTGGAGACCTCCTAACATTGATTTTCAGCTATTTTACAGATAAAATTACTTGTGGAGATGTTGCATCAGAATTCAGGTCAGAATCAGTACCAGTTTGCTACTTGGCTTTCATCTTGTCAGGTTGTGTTATCAGGGGTTCTCAACCTTGGCAACTTTAAGACTTGTGGACTTCAATTCCCAGAATTCGAAGTCCACAAGTCTTAAAGTTGCCAAGGTTGAGAACCCCTGTGTTAGATGTTTTGGAGTTAGTGCAGGATGCAGATATGTGCAGGGTACTTTGAGAGGCAATTTGTTGCATATACCTTCTTGCTTTTTATGTATCCTAGCTGGTTAAGTTAGATGAAAAATCTGGACTATAAAATGATGAATTATTGATAATAAGGAAATGTTTAAGTGTCTCTTGACACATCTTAGTTTAATAACTTGCTTTTTTCAGATCTAATTTTCTTGACCAAGTTATTTTAAGTTGAAGATGAAAAAATCAGTTGCATGTTTTCTTGGATAAAATTCTGCTTTTTAAAACCTTTTTCAATATAGATTTTAGCCCATCTTCAGCAATAGAAACTGCCCTGTTATTTAGTCATAATGATCTGAGCTATAGAAGAAATGGGAGTGTGATACTTTTATGAATATTCTGAAGCTCTAACAGATGAGAATGTTAAAAAAATAGTCATTTTAATATTTTCACCTGTTTTTTCATTTTGGACAACTAGTCCAAGTTGTTCAATTTTAAACCATGAATTTTATTATAATCTATAACTTATTAATATGTGTTATTTCACCTATCTGAAAGCTTTATTATTCATTCTGCTGTGTGGAGCCTTGGACATCTGCCCCAGTAGCAGTTTCAATCCTTTCCTAAGTGTAACTCCTAAACTTTAAATGACCTGAAGATTTTTTTTTATTTGAAAGTTTGAATTTGCTCCCAATAAGCATGCATACAATAAAGGGTGCATCATGCTGTATAGTCAACATTGTTTTAACTCATTTGTGGAGTTGCAAGAAGGGTTACTTTTATTCAGTTTAGTTTCAAACTGGAATGTAATAATAACGTGTAACTTATAAAAATTACGATATTGTAGTCTTAAGTCAATATTTTTTATTTTTTTAAATGACACAATTTGTTATCCCAAAGTCAGGATTATTTTTATTACCAGGTTTGTTCAATCTGTATGAAATAATACATATAGTCCATATTTCTCAGTTGATAATAACTCCCTATTAGTAGAATATGGAACTTTGCTATTAATTGGACAAATACATATAAACAAGGATGAATACAGGACTCAGGGGCACAATTTATTTTACACAATCTTATTCCTAAAGGTGTTACAAGTCAATATCCATTACTAGGAATCTGACTTATACTACAACAGCACTTTAAAGACAGTGCTGCATTTATCCCAATAATTTTCTGACAATTTCTTTGAGCATGTTTTTTATGACAAACAACTGTCCAGGGTCACTAGGAGTTGAACAACATATAAATTTAACAAACAAATCAATAAACAAAGCCATTCTGAAATCCCTCTTTTCTCAGTACCATTTTTGCCGTAGATGCAACCAATATTTTATGATCATGCTGAGGATGGTGGGATCTGCCACCAACCATTAGCCATTTAAGACTATGGTGGGCAGACTGCTTCCCCTCAGATCACTGGGATTTTCCTTCTGTGACCATTTCATCTTCAGCTACAGAAGAGAGCAAACCCTTGGCTTCTGAAAAAGTATTTGTGTAATGTTTGACCAGTGATTTGAAGAAGACCAGTCAGGTATTAACATGAATTCATTAGATACATACGGATAGGTACATCTGTTTTTAAATACAAGTTTAGCACATTTTTGAAAGAGTGGTAGATGTGTGTTTAAAACACAGGGCTAGCATGCTGTGATGAAAGCTCTAGTCCTGCCTTTCAGAGTCTGGAAAAGATAGTCAGATTCTGCCAGCTTGCATAAGTTTTATTTGGGCCTCATTCTGCAAAAAAAAAAAAAAAAAAAAAGGTTTTCCTGTTTATATTACTTTGTGGGGTTGCATGTGGCAATTTTCCCTAATCCTGGCCCACCTTCCACATGCTTTGGGTTCCTTCTAGGTCACTCATTAGCAGTACTGACATATCCTTGCATTACTTCTCAATCTGGAGTAAGTGTGTCCTATCAATTTCTGGTTGTCCTCTTGTAATTGAAATCTCAATCCACCCCTCTGATTAATCACTTCTGAGTAATACAGTACTCTTCTCATTCTTTGCAGAACCTTGCAACTGTTCAAATGCACAAAAGAGTCCAAGTGAAAAGATTCAAGGCAAAATAGACAGGACTTCTTTCCTTCAACCTGAGTGACCAGTTGGAGGTCCAACAGTATTCTGTGACTGGGACATATCAGTTGGCCTAATTTTGAACACAGGGCTCTTCTGGAAGAGTAGTAGTACACCCATGTCCAAAAATAGCCTGGCTGACACATCTGTAGTACAGAGAAAGGGCACATAAGATGAGATAAAGGGTAGCATCTTGCTTTTCTAGATTATTAGTTGATCAGATAGATTATTTTGGGACATGGCTTTGCAAAAAGATAGACTTCAATTATATTATTGGTCAGAAACACTTCACTAATTCCCAGTGCTTTTTTTCTTAAAAAAAAAAAAAGGTGCCGGAACTCACACACATCATACAACCCGCCTTGCCTACCCTACAAGGTTCCATCCAAAAAAGGTGCCGGAACTCTGTTCCAGGCATTCTATGAGAAAAAAAGCTGTGCTAATTTCACTTCTTGCAGCGGCTGATAAATTGTGGTCAAAAGCAGAGATTGTTTTAGGATTCAGTGACATAAGGTGCTACTGTACCACACCTGAAACACATGAACTTTCACAAATGTCATCTCATGAAATATACATGCCATTATGGAGGTCAGAAAATGAAACTGTTAGGCCTAAACCAAGAAATGGAATTAGTGAAGTGTTTCAAGCTGTTAATACAGGAATTATCTTTTTTTAACTTTCTTCACAAAATTTTATCCTTTAAGTACTATTTCCCAGCTGCTGAATGGCAATATGTGCAAGAGTAATAAAGAGGCACACACACACATCACCAGAACCTGGAGCTGGGCTTGATTCAGATTTCACAAATCTCAACATCGCTGCCTTTAGAAAACAGGCAGACCAATTGCCTTGCCTTTCTCATTCGTTACTGAACTGAGCCCAACTATCAACGTGGCCATCATAGTTTAGGAAAGTCAAGCATATGTGATGTATGCAACACACATAGATGTATGCAACTGAGCATACAGAGAATAAGCTATCAAGCTTCATACTCATCATTACTCAAAATATCTGAATAGCAAAAACAAATGGCATGCAAAGTGGATTCCTAAAATTAAAGAATTACTAGAGAAACAAAGAATTTAGTCAATAGACTGCATACAAATGTCGTGACTGTAGGTGATGCGTTTAATTCTATTCTATATTTCAAAGACTTTTCAAAAACAAAAATAGCCTGACTGACACATTTATCAAACATGTCTATCACAATCATTTTATTGCCCCCCACTCCATTGATGAACGATCGTTATGATTAGTCTTTGACCTATAATGGCTCATTCACTTGAGTTTACATTCTAGTGACCACCCCCTCACAAACTTGTACTGGGATATGAGGGGCCTCTTAAAACGGGACCACACAAAAAGTGCTGAAAGGGATTCAGCAACGGGAAACATGGGAGGATGATGTCGGAGTGGACTCCTCCCCGGTCAGATACTAACGGTAGTAATAAGTGACCGTTGGCCTGACAGTTGGGGCTGCTCGTGGCTGGCTGTTGGCCACCGAACGGAGCCGCGTGATCTCCCGACATCTGCACCGGCTCTCGCTAGCTAGGCGGAGGGAGGACGGTCAGGGGAATCCCTCTCTTCCTCTCTCACTTACTCACTCTGTGCCTGGGGCGCGCGCAGCGTGTCTTTTGTGTTTGTACACACGGAGGCGGCCGCGGGAAACCGAGAGTGGGTGGGAAGGAAAGTGGATGGGCGTGGCCTTTCCTTCCCTCCATTGTGCGCCATTGGCGGTCTCTGGGGGAGGAGGCGTTGCCTGGGCGGTCGAGGGGCGTAGCTAAGCAGCGGAGTCGGCCTTCGCGAGTCAGCCATCTTTCAATTGTGCTCTCATCCGCCGTCGCCCGCAGCAGCTTCAGCACCTCCTCCTTCGTTGCCTGCTCGGCAGCCGCGCTCAGCGTAAGCGGACGGGGGTAAGTCTTCAGCCTCTTTTACAGGACCCCCCCCAGATCCCGGCTCGGCCGAGGACCCCTCCGAGCTGCCCCCTGGCTTCCCTGGCAAACTTCTGGGAGCGAGAACCGCGGTTGGGGGACAGGAGAGTCTCTTTATCTCTCCGCCTTCCCGAGTACGGCAGGGAAGCTCGGGCTGCTCCTTCCCTTAGCCCCCCCAGCCCCACTTTGCTTGGTCGTGGCCCCCTTCTTTTGCCCTCGCCCTCCCCCAAACCTTCACTATCCTTCTCCCCATTCCCTCGCCGACTACCTCGCCCCATCGCCGCCCTAGATGGGAGCCGGGAAACGGCTGCAAACGGAAGCCCGTTGCCAGCCCCGGGAAACTCTCCTTGCCTCTTCCCCACAGTTGTTGCTCAGCTTCACCATCTTGTCTCTTTTCTCTGGTCACCGACCATATTTTTTTTCCCTATTGCCTAAAAACAATTCAGAGGGGAGAAATGTGCCTAGGAAATCCTTCGCACCCGAGGAGATTTTTTTTGGGGGGGGGTTGTCCAAACTTTTCCTCTCTCCCCTTAGCCTGCCGGATCCCACCTAGTTTGAAGCGTTTTGCGGGATTTGGAGAAGGTATTGTGATGCTGCTGTTTTATTTTCTTTCCCCCCCCTCCCGTCTCTTTCTCTCCCTGCAAAGGGAGTAGGGCTGTCTTTGGTGATTGTTTCCATTTTGTTGGGGCTGAGTTTGCCTGCGAGAGGCGCTTGGGAGCCAGGCAGCGGTAGGACTGGCACTTAACACAGGCAGAGGCAGCACCGAAGAGGCAGCCCCCCAAAAAGTTCGCTCGATGCTTTGTGGCTCCTAACCTCTGACTTGGCTTTGCCTTTTGTGGCCGAGCTCTGGCTTGGCGGGCGCCTTCCAGTGGATTCCCTTCGCCCGCCCGGCCGACCGAGGCGAGCTACGGCTCCTTTGCAGCAGAAGCCTTGCGAGGCTGTCAGCCCGGGCTTTTCCCCCTCTTGTTGCCCCTGGTTTAATGCGGACGTTTGCCCTTCTTTTACTCCATTCAGCCTGTCAGTTGCAGGTCCCCCGATATCTTCTGCAATTGGGGAGACTTTTCCGTCCCCGCGAAGGGGAAGGGGGGGGAGAAATCGAGGTGTTGCTTTTAGGTTGGAGGCACCTTCTTCGCTGCATCGCTCTCCAATTTGGAGCGCTGGGCAAGAGCTGTTTTTAATCATCTTAGGCGGATATATTTGCTGCTTGAATACAATTAGAGCGCGAACTCCCACCGACATTTTATCATCCAATTTAGGACTTGTAGGGAAGGCTTTTTTTTTTTTTTTTTAAACACATGCAAAGCTGATAGCCGGAGTGTCACGCAGGCTGCAGAAGTCTGTCTGCTATTTGGGTTGTGGAAGGTGTGGATCTGCACGGTTTTAATTATGTCAAGGTTTCTGGGGATTCTTTACATCCGAGGCATATATATTTTTGGACGTGGAAAAACAAAAATAAATCGCATTTTCGGCGGATGTTTTTCGAGCGGCTGCCTTGTTATAATGTGCTGATCGCGTGGGTGACTTCTTGCCGATAGGTATAAGGAAGAGAAGTTCGCGGGAACATGGCTCGTACCAAGCAAACTGCCCGCAAATCCACTGGGGGGAAGGCGCCCAGGAAGCAACTCGCGACAAAAGCCGCTCGCAAGAGTGCGCCCTCTACCGGCGGGGTCAAAAAACCTCATCGCTACAGGTATAGAAAATGACCGGAAGAAAGTATTACGATGTGATCGGCCCGACGCGGAAATATTGATCGGAACGCAATTTTTTTGCTTCAGGAAAAAAAATAACTTGTTTTCTGCTTCTTGGATCGAATGAAGATTATTTCAGGAAAGTCCTTGTTGCTATTTCTTTAATGCAAAAAAAAAATTATACCCGACTCATAAAATATTTTGAACGAAATATGTCTGTAAACCAGTGGAATGGCCAGTAATAATAATGAGCCCATTTTATCAATTAAATCAAATTTAAAATAGAATCGGGAAAATGCCGTTTTAATATTAACCTAAATGTTCGTTGATTTGAGGGATGCCATAAAACTTGATATAGTGATTAACTAATATTTGGTTTATTAGTTTCAAATATATTGGACATTTTTCATTTACAGTATTTACATTACAGTAGTTTAATTCTTCATCCCTAATTGTACAAATAGTAGAATTTGTACAGTGTACCACTAGAGGGCAGTTATCTGATCCAGAATAAGAAGTAAATACTGTAGGTTTTACATTTAAAGATTTTTTTAAAACAAAAGAAATAGCAACTGGCATAACTTGTTGGTACCTTAGAAGTCACTCATTTTATCAGCAACCTCCATGGTAAAAAGTTATTTAATTTCTTACCAATTTTCATAGGAGTTTGAAAAAATAGAGTACACATGAATTATTGCAATTGGATTCTTTGACAATGTTCTATTTTTAATTTAAGTGTACTTAAGTTTTTCTTGCAAGCTTATTTCATTCATGTATATTAGTTTCGTACAGCATGTGTTTCTATGGATATACATTGGATTTTGTATATTTTTAAGATTGGAAGGGAAATGCTTAATTATTTTTGTTTTGTTTTTATTCAAAGGCCAGGTACTGTAGCTCTTCGTGAAATCAGACGTTATCAGAAATCAACTGAACTTCTGATTCGCAAACTTCCATTTCAGCGCCTGGTGCGTGAAATTGCCCAGGACTTCAAAACAGATCTGCGTTTCCAGAGCGCAGCTATTGGTGCTTTGCAGGTAAAAAATAGTTATTTTAAGTTGTCCTTCCAAAGCACATGTATTCTTTAGTTGAATTGATGAGATGTGTTATAATTTAAGAAATTATAACATTTCTTAAACTAAGAAATAAGTTATTGTGTTTTTATTAGTAAATATTACAATTTCCTCTACTAATCTATTCTATATTAAAGAAAATACAGTTTTTCTATGGGTCTTTTATCGCGCTTTCAGAAATTACAGCATTGTATCTGGGTCTAAAAAGATCCAACATATTTAGTTGTATTATATAGGTGGATATAGATTTGCCAACAGAAATTATACCCAAGATCTTTTCTGGAGTGCAGCCATTGATAATACTGTGCTTTTGGTACGTGAGAATGCATGTGATTGGTTGCTTCCATACAGTCACCTTATTGGTTGAGCTGTTTCTATGGTCAGTCAAAATTTCATATGATTGGTGGGTTTCAGAAGTAAGGATCTATGTAGTTATAGGTGAGCTGATAACTGCCATTTTTTTAAAAAAAAAGTAATCTAATCAGTAGAATCTCAGAAAGTAAAACATATTGTTGGTGTTCGAAATATATTCTAAAGAAATGTGATACCAGTAATTTTAATTAGAATAGCAAATGTTTGGGGAATATGCACCACATGATACTACAAGAGAAAGGGACTATTTTTTTTAATGTAAGTATTAATGGAGAGAAAATACCGGTGTCTTTTAAGCTGCAAAAGAGTGAAAAGTATACTTTTTTTTTTTAAATATTTTTATTGATTTTTTATAAAATTTTTAACAGAAAATGAAATAACAGTTCAACTGTAAACAATTATGTACATATACAATTAGCAAACAATCAAACAAAACTGCTCGGTACCCCCTCCCCACCACATCCTCCTAAAACAAAACTAACCCCCTCTTCTTCCCCGCTAACAACCTCATCTGTTCCTCAATCGCGCTCTATCTTGCCTAAATCTTTTTTTGATATTAAGGATGATTTTAATCTGTCAGATATATGGAGAGAAAGACATGGCAGGGATCAAGAGTTTACTTTCTTTTCTGATAGACACCAATCATTCTCTAGAATTGATTTTATTTTAACTACTAGTGATTTTATATTAAGTTTAAAGAAAGTAAAAATTTTACCTAATGTATTGTCAGATCATAACCCGGTTATGATGGAATTAATGACTGGTCAGTTTACTAGAAGATCTTGGAGAATTAATGAAAATTTGTTTAAATATGAGGCAAATGTGGAAGAATGTAAAAAGGCCATGAAGGAATTTTTTATGTTAAATATGAACAGGGAAACGGCAATAGAAACTGTGTGGGACTCTAGTAAAGCTCATATGCGTGGAATTTTAATTGAATTAAATACAAGGCATAGACGTAAACAAGAGGAAAAAAGGAGAGTGTTAGAAGCGGAAATAAAGAAAAAGGAGTTATTATTAATAAAGAAACCAGATGATAGCAATATTAAAGAAGGGTTAAAGATTTTACAGAAACAATTTGATATGTTGATGGCTGACCAAGTTGCCAGGAATCTGCAATATGCTAAACACAATATATTTTTTAATGCTAAGTATACTCTTGTTGTATATTATGTGATTGTCTTAACTTTCTACTATTATAAGTCATTGAGAGAAATCCTGATCTAGGTTGACCTTGTCAAATCTTAGCTAGATAATTTGTACCTTACAGGTGAAATGCGAGATTTTGTCTTGCAGTTGTGAATAAGTTATGTCTTAAAAATATAAAGTTAAAAGTGCTGTTTTCAGATCCTGATTATTCCCGCAGTTTGTATTATGTATGTGTTTTATGTGGATGTTTGCTGCACAGTACTGCCAAAGCTATGGAGATCTATTATACTTTTCCAAAAATAATAATTTTTATTTCTATATTACTTCTCTGGATAAGAATGACATGTGGGCATTAGTCTAAGATTGCAAGATTTCATTTTTTATGGCTGTATTTGATAAGTGTTCTTACGCTGGATGACCTACACAGCAGTTTTCAAGCCCCTCTATTCAGCAGCATATTCCATTTGATCTGCATGATCAAGTGGCATCTCTTCTTTTGAGGGAACAGATAAACAAGAAATATTTATTCCACTAAAATCAAAATAGATATAAGCCAAAGTTTATTTTTGAGAAATAGCAGGAGGCAACTTGCAGAATTCCAACTAAAACTGATTAAAACATTCAATGCCATATAACATAGGAACCTGGAAGTTGTGATCCATCAGAGTTAACATAGCCGATTGGTTATGTACTGCAGGGCATCTGGCACCTCCGTTCAAAATCCAGGATAAAATAGATGAACATAAAACAGGAATTCACTTGAACCTATGATAGGCTGTCATGTGTGGCCAATTGATTCCATTTGTCACAACAGGTCAGTTGTTTAGACCTGCTTTGAAAATGAGATTTCTGGCATGACTCTCTAAATAAGACAGAATCGTCATGAGATCAACATTATGACTATATGTCAAGTATTCCATGGTTTAATACTAGATAGTATGACAGTTTAACTGAAATCTAAACTGGATTTACCTTAACAAATATTACTATTTCTGCTTTATGCATTTTACATATGATCGTATAGGCTTCATTGATGAATTGTGAAAACTCTTGGGACATTTAGAATATGCCCAAATCCGGTCTACTTCTATTGCAGGTCCCTCCTTAGTTCCTCCGTACTCAACATGCAACATTGCTGTGCAAAATAGCAAATCAATATTGTACAGGTGCAAGTAGTCCTCATACAGGTGCAAGTAGTCCTCATTTAAATTATTAAAAATAATTTAATTTATTTTTAAATATTTATTATTATTATCTGTTTTAATTGGGCTGTAAACCGCCCCGAGTCCTATGGGAGAGGGGCGGTATAGAAATTTAATAAATAAATAGCAGTTCACTTAGTGACCGTTCAAAGTTATACCTGAAAAAAGTGACCTGTGACCATGTTTCACATTTATGACCATTGCAGCATCCCCAGGGTCATGTGATTTACATTTGGCTGCTTGACAACCGACTCACATTTATGATGGTTGCAGTGTCCCAGGGTTGTATGGTCCCTTTTGCAACCATCTGACAAGCAAAGTCAATGAGGAAGCCAGATTCACTTAACTGTGTTACTAATTTAATAACTGCAGTGATTCACTTAACAAATGTGACAAGAAAAGTTGTAAAATGGGGCAAAACTCATTTAACAAATTTTTCACTTAGCAACATAAAGTTTGGACTGAATTGTAATCGTAAGTTGAGAACTACCTGTAGTCCTCGACTTACAGCCATTCGTTTAGCAATTTTTTAATGATAGAAAATACTTGTAGCTCGGGTTTTAGATTTTGGCTGTGGTTTGTTCTCCAAGTTTGTTTCAATATAATTTCTGAACGTTTCGTTACCAAACTAGGTAACATCATCAGCATGATTTTCTTGTCCTATTCTCCTTAGCTTATAAATGTCTTGTGCATCAGCGTGTGGTCAGTTGGTCATGCAATTGGTTGTTTGTTTGGAGCTATATTTGAATTCTGAGCAGCTGATTGGTTCTCTTGTTAATTGGCAGTCCGAATGGTCTGGTTTCTTACATATTCATATGCTGGAGGATCCAGCATATGAATATGTAAGAAACCAGACCACTCGGACTGCCAATCAACAAGAGAACCAATCAGCTGTTCAGAATTCAAATATAGCTCCAGACAAATAACCAGTCGCACGACCAACTGACCATACTGACACACAAGGCATTTATAAGCTAAGGAGAAAAGACAAGAAAATCATGCTGATGATGTTACCTAACTTGGTAACGAAACGTTCAGAAATTAAATTGAAACAAGCTTGGAGAACAAACCACAGCCAAAATTGTTTGATGATACTGTGGTATTGAAAAAAAATATAGATTTACGAGCTGTCCTCACATTTAATGACCATCACAGCATCCCCTTGGTCACATGATCAATAAGAGAGTTTTAGATACGAGATTCAAATTAGGAGTTAAAATACATAAAAGGGTGTTTTTCCATTTTCTTTCACTTAGCTTGAAAATACACTTAGTTGTGTATTTTGTGAGGATTTGGGTGCTTTTATTTTAAATATTTAAACCATTTTCTTTTCTCAATAGGAGGCAAGCGAGGCCTACCTGGTTGGCCTGTTTGAAGACACCAACCTTTGTGCTATCCACGCCAAACGTGTCACAATCATGCCAAAAGATATCCAGCTAGCACGTCGCATACGTGGAGAGCGTGCTTAAATTCTACTAAGATGGATTTGTCATTTTCAAAACAAATAAAATCTCTTCTTCCTGTTATTGGTAGTAATGAACGTTAGATTTTTTTTTCCCATGGGGTTAAAAGGTACCTAAGTCTATGGTTGCAGATGAAAAAATAGAGGACAGAATCGGGTATTGGCAAGTTATTTTTCATTTTCATTTGTGTGTGGATTTTTAATATAAACGTGGGGACATATAAAGCATTATTGCTGTAAAAAACCCCATTTCATTGAACAAATTTCAGCAGTTCAACTTTATAAACAATTATAAATATGCCAGTCAGACTTTTCTGGACAATGCCAGCATTTGGTTTTTGTTTTTTTTAAAAAGGTAAATTTCTTATTGATGGCAACTATATGAAGTCTGTATCATACAGTAGATTCCATCCACTCATTATACTTTTCTAAGTTGTCCTACATGCAAGTATATGTTTTTAATGTTGTCTGTCTTCTGTGCTGTACCTGTAAGTTTGCTATTAAAATACACGAAATAATATTTGTTTTTTGTCTTAATTTTTAAGTATTTATTACCTATAATTCAGCAGCAATGGATACCTGTTTAGAATGCACTTAATATGCTGCATTTATATGAAAATTTATAAAATGTATATTGTAGCTCAAATATAGAATTATGAACCCATTAAAATATTTGAGGATATCTTGTGTTACTTAGGTTGACATCAACACAAATATTCATAGAGATTCCAACAGAGATTCAGTTTTATTGAGCTGAAGCCCAGCTGTATCTATAAAACATTATTACGTGAATTCTACAGATTTGCTGTGCTTTCAGTTTTTTATTTCTAAACTAGGCTTGCATAAGTTTTGCACTAAAAGGAATATATAAATGTACCTTTAAGGTACAGATGCTGGTTGAAAATTACATGTGCAGCAATTATGACAGGCTTCTCTAACCCTTTGTGCCTAATTTAATGAAGGCAAGGTAATTTTTAGTTTCTCAGTAATATTTTTCCCAAAACAAGCCATACTCTGATGTTTCTGTCTGGAATTGCTCCCATTAACGTTTTCGGTATATAAATGGGAGCACTTTTTATAAAGAAAATTCGTAGTTACCAAGGTGGCTATCAAGACGTCAACAACTGGAATTTATAGAAATGCACATGTTTGAAGGAGTTGTTTTGTCCCATTGAGTTTTTTAGGGTTTTTTTCCTGATTCTGTTCCTGAATTGACTCTTATCCTTGCAATTTTATTAAAAGCCAATATGATTAAATTGCCTTAGTAAAGTTTCATGCTTGTTTATTCCCTGTGCATGTTCAGTACTGCTAATGGCATCAGTAAGTTCAAAATGGGCCAAATTATTTTGAGACACAGAAAATTTCTATTATTCCTAACCTCCTCGCCAGTACAAATAAGGAACTTGCATTGTCCTGCTTGAGGTAGAGGACTCCGTTTACAAGGAAAAGCTATAGCTAGGTACAAAAATAAAAGTTTTAAATTTACACAAAAGCAATCTATAGATTTTGTGACCGGCTTAGGTTGGCAAAATTGTGCATATAGGAAAAAGTACATTTCTGATTTTAAGACTGGTCAGATATATTTTTTTTGTTCTAATAAAATATAGTTGCATTAATTTTAATGAGAAGGTGACAGAAGCAACATGGATTTTCTTATCGCCATGTCTGGCACTATAGAATAATGCTTCTCTTAATCTGGAAACAATAATGCCACAATACACAAAGTGAGCTATCTAGCCAGGGCTGTGTGGATGTTTTTTCAATGTGATAATACTGTGAAGATGTAAAACTTTGAGTAGTTGGGGATGTACTGCTATTTATTTGATTTATATCCCATCTTTCTATCCAGGGGCATTCGAGGAGGCAGATTAGCTGCACCTTGACACATGAGGGAGCAGTGAGGCATGCAGTGAAAGAGACAGGTACATGCCATGCTTGTCAAAATCAAAACAAGGGGAACTCTTCTTGTTGCAGAGAGATCGAGACATGAGGCTGAGTTGAAAGTAATGGAATGGGGAGTGAGAAAAAAGAAAAAAAATATTCTGTAGGCAGTCGTGATTTAGTGGTCTGATATTTCACCAAATAACAGTTGCCTGCTCAGGTAAGCATTAAGTGCTAAAATGAAAAGCAAACTATCCTTATGGGTTGAGATTCTATTTGCAATCCCTCCTGCCAGAAAACCAAACCTCTCCATTAACATCCATCTGAATATGGGGGGGGCAGTGGATTTTAATGACTACATAGCACATGGAAAAAGCAAATCTGAAAACTACAGAAAATTCTGGAGGCTTCTAACATCACCATAATATCCAAAAACAACATATTGGAATTTAAATATCACTTCAGCAGTAAAAACAACGTAATTTCTAAGGTAGTTTACAAGCTCTAATAAGCCAAAGTACACCTTCAGAGCAGCACAACAAATCAAGAGTGAACTAGCGATTAAAGCAGACCATGAGCATTCTGAAACTTGCCTGAGGAAAAACAAAAATGCAGACAAATGAAAATTGTCACAGCCTTCTTCAGATGATCAGGAGTCTGGAGGCCCTCTATGGATAAACTCAATGTAAAGACAAGCTCTCAGGAATCAGGCATACCATCAGATTCTAAGCCTGCCTAGACCATGGTTTTCCAACTTTTGGCTTGCCTGGACTGCATTGAGTGAAGAGGAATTATCTTGGGCTGTGTATAAAATATATAGTTAATGTATACAAATAACAAACTTCTTTTATTTTGTTGTTTACTATTACCACATGGTGCCGCATTACTAACTGTCCAAGACCACGTGCAGTCCATGGACTGTGGCTTGCACACTCCTACCCTAAACCATTTAGGAAACAAATGCTGTCGCTGCTGCCTTTTTTGATCCTCATCCCTGTAGATACCTTGTCATCAAATATATTTACTACATGGGAAACAACCGTATTAGCTATACTGAATTCATTTCATTTACTTAAATCCATTTTTGTTTTGGCTCAGACTTCCTTTCCCTTTCTTTGATCCATTTGTGCACATTTGCTGGAGTGTGGCCTTGACAAACCACCTTTTTTTTCTATTATTCATTTAGTCTTTTCTGTAAGCCAGTTTGCTCTCTCCAGCACTAGCAAGTCTTCAAGGTTTTCAGTGCATCTTCTTTACTGTCCTTCAAAATGCCATTTTCTTCTTCTTCAGTTGTTTGGTTTACTTTCAATGTTCCACACCTACCTATGGTCCTTGGTAATTAGAGTTTTGTCAGAATAGCTTCATAGAAGGACCTGATTCGTTGTCATTATTTTTCTGGTCTTTCTTGATTGTTATTATTAACTGATATAGCTACCCATATCACAATTGTATCTCTGGGTGGTGAATCTAGGATTAAAACCCTCAAAAGCAACAAAATAACAGTAAAGGCTGTAGTGATAACAATGCAGTAACAGTCCTATAAAACACAAATCATATTAAGACAAATCACACCGATGGGCTTTTTTAACCCCTAGATCCCTTGCCTGGAGAAATATCCTGGTCTTCAAAGTCTTCCAAAATGCCGGCATGATTGAGGCCAAATGAATTTCAAATTATAAACGCGATTTAAAACATAGGACCTGGCTCAAGGCCATCCTTCCACGTCTAGTAGAACAGGCAGAAATGGTGGAATTACTTGAGTGCTTATTAGCTTGTTTTCACACACACACACACACACACACACACACACACACACACACACACACATATACATAAACACACACAATGATCAAGAATGATCAAGGAAATGGAGCGCCTCCCTTATGAAACCAGATTGCAACGCCTTGGTCTCTTCAGCCTTGAAAGACGGCGTTTAAGGGGTGACTTGATCGAAGTGTATAAAATCATGCATGGGATAGAAAAGGTGGATAGAGAAAAATTCTTTTCTCTATCACACAATACCAGGACAAGGGGGCACTCTCTAAAGCTCATAGCTAAGAAAGTGAGGACAAATAAAGGGAAATATTTCTTCACCCAGAGGGTCGTTGATTTATGGAATTCACTTCCAGAAGGGGTCGTGACAGCTGTCAGCCTTGACAGCTTCAAGGCAGGGCTAGATAGATTCATGGATGCAAAGTGTATCGGTGGTTATTAAAACGGATGTCCATGTGCCGCCTCTATGTTGGTTGAGGCAGGCAGGATTCCCTTGGGTACCATTTGTTGGGGGTCAAGGGAAAGGGAGGGTTTTGCCTTCTCTTTCTGCTCAAGATCCCCATGTACAATTGGTGGACCACTGTGTGACACAGAATGCTGGACTCGATGGGCTTTGGCCTGATTCAGCATGGCTCTTCTTATGTTCTTATGTTCACACACACACACACACAAACAAACATGCTAACCTTCTAAATAAGGGCAATTAAATAATATAGAAGAACATTTCCTTCCCAAAGTGATGTGGGTCCTTTGCTTTGCTATTTAAATAGTGGAAGGCAACATCCCTTTGGGATCTCACTTTAATTTTTTTTACATGAACTTCGCTTTACATGAACTTCCACTGGAGTGGAACATCTCTTTAAAGAACTGCTCACAGTCTTGACAGTCAGTAACATAGCCTAAAATACAACATCTAATAGCTATTATTATTAATGTGAAGGTACTGAAATGTTCTCACTAAGACAGCCTTTCTGGCCTCACGGACCGGAGGGAAGGAGAGCAGCTTCAAAATTGGTGTGCGCACATGCGCACACATCGCCACACACACTGGCACGGTACTAACAGCCACATTCATGTATGCACAAACGGGCTGTATAACCCACCCGGGCTAGCGGTCCCATTCGCGCCCTCAAACATGCACAAATGGGGCTGTGGGCGCTAGCATGAGTGGGGGGGATGCACGCCCATGCGTGCATGCACCGGCAACCATTTCCGCAGCCCACGGGCCAAGAGCCCGCAGCCTAATCCCGGGCCATGGCCCATAGGTTGGGGACCCCTGCACTAAGGAACACAAGAGCAATACCACCTATCCACTTCAAAGTTCTAATTTTAAGAGATTTCCCTTGGGGAAGGAACTGGTCCATATTGGGTAATGGAGTGAGCAGAGACAGAGTAAGCAGAAACAAAAAGGGTCTGTAGGTTAGGATGCTCCATTGTTTTTAAGCTGAGGGCTACATCCGAATTTTGAGTTGTATGCTTTTAAGAATGGAAAAGGAACCAGAACAGATTAAATTTGATGTGATATCATAAACTTTTAATTCACATTCAGTGAAGTTAATAGTTTTATATCCTGCCCTATCCTCCAGTTACCTATTTCATAATTTCCCCTTCTTTCCCATTTAAAAATGGCAATTTTGTAATAACTCAGCAATTTCTGAGGGCTGCCCTCAAGATTTGAGGTAATGCATCTCACCTTTCCCTTTCATTTGGTGTAAATTTTTGCACTTCTGCTATAGGCATAGCCAATTAAATTTAATTTGCTAGCCACCAAATTAATCTTCTGTTATAAAAACCTTCCTGCCACATCAAATAGTGTGACATGGTGGAGGACAAAGATTTAGCCCTTAAACTTTATATTGCAAGCCAATAATTTAATTGTTAGCACAATTGGACAAATGCAGACTGGAGAGTATGTGTATTAAGTGATGACAATGGGATTATTCCAAACCAAATTTTGTTAGGCAAGGAAAAATACTCTTAAAAAAATTAAATGAAAATGCTTCTTGACTGACATTGTCTTACTTCTAATGGAGCCATTGTCTTTAGAAAGCACAGAAGCATAAATGAAAATGCAGACCTCTTAAGAACACTTTTACTTGCATAGTATCACTTATACATTAACCTAAAACATAATCTGATTTATGTTTAGTTTATGTGAATTCCCCTATTAGGTTTAACCATTTGAGTGAATGAAACCATAATGGTTTGTTTAACCGACTCAGTAGGTCCCAAAGGTGCTTCTTTCGTGAGGCAACTGCATTTCCTTGTTTTTCTTTGAAGACGTTTTGCTTCTCATGTCAGGGAGCTTCTTCAGCTCTGACTGGATGGTGGGGAATGGCAGGATTTATACTCCGTGAAGCCCCTAGAGCGGGCATGTTAAACTCGTGACGTTTCGTGACGTTGCGCGACGTATTGGAACTTTTTCCCCATTGCCAGCAATGGGTTGGGCGCAGTTTCCTCGTGATGCGTCCGGCCTGCAGGGTGGCAGTTTGACACCCCTGCCCTAGAAGCTTATCTGTGTTGTCAGGGTCACCTGAGTAGTGCAAATGGGTGTGGAGCCTTCTTGGAACTGTTGAAAGGACTGTGTTGTAGACTGGAGATAGATAATGTCGATCCCTCCCCCTCTGTTGAGAGAGGGCTGTTCAATATATGGCCTCTTTGACCACTGGTTTGAAAGAGGGATCAAAGAGGCCATCTATGGTGTTAGGTATGTTCACTGCTTTGAGTTATTTATAAAAATTATAAAACTGGGATTAAAAAAAGTCTTAACAATAAAAAAATAAAAAATGTAATTCAATGAACACTTTATTATTATATTGTTCTTCCATCATGGGGTTCCTTGGATACATACATAAAATTCCCAGTGGTCTCCTCTCCTCTCAATAACTCAATCAGCTTCCAACAACTGCTGCCTTTTAAATATAGTTTGACTGCAACTGTATGGCGTTATGGGAATGTTAGAGATACCACTATTGAAAAATGTCACATTAGGAGAAGTTGGACTATATTTAGACTTGCTTAGCTTCACTAAATTAGCTAGATCATGTAAATGTTGGGGATTTATTTGGGAAAATGTTTTATGGAACTTCTCAATAAATCTTTGAATAACATATACTTGCAATTGGGCTGAGCATCCAAGCAAATTTTAGCAGACTTTTTTCTGTTGTACCTAACAATTGGCTTGATACCCTCATAAAGAATGAATTTGTACAAAAAGGCAGCATTCATAAAATTCCAGGGGGAAAGAACATTCAAAGGAAAAGATATTTCAATCTCATTTATAAAGAGAAGCTGTAATTCCCTGGTGATTTTTGAACAAAAATTGAGAAGAAAATCAGTGACAAAAGTTAAAAATCTATCATTGGATCTCCAGTGTTTCAGCCAAATGCTATTTAGCCAGTGCGATTTTGCTTAATTTGAATTATTTCAGGCTGTTAAAAGAAATCTGATTTTGAACTGGGAGAGAAAAGCATAGCTATCTTAAACTGCTTTAAACTACAGCAACAATAGCTTCTGTGGCTGATGGAAAAGCAATGAACAAGTAGTAATGCTGGTCTGTATAAAACATGATTGTGAAGAGCCAGAGGAAAAGGAGCTTTTAAAATAAAATAAATCCATAACTTGTGAGGAAAAACTCTAATCCAGAAATCTGACAATAGATTCCCTCCCATTCCAGTCAACAGCACAGTAGTGAACATAATGGTATATACTTCTAGCAAAAAATGACTTCACAGCTGCATGGAACTGAGGGTCTATAGAGTTCACAGCATGTCACAAATGTGACATTCGCGGATTCATTTCTACATGGAGTCAAAAAACAAATTTAAAGTGCAAAGGAGATGGTGACAGCAGGTTGAACTTCTATATATTCTATCTTCCAGAGGGTTCACAGATCCCTTTGCATGTGACATTGCTCCTTTCAAATATGAGTCTTGTTTGATATGCAATCAGTGTAAAGAGGGGATTGAAGTGTTAGGAATTAATGCAAAATTATATAGATATTTATTCTTATTGAAAAATACCAAGGTGTTTAATACCTCCCACTCCTATGTTCAGTGAAATTAAGGGAAAATAGTATAATATCCCATTACACTGTGATAGTCATAAATATGAGTCAGTTGCCAAGCTTCTGAATTTTGATCACATGACCATGGGGCTGTTGCAACTGCTGTAAGTCTGAAAAACGGTCATTAGTCATTTTTAATGCTGTTGTAACTTTGAACAATCACTAAATGAACTATTGTAGTCGAGGATACCTGTAATGGGGAACAGCCATATTATTCACAAAGGTTGTCACTGATGTCCTCCAGAAAGTGCCACAAGAGGCAATTGTCCCAGTTTGTTTAATGATAAGATCATCTCCAGCAAAAGAGGACTCTTTTGCTGGAGATCTATTCCACTCACTGATATCTTTACAGTCAGGAAATTCCTTCTAATGTCTAACCTGGACTTACTTTCTCATAGCCAGGCCCAGAATCATCCTATCTACCTTCAGACGAATCTTCTGTGGGCTGAATAAACCTAGATCTTTAATAACCATAGGACTTAGTTTCTAGGACTCTTCCCAGCTTGGTAGCCCTCCTCTGAATTGGCTCTGGTTTGTCACTGACCTTTTTTTTAATTGTGATGCCTGAAACTTCAAGCTTTTAAAAGTCATGGAATATGGCTTTAAGCAACAATAAATGTGCATGCAAACAAATCTTGGCAACTTTCACCACTATGTGTATATTCAAAAGCATGTATATAGTAATGTGCAATATATAGGCATACTTAAAATGATAAAAATGATGAGGAAGAACATCAAATTATGCTTATATCAAGCCAAGAGGATTATAGGAAGGCCCTTTCAATTTGGTACCTAAGGCCAAAGTCACATTCTTCATAAATAAACGGGTCTAGGAAACTTGCCATGGCTGACTCGCCATGGCCGACTTGCCCCTATCAACTCAACATGGCCAATTCGCTGCAGGACAATTCAACGCAGGATAATTCAATGAGAGATAACTATACTGTTATCTGCCACTGCTTTGTGGGAAGAATCCAGAGAAAGAAATATATTGGGAAATATTAAAAAGGCAGAATATATTTCCCCAAAGGAATAATGGAGAAGATCTTTAAAAAAAAAGACAGAAAACAGCCCCCAGAAATCAGCCCCAGCCCCTAGGCAGAGGCCAGCTTTTAAAAATGCAAATTCAATAATCCATTCAGGAAGGTTGGAACCAGGAAGCTAGAAGCTATGAGATTAGGAAGACAAAGACCTCTAAAATCTACATACCCATCCAATGTCTAAAAGACATTACCTTTGGGGACATAATAGGATTAACCCACCAATACCAAAAGGGCACACTCAGACTCAGGTCAAAGTACATGACACAGGAAATACAAGGCCTCAAACAGGAACAGGAAACAACCTCAAGAGCCCCAGAAGGTATAAAAACCCACCACTCCCAGCAACATGTGGTTAGCTTTCCCAGAGCCATCTTTCTGTCTGGCTCTCCTCTTCAATAAACTCCAACCTTCTTTCTAAAGCAGTCTCCATTTTGTTTATTCCCAGCTTGGATTGGACCCTGATGAAGATTTTTCTTTCAACTGTTTCTTCGACATTATTTTAATTTTTGGCATTCACATTTCATTTTGTCCCTCCTTTAGAATCCTTTTTTTAATGATTCTATTCCACCAATTCCGCCACCTGCTGAAGCAGGAACATGAATTCAAGTGGACTCCCAAACCGTGAACCAGCTCAGTCTGGGGAAGTGCTACCCCCATACAGAGTCAAAAATGGAACATTTACTGAGCCTGGGGGACCAAAAACTCATAATCACTCCATCTTGCTAGTGTTGAATTGAAGCCGGTTCTTCCCCACCCAAATCCTTATGGCACTTGGCCAGCACTGCCACAATATCACCTGTTCGGCTAAGTTAATTCATAATGATTGAGTCTATTCATCTTGTGCTAATTATCTTTTTTCAGTATCATGAACTTTTCAAAATAATAAGTCTAAACTCCTCCTCACAAAAGTTATATGAAGTGTCCACCAGATGTCACTAGTTTAACAGCTATAAACTCAAATAGAAGGGAATGAAGAAGACTAGAGGTTCTAATTACTATTTCTGCCAAAAAAAAACTAGTTACCAGCAGGACAACTCTGGTCCAGCAAATATAATCTCTGTGGAACATAGATGCAGGCATTCACTGTTTGTGACCACAAAACTACAAAGAGTCTATCAACTGTGTAGTCCTTGGAATACATGGATTTCATTTTGTTCTTCTTCCTTTTCCTGTTTGTAAGGCTAAGACCAATTAATACCCTAAGCACAGCCCAACAACATAAGGTGCCCCTTGATGGAAGCAATATAGTCATGCTATGAGATAGAAACAAGTATGATATCTGACAACACCTTCAAATCAAGATAAAATCCACTAATTCTAAAGAATGCATACAAAATCTGGGACCATTACTTCTGCAGAATTGAATTTTTTATGATGTTCTGACCAGTTTTATTCACAAAGTTGTGGCCATTGTGGAGTCCTGCAGTCATGTGATTGTTATTTCCAGCATTCCCTGTTTGCTTCCCACCAGCAAAAACAATGGGGAAGCTGGAAGTGGCTACCAACTCCCACTGCTTGTTTGCCTGACTTGTGGTCATTATGTTTTCAATAAAGGAGAATATTTGTACTGTAGCTCAGGGGAGAAATGAAGGATCCTTGGCACTATCTGAGTTTGGTTGTTTTCTTGCAGTCATTTCATTACCAAAATTAGTTAATATCCTCAAAGCTAGTGCTAATTAACTTACACTAGCACTGATGATGTTACCTAGTTTGGGTAATGAAATGTCTGCAAGAAAACAACCAAGCTCAAAGAGCACCAAGGCCTCCTCATTCTGGTTTTTTGTTTTGTTTTGTTTAGGTAAGTAAACTAATGACTTATTGAAGTTCATTTCTCACTAGAATTATTTTTCTAATTATGATATGATCACGGGTGTCAAACTTGCCACGTCACAGGATGTGTCATGACGTATTGTGACCTTTTTTGCATTGCTGGAGTTGGGGTGGGCGTGGCCTCTACATGATGCAACCGGCCCATGGGCCGGCAGCTTGACACCTCTGTCTCATGATCAGATTGCTTAGCACTGGGGTAAAAAAAAAAGTCAGCCTCTATGGTATAAATCAAAACATACCAGAAGAGGAATCTACAGAGATAGAAGAGGAACGTATCTTGCTTGACAACCCTTTCTTCTGCAACTTAGAGAATCAGAAGAAGCAAAGATTAAGATTTCAAACTACAAAGCAACGACGCTGCAAGAAGAAGACAGAAAGGTTTCTATTGCAGAGGGAAAGATTTATATCTTCTCAAAGAATGCTACAACTAACAAAAATGGATCCACTAGCTGAAAAGGAAGCGTTGTTATGGAAGCCTATCTGGTATAGAAAAAAACCCAGAATTAGACTGAAAAAGAAATTTAAAACTGCTTAATGGATTAAAGACAATGCTGGTTTTATGGATTGTTTTAAGGATAATGATTTAGGCTTAGAAATATGAAAACTGATTTAAAATTCTTTAATGGATTAAAAGGCAATACTGGTTTTTTGGAGTGTTTTAAGGATAATGATAATGTGTGTTTAATTCAGATTAATGATTTTTCATTCTCTTATGGAAACTTGTTTGATATGGAAACATGAAAGTTAAATTTAGAGTGAAGTTTAATTAACTAAGAGATTTTTGTGTATAGTAATATGATTTGATAAGGTATGATAACTAATTGGATGGATTTTGGAGTTTATGTAATGAATTGAAATAAATTAAGTCAAAGAGCATTATAAGCAATAAAAATGGGTTTAATGAATTGTATTAAGGGGAAATATATATATATATATATATATATATATATATATATATATATATATATATATATATATATATATATATATATATATATATATATATATATACATACAGAGAGAGATATACATATGGATAAACTCTTAAAACAGATTTAGTAGTAATAGAAATTTAGGCAATGCTGGATACATGGATTGTTTTAAGGATAATGATTCAGACTTAGAAGTATCAAAACGGCAATTATATATATGTATGTTTAATTCAATTTGATGACTTTTCATTGTTTTATCGAAACTTGTCTGATATCGAAATATGAAAGTTAAATTTGGAGTGAAACTTAACTAATTAAGAGATTTTTGTGTATAGTAATATGATTTGATAAGTTATGATAATTAATTGGATGGAATTTGGACTTTGTGTAAAGACTACCATAACCAATAAAAATGGGCTTTATTAAGGGGAAATATATATATATATATATAGATTTATATATATATGGCTATACAATTATGTCAATTATCATTGGAAGAAGAAATAACTAAGATTGATGTTAGAGAGAGTAAGAGCTTGAATATACGTGGAAGAGACATTTGAAATGTTAAACTGTTGATATAAAACAATATTTGACTATGGTAATTGAAATTGATAAAGTTTTAAAATAGGTGTAATAGTAATAGAAATTTACGATAGAAATGGAATACATTAAATTTATTATGTTTTTTGAGGGAAATAGAGAGATGACAGTGAATGTACTAAGTTGAGCTGTTTATGTGTGCTTTTATTTTGGAATCTTTGTTTACCCAATCACCACGGTGTGTCTTAAGTACTTTTTGTTAAAATTATAAAACCAATAAAATATTTTTCAAAAAAAAAAAATAGTCAGCCTAAAATTTAATGTTCATTCTGGTCACATCAGACGGCACTATCTTTCTCTAAAAGGATAATCCAACAGATCATAGGCTTGTCTAGTTATTTTTTTAAATGTAAGAGAGCATGCAAAACCAAAATATCATACATCTCCAGTACTAAAACAGTGCCATGTTGTTCAGTGTATATTCCAGCTAAGTAGAGATTGCTCCAAATGTATTCATTAGAAACGCATATAAATGCTCTTTTAGCGGCATTGTTCTTTTTCACTGATGGTGGGGACCTTTTGTAGGATATCAGTATTAGACAGATATTTCTGATTAAATTATGAGAATAATAAATAATGTTCAGGAAGATTTCATATGTTAAATTATATGCCCTTAGGCCACGTACCTTCAGATCAAACTTTTTCAGAATTCCAGTATGCAGCTTAGGGTTTAACTGGGGAACCCTTAGTGCTGAATAAGCTTTGTTGTTTGCTTGCAGATGTTGTATCACCCAACAAGTTAACATCATGGAGTCCTGGTGGCACAGTGATTAGAGTGCAATATTGCAGGCAACTTCTGCCCAGAGCCTGGAGTTCGATCCTGACAGGGCTCAAGGTTGACTCAGCTTTCCATCCTTTCAAGGTCGGTAAAATAAGGACTCAGATTGTTGTGGGCCATATGCTGACACTGTAAATCACTCAGAGAGTGCAGTAAAGCAGGGCTTTTCAACTTTGTTACAGATTGTACCACTTTTAGGATATGGCAATATTCAAGTGCCACCAGTCACCTAGCAAGGTATCAAAAACTTGACGACCCCCCCAAAAAAGGAAAAAAGTGGTAAAGTACAGGTAGTCCTTGACTTACAACAGTTTACTTAGTGACTGTTCGAAGTTACAATGGCATTGAAAAAAGTGACTTATGACTATTTTTCACACTTATGACTGTTGCAGCATTCCCAGGGTCACATGATTTACATTCGGATGCTTGGCAACTGATTCATACTTACGATGGTCACAGTGTCCCAGGGTCATGTGATCATTTTTTGCAACTTTTTGACAAGCGAAGTCAGTGGCCGGAGGGCGTGGCCAGCTCAAATCACTCAGGTAATGGGGCACATGTGGAGGGTGCGGGCGGGACTGTGTGGGATCCAGGGGTCTCCAGTGGAGGGGGTGGGACATGGGTGGGTGCCTCGCCGTCCCTCTTGGGCCATGTGGGGGACTACAAGACAGTGGGTGGGCTGCCCGGGCAGTGGAGGGCAAGCGCCTAGCTCAGTCCTGGAGCTCCCGGGATACCAGGACCCTGCAGCCCAACCCACTCTAGCCCCACTTCCCCAAGGGGGCACCTGGCTGTGCTTACTTCCTTGTCAAGGTTGCTGCTGCTGATGTGCCCACTCTCCTTGGCCAGGTTGCTCATGGTGGGTGCAAGAGGGCAAAGTGTGTGGGTCAGAGGGAGGCCCACTTCCTCTCCATGTGAGGAGACCCGGCTTTGTAACCAAAGCATCCTTAACGATAGGATGGGAGACCAGGAGGAGGGGGCAAGGGGATGGCAAAAGGGCAGCAGGGCTGCTGGTGGCCAAGGGCTAAGGCAGAACTTCCCTCAGACCTCCCTCCCTCTCATTCCAATCTCCCACCTTCCTTCCTTGCTCCCTCCATCCCTACCCTCCCTCTTTCCTTCTCTTTCTTTCCTTCTCTTTCTTTCTTTCTTTCTTTTTCTTTCTTTCTTTCTTTTTCTTTTTCTCTTTCTTTTCTTCCTTCCTTCCTTTCTTCCCTTCCTTCCCTCCTATTGTTCCTTCCTTCCTTCCTTCCTTCCTTCCTTTCTTCCTTCCTCCCTCCCTCCATGCCCAGGAAGAGACAAGGGGAGGAGAGGCCGCCAGTGCAGCTGGTGGCTGTGCTGCTGCTGGCCATGGCTTGAAAGGTCACTGTAAATTTCTGGACAAGAATTGCACAGCCTTAAGAGCAGAGTGATGGGAAGATATTTTGGCAGGCAGCAGCGCTCTCTCCTCACCATGCGGAGAGGCTGGGCTGGGCAAGGAAAACCATCGAGAAGCCAAACCTGCCTGGGCATGTGCAGAAGCGGTGGCAGTGACAAGCGCACGGGGCCTGGCAAACTCAGGTGAAAGGGAAGCACTCAGAATGCAGTCAGTCTGCAGGGCAAAGCAGTTATCCAGGACGCCAGGTGCCAGATGCTTGCCACCACCTCTGCGCGCTCCCAGGCAGGTTTGGCTTCTTACCGGTTCGCCTCGCCTAGCCCAGCCTCTCTGTGTGGTGAGGAGAGCATGCCACTGCCTGCCAAAACCGGGCAGGCTGGGGCTGGGCAGCGTAGCGCAGGTAATGTGGATTCTCACTCCACTTGCAGCATCCCTTCCGCCGGAGTCCATGGGTGTGTGAAGTGGGCAAGGGCCATTTGCTGGTCTCCTTCAGGGGATGCTGCCTTTCTTCATTCCTCCTGGAGGGCGACCCTTCCCCAGCTGCGTTTCTTGCCTGTTTGTTGCTGTCACTTCTGTGTGCACCCAACCTGTTTTTTATCCTCTCCTCTCTTGTCCCTCTTCCTCCTCCTTCTTTTCTCTTCAGTATAGCTCCAGCTGACTCTTCCTCCTTTTTTTTCTCTCTCCCTCTCCCACCCAAACTGCAAGGCAAGAAGGCTAAGGCCATTTTATTTTCAATCTGATTTGTGGAGAAGTTTTAGATTTTTCTTTATGATGAGCCAATATAAAACATAGCATTTTCCAAGTTACCAACCTCACAGCGATGGGAAGACACAACGTTGTTTTATTCTGTGATGGGTTTTTTTTGTTAATTGATGAAGGAGATGGTTCTAAGAACTGCAGGAAATCTTACAGGCCCCTGGGGATTTGGGTTCTAATTATGTATCACAGAGATTGTGATGTGATATTTGAGGCTTTAGTTCTGTTGTATTTGGATAGCCGTATAGGATGGATTTTCATATTACAAAACACAAAGAAAACTACCTTAATTTTAAGTTGTAAAATAAATTAATATGAAATACATTTGAGATAAGAATTTACCAGCAGTAGCCACCAGGGAAGGGAACCCTGGGAATCAGACTGACAGCAGCTCTGTGATGTTGTGATGCAAGTCACTCCCCTTTTCCACCTGCATTGTGACATTGCACAGCCCTCCCTAAAAGGGGCAGAGCTTGCAATACAACGTTGTCATAATGACAAAAGCAACAAGTTACTTAGTCTGCCACTCCAGAAACAGGGGATGAGGCCTTGAGAGAAGAAAAGCTAGGACAGGATTTTGCAAGCTAATGGTAAATTCTCACTAAGTGGAAATTGTGCGAATTGCAATCCAGAATATTTGGAAGGAATTAGTTTACCAACTCCTTCACAGATCTAACAAAATGTATTCTTCAGGACTGCCATACTATACCACACTACTGCATTTCTATTCTCCAGAACGTTCAAAGTATTTTGGATTTAGCCGTGCAATACTTCTTTCTTACTTACCCTGAAACACCAAGGGCAAGGGTGTCTTCTGTTTGGGGGGCGGGTGCTATAAACTTGTCAAATCAACAAAAAACGAATTGGTTCTAAAAAGCATAATTTCCTCAAAGTCTACCAATAAGTAACATGAGATTATTAACCATCTGGATACTATTCAGCTAGGGCCCTGAATAACTAATTCTGTTCTAATAATAGGCTGCCAACGAAACCTCATTTTAGCTTTCAGCTGTAGGTCAATCGTAGAGGCAGTCCTGCTAAGGGCGATGAGGAGAGAGTTGTTTTTCACCAAAGGCCTCAAACACGCACAAAAGAGAAATGAAATGGAGGGATAATTGTGAGCCTGGATTAACTACAGGATGGTATTGTGTGAAGGCTCTGATATGCACAGTACTTAAGTTCTGAGAGCCAAGAAAAACAAGGCTCAACCTCTTGGCAACACAGAGAAGCTACACGTGTTTAATGTTTCTTTTTACTCAACAAATTTTAGCCTTCCACAATGAGCTGGTAGGATTGAGGAAAAGAACCAATCTTCTGAATTGTAACATTGGTTCATCCACTGAAGTTGAAGATAATTATCTCCAGCTAAAAAAAAATCAAATGTATTTTACTTTAATTGCTTTTAATAACATGACTAGTAGAACATCAGAGTATATTATCTCTGTTTATTTATTCATTTATTCCAATGTAGCTACAGTATCTACAGTATCTAAAGCATTTATATAGTGCAGGGGAAGGAATCCTATAACCTTACAGATGTGACTGAACTACAATTCAAAGCATCCATTACTATTGACTGTGCTGTCTGGGGTTACTGCAGGGGTGTCAAACTGCAGGACCGCGAGCCGGATGCCTCATAACGAAACCGCACCTACCAAATTGCCGGCAATGGCAAAAAAGTTGTGATATGTCGCGACACGTCATGTGACATTGCGAGTTTGACACCCCTGGGCTACTGGGAATAATAGAAAGAGGTTTGTATTAGATGATTGTTCAACAAAACGATGGTTAAGAAATCATGGGTAATGTATAAAGTTATCCTGGATTTCATTTTTAAGTAACAGAAACTTTAAGAATTAGTTTCTGAATTTGTTTTTTCCTTCTTCATCTCTTTTTTGTGTGTTATCTTTTAGATGGCATATATCTACATGGTGTAGATGAAAGTAAACTAAAAATACATTAAACAAATAAATGAAATACCAGTTAGATGAATTAAGAGGCCATCTAGGAGAGTTGATAAAATTGAATGACCTGCTTATTTATTTATTTCAGTTTAGGCACTGCCCAACTCCAAACGAACTCTACGCAATTCAATATAATAAACTATAAAAACACATTATAGTACAAAGTAAGATGGGATTTGGTTGCTCCACACAAAAACACAGACAAAACTAATCCAAATAAGGGGTTCCTGCATCTTAACCCAAGGCCTTATGGAACCCCAGCAGGGTAGGAGCCACCCACACATTTCATTTTAGAGGGCAAACACAGCAACAGAGAAGGCACGTAGGTCTTGGCACATTTTCATCAAAGGAATTTAGAGTATACCAAATTTAGAGTATACCAAATGTGCTGGCATATACTAGCCAGGCAGAAATCATGGGAGAGAAGTCCCTCAAATAACCTGGTCTACCAATGCACCTTGCAAAGAAGTTTCACCTTGGCCTACTAATTGCTTGTAAAGTATTTTCAGTATCCTTTTGAGAAGCACTTGGTTAAGTTGAATGTTAATTATTTTTTCCATTTTTTAAATGTAAAGATATATGTTTTTCTAAAAGACCTGGTCACTGTAATTTATCTGACTGGTTCCATTTTTTTGTCCATCTTGTTAGGTGTAATACAAGACCCCAAAGGTTGAGAGATATGCATGTGAATCAATTAGGCTTCTGATAATGCGTTAGCCAGCATTAGCATTCATATTTACTCCTACAGCTAGATGGAAAAGCATGTGAGCACACACACACACACACACACACTCACGTGTGATTCTTTTTTTAATTGCTTTTTAATATCTGTTTTAGAATATTAGATAAAACTTTAATAGAGATTGTATTTTTTTGTTTCCTATCTAGTAGTAGTTCAGGATCACTTAGATACTTTTTATTACCACAAATTTAATTACTCCTCCCACATTAATTATATTACTAAATCATCCACAGCTGTAATTTATCATATAGAAAAATTGTGTCACATTGAAAATCAATGCTTTTTTAATGTTTTGCATGTATATTATTTGTAGCTGCCCCAGTCCTTTTTTTTCTTGCAGACATTTGAGCTTGCAACTTAACATTTTAATTCTAAATTTTTTTTATTTCCCACATAAACTATATAATCTATACCAGTGAGGAGAGAGATTTGATTTTAAAATAGCCATTCATTATTTTAAAGTAACACACGGGTTTGGTGTTATTTTTTGTGCCTTTGAATCCATGTTGACTCTCAACAACTGTCGAGACTAGCCCCTGCCATTGCTTTGTTTTTCTTTTGGCAACATTTTCGGAAGTGGTTTGCTACTGCCCCTCCTCCTAGGGGTGAGAGAGTACTTGCCTAAACCCAGCCAGCTCATCTCATGTGCAAAGTGGGACTAGTACTCACAGTCTCCTGGTTTCATTTGTATAGATGTGTCTTAACCACTACACCAGCGGTTCTCAACCTGTGGGTCGCGACCCCATTTGGGGTCAAACGACCATTTCACAGGGGTCGCCAAACAACGCAGTCCGCCATTTTCCCCCCTTTTCCTTAGCTGTGCTACTCCCTCTTATTCTATTGGCTTTTGAAAGCCAATAGAATAGACTCTTTTGAATAGAGTCTAATTCTATTGGCTTTCAAAAGCCAATAGGAATTGTCCAGGATGTCTCTGCCCTGCTGAGCCCGCCAAAAGTCCCAGTCTGCAAACGGTGCTGCAAGTTGTCTGCAACGAAGGCGAGCTGTCTGGAAGTTTCCACCCCTCCCTGCTGACTACTACTAAAAATGTAAGTAAAAGAGGGCCAGGGGTGGGAAGTGGGAGGTCGGCGGGCGCAGGGAGGGTTGCTGGCGCGCGTGGGGCCCGGCAGGTGCCTTACCTCCCTTGGGCTGGGCCAGCCAGTGGCCCAGCCGGTGGTCGCCCTGCGCTGTCACTGCTGCTTGCCGTGGCCGCCCAGGAGCGCCTGGGCCTGCCTGCTGCTGCCCCGAATGGGCGGTGGCCAAGATAAGGCTAGCGGGGCAGCGGCGGACGCAGGGAGGGTTGCTGGTGCGCATTGGGCCCGGCAGGTGCCTTACCTCCCTTGGGCTGGGCCAGCTGGTGGCCCAGCCGGTGGTCGCCCTGCACCGTCGCTGTCCCTTGCCAGCTACGTCTTGGCCGGTGCAGGGGGCAGCACCACGCATGTGCGGTGCTCCTGGGCAGGGAAATAGTCCTCGACTTACGACCAGTTGGGGGTCGCGGCAATAAAAAGGTTGAGAACCACTGCACTACACCAAACTGACTCTCAATATAAGATACAGCCAATTATATTTTAGTACTGCTTGAAAATTATACAGGGGATTAAATAGTATGGTGTATTAGATATAATCTCTAAGGTGCTTTTTTTTTTCAAAAGGCAACTGGACTATGTTTTTTCCTTGAGGAAGAAATGTTTTTTTTCCTTGAGGAAGAAGATGTTTCGCTTCTCATCCAAGAAGCTTCATCAGTTGACTGGATGATGGCTGGGATGGAAGGATGGTCAGAACTAATCTTTCCATCACCCCCACCATCCAGTCAGAACTGATGAAGCTTCCTGGGTGACAAGCGAAATGTCTTCTTCCTCAAGATTAAAAACAGTTGCCAGTTGCCTTTGAAAAAAAACACCTTTGAGAAAACCATGACTTGGATGACTGAGACTCTCCACACATATTAGATATCGTGTTTACTAGAAAGATTCCTGAATTTTAGATAAGAAAACATTTGGCCAGAAAAATCCTTTTCACATATATTCATTTAAATGTGTGAAGTACCTTTGGTAACCAAGATTACAAGTATAAACACACACAATTCATGGGGGACATGTAGCAATGCACTTACACTCCTAAATTCTGTTAAGTGTTCTGACGTCAAAGAAAGGATTTGAAATTTTGGTTCCTTGTACATCTCATTGGTTGCAGGCTAGCTCAAACTCTGCAACTAGAATGAGAATGGTAAGTGACATGAAAATTTTAAAGTATATCCAACTTTATTCAAATTTTGGTGGCTTGGTTCAATTGCCTAGTTGTCTGGAATTATTTTTTGTACCTTCTTGGATCACAATTGTTCCTGATTTGCAGTCTGGCTTGAGTAGATTCACATGAATGGCTGGTGGAAAGTTGCCAGCATGCTTCAATTTTAGGACCTCAAATTGTGACCTGGATCTGTTATATGGCTTTCATACAACTCATTTAAATATTTGTGCGCTTTGGGGGGAATTAAAAGAAGATTCTCAGTTTCCAATGATAGCTATGGGGGATGTGACCTACATTATCCCTCCTCCCCCAACTGTGGCCTCATATTACCAATCCACATAATAGCTTTTATTTTTTTCCCTTTTCTTTTAGTATCTCTTCAGTATCAACCTTCAATTTAACTCTCGCAATATTGCCTAATTAATCTGAATTCTGGAGGCAGAAACATTTCTGAAGCCATAGGCAAATCATGCAAATTAAACTTATGTTATTAGGCAAAGAAATATATAAAAAATAAATACATGCTAATGAAACATAGTTTAACAATCTCTGAGTTAAAAATACAGTTTAAAAAGTGTTCATTAAAGGGACATTTCTAGTATTACATCTGTACTTTCCCTCAGTCAAGTAATGTTGATAGAACTTAAGAAAAAGACAGAAGATCCATATAATCATTTTTAATTCAGATTAAATATATTATTCCAAGATATTTTGAAAGTGCACTTCTCTGCACTATTTAACAGTAAGAGGCAACTTTTGGAGTTTGGGTATCCACAAAGCCCGACAGCAAAAAATTGCTGTTGTTGACAAATATTGCTCTCCAACATACTTTTAGTTTTAGATCATAATTTGTATGGATGAAAACAAATGGAACAGAATAAATGCCTGCCTCTAATTTCCTTTTAAAATAACAGCTTTGAAAAGGCAAATTACTTTTCAACTCCAATGCTTATACAGTATTATGTACACATGAGGAAACAACGTGTTAGAGCAGAGCTGTCCTGACAGCATTAGTTGGACAGAAGCTTAAAATGCTAAATCAAATAAGGTAACTCTTTGTAAGATATAAGAAAGAAAAAACATCATTTATATACAAATATTCAAACAGAAGGTCCAAAATACCAACCGATTTATTTGCAGTGGAACAAATATGCATGTCAGCCTATCCAAAGAATTATTCTACAATGAAAAAATGGTGATGTGGATGTCAAGCATAACACACCTCTACAAACTGATTTTTTAACATCTGCACTCCTATCTTGCTTTTGGGCAGCATAGTCCATACAAAAATTGTTATATAACTCAGGGGTTCTCAACCTTGGCAACTTTAAGACTTGTGGACTTCAACTCCCAGAATTCCTCAGCCAGCAAAGCTCCCATGAATTCTGGGAGTTGAAGTCCACAAGTCTTAAAGTTGCCAAGGTTGAGAACCCCTGATATAACTGGAAATGAAGAACGAAGATCCACTTTTAGTCACTGTTGAGCAAATATGTAATTTTAGTTTTGGTCTAGTCTTGATATGAACATTGGAATATTACTTGTGAAAGAACAAGAGGGCATGTGTTGGAAAATCAAAAGTAACCTAAAATTAAGATAGAGGTGGGCCTGGCAGTGATGTTAAGAACGTTAGTGCAATATTTATTCTGCAATAATGCAAAGTTCTCTGATAATGCATAAAGTGGAAGTGGAAGCTTCAGTTTACAAAAAAGGAAAAGACCCCTAGATTATAAAACCAGTGCAGACAAATGTATTATGTATAAGGACATTTATCTATACAGTTTCAAAAGACATGTACTCCAAAGGAATATCTCCTATATATACCTGTTTATCACAAATTTCAAAAGCAAGAGTGGATCTCATTAATTTTAGGTGAGACAAATCTAGAGTTTTATCCAAGTGTTATGTCTTTGTTTAATAATAATAATAATACACAAAACAATCTTAGGAATAGCAACAGGTACAGGGGAAAGATGGATATCTGTTATTTTCTTGATGCCCAAAATCAATTCTTTGTAAGTCTGTGATCAAAAAAAAAAAGGAAAAAAAAAGATCCCTGATGTATATAGGTAAGCATATGCATGTATTTATGTATATGTACACTCATGGGCGTGCAAACCTTTTGACAAGGACACTTGCTTGCATGCGTGCACATCACACACACACACATATTTCTTTATCTCATCCAAAATCATATTATACTAGGCTCCAAATATTTTTTTCAATGAGAACAGACAGCAAATACTTTTCTAAACTGCATCCACTAAGGTTTCAAGTTTAATGGTGTAAAAATCTGACATTCAAACACCGTATTAAGAAACTTGCTTGCTACAGTGCAGATGGCCTCCAACTCCCCTGCTCTCCACAAGTAAGGCTGGTACCATCAAATGACAGCTAACAGATTTGTTTTTAAAAGTTCAAAGTTTATACATCAGGCAACATCATGACTGCCACTAATGAAACATCTCCCGGTGTGTGTTTGTGCGTGCGTATGTGCGTACCTGCCTTGGAACTGAAAGCATTTTGAAAGATAATGCATAAATTCAGTTCCCTTTTGTCTTGACTTCTGGCAAAGAACCACCACCAGAAAAGATGGGAGATCCTAGCCCCGTCTATCTCATTTATAAAGATCTACAGATAGCCTCATTCCAGGTATCAAAATTAACAAGCACACACATATGCACACACAACACAGATACATTAAACGGGATACCGAAGTCAAATAGTCCAGTATGATCGATGTAAGTTCCAAATAACATGATGTCTTCCGCACCACCCCAACCTCCAACAATATAAGAGCTTTATCTAGTATAATACACTCTGTAGTAAACTGTTTTTGACCTCCATAGTGAGTAAGAGTTGTCAAATTTAAGAAGGTAGACTCCTTTCCCTGGATACTGATGGCTGCCAGCATACACTTCTTCATGACAGTCTCTTCTGTACACAGGCACTATTTCATCTAGCTGAGGCTTGTTCAGATTCTTTTTGGCTTTCTCTTCACTACTAGCATGTTCTGAGAAAGAGACAAAAATAAAGTATTAATTACTGCATGCCTTAATGCCAAGTAAATCCCACAATCAATTATTTATACATAATGATTAATAAACATAATCCAACTGTACAACCTTAAACAATTTACAGCAGCGGTTCTCAACCTTTTCCAGGGCTTGACCCCGGCCCGCATCGTGCAAAAAAAAAAAGGTGGGCCCGCGCCGCGCATGCGCGGCGCGACGGCCCGCATCGCGATAGGAAAAAAAAATGGCCGACCCCCCAAAAAATGGCGGGCCCGCACCGCAATAGGAAAAAAAAATGGCCGACCAAAAAAAAATGGCGGGCCCGCACCGCAATAGGAAAAAAAAATGGCCGACCAAAAAAAAATGGCGGGCCCGCACCGCAATAGGAAAAAAAATGGCGGGCCCGCACCGCAATAGGAAAAAAAAATGGCCGACCAAAAAAAAAATAAAAAATGGCAGACTGCGGTGCTTGGCGACCCCCGTGAAATGGTCATTCGACTCCAAATGGGGTCGCGACCCACAGGTTGAGAACCGCTGATTTACAGTATGAGTAAGAAAGCATGACATTTTGATACCAGGATTTGCAAAGAAGCAACTGAAATTAATTCACCCACACTGCGATCTGGGGCAATCTTCTTAACTAATGAATGAATGCTTTTGCTCAATGTAAATACAGAATAACAAGTGTTACATTTAATTCCATTATTTTATAGCTGATTTGTACTTTTTAGACGTTTCCATTTCTACCATTATTAGAGCCTAATAAAATGAAGATCATCGTTTTGAAACTTTCTTCAGGTATCTACTGGGAGATATATGTGGACGGGTGATGTTAATAGACACTTTTCAAAAACTGTTTACGTGATTTCTCAGTAAAATCTTGATCCCATTTTTTAGGACGATAAAGTGCAGCAGAATTATTATCCTCATGGTAATGGGGCAAAATCAAGCCTAGTTGTAATAGCACTGTTTTCCTACAGTTTTTGGAAATGGAAACGAAAGGCTATTTGTTAACATAACCAAAGTTGCTAAATTCAATTAAAAATTAAATCAGTGCAAATGAAATAAGTTGAGTTAATTGTCCTGCCAGCTTGTATTATGAGTTCCATGTAAATTAAGATTTACATGGGATAGAAAAGGTTTGCATGAGAATACAAGTGGAATATGAACCCTTAAGTCAAATACACTAATCAAATTAAGATTTACAGGGATAGAAAAGGTGGATAGAGAAAAATTCTTTTCTCTATCACACAATACCAGGACAAGGGGGCACTCCCTAAAGCTCATAGCTAAGAAAGTGAGGACAAATAAAGGGAAGTATTTCTTCACCCAGAGGGTCGTTGATTTATGGAATTCACTTCCAGAAGGGGTCGTGACAGCTGTCAGCCTTGACAGCTTCAAGGCAGGGCTAGATAGATTCATGGATGCCAAGTGTATCGGTGGTTATTAAAACGGATGTCCATGTGCCGCCTCTATGTTGGTTGAGGCAGGCAGGATTCCCTTGAGTACCATTTGTAAACAATTAATTCTTAAGACCAGTCCAAGAAATTCTGGCCATCACAGCACCCTTGTGGTCATGCAATCGCCATTCGGGTGCTTGATAACCAGCTTGCACTGGTTGTAGCACCCCCCACGGTCATGTGATTGCTATTTGCCACCTTCCCTGCCAGCTTTTCACATGGGGAAGTCACCTGGCTAAGTCCTCCTGCAACTGCACTCACATGCACACCACACCCTCTTTCCTGGGCTCACTCCCTCCTTCTCTTGCCTTTCTGCACTTGCACTGCGCCTTTCTTTTTCTTGGCTTGCTGCATTTGCTTGGCCCTGCTTGATTACCTGTTTAACAATGTTCTTGGATTACGATGGCAACTGTAAAGCATGATCACCTGATGCAACCCCAGCCTAACTGCCATTGTAATCCAAGGACTACCTGTTTTTATCACACAATGAAGGGTTAGGACAATTGCTCACCAATGCAATTATGAAGAAAATATCACACAGACCGTACAGTAAATGAAGGTTACTGTACAGCAAAAAAGAATTTGGAAAATCACAATGATAAAAAAGAAAACTGAGAAGGCAATGAAATTGGTAGAAGGATTTGAAAAACGATGACAGGGAAAATCATGCAACTTGGAGTCTAGATGGTCATCTACACAATATAAATTTTATGTTTGCTAGAAAGGTACAAATGGGGAAGGTATTGGTCTGATTTTTAGAATGGCTACTGAGGACTATAAATACCTCAAGAAGAATTTTTTTATTTTCCCACATTGATTTTCCCAAGCTAAGAGATTTTATTGTAAAGCACTATATAATTGAAGAACCTTGTAAATATTAAGAAAATCGGTAGTCATTTACAACAATAATTGTGAAAGGAATATTAACTTATTAAACATGCTTCCCAATTGATAACTTTCAGCCCACAATGACTTAACCCACTGGTTAGCTGGGCATTCTGAAAATCACAGTCCCAACATCTTTGGAATTACCAGGATAAAAGAAGATTATTTCAGCATTTATTATTTCCCACCTGCATTCAAATATTAGAATCAACTTCTCAAATTTCAAATAAGGTAGCTATAGGATTTGGGGTGTTTTTTTTAACTAACAAATAACGTAGAACAAAGATGTGACAAATTGAGAGTGTCTCCAACATGTTTAAATCTTTGCTAAGTATATAAATAAGATACCTTCTTCTTCTTCCTCATCTTCACTGGATTCGCTAACATGAACACTGACAGCTGTGTTAGGGGAGTCTGTCCATTCAAAATATACCCCAAAACCAATGTCATAATTGTCTGTAGCAAACTCCCAGAAAAGATAAGAGCCCTCTTCATGTGTTGGAACTCGAACTGTCACTACTTCTCCTCTGCCCACTGTGATTACAGAATCTGCATCCTGGCGAATCTTCTCTTTGAAATCAGCAATCTGGGGCCGTGTCCACATGGAGGGTGCTGCTATGACTGGAACTGATTCTAAAACGGAGGAGGGATAAAAGAAAGTGCAACAAAGCTAAGGAAATTTACATTTTTCAACGTAATTGTCTTGGGATGGTATATCAATAGATAAGAATCACAGTACAGAGAAGAACTACACTACAGGGCTAAACTTTCCAAATTATTTAGCAGGCCTAGATGTAAAGCAGTCTCACTCTGCCAAAACCACATAGCAGGTTTGAATCACCTAAAGGCTTGTCTGTAAACAAGGGTTAAATTTCCAGCCATATGCCATGTCCTGTCTTGAGGAGCCAAGGTCAGTGTAAACAATATTGGGTAAGCAGCAGCAATAGTCCAGTAACAAAGCAGTTTCCTATGATGCTACCTTAAAACCCCAAATGAAAGACCATAAGAAACTGCATTTTTCTCCACTAAGTTTTATTTATCCAATTTTTGTCTATGAATAGGATTCTGTACTCTGCACAGTTACAGGGCAATAAGCCACTGATCTGCAGGCCATTAGTTCCAATCATTAGAAAAGGGTGCACATACAGGCTTTAGTCAAAAACAACAAAAGCGAGTATCTATATTCTATACTAAACAAAACTACTAAACATGATACTATTTATTGTGTTTAAAAGAGTCCAATAAACATCAGTCATACCTTTTGGTCCATTCTCTAGTGCTTCTTCTAAAGCATCTATTTCCAGATCTTTTTCAGGGCTGCCTGCATGTGCACTAGCCTGTCCATTGACTGACGAGATTTCCCCTGCAGTGGCTGAATTTGCCTTTGATACTGATGTAACTAAAGCTGTAGCAGCTGCTTCTTGCTGTTTCTGTAAAGCTGCCTACAAATTTAAAAAAAAGAGCACTTATTGCAAAGTCCATAAAAGTGTGCAATGTATTTGACAGGAGTCACCTAATGTATGCATCAATTTAGACAGAATTTAAAAAACTGTAACAGCATCCACACACACAAATCATTATATTTCAGTCTCCTGGTGACTGCATGAACATATTCATGTTAACAGACATAAAATACCAAGCTCTCCTGGTGTTATTAATATATCCATATTTTTCCCCCAGTAACAATAAAACAATGATTTACCACCATCTTTTTTCAAAGTGTTCTTTCAAATTCCCAACTTAGTTTATAGCCCTTGGATTTCCTAATAGAGTCCCATCCAAACACTAGTTAGTCTGGAACTTGTTTAGCTTTTCAAGATCACCACTGGTTGCCTAGATGCTGCCACTTGGCTGTAAGACATATTATTGGAATTTATTCTAGCTTTATAAAGATTTATTTATTCTTATTAGAATTTATTCTAGCTTCAGAAGTACCTACAGTATAACTTAGTAGTTCCAGTTTCAGCAGAAAATTAAAAAGCTGCTATTCTGTCACATTGCTACCATGGTGTACTGTACCTGCTGCTGTGCGAGCTGGACCTGATAAAGTTGCTGCATATACTGTTGATAATGCTGCTCCTGGAGCTGGCGAATTAGGATTTGTTGCTGCTCATAGTTGCCTGGGTACTGTTGGGCTGCATATTGTTGGAACTGGACAGCAGTCTGAGAGTTCAATGCTGCCATTATCTGTTGCCTGGATTAAGAACAGATTGCCCCAGTAAATAACTCGGCAGACATAGGAAGAGCAGTTACTTAACTCAATTCAAACACAGTAAATTAACTTTTCTTCATACTAAGAGCAAATTGGTTTCCGTAATTAGGACACAGAATGTTTTATTTCTAAAACATATTAGTAAGGTTTGCATGAGAATAAAGTGGAATATGAACCCTTAAGTCAAATGCACTAATCAAAAGATTGAATTACAAATACCATGTTTCACTAAAAATAAGACCCGGTCTTATATTTTTTTTGGTCTCCAAAAAAGATACTAGGTCTTATTTTGGGGGTAGGGCATACTTTCTTCCCTTCCAGCCCTTTTTCTAGTCTCCTAGAGAGCCAAGCGGCAATTGCCTGGGGAGAAGGGGGAGGTGAAGAAATCTTCCTCCCCCCCATAGGCGCTCTCAATGCGAGCGATGTCAGCTGGCTGACGATCCTACCATAGCTGGGGCTTGTTTTCGGGGTAAGGCTTATATTAGGCCCTCCCCCCAAAGTCAAGCTAGGGCTTACTTTCAGGGTAGGTCTTATTTTCGGGGAAAACACGGTATTTCACACTTTCTCAAAAAGACATTTGACTTGGCCCCACTAACACACAAAATATGAGAAACAATCACTTCTAATATATACAGTATATACAGAAATAATGAATATGGGATATTTGCTTTTCATAATATCTAAAAATATAGTTCACTTCTCAACAATTTCTTCAAAAGATGAATTACATTTATTCTACAATCCACATTAGACAACCAACAAATGTCTCAAAAAAGTATCCAATAAATAAATCATATCCTTTTTTTTGTATCCAGAACACCAAATTTATTGAGGAAAGCCTTACAATCTGCAGTGTCCATATTATCTCAGGGTCAGATTCCAGAATAAAAAAGACATAAAGAGCTTTCATTCAATTTCCCAAATCTTATTTTTAAGAAAACTCTCTAAATTTTATCTCCTCTATTTAAAACCTATTTAATGAATTCAGTTTCTGGCAGAGTAAAAGCCACATAAATGTTGGTTGCCCTTGAAATTCTGATGATGCATCCACAAGAACCTAACCGCATCTCCCAATTGCAATTTCACCTTTAAGCATTCAGAGAAGAATTTTGTATCTTTCAGGTTAATCCAAGAGTTCATGCTAAATGTAACTTTTCAGTGTAAATGGTAAATTCTAATCCCAATACTAAGGCCCTTGAACAAAAATTCAGACAAAGTAGTACAGATTCAAAGAAGAATAGCAAGCAAGGGACTAGAAACTAAGTTGTATGAAAAGAGTTTTAAGGAAATTAAACTGTTTATAGTCTTAAAGAATAAAAAACTGAGGATGAATGTAATTTCAAATACCTGGAAAGATGTCACACAAGGGTAAAGCCTGTTCTTCATTATTCCAGAGTACAAGACAAAAAAATCATGCAATCAAGATACCAGAAAAAATATTCTAACTGAACATTAAGAAAAAACACTTTCTAATAGTTTTAACAGTAAAACCAATTACTTGAAGAAATGATACGATTCTTTTATACTTCAAGCAGAAGTTAGATAACAGTGCAGTAATTTAAATTTCTGCATTGTTGGATTTGATGGTTTAGTGCTCCTTGAAGCTCTATAGTTCTATAACTTTCTTAGCAAAACTCTCTTCCAATGGACTTGTTCCTAGTCCCATCAGTACATGAATTTAGATACACCTTTGAATAACTTTTATTTATCAAATTTAGAAACTTCCCATCACCCTCAAAGATTTGCCTTCAGTATTTTAAGTAATCTCAGAAATGATTTACCTGTCAATAATAAAAGGTTGAATCTAAATAATAGGTTGAATCTACAGTCTGTTCTCTACAAAATTTATCTCTTGTAAACTTCAGTTTACTCCTTCTGTATATCACTTGAGGTCCCAAAACATTTAAAAATATTTAGCCACTTATAAAAATTATTTGTACGGCCTTGGGCAAGTTGGCATTTCCATTAATGTAAGAATAAAAGGGATAATCCCATGTTCAAAACTTTTTTTTTTAAAAAAAAGACACAAATATGATATGACAAATCATGTATTACTGAGTCCTACTTTTGCTGTTCCATTCGGAATCTCTCTTCTTCTATTCTCCGTCTCTCCTCTTCTTCCCGTCTGAGTCTCTCTTCCTCTTCTTGCCTGCGTTTCTCTTCCTCTTTTTGTAAACGCTCTCGTTCTTCCTCTTCACGTTGCCTACGTTCCTCCTCTTCTCTCCTGTAATATTTGTATCTATCAATTACTCTGTAATTCTGTGCAGCTTCTCATGCTGCAATATGAAGAATGAAGTTTCAATATCCAATCTGTTACTGAATTTAACAATAAAGAACTCATATAAAATTATCTCCATAAAACTATCAATGGCTAGTACCACAAGAGTTATATTTTCTCCCTTAGTCAAGGGCATACAGCTCTATTATCTGCTGTGGGGGAGCACAAGAAAGCAGATGCTGTCCCACAAGGTACTTTTCTGAAGCAGTTGAGAATGTTGGATGAAAAGACCTATGATTTAGTCTATTAGCAATCTAATGTCCTATTTGTGGGAACATACACCACTTGATTTTGCAGTTATCCCTAATCAGTAGACTGTGAAATTGCTGTCAAGAGATTATTTTTTTAACTTTGGACTTCACCCCAAATGACAGTAAAATCTGTTGTTTCCAAAGCTGTGTTGGCATTTCACATAATTTATATATTTAAGTAATTGACATCATTTGTGTCAATTGATGCAAATAATGTCAATTATGTCCATTTAGATTTAACAGATATTTGGATTTAAAGGAACACCTTTTTTCAAATATTCTTTTAAATTATGGTTTTACTGTAGTGCAATTTCTCTAACTATAATCTTAGGGAAACTTATCCTGGAGTCACTCACAATGATGACTGCATAGTAAGATTACAAAACAACTCAAAGGGAACACAGAAGGCTTAAGTTCCTCTTCTCAGAAATAGTATTTGTACACAGAACAATTGCAAAAAAAAAAAAATTAAAATAATTTCTTATTATGTACCAGAATAACCCAAGAAACCCAGGAAAATGCAACAAACCAAACTCTGGTGCAATGAAAAACAGAACAAAACATGTTCCTTCACAAGATGATTTTTTTTGTAACGAATACCATCAATAAGCAACAAAATTTCTGTTAAAAGCAAATACATTTAACTTTTTGATAGCAATCAAGATATTGGGCAAGATACTAGATAATATGCTATTTCTCTAACCACAGTAAATGAACATGGAGTTTCGAACTGATTCTACTATAAACATTACATATTTACAAAGATTCTTATGCACTAATGACCAGTTTTATATTTAGGCAACATTTAAAATATTACTAATAATCCTCATATTTGTAATAGAAGCAAAGAAAAACTACAGGAAAGCAAATAACTTCATCATCAAGACTGTTACAAAATAATAAGAACTAAGAGATCATTAGGAAAGGCCACAGGAATCTCTGTGAACTAGAATTTGGTTCCAAACAAGTACAAAAGCATACCTTTTCTTCTCCTGCTCTTCTTTCTCTATTTTATGGGATGTAACATATGTTGAAAAGAGATGACAACATCTATTCAGGAGTTTTACAAATTCTGTCATAGCTTCTTGCTTTGCCATACCACCAAGTGCAGCCCATTCTTTCCTGCAATGATGAGATAAAATGAGTTGGGATAAAAAGGAAATACTTTCTATCAAGTTAAGTATAAACACAACAGTTTATGCTTAAGTTGATGCTAGACAACAAGGCGGGAAAATGTTCCCAGAAAACAGCTCTGAACACGGATACTTTTGAAAGCAGTACCTCTGCCCAGAACATGAGGAATTTCACATGACAAGGCTGAATTTATAAGATATCACCATACTATTGACATTTCAACCCACAGTCCAATCTTAGGTTAAAATGTCTTGGTCAAATAAAATGCATTTGTTATATTTATAAATATTTTTTACCTTCTGTCATTCCCAAGTACATCAAAGAATCCAACTTCAGGGCAGGTATCTGGATTGTAAGGTCCCAGCAGAACCTGTTTATGCAGGGCTACCAGTTTGAGTTTTTCTTCATAGGTGGGATGAAAGGCTTTGCCATCTTTTTCTGAAAGCAAAAGAGTAAATTTCAAGATACAAATAATAAATGTTACAATGCTATGTATTCCATAGTTAAGAACACAATGGAATGTCATATCTTCTATAACGGTTTCTCAAGAGGGTATCAATTATGCTAGCTGATTTGGTTGCCCAGTGCAAAAAACTGAGGAGTGAATATTGATTTTTTTTCAAGACTACCTCCAAGAAAGGTAATAAACCAAGACTTATTTACATTTTCAGGGAAAATGTACAGAGTTACAGAGACCTAAATCCATGCAAACACTCAGAACATGGGTACAACCTTATCCCAGGACATGTCCACATGGACAGCCATCAAGAATGGTAGTTTCACTTAACAGCCTCTTATGTGGCAAGGAACTTTATTGAAAAAAGACATAGTGCGATAACTTAGCATATTGAACTGGGATCAAAGATCTGGATTAAGTCTCAACTTAGTAATGAACCTCAGTGGGTGGCTTTGGAGGCCTGCCTTACCCACTCTGCAGGTACAGTGAAGGTATAAATGCGATAAGCTCCCTAGCACACTTCAGAAAAGTAGAATAAACATAATGTGTAGCAATAAACAAAGTCACAAATCTATATATACTGTATGCAGCACGATCTATAACAATGTGGTTTTGATTTTACAAAAACAAGGTGCTGTTCTTTTATTATTTGCAATACATAGATCCTATTTTTAACTATACAGCTAGGATAAAAATATGCGTAGAAAGTATTCATGTTATTTTATATATTCTAGAATATAATTTAAATATTAAATTTAAATAATGTAAATTACGTAATAAAATTACAAAAAGATTAGTGAAGTAAACAAATTTTACTTTTAATTATTAAAGAGAAGGTTAATGATTTATTTACATATATGACCGAAAAATGAACTAGAGACTGAAAGAACCTTATTAAAAATTACAACAAATGAATAATGAATCATTTCACAAATTTAATCTAGGTTTTTTTAAACATTTATCACTAAAGAAATATCATCCATTTTAAATTTATGTCCCATAAACATTGATCTGGCTTCAAAAGTGTTCATCTGAAATAAGCATCAAATATAACTGTACTTACAGAACAAAGATAACACAATAATTTAGTATATTTTAAATTGTAACCCAAGTCAACATAAGTTTGTTTTTTTAAAAAAAGAGCACATATTTAGGTTTCGTGAGCATATGCCAATTATAGTACATTCAGTGAATTTACAAAACACACAAAAGAGCAAAAGCTATTACTTGAAAAAATGAAACATGAAACAAAGATGCAAATACAAGAATTTTGTTATACAATAAATCAAAATAAAGGCTTTATTTCTGTTATACTATATTATCATACTAGAATCCATATGAATGTTCACTGAAACTTGCAAAAAACATGCTCTTGTTGACACTGACATTACAGTTCTCAAATACTGTCCACATTAATTTCAAGCTAGACAGTATAGGAGGAATTCCTGTTCATTCTTCAAACTTATCTTCTGCAAAGCCATTTTACTTATCTGTTTGAATATGCTTGAAGTTGGTTGAATAATTATAATAAAACCAGCCTCCCAAGTTTTTCATAATCCATTTGCATTATACCTTATACTTGGACTTTAAAAAGATGTACAAGTACTATAATAAAACAAGCCTGGATTGCCATTTCAAGGCACTTACCTAGTATATTTATCTCAATTTATTATTTCCTGAGTCATTCACAAACACTAATGAAGGACTAATTTTCATATAATATACTTTTATTAATAAATTATTTAGGAATTATCTATACCAATGTTTCTTAACTTTTTTTTCTCAGAATCCCAACTTTTAAAAATGATGGAAGACCTCAAAAGAGCTTTTTTATATAGATTATATTTACCAATATTTACTATATTAAACATTGATGCATTTACTGCTACTACTACTTCTCATGGTCGTTTGATTATTTTTCAACATAGGCTGGCAAAAAAAAAAATTGACTCCATGAACCCCTGAGAGGGTCTTGGGGACCCCCAAAAGACGTGTTGTTCAGTTGCTAAGTCATGTTCAACACGTAACAATCCCAAGGACCACAGCATGGCAGGCCTCGCTGTCCTCCACTGTCTCTCGGAGTTTGCCCAAATTCATGTTCATTGTGTCAATGATACTATTTAACCATCTCATCCTCTGCTGTCCTCTTCTCTTTTTGCCTTCAATCTTTCCCACCCCTGGGGTCTTTTCCAATGAGTCCTCTCTTCTCATTTGGTGGCCAAAGTATTTGAACTTTAGCTTCAGTATCTGGCCTTCCGAGGAACAGTCAGGGTTGATTTTCTTTTAAGATTGAATGATTTGATCTTCCAGCAATCCAAGGACCACAATTTTAACAATGCTAATATGTACCATTTAAAACAAGATTAATGAAGCACAAAATCGAAACTAATACCCAGGAATTATTTACTTCAAATGATATTCCTGACAATAAAGTGACAAAATGTAATAGTAACCTGATTCTTCCCACTAAACCTTCCTTTTTCTTACAGACTTATATGTTTAAATATCTCCTACTTATCCAATAAACAATATCTCCTACTTATCCAACAAACTGAAATGTAGGTACTGTCCCTTACCTGCTCAAATAATACCATTAAAAGCCCTATGTGCTTAATTGCTGAGTGTCCTTCAAATAGTTATATGTTCTTTTGTCAATACTATCCTGTTCTCTACCAATAACAAAGAAGTCAGTATCTACACAAGACAAAACTGGAAAGAAATTAAGACAATGAAAAAAGAGAAAGAAATTAAAACATTAGCATTCTCAGTTGATCCTCAGATGTGCCAAAGATCTTTTTTAAAAAAGCCCTTCAAAATACATTTCAATAAGGATTGAGTGTCTCCAAAAACAATGGAAAAGCCAGGAGCTCAAAGAGATAGTGGAGCAATCTTCTTGATACCATTAGTGCTCATCCTGAAATAGGACAAGGTGGATACCATAAACTGCTGCATCTTGTTAGGACACAGTAAAACATTTTATGGCAGATAAAATTTCTCTCACATTATCCATGATGTATCTGCTGACTGAAATGTCATAGTTCAAAGATATCAAAAGAGATCCCTGTGGGCTCCATAATTTAGGACAACCACTAGATGAAAGCAAGAAGACACAGAACTCTATTTGCTGCCATCTAGCAATCATCAGGGTTTTTGCAGCCTATATCTGATAGTAATATCCTATCATCCTACCTAAAACTCGATTGGATTTATTTGGGACTAGAATGATGAGAACTTTCTTTCCCTCCCTCCCTCCCTCCCTCCCCTTTTCCACATAGCAATATTTCAGAAAAAAATATCAACAGGGATAACACTGTTTTTATCTTGTTATAAATCTGTGCTCCTTTAAAAGAATACAGTGGGCATATTGCATCCGTTGCATCACAATCTTTTGGCCCCAGGATTCTGTATGCATTCATGCACCTATTTGTCTTAATAAATCAACCACCCAAGGTTAACTCCACATAGTTGCCAAAGAAAGATAATCTATTCTGTAACACTGCAACATAGCCTACCAACTTAAAACTTCCAACTTTTGGAAAATTCAGTTTACCATAATTTTTCTTTCTGCTTAACATTACTTTTATTCTTTTTGCTTTGTATTCCAAGCACAGCTCAGTAACACTTTTATACAACATTTTTTAGAACAGTAACAGTGACTGTATTTCTTGAATCTAGTGGCAATAGCCACAATCTATATAGCATGGCTGTTTGCTATATGTTTGTATTGTACTTTCTCCTGAGTTTATAAAGGAGATTTAAAATGGATTACGATATGGGAAGTAGCATTTCATTTAGCAACTCCAATATTTTTCAAAGAAAACTTGTATTTTTCTGTTTTATTAGATGGTCTAATAACTTAGGTACACGTAGATCCCCAATCCTTTCACATACCAAGAAAAGAGAGCAAGAACAAGATTAAGTGTGGTAAAGTCACACTTGGAATACTGCATCCAGTTTTGGTCACCATGATGTAAAAAAGATGTTGAGACTCTAGAAAGAGTACAGAGAAGAGCGACAAAGATGATTAGGGGACTGGAGGCTAAAACATATAAGAACGGTTGCTGGAATTGGGTATGTCTAGTTTAACGAAGAAAAGGACGAGCGGGGACAGGATAGCAGTGTTCCAGTATCTCAGGGGCTGCCACATAGAAGAAGGAATCAAGCTATTCTCCAAAGCACCTGAAGGCAGGACAAGATGCAACGGATGGAAACTAACCAAAGAGAGAAGCAACCTAGAACTAAGGAGAAACTTTCTGACAGTTAGAACAATTAACCAGTGGAACAAGTTGCCTCCAGAAGCTGTGAGGCTCTAATATTGGAAGTTTTTAAGAGACTGGACAGCTATTTGTCTGAAATGGTATAGGGTTTCCTGCCTGAGCAGGGGGTTGGACTAGATGACCTCTAAGGTACCTTCCAACTTTATATTATTATTATTATTATTATTATTAAGCAACTATTTCTTACAAAGAAGGTTATTATTTAGGCTGACCTTCAAAGGTGACAGTATATTTCAAGAAATGCATATTTATGATAGTAGATATTGTATATTACCTCAAAGGTTTTAAAAGGGCAGTTCAGTCTCACTTTGGGCCCAAAATATGTATAAATATTTTCCTCCTGGAGGAGAAACAGCAATGAAGTATTTAAATATTTCTATGCCTACTACTTGTTATGGCAAACAAAGACATATTGAGACTGTACTAAGTCTCAATGCACAGTTGTGACAAGATCTTAATTATTTCAACCAATTTCTATGATGATGTCTGATGTAAGTTAAACACATCACATTATAAAAGATACAAAATTCCCAGGAATGGCACTTATTTTGCTCAGAAGTGTAATCCTTCTTACATCTGATGTTAAATCTTTACTATTTCATGTTTGAAATAAAAATGAATATGACTTCACTACATGATATATAATATTGAAAGCAACAGCAAAGATATGGGAGTAAAAGGTCACATTTCATGGGTATAAACTTACTATCTAGTCATTCCAAACTTGAATTTTTGTATGTTTCTCTATTATTCAAAGATATTTACACATTGGGAATTTCTATAAAATTTGAGTTCATAAGACCTAACTCCTCATTTGAAAAGAATATTCCTTGATTACTCTTATAATTCACAGATTGATTCCAACTCATAATAAAAAATTGCCAAGGGCCAATTCTGCAGTAGTATTGCAGAACTGCCATGTACTTGTAAACAGATATGAGCAACAAAAATGGATTTATAACATAATTTGCTGCAGGAAATGCTGTATTTTGGCCTACTATTTATTTAAAAATTAACAAGTATTTTCCTAAGTGCTTGTTTATGTTTGCTTTTATATTACCTTCTGTGACTTTATTCAAAGTATAAAATATTAAAATATTCTGGGATGGTTTTCAGTACTGTATACATCCAAATGAACAAGAGTTCCAAAACAGCAATCAGTATTAAAAGAAGAACAAGCACAATATCATTTTATAGGTCTCTAGGCTCACGTATTTCCATAAGGCTACATAATCTGTTGAAGAAAAAAGTGGTCTACATACTCTTAGGTTTATTTTAAACCATTAATATACTTCATTTAGCGATTTCGCTTTGGCCTGCATATTTGAAGTCTACTTAATGTCACTCCTGCAACTAATATATTCCCCTGCAAACTGAATAGTGTAGTTCATTGAATATTTCTCTCGTTTCTCGACAAGCTTCAGAAGGTGACGGCGGTCTCTCTCCACAGACACAAACCAAATAAATAAACGTATATTTAGTTTAAGATTTCCGGGGCTCTACGGGTGTGAGTCGGGGCCGGAGGCTACCAAGCTTTCTCCCCACAGACCCTCTTACGATTGAGAGGCCGGGAAGCAGAGGGAGCCGGGACACTTTCCCGGCTTGGAAAGAGGCAAAGGCGGTCACCTTTGAAGAAGCGCAGCGCCAGGCCGTACAACTCCTCCAGGTCGAAGCCCCAGCGCCGCTCCAGATTCAGCGCTCCGCCGCCCTCGCCGTCGCCCTCGCCGTCGCCGTCGCCGTCTCCATCTCCGCCGGCCTCGTCTCTCACCTGCCCCGACTGACCAGAAGTCCCTACTCGGCCACCACGGTTGCCAGCCAGCGGGAGCGGCCTCACATCTGCCTGGCCAGGCCTAGCATCCTCCGAGTCCGGGCTCAGGGTCAGGCCATCAATGGAAACCTCCAGCCGCTCCGAGCTGAGCGCTGCCGCGGCCGCCATCGCCTGCCTCGTCCCCTGCTGCTCAGCTGGGCGGCCACGTCCCGACTTCCTGCTCCCGCCTCACGACCCGGATCTTCCGCCGAGGCAGGCAAGTCTGTGAGCAGCGGCAGCGGCAGCGGCAGCGGGAAGGAGGAGGTGGAGGAGTGGAAGAGGAGTAGAAAGGGTGGTCCTGCTAGAGCAGGGGTTCTCAACCTTGGCAACTTTAAGACTTGTGGACTTCAATTCTGGGAATTGAAGTCCACAAGTCTTAAAGTTGCCAAGGTTGAGAACCCCTGTGCTAGAGGTGGTCATGGGGTTGCTTATCTGCTGCTGCTGCTGCTGCTGCTGCTCGCTGCTGCTGCTGCTGCAACGGTCTTTGCCAAGCTGCCTGCCTTATCGCGGGCATATTGTGGACATTTCCTGAAAGGCAGTCCTGGGGCAGCCAAGCATGCGGAATTTAGGGCGATTTAATTCCGAGTAAACGCAAGCTAAGTTGCCATCTTTGTTTCCGGTTAGAAATCTCTTCGACGTCTGCATGACAACCACCGGTTCATGTCGTGCTGCAGTTCAAACTGCCGGCGAATTCACACGAATTGTCGAAAGACAGAGCAGTCTTGATCCAGAACGTGATGTCCACACCGGTATTTCCAGCAAGTCTGAACACCTTGAGTAGACGTGCCACACACAAAAAAAAACTTGAGTCAAAAGGACAATCAGCACGCACCCTTCGGTCTGTCCATAATCAACTTTAATTTTGCTCGTGACATCAGTCCCGTAAAGTAGTCTCCAGACTATGCAAAAACGGTTGTGGACGTGTGACCCTCCAGATGAATCGCTATTTTAATCCCATTTGGTATAATTATTAAAGATGAGAGTTGAAATTAATTTGAGCAAGCAATTCCGTATCTCTCTAACACTTTTTCTATATTCTGAAGACAACGAACACAAACAGTTTCAAATAATCTTGTGAAGGGAATGCTAAAGGACTTCTAAAAGTTTTCTATTTTGTATAAAAGCAATCTTCAAGCTTATGGGAATGATGCAATGCTACCTTCACCTCTTATGGGACAGCACATTAAATCTTTTGCCCAGTATCAGCTTTATGAGTCAGAAAATGGGCTCTTCAAATCTCATGCCATTAATCCTAGACCAGGGGTAGGCAACCTTGGCTCTTTTATGACTCGTGGACTTGATCTGGGAATTGAAATCCACGAGTCATAAAAGAGTCAAGGTTGCCTACCCCGTCCTAGACCATCTGTAAGAAAGCAAAGAAAAAGAAGAAAGGCATAGTGCAGCTGTTTCAGTCAAACAATATCTACACTGGCTCCCTTCTGACAGAAACAGGCAGCCTTTGAGAAACCTTTGCAATTTTTTTTTATAAAATTTCTTTTATTAAAACAATCAACATTGAACATAAAATCATAGTATGCATCAATCGTCATAGCACCTGATATACAACACTAAGTATTAATCTTTGTAAACGTCTGGTTTGGCTAACATTTTTCACTCCTCACGTCAAGCCTCAACTATACGCCTGTTACACTTTATTTGATTGTTGTTTCTCTTTTCTATAGTCTATCCACTGTTCCTAGTCTATCACATATTATTCATCTCAATATTAGTACAGTCTTTTATGATCCCTAACCAAAAATCCTGAGGTAGAAATTTGATAACCTGAGGTAAATCTTATATATGGTCTATCTACTACGGTATATCTAGTCTATCACCTATTGTTCATTCGCGCTTCTGAATTAACTTCGTCTCAGTAATAGTGCAATCTTTTTTTTTTCTTTTTTTTTTCTCGGCCCGGGACCCCTCCGCTCGGGAGGCCCCGCGGCCGCCGGGGGGGTATAGTGCAATCTTTTATAGTCCCTGACTAGGGATCCTGAGGTAGAAGTTTCCTAACCTGAGGCAGAAATTCAATCCGTTTTATCAAGATTAAGGCAAACAACATTAAGCATAAGATCATATTAAGAGGCTTTCGTCATATAACATAGACATACAACATTACGGTAGGTGTTAGTCTTTGTAAACATTTGATTTGGTAAACGTTCTTCCCTCTTTACGTCGAGCCTCAACTAAACGCCAGGTGCATTTTGTTTGATTGGTGTTTCTCTTGTATATAGTCTATCCACTGTTTCCAGTCTGTCAAATATTGTTCATTTGAGCGATCTTTCAAGTATGCCGATATTTTCGCCATTTCCGCCAAATTTGTTACTTTCACAGTCCATTCTTCCATGAGAACCGCTGCTCTAAAGAGAGCACTGCTGTATAGGGCAGGAGTCTCCAACCCCTGGTCCATGGACCAGTACTGGGCCGCAGCATGCCACCAACCAGTCCGCACAAACAAATAAAGCTGATCCGTGAGATGCAGGCAGCACACAAAACCATGCACCCTCTGGTCCGTGGAAAAATCTTCTTTCCACAGAACCAGTTCCTGGTTCCCAAAAGGTTGGGGACCTCTGGTCTAGGACCCATGAAATTGCAAAGGTTTCTGTCCCACCATCCTGGAAAACAGAAACATTTGCAATTTCATGGGTCCTAGACCAGAGGTCCCCAACCTTTTGGGCACCAGGAACTGGTTCTGTGGAAAGAAGATTTTTCCACGGACCAGAGGGTGCATGGTTTTGTGTGCTGCCTGCATCTCACGGATCAGCTTTACTTGTTTGTGCGGACTGGTTGGTGGCATGCTGCGGCCCAGTACTGGTCCATGGACCAGGGGTTGGGGGTTGGGGACTCCTGCCCTATACAGCAGTGCTCTCTTTAGAGCAGCGGTTCTCAACCTGTGGGTTGCGACCCCTTTGGGGGTCAAATGACCCTTTCACAGAGGTCGCCTAAGACCATCGGAAAACACATATTTCTGGTGGTCTTAGGAACCGAGACACCGCTCCGCATCCGTCTCTGCATGGCCTCCTCTGCCATTTGCAGAGAGAGAGAGAGACAGAGAGGCACGTTCGCTTCCCTTCTCTCTCAGGCGGACTTATCTCCTGCAGGGCTCCTGATTGGCCCTGTGACCGGGTGCCCCACCCGCTGGGAGAAGCACGGCCAGGGCCTCGTGGCCTTGGAGCCGCCCGGGGAAGCCCTGGGATCCCTGCTGGGAGCGGCCCACTGGAGGCTGAGCAGGCCAGCCCTGCCACAAGCCATGGCCCAAGGGAGACCAGTCGCTGTGATCCCCAGTCCGCCCGACCATTGGACCCAATGGCTGGGAAGGCGCACTGGAGTCCAGGCTGCCGGGAAGGAAGAAGGAGATGCAGCAAAGGTAGGAGAGGAGAGCAACCTCCTGGGGCCCGGCGCTGGTGGTGGCTTCCTTACCCTCCTCTTCCTCCTCTCCTTCCTCCTGCTGCCCCCAAGGTGGCTCAGGCGGGTGCCGGGACAAGAGGGGTGCCTGGGGGGAGCAGCTGGACTGGCAGAGGGGCTGGCAGGGACCGCGCCGCACCAGCCCCCACCAATGCTCCATTGGATGGGTGGAGGGCGAGGCCGGGCAATGCGGAGTCCTGGCTGGGGCAGCGGTGGTGGTTTCCTCGCCCTCCTCTCCTTCCTCCTGGTGCCCCCTGGGTGGCTTGGGTGACTGCCAGAGCAAGCGGGGTACCGGGGGGAGCAGCCGGGCTGGCGGAGGGCTGGTGGGCTGTGTGGCACCAGTCCCCACCTTGGCTCCATCGATGGACAGAGGACGAGGCCAGGCAGTGCAGATTCCCGGTGGGGGCGGCGGCCGGGCCGGGGGCCGGGGGGACCCCTGACAATGCTGCCATGCCGCCGCCACCGGCAGAGCCGCTGCCTCCCATCTTGCTCCCCCTCCCCACCCGTTCAGCTGAGAACGCGGCAGGGGCAGCAGCTGGGGCGGGAGCGGCAGCGAGGAACCCCGTCGATGCTGCCGTGCTGCCGCTGGAGCTGCTGCCTCCTGTCCTGCTCCCCCTCCCCGCCTGTTCGGCTGAGGACGCGGCGGGGCAGCAGCCGGGGGCGGCGGGGACCCCCGATGATGCTGCCGTAAGAGAGAGAAAGAGAGAGAGGAAAGAGAGAGAAACAGAGGAAAAGAGAGGAAAGAGAGAGAAAGAGAAAGAGGGAGGAAACAGAAAGAGAGAAGAAAGAGAGAGAGGAAAGAGAAAAAGAGGAAAGAGGGAAAGAAGAAAGAGGGAGAGAGAGAAGAGAGGAAAGAGAAGAGAGAAAGAAAGAAAGAAAGAAAGAAAGAAAGAAAGAGAAAGAGAAAGAGGAAAGAGAAAAAGAAAGAGAAACAGGAAAAGAGAGGAAAGAGAAAGAGAAAGGGAGGAAAGAAAGAGAAAGAGGAAAGAGAGAGAGAGGAAAGAGAGAGGAAAGAGAGAGAAAGAGAGAAAGAGGGAGAGGAATGGCGCTTCTCCAACCAGACTGGTCGGAGCCGGCGGAGCGGCCTTCCTGCTCCCCTGGCCAGCTGGATGGGGGGTTGGGGGTCACCACAACATGAGGAACTGTATTAAAGGGTCACGGCATTAGGAAGGTTGAGAACCACTGCTTTAGAGCCTTAGGTTGAGCTCTTCTGTGAATATGAAAGACATTTGTTCTTCCTTATGTAAATTACAAACTGAACCACTGAACAGTAGCTTTTCTTAAAAGTTTTTGCACTGGTAAGAAACTGGCAGCCCTTAAAAATAATGATTGTGCAGGCAAGGCAAATGAACCAGTTGGCAGTAAGCTGGGCAGAGGGACAGCTGGTCCAGAATAAGCTTTACTAATTTCTCGTTCTGCAATCAACTTCTTTGGCTTCCTGCTGATCACTAAGTACTTGCATGTTAATTTTAGAACAAATGCCCAAGGGATACTGTTGTTCATAGCTTAACAACTGTACCTGGCAATCTGGAACTAGAGATTTACAGTGATATTTAGAAATGGGCAAAAGCTGACAAAAGAAGTCAGAGAAACAAACATTGTCTTTTCTCTTCCATGCCCCTTCCTTCCTCTGCTGTAGAATACTACAGCATTTAGTTCTGAGTTGGCTGCCAGGCCTGCAATATTTTATCTCACTCCGTAGAAAATTGAATAATGAGAAAAGAAAAGAGGTCTTTTTATTCTTTTTTTCCAGAAATATCCTGCATCTTAACTTTCACCTCTGCTTCTGTCAGGACATTCATTATAAACCAGTTTTCTTCAAACTTCCATAGGGACTGACACTCCCAGAATTCACAACTAATAATTCAATATCAGAGTTCAAAGCTGATTTTCTGTTTTAGTTAAGCCTGTCATAATTTGTTTATGTTCTACATAATGTAATGCTTAATGTAACTCTGCTGATGAAGTTCTATTGTTAATTTAATTAGATCAAGAATTTAGTGCGTTATAAAGTATTTCTGTGATGGCATCTTTTTCAAAACTGGCTTTTTAAATACAAATATAGCAAAAAGCTAGAAAAGGAACACTGAATAATTGAAACTCAACTGCCATCTTGTGGACTATATAATAAATTTTGCAAAGCAGATTTTTTTTCTTGCTCAAAATCATGTATTGCTATTTTAAAGGCTACCTACATAGTTAACAGAAACATTTTCAAAAGAACATTTTTGAGAAAAAAATCCTCTTTTTAAAACAATACTGAAATAATTAGATTAGAAGAATGGAATGGTATAAACCACTTCCACAGTAAGAAATTTGTACTCTTCAAGGGTCGAATTCAACTTAAGGAGTCTTTACTTTTAAGCTATATATGTGCAAATAAAAAGTATACCTATTTGAAAAAAAATATCATTTTCAAATGTTAGAAAAAGATGATGGGTACAATTATACATTTTTTCAAAGTTGCCCCACCAAGGAATTACAAGATAACAAAATTCTGCTGTCAGAATTCTGATAGCAAGAAAAGCAACCTGGGGGCTCTGCAGGTGATTCAATCTTCAACTCCTATCAGTCACAGCCTCCATGGCCAATGAAAAATTGTCAGTGCTTTAATTCATGCTATTTGGAAGGCATCTAGTTACTTATTTCTGCCAGTACAGTGTTGTATTATTTTGATAATTATATTTTGCTTTCCATCTATAGAACTGCTCCTCCAATCCAATTATGCTTGTAGAAAGGCTAAAATAAGATAAAAGAATGCACATATTCTAGATTTCTCTGGATAGCAGGCATGCTCCTGTTGGTGGTACAACTTTGCACTTGGCTTGGGTGAAGGAATTTTCCTCTGCTTGTGTTCAAAGGGAAAGGAAAATAGCTGATGCCTTATTGAGACAATCTCATTCATACTGTCAGAATAGACCATAGGATATGATTTAACGGCACATAATAACAGCATGCCATCTCCAGTGTATTTAACCCTCAAAGAATGAAGGCAAAGTTTACTGAAACTTGAGGAAGGATATATGGGAAACTGTTCTTTTTCAAAATAAGTATAAGACAATAGAAATATCAAAGACTAGGTTCCTCTACTACAGGTGACAATATCTGGCCATAACTATAAATTAGATTGTAATATGTAATATTTAGCATATTACAATCTAATCATCAAAATATTGAAGGTAATCTTGTGATGGAGAAAGAAGTTAAAGAGGCACACAAAGAAAAATTGTAATAGTGGTGGACTTCACTTAACCTCAATCTAATCTGTTCATGTTCAGACTATGAGAAACAAACAGATTTCTATATATTATGACATTATTATGACTTTAGAACAGTTGGCCTTTGGAACTGATAGGAGTCGAGGCTATCCTAGATTTAATTTTAAGTAATGTCTGAGATTTAGTGCAAAGTAGTATTGTGGAATTATTTAAAACAGTGACCATAATGTTAATACATTTAGCATACCTTTAGACAAGCTAGGTCAGTGGTGGCGAACCTATGGAACGGGTGCCAGAGGCAGCACTCAGAGCCCTCTCTGTGGGCACGTGTGCCGTCGCCTCAGTCCTAGGTCTTCAGCTGGGTTTTATAAAATCTTTTTGCTTTTGGCCTCCGCTGCCGTGTGCAAAAAAAAAAAAAAAAAAAAAGGTTCAATCAGTCAATTTCAACTTCTTGCGGGGAAAAAAAAGATCTTGCAAAGTTGGAATTGATTGATTGAACTTTTTAGTCCCACCCAGTCTGCCGTTACCACCGCAGCTACACCCACCTAATTGGCCACACCCAGCCAATGGGCCATACTCACCTGGCACCCGACGATGCATAAATGGATTTTGGGTTGCAGTTTGGGTACTCAATCTCTAAAAGGTTCGCCATCACTGAGCTACGTAGGTCCAAGATGGTCACATTGCATTACAAAAGGAAAAACTTCTCAAAAATAAAGGAATTGCTGAAAAAGACTGAAAGGAACAGTCAAGAGGACAAAACTTCATAATTCCTGAGGTTATTTAAAATAATGTAGTAGATTGGGGTTCAGACAGGATATATTATACAAAGGTAAAACAAACCCAGAGGAAGGTTGAGGTTTTTTTTACAATTTGTAAAATTTAAAGTGTTTTTCTTCAGGAAATAGAAAACCTGTCTTAAGAAGCATAAGATTTGGCAGGAAAAGTATAAAAAAAAGATCAGAGAAGTATACAGCAAATATGCCAGATGTCTTCCTTATGATGTCTTTATAGTGGATCTACTGCAAAAAGAAGTCCCACTGTACCAGTAGAGCAAGAGAACTTCCTGCTTTCAGAGTTATAAGGCAGTGGGATTGGGATGGAACAAGGAGAAATAGAGTCCCTGGAATGAATTCTTGGTGTTCTCATGCTTTTGGAAAAACTGTTGGTGGTCTAATATAAAGCTGGCCCAACAAAAGGGTATTTCTTACAGAGACTGGAATAGACTTCAACTCTTTTTGCTATCCTGGGTTAAAAAAATGCCTTCAATGAGAGTAAGTCCATTTTAAGTCCTTTTTAAATTGTCCTTCTAGATACTTCCCCCCCCCTGATAAAAGCAGAAGTCACCTCCCTAGGACTGCATTCCCCCCCCCCCTCTGTCTGAAACAAAACTACTGGTCCTGTTCAAAACATTGGAAGCTCAGGCTGAGCTGGCAAGAAGGGGCGTTGTCTTACCTGAATGCCTTTTCTCAGCATGATGATGGAGAATCCACAAATGGGTTGTCTTAATCTTCCTGCTCCAATAAGACGAAGTCTGAAGTGTAAGTACACCTCTGCTGTGCAAGAGCACCCCAGTTTGAGACTAAGGCAATACACAGACTTTAGTCCGACACGCTTTCCTATCACTGGAAACAGGGCCAAACTGACCCTAGATGGGAGGGAGTGGATTCTCCATCATCATGCTGAGAAAAGGCGTTCAGGTAAGACAATGCCCCTTCTCCAGCATTATTGGATGGAGAATCCACAAATGAGACATACCAAAGCCCTGTGTCCCTAAGGGGGGGGAAAGTAGTTTGGGCTTGGGTCCCACTGGGTAATAATACATGTTGCAACACCCTGCAACCAAAGGAGGCATCTGAGGAGGCATATTTGTCAATTTTGTAGTGCCGAACAAAGGACGAAGGCGAGGACCATGTTGCTGCCCTACAAATCTCCCCAATAGGTGCCTGGGTTGCCCAGGCTGCCGAAGTAGTGGTGCCACGGGTGGAATGGGCCATGATGTGTCCAGGAACTGTCAATGATTGTGCCTTGTATGCGAGGGCAATGCAAGCCCTAATCTATCTCCCTATCATTGAGGAAGAGACCTTCTGACCCATGGAGGAAGGTTGAAAAGACACAAACAATGCTTCGGATTTATGGAAGGCCCAAGTCCGTTTGATGTAACGTTGCAGATCCCTGCAAATGTCAAGAGTGTGCCACCGCTTCTTGAGATCACGGGAAGGGTTAGGACAGAAATTTGGTAAAACCACCTCCTGGGACCTATGGTACAAAGAATTTATCTTGGGAATAAAGGAAGGGTCTAGTCTGAGGGTCACCCTGTCTGCATGGAAGATGCACAGGTCCTCTGTGACATAGAGAGCGGCTTCCAAAATTCGCCTGGCCGACGTGACCGCCACGAAAAATGCCACCTTCATAGATAATAACTTAAGTGAACATGTGGTAATAGGCTTGAAGGGTGGTGAAATGAGGGCCTGTAAGACCCGGTGTAGGTCCCAAGAAGGATAACGGTGAACCGCTGGAGGCCTGGCGTTAGCTGCTCCCTTTAAAAAGGAATGCACCGTAGGGTGGTGTGCCAAGGGAGCGGAATTGTCATACATGAGTACCGTAGATAGAGCTGCAACCTGTCTGCGGATGGTGCTCGGGGATAGTCCCTTGTCCAACCCATCCATCAGGAATTCCAAAACAATCGGAACAGAAGTGTCCGAAAGCTCCACCTTATGACCTGAGCACCAGGTACAGAAGCTCCTCCATGTGGCATCATAGATCCTATTCGTTGAGGGGTGCCTGGATGGTTGAATCATGGCAATCACCCTCGACGAATATGAGTCTCGGGTCAAGGCCCGCCTCTCAAGTGCCAAACGGTTAGTTGGAGCCACTGTGGGTCCGGGTGCTGAAATACCCTGAGTAAGGGTAATATGACCTGCTGGAATCCTCCACGGAGGGGAGACGGAGAGCTCTACCAGGTCGCCAAACCACAAACGTCTCGGCCAATGTGGCGCAATCAGGAGGATCTCTGCTCGCTCGTGTAGGATCTTGCGGATCGTTGCAGGGAGGAGTGGTAAGGGAGGAAAAGCATAAAGCAGTTCTCTGGGCCAGGGACTGCGGAGGGCATCCGTCCCCTCTGCTGTTGGAGATGTGAACCCGGAAAAGAATCTCGGGGGTTGGGAGTTGGCTGGGGAAGCAAAGAGGTCTAAGGCTGGGGAACCAAATCTGTCCATGATCTCCCAGAACAATCCCGGATCCATGCGCCATTCAGCATGGTCTACAGTTGCTCTGCTCAATGAGTCCGCCTGCTGGTAATGGCCACTATGGATATATGCTCCGCCCTGCTAGGTAAATTCCTCTGTCAACTGTAATTTGGCTAAGGGAATCTTCTGGCAAATGTTCCCAATAAGTCTGAGATAGCAGGCACTCTGACGATTCAATTCAAGTGGTTAAGCGCCCCCCCCAAGCGCTGTAATTGACCACTGAAGAGAACCACCTCCTTCTAGGAATACAATTCCGAGGTATGAATAGGAATTTAGATGAGGGAGGAGTGGTGGGGGTCAACTGGTGAGGCAATGCGTCCTTGTGGGGGATGAGCTTGCCCTCCCCAAGTGCTGAGTGAATGTCCAGGCAGCAAACAGAAGGGTAAAGTGATTCCTGTTAGGCGTGGCTATCAAAATGGTGGCCGCGATTCAAGCGTGCCAAAAACAACTGTCCAAGGGGCTCTGAAGCTGAGACTAGCCTAGCTGTTGTGCCACGTCCAAAATGGCGGCCACACCCAGATCTTCACAAATTAGGCTGTCAGGAAAACCCCTGAAGCTGCCAAGATCAAAATGGCGGCTGCGCGATTTTTGCGCCTAAACGGCCGCCCAAAATGCCTGGAATCCAGCCGGATCACGATCTGCGTTTCGCGCCGATCAGCTGGCTGGCGCTGCCGTGGGAGCCTTCGGATCTTTACTGTGTCCCGGCCGGGCAGTAAAGTCAATTTTTTTTAAAAGTTAGATCTGCGTATCGTACTGAATCCCCTCAGCCGAGCTGAGGTTAGCTGTGAAAGCCAATACTTTCTTTAAAGTGTTTGGAATGTTAATGAGGCCAATACTTTCTGCTGTCAAAGTCTTTGGAATGTTAATGAAGGAGGAATGCTCTTGGGAGGGAGAGCCGTCCCAATTCAAGCAGGCAGTTGCCTGCAGGGAATCCCTACAAGGAAGGCTTTCCTGTCAGAAGGCTAAAATACTAATCAAAGGTTTCCTTTCTTGTTTTTGTTAATATTAACTAAAGTCCAGGATGAAGGGAGGGAAATTCCACAAATGGGTTATACAACCTGCTGTAGTCTGAGTAATCAAAAACGCGTCTGTAGAGCAAGAGACTAAACTGGGGTGCTCTTGCACAGCAGAGGTGTACTTACACTTCAGACTTAGTCTTATTGGAGCAGGAAGATTGACAACCCATTTGTGGATTCTCAATCCAATCATGCTGGAGAAAGGTCAAGGTTCCTCTCTCCTTCCCTTCGGCGGCATTTCTTAGTTTGGTAGTAATTGGCCGAAGAGACCTTTCCTCCGGCTCGGGAACAGTAAGCGAGTGACAGGAAGCGATTCTGGGAGTGGGGAATATCGAAATCCAGAAAGGCGAGCAAGGTAGCTGGGAAATACTGTACATGCGAGTCCCCATCTCTCCAACTTGCCGGCCTTTCTCAGCCCTTCACTGCAAAGTGTGTTTTAATATAAGTTGTGCCCTCCTTGCATAACCTTTCTCTGCACTGTTTCTCAATTTACTAGTTTTGCCTTTCAGAGAGGAGTAATGAAGGTAGAATATTGGTGCTTGTTTAATTTTGTGCATTGGGGCTAAGCATCTAAATTAAGATGTGTGGGGTATGATCTACTGCACTCTTAAAGCCAAACAGCCCTAAACCCATCTATGCCAACCTTATACAATGGCCAGATAGAGGCATTTGAGAAATTCACAAACCTGGATCTGGCTTATAACCCCTTTCCTTAGTCACTATCCAAAAACCAATACAAGTAGTTCTTAACAACCACAATTGAGCCCGAAATTTCTGTTGCTAAGTGAACAGTTTTTAGTGAGCTTTGCCACATTTTATTGCCACAGTTGTTAAGTGAATCGCTGCAGTTAAGTTAGTAGCACAGTTGTTAAGTGTGTCTGGCTTCATTGACTTTGCTTGTCAAAGGGTTGCAAAAAATGATCAAATGATCCTGGGATATTGCAACCCTCATAAATATGAACCAGTTGCCAAGTGTTCAAATTGTAACCACATGACTGGGGATGCTGCAACTGTTTGTGAGTGTGAAAAATGATCATAAGGCACTTTTTTCAGTGCTGTTGTAACTTTGAACAATAACCATGGTTGTAACCATTGACTAAACAAATAGTTTTAAGTTGAGGACTATCTGTATTTAATAAATGCTACGCATGATTCAGAAGGCATAGCATTCAACATTATTTCATAGCTTAAGTAGGTGCTATATGGAATAATTATTTCCAAGCTAAGCTGCTTTGCATTTAACTTCTAAAATAAGTTCTGATCATGGCAAATGAAGAAAAATGTTTCTATACATTATCTATACTGAATATGGTTTACATATCTCTACCACATCTTCCTTTACTCTTTGTTGCAAAGTGCTATATCCTTTTCCCTATAGTTGAGTTACCCTTCTTTGCACCTATTTTAGCTTTGTAATATCTTTTAAGATGTGACAACCTGAACTGCACACACTATAGTAAAGCCTTATCATATTGGAAAATTCTATTTCAATTCCATTCCCCAGTACTCAAAACACAGGATTTCCTTTTTAAACAGCAGCTTTATAGCCTGATATTTTCAGTGAGCTGTCCATTGACGCTTTCAGATTCCCTGAGTTGAACTGAAATCCTATTAACGTACAGGAAATGTTTTGTGTGTAAACATGCATGACTTCCTTGGTTACATTTGCCAGTGTAAATCATTCACTCAACCTGAAGAAATCCTTTTGAGGCTCTTCACAATTCCTTGACTTTATTACCCGGAAGAATTCAGTATCATCAGCAAATATGGACAACTAACCTTAACTCTAGATATATGTACAAGTTATTCCCGGGAAACTATAGTGCACATTTATCAGAATGAGAATTGCCCATTTAACTCTACAGTACTAAGTTTTCTTTTTCTTTTTTGCCAGTTGTTAATCCATAATAGCATATGTCCTCTTTATTCTCTTTATCTGTGGAAGCTGAGTTTGCTGCAAAGACTTTGCTGAGAGACAAAGATACATCAAAGCTACCAAAGATAGATCACCCTTATCAACAGGTTGGTTGATACCATCACAAAATATAATTTTTTTGAACAGATAAATATGAGTTTAACGTGTTTGTAAATAAATAAAGATTCTCAATGCGAAGAACTTCTCTACTGAGTCTGTGTTTCTGTCTCTTCCTTTTGGTTTAATGTAATGCCTTCCTGATAAGGCTTGCAAAGTTCTCACTAAATACATTTTTCCCAGTCTAAGTATGTTTTTTTTTTGCCTTACGTATCCATATCAGGTAAGAATGCATTTCTAAAAACAGTATTCCATTTCTGAAAATTATTTCAACCTACTTTTCATGTTTAAAATTGTTCCCAACTTTTGTAAAACATTGCAGCCTTCTCATCAGTCAATGAGAATAAAATTTATGCATTTCTTAAAAGAACAGGCTTTGCTAAATATAGACTAGGCAGTTAAATTCTGAAGCAGCATCAATGCAGACACAGAATATAGATTCATTTTTAAAACTATACAAAATTTTAAATTGAAAATAATTGTTTACATTTTCTTTATACATCAACATACAAAAGACCTCATTTTATGAGGTACTAAGGAATTAAAACATTGCTACAGCTATCTGAAAATTCTAATCTGAAAACAATTTATTACACTGAAGCTTTACAAGGTTATACTAAATATAACAACTCAATACATCCTTTTTACAAGATCAACATTTCTCTACACTCCTCAGGTCTTTAGTTTTTAAGGCAGTTTGGAGGACTGGCTATCCAATTGCATCATAAAATTATATGAATTGCTTGATAACCAGGTGTTTAGTTTAAATTGTGCAAACCAATCAGTGGAAAGTATTACCAGTTATTTGTGTGAAATATCTTAACTAAAAAAACTTTTTTAGTCTTTTCTATTCCTTCATTCAATTACTTTTATAAGTTATAATAAATTAAATATTCCAAAGGTATTAACTGATTTACAGGGATTCTCAGTATCCATAAGTGTACAATAGTTATCTATTTGCTATTACTCCTTCAGGTATTCCATTATCCTGCTATTTCTCAAACACAGGAATATACATACTGCTTTATCAATCAGCACACTGTTCAGAGGCTAAAATCAAAAAGCAATTAAGTCACAGTATGAGCGATCGTGGTTTGCAATAAGAAGAAATTACTAATATGATCCCTCAACTGTGTCATATTAGTTTTACTGTTTTCAAAAATTTCTAATATAGTTGCCAGTATTTGCTGCAACCACATTTAGTTTTTCCCTTATTATGAAAACATGTCTGCATAACTTTCAGTTTAAAACAACAAACACACACACACATATTACAACTAAAGTTTAGCTGTTAAAACAAGATATTATGTGCATAGCAAGTGATGAAGTCCATAGCAATGCTGCTAATTTTATGCTGGTTTCTTCAGAAGTAGTACAAACACTCTCAAAATATTTTTTCCTTTGTCTTCCAATTGGTAGAATATTTGGTAAAGCATACACACCAAGCATTTTCCTCTATTATATTCTGTACACTTGGAGTATAAATGTTTCTCTCAGTCTCTATTAGTGTTGTTTGCAGCAAAAGCATGTAAATTTCCCATTTGGCTGAGGCCACTCTGGATATGTGCAACATGGATCTCTACATTATTCTGGAAACAGCTAAAGAAAGAAAAAACAGTTCTTTTTCAAAAAGTCCATATGCAGATGTATTAATGTGCTTAGATATATGTTCTAAGTTTACATACAACAATATTTTCATGATATCAAGCTATTTGCCTTTTTTGGCATAATTTTGGGCAATTTCAAGAAAAGGGAACCATATTTCTCAACATAAACTATGAAAGAAAATCTTTCAGCACAGTGAAGAGTAAACATTATTCACACGAGGTAGTTTCCATATATTGAGGAAGAGGGTGGTCTATTGAAGTGGAGGCAGCTGGTGTGTTCCATGAGGCTGAATAATTTCCAACTGGTCTCTAACTTTCCCCTTTTGGGAAAAGTGGTGGGATTGCAGCTTTAGAGAGTCCTAGAAGAAGCAGATTATTGAGATGCTTTTCAGTGGGATCTTGGACTTGAAATGTGGCATTTATTATTTTTGTAAATGATCTTTGGCAGGACCAGGGTAGGGGTAGTGCAACTTTCCTGCCCTATTTCAACTTTTGGTGTCCTTTGATACTAACATAATGGTATCCTTCTAAAATGTCTGAGGATTAGACCAGAGGGCAATGCACTGTAATAGAACTAATTTCATCATGTGGGTATTGGTGAAGGGAAAAAGGGTGAGACTTAAAACACCTGTTTTGCAGGTTCTTTGATGTGTAATACTTTCCCAGCTTCTGCTTAATATAATATGAAGCTATTGGGTGAGGTCATCCACTACCATGGGGACAGTTATCAATATTTACATAACACTCAGTGATATATCAAGACCTCTGACAACTGATTCTGTTGTGGTAATATCCAAGTTCTGGACAGTTAGGATTTGAATGAGGAATGAGGAAAAGGTTTAGGTTCAAACCAGCAAGACTGAGTGTCTATGGATTCATGAGATGTCTATTATGAGTGGCTTTTCAACTTTGATACTAAGTGGGATAGCACTTTCTCAAACAGAACTGGCACATAGTTTAGGGGTCCTCCTGGACTTATAGCTCCTGCTCAAACAGTGAACAATTTTGACTAGGAGGACCTCTAAACAAATCCATCTTGTGTTCCAATTACACCTTTTCCTAGATTTGGAGGTCTTATTCTCAGTCATTCATGCCTTGGTCATCTTGTGTTTGAACTATACTAATAAGCTCTACATGGTGTTGCCATTCATGACTACTAGGAAGCGACAACTGATCCAGAATGTACCAGTAACCTTGGTTCACCCAAATAACACCTCTACTCTATGAGCTAGACTGGTTGTCAGTTGTTTCCAGGTGTTAATTGTATAATAATAAAGCATATCTCAAGGCCTAGATATCCACAAAACTATCTTTCTCCAATTATGCTAACTGCTCTATTAGATTTAATAAGGTGAGCAGGCTCCAGGCATTATTGATAAAATTATATCATCTTGTGGGATCACAGAAATTTGCTTCTTCCATGGCTTTTCATTGTAACAGCAATCCCTCAAAGTTCATACAACCTTGACCCTGCTTAGGTGGCTTTTCAGCATGTTCTGGAGCAGCACAATTTGTGACCCCTCACTAATATATGTTTACTGGATTTATAAGGTTGGCTAATTATTCAAAAAACACAAGAAAGTATACAAGACTAGTTAAGACTACAATATGACAATACAAAGAGAAGCAAATAGCAAACATTTGTCCAGGAAAGGCAAAAATTGAAATAGTCATGCATACATATTACTGAATTCACAAAATCACAGAGTCCAGGACTTGCTGGAAGACCAAGTCTTCATAGTCTTCCTGAAGGACACCTGGACTTGGAAGGAACTGATATTGGAAGGAATTGCTATTAACCTTTGGTGCTATGGTATTTTCCTTCACTGATATGGTTGTTTAACAAGGTTTAGGTCAGCGGTTCTCAACCTGTGGGTCGCGACCCCATTTGGGGTCGAACGGCCATTTCACGGGGGTCACCAAACAACCCAGTCCGCCATTTTCCCCCCTTTTCCTTAGCTGTGCTACTCCCTCTTATTCTATTGGCTTTTGAAAGCCAATAGAATAGACTCTCTTGAATAGAGTCTAATTCTATTGGCTTTCAAAAGCCAATAGGAATTGTCCATGCTGTCTCTGCCCTGCTGAGCCCGCCAAAAGTCTCAGTCTGCAAACGGTGCTGCAAGTTGTCTGCAGTGAAGGCGAGCTATCCGGAACTTTCCACCCTTCCCTGCTAAGCAACTACTAAAAATGTAAGTAAAAGAGGGCCAGGGGTAGGAGGTGGGAGGCCGGCGGGCGCAGGGAGGGCAGCTGGCACGTGTGGGGCCCAGCAGGTGCCTTACCTCCCTTGGGCTGGGCCAACTGGTGGTTGCCCTGCGCCGTTGCTGCTGCTTGCTGTGGCCGCCCAGGAGCACCTTGGCCTGCCTGCCACCGTCCCAAATGGGCGGCAGCGAAGGTAAGGCTAGCGGGGCAGCGGTGGGCGCAGGGAGGGTTTTTGGTGCGCGTGGGGCCCGGCGGGTGTTTTACCTCCCTTGGGCTGGACAAGCTGGTGACCCAGCCAGTGGTCGCTCTGCACCGTCGCTACTGCTTGCCACGGCCGCCCAGGAGCTCCTGGGCCTGCCTGCCACCGCCCCAAACGGGCGGCAGTGAAGGTAAGGCTAGCAGGGCAGTGGCAGGTGCAGGGAGGGTTTTTGGCGCGCGTGGGGCCCAGCGGGTGTCTTACCTCCCGTGGGCTGGGCCAGCTGGTGGCCCAGCCCGTGGTTGCCCTGCGCCGTCACTGCCACCCAGGAGCGCCTGGGCTTGCCTGCCGCCACCCCAAACGGGCGGCGGCCTATGCCTCGGCTGGCGCAGGGGGCAGCACCACGCATGCGCGTTGCAGGGGGTAGCATCATGCATGCGTGGCGCTCAGCAGGTCGGGGGTCGCGACCTAAAAAAGGTTGAGAACCGCTAGTTTAGGTTATTATTATTTTATTTGTTTTAATATAGTGTACATAATTTATATAATGTATTGTATCTAATTTAGAGTCACTTTATGATGAATGCAGCATATAAACTGAGAAATATGGCTGCCTCTTCATGAAATAGTCTGACATGCTGCTACTATTCTTCTTCCATCTAGTACAGTGGTTCTCAACCTTTTTCAGGTTGAGACTCCACTTGCCCCGCCCATGCGCGGCGCGACCCCGGCGCGTGTGCGCTGGGCCAATCCGCGCATGCGCTGTGCGCGATGGGAAAAACAAAATGGCGGACCGCGATGGCCTGATCCGCGCATACGCGGCATGCGCTCGACGGCCCAAACCGCGCATGCGCGGTGCGGCAAAAAAACCCAAAAAATGGCGGACCGCGACGGGCTGATCTGCGCATGCGTGGTGCGCGTGACGGCCTGAATTGTGCATGCGCAGCGCATGCGGGAAAAAAATGGTGGACTGCGACGGGCCGATCCGCGCATGTGCGGCGCGACAAAAAAAGGATCGCGATGGCCCGAACCGCGCATGCGCGGCGCAAAAAAAAACAACAACGGCGGACCGCGACGGCCCGATCTGTGCATGCGCGGCGCGCGCGACGGCCCGAACCACGCATCCGCGGCGCGCGACGAAAAAAACAAAACAAAAAACGAAAACAAAATGGCGGACTGCGGTGTCCGGCGACCCCCGCAAAACGGTCGTTCGACCCCAAATGGAGTCGCGACCCATAGGTTGAGAACCCCTGATCTAGTACGTGGTGTACATTGGCATACAATAAGTGAATCCTTTGAAAAGATTACTAGATATACATATACGGATATATGTTACAAATTTAATTTCAATTTTTTACCTGATATTGGTAGAATCTATAGAATTCTTGATGTCATTCAATGAATCTGTTAATGATTTAAACTCAAAGGAATTTAAATCACCTCCTTCTGCTAGACACTGGAAGAAATTTCATCAACATAATTAGAATAGAATGAAATTGTAAATGTTCTGTAGTGTACTGCTGAAATATATTGTACTTAATCACACACACAAAACAGAGAGATGTGGACCAGGTGGAAGAAGCCATCCCCAGTTCCAGTTGTGGATATGACTTTAATCTCGTTGCATCCTGCAAAAGCTGGGAAATAAACTAAAAATACTCCAATATTCATCAAGTATAAACAATGGGGACTCATTGTAGATTAGGTTTTGTGAAGAAAATGAATACAAGATGATTGAAGATTATATAAGGAGGTTACTTCCTACATCTAATAATTGCTTATTTATGAGGCCAGATTCAAGCAGGTGAATTGGTCACAACAAGCTTCCTAATCCAAAGTGGCAGAATGTATTTCTCAAATTAAAGGTAGTCCTTGACTTACCGGTATAATCACAATTGGGACTGAAATTTTTATTGTAACTCATTACAGTCGTAAGGCAAGCTGGATCCAATTTTATCATATTTTTTACAGTGTTCATTAAGAAAATCATGCAATTGTTAAGCAAATCCAACTTCCCCAATGGACATTTTGTGTGTGTCAGAAATTGGCACAAAAGATCACAAATCATGATTATGTGGCTGTAAGATGCTGCAACCAGCTGAAATATGCGCCCATTGCCAAGTGCCCAAATTGTGATCATGTGACCACAGGAGTGATGGGATGGCCGTAAGTGTGAGTACAGGTCATAAGTCACTTTTTCCAAGGCCATTGCAACTACAAATGGTCATTGAACAAATGGTTGTAAACTGAAGGCTAATTAATGTAAGTGTTCTCATTTTCTTAATGAATTTACCTTAATCTGCAGTAATATTGCTGTGAGTCTAGCAATCAGTTCTGTCAGATTTTCATTTTGAACACAAGGTTGTCCAGTTGTTGATGTGTTTGATTGTCTGACAATCTCCTGAGCTTCTTCCTCACATCTTCGTCTCAGATCTGTGGGATGGTCTGAGGGCTGGAGACCTTGTTCTGGAGCAAGCTGGAACAGAATAAGGAATTGAGAACTGAGTCACTTTTAAGAGCCAGTATTCCAAACACTCATTTACACTATATTTTCTAGGGTGGACACTGACATTTCAAAACTACAGCATTGTATCTTATCAGCTTTTTATTTGTGACAGAAAACAGACCTCATCTGCATCTGAGTAGCTTATCCTATTTCTTCAGTCACCTGCAGATACCAGTTATTTTATCAAGCTACATCAAACAGAAATGAAAAATGACTTCTCTGTTTATATGGCAGCATAAATATTGGCAATGCATATCATTCTGAAGATATTCAAAAGAACCTGTAGCTTCTCCTATAGTTACTGAAACATGAAACTAGCAAACATGAAACTTACCTCATAACAATACTGCTGAACTTTATGTAAAACTTTATTTAGATCCTTATTCAGCTGTTCAAGATCTAAAACAATAGTTGCATATCTTCTCTGAAATTCAATACCAATAGGCATAGAATAGGATTTCTAGAAAATTTATAAAATAAAATGTTAAATTATTATTATTATTATTATTATTATTTATTAAATTTCTATGCCGCCCTATTCCGAGAACTCAGGGCGGCTCACATCTTATTAAATTACTGCTAACAGTTAATCCCTAAATTATTTAAACATATTTTTAAATAGTTGATATTCTTTTGTGTACTACTTAGGCTAGTAACCAATTCATGTATGTTTAAGTTCAAACTAACTAAGGTTGCAATCCTATGCATGCATCTGTAAACTCCAGAACATATAATGAGGCTTATTATATTTTATGGTTGTTTATATTTTTCTAGTGTTATTGTTGTTTTAATTGTATACTACCCTGAATATCTGTAAAGCAGTGGCTAAATAAACTGACTAAATAATATGCAAAAATCTAATTGGAGTAAAGAGTTTTAGAATCAAGGAAGTACACCCTATTCAGGATGCATTAGATTAGAAATTTTTTCACATGACTTCCTTAGGTTTACTATTTACTTTCTTAAACTATATTTTAAAATGGTACAATTCCTGAAACCCATTGTGTTCTAAACTTTATACTAATATTATTTCCATTTGATATTGCATTGTATATTGTATAGCAAACTGTCACTCTTTTAATAAAAACCAATTAAGCCTATGTATATTTTGCTGCCTACTGAACAAGTTGTCATAAATATTAATCACTTTATTAAAGTTAATATTTCCACTCTTGCTTGAAACAAATTTCCTACTAGTTTGATAGTAGTGAAAACTAATACAAATTTGGTCCGCATATGAAAATATTAAGCAATTCATTGCTTTAAAGTGTTGAAAGAAAAGAGAATGAACTTTAAAGGCTTATAGAGGAAGGAACATAGACTCATAGGTTCTTAAATCTGAGTTCTACTATAAGTCACAAATTACCTTTTTGACCTGAAAGTATTTTTACGATAAGCAAATATTTTATTATGTAAGCTGTATACACTTGTATTCCTCTGCCGCCAGGATGGCAGCCACTAGTGCACTGTTTCTTAAACTTGTTTCTCTTGAGACCCCTTTACAATTTTAAAAAGTATAGATAAAATAAGAATTATATTTATTTTAAAGAATAAAAATAAAAAATGAAACATACAGAGAAGAAAAAAGAGAAAAATAGAAAAGAAAAAAATAGGAATATACATACATACATATATATATATATATATATATATATATATATATATATATATATATATATATATATATATATATATATATATATATATATATATATATATATATATATATATATATAAAGACTTCTCCTTTATGACAAGTAAAAACATTTTTTTTATTTTCTCTTAAAACACAACAAATGATCTTTTCTTCCCATCTCTTGTTAATAAACAGATCTTTAAAGCCTTAACGTTTCAGCAAAATCTTTAAGGATTACCAGAGATAACAATAAACCTATTTTAGCCTTGATTAAATAAACAAACTATTTATTCCTTCCTTTTATTTTTAACAATCTCAATCTGTAGTCCCTTTAAATAATGTTCTACCGGTAGAACTTGATTTCTTTTCATTTTTTTTCTTTGTACCTTCTCACAAAATTCTTCAAAGCTTTAACAAATCTCTTTTATGAATCCAATATATCCAGGTCACTCTCTTGGCTTGTTATTTGTACACCTCTTTTAATTATTAGGACATCAGCCAATTTCTTTTGCATGTCAAGTATATATCTTTTTTCCCTATCATTCTTGTAACCTGTCATTTTTAAATCCACTTTCAGGTCAGTCTCAATTTTGTCAGGTAAAATGTTTCTCTTTCATAACACCTTGGAAACGAAGTCCATCTATAAAGGCAGACACTCTTAAATTAATTTCTGGGTCCACTGTTCAAAATATCCTTCAATGTGTTCAGCGTTAAAATAGTTTGCTTTATTCTGTATTAGTAAGTCAAATTTAAGTGTTCACATTTAATTGTAATCTTTAGTTCCTTCTGGTTCCCTTTAGTGTCTAACTTTCAAAATCTCATTCTATCATGCATTTTTTAAAAAGAGAATTCAAAGCAGCAGCATTTTTCCATAGCAAGTATTCTTGTAATTCCAGAATATTATTTCAAATATTATTATTTCAAATATATCTGGACTCTTAGTTTGTAACTTTCCAAATTTAAAGGGTTTTTTTTTGCTGCTTATTAATTTTTTTAAGTCTTTAACCTTATATTTGAAACTTATTTTATTAAGGATTAAATGACTCAATTCAACTCAAATATTCCTAATAACTGAAAACCAGCGAACAAGCAATTTCCAGACATGATTAAAAAGTGGTGTACTTGAGAAGACTTCCGGTTCCGGTCACGAGGAAAGGAGCCATCTCACGAGAGCTCCGAGACAGGGCTCTTTTAAAATTAAAATAAAAAGACTGCCGAGAGAGCGAGGAACAGAAAGAAACACCACGAGCAACGAGGAGCCCCGGATCTATCCGGACAGGCAGAAAGTGCCGCCGGAGGATCCGTGGGGGCTGCGGAAGGGGCCGAGGAAGCCGGCGGTGGCTGGGCGGCCAGCCGGCAGGCCCGAAGAAGCCAAGGAGCCGAGAAGCCGAGAGCCCATGCAGCCGCAGCCACGGACAGCTGAGGAGAGCCGGCTGGAGCGGGGAGAAGATGGCGGAAGGCATCGGTAAGACTAGCGGGGGCCGATTAGCGCGTCGAGGGACGTCAGATGCAGGGGGAGTCCAGTAGCGGGGGGAAGACCCTCACAGGACCCTCAGAAGACCCCGCCCAGACCCAGAAAAGGTACCAGAGGCAGCAAGGAGGAACCGGGAGGGCGGAGGAGAGGACCAAGCAGACGAGCTGAGGCGACGCAGCAAAGAAAAGAGGGGGGGAAACCTTACTGAAACGCCGTCCTCCCTCCCCCACAGCGGGTGGCGAGCTTGGGGAATTCAGACCCAGAAGCCATAGAAAAGGTCTAATCTTTCCTGGCTAAAACGCAACTTCAGAATAAAAGACTGCACCTAGAGAAAAGGGCCATCTGCACAAACCCCAAGCCACAGATCCTCTCGTCTTTGAATCTCCCCTGCCAGTACTGCAAAGTTCACTTGAAAACAAATTGCACCCCCTAGTGGACTATTATTTTGCTGTAAAAATGTGAACTGTGAGACATGAACACTTGCTAACTTTTAACAGAAGAGTTTGATCCAACCTATCCTAGCAGTGGGATAATCTTGCTCAGGAACAATTCTCCCACAACTCTTTGCATTAAGGGGTGGCTTTAAGGGTAGACAGACCAACAGGAAGAGAAGCTTAAAATGGCAGCCAAACGGACGAAACAGACCAAACTGCCTCACACGAAGGGAACGGCATCCTCCTCGGACCAGCCCTCTAATCTGTCAGGCAACACCCCACCCACCCCCACATTCCCCCACCCAACAGCAGGCCCTCAGACCCATACACCAACCCATGCCTCCTCAACGGCACACATGATCCAAGAACTAAAAGAGACAATAGATACGCTGGTAAAAAGGATGGATGGCATGGATAGAAAATTAGAAACAATGGACACAAGGATGGAGAAAAGATGCATAGAAGCAGAACAGAAGATGGAGGAAAGATGCAGAGGCATAAAACAGATGTTGGCGGATAACGGTAGAGACCTAGAGAGAAAGTGGGAAGAACAACGCAGGGCGATGACCGCAGACATGGACCAAATGAAGAAAGAGATGCAAGGTCACTACAAGAAAATAGAGGAGGAAATGGAGAAGAACATTCAAGAAATCAGGGAGAATACAGAAAAAAGGATGAAAGAAGTGGAAAACCGCATCGAGGAACAAATAACAGAGATGAAAGGGGCGGCCCAAGACCAGACCACCATGACGCAATATTGGCAAATGGCGTCTGCAATCAGGTTCAGAGGGTGGAATGAGACCTCAAATGAAACCCAAGGAGACCTGCTCAGGACCTTTGTAGGGGCCCTGGCAACATTTCTGGGTAAGGGACCCGAAGAGATTGCGTGGCAATTCGACAGAATCTACAGAGTAGGCTCATGGAGGTCAGCAAACAGACACCAACCAAGAGACGTAGTCATCCACTTTGCAACGCAGGGGCTTCGGAACCTCATCTCCATCACTTCCTATAGAAAGAATTTTTACATAGGGGAGCAGGAAGTGAAGGTACTGAAAGAGATCCCCCCGGCGATGTTGAGAGACAGAAGGGACTACAAATTCCTGATCAACGAACTGAGACCACGCGCTCTGCACTACAGATGGGAAATCCCAACAGGGATGTCGCTTATCTATAGAAACAAAAGATACCACTTGAACTCGGTCCAGAAAGCCAAAGACTTCCTGGAAAAGGAACTGAGGTCGGACGGCCCTCATCACACTACGGGAGAAGACACAGACGGACCACTAGACAGCGGGAGGGATCGAGATCAACGAGCAAACCGCGCAGAAGCACGGACCGGCACAGCAGCAGGAGGCAGGAATGGACCACCTAGAGATACGATGACACGGAGAACAGAGGGCAACAAAACCAACGAAGCAGAGCGGCCTATGGAGGGCAGGCCACATGGATCCACTACCGAACGCACTCACCAGCAAGACAAGACCCCACAACTCAATATGTACACCATACCGGATATCATGGGAACGAGACCAAAGAAGAAAGCAGAGGAAACAACAACAGAAGTGGTCTCGCAAGAGTATCCTGAAACTGACAATGGCAACTAAATATCTGACCTGGAATGTTAATGGACTAAACTCTCCCCAGAAAAGGAGGAAAATACTCCACTACCTGAACCAAGGTAAAAGCGATATAATCTGCCTACAAGAAACACACATCAGAGCGGCAGACCAGAAATACCTGATCAACTACAAACTAGGCGCACACTTTGTGGCAGCGGCGCCAAGAAAAAAGAATGGGATTGTTATATATGTAAAGAAACACGTAATAGCTAAGCTAATAGAGTCTGATCCCCAGGGTAGATACCTGGCAATTGAAATAACACAAGAAGATAGGAAGATTCTAGTAATGGGCATATACGCACCAAATCAACAACAAGGCAAATTCTACAAACGGATACACAAGAAAATAATACAACTTAACTACAGATCCTACATTATACTGGGCGACTGGAACGGAGTTATAGAGACCGCCCTAGACAAAAAAAGAACTGTACCTAAACCACAAAAGCACTCCAAGTTGCCCAAATCCTTCTTTGACATGAAGGAAGACCTCGAACTGACGGACGTATGGAGGGAAAGGCACGGGAAAGAACAAGAATTCACTTTTTTCTCCGACAGACACCAATCATTCTCCAGAATTGACTTTATATTAACATCAAGCGACCTGTTAGTTTGTCTAAACGCGGTGAAAATCCTACCCAAAGTGCTAACAGATCATAACCCGGTGAGGATGGAATTAAGACACGGCTTGAGACAGAAGAAATCCTGGAGAATTAATGAAAACTTGTTTAGACATGGAGAGAAGGTGGCGGAATGCAAAAACGCTATGAAGGAATTCTTCAACATAAATATGAACAACGAAACACCGATAGAAATGATTTGGGACGCCAGCAAGGCGTACATGCGTGGGATTCTTATGGACATGAATAAAAGGCACCGTCGCAAACAAGAACGAAAAAGAAAAGAGTTAGAAGATGAGATAAGTAAGAAGGAGCGGCTATTAATAAAAAGACCAGAGGACAAAGTCATCAAAGAAGGAATCAAGATCTTAAGAAAGCAGTTTGACATGTTGATGGCGGACCAAGTTGCAAGGAACATACAACATGCAAAACACAAGACATTCTGCAAGGCCAACAAACTGGGTCGATGGCTGGCCTACATCCTAAGAAAGAAGCAGAAATCCCGCATAATTGAAAAGATAGAATACAAAGGCAAGGAGGAATTTCGACAAGAAACCATTAAAAAAGCCTTCACGGAGTTCTACTCGAAGCTATATGCCGAGGAGAAGACACAGGACAAAGAGACAGACAAGTTTCTACAATATGAACAGATACAGGCTATCACCGATACACAAAGAGAGGCCCTAAACGCCTTAATCACAAAGGAGGAAATACACTCAGCGATCAAACAACTGAAAACAGGAAAATCGCCAGGGACGGATGGGATAACAGCGACTTACTACAAGTATCTCCAGGAAGAGATGTTAGAACCCCTCAGAAAATTATTTGTCAATATACAAGAAGGAGGCCAAGTCCCACCATCCTGGAAAACAACCTACATCTCGTTAATCCCCAAGGAGGGGAAAGATAACACACAACCCGCAAATTACAGACCCATCTCACTACTTAACACGGACTACAAAATATTCACAAAAATCCTGGCCAATAGATTAATGACTGTATTACAAAAAACAATACACCCGGACCAAAGGGGATTTATACAAGGACGCCAGATGAAAACCAATGTGAGACAGCTGTTGAACATAATAGAATACTTGGACAGGCACAAACAGATACCTGCCACCCTCATGTTTGTGGATGCAGAAAAAGCCTTCGACAGACTGAACTGGCCATTCCTGACGAACTTGGTCCGGAAGATGAAAATGGGACCACAGTTTCTCAACTCCATACTGGCAATTTACCAGAAACAAACAGGCCAGATCATTGTGAATGGAGACCTAACAGACTCATTCAACATACAGAGAGGCACGAGACAGGGTTGCCCGCTATCACCTCTGCTATTTGTCCTAACGCTGGAAGTTTTACTGAACAGGATAAGAGCGGCAGAGGACATAAAGGGCATACAGATTAAACAGCAAGATTACAGACTATGTGCCTTTGCGGACGACTTGCTGGTGACAATGTCGAAACCAGCATAGTCAGCAAGGAGATTGATGGAGATAATGGAAGACTATGGTAGGGTGTCAGGCTTCAAAGTAAATATATCAAAAACGAAGATGCTAGTCAAAAATCTAGACAACAAAGCAAAACGGGACTTGGAAAGAATAACGGGTTGCGAAATAGTCAAGAAAGTCAGATACTTAGGAGTGGAGATAGAATCAACGAATGCGAAATTATACAAGAACAACTACGAGGTGCTGTGGAATAAGATACAAACGGACTTGGAAAGGTGGAAAACACTACGACTGTCCCTGTTGGGCAGGATTAGCAGCAGTAAAGATGAACGTCTTGCCAAGATTTCTATTTCTCTTTCAAATGCTACCCATACTCAAAAAAGATGTGGACCTGGACAACTGGCAGAAGGGCATCAACAGATTTATTTGGGATGGCAAGAGACCGAGGGTAAAACTAAAAATCATCCAAGACGCAAGGGAGAGAGGGGGACTCAAAATGCCTAATCTAAAGCTGTACTACTACGCAGCGACACTGGTGGCGTTGAGCGACTGGATCAACATGATGAATGATAGAATATTGAATGTTGAAGGGCAGGGTCTCCTATTCGGCTGGCACGCATACTTGGTATACGACAAAAAGGCAGACAAGAACTTCAGAGAGAACCCACTACAAATCCCACTGCTTTGGGTCTGGAAGAAATATAAACACCTTCTACACAACAAGATCCCCATCTGGACGATCCCCGGACACACAATAGGGGACACAAACATATCCCAAGCGCAAGAAGTGGTGCCCTACAGTGAACTTGTAGTGGAAGAAAGAAATGGGTTCTCCTTGAAATCCCAAACGACGCTAGCAGGGGAAGGAATAGGAGGTACCTGGCTATCATACCTACAACTGCAATCACGGTGGCATAAGGACAAGAGGAAGGGTCTATCCCAGACTGACGAGAACCTAATTAAACAGATTAGAGAGCAGGGGATCATGCACATCAAACGAGTGTACAGCATTCTGATAGAAATGGATTCTGAAACCGAACTAGTCAAGAATTGTATGGTAAGATGGGAACAAGACTTTGGACACTCTATCACCATGGACACGTGGGAGAAAATCTGGGTGAGGAATGTAGAATTCACGAAATTGCAACACTTAAGGGAAAACTTCTACAAGATGTTCTATAGATGGCACCTAGACCCGAAAAAAATATCACTCATCTATCCGGACTCCCAGCCCAAATGCTGGAGGTGTGGAGACGGGGAGGCTACCTACTTTCACATATGGTGGACATGCAGAAAAATCAAAGCATTCTGGAGGAAGATATGGTGGACACTCCAAACCATTTTCAAAAAACGTATAGAATTTCTACCTCAGGTTTTTTTGTTAGGGATCACGAAGGATTTCACTACCTCAGAGACAGACTTATTTCTGAACTTGATTACAGCAGCAAGATTGTTGGTGGGACAATACTGGAAGAATCCAGAAATACCGCCTATTGAAGAATGGACTGTGAAAGTAACAAATTTGGCGGAAATGGCGAAAATATCAGCATACTTGAAAGATTGCTCCAATGAACAATATTTGACAGACTGCAAACAATGGATAGACTATATCCAAGAGAAACACCAATCAAACAAAATGCACCTGGCGTTCAGCTGAAGATCGACGTGAGGAGGGAAGAATGTTTAACAAATCAAATGTTTACAAAAACTAACATCTAATGTTGAATGTTTATGTTCTATGACTAATGCCTCTTAACATGATCTTATGCCAAAGGTTGTTTGCTTTAATATTGATAAAGCAGTTTGAATTTCGACCTCAGGTTATGAAAATTCTACCTCAGGATCTCCGGTTAGGGACTATAAAAGATTGCACTATTATGGGGATGAAGTTAATTCAGAAACGCAAATGAATAATAGGTGATAGACCAGATACAGTAGATAGACCATAAATAAGAGTAACACCAATCAAACAAAATGTATCTGGCACAGATTTGAGGATTGATGTGAGGAGGGAAGAATGTATATCAAACCAGACGTTTACAAAGACTAATACCTAATGTTGTATGCTATGTTCTAGGATGATTGCTTCTCAATATGATTCTATGTTTAATGTTGATCACTTTAATATTGAAAAAGGAGGATTGAATATCTACCTCAGGTTATTGAATTTCTACCTCAGGATCGTTGGTTAGGGACCAAAAAGATTGTACTAATACTGAAATGAATAATAGGTGATAGACTAGAGACAGTGGATAGACTATAGATGAGAGAAACACCAATCAAATAAAGTGTAACAGGCGTATAGTTGAGGCTTGACGTGAGGAGTGAAAAATGTTTACCAAATCAGACGACTACAAAGACTAATACTTAGTGTTGTATACCAGGTGCTATGATGATTGCTGCACAATATGATTTTATGTTTAATGTTGATTGTTTTAATAAAAGTTTTTACAAAAAAAAAAGTGGTGTACTTTTGAACTTGCTGACTGTGGTTTAACAAATTGGGTATTCCCTTGTTTCCCAATGCTCTAACCCTGTTGAAGAATGCTGTTTTGCAGTCTGCTTGTGGAGAGCAACTGTATGGTGCCTTTTGAGAAATCTCTAATCTGCTCCTTATTTGGAGGGAAGTGCAAACAGGTGGTCTACATGCTGACTCTTCGTTCCACCATGATCATTGGTTCTGCTTCAGTTCACAATTTCTTCCCCAGAAATCCAATATTGTATTATTTTTCAACTTGGACTGATAAATAACTTTGATTTTGCAGTCCCCTAAAAGGGTCTTCAAAAATTCAGGAGTTCTAGGACCACGTTTTAAGAAACACTGCACTAGTGGAACAAATTGTTACTATCCCTGCAGCCTTAGAGCATGTGAAAAAAAGGACTAGTATGTTGCGGGATCACAAATTGATATAATAATGACCACTGAAACAAGGGCATATATTTACCAGTTTTTCTGCTTCTGTATTCATCTCCCTTAACTGCTTGATATGTTCCTTCTTGATCATAAGAATTTTTGATAATCTGGTCTGAGGAAAGCAGAGAAAAGAGTATAATATATTTTCCATATATCATAGAAATTAGAAGTTAGTAATCTAATGTTATTCTAGATAGGTCTGTATTAAAAACCAATACTAGATAATATACTAAGGTCTGGAAACACTTCCTGAAGAGCTTGCCATGGTGCTGAAATGAGAGCGAGGTAGGTACTATTTCCTATCTGGTTGAATAAATTTATTTATTAAATATTTAAAGTTCATGGCACAAGTCTACTATTTCAGACTTGATGCATTAAGTCTGCTACAGCCAATTTTATTAACACATCTCCAAATAAGTGCAATTTAGTGATTGGTTGAACCTCTCTGTCTGGAAGGTCTTATTTCTGCGCCAAATGTAGCAAACATTATTTTTCATTTTGTTTTTTGACATCCCTTTAGATCATCCAAGGATGCTGTATATTGAATCTACCCACATAATAACATTTGCTTGATTAGCAACCTTAAGTTTGTTTTATAGGAACACTTTGCTTATCAATTGCCTTGTTCAGTGACCAAAGTTACAATGGTGCTAAAAAAATAACTTTGCAACCAGTGCCCACATTTATGTCCTTTGCAGTCTCTTAGTCACATGATCACCATTACAGTGAGTGAGCATTGTCCTGTACATTACTTTTTTTCCCCTCCCCACTGTTGCAGAGCAGAGAGATTGGAGAAGGAGTTACAACAGAATAAGAAGGCACACAATGGAGAATATACCGGCTGTTTGATGAGCACTCTCATGGCTCCCAACCTCATACTCGGGGCTGTTGGCACCAGTGCATTCCTCTGATCCGCCAACCAAAAAAGGTTGGTGACCTCTAATCTAGATGGTACTAGAATAAACTAATAAGGATATTATTAATTATATTAACTAACAAGGTAGAGGATGGGTTGAGGCTTGAGCAGTAGGAAGTAGAAACCTGACCACTGTTTTCTTCCTCCTGATTATGATTAACACTGTATAATGGAAGCTGTAAAATAAAATAATATATATTTCTATTCTATCTGCTCTAGAAGATTGGCACTGGGAGAAATGTTTAACCACAATATGGCGACCTAGGCACAAATGTGATATTATTTCTCTCCACAGAGATTTCAATCTGTCTCAAATGCACAAAGAATGGATAGACAAGACATGTAAAAATCTCTCGTTATCCAGGTTAAGAGGAAGATCCATATGAAGAAGAGTATCTCTGCTGATGGTTGAGTCCCCTTCATGTAATTTATTAAAATGGGTGGAAATGAAACATGAAGATTTAAGCAATATGAAGCAAAAATGTCTCACCATTTGATTTTCCTTTTAGATTGTGGAGTATTTTTAGAAGTACATTTCCTCTAGGAGCTCAAGACAGTAAACATAATTTCCCAGCTCCAATTTTTCCCAGCAACAGGAGATACATGAGATAGCTTCTTGAGGAGAGAGTAAGTTGCCCACTGAATTTCCATGACTAAAAGTGGTCTTGAACCTTTGATAATCTCCTTGATTCTACATCATCTTAAACAATGCCCTTTAACCTATGTCTAGAGGCTACAGATTGAACAGGTGACTTCAAATTATGGTTAATCAATTCAAATATAAAAACAAACCATAATTAAAAATCTTAATTGTGACTTAATTTGATGAACTAAAGTCCCTAGACTTTCTACCATAATGGCCACAATTCAAAGACCATGAAAGTAGTTCTTAAAAGCACATCTCATGCTTTATGACTTGCTTTTTTTGAAATAGAACTTTCACAGCTGATTGCAGAATAGTAAACTAACCTTTTAGGAGAAAGAGCTATTAGGAATCAACAGTTCTTTTGGCCTGCAACAATTCCTTGTGAAAGTCCAAGCAACCTTTGATTTGGACATTTTTATTAGTACAAATATTATAAGCATAAAATTGAAAATTTGACTTAAAATTGTAACTTATTTTCCAAATATTTATTTTTACTTTTCATAATACAGACCAAATATCTGGATGTTTGTTTTATATTTTGGACAAAATAATGATTTCTCATAAACATTGTTCTCTAATATTATACATAAAAAGAATCGATTACTTTTAATAGCAGATGTTTATCATCTCTGAACAAAAAGTTTCAATCCATCAATACAGGTAAAACTGAAAAACATTGAGACTTACCACTTGGATAAGGAATTCTACTGGAAAACCACCTAATGTTTCACTATCTGAACCTGAAATTTTGTTTTTCCAAGAAGATCCTAATAAAGGATCACTGTCCTACAAAAGAAAAAAGGTTGCATTTAATAATTTGTTTTTTTTAAAAAAACCACTTTAATTAAACTTTAGAATGTTTTGAACTATTAATTTTGTTTGTGAGTCTTTAAAAATTCAGCTAATTAGTAAATGAAACCAAATTTAAATGTACATCACTTACTGTAATTGGTGATTGAAGGGAAGGTGTATAATGTAATTGGGGAGGTGTCATAATATATCTAGAAGGTCGTTGTTTTTGTCCAAAGGCAGCAATTGGCATAGTATCATGAGGTTCATTACTCTGAAGTTATGAAGAAAAAAATAAATTAAAAATGATTTTATATACAAGTACTGTAGTTCTCTACCTATGACCACAATTGAACCAAAAATTCCTGTTGCTCAGCAACGGTTAAGTGAGTTTTGCCCCATTTTATCACTTTTCTTGTTACAGTTGTTAAATGAATAACTGTAGTTAGTAAGTTAGTAATATGGTGATTCTGGTTTCTCCATTGACTTTGTTTGTCAGAAGAGCTCCAAAAGTGATCACATGACCCCAGGATACTGCAACGGTCAGAAATATATGCCAGTTGCCAAACATTCAAATTTTGATCACATGACCATGGAGATGCTGCAACAGTTGTAAGTGCAAAAAAGGTCATGGGTCACTTTTTTCAGAGCCCTTTTAATTTTGGTCCGTAAAGGAATGCTGTAAATTAAGGACTACCTGTAGCTAATGGAATGATCAAGTTTTAGTAGTGTTTTGAGAGAGTATTTTAGAGTTTTTGAGAGAGCACATTTTAGAAACTTCGATAAAGTTGACAGTATTGGCACTGTCTCTTTTCATCCCTGAATTATCTTGCATGAATATTTTTCATATTCTAGCTCTTTAAAAAATGAAAATACAATACTTACGAGGACTTCGTAATCTGGGATTGTGTGTGTCCCAAGTCCTGTCCTCTCAAAGGTTACTCTGTAAGTAGCATTAAGAGTGTCAACAGCATCAATCTGTCCAGTGAAGAGTCCATCATGGGAACCACGTAACCGCGCTATGATCAATATCACATTATTAATTGGAGAAAAATATAGTAAGGCTGCTAGGCAACGACAAAATTTAAATTCCAGGGTCAAGTTAGTTTTCCAAATTCTGTCCTAGGAAAAGCTCAATTCTGTTATCACTATAGTAATAAAACTAAGTAGGCTTCATTTTTTTATAGTATTTGTCTATTTAAAAATAATAATTTAACTTATTTCCAAGTGAGAGGATTCAAAAAGATATCTCTGATTTCAGAGAGCATCTCTGAAGACAGTGATTTTATTTGGCATTGTTCGCGTGATGTGAATGCCTGAATGCCTATTCTCACAAAATTATAAAAAGTTAGGTTAGATTTTCAGAACAATGCCTATTCATGGTATATACTGTAAAAAAAATGTCAAAACTCAAAATGGTGAGCAGTTAGAACAAAATGGTACTACTGCTGCTCAACAATGCTGGATGATGTTGAGATAACCTCATTCTAGAAAGCTGATTGCAATACTGCTGGGTATCAGTGGGGATGGATACACGCAGGATGATCATCATGATAATCAGTCAAATTGTATTAACTATTAGAAACAGATTAAATAGAGTTTGGCTGCTCAGAAAAATAAAACATTGAAAGACACCAACTACAAAGATAATAAACATACTGTGGACATAAGCATTTGATTTCAAGATATGGTTCCTGTCAATGATGAAAAAATTTAAAGTACTATTTTCATACATTTTACAATAAGCTGAATTCTTTTAGACTTGAAATATTTAAACCAGCTAGAATATCTTATTATGGATGGATGCAAATAGTATATGCAAAAAGGAAAGTTATTTTCAAACTATGCTAGATCAGTAAAACTCAACATTAGTAAAAAAAAAAAAAGGCTTCATCTAAAAGCAATAAAATTACCTGTAACTTTTGTGCCTATTACTAATGGCAATGGAATTTCTTCTGGAAGATCTTTAAATTGAGATATATCTGCCACCTTTCGCTGTTGCAGTAATCTAATTTTTTGCCGTTTCTGTTTTAATGCTGACCTTTCCTCTTCAAAGAATGCAGAAGAACATCTGCAAACAGAAAGTGAAACTATTCTGATTTTCACATCTGTGCTCATGCACAAATATGTCAAATCCTGCAGTTGGTCCTCTAGAACAGACATGTAAAACTCGCAATGTCACGTGACGTCGTGCAACGTATTGGAACTTTTCCCTCATTGCCGGCAATGGGGTGGCGCGGTTTCCTCGTGACGTGTCCAGCCCACGGCCTGGCAGTTTGACACCCCTGCTCTAGAAGTACAGTAAAATGTTTTTATGAAATATTTACACGTGGAAATACTCTCTAAGTAAAACAGCATGAACTGTTTCCTGAAGGACAAGAGCCAAATATTTATGTTAAGCGATGGGAAAAAAGAAAATCCAAGCCTGCCAAAAACAAATTCACCCATTAAAGCAGGGATCTTCAAACTTGGCACTTTTATGACTTGTGGACTTCAACTCTCAGAATTCCTCAGCCAGAGCCAAGTTTGAAGACCCCTGCATTAAAGAAACAACTGTACAGTAATAGCTGTATCACAGTGCAGCAGGGCTAGGCAACATGTTGTTCTCTAGATTTTTCTGTAATTCTATTCTCATTACTACAGCATAGGATGAAGTCAGCTGCATGTTGCTCACTTCTAAAGTACTATTGACAGGCTATGAGAATGTTTTCATTTCAGTAATTAACATATCAATTTTGTGCACTGAAAGTTTTTTTGGAAAAACATTTTCTTTACTACCTACTGCCTTCAGTGAGATTTATTCTTATGTAAATGTACATATGATTACAACTCAAGTATTTTATATGACAGAGCTGGTGTCATCAGCATGTTAATGATACCTACTCCAAAATACAGAATGCTCTTACTAAGCAGTTTTGAGAAGATCAAGGGTTAAGAATAGATCCACTGAAGGAGCTCTTTATTTTGATTCTCAAAGTGCTCTGAAATCAATAAATGACTTTACCAATTTGGAAAATCAAAATAGGAAAGTTTGTTATTGTGTTAATCAGGAATTGCATTTTTACCTGCATAATTTTTATGCCTCAGAGAAACTAGGGGGTTATGGTAAGAAATGCATTGTATATGCTGGTTTGTGATAAGGATACAGTATATGATATTAAATTTAAGACACAAAGGGGAAATTTTAAAAATTTATTATCCAACTTTGTAGAACTCATTTACATAGCAATAGTTGTAAATCATATAATTTTCTATTAGATACAAAAAATGCATCAGAGTTTTTTATAAAAAAATATGAAGTATCATATTGTTTTTATTGTCAACTAAATTTACGTAACATAATCTGTATTTTAAAAACAATTCAGCACTTTTTAAAAGGAAAACATCAAGTAAAAATAAGTGTCACCAACCATACACACAACATAGCCTAAAAGACCTAATTCTTCAAAACACAGTAAGGTTTTACCTTCGTGGCTTTCCCATTAATCGTCTAATTTTTCCCCATTCCACTCTGGTTAATTTCCTTGTTTTCAGATTTGGAAAAGATTCTTTCAGGCAAACACAAAAGTCGTTATCTCCTTCAAACAATGGCCTATTTAAAAAAAAAAGTGATATTCTGTCACTATAGGCACAAATGTTTTGGGGAATTATAATACGTTTGGGCAAATTTATTTGTATTTACATAAGGTGTGTGTGTGTGTGTGTGTCTGTCTATCTATCTATCTATAAATTAAGTGTAACTTAAAAGTAAATTTTGATTCCTAAATCTGTGAGGAATGAACAGTTACCAATTTAATGTAAATATTTATCAACTTTAATTTATAATTATTACTCATAACTAGATATAAAAATAACGTTAAAATATTTTACTATATTTCCCCCTATATACTATATGCATATATTTTTACTCTCTCTCTCTCTCTCTGCATATATACTGTACTAGGTACTATATGCAGTACATGCTGTTATCTGTTAGAAATCAATTCAAGGTATAATATATAATTGTTTATGCTATAAAGCTAAGCAGATATGGGTTTGAATAGTACTTTGATGGCACATCTTCAGGGAATACTAGAGATTCAGCTAGATTGAAAAGCCAAAAATATATCATGTAGAGCTGGAAAAAACATTTCCAGATTGCTGTCAAGAAAGAAACATAAGCACGACTATGAAATCACAAGAAATTGAGGTTGATACAAGTTTTCTCATATTATTTAATTTTTTATTTTGACAATATTTAAAGTTTACCAGCAAAGTTGTTTTAACAATATTAAATACCATCAAATATATTTTGCTATATTTCTATTAGTTAATTTTTAAGTAGTAAATGAAAAGTCATACATACTTATCTATATTTGAATAGAACCATTCATATATACACCATTTGTGGGCCTTAGGAAGTTTGAGTAAATTACGTAGCCGCAAACCAATCTTTTGTGATGCTTTTTTGTCTGGTGTTGGTACTGTTACAGTAAATTTCTAAGTAACAAAGATAAATAGAGGCTTATTAATATATGACATTTAAGCATTTAAAGTGAAATATTAATAATCAATAGAGGTTTGCATTTTTTGGATTTTATCTACCATATAGAATACAATAATCTGCAAATATATAGCTTTTTTACATATTTTTTAACATCTCAATATAATGTTAGCTCCAATTAGTAACTTCCACAAAAGGACAGGCTCATCTATTCATAGAAGATTGTTATATAATGATGGCTCAATCAGGAAAGGAAAGTGAAAAGCTTCTACCAATTTCCCTGTGCCCTTGCTTTGGAATGACATGCACATCAAAAGTGACATGCCACACCATTTTGGGCGACACACTATTATTCACCAACATCCAATAACCTGCTCCATTCTCACACAATTTTCCTAAGTTGCTGAGGCTGCACAAGAATGGTGTGTGCTCTTGTGCAGCCTCCAGAAATCGCACAGCCTCCAAAAATTCAGTGAAAACAAGGAATCCTTTTGCATTGTTTTTGAAGGCTGCAGAGATTGCAAAAGAGCATATTCTCCAAAGCCATTTCAAGAATGAAGGTCTTGTGTGACCTGGATCTACCTTGGCTGATGGGTCACAGGGACCTGTCAAGAGAAAGAGGACATTGCTTGAGGGTAAGAGGCGTGCTGCAGATCCAACAGATCCTGGGGATCATACACAATTAGACTGCATTTTTTAAATTAAAGAATAAATACTGTATGTAAGGAATTCTTTTCTTTTGTTTGGGTTGTGTGTGTGTGACATGTCAGCAGAGTCAGGTTAAGCATTTTCCAAAGTTTTGATACTCTGAGCCCAAAAGGTTCACCATCATTATCTTAGAGCATACTTTTAATGGAAGGAATGGATTACAGGTAGAACCAGCAAATTCCTTTTCTACTGGCAAAAAGTGATTCTGCTAAGTTTTTAATATAAGTATGCTCTATGTTTCACAAACCTGTTAACAAGCAACCTACTTGTATATGAATAGCTTCATATATAAGAATACCTGTGGGGCCATTCCAACTCTCTGATTTCTTTTTGGTGATCTTGTATTCATTTGCCTTTCATCTTCTTCACAAAAGGAACGAGTTCGTTTGGAATTTCTGAAAGGCTGCAACCAAAAAAATACAACCAAACAAAAATTTGATTTGCAGACTGTAGGATTTCGTAGTACCAGTTCCTGCAACATAGCAAGATCATTATATTTTTTTTATTACGGAAAAAAACCCCTTACTTATATCAAAGTCTTCTCTAACTTAATGTAAAGCAACAGGGACATAATTTGAGATCAAATGAGAAAAAAGGGCAGGATGGGTGAATTCACTGATGATCATCCAGAGATCTAATTACAAGTACATGTAGCCAAATTTCTAATGAAAGTCTCTGATATTCACATGCATAAATCAGTAAAAAGCTTCTTACTTGCAGGAGGACTTAGTCCTCATAAAGCAATTGAAGAGACAACAGTTTCTCCAAAGATTATCTCTCTTTGGGAATCAAGTTTCAATCTATATTGCTGGTAAGAAGGAGAAGCCCATCTGGCTATCTGACATAATACCAATAGAGGAGTAATGCAGAAGAAAATGCTCTAGAATCAAGGACCATTATTAGTCTTGAGACTGATGCCTATGGGTCTGTTGTGTTAGATCAGGGGTCTTCAAACTTGGCCCTTTTATGACTTGTGGACTTCAACTCCCAGAATTCCTTAGCCAGCGTGCCTGGCTGAGGAATTCTAAGAGTTGAAGTCCACAAGTCATAAAAGGGCCAAGTTTGAAGACCCCTGTGTTAGATGCATAGTTGATATCAATATCTAACGAGAAACCCTGGGCTCATGCTCTTTCCACTTGAGAGAATAGTATTTCTCTAGTAGACTATGGATGGCAATAGAAGGGAATGAAGTAGGGTTGCTGCAGTTCCATCTATGCAATATAAACCATTTGAATTCCATCCATAATATTATTAAGACTTAGTGCTGAATAATCTGTTCTCATCAAATGGAAGACTTTTAATCTTGAATGTCAATGTGGGATGGCAACATAGGATGGCAAAACAAATTGCTACTATATGAAAAATCTAAATAATTTGCCACTCGTTCTTTGTAGCTAAAATAGGAATGGAATAAGGCAGAGGTGTCAAACTCACAATGTCATGTGATGTGTTGCGACGTGTAACAACTTTTTTTCCATTGCTGGCAATGGGGTGGGTGTGGGCCGGCAGTGTGACACTCCTGGAATAAGGAATGCTGTTCCTTACTCCAACATTAACGCCTAACTCTGTTACAGTGGAAGCATCACAGTCAAACTTCCATGATCAGCATTGAATTCTACCCATGGACAAGGGGGGGGATTCTTGTTCCAACAGTCTTCCACATAATTTTCTTTTGTATGAAACTTAGTGGCAACCTAGAACAAGCAAGATGGCTGCAGCCAAGTTCATTGTAGAGACTGACTTCATAACTTTGAGATACTGTATATCTGATATATTAACTTCTATCTCAAAACAAAGTCAGGTTGCTATAGTGGTTAAAAGTACCAGCTTAGAAATTGGGAAGCCTAGTCTCACTTTAGGAACAAAGTCAGTGGGGTGACCTTGGGTCAAACACTCTCTCTCAGAAGCAGGCAATGACAAACCACTTCTGCAATCTTGCCAAGAAAAGTGCACGGACTTGTCCAAACAGTTGCCAGGAGTTAACACTGAAGAAACAAACCAAACCAAAAAAAGATTTAAAAACCCAATTATTTGAGGCACCTGAACAGGTAGACTTGGAGAGACTTACAATAACTTCAGAATCTGTCACTCTTACGGCTTGCTTCCTGAGAGGTTTCTCAAGTTAGAATGACTACAACAAGCCTTATTGGTGAATGCCTCCCTGTACTTAAAAGCAAGATACTTTTTAAAAAAGTGTGCACAGGATTTTTCTTTCTGTTTTCATCAAAAATGTTAACTTTCCTGTTTTATAATCAAGCAAAAATAATTTGCACCCTTCATATTTTATAATGGAAAGGAAAAGAAAAGACATGGGTTTAACTAGCTTTGTAGACTAGACCAAACAAGAACACAATGTTTTGGAAGAATGATGGACAAACATGTATTAAATCTACTTAGAAAAATAAAAGTTGCTTCTTACCATTTCTACAGTAACTCCGACATTTTTGCCTTTCCAGATGGGTGTTTTCTGCAAAGAACTGAATTTTTCATTCCATGTATTTGATAAACTTCCCTCTGTTATGAATAAGTTATATATTTTAAATATAATTCCTTTTACAAATTATACATATTCTTAATATTAAAATGTGAATTATGTCAATTACATTCTTATTTTGGGAGTTTACATTAAATTAATTTCAAGTTATATGATTTCATTTCAATCCAAGCAGTATATTTTCAGAAACAATTTTTTAGCTTTCTTTGTTCTTAAACCCAATCAATTATATTTGTATGCTTATACCTTATTTTTATTTTCAGATTAAATTACACCTTCCTCCCCCATAAAGGGAAGGGGGAGTAGCATTTGCCTCACAATGATCCATCAGGGACAAACTTGCTAATACACCCTGGACAAAATTGGACAGTGGTATCTGCAGGGTGTGTGGAAATAAAGCAAGAGTGTAATAGAAACCCTACTTCTTTGGTCTGTGTATCAACGTAGCATACATGCACAAAAGGGTGAGACATTGATTGTCGTATTGCAACCATCTTGAAACCTCCCCCCCATCTGATAATGCTGCAACTAGCATCAACTCAGTATAAATATTGATTTTAGATATTGAGTTAGAACTTATTATCAGGAAATGCTATGTGTGGAAATGCTATGTGTGGCATAGTGTAACTTGGGCTGGTAATTTTGTGCAAACCCTTTTTTAACTAAAAAGTTAAGTGAAAGCCTAGTTAACCAAACTCTGATAGCCTATGGAGACAAATCTATATGATGAAAATTATAGCATATGGCAGAATGGAGAAGAAATGGGAAATATGTAATAGATCTGAATTAATCTTATGAAATAAAGTTGATGAATATCTAAATGGAAGTGAACGTTTGGTTTAATTGAAAAGGCTAAAATGCATAGCATGTATAGTGGATATAAAAGTCTACACATTCTTAAAATGTTAGGTTTTTGAGATGAAAAAAAGGAGACCAAGATAAATTACTTCAGATTTTTTTCAACCCTTAATAACATATAAGATGTACAATTCAATTGAAAAACAAACTGAAATCTAATAAAAAAAACTTACATAATGTGGTAGCATAAGTCTGCACACTTATAGGTAGGGATGTGGCTGGGTTCAGAATTAACCAATCACATTCAAACTGATGTTAAATAGTAGTCAGTACACACCTGCCATGAATTAAAGTGATTAAGCCAGTGATGGGATTCAGCCAGTTCACACCACTTCGGCAGAACCGGTAGCTAATTTTTTGTTGCCCAGGCCCAGAATGGACTTCCGGAAGCAGCATCCATACAGAGCACCGGTTGTTCACATATTTGAATCCCACCACTGGATTAAACCCATATAAAGTTCAGCTGTTCAATGGGATTTTTCTGACAACTAATCAGTTGTTTCTTACAGCAAAACCATGGTCTGCAAAGAGCTGACAAACATCAAACGGATCTCATTGATGGAAGGTATCAATCATAAGAAAGGTACAAGAAAAAATTCCAAGGCATTAGGATATACTATGGAACACAGTAAAGACAGTCATCAGCAAGTGGAGAAAATATGGCACAACAGTATATTCCCTCCAAAATTGATGAAAAAAGAAGAAAAAAACTGGTGTGATAGGTTGCCACAAGGCCTACAGCAATATCAAAGGAGCTGAAGGAATTTCTGGTAAGTACTGGTTGTATACTACATGTGACAATAATTTACGGGATTCTTCATATGTCTGGGCTATGGGGAAGGAAGGCAAGATGGAAGTCTTTTCTTACAAAGAAAAACATCCAAGCTTGGCTGCATTTACAAAATACGTATATCAAGTCTGACAAAAGCATGTGGAAAAATGTGTTATTAGATAATGAGACCAAGGTTGAACTTTATGGCCATAATTCTAAAATGTATGTTTGGTGCAAAAACAACAGTGCGCATCATCAAAAGTACACCATACCCACAGTGAAGCATGGTGGTGGCAGCATTATGCTTTGTACTTTTGGAACTGAGGGAATTATGACAGTTCCAAATATCAGTCAATTTTGGCACAAGATGTTCAGGCCTCTGCTAAAACGCTGAAGAAGAATTTCACTTTCAACATGATGACCCAAAACTTACCTCCAAATCAACAAAAGAATAACTTCACCAGAAGATCAAAGTTTTGGAACTAACCAAAGCCTAGACCTGAACCCAACTAAAAAATCTGTGGGGGTGACCCGAAGAAGCCTGTGCACAGGAGATACCCTTGCAACCTAACAGATTTGGAGCACTTGTGCAAGGAAAAGTAGGCAAAGATTCCCCAGCCTACCACACTGACTGAATGCTGTCATAAATCAAAAGGTGCTTCAATCAAGTATTATTTTAAGGGTGTGCACTTATGCAACCATGTTATTATAAGTTTTTTATTGTTATTTTCTCCCAGAAGATTTCAGTTTGTTTTTCAAATGAATTGTACATCTTATATGTTATATGAAAGGTGGAAAAAATTCTGATGTGATTTATCTTAGTGTGATTTTTTTGCATCTCAAAAACCTGCCATTTTAACAGGGGTGTGTAGACTTTTTATATCCATTGTATATTGCGAAAGAATTTAACTGCAAAGAAAGTATTGTGGCTAGAGACAGAAGAAAGAAATTATTAAGACTGAAAGAGGCAAAAAAGTGCAAAGTAATTTTGATGGAAATAAAAAGTTGTTTTGAAATTAATTGCATGAAGAGAGATAAATAAGGAGTCTCCAGCACTCCATAAAATGATGAGATGATGTAGGATGCAACTGAAATGAGGAATTCTGGTGTGAGTATTTTAAACATTTGTATCGGAATAATAGTGACATATTGAAAAGTGGAATTTAAACAAATGCTGTAAATGATAGCGTTGAAGAAAAAAAGCAATGATGAACCCTGTGTAGAAGTCTTGAATATGGTAAAGCTAGGTGATGATATACTAGAGAAATAAATGTAGATGCTTGAGAAGTGACTGTGTGACTCGTTTAATGTGTATGTGAAGACTGCATCTGTGCCTGACAGTTGATAGAATGCTGTTACTGTTTCCTATAGAAAGAGAAAGATAGCAAGAATGAAGTCTCTATATAGTCCTCAACTTACGATGAGCCCAAATTTTCTGTTACTGAGTCTTGCCCCATTTATGACCTTTCTTGCCACAATTAAGTGAATTACTGCAGCTGTTAAGTTAGTAACACTGTTGTTAATTGAATCTGATTTTCCCATTGACTTTGCTTGTCAGAAGGTTGCAAAAGCTGATCACATGACCCTGGGACACTGCAAGAGTCATAAATATGAGTCAGTTGCCAAGCGTCTGAATTTTGGTCATACGTCCATCGGGATGCTACATCTGTCCTAAGTGTGAAATATGATAAGTCACTTTTTCAGTGCCATTGTAGCTTTGAATGGTCACTAAATGAACTGTTGTAGGTTGAGGACTACCTGTACTGTAGATGGACTATTCAGTTAATTGAATCTGGAAGGTTTTGGCAGAATTCTGATTGAAAGGGAATGTTAGATGGTAATGAACAAAATCTGGAACGTGCCCTGTGCTTTCTGTTTGGCAGGAGATGTATAGACTTGATTTGTTCTTCCTCAGATCATTAAAAACATATATAAAAGAATATTATACTTGTTGATTCATAGGAAGTGTATGATAACGTGAATAACTTGATTTGTGGAATTTTTGTTTGAATATAGACTTGAATGTTAATTACTGAATGCACAAAAATGTTAGATGATAGAAACAGACTGTATGTGAGAACTTAATAAATGGCTCAACATTGGATGGGGGTAAGGAAGAGATGTCTCATGTTCATTCATGCTTAAAGTAATTATGAATGAATATGGAATATTTGTGTTGAAATTAGAAGTGTATTTATCTGGGATGTGAATGCGTATGCAGTTTTATATCCAAGTAATGCTGTATTGTTGGTCAAGGACCCAAATGATTGTAGCACAAATAGTAATCGCACTTAGATTTAAATACTGCTTCATAGTGCTTTACAGCACTCTCTAAGCAGTATTAGGTTGTATAATACAACAAATCAATTATAGTCATATAATTTTTATAGGATTATAAAAATTAATTTATCAAAGGTCATAGTAGAGCAATAGTGTATTTTTTACATAAATGTTTTTCATAAATATTGAAAACAATATAGGATTATGTATTTTGCTTTTGGAAAATATGGGAAAGTGGATGGAAAAATTTTACAATATACAAATGTTGATAGAATGATTGTGAATAGTATGTAGTCTGTTACAAAGAATGAATGTTTGTTGAAAGAAGTGAAAACAGCTATGTATGTTAGCTGTGTACTTTATTATATGGGAATGAGAGTTTGGTATGCCAGAAGAAATCTAAAAGTTGAATGCAATGAGAATGAAATACTAAGATACTAAATAGTATCAAGAATGAATAGTGGGTTGAATACAAATCAGTACAAAAGAAGCATGCTGAGATGGTTTGATCAAATAAAAGGAATGACTCATAAAATATGCTAAATATGACTTAACGAAAAAGATCCAGAAAAATCAGCTGGAGGAGTTAATGAAATTCTTTTCTTACCTCATGCCTTGCATTTCTTTGGCTTACTTTTTTAGGATGTGGCATAATATTGCTTACCACAAAAAAAGGAAGAGTGGTGTGTGTGGGGTTTTGTGTGTGTATGTCTCTCTCTGTGTGTGTTTAAATGTTTTCTCTTTCCAATCTGAGGGAGAATCCTGAGCATTTTAGAGGGGAAATATAATATTCATTTGAAAATGATGAATTACAGTACTTTTTAAAGTAGAGTTTAAAATGTTACATTTGATTTTTAATGCAGAATTTTAAAAAATATTGAGTTAAAGTTCCAATTTCTTAAGATACAATATTCAAAGAAAAAATAATTTTGATCATATTTAAATGAACCCCAAATCTTCCATTCCCTGAAAGCAAAATTGGAAACTCTTCTCAATTTATTTATCTTCTTGATCTTCACATTCTTATTTCTATACAGGAAAACTATCTAGAAATGTATTGTAGAATAAATGCATATTTATATTCATATAAATTCATTTCATATTTTTCTTGCATAGTTAAAATTTTCATTCTGGAAAGTTTTGTGGATTAACTTAATCTTCGTTTCTTTCACCAATTAATTTATTTGCCTTCTTTTATTATTTTTATTGGCTGTTTTCACAGAAATACTGAATATTTGTCTGCTTGATCACTGGATATTTAACAGAAAAGCAGCATATACAAAAATAAAATAAATATAATAAATAATAAATATAATAATAAATCCAAGTTCTTACACACATGCTTACACAGATGCACATACATACTCAATTTCTTCACAAATGCCATCCTCTGTAAATACATTCCAGCCAATCTGATGTTACCTAAAGTTAAACCTTTTGAGTTGAGCTTGATTCAATAAATATAATCAATTGACTCCATATTTATATATAGTCACTTTATGCATGTTTATCCTACAACTTCTCTCTCATCCAAATACTAATTGGGCCCAATCTTGCTTTGTACAAGGATAACCAATTACTGCCACAAATGAGTAGGCAACTTATAAAATGGGTTCATACAACTCATTAAATCATGACTTGCTTGGGCTCACTATCATGCATAAATCCAGGCACTTCACTTGCAAATTATGGTTTTATGATTGATGCTATGTGAACAAAGCTACTGTGTCTTGTTCAACAAACTATGATTAAAAATACTGCAGCTTGTGCAATGTATACATTCAGTCATAATACTCCTTAAATAAGAATTTTGTAAGATTTAACTTTCACGAATACTATATAGGAAGAAATAATCTGGCTGTCCTACCTTTCAAACTAACCAAGGCTTTTGCTGATGAACCTGAAACAAATAACAAAATTCAATAAAGTCATGTTATTTCTAACAATAAAGTTATTAGTCTTGCTGCATTTACATCTGACAAATTTAAGAGCTCAGTCTTTAAATCCATAAGTTGATAACAGGTTCAAAGACATTATATTATTCTAGATCAGGCATGTCAAACTCGCGACGTCACGTGACGTTGCATGACGTATCGGAGCTTTTTCTCCATTGCCAGCAATGGGGTGGATGCGGTTTTCGGATGACGCGTCCGGCCCATCAAATTTAACAATGTATATTCTTTAATCAAGATTACAGAAGGTGCTTTAGTATCTCTTTAGTTTTACAATAATGTTATATTATTTGAGTGTGTAGGTCACACTGAAATAGTGAATCCTACACATGGCTTATAAAATTTTACATTAAGGAACTGAAATATTTCAAGATGAAATAATATAACCTGCAATTGTTGGGTTAATATATCTATGCACCAGATCAGGTTTTTCTTTAAGAAGAGGAAACTATGAACACTTTTAAATTTTATTTTAATATATTTATTTTTCAATAATTGTCCTTTGATGAAGGATTATATCTTCACCAACAGAGTTTTAGCTCAATAACAGCAAAGATATAGGAAAATGCAACAGTCTGTTGAATCAAGCCACTGACCTATCTAGTCCAGTATTCTGTCAGATGCATTCCAGAAGTTACAAACATGGACAGTTACAATGCTAAACCTGAAATTATTCCTTCATATGGCTAATCTTAATAGAATGTTCTATAGATTGGAGAAATTTGTTGAATGAATAATCTGTCATATTCATACTGCCAAATGATTCCATACCACCAAATAATTCATACATTGTTGTATTAAGCTAATAAGATGTTTCTCTATATCATAAAGTAATGCAAGTTTTCTCAACCACAGTGGTTAATCATAAGGCTTATTTACTCAGCAATAAAAAATTGATAAACATGTCTAATACAGTCTATACAGTACTACACTTTGACGCCTATTCTGGCATCCAACGTACTTCAATTTGACTTCCTCAAAAATATATTTAGGATTTTAGTTTAAATTGGGGAATCTAGATAGCAGATTGTTTGAGAATTATCTAATTTTCTAAAAATGAATTTTAATTATATGTATGTTAATTTAAACTGTCTTCTCAGTATATGGGCATGTATTTATGCAGGTGATAGCTCTAAAAAGGCTTGATTTGTAGAATCAGAAATTCCTCAAATATTAATCTAAATCCCTGTCCTTTGAGAATCTTCATAGCCAGATGTAGAACTTAAAGTAGACTCTAATATCTAGTTTTCCACAACTGTGACCTCTTGTATAAGAAATATATAATCACATGAATCCCAGCCTACAAATTAAACTTCTGAACTAGAAAACCTCAGCATTTGAGAGAATTAAATCAAACACATCAGAAACAGGCTTTTCTAACCAGATGTTAGATTCTGGCTGTCAGTATCCAGATGCTCTAACAATTTTGTCTGGAGCTTATGAAAGCTAAACTCCAGCAATATTTACAGAAACCTAAGGTTATGTGCCTTAGGTGGAATATTTGGAATGGCATGAGATTACAATAATAATTTAGATGTGAATAAAACTAAATCTTATTTAGAACATTATTTATTCCCCATATAGAAGAATGTTTCTAGTAGATCAAGGTATACCACAAAATGTGATAGTCATGCTCTCAGCATTTGATTTAAGCAGTCTATATTGAAGTGATTTGCAGGGGATCATAATTTCTTCTGCAATACTAGTAATGAAGAATTCAATCTTCTCCTTAAATTACAGTGCTGAATATAAGAAGCATGGAGTGATGTAGATTTATATTTATGTAAGGAAGAAGTATGCCATACATTCAAGTTCTGATTTTAATTTAATTCCAGGAAATGATTTCCAACAGGGTCTAACAGTTGAATGTCAGGATTCTATATAAAACAAAATTAGTTCTTCAGATCTGATATTTGTTTATTGCTGCTCTATCCCCAACTGTTCAGCCAGTACTTTCAGAGAGGCGTGCCTTCGATTCTCAGTTTGAAACATTTGACTTTGCTTTCAATAATTTTGCCAATCTACTAATTTCACCATACATATGGGGCCACTCACAATATAGTAGCATAATTTCCCAGATATAATACAGATTGTTTAAATATATAGTATGTAGACAACCATCAAAACAGGACGTGTGACTTGCTTTTCTATTTAAAGACCATTAAAAGATTTATCACCTATATAAACAATATTATCATTTTGGTATATAGAAGATTGGTATATACAAGAGAAGAGGTAGGCTTTAATACACTTTAAAAACAGTTTCCTACAAACCAGTGCACTTCTCAGAGTAAAAGTCAAACAGACAAATATCTCCAAGCATACAGGAGGCTAACGTCATGTCCACTACTAGAAGGATGCTCACAGTAAGACAAATATCACCCTTACTTTGTTTACGGGATGAAGCTGTACTCGCTGTCCCTGCCTACCCCGGAGAGGCGTAATGCCACTCACTGCCCTACACAACGCTTCTCTGCTCAATTTTTAAAAGCGTGCATTCTTCCCTGCGAAGGACGGACCCAATCCCGGTTCCGGCCTGCTCCAAGTCTGGGGGTTCAGGGTGCGGTTCAGTCCCACCAGGAGAAGGGCAGCTTATATAATAGCGGCTTCCGGCCCTGCTCGGTTGGCCTCTCCCCCGCCCCGCAACCCCGAGGGAGAGGCCGGAGGGGAGGCCATCAGGAAACAGAGCTGGGCCAGGCAGGCACCGAGGAGATTGTGACGCCGGCCCCGCACAGCTCCGGTTCCTAACTACAACAGCAGCAGCAGGAGCAACAAAAGAAGTCGCAAGCACCGGCGCAAGAGCAAGACCGAGACTGTGATTCAGGACAAGGGAGCAGACGAAGGGTCCGGTAGCTAGAACCTCTATTTCAGGAGTAGGTGAGCAGGAAGGACCGGCGGCGGGCAGAGTGAGAAGCAGAGATCGCTACTCACTCTCGTCAGGCAGCTGATCCAACTCCGCCATCTTGAAGGAGCCGCGCCGCTTTTTCAAAGGCTGCCTGTCGCGGTGCATTGTGGGGGAGGAGACGGAGTCCTCTCTCGCTTGCCTGACTGGTGGGAGAAGGCGGGACATGAGCGAGTCGCTCGATTTGCCCGGGCTCTACGAAGAACCAGGCGGGAACTCGACTGTCTCGTGCTTCTCTTCGGGCTCGGCGAAAAAAGTTGTTACAGTTTCAAGACAGCTTTACCGTTATTTTTCCATAAGGCGAGGAAACGAGTTGGGGAAAAATGGATGGCTGCATGCAGTGGCCGCATCTGATCGCTAGCTTCATCTGTGGGTGCTCCATCACAGGAGGTTTTTAAGAAATTGGACACTAATTTGTCTGGCATGGTATGGGGTCTCCTGCTCAGGTAGGGGGTTAGACTAGACGACCTCTGGAGCCCTTTCCAACTCTTGTTATTCTGTATTCTGGACAGCAGATTGTACAGGCAGTCCTCGACTTATAACTGTTTAGTGACTGTTCAAAGTTACAGTGGCACTAAAAAGTGACTTATGACTGGTTTTCAAGCTTCTGACTGTTGCAGCATCACCAAGGCAACATGATCAAAATTCAGACACTTGGCAATTGACTCGTATTTATGACAGTTGCAATGTCCTGGTGTCATGTAATCACCTTTGGCAACCTTCTGACAAGCAGAATCAATGGGGAAGCCAGATTCGCTTAACAACAGTGTTACTAATTTAACAACTCAATGAATTACTTCACAACTGTGGCAAGAAAAGTCATAAAATGGGGCAAAACTCAATATCTCACTTAGCAACAAAAATTTTGCACTCAATTATGATTGTAACTTGAGAACTACCTGTATTTACAAGTACTGCTTGTGCTCTGCTTGCACAAACTTCTCAGTGGGGTATTATTCTTGTGCGGCAGATACAAAGCAATAGCATGGCCATCAACTTAGTAATTTCTTAATATTTAACATTGTACTCAAGTGAACTGAGCAGTAACAATGGTCTCTTATTACAACTTTTTTTTGCAAAGATGTCATAAATATATAATGGCCCCATTTGACAAAGAACTAGCCTACAATACCTTTGAGCAGTAACTTCTATATATATAAGGCATCAGAGAATTTTGCTTCATGTTTATTTGGGCACTCAACATTGCTAGATATGGCACAGGTCTAATTAGCAATAAAATTGGGGCATCTGGATTTTGCATAATTTTTATAAGTGATAAAAATACTTTTATTAGATTAGATAACCTTTATTGTCATTTTTTACTGTGGGCACAGAGGCACACATTAAAAATGAAGTTTAGTTGCTTACTCTCAAGTGTACACATACATAACACATATTTAAACATACTATATACAATATATATATATATTATATTTTATAATGATTTTTGATGAGATCTGGCCATAATCAGATTTAAAATCACTACAGATTGAAATATAAAAATCACTGATCTTATTGTTTCAATTACAGCTAACTGCAAGAACATATGTAGGACATTGTGTCACATAAATTCATATATTTCACATACCCCTTTGGGTTATATGATGTAACCTGGCACTGGCTACTGGACAAATTGTATTGATAAGATAGAATACAATCTGGGAAGGATCTGGGATATGTGTGAGCTTGTTGATCCCAAGGAAGTAGATGGGGTTCTAGCATATATAAACTCCACAACATGTTGATTAGATTCCTACTCCATTTGGCTAGCGAAAGCTGCCGGCATGAGAGGAGGCTGGATGCAGATGGCGGTTAATATGACTGTGAGAGGAGATAATCCACTTACTTTGAAGGGACCTGTTGTGTGCCCCCTCCTCAATCATCCTAGTTGTCTTAATTACTTTTTTTCCCAACTTCCCCTTATGGAAGGTTGCTGAAGAAATGATAGAGCAAGTGAAGAAGACATCATGAAAAGCATATTATCTCAATTTTTTTGGTCTAGTTTAGGCCTGGTTATAGGACTTAAGACTGCATTGATTTTTGTTGACCTGGGATTGAGATATAGTAATGGAAGTGTAATGCTCATGATCCTGCTTGATTTTTTTTTTTGACAGCCTTCACTACTATTGACCATAATAACCTGGGATACCTGCAAATATTGGAAGTGTGCGCTTTTCTCCTGAATGGGTAGTTCCAGTCGGTGAAGAGAAGAGGTCAAGCTCTCAGGCTGTGTAGTGTAGGATATCTCTCCTCTGCTGTTCAACATCTACATCAGACACGTCAAACTCGCAATGTCATGTGACATTGCGCGACGTATCAGAACTTTTTCTCCATTGCCAGCAGTGGGGTGTGCACGGTTTCCTCGTGGCCCGTGGGCCGGCAGTTTGACACCCCTGCTCTAGAAGTACAGTAAAATGTTTTTATGAAATATTTACACGTGGAAATATACTCTATGTAAAGCAGCATGAACTGTTTCCTGAAGGACAAGAGCCAAATATTTATGTTAAGCGATGGGAAAAAAGAAAATTCAAGCCCGCCGAAAACAAATTCACCCATTAAAGGAGGGATCTTCAAACTTGGCCCTTTTATGACTTGTAGACTTCAACTCTCAAAATTCCTCAGCCAGCATGCCTGGCTGAGGAATTCTGGGAGTTTAAGTCCACAAGTTATAAAAGGGTCAAGTTTGAAGATCCCAGCATACTTCTTTGCCAAATCACTTTTTTCCCATGTAGCCACATAATGAATGCCCACACATCATTTTAATTCACTATAAGACACCCCTGATCTACATGAAGCTACTGGGGAAAATCATCCCTTGGATGGAGTTGCACTTCTGCATGTAAATCAGTTCTGCAATCTGATTTTTTTCCGGGATTCATAGCTCTTTCAGGAGGAACAGGTAAAGATGTGGTCAAAAGGACCTGCACAGCTTCACTTTATGTGCCAATTGCAGCTATTCCTAAACTAGGAGTTATTGTTGACAAACCCTTGTCACCTCAAGCTTGGCTTGTGGCGCGATGGTTAGAATGGAGTACTACAGGGTACTTCTGCTGACTGCGGGCAGTTTGGCAGCTTGATTCTCACTGGCTCAAGGTTGACTCAGCCTTCCATCCTTCTGAGATTGGTAAAATGAGGACCCAGATTGTTGGGGGCAATATGCTGGCTCTGTAAACTGCTTAGAGGGCTGTAAAGCACTGTGAAGCGGTATATAAGTCTAAGTGCTATTGCCATCCATGCTGTCCTCTATAAATGAAAATAAGTTATCTTTCCTATACTTTAAAGAGCATAAATTGATTTAAAAGCATTTAACACTTGTTTTAAAGCCGGCATGTCAAACTGCTGGCCCACGGGCCGGATGCATCATACAGAAACCGTGCCCACCCCATTGTCGGCAATGTGGCAAAAATTGCGATACGTCGCGTAACGTCACAAGTTTGACATGCCTGTTTTAAAGGATAGGATGTATAGAGACATTAAGCAATCTTTCTGAGGTTGATTTGGGTGTCATGAATACTGATTATAAGTCAGAGCTACTGATAGCAATGCCTACATTCTCATTCTCATTGAAGCTAGCTCAGGGGTTCTCAATCTTGGCAACTTTAAGACTTGTGGACTTCACTTCCCTTCCGGTGGCTCCGCCGGCGCTGCTGGGTCTCCTTTGTGAGACTCCGTTCTCTGGATTTGTAAAGCCGCGAAAAACAGCGCTCATCAGCTGTTTTTTCGCGGTGAAAAATCCCCTCTCCGGGCAAAGGAGAGGTGTAGAGCATCGGGAGTAAGGTTGAGCCTTCTTAGATCCCTGGAAAATAAGTTTTCAGGGATTAAGAGTGAGCTCCCTATAGCTCCGGAGAACGCTCCTTTCCAGAGACGCCTCTGTCTTTTGACAGAGAAAGACGCCGCGACCACCTCTGCTTCTTTTAAGTTCAACACTGGAGAGACTGCAAGCAGGCTGAATGAATACAGGAGTTTTAAATGGATTGCAAGTATTTTTATTGTTTCTTTTTGGCTATACATTTCTAACGTTCACAATCAACATAATGCTTCAAAATGGCGCTTAACTTTCACTGCTTTCATTGTTAGGGAAAGTGCTGGATAGTGAAAGTGGATTTGTTACTTTTTACTTCCTGCTTCTTTAAGCGCAGTTAGAGAGATGGCTCTGACTGTCTGAAATTTAAAATGGAGCGGAATTTACAGTTAAATGCTGAACCTATGTTGGATTGTACTGATGAATTTTATGAAGAAAGACCTGATACACAGGGGATTTTTATTTTTACGCAAGAGTTTAAAGAGATTAATGCACTTTTGAAGGAGGCTTTTACAGAAATATTTACTATATGTACTAAATTCCTTCCTTTAAATGAAGCTGAACAACTTACTGCTGAACAATTTATATCACAATTTGAATATGGAGAAGAGTTAGAACATTCAACTGGAATCTCTCCTTCAAATGAAGTACAATCCTCTGTTGAGTATTATACAATACAAGAGAAATTAGGAGACCAACAGGGAAATGAAGAGGATACTTCTGAGAATAAAGACTATAACTGGATTTTGCTTGATGAAAAGTTTATTTACGGAGAGGAAGAGGTTTTGTTTCAAGAAAAGGAACTCTATCCAGCTAAGCACCAAGAAGAGGATTTAATTCACAGAAGAGAGACATTGTTTTACCTCAAGAAGCAATTAGGCTACAAAGTGAAATGGACTTTGCTTGATGAGCAGTTTATTTATGGAGAGCAAGAGGAATTGATTCAAGAAAGGAAGATTCAGTTTCAGAAGCAATTTATTTACGGGGCTGAAGAAATAACGAAGAGAGATTTATTATTTGAAAGGGTGGCCCTGTTATGGCAGCTTGTTTGGTTAGGAAAAAAACCTAGAGTTCGTTTGAAGTAATGAAATTTAAACTTGTATGTAAGGAATTATTGGCAATTTAAAATTATGGACTGAATTGACGACCAAGATTAGGACTAAGATGCAAGAGAAGATGTTTAATGGTTGACACAATTAAATAGACGAAGGATGTATTTGTTTTGATGATCTGGGTTTGACATTAGATTGACTTAATGATGAGATAGATAGACTGGATAAAATTGAAGGAATGTAAGTTAGAAATGCTATAAATAGTTTGTTTGTATTATGGAGGTTTATTTGTTAGATGAGAGAACCCAGAAGTCGATTGATTAAATGAAATTTATAGAATGATAAATATTATTCTTAACAAGATGAGTTAATTGTTTAATAAGGAATTAAGCTTAATTTAAGATTATGGGTTGAATTAAAGATAAATATTATAGCTAAGGTTTTGATGAGGATGTTTAAATGAAGATATATTAAGATATATTATGAGAAATTAAATTGATTAGAATGTAATTGATATTGCTACTATTATTATTATTATTATTCTTTTTTTGAACTGAGGGATTTATTGATATTGTTATCGTTATTAATATCATCTGTTTAATTCTAATGAGTTTTTTTAGAATGTAATTGATATTGCTACTACTACTATTATTATTATTATTATTTGAACTGAGGGATTTATTGATATTGTTATCGTCATTAATATTATCTGTTTAATTTTAATAAGATGAGTTTTTTTTTAATGGATTGCTTTGATTTAGAGAATGTATATAGTACATAGTTTAAAATTCTTGTTAAGATTATACAACAATTATGTTTGATGTAGTGGGGTTTTCTTTTGTTATACCCTGTAAGCATTCTGGGAAGTCGTGGGTTAGGGAGGGATTATAATTTTAGATATGATGTTTTCTCAACTGTATTTGGGGTTGGTGGAAGAATAATTAATTATTGTTACTAAAGGGTTGTCTGGGAGGCCTTTGGTGGAGTGAAGATTGATTTAACTGGAAGTTGATAAGAAGGGGGAATAATAGGATGGAGATAGAGAACGATGAAGGTTATTTGTTTGAGATGTTTATTTTCAGTTGAGTTATTATCATTAGATGCATTGGAAAATGTATTTATGCTCTGTTTATGGATGATTGTTTATTTTAATACTATGATTTGATATGACTACTCTCTTTTTTCTGTTAAAATTTAAAAAAAAAACCAATAAAAATATTTAAAAAAAAAAAAAAGACTTGTGGACTTCAAATCCTGGGAGTTGAAGTCCACAAGTCTTAAAGTTGCCAAGGTTGAGAACCCCTGACTAGATTAATATGGATTTTGCATGGAATTGCATGAAATTACCATTTGGCAAATGCAGCATGAAGCCAATTATCTCTCCAAAGAAAAGTGCCAATTTCTTATGTTGCCATGTGTTAAACTCTGACCACTGACAACCCTTTTTGTCCTATAAATCTATAAAAAAAATTATCTCCCAGACATTTCTACAAGGACAGTTGAAAAAAAATCTGTATTTTAAAAGAGTAAAAAAATCCTCAAATAGGAAGAAAAAATGGAAAGAATGTGCTTCTCTGAACGTTTAGAGAAAAGCCAAGATATAAATTTAATAATTAACAACCCATATGGTCTTTTCTGTCAGCATTACCAGAAAGTTTGCCATCTTCTGGGACTTTTCAAAAAGATTCCCTTGTCTATCAGCATCCAAGTACTAAGGCTCAAACTCAAACAGGCTCAAACTCAACCCCGACAAGACGGAGTGGCTATGGGTTTTGTCCCCCAAAGATAATTCAATCTATCCGTCCATCAGCCTGGGGGGGGAGCTTTTGACCCCCTCAGAGAAGGTCCGCAACTTGGGCGTCCTCCTTGATCCACAGCTAAATTTGGAACATCATCTTTCGGCTGTGGCAAGGACATTTGCCCAGGTTCGCCTGGTGCACCAGTTGCGGCCCTATTTGGACCGGGAGTCTCTTCTCAGTCACTCATGCCCTTATCACCTCGAGGCTTGATTACTGCAATGCTCTCTACATGGGGCTACCTTTGAAAAATGTTCAGAGACTTCAGGTAATGCAGAATGCAGCCGCGCGAGCAGTGTTGGGCTTGCCCAGAAATGCCCACATTTCGGCATCACTCCGCGAGCTGCATTGGCTGCCAATTGGTCTCCGAACCCAATTCAAAGTGTTGGTTATGACCTATAAAGCCCTACATGGCATTGGACCAGGTTATCTACGGGACCGTCTGCTGCCTCATGAATCCCAGCGGCCGGTTAGGGCCCACAGAGTCGGCCTTCTCCAGGTCCCGTCAGCCAGACAGTGTTGCCTGGCGGGGCCTAGGGGAAGAGCCTTCTCTGTTGCGGCCCCGGCCCTCTGGAACCAACTTCCCCTGGAGATCCGTGTCGCCCCCACCCTCTCCGCCTTTCGTAAACTTCTTAAAACATACCTTTGCCGGCAGGCTTGGGGCAGCTAACATCTTGCCCCTAGCCAGTGTATGTTTGTGTGTATGTTTGTGGAATGATTGCTGTTTTTTTTTTTAACTTAGGGGTTTTTATATTCTTGTATTTATTGGTGATTTCTATTATGTTGTGAGCTGCCCTGAGTTCTCCGGAATAGGGCGGCATAGAAGTCAAATTAAATAAATAAATAAATAAATCAGGGTGAAACCTCCTAGCTATGCCAGCTTCTGAGGTGTAACTGCTTAGCTATATATCCCGACAAACAATTGAAAATAAAGAAGCAAATGTAGGTACAAACAGTGAACTCTTCTTTTCAAGATCAGTAAAATGTAATCATCCATCCATGTCAGAATAGCACTATGATCTTCCAGAAGACCCCTGTTCAAAAGTAATTTGCAATTTACATCCCAATTACGGTACCCTCTTAAAGTATATGTATAATAATGCCAGGGCAATCTAAGTAAAATCCTGGAATCCTTGCCTTTATAGATAGCTGAGCATTAATCACTATATACTTCTCTTCCGTATTAGGTCCTGTTTTGTCTGTTAGTCATGTGAAATGACAAAATTAAAGTACATACGTTGCCAGAATAAATCATGTATAAGAAAAATACTTTCTTACATGTTTTATATAGATCATAGATAAAAAGGTTGTTCTTAGAGCAGAAATTTTAGGACATAACTGGTCCTAAATAATCTATTACAATACATAACTGCTTATATGTTGAAGCCTTTCTATTGCAGAGATATTGATCTTTTATTTCTATCTCAAAGCAGGTCTGTGAAAATTCAAGTTAAACTTTCACATGTGTACAATTAGTTCACCATTTATTATTTTATTTAGTGTGCAGTTTACCTTTAGTGCTCTGTGTGCCAAAAGCAGTGCTTTTTCTTGCAGGAAAGTTCATTTCTATTCTGATTGTTACAAGACTACAAACTGCAGTTGAGCCATAAAAGTGGGAAAAAAGCAAGGTTGAACACAAGGTGTTACTTGCTTGTAGTAAATTAAAATGATGTGTGAACATTCATTATGTGGCTACATGGGAAAAAAGTGGTTTGACAAAGAAGTATCAGCTTCTTCAGTGATACCATTGATCTGCCATTCACTCCGACTAGCCATTATGCAGTTAAGATGTGTACTTCTTTTGAGAGTTGGTGACTAAATATCATTTTGGGATGCAAAGCCATAGTAAAAATAGGTCCAGCTGTGTGTGTTATTATAAAACTTATGCAGGGTAAAATTGCGCATGAAGACTGGAAGAAACCAAAACATCTATATCTATGGCTGTTACACATGCCTACATGTACGATTGTTTTACAAGCCTACAACTTGGGGCCAGGTTATTTGACAGACCGCCTCTCCCAGATTTTCCAGTCATTTTCCAGACCCGTTTCTCTGTCCCATATTTGTTTGTTTGATGATGGTAGAGTAGGTGCCGTACTCCTCCCATGATGCAGCATGCAAAATACTTGTTTTTTTATGAAGAAATATAGCAGTACAGAAACAGATTGCTAAGTTGTGGGTGTAGAAATGAAAGTTATTTCTTCCTCCTTCTCAACAAGTCTGCTAAAGATAGCGGGACAGGAAGGAGGTGTACATATGTAAGAATGAATGGCATCTGCGAGTACATGAGGGGGATATGCATATTTAGGGCTTTGCATCCTTCAAACATAATTTGAAAAATGCTTCCAAGCTCATGCAAACAACCACACCTATCATTCATAAAACAGCTCTTCTAATTTAGGCTTCTGCACAAGCTTGAAAGCATTATGGCAGAGTCAAAAAACATTAAAGTTAATGTAATTTTGGTGATACTATCATCTTTTTTTCAGGCTCACACAAAAGCCTGCAATAAGACAATTATTTTAATGAATGGTAGAGAGGTGCTATGCTTGTGCTAGGTCTATCGCACTTTTTTGAAACATGTAGTTTCCACATATGCCTGAGCACACTCACTTTTCCCAGCATGTGGCATAAAAGCAAAGTTGCCAACTCAAAAAAGATTGTTGCAATCATCTAACCCAGTTGTTTACTAAGCAATAGGTTAGGACTGATTCCACAAACATTACACGTGACTTCTTACCGTATACAGAAGTACTGTATTTTGCATAAAGAAAACGTTAGTATGAAAGTAGCTTTTATTTTTACTTCAAAATAAACACATTAACCTTTATTCAGAATACAAATTAAGGAAGATTTGAAAAACAAGAAAAGCAGTGTGTAAATGATTCTAAATTTATCTTCCTTGTCTCTTTTACTAAAAGTTTAATTCAAGGGTTATTGACTTCCCTCCCTTTTTGGGGAGTGGGGGTTGTTGTTACTTAAAGATGTACAGTATGTCCAAACTGGAATAAGCCAAGTGGCGGAAGGAGAAGAAAGGGGGGGTGGAGAAGCACAAATACAAAATTGCTTGTAACGTTTTTCATCTAATCTTGCATATTTATCAAAAAAAATAAAGGAGGGGTTCAAAAACATTTGTATTCTTAATTCCAAGAAACTGATCTTCACCAGAGAGTTGTCTTATAGTTGAACTTTAATTTCAGCAGATACTTCAGTTTTACCTGAGCAATATCATAGACAATGTATCTGAAGAAATGAGTGAATGAAGGAAAAAATAAAGACATTTTTGCTGTGTTCTTCTGTATCACCAAATAAAATAGGAAGACATAAAGGCCATCCCTCCAAGCCCTCTCAGATTTCTAAAATGCCTCTGGATGGATGGGAATTCTAGGATTTTTAGCCCTGTATTTCTGAAAGGTAGTATACTGACAGATCAGTGGCATGACAGTCTTAATAAAGCACTTGCTAAAGTTCCTAACTGACACTGTATTTTAAACCAAAGTATGGCCTCTGAATTACCACTAAATGTAATTCTATCTGGCATGATGCAGTGGTCGACTTGAGAGTATCAAAAATTCCTCTCCTTCAGAGACAGAATCACATACCAACTGGAAAAAAAGCTCTCTCCTGTCCTCCAGTTACCACTTGAGAAGCATGGAGTACACCCAAATCCAGAACTTGCTTAGTGAGCTCATATGCCACTTAACTGAAGGCAACTATTAGAGAGAACAGTATTAATTTCCTTTAACTGCATGACCTACAGCATCACTATTTTATGTTTTGATGGTTTTCATTGTTTTTAGATATAAGATACTTATATCTTAAGATATTTAGAATTTTAGGAATAAGGAGCATGCCAATACTTGGATAAATAAATAAAAAGTACAGGTTTTAAAACTTTAGCAAAGCCTACATTTTCTCAGTTTCTTCTGATTGTCAAGGACATTTATCCTAGAACTGCAGAGGTAACTTACATACTAATGCCAAAAAGTCCAAATTCATTAAGGCTGACAGTATTCACCTGCCTTGAAGCAACCACTTTCAGTCATCCCCAATGGCTATTTATATTCTATTCTAATATTGATCAAAGGATACTCATTATACATAAGAGAAGTATTGCTAATTCCAGATGCAATTCCTTTTCCTAAAGGAACATCTGCACCTTCAAGAGAAACAGTGGCTGAGGGATCTGGGGCTGTTTTACCCAAACCTAAATAGGAAACAAACAAATGTAATTAAGTCTAATGCAATCACATATATGTTGAAAAACTGGAACTCATCAGATCTGAATTATGAGATCAGTTAATATAGCATGCAAAATAATTATGGGGATAAAATAGTTCCCCTAATGTTTGGGTTTTTTAGTTTAGAAAAAGGTGACAAATAGAGATATCATCCATTTATATATAATTATTCATAACAGAGAAATATGAACAGACTTTCCCCTTCTTATACCCAACATTAAAATTTAGGGGCCAACAAGTGAAGCTAAAAATGGGGAGTTTAAGAATTGATTAAACACCACATAGCTAAACTACGGAATTTGTTCCCATCAAAAATTGATGGTGATAAATGCTGGTGGTTATAAAGAAGGCTTAAGCAAATATTGCACATAGAAGATTAAGGTTCACAGGTAACTATCTCGATGGTATCATACTATCTTTAGCATCAAAACTAGTGTTTTAAAAATAGAAGTAGAAGTGCTATCAATCTCACCTGCTTATGAACTGCAAAGATGTATCTGGTCAACCATTTTATAGTATATTTAAATGCCTTGGAAAAGGCTCTACACTTTTGCTCACAATTTTGAAATCTAATCAATTCAGCCAATATATCCAAGCCTTTGTTACTAAAATTCTATTTGCACTTCTTAAATAAATAAATTGTGTATGAATTGAAAAGATTTCCATTTGTGCCTTTTTCCAGCTTGATGACTTACAAATGAGTTGGGACTGTAAACTCCCATCTTCTTCAATCTTACACTGAAGAAGGACATCAGGTTGGGCAAAGATGCCTTGTACATTTGGAGAGGAACTATTCACTTATAATGCAAGCTGATGGGTATAGATTGATTTTAAGATTATCATCAATTAGCACAAGCTATTTAGGACAGATTAGGGCAGTGGTTCTCAACCTGTGGGTCGCGACCCCATTGGGGTCAAACGACCATTTCACGGGGGTCGCCAAACAACGCAGTCCGCCATTTCCCCCCCTTTTCCTTAGCTGTGCTACTCCCTCTTATTCTATTGGCTTTTGAAAGCCAATAGAATAGACTCTCTTGAATAGAGTCTAATTCTATTGGCTTTCAAAAGCCAATAGGAATTGTCCAGGCTGTCTCTGCCCTGCTGGGTCCGCCAAAAGTCCCAGTCTGCAAACGGTACTGCAAGTTGTCTGCAGCGAAAGTGAGCTGTCTGGAAGTTTCTACCCCTCCCTGCTGAGCAACTACTAAAAATGTAAGTAAAAGAGGGCCAGGGGTGGGAGGCCGGCGAGCGCAGGGAGGGTTGCTGGCGCGTGTGGGGCCTGGCGGGTGCCTTACCTCCCTTGGGCTGGGCCAGCTGGTGGCCCAGCCGGTGGTCGCCCTGCGCCGTTGCTTTCTGTGGCCGCCCAGGAGCGCCTGGGCCTGCCTGCCGCCGCCCTGAATGGGTGGTGGCCAATGTAAGGCTAGTGGGGCAGTGGCAGGCGCAGGGAGGGTTGCTGGCGCACGTGGGGCCCGGCAGGTGCCTTACCTCCCTTGGCCTGGGCCAGCTGGTGGCCCAGCTGGTGGTCACCCTGCGCCGTTGCTGCCCCTTGCCAGCTACGCCTTGGCCGGCACAGGGGGCAGCACCACGCATGTGCAGCGCTCCCGGGCAGGGAAATACAGGTAGTCCTCTACTTACGACCGGTTGGGGGTCGCGGCATTAAAAAGGTTGAGAACCACTGGATTAGGGAGAACAAATATTTTTAAATGGGCACTGTAATTCTATGTTTTTAAAAAAAGTAGTTTCGCAAACTAGAGGACTTGCTTCTTAGCAAGTTTAGTATAGCAATCTTAATAACGAAGTTCTATTATTTAGTAGAATCTAGCCTTACCTTGGATCAACGTGTTTTATTTTTCTGCCTAAAATATGTAGCATCCATGTTACACAAGCTGTGATACATTAATACTATTTTTCAATTTCTGTCATCAGTTTGGTTTCAACTAAAATTATCATCTGAATGCCTTTTGAAGTGTGATGGTGGCATCTTAACATTCCATTAATCTGATTATAGAGATTACTTAACAGTAAAGCATTTTTCCAGTGTCCTGATTTAAAAAAAAATCTGGGCCAAGTTCTTGAAGTTAGCAACACCATTTCTAGCAGGCACTTACCTTTGACACTGTGTTTGCCTTTTGGTAGCTTGGTTATATGGGAAGCATTTTTCAATTCAGACCTACCAAACAGAGTGGATGTTAGGAAACAATATTTCACAAATTTTTAAAAATTGCCTCCTTCTTTATATTTTTTCCCCGGCAAAACAGTAGTAAGATATTTCAATACAAATTCCTATAGCCTCTCATCTGCTGTGAGAGACACAAAAAATATTTTTGTTTAGGGTAAATACCTTTTCAAATCTAAATTGGTACTCTACATGCTATCACTTTAAGAAGATATCACTCACATGTTTCCAAGAGCAACTTCTCCCAGCAAGATTAGGCCAACAGGATCAATTTGAGAGGTGTGACAATAGTTTGCACTTTTGGACACCATGTCTGCGAAGTAGATACCTTTGCCAAACATATAGCCAGTCTAAAAGAAAAATGAAGTTATGCTGAGCTTCGCAAAAGTCATTTGACCAGGGAAGTCCTATGTGAAAAAAAGGGATTGCAACTCCCTGTCTAGAGAAAACTTTATCTCTAAATATATGCCTGATATAAAACAACAAAAAGAAACTTTTTTTCCCTGATCTTCGGATGTTTTCTTTTTCTTGGGAAGGAATGGTAGTTTGATAAATTTTTCACATTGGAGGACAAGGTATTTTTCCCCTTTCAGATTAGAACAGACAGCAATTCTGTATTTTATTTATTTATTTTCACCTTCAGCTCTGGGCCTGCATCTCAATATTCTAGGTTAAATAAACTGTATTTCTGCTGTGCATGATTAGACAGAATAAAATAATTTGTTAGAGGTTATTGTCTAATTGCTAAGAGGTGGAGAGATGACTTTTACTCTGTCTGCAATTCTACAAAAATGCAGTGATTAATTTAGATATATAGAACATCATCTAGAATTGTGACAGTGTAATTTCCCTCTATGTCCTCTCCCTAGAGAACACAGAAGAAAGTCAAGCTAACTGAAATGGAAACTCCATTAAAACAGCATTCAATTCCATCCCCAAAACTGCACGATTATTGGCACAGAATGTATTATAAGTTCCTCTAAGAGTGACATGTCTCAGATTGCTGAATTTTAACTCCAAGCATCCTTCATACCATTGTTGACTGAAGCCTGCTGGGAGTTCAGCATCTGGAGGGTCACTAACTCTACATTAGAAAATTAGCATAATACGAACCACTGGGGCTTCAGGTGGAGCTATTCGGAGACCCTGTGACAAGATACCAGCAAAATTGGTAGTGCGAGAACCATGCCAGAGCAATTGGCGATTATGTAGGTCTCGGAATGGTTCATAACGCTGATATTCCCCTTCACGTTCAATCTTGAAAATCTGGGACAGAGGAAGAAAAAGATACCGTACGATGACTGATAGAGCAGAATACACTGAAAAATAGTTCAATATGTGGAAAACCACCCTGAATTCTTAGGTACTATATATTCTTTTTTGTATTTTTATTTTTGTAAAGCTAATCCTTGACAAGGCTCATAGTAACATACACTATGTGTCAAACTTAAATCCAGATACCTAATTTAAGAAAACTTCTATTGAAAAAGCAATGTACAGGGTTTGGGGACCTCTGATCTATAGCATGGAAAAACATTCATTTTATGACTTCCTTTCCATGCCCACAAGCCTCAGATTTGAGGAGGAGAAGCTTAGAATGTTCGCTCCAGAAACATTTTGTATTAACGCCAAGATGCAAGACTACATGAGAACAGATTAAGTTAACAGAAGTGAGATAGATAATCAAGAGCCTTGATTACAGTTCCACAAAAATATTATTTAGCAATATTATTTAGATACTTCGGCAACATACAGGAAAGACAAGTTAAATATAGACCAATTCCACAATTAAAACACCATATCTCCAACCATGAACTCACCTCCATAACTTTCAAATTATATGCATTGTGGGTACTTGCATGAGTGTTCTTAACATATTGTTTTATAATCTTGGCTTCTTCTGAATCTTTATCTACTACCTGTCAGGAAGTTGACAAGAAATTGACTGTTATAAATTTAGTAATGTAAAAAGAGGAACCTGTAAATATTTGGCCATTAAAATGATGTACACAATCTACTCCTGGAATCCTGATCTCACTGATCTAGGAAACTTGAATGTTATTAATTTTTTAAAGCATCCTATGAGAGAGAAGCTGCTAAAGATAGTATCCGATTTGCCAATTGTCCTTGCAGGGTGAGACAGCAGAAGAACTTACCAACTGGGACCTTTAGGCATTCCCTGGGCTAAAAGAAATGCTGCCCTGAGGCAGAAGTATTGCTAAAGGGATCACCATATTGGTGTTAGAGGTGTTAAGGAGATGATGGAACTATGGAGAAGTTAGACCTGGGAGCAAACACTAAAAGGGTAAGAGGCAAGAGGAAATATGATGGGAAGCTACAACTTGGGAGAAGGAAAAGTAGGCTGATGTCTGAGCTCCCTTCCTTTTATGTTATATTTAACCAAGTCTGGGTGATAGCAAAAGTACAATCCCCAACCTAAAAGTCTTGTCAAGACAGTTGTTGGGAAAACATCGAACATTATATGAAAATGTCTCTGAATCTATGGAAAGAATACATTAAAATTAATATCTTAAGATAGTAAGACAGTCCCTATGACAGTTTCCCCCCTCAAAATTTCTTTATTAAAAAAGAGGGCTTTAAACTGAACAGATTTTAAGATTTATCAATGAATGATAAATGAAATGAAACCTTTGAATTTAAATAACTATTTTCAAATCTTTACAGCCATAATTTTAAAGTTATTATTTGTCCCTTTTGGTATTTTGGCAGGGACTTTAATAAAAAAAATCAGTTGCTATTCTTACATTAAAGACTGCAATATGTATTTGGGTTATGTTGGAAGAGAAGCTTATACTTGATCCTTATTCCTATGAGAAAATGATACTAGGGGACAATCCCTGCTTGAGAATGGCACCCAAACCTTTTAGAAGCTCATGAACAATTAAAAACCAAAACCTTTGTGAGCTTTTGCTCAATCACTCTTCTAAAGTATCTCTAGTACTGCAAGAACAATTTGAACTCATTAAAATGGCTGATAGCAAATGTATTCAATTTCCACACCTTCTGCTTACATAATTTTGGAGCAATTTTGTTAGCAGTATTCTTAAACTGTTACTATATTTGGAAAGATAATAATGGATTATTTTTTTACAGATAACTGAATATTATATATTTATCAATCATATTTATAACCATGGCAATTTCCAAGGACAATTTCTAATTTACAACCTAATATTGGTAATTTGAAAGAAAATACTATACTTTAAAGCGGTTGATGATACATGTCCATTCTCCCCTATGAATGGATTTTATATCAACATAAAGATAGATTAATAATCTGTTGTGTGGTCAAGTTGAATACTGAAAATTAGTCATTATATATTTTTAAAATCTGGGCATTGCAACATATACATGTAATAAGTGTTACATATGTAGTTCCCTGTTTTGTTTTTCTTGATTTTTTTTATGTTTTAGAGCCTTTGTCTTTCTCTTGTACATTAAAATAAAAGAAAAAAAACCCAAATGTATATGAGCTTCTAGATACCAAAACTTAATTGCTATAGACGAGCAGTTATCACTGAAGCACCAAAATGTATATCTTATATCCAGTGGTGGGATTCAAATATGTGAACAACCGGTTCTCTGTGTGGATGCCGCTTCCGGAAGTCCGCTCTAAGCCTGGGCAACAAAAATTTAGTTACTGGTTCTGCCAAAGTGGTGCGAATCGGCAAAACCCCACCACTGTTTGTATCTACTCACCTAAATTAAACTTGAAAAGTTGTAAAATACGGAGTCAAAAGAGGATAACAAACATCCCTGCAATTTTTACCTGGATAATGGTTTTGAGCTTCTCATAGTTCACATCTATTGGATCCTTATCCCCATCCTGACCGCCACTTCTTAGAAGGCTATAAGCGACCTCTATGTCAAGCAGATTATCCAGCATTTCCACTTTAGTCTTGATAAATGAAAGATGCAATTAATCATAACAATACATGCATTTCATAGTCTTTGTGTTTATTATCCTAAGACAGGGCTTTTCAACCGGTGGTACACGTACCACTTGTGGTACATTAACAAGTGGCAGGTGGTACACAGCCCTGCCTAACCATGTGTAGTGGGGGAGGAAAACAGCCAGCGTAGGCAAGGACTTACTGTGAGAGAGTCCTCTGGAGCTGCAGAGTGGCTGGGGCGAGGCAAAGACCCCAGGCTTACTTCTGGCTTACCCTCCCCCATGAGAAAGGAGGAGGGGCAGAGACAGGAGAGGCTATAAAAGGAGGCAGTTTGGGTGGGAGAAGGAGAGAAAAAAGCAGCAGCCTTGGGAGGACGCAGAGTCAGGGAAAGAAGGAGGAGGAGGAGGAGGGTGGGGAGAGAGGAGAGGAAATCAAGCAGGCCGGCCATGAGCCGATCTACAACTGCTGTGGCAGCCAACAGGCAAGATATGCAGTGGGGGAGGGGTCGCCCTCCATGAGGAATGAAAAAAAGCAGCAATGGCTGGAGGTGAGGGAGGGAGGGAGATGGAGAGTGGAAGGACTCTTATGTGCTTTTGTGACTTTGAAGTTCTGGGATTTGCACAATGTGGGCTTTGTGTTCTTAAGGAGTGTTTGGCAATTTCTATTTGGCTGATGGCTGGTGTCTCATGTTAGCTTCTATTGCTCTGCTATTGTTAACTGTAAGTTTTGCTGCAAGAGATTTTGAAGTATTTTTCTCCTGAATGAATTTTGCCTGTAATATTCCTTTACTTATGAATGGAGCCATTTGGGGAGGCTGCCTTAGCCGGCAGTCAGTACTTATTTACATTTTTTTTCCTTCCTTAAGTGCCGGCTGCACTCCTTAACTTTCCTTTTTAGCCAGTAGCTAATTCTTAAAGGGGAATATGCCTTTTTAAGTTAGTTCACTCAGTAGTTTGTCTTTTCTGCCCCTGGAGGCTTTTCCTTGTTTGATGAATATATGGAAGAGAGAAAATATGGGGGGGGGGCGGGGGCTGTCAAATTTTTCCTTCAGAAGGGTGGGCATGAGAAAGGAGGAGGCAGGGAAGGAAGGAGGGAGGGAGGAAAATCCCTCCTTAGCACTTGGCCACCAGCAGCCCTGCTATTGACTTTGCTTGTCAAAAGGTTGCAAAAGGGGATCACATGACCCTGGGACACTGTGACCATCATAAATATGAATCAGTTGCCAAGCATCCAAATATAAATCACATGACCCTGGGCATGCTGCAATGGTCATAAGTGTGAAAAATGGTCATAAGTGATTTCAGTGCAATTGCAACTTTGAACAGGGATTTGTTTTTGGTCATCAAGTTTTTGACACCTTGCTAGGTGGTACTTGAATATTGCCATATCCTAAAAGTAGTACAGTCGGTGAAAAGGTTGAAAATCCCTGTCCTAAAAGGCAGCTTAGGATTCTCTAACTGCTATTTTCCAAAAAATAGCAATAGTTATCTCTTCTGACAAAAACGAAAATTTCCCTATTTTTTGTCTTACACTTTATGTAAGGAACCAAAGAATGATGGATTTGATTCCTTGAACCACCCCTAATGCCCCCTCCTTTTAAGCATGAAGTAATACAGTATTTAATTAAACTGAAAGTGATTGGCCACAAGATTACCTAAGAAATATTATAGGTGAAACATGTCCTGAACCTGGACCTTCTGGCCATGTCCAACAGTGTGTCAACCATTCAAACTAGATTAGAAAGTTTACTGTTAGCCTGATATAACTGTCTTAAAATTACATCTATTAAAATATAATTTACATTATTTCTGTATTTAAGTGCCAGAGTTAAATGCAGAGTTCTGTATCTAAGTACCTTAATGTAGTCAAGGTTGTTTAGAAGTGGAGGCTTCTTCATCCCAAAGTCATGGGGAATTAGAGTGTAGAAGCGATTGGAAAGATCCAATATCTGTGAATCTGTGCCACCATCAGAAACTGCCTACGTGAAGAGAAAAAGAAATAAAACTATAATAATCTTCCGCAGCAACAAATGTATATACTGTATTTGAGTTACTTGCCTTAATAAAACATTAGTTTAAACTGAAACTTTAGTTAAAGGCAGCATTTTGAAATGCTTGTCTAACTTTTCCCAGTATGGTGCCTTCCCAATCTTCATCAATAGCCAGACGATTGAAAAATGACATCATGGAATGGCAGGAAGTGAGCATCCAGGATGTTAAATGTTAACAAAAGCAAACATTGCAATATGCTATTTTCCTACATTCAGTTTAGGAAAGACTGGTCTACATGTGATTTTATCTTTGGGATTTCATATTTTCTTTCTTCTTTCTCTCTCTCTCTCTCTCTCCCATTCTCTACAGCTGCCCAACTCAACCAAGTGACTCTGGTTGGCTTACAATTCTAAAATTATAAATGACTAAAATAATTTTAAAAATATTTTAAAAATCCACAAAATAAGTACAAGCAGCAGCCACGATGATGAATCATCTAATAGTAAAGCCAAATAATGGGAATCTTAATGCATTCCGAAGCCCAGGCCCGCTGACATACTCACATTTTATAGCTTTGTGAAAAGCGAACAGTGTTGAGATCATTTTAATCTCTGAGGGGAGAATATCTCCTAAGGCAGGGGCTGTAGCAGAAAAAGTCAACGCTCTTTCACTAATGGGATCTGCAACATGCCCAATATTTTGGATTGGATTGGATGGCTGGAAACTCTAGGAAAATGGTCCCTCAGGTAACCTAGTCCCAAAGTAAGTAAGGCTTTAAAGGTGGCAACCAGCATATTTATATTTTTCTATTATTAGAAAATGCTGCAATAAATAGCCCACTTAACTGTGGTTCAAAAGTGCATATATGCTCTTTGTCATGTTTGCTCAGAAGGGGCATAATTTCATCTAGTTTCTTTTTTGGGGAGGGGGGGATGGACAGATATATCTTGCTGACACCACCCTAACAAGAGTTCTTATACTAAGGTTTAATTTTATATTAATGTGATCTCTTATATATCACTTCTCTTCCTGGTAGCATAGTTATTTTAGTTGTGGGAGTGGTATTATATTCTTTCTTATTTACTCAGAGCACAGCTTTTAATTAAAATACTACTGCATGATAATTTATAAAATGTAGAGATAGAACAGGGTCTATGTTGTTTCAGGTTTTAAGTACATCAACAAAACTCTTTCTGAGTGTTACTATTATCGTTCCTAAACTTTGGTTTTAATTATCCTGCTTCTCTCCTCTTTTTCCTTGTCCAAATTCTCTTAACTTTCCAATTAGCTTTCCTGTGTGCCTTTTAAAGACATGCCTACATGGTCCTGTACTTGCTTTCCACTAAAAAAAAAAAAGTTGTTCTTCCATTAAAACAAAAATCTACCCATTTCTTTAAAGGGATTGCAGAAAAAGCCTACCAAAATGATTAACAGATTAGAGAGGTTCCTGTACAAGGAAGGACTAAACAACAGAGATCTAAAATCAGACATATTTTTAAGTTAAAGACAGAAGGATATTTTTTTCCATTTTATATATTAGAATTCTAGGTCATGCACTGAAAACAGATGTGAAAAGACACAGAAGTAACAAAAGCCACCCAGAGTTACTTGGTTTGAGTTGGACAGCTAAGGGATTTGAATGCATGAACTACTTCTTTACAAAATACATAATTAAAGTCTGGAGTTGGTTGCTACCAGGTGTGGAAAGGTTAGGTAAATTTAAAAGGGAACTACCTAACTTTGTTGATGGTTACTATTCTTGAAGATCGCAAATTACTTCTGGAATCAAAGGAATATTGCTTTAAATAGCTGAAAAAGGAATTGTTCTTTTTTACTTACCTGCTGCACTTCATTCAGAATGGAGTATGCGCTCTGGATCTGCCTCTCACTTAACTTCCCCAAAGGCATCTTCTGGAGATCAATCTAACAAGAAAACAAATGGTTCCCATTAAAGTAGAACTTCATTATGGGAAAATATTGGAAGACTGGCGGCAAAAAAGAATATAGAAGAAATAGCAAAATTCTTAACCCAAAGAATAGAAATACAAAGAAAGTGTAGGATGCAACTTTATTTTAGTCTATCAATTTGTTTGAAATAATTTAGTTCAAAAATCCGTTCCCTTTAGATCAGCCCAGTTAAATAAAATACTGTAAAAGTTTAAAAAATGAGATAAATGGTCTATGCGCACTTATTTCTAGATTATGTTCACATCATGGGAAATAGGTTAAAAAAATATACATTAAGACACAACTTTCTTCTGCCAAAGAAAAGTCACTGTGACATTCTTGAAAAATAAAGAATGAACAAACTACTTCTTTACAAAATACATAATTAAAGTCTGGACTTGGTTGCTACCAGGTGTGGAAAGGTTAGGTAAATTTAAAAGGGAACTACCTAACTTTGTTGAGAAGACAGCAAATTACTTCCGGAATCAAAGGAATATTGCCTTTTCCCAAATCATTCTGAGAGTATCAAACTAATAACACCAAATAGTTAAGCAAAGGATGAATAATAACCTCAAACTCCACCATGGCTTTCTTCATACTTTCTACATCAAAAATCATCTTAATAAGATCTTGGACAGCCTTAGGAAGCTTTGACTTGGTTCCTGCACTCACTGTCAGTTTCTTGACCGCTTCTTCATCCTATTGGGAGAGGGTTGGGAGTTGAATGGAAGGAACTTGTGTTAGAGCAATATACATGCACAAATTAAGCTACTCAATTGATCTTCTAAAAGTATTGCTACCCATACCTAGAATTTTCAGAAAATCTGGACATTTTATATCCATAGCTACAAGAGAAACAACAAATTGAGCACGTTGTTTGCATCCCCCTCCTCCAGCCCTCAAAGAAATAAACTGATTTCTAACTTCAGAGATTCCAGTACTTAGACCAGGGGTTCCTAACCGGGGGTGCAAAAACTTGGGTTTTCAAAATTATACTGTATATGCATAATTCGTTCCCGTTATTTTGAACTTTTGTAAGGGGTGCGAGAATATATCAGAAACGTTCTAGGGGTGCGGGTATAGAAAAGGTTGGGAGCCACTGACCAGCTGGGATGATGATGGCTGGATGATAATCAAGCACTAAATAGTCTATATCACTCATGGGATTTCTTGGCGTTGTCCATTATCTAGTCCTTTACTGCAATTTAAGAAGATCTAGTTCAAAGTTAAGCAACCTGTCATGCTGTCAGTTTTGGATGATTCTAAGCAATGCCAGCCAGCATGGCCAAGAGGATTGAAGGAATCCTAACTAAAAATATCTGAAGGACCTAGGTGACAGAATAGTTTTGCTTTTTAAAGAGGGGTAAGGGTTAAAAACGATAGGCCAATCTTTTAATGTATTACTGGTCTTCAGCAGATCCATATTGCAAGACTATGGGAAACAAGATTAAACACTATCAAATGTTACAGAATCAACAAAATCACTTTTGGGGGGGGGGAAGATGGCACCTCTTTAAAGCTAAACTCTTTCATATGCAAGGATTGAGCTAATAAGCAAGAGACAGTGCGTTTAAGTCCTGCCTTAGCCTTGAAAGTCAGCTGGGTGGCCTTGTGCCAATCACTCTCTTTCAGCCTCTCGCCTCATAGGCTGTGTTGTGGGGAAAATAGGAAGAGGAAAATGTGTTAGATATTGTTTGCTGCCTTGAATTATTTGTGAAAATAATAAAGGCAGGAGATGATGCAAAACACCATTTTAGAACATAGAATAATAGGATTGGAAGGGGCCTTGGAGTTCTTCTAGTGACTAGTCCACCCCCAGCTCAAGCAAGACACCTCATGCTACTCCAGACAAATAGCTACCCAGTCTCTTCTTGACACCCCTCCCCCGTGATGGAACGCCCATAATTTCTAGAGGTAAGCTGTTCCACTGATTGTTCTCAGTCAGAACTTAATTTACTTAAGCAAGGTTTGAATAAGCAGCAGGTGGCTGGTTTCAGATGTTGAGTCTAGTTGGCTACACAATGTTGCAGTAAATAATGTTAGATTTGTCCGAGTCAAACCACATTTTGATTTCACACTAATCCTAAATATAACTCTGTATGAATGAATGAATGGAGCTAGCAAGTGTTTACTATAGTGAAGTTTTTGCCTGACACTGAAGTTTTTCCTGATTACGCTAAAGCATGTTCTGTTATGTATAATCTTGACAAAGGAGAGTGTATCTTTTTGAAAAGGATCAAGTTACCTGCCCATAGTCTATCTCCAAAGGGTAGAATTTTTTGGGATATTTGGTGAAATTTTTGGAATGCCAGGAATTGCCTGTTTTCTCTTCATATAGATCTAGGAAATGTTCAATGGCTTCTTCTTTAGAAGGCATCTTCTCTAGTTTGTTACTTCCAATTGATGTTCCAACACGACCCCATGAGCGAAAAACCCAGTACCTAAACACAAAAATAAATTAAAGAAAAATATGAAATAATCTAGCAAGCTGTTCTAAGAAGAAAGATGTAAAACCTAGCTCTTTGCAGCACACATGCCAGTACACTTAACGGTATTCCTTATTACATAATTTGATAATAAAAATGCAAAACAGAAAGAAGAGTGACATCAGTTCAATATTAGCATGGAACAGCCTCCTGTGCTGCATTTGGTAACAGTAGACTTGCTTAGGAAACAAGGACAACTGGTGGGAAAGCTTTGCCTAAATGTTAATTCAATCTACAAAAAAGACATTTATATATATGGGGAATAGCCCTCTCCCTCCCCAGGGACATTAACTAATTTGGCATCATTTAAACATTAACATTTACACATATTCAGTAGGTTGAGCATAAGCAAATCTGAGTTTTCAAATATCAAATAAAACATTATCTCTTTTACAACAAACGTTTGCAGGAGCACAAGTGTTAATAGTGAACCTAGCTGGAAATCAATATGCAATTGTGCTGAAAGGGGAATAACATGTACTAGGTGAAAATGTGTACGGCTGCTTTATTCCCTCTCATGTTGCTGAGAAGCTTCTCTGAGCTTGGAGGGATCATGGTTGTGATTATTGAGAAGAATAAATACAGAAGGCATAAACAGACATGAAGTCTCTCAAAGGTCTTTTATGCCATCAACTACAATAACTGTTGATACTAGTTCTGAATAACAGGTGTCTTAACCCCAACTAGGCTGGCATTAAACCAGATAGTTGCCTAATTCTCTGTAACATTTTTTTTTACCAGACTATAATAAAAAATAGAAAACTTAACATCCTTTTCTTGTAATGGCCAGGATGAAGTGGAAAGCATATCATCCTTTGAGAGCTGAATGCAACAAAATTTCATTTTAATGTATGCTGATTAGTGTACATTCAAAGTGACAATAAAAGTTATTATTCTACTCTATTATCATCCTTGACACAACCTTCAGGCTGCAGTCTGACTAAGGATGTCATGATTACAGAAAGGTGGATATCTCAAGCCCCCAAAATTCCTTAAGATCAGGCTGTTTACTAATAAGATACCCGTCATCTAGAACTGGCAGCAACAATTAGTATTACCCCAATTAATGACATCCAACCCCACTGAGTCCCCAAGGGAGCAGAAAATACCTGATCTGCTTACTTAGAACTCCATCTGCTAATTTAAAGTGAGACTTAGTCCCACGTGTGTGTGCTTGCAATAGATTATGCCATGATTTGAATCACCTACAAGACTGATGACTTGTTATTTAAAAATCCTCAGCTGACTAAACTAATCCACTCTAATAATTAAGAAGCTCCTCTGGGATGGCTGATTATGTCATGAGAAACCCTTGACTAAAAAAAGAAAAGAAAAAAAGAAACCCTTGACTAGTTTAACCATCTTTGCTTTTAACTATAAATCCATAATATTTATCCACACCCTCCCCCCCAATTAGATAAACTTGGGAAAAATTTCTGAAGTAAAAGTGTTTCTTTGAAATATAAATTCTGAACTTTTGAACATGTATAAGAAATGTGGACTTGAATAAAAGGGAAATAAACTAAACTGCTGTGTAGAAAGAACACTAGGGTTTTTTTTCTGTGATATATCTCAAAGCTAATATAAATTAGGTATTTTCTGCTTCTATTAAGATATGTTTAAGTTGGCTGTGATTTTCTTAATGTTATTCCATTTAAGTGGTATGCTTTTTAACTTGTGGAGAGAACTAACTTTGAAATTCCATTTGGAATTTGTTTAGCTTCCCTCTGCTTGTTTCTCATCTGTAGTTGTGTAAACATGTTATGGATAAAATTGCCTTATATATTTGCATTGTAGGCTACTATATAGTTGAGTTTTAACTAAGGCAAAATTAAAAAAAAACCAAACAGAACAAAGATCAACTGAAGTCATTCCCAGAGAACTGCAGCCTGAAGACTGGTTTTATGTAGGTGTACAAATTGTTTTAGTATTGGATTCTTATAGTCTGTTTAGGACAGTGTTTCTCAACCTTGACAATTTTAAGGCATGTGGACTTCAACTCCCAGAATTCCACAGCCAGCATTGCTGGCTGTGGAATTCTGGGAGCTGAAGTCCACATGCCTTAAAATTGTCAAGGTTGAGAAACACTGGTTTAGGAGCAAGAGCTGATTATCTGAATCAAACAATTCTTATGAGAAACAAATAAAACAGCACCAGTTATTATTACCTGAACCAAACTAAGGAGAAATTTGCAATGTGGCACCTGCTTAGAAAACGAGAACTCTCACCTGGTCTCTCGGTCATCTTCCAGCAGCTGAAGTTTGTAGTAAGAATTTGTTCCTTGGACAATATCAACTAGACCTAAAGTGGCACTGAAGATTTTACCACTTTTTTCAAAAACATGCGCAGAATCTTCCAGACCTATTCACACATATAATAAATGTTAATTCTGCCTATTCTGAAACACATTTTGTTCTATTCAGATTATTAAATTGAGCATAAGATTGAAAAAGGTGGAGTTTTGATTTTTCCTGGCACAAAGATGATTCAAAGGACAATTGTAAATGCCCATAACTGATTTATGGGCTTATTTTTCCAAGCATCCATACTCAGAGAGTCCTATCCTGAATAACTAACACTCAGCTCCCAGAGTGCCAACTTCCTTGCTTTGCACTAGGAAACATCACACAAAAGATGCTAGGTAAAAAAAATCAGAAGTCTTACGGTACTATTATTGTTTATCTCACCATAAAGTATAGCCACATGTACATAGGATAAATTGTGGTATCAATAGGATAGAGACATTCATACCATTCACACATTAGAAATACTTTAGAAAAGCAGACCAGTAAATGGAAGCACGGGTATAAGAATATTCCCTGGCTGCCCAAAATCAGTTTTTATTTTTAGAAGTTTTAGAATTATTATTTATGAAAATACCTGAATCTGGGTCGACAGCAGCCCCTCCTTTAACTGTTAACTTCATTTTCTTCTCAGACTTACTTGTTCCTAGAAAATGATGATGGGAAACAGAACAGTAATTATTTTTCTCTCTGTAGATAGAATTCATTCAACAATTTAAAAAGTATAATTAGGTGATTATAAAATGCTCCTTATGCCTTGCAGGAACAAACTCAACCTATAATGCAAACTGATCATTTGTTGAATTATTCTGCTAACTTTATGACAGTCTCTATATTTCTAATAACTTAATAAATAATGTTATTTAGTAGTTTGAATAATATTTTTAATTGTCTCTGGGATTATTTTTAAGCTCTGTAGGGTTTTAATATTTTTTGTTTTTTTAATGAACATTTTTATTTTGTTTAAGTTATTTTAACATTGATTTAATTTTTAAATGATTTTATTTGCCTTTGGGAGTATTTTAACCAATGAAACAGCAGAACAATATGTAGGAATAACAACAGTAACAAGAACAATAATGATGCTCAATAAAATGTGTAAAGTTAGTTGTAACCCCTTGCAGGTCAGACTACAATTTAGAAAAATAGAACTGAACACAATGCAGATTATAAGGTTTATAAATCAAAAGAACCATTTGTATTTTGTTTAATCCCTGCTAAATCCAATCACCTATCTTACCGTCCGATATTCTTTTGCAGAAAATTTTAGAACCTAGCCTTTAAAATCCAAATAAATAGGTTACCTAAAAATTTTATTTGAGACAGAGAAGGCATACAACTCTTTTTTTTGGATATCTGTGGTTTTGTCAATAGTGCCTTTATGTTTTCCTGAGATTTTAAAGGAAGAATTCTAAAAAAAATTAGGTCTCTCAACCGAATACTATAAATAGAATTGTGGGTTTCTGTTTGTAACAAAACAAGGATGCAGCAATTGTTTACAGGTAGTCCTTGTTTAATGACAGCATTTGGGATTACAATTCCTATCACTAAACAATATGCAAAGTTATGTGACCATTTCACTTAGCAATGGCAATTCTGGCAGTCCCAACTGATGTTGTTAAGTGAGGATCTCACATGGTTGTGACTTTTGGCTTTCTGCCAACTTCCCCATTTATTTTGTTTATGGGAAGCAGGCAGGGGAGGTAGCCAAACATGATCACGTGACTGCAGGAGATGGATAGAACTCTGAGAACTGATAGTTCAATGCTGTCATAAGTTTAAACCATCTCTGAACAAGGAGTCATTAATCAAGGACCACTTTTTTTTGGCAAGGAAGAAAACAAAAAGAAGATGAGAATTCAGACATTTCCTTGGAATTTGGAAAATGGATCTCATTTTTTAGCATTCATATTACGCTACCATGGCATAACAGTTCCTTGCAATACGCAATCTTCCAGTTTAAGGCTTAGGTCAGCCTTCTCTATCCAGGAGAGATTTCCCTTGAACTATAGCTCTCTTCTTGCTAAACGTTGCATATGACATAGTCTAATACAGCAAGAGGATGTCAAGAGAGAGAATGCTACCTTAGCAATAAAGTAACTGCAAATAAATGGCTTTAACAACAACTTAGCTCCAAGCAAGTTCTAAGGAGTCTGAAGTAAAGAATAACCAAGTATTTCTAGAACAGATCTTTCATTACACATTTGTGCCAAAGGCAACAAACAGAATCTACTATGCAGATACTCAGTTAATTGAGACTACTTGTGCATATTGAGATCTTCTTGAGATCTCTCTTATCTTTAAACTAAAGTAAGCCTCCTCTATTGAGCTTCCAATGCTCCAGCTGGCAAGTTGAAAGCATTCATTTCTCCTGTTCTTTGAAGGAGTACAAGGGTACACTATTTGTGCGGGGGGGGGGTCATTATCTAAACAATGGACCCTTTGCTTATTAAAAGTGGCTTTGCTTATTTCTTCTTCAGAAGTCAAATAGCAAGTGCAAAAGGAAGAAACCTATATCTTTAACTGCAATACTGTATGAAGTAGAGGATGAAAAGGCCATTCCTGTGGCCATCACAAGTGGCAGCTTTTCTAAATTATTATTTTTTTTTTTTACAAATATGTACCTTTCACTCTTGAATGGCCTCTATTTAGGACAAATCCTGAAATGGCCATTAAGAATCCTATTCTAAATGTTAATAGTGTTCTTAGTAAGAAAATGGCAGCTTGAGGTGAAAATAACATCTACTATTTAGGGTTTTACCTTGCTCTTCCTTGTTCTTCCCAGAATTTTTCACATTTGGGTGTCCGCTGGATTTTCCACTCGCAGACACTTTTTTGTGTTCCTGCTTTACTTCTGCACCCCAGGGAGACACCGCATGAAGTGACTGAAGCTCCTGAAAACCTTTGCTGGAGCTTTTTATATCCTGGAGGAAGTCCTCCGACACCACACACAAGTGGGCTTTCTTTACTTCTTCCATTTTTTTGTTCATTTTGTCAACTTCCTCTGTAAGATTTGCATTTGAGAGATGGGGGGAGGAGAGAGAGAAGAAATAGAAAAGTCAAGGTATAGTATGTTATCCTTCTTTAGCTGGAGCAGCAAAACACATTGACTTGCAAGGTACAGAAACTTGTAGAGGTCTGTTTTCATGTGAGAAGCACCTACAAAGCTACCCAAAGGGTGCTTAGTGGGAAGAATTCAGGGGCTCTGCTCGACCACACTCCCCTTTTATTAATCTAATATTGTGTTCCCAAAGGATAGAGCTTCATCTATTCAGCCCCACTTTTTATTTTTCTAATACAGTCCTCTCCCCTCACACAGATACTTGACACTTGAGGTCAATTACTATGATCAAACACTGTATTAAGTATGAAGTCAGAGCTTCTAATGCTATAATATCTCCAGAATTTTATTAAATCCTATGTTCGGGTAGCAAATTTATTAGGTATGTAGCCATAAGAATAACATCAATATATCAAGTGTTTAGACTTATGAAAACAGTTGCACAAGGAAAAAAATCTCTACTAAACTGAAACTGTCATATATTGTGAGTTTAAAGGGTAAATTTAAAACTAGGTAAAAGAGTAGATTAGATTTCCTGGAAGATGATATAATTGTTGGTAGCACTTAGTGGGCACCCACAAAATGTCTAAAAAAAGTACTTTGTTTCATGTTTTAGTCCCAAACTCAATTTTTAAAAAGGAAATGCAAATGTTTGCTGTGATACAAGCTGGCATTCACAGAGCAGCTATTTCTCATACGTGAAATCAATATCCTTTCTCTCAGGCAGGAGAGTTAATACTTACCAATACTTAAACCACGGAGATCTCCTTAATCCCTCCTCTTTCTAGAAACTTAAGTTTTGTAGTTTCACAGTTCCAGGTTTTATCCTTTAATTTTTTTCTACTGACTCCTCAATGTTACAAAAGGATTTCTGTATTTCCTTTATTCTTATTAATATCAAATTATATTGATATTAATACCAAAAGGACTACAGCTTGCTACACTACAGGAAGGTGGGCTGAAGGGAGGCATTTTCAGAGGAGACCTCCAATCTTTTACCCTACAAGCCCAGCCTTGAACCACTACACAACTTTACAACTGAAAAAGGAGAATGAAGTAAAGAAGCAGTAAGCTAACAAAAATGAAGTAAAAACAAAAGACTAAACCAAGATAGTTAAAAAGATTATTAGTAAGAATATTTATAGGGGCAGAAATATTTTGATTAAACAACAGACATAGAAGCAAACTAAGGTACACTGTAATTGTATCAAATTAAAGCAGTCATAACCAGATCGTATTTAAGACACTGATAAATGGCTTCAGTGCTCTGAGTTCCTTGCATTAGCTACTAAATTGAATACAACATACTTTTCTCTTTTAGGCCTCTGTTTAATGTAACATTCTTACTCTTGGGAATGCTCCTGCTTTCTAACGATACCACCATCTACTCACTTTGAGAGCTGATGCATAAGTCAGCTTTATTCACAGTCGCTGTCACCTTTCCCCCAAGTTCTTCAACAGCAGATTTAATTTCATCCTTGGTCTTCGACAATTTTCCAAGGACTAATATCTTTATGTTGTTTAATGGTTTATCTGATCAAGTAGAACCACAAAGCATATGAATATATTATTCAAAGAAAGAAGGAAATGTGAACATATAAAACATTACCCTTTTACTGTACACACTATGCTGACTTTTTAATGTATCACTTTAAATTATTAAGCCAGTGTCATTTTTTCCATTGCAGAATAGAGTGATGCTCAAAAGAGATTTATTTTTTATTCCATGAATATGACAATGCAATTTAAATACAATTTATGCATAACAGATGGGCATTCTTAGTGTTTGATGGAAAGCTGGGGGTGAGAAAAGATGTTCAATGCTTTCCTTTAAGAGAAAATGAGTAACTCAGTTGTCATACCATAAGCCACACCAGACATTGTCAGAAAAAGCCTCCCATTTTCTTCCAACAGAATCCGCTATTCATGCAATTGCCAAACATCAACTTTATTCAGGATAACTCTCATGTCTCTCTTCAAGAGAGAAATCTTCTCATTGCAGCTTCTCAATTTTTCTTATCCAGGACAAGAATGCCATTGAATCACTTTCTGACTTTCTTCTTTTATTTCTGTCCACCTTGCTCAGGATCTTTTTGACTCATTAGAGCTTGCTTTTTTCACAAGGGTGGACTGGCTCTATGTCTGCGTCTTTCCTTTCCCGAGAATGTTATCTTAGCTCTAGCATTCGTACGTGCCTCAGCTACCCTGACATTTGAACACATCAAATGCTTTTTGTGGAACAGGGTGGGAGGAAGAGATAGGTTTCTACTGAGAGTTAGTTAAAGCATAGAAAATGGATTGGTTCGTCCTCCGAAGTCCTTCATATCACAGTTACAGAAAAGTATACAATGGTGAAAATGCTTATAACTAAACCGAATAAGCAGCTCATTCAGTATTGCGAAGGGTTAAAAATACAAAAGTGGGGAAAAGCAAACATCAGATAACGCAAGTTGTTCTTTTTATTTTCAAATTGCTTTTCACAAACGGTTACCTTCAACAAACGTTTAAATTAGAAATCCCACCATCTGCATCTTGCTAAAAGTCTAAAGACTTTATAGATTATCATACCTGTGACTTGCCATCTGTGGAGAACACTAAGAAATAATTTCATGCATGAAGTGTTTGTCTGAAAGTACCATTCTATTAAAAATATATTTTGGATCAAAAACATGGCTGTTGTAGAAAAGCCAGTAAACATCTTTGTCTATGGCAGGCATGTCAAACTCGCGACGTCACATGACGTTGCGTGATATATCAGAGCTTTTTCGCCATTGCCGGCAATAGGGTGGGCGCGGCTCCAGTATGATGAAACCAGCCTACGGGCCGGCAGTTTGACACCCCTGGTCTATGGAGATTCTTAGTCATCCAGGTCACAGTTATCCCAAAGGTGCTTTTTCATGAGGCAACTGGACTTTCTTGTTTTTCTTTGAAGACGTTTCGCTTCTTAGAGGAGAAGCGAAATGTCTTAAAAAACAAACAAACAAGAAAGTCCAGTTGCCTCGTGAAAAAGCACCTTTAGAAGTAAACTTCTTTGTGTTTAAAGGTTTTGGAGAATGTGTTTGGAAATGAATATGTGATCTCCAGGATATAATTATGATACGCAGAGCGTTCTCATAGTTTTTTAATTTTTTAAAACAGTTTTTAGTGATAACGGCTTTAAGTATTATTTCTTTTAGCTTTGTTTGTAAGCTGCCCAGAGTCACTTGTTAGTGAGATAGGCAAATCTAAAATAAAATAAAGAGAAGCATATTTAGTATCCTATACAAAAGTATGCATAGTATAACGTAGTAAAAGGATAAAGAAAATTAAATTATAATTTATTCATTCTAATGGTAAATAGCATTTTTCAGTTAGGTAAACTTTTTCTCCCCTGTGGGAATAACAACCTTTTAATGAAAACTAACATTTCATGTTTTTTAATCAAAACAGTTTCCCACAATGGCCTCTAGGTAATATACCTGCCGGTGCAGCCGAATTCTCTGTAATAGGATCAGAAACTGCTGAAGGAGGTACAGAATTTGTAGAAGCAGCCTCTGGCAAGAATGCTCTGTCTTGCTTTTTAAATTTGAATTTCTTTAGGTAAGGGATCTCCCGGAATTCCTGTTGTGCAGAAAGATAAAAATTTAAAAACAGTAATAAGGAAAGAACTCTCTTAAGCTAATGCAATGGAAAAAAAAATAGGCAGGTAAACTCAGGTAAGGTTTATTGTTCACAACCTCTATTCGTATCAGAGTGGGCAAACCATAAATTGCAATTTACAAATCTCTGAATAATTTCAATTGCATCTCTGGATTCCTCATAATTTAATATTCCAAATAAAATTCTAAAAAAGAAGCAACAATAACCTTGCAATGGCCCACCTTATATTAAACATCTCTCACAGGAACAAACTAGACTGAGATAACTGCAAATCACAATGATTAGAGAGAAGGGGCCCCCTTCTTCTCTCTTCACCCTCTTTTCTAGAAAATATCGCCCTTATGTTTATAGCAGTGGAGGGTGGTACTGAATCAAAAATGATCCTATAGATTCAAAAATGTAAGCGGTTTAAAAAAAAAAGCAGCTGGGGATAACTAATTGCCTGCCCCAACTCCCAGTTTTGTGCAATTAAAACAATAAAAATTAAAGTGGAGTGAGATGATCCAAACTCTATCCATTGCCAAGATGGCCCCTTGGTTTCAATATCCTGAAGCTTTATTGTTTTATCAAATGATTGTCTCTAGTAAGTTGTAGTTTTATTCTTTTATATTAGGGATGGAAAATACTTGGGTTCCAGCCATTCTGAACTAAAACACCCAGTAGCAGCAGCTGCCTTTATTTTATATCAGTGTAAAGAGGGCACACATAACTACTCTTCCTATCTGAAACTATGATTCTGCTTCTCCATTTCACTATTTTGCATATATCCCTAGTTGGAGGATCTCTAAATTGAGAGTAGGCAGCTTTCAACCAGTTACAGACTGTACTTTAAAAGAAGACAGAACAAACTTTAAGGGCAGCAATGTTAAATCAATGCTCTACTTTCACGGCATGAAGCATGTCTGAAATGGTATAGGGTTTCCTGCCTGAGCAAAGGGTTGGACTAGATGACCTCCAAGGTCCCTTCCAACTATTATTATTGTTGTTGTTTTGCCTTTTATTTTAGGGAAGGAGGGGCAAGTGAAAAAAAAACATGCCCCAAATCATGAAGCAATCTGGAGATGTTATGAGTGCTGCAAAAATAGTTGCTGGGAATGATGAAAGTTGTGGTCCAATAAATCTGGAGGTTATTGATTTTGGCAAAGTTGCTGCTTCCATAGGTATTAATAATATGCATCTCAAATCTTTCATTTTAAATATTACATCTATTACAGTGATACCAACTGACAGATCTCAGAATATTAAGTCACAAACTAAACAAGGCCCGGAAACCAATTAAGCACTACTGCATAGGTAGTACACTTCATTTGCAGGGCACACTGACAGTTCTCCAGCAATCTCATGGTATGACTTTATCAAACCCCACCAATCCTCTTTAACCAACAGCTTCTTGGCTAGAGTTCAGAGGCAAAATCATTTTATTTGTACATTAAATTTGAGCAAGGTTAGGCTCATCACATCAGGCTCAAACTTAGCAAGCCATGTTCTTTGTCAACAATGGAAGGCAGCCTTGGGTGATAGATGTGCAAAAGCTGCCTTCACTCCCTCGACTTCCCTTTCTTGCTGTAACTGGGGGTAGGAGCGTGTGAGAGAGAGAAAGTGAGAAGAGGTGGCCTAACCTATCCAGGTCCATATCCACCTTTTCTTTAGAAAAGGAAAAAGGGCTGAGAGGGGGTAAGTGTCCCAGAATTTTGGCAGAAGGACTTCAGAGCGAGAAACGGAAGAAAAAAATAGGGCAGAAAAGTGGTATTCCTCAGAATGTGTTTTCTCCCTTATACAATGTGATAACAGGAAGAGGGTTAGCAGGCTTCACAGCCTACCTTTGGGATTGTCCATTCTTTCCTGCTGGGTGTTTGTGTTTTGGAAAGACATTTGGTCCAAGCTGTGATATCCCCTGTGCAGTAATACGCATTGCTCTTGAACACAAACTGCCCTTTGCACTCTTCACAGGGAAGCAGAGCTCCAAAAGCCATCCCATCTGCAATACGGTCCAAGATCTGAAGCAATGAAAAAATAAAAATACAGCAAATGAGTAATGCCCAGTGCCACAGAAGCCTTATTTGGATGTCAAACAAATTTCAACCAGAGCTCTCTCCTTTTCGTCCAACCTCTACTCACTGAAAAGTTGCAGCAGCCAAGAAGTCAGCAATAATTTATTTTATTTTATTTTATTTTATTTATTTATTCATTCGTTCGTTCATTCATTCATTCATTCAAACTTCTATGCCGCCCTTCTCCTAGGACCCAGGGCGGCTTACAACAATAAAATTACATATAAAAAATTTAATAACCAACCATCCAATCCAAAAATCCATACATACAACATGCAATCACAATCAGACACACAATCAACGATGGAGGCACATTCCTAGGCCCGGGGCAGAGCACAATTCATGCGCCCCAAACCTGTCGGCATAAATAAGTCTTCAATAGTTTACGGAAAGCTAGGAGGGAGGAAGCAGTGCGGACCTCTGTGGGAAGTTGGTTCCAGAGGGCTGGGGCAGCAACGGAGAAGGCCCTTGCCCTAGGTCCCGTCAGATGACATTGCCTAATAGACGGGACTCATAGGAGGCCAACCCTATGTGCCCTAACCAGTCGCTGGGATTCATGAGGCAGGAGGCGGTCCCGTAAGTAACCTGGTCCATTGCCATAAATAAACTAAAGAACAGTTCCCAGGAATCCCTTACCTTGTTGAGTCTTAGGTTCTCTTCTGACTAGGAAGGAAAGCCCTGGAACTGGGCGAAGAAACCCGAGAGGCTCATTTAGATGTCAAACTGAAGTTTCTCCCAGCTTGCTTTAGCAAGATGATGTACAAAACTTAGAGTTAAAATATACAGAAGTAAAGCAACTGACTCACTTTGGTGGCTTCTGCAAGTGTTGTATTACAAAGTATAGCACTATAACCTCTATCAACATAGGCATAAAAGAATCCCTATCAAAAATGCACACATTTCATGCACACAATCCCTATGAAAGATGCACACTTGAGATACACTGTTCAATTCTGGCTACCCTATGGGAAAAAAAGTTTTTGGAAAATTGCTGCGGTTGTTTTAAAGTGTAGAAAAAGTAACAAAAATTAAATTTTGGGGGCTGCTGAAATAATTGCCTTATAAGGAAAGGTTACGACTGTTTTTCTCTTTTCATAATTCTAGATCCCAAGTCACTCAAATTAAGCTAAATGGTGAGATATTTATGGCAAAGAAAAAAATATAAAAGTTTTTTTTCTTTTATACATCAGTAACAAAATCCTGAACTACAGAGTGCCACTCACTTCAACAACTTTATGAAGGAATTACATCTATTAATGGGGGAATGGCATAAATAGCTTATACGGTTGGATGGTCATGTATTCTTCCCAATACCGAAGGCTCTATGTATCTCAATATTGTTTGAGGATACTACAATACTGGCGAGGATACTACACAATGGTTTGCTTGTGTGTTTCTTATAATTGTGACAGTCATTGTTCACGAAGAACAGAAACCTGTGCTTCAGATTACAGCAGACTATAGTCACATGCTAACACTACCCCTAATCTGCTTATCATCAAAACTATATGACAAAATGCAGCATTATTCTCAACTGCATCAGGACCTTCATATTCTAAGAACTTAGTAGAAACATTGAACTAATTGTTTAATAACCCTTTCTGACTCTTTAATTCTACTCTATGTCTGATACCAGGTCTTTCCCACAATTATTTAAGATACACTTACAGGTAGCCCTTGACTTTCAACCACAACTGGGACCAGTTTTCTCAGTTCTTGAGCTAGACGCCGTGAACGCTTCACTCAACTACTGTAATCCTGGCATCCCCAACTGTGGTTAAGCAACCCAGTGGGTCATTAAGAGGACAGCAAAAGAGTTGTCTGCCAAAGGAGACTGGCAGATCCCCGCCACTGGAGAATGGAAATCATGCACTGGGCTGCAGAAACAAGGCAGGGATCTCCAACCCAGCACGAGTTCCTCTTCCCTCCGTGTGCATAAGGGAACTTGTGAACTGGGCTGGAGAGGTGAAGCAGGAATCCTGAAGATCCACAATTCTGCAGCCTGATGGACAGTTTCTGCCCTCAACCCCTGGTGAATGGAGGGGAGGGGAAATCTTTTGGCAGGCAGTAGCACCTTGCAATTTTTCCAGCTTTGACTTTCCTCTTTGACTTTCTGGGGAAACCGGCAGAGAAGATTGCAAATCATGATCTTGGCAACTGTTCCCATGTGCAATCAGGCTGCCAAGGGTGGTGGAACATAACATTTTACAATAATTAAAAATTCTTTAGAGTGTCAAGTCATAACTTTGAGCAGTCATTAAATGACCATAGGATAAGAACTACCTATATTGGCAACAGACTGCCTTTAGATGGCACCCTTGCTTCCTAATTCCATATCCTTTTATCAAAACCATTAAAGCCACCCTAGAAAGTTAAATTTCATTAGAAGTAGTCCTTACTTACCAATGGTAACTGGGGCTAGGAACTCAATTGCTAAGTGATGCTTATGTACAATATCATGTGATCATGCTGACTTGGGACAGCATTAGTGAAGGTCCCAAAAGGCAATCAGGTAACCATGAGGATGTTGTGACAGCTGCCACTACGAGGACCCATTATCAGTCATTCTCATTCGGTGCTGCTATAACTTTGGATAATCGCTGAATGATTAATGTTAAACACCACTTGTGTTAATAGGCCAAAGCCATGTCTATCTGAGTGCTTTTATCTTATTAATGAAATGTACATAATGCTACCATCCCACTCCATAATAAAAATGGGCAGCATGCAACACTAAAACAAAGGAAGATGAATGATGCATATTCAAAATAGAATGAAATATCCAAATCAACAGAAGAGGGTAACAAGCTAAGGGGATATAACATAGTCCTATGAGAGGTTTGCTACCCACCCTAGGCCAAAGTCTAGGCAAAACAGTTTTTAAGCATCTTTCGAAGGAGACAAGTTTAGATCCATGTAGATCTTTGGGTGCTGCGGACATTCATCTCACTTCAATTAAATTTGCATGAGCATTAATGTTTAGAAAAAGCTCAGTGTCTTTGTATATGTGTGCTCAAATAGATAAATAAATACAAAACCTTTTTCTTCTTTCGCTTTCCTCACTTCCACACAAAATGTCAAATAAAATGGAGCTCAACTCACAGCAGCTTCCCCAGAAGGAACTTCTTGCTTGTTGGCTATCAGGAGCTCCTTTAAGTCATTGGTAGAACAGGCTCTCTTCAACTCATCTTTGATATTCCAAATCAGTTCTGTCTGATCCTGTAAGTAAAAAAATGTGCAAACTATCACATTTAAGCTTTCTTTCCAACACCTTTCTACTAAGAATAGTAAGAAGCATGAGTAACAGGTTTATAGAGCAGACTAAGTTTATATAATTCAGTGCCGTTGTTTGTATTTCTACATGAAATATTATTTGGATGATGGTTCAAGAAACAAGATGTAAGAGATTACTCTTAGATACTTAGAATAACCAGAAGGATATTTCAGGCTAGCATCTTTTCACTGAGACTTGACTTGCAGTTAAGCCAAGCTACCAAAATACGAGACTAGTTCTAAATAAAAGTTGGCAACACTGTCAGCTCCTTCAATATCACATTCCACTTACTTCAAGCATCCTTCAGGGTTAAACCATATTCAGATCAGTGACAATGCAGAAGATAGCAGTCTCCGTCAAGAAGTCGAATTACTCTTAGAGTATTCTACCTCCGCATCAAAAGATACTTTAAATGAAATTAATTAGTCATAGCAAAACAAACCTTTAACAGCTTTTCTTGTTTCAATAATTTTTCTTTCTCTTTCTTGGGTCTCTTTTTTGAGATCACATTTGCATCCACCTCATCTCCCTTTCTCTTTCTGAAAAAAAATAATACATACAGTGTGCTAAGGAGAGTTATTTAAAGTTATTTCCCCAATTTCTTTTAACATATATAAGATTAATTCAGTGTACAATTGAGTAAGTGTATACAGTGAGTTTATATAGTGTACACACACACACAAATATGCATACACACAGAAACACCTACCTTTCTTTTAGAAGCTTAGAATGATGTATCCCTTCTTCTTGTTTCTTGCTTTTCCCAATTCTAAACCAGAACCTACACTACATTGGCTCTCAGCTTATGTTCGATACAAGTATTAGCATTTCATTAAAGAATAGAGATTACATAGAAAGGTTGACTGGTACCAATGCACCGCAGCAAACTGGTGTTTTAGAAGAATCTGTCATAAAATGATCAAAACCATGGCTCAACAGCATTGCATGCACCTTTTTTGGCATCTTCTACATACCCCTCATTCTTGACAGATGGTAGCTGCTTCTTTAGAATTTCTTTGTCTTCTGCCTTCAGGAGCTCAAAGCCCTGGATCTGAGAGGCATTAAAAGTAGGAAGAAAACCCAGATTTGTTCTGCGGCTACTGAAACAGTCAAGATGGTACCAATTGTCTATCATCCCCAGCTGTGGCTTTTCAGCGAGCACCATCTTCTTTGAGATTCTGATCTGGCCCTGGGTAGAGAGAAAGAAAAATTAGAAACAAACTCACAGACAAACAAAACTAGGCAATTGCCTGCTAAGGTTATAAGCCAGGACCTTAATATTTCAATTCAGAATAATGCATTTTGGGTTTTCTTTGCTGTTTCTGAAAGCTTAGTTTTTCCAAAAGACACATTAATAAGAACTTTGTTTCTGAAATAAAAAGTGGAATGAGTCCCCATTGACTACCCTGATTTTGAACAGCTCACAGCACTGTAGTAGGCCATGGTCTGGGGATGGGACCCCTGCTGTAGAAAACATTTCTGCCATTAAAAACTGTTTGTGTATCTTTGTGTGAATGTCTACATCTTTACACACAGAGAGCTGTATATATGCTTACCTTTTCTATCTTTCGTTCACAATCTTTGCAAGTACTTCTGTTGGACTTTGCATATTCTGCTGCAAAATCATTTAAACTTTTTTCACATTTGCCACCTCCCTCTTGGCCACCTTTGCCTGAAAAAAAGAAAAAAGAAAGGAATAATTTTTAGGTTGTGCTTTAATGAATCCCTGGGACAACAGAAATAAGAGACATAAATCAGTTAGTTTTGCTCAGTAATAAATATTAAGACTTTCTGAGACCAGTCTACGAAAAAGAAATGCTTGGCTGCAATGAATGTTTTCTAGAACATGCAAGAATGATCCCAGAGGACGACAGCAATAGTAATTCACTGAATTACTTCCAAATAATTTCTTAAGCAATTATATTTTGAAGACCTTCTAACATTTCTCCATTAATAAAGTCTGCTCTCAGCATAGAAATGAGACTTTAAACCTGCTCAAGTTAGTGGTTCACCGAACAACTGTTTCTCTTTTTATCACCAGTGAGCAGCTTACCTGCTGCAGCTCCTCCACTTTCTATGTGTTTTTTAATTTTTTCCTGGTCTTCCCAACGCAGTTCTGAGAAGCCATCCAGATCAGCATGGGACAGCAGCTGAGTTCGTTTCCAGAAACAAGAATAGTGGTGCCAGTGAGGTACTTTGCCATCAAACATAGGGGACTGAAAAGAAAGAAACAAAACTGCCGGGATTATGGATCTTATAAACCTCCGCTTAACTACATACTTCCAACTTGATGAATATATTTACCAACAAATTAAAGGGACACCTATAGGATTACCCCTTTCAGGACTTATAGCGGAGGTCTTCATGCAACATCTAGAGCAGGGCTTTTCAACCCGTGGTACGTGTACCACCTGTGGTACTTTGCCACGTGGCAGGTGGTACGTGATTGCTAGCCAAGTGTAGCAGGGGAGGGGAATGAGCCAAAGTGAGCCAAGCCTGAAGGAGAGACAGCTGTAGCTGCAGGACTGTCTGGGCTCGGCAGAAGCCCTAGGAACCGGCAGGGCTCCAGCTGATTGGTGCTTCCAGAAGCAGCTCGGGAGCTGGAGGTGAACTGAAGAAAAAGGGGGGGGGAGGAGAGGTTATAAAAGAACGTGATTTGGGTGGGGGAAGGGGAAAAAAGAAAACAGGAAAGGTTTAATCCCTTTAAACAAATGTAGTTAGTTTTATCCCCTTTAATTGAGTCTGTCTATGGCTTTTAGAAAGTTTTCTTTGAAAGTAAACTGGCCTAATTTAAACTAAGCTAAACCTTTTCACAACTGCCGAGCCTTTCAGTCTAGAATTGCAACATTTTGACATGTGACACACCTGAGGCAGCTTAAAGCTTTATTTTCTTGCTTTGCACTTGATTATTGTACCTTTAAGGTACAGGGGAGGGATTGGTGTATGTGTGCATTCTTACTACACTGTGGAATTGCTCAGAAGGGCCAACCAGCTAGCTAAGGAGTCTAGAAACTTAGCAACTTTAAGACCTGTGGATTTCAACTCCCAGAATTCCTCAACCAGCCATGAGGGCTGAGGAATTCTGGGAGTTGAAGTCCATAAGTCTTAAAGGTGCCAAGTTTGAAGGTACCCCTGAACTGGTTGGTAATGGTGCATATTAATAAACATGGATAAATTCATCATACATTTGTCAGTGCAAAGCGAAAGGGATTCAGTGAAAGAACAGCCACCGAAGAAATTAAAACTGGTACTTTTTTGCTTTTTTTCTACAGTTTGTAATATTTTATTATAGAATAAAATGCAAAAATACAAAAGGAAATAGTAGGACACAGTGGGGAGGAAAAAGGGGGGGAAAGCGAGGGGAAGAAGTTATAAAGAACATACTTCCTCTGTTGCAGTAGAAGGAAGCATTAACATTGAATCTCAACTTTTTACTTTTCCATAATATTATAAACTAGCCATTTCTATAACAATAAATGAATCTAATCAGTAAAACCCCAAATCCCCCCCTTTTTTAGTCATCAAGCTTTTGACGCCTTGCTAAGCATTAGTGATACTCAAATATTGTCATGTCCTAAAAGTGGTACAATCTGTGAAAAGGTTGAAAAGCCCTGATCTAGAGGCCATAGCACTTCCAAAAGAACAACCGAAAATATGGATCAGATATGTAAATGACACCTTTAACATAATAAATAAAAGACCAATTAGAGAATACCCAGAGAACCATCAATAACATTTTTAAAGGAATCCAGTTTACTAGAGAAGAAGAAAACAGCAACTTGCTACCCTTCCTAGACATCCTGATCAGCAGAGACCACAATGGCAAACTAAAAATGCAAGTCTACAGAAAAAGCACACATACTAACCAGGTGCTCCACTACCAAAGTAACAACCCAACTGCTGCGTAAGGACTTAATTTAGACAAGCTCAAATGCCCTGCAGCAACTTGGAATAGCAGAAAAAAGAAATAGAGCATCTATAAAACATATTCCAATAAAATGGATATCCACACAACTTTATCAAAAAGTCCCTGACCACTCAACACAATACAGTACAACTAACACAAACCCTAAAAAGAATTACAATGCCACACATCAAGAATATTCCAGAAACTACCAACAGACTACTACAATCACATGGAATCAGCATAGCACACAAGCCCTTCAAAACATACTAAGCAGACCAAAAGACCCAACAACCCCAGAAAAAAAAAACAGGAGTCATCTACAACATACAGTGTAAAGACTACAACTACCACTATGTAGGACAAATAGAATGCATCAACAAACACCAACTAACAGTCAAAGACATGATGAAAATTCTTTAATTTCTCAACATATAGACCGATTTAACCCTAGTTTCAACTGGGAAAATGTGACTGTCCTAGCTATGTCCCAAAATGCTAGGGAACTTCTAGAAGCCTGACACTCTGACAAATCAGCCATCAATAGACACAAAGACATTAACAACATCTCTACACTATGCAAAAGAGACTATCACCCAGCCCAAAAAGGAACAAAAAGATCCAAGCACCTCTCCACCAGCAATCAGCACCCAGATCAGCATAGATTAACTCCAAGGTTAACAGACCAACAATCAAGTGAACAATACCTCAATCAAGAAACTGCCAAAGAAGCCAACCACAAAAAGTCCAATCAAAGAATCTCTAAGACCACCCCCACCAACACTGACAGGCAAGAGACTAGAATATAAACTGACAGCAAACAGCACTCCTTATTAGCATTGATGATGTTACCTAGTTTGCGTAATAAAACATCTGCAAGAAAACAAGCAAGCCCAGAGAGCATCAAGGACTCCTCATGATTTTATAAGTATGGTATCTATATTATTATAAATTTTAGTTTTATTTTTTAATATTGTAAGCCACCCAGAGTTACTGCGTGGCAAGATGGGTGGATAATACATTTTATATATAAATAAACAACTTATGCCCATCTATGAGTACTGTTTCCTTTTCTATAACTTCTCATATGCAGTTATTATCAATAGGTTTGCTTTCCCGATTTCCACAATGTCCAGAAGTAACTGCAATTCCTCTATTCCTTCTGCCCCAGCTTTAATAAGAATTTGGAGATGCAACACTGCCTATACAGAACTAAAGTGCTTGTTTAAAAATTTGGGCTACAATTAGCTACCGATTAAAAATCTCATTTTTCCAAACCAATCTCTTCCCAACCATTGCATGACCTTCCAACATTATTATTATTATTAACAACAACAATAACATTTAAGTTGGAGTGATCTTACAGAATCCAAACTAGATTATGGCCTTTCAATGGAACATCTCCTGGCTTTGGATTACAGTTAGACCAGTCATATATTCCTTCAGAGGATGAATGCAGTATCAATTGGAGGTCAATAGGAACCTTAATAACAATAGAACGTGGATCCCAAAGTTCCCAGAGCCAAATAAATATATGACATCTCTCACTTTCCCTAGGTTGAAGAAAGGCACACAGTGTAATATCTTGCCATCCGCTTTCTTGCTGGATACATACTCAAAAAAACTTGGCTCATGAAGTTCAAAAGCAATCAAAACCATAATTCACATACTGCTGTACTTTTATAGCGATCTAAGGAACTCATGCTATTCATTTATCTTGCAACAACATCCCAGACCAGGCAACTTTGGCTCTTTTATGACTGGTGGACTGGCAGCTGACTCAGGAATTCTGGGAGTTGAAATTCTGGGAGTCATAAAAGAGCCAAGGTTGCCTACCCCAATCCCAGACAGGCAGATCTTTGGTATATAAATCTTTTACTTTCTGATTCCAATTCCCAATACTGTGTCCAAATTTTCTGTGGTAGCAATTAGGACATACCATCAAATAGTGTATCCCTGATATATTTGTTTTTATATACTTTTACATCTTATTATGTATGGATCATTGATTGCAATAAAGATGTTTGAGGCTGAACTTCCAGATGAAGAGTACAAGGCATTTAGGGGAAGAAGCCTTTGAATCATAAATATCAGTATATCAAAGTATAATCTAATTTGGCAGTTTTCTCTTTCAAAAGCATTTTATTAAAAACAAAAATGGATAAAGCAAGTTGTGAAGACATTTCATAACAATGAGTCACTGAAAGGCAGAATGGTAGCTAAAAATAGGATGAATTTGTTTTACAGTTGTTGCTAACAGATTTACATCACTGAAGATTTCACTAAACAAAAATCTATTAAACAGTACTATAATAAATAATACAAGTTAGTAGGCAAGTGTACAAGTAATCCAGCAAAATGGTTCCATGATCACCAATTTTCCCCATTTTAAACAACTTCCATTGCTACCAAGTTTCATAATGCAGTCTTCAATATGGAATGTCATTAAATAGTGAATGGATATTCCATTTTGGGACAGAGTTTTTTGGTTGTACTTGAGAGGGTAGGCGTCGCAGTTGCCTCTTTCCGCAAAAGCTGATAAAATAAGACACTGCAAACTATTAGAAATCCTGAAACAAGGGGGACTAGATAACAAAGACATCCAAATCATAAAGAATCTATATTAGCATCAGGTAGCAAATGTGAGACTAGGCCAAAAATACTCAGCTGATGCAGAAATACGAAGAGGGGTCAGACAGGGATGTATTCTGTCTCCACTGTTCAATATCTACTCTGAGTCAATCTTCAACAAGGTACTGGAGAACATCAATGCTGGCATCAAAGTAAACGATGTTTGGATTAACAATTTAAAATATGCTGATGATACAGTTCTGCTTGCCAGTAAGCATAAGACCTTCAGCTCCTCATCAACAGAGTCACAGAAATATCTGAAAAATACAGCTTGAAGCTTAACACCTCAAAAACCAAGATCATGGTCGTCAGCAAACAACCCATTAATTTACCACCAATAAATTCAGAAGGAATACCGTTAGAAAAAGTTGAAAGGATCACGCACCTTGGTTCTAATTTACATGAAAGCTGGGGCATGACCACTGAGGTAAAGACAAGGATAAAGAAAGCTCGAACAGCATTCTTCAAAATGAAAAAGATCTTCTGCAGTCACGACATAAGCCTAAGATTGAAAACCAGGCTTATCAGATGTTACATTTTTTTCTATCCTGCTTTATGGAGTAGAGTTGGTCTCTGACAGAAGGCCACTAAAGGGACTAGAAGAATCTGAAATGTGGATTTACAGGCGGCTGTTACCTATAAGCTGGGCTGACAAGATCAGAAATGAGGTGATAAGTTGCCTAGGAAAGCCAAGGGAAATCATCAAAACAATTAAAAAACGAAAGTTAGAATATTTCAGACATGTTCAGAAAAATACAACAGGGAAAGATTGAAGGCAAAGGAGGTCCAGGCAGAAGAACATCATGGCTTCAAAATCTAAGGGACTGGTTTGAACAAAACTCTGCAACACTTTTTCCTGCGGCTATTGATAAAAACAGGATTGCCAACGTCCGATAACAGATATGGCACAAGAAGAAGAGAGGGTAGGGCCTACAGAATAACTCAGCATGCACAACTACATGCAGCAGTAGTTTTCTGTAGCAAAGTTTATCTACATGCCAAAAATAAAAAACTTAATCATCTTCCTGTTCCCCTACTAACCATAGTACATCTAAATCTGCTTGCTGTCTGCCTGACCTACTTTTCTAGGTAAGAAGTTATGAACAAAATGATTTTGCATGCTCCTCAGAGAATGGAATACAATACACATTCCACAACAATAGATTTTAAGGCATCACATCATATACTATCGTTATTATATCATTTATTTGATTTCAGCCTATTGCAACCAAGCTGTCTTTAGTGAGTTACAAATTGTCAGGATTACCAATTAACATTATTTTATTATTATGTCGAATGGAATAAAATCCATAGGTTTATTGCTAAATCAGTAAACTATCAAGAGATGGAAAAATGCAGTATTGCTTGGTTAAACATACAGGGTAATGGACTTGGTTGTGATTTTTCACATGAAACGAAAAAAGGGTGATATCCACCGCCCACTGCAGGACGAGCAGCTAAACCTAATGGCCCCAATGGACAACGTGGGAACGGACGAACTACTTGTCATCTCAAATTTGCCCACACGGACGCAACACCCCAAGAACTTCCTCCTAAGTGAAAAGATGAAGAGGCATGCAGCTTAAGTCGGGCAGATGGTAGGTCTGCCAGACAATTATTTCGAACTGGCACCTCGGGAAGATCCTTACAAGAAACGAAGCTATGCATGAAAAGGGCGGTTCCTCCTGCGCCGCGCTCCGCATCTTCCAGCTGCCTTGACCCATCGGTGGCACATAGCAAAGCGGAATCGAACCGATTCCGTGGATCAGACGCAAAGGCAGCAGCGAGAGGGTAACAGATGCGCCGAGGGGCGACCACAAAGACGGTTGCCCGCAGGCAACGTGGCGCTCCCGGGCCTGGGTGGCCTAGGGTGAAAACCTTGCAAAGGTTGGCTTAGACTCTTTTAAGGCTTAGAGGGAAGGCAGCGTCCGTCCTCGCGAGTACCTGCACCATGATGGCGAGGCGGAGCGAGTCCTTGGCGATGTTTTCCTTGCATTTCTTGCAGGAAGCCCGCCCGCTCTTGGCGTACTCGGCCCGGTAAAGCTTCTCCGCGGGCTCCGCCATAGCCACCCCTCGACCACGACGCCCCCAGGGAAAGCTTCCCGCTGAGTCTCGAGAAAGAGGCGGCAATTCCTGCTCTGCGGTTGCAACGACCGTAGCGGGGCCAAGAATGCGCCGAACGCAGAGTGCGTGATCCCGCCCAGTCCAAGCGCCTCAGCTTCAGCGATTGATTAGCCGAGCCTCGCTGTGGAGCTCTTCGAAGCCCGCCCGGGGCGATGGATCCGTCTGAAGAGCCAAGACTCTAGCGAGGGGGGCGGGAAACCCTGGCGCCTGAGAGTAAACCACGCGGTCGGGGATCACGTGCTCAGGGGGCTTTCCTCTCTGCTCCGGGACTTGCTTGTAATTTGTTCACAGAGCCCCCTGCAGTTCCCCGGCCACCGCGGCCGAGGGCTAGGAACGCGCGCTGATTTCTTGGGAATCAGAAGCGTCTGAATGGGTTTGGATACATCTGTAAGGTCTCACTGGAACAGAGCTCTTGGCCTCTCCATAGGCATGTGCGTTGTTTGATTGGGGGGGGGCCGGGGGTCTGGAAGGTAGCAACTCGGAAATGATTTGCCATTAAAATCTTGGATTTTTTTTTAAAATTCTCAGTATAGCCTATGGCTCGTGTCTCCAATTTAATACTAATTAGTATTTTAGGCAGGTCCTACTTAGCTTTTCTAAAATAAGTCAAGTGTAAATCCCATTAGACTCAGGCTATAATGATAAGGACCAAACCCTGTAAAAATAAGGCTGCTGTTGAATAAATACATGCACAGCACAGTATGGCAAAAACAAACAAATTACAAGTTAAGCCAGTATACAGCACATACATACATTTCAATTACATGCAAAATGCTGTTTTAAAATCGCTGCATTTTATTCCTTCCTGCTCTTCTTCGAAAGCTCTTAGCACAAAAACAGGCTTTTGGAGGCAGGACAGAATGGGATAGCCTTGTTTTCCAAATGAACGTTACTGGGTTGAAAATAGTTCTTGTGTGCCTCTGTAAGGATGAAGAGAACAGGGAACTAACTGTGGGGAAGAGTTTCCATCTTTTGGATAGATAAAGGGATCACTTTTTCTCTGCAGGGCAATTCTTTCACATGTTAATCAGCCTTAGCTGACTCATGAAAAAAATTAAATGCTTGATGATTTAAAAATGGAGGAATAATAATGTTATAATATTTTGCACTTCCGGAATTCCAATGCATTAAAGAAAGAGGCATATGTTTTGAAAATACCTCTCACGTGTAGTTGTGTCTGTGAGCAGTGAATAAGAGAAAGAAAAAGAAACTGGACAACTGCAGAGCGGAGGTCTCCAACCTTTCTCTGTTGGCGGACTGGAGAGAAAGGAAGGGGGAAGCAGTTTACGCACATGTGTGTGCGGACACACAAACGGGGCCATGAGCATGCATGACGCAAACGGTGCCTGTGTGACACTAGCACCAGCCCGTTTTTGCCACGTGGTGCCGCATTTTTGCCACATGGCAGCCGTGGTGCTAGCTCGAGTGGGGGTGAGTGTGCGCACATGTGTGAGCACTGGCCAGCTTGTTCCACAGCCCGTTGGCCAGCAGGCCATGGCCTGGTAGTGGGCCGCGGCTCACAGGTTGGGGACCCCTGGTATAGAGATCTGAGCATTCTGTTACGATCTGCCTGCTGGCTTTGGCAAACTAAAATGGGTTACTTCGTATTTTGCAGAAAAATTACAACTTGAGGAAATGCAAAGGTCTTGTCTGAATATAGCTGCCCACTCTCACCCAAACGGAAGGATTTTTCATTCATACAAGCATCTTTGAGGTCTTGATTATTCATGAAGTAAATACTTTATTCATGAAGTAAAATAAAATGCAGCTGCCCTACTAGGGGACCAAACGTCCCTTGTAATAAAACCGTATCTTTACTCTTTCTAAATGCGATGAGAGTTTGGACTAGTCACTAGCTGTACTTCCAGAGCAGAATATTCCTAGGTTGCTTATCAAAAAGGGATTTTGAATTTGTAACTTATTCTCCATCACAAAAGGATGCCAAATATGCTTAACAACGGTGACAAAAGATGGAAGTAAAACAATGAACAAAACAAAGTAAATGATAAAATAATTCTTTAGGATTCCTACAATTTGTTTAAAAACAAACATCTTCCTCAAAGCAAAGTAAGGCTCAGTCACCACTACAAAAAAGGAGTATTTTTCAGTGAAGGAAAAACATAATAGGGCCTTTCTTGTCCAAACAGCTGACAAGGGTGTTTCTGCAAATGGCATTTTCAGAAAATCTTGTTAAGGGGATAATTGCAATAACTTCCAGGCCCCCTATAAGGAGGGGGATGGACATCAAAATATAATTCAATACAATGAAACCTTGATTTAATAGATCTCTATTTAACAGACTAGATACAATGGACCGCATTTCTGGCTAAGCATCTCCCCCAGTATTAATTTTACATTGCTTACAGTGATTTGTGTCGTTTGTGTAATGATAGCATTACCCTATTGATGTAAATTGATACAACTGACCTAATTTTTGATTATTTTTTGTATAAATTTTTATTTGTTTATACTATACAATACAAAGAAAATACAAAAGTAAGTAGTAGGAGGAAAGATAGGGAAGGAAAAAGGGGAGAGAAAGTGAGGAAGGGGAAAAAAGAAAAAAAGGCTTTGACTTCCGACTTCCTTTGGTGTAGTAAAATAGAACATCAGCATCAAATGTCAACTTTTTACTTTTACTAGCCATTTTGATAACAACAAATCTATCTAATCAGTAAAGCCCAAAGACGAAATTTTCATTTTTTTTCCACCTCAAGCACAAAGTCCAGAAGCGGTTTCCACATAGCAGTAAAAGTACTGGTATTTTTTTCTTTAATCAAAACAGTCAATTTAGCCAGCTCTGCTAGTTCCTACAGTTTTTGCAACTTTTTGCAATTCCTCCATTGTGGGGATCGATGTGGTCTTCCATTTCTGAGTATAGAGTAGTCTTGCTGCTGTCAACATATATAACTTCAATTTCCATTCCCCCCTCCAGGTCTTTATCCATTAACCCCAACAGAAAAGGCTCTGGTTTTCTTTTTATGTTCACTTTAAGAATTTTCTGTATTAACATATAAATCTTATTCCAATATTTTTTTGCTTTATCACACGTCCACCATAAATAATAAAAAGTCCCTTCTTTACATTTACATTTCCAACATTCATTTGAAATACCTTTATACATTTTTGATAACTTATCTGGAGTTAAATACCAATGATATATCATCTTGTTAAAATTTTCTTTTAAATTATAGTTTAATTGTAAATTTTAAATCTTTATTCCACATATTCTCCCATTGTTCAAACAGTGCATTATACCCAAAGTTCCTTGCCCACTGAATCATACAGTGCTTTACGTTCATTTTCCAGATTTAAATTCAATAACATTTTATAAACTTTAGCAATAAAATGTTCATCACTACCACACAGTAGGATTTCCAATTCATTTTTAACAAAATTAAACCCATGATTCTTTTTGTCTAGTTCAGGGGTCGGGAACCTTAAACACTCAAAGAGCCATTTGGACCTGTTTCCCACCAAAAAGAAAACACCAGGAGCCATAAAACTCTTTCATCCCCGCATGGAGCGCCCGCTGCCACTGCTTCCACCTCCCAATGGAGTGCTCCACTGTTGCTGCTGTTTCCCCCTCGCACGGAGTGCCCTGCCACCACTGCTTCCCCCATCCCCCAACGGAGCACTCCACCGCCACTGTTGCTTCCCCCCCTGCACGGAGTGCCTCGCCACTGCTTCCCCCAGTGGCAAAGGTGGAGTTTGGGAGGCAGTGGTAGGGTGTAGCCCAGGCGTAGCCCTGCAGCAGCAGCAAAGCTCGTCCTCCCCACTCAAGAGACCACCAGTGGCTCCTCGGCTCCATCCGAGTTGAAGAAAGTGGAGATGCAGCAGCAGGATTGCTTGGGAATGGTTAGGAGGGCATTGACCTTTCTTGCCTGTCCTGTCTATGTTTCCTAGTAAAATACATGAGAAAATCCTATTTGGGAAAATTCCACTTAGAGTTAGGGTTAGATCAGCATGAACTCGTAGAGCAAAATGAACATCGCCAACAAACTCAGAGTCCTTGGGAATGGTAAGGAGGGCCCTTAACCTTTCTAGGCTTTCCTATCTATATTTCCCTTTAAAATACATGGAAAAATCCAATTTGGGAAATTCCACTTAGGGTTAGGGTTACGTCACCATGAACTCAGAGCAAAATGGAAATTGCAAACAAATTCAGTATGATTGGGAATGGTAAGGAGGGCACTGACTTTTCTAGGCTTTCCTATCTATGTTTCCTGGTAAAATGCATGGTAAAATGCTATTTGGGAAAATTTCACTTAGGGTTAGGGTTAGGTCACCATGAACTTAGAGAGCAAAATGGATATTGCCAACAAACTTGGAATGCTTGGGTATGATTAGAAAGTCACAGACATATGTAGTATGCCCTATCTAGGTTTCTTGTCAAAATACATGGGAAAATCCTACTTGGAAAAATTCCACTTAGGATTAGGGTTAGGTCACCATGAGCTTGTAGAGCAGAATGGACATCACCAACAAATTCAGAGTGCCAGCACACTCAGAATGCTTAAGTATGGTTAGAAAGGCACAGACATTTGTAGTCTGCCCTATCTATGTTTCTCGGTAAAATACATGGGAAATTCCTATTTGGGAAAATTCTACTTACGGCTAGGGTTAAGTCACCATGAACTCGTAGTGCAAAATGGACATTGTCAATAAACTCTGAGTGGTTGGGTATGGCTAGGAGGGCCCTTGACCTTTCTAGGCTTTCCTATCTATGTTTCCTCATAAAATACATGGAAAAATCCAATTTGGGAAAATTCCACTTAGGGTTAGGGTCAGGTCACCAGGAATTTGGATAGCAAAATGGACTTTGCAAACAAATTTGGGATACTTGGGAATGGTAAGGAGGGCACTGACTTTTCTAGGCTGCCCTATCTATGTTTCCTGGTAAAATACATGGGGAAATCGTATTTGGGAAAATTCCACTTAGGGTTAGGGTTAGGTCAGTATGAACTCAGAGAGGAAAATGGACATCGGCAAGAAACTTGGAGTGCTTGGGAATGGTTAGTTTAAATCTTCCTTTCAGTTATATATATGTAAACCAGTGCCAGATATGACCTTCTGATTCTAGGTCTTCCCTGGATTTGAAGGCAAGCTCACCCAAATTGAAAGATATTGTTTTATTATTATTATTTATTATTTGTTTCGATTTCTATGCCACCCTATTCCGAAAACTCAGGGCAGCTTACAACATAATCAGTAGCATATAGAAATCAAATACATTATAAAACCCCTAGATTAAAACCAATCATCCGAAACAAACTTACAACAAACATACACTGGCTGGGGCAAGGTGTCAACTGCCCCAGGCCTGCTGGCAAAGATATGTCTTTAACAGTTTGCGAAAGGCGGAGAGGGTGGGGGCAATACGGACCTCTGGGGGGAGTTGATTCCAGAGGGCCGGGGCCGCAACAGAGAAGGCTCTTCCCCTAGGCCCCACCAGGCGACACTGTCTGGCTGACGGGACCTGGAGAAGGCCGACCCTGTGGGCCCTAACCGGTCGCTGGGTTTCATGCGGCAGCAGACGGTCCCGCAAGTAACCTGGTCCGATGCCATGTAGGGCTTTATAGGTCATAACCAACACTTTGAATTGCGTTCAGAGACCAATTGGCAGCCAATGCAGCTCGCGGAGTGATGTTGAAATATGGGCATTTCTGGGTAAGCCCAATACAGCTCGCGCGGCTGCATTCTGTATTACCTGAAGTCTCCGAACGTTTTTCAAAGGTAGCCCCATGTAGAGAGTACATTTATTTTACCATAAATCCACCAATTCGGCCTTATCACCATCTCCTTTCTTAAAAAGGCTTCTTGTGGGGAAACCGAAAGCGGCACCTTCTTGGAGAATCTTATTTTATATTTATTCAAAACTCTCAAAATGGTACATCTAACAAAATGATTGTTAGAATCAACATTTATTTTAACTTTATTATACCACAGGTAACCAAACTAATTCATGACCTTCAAGGTTCAACAACCTCTTATTCTGAAGATTTGCCCTTTATTATAGCCAAACAAAACAACAAGAATCAAAATACAATTTCAAATCAGGGGGACCCAAATCCCCTCTTTCCTTAACATTTTGCAGTAGTCTATGTCTAATTCTCAATTTTTTCCCCTGCCACAAGAACTTTGAAATATCCCTCTGCCTTTGTATAAATGGAATATCAGTTGCAAGTATTGGTAGTGTTTGAAACAGGAAAAGCATTTTTGGTAAAATATCTTAATTACAGAGATTCTACCCAATAGTAATAAATGCAATTAATCTCATCTTAGTAAATCATTCCAGAAAGGCACATAATTATTTTTGAACAATTTTGGGTTTGTGTTTGTTAACCCCCAAATATTTGGCCTTTTTCTCATCTCCGAAGCCAGACTTTTTAGTCAATATATCACTATTCTGTGAGGTCATATTTTTAATCAACATTGATGTTTTCTGCTTGTTTATTTTAAAAAAAGCCAAAGACCCAAACTCATTTAATTTCCTCATCAAATGTTCTATATTATTTTTTTGGGTCTTGCACAAATATCATGAAATCATCAGCAATGGCCCTCAGTTTATAAACTTCCTCCTTAACATTTATACCTTTTATTTTCCCATCTTGCTTGATATCTTTGTTCAAAACTTCCAACACCAGGATGAACAGCAATGGAGACTACAGACCTAATTTTTTGATTTAATAGACATTTGGAGATAATAGACCTCTGTTGCCCAAATGTCCATTTAATTAAGTTTTCATTGCATTTGAAATTACTGAATTATGTACATTCAAGGAAGTAAAATGAATTCATCAATATGCAATTCTACAAGTTATTTTGACATGTTAGGTTCCCCCACATACTTAACCCATCACAGAAAAAACTCCGTATCTACACTATTGGATCCAGAAAGGGAGAACATCTCAACTGGGTGTCATGCTCCAGGGAAGCTTCAGCCCAAAGACTGATTACTGTATCTTGTCCTTTGTTTTGCTTTTCAGTAATTCACTGCAACACTTTTTAAATATGACTACAGCATAGCCTAAAAATGTTCAGTATGATCTGAGGTTATAAGTCCCTTAAGAAGATGCCACCTCCTTCCCCTCCTTCTTTAGCAACACAGACTAGAATTAACAATTGTAAAATTAAAAGAAAAGCAATTTCAGCAATTGAAACAATGGAATTAATTCCTTGCACAGGAAGTCCTCAAATTACGATCAGAGTTGGGACCAGAACATTGGTCACTAAGTGATGCAGTTGTTAAATGAGTCATGCCCAATTTTATGACCTTTTTGCTGCAGTTGTAAAGAGAATCTGACTTTCCTTTTTGACTTACCTTTTTGGAAGCCCCCCCCCAAATTCACAAATGGTGATCACATGACCCTGAGATGCTGCAATGATTGTAAATGCAAAGACGAGTCCTAAGTCACTTTTTTCAGTATTGTTATAGCTTTGAACAGTCATTAAACAAATTGGTCACAAATAGCAATAGCACTTAGACTTATATACTGCTTCATAGTGCTTTACAGCCCTCTCTAAGGGGTTTACAGAGTCAGCATATTGCCCCCCAACAATCTGGGTCCTCATTTTACTGACCTCGGAAGGATAGAAGGCTGAGTCAACCTTGAGCCACTCAGGATCAAACTCCTGGAGTGAGCAGTGACTTAACCTGCAGTGCTGCATTCTAACCACTGCGCCACCATGGCTCAAGGTAGGACAAAATTTGTTTGATAAAAAACTGAAATTGACAAGTATATGACTGGTGTCTATAAGAAAATGGGTAGCATCTAAAAAAAACAACCCAGTATATTATTTTTCTCACATCCCTTAATGATAGGCCATTGGCATTAATATCCTCTGCTTGAATAAGTCCCCTTTTAAGGAGATGTTTATCTCCTAAAAATGAATTTCATAGTTTGACCATCATTATTTATTTAATTTATATCCTTCCTTGTGGCTGACAAATGGCATTGAGGCAGGCATTGGTAATAAAAGCGGAATCAACAACAACACCATTAACATTAATAGAACTGACAGAAACAGGCAGGATTTACCCAATTTGGCAGCATACCATCTTTTAAAGCCTGCAATATTTTAAATTAGTGGAATTCTTAAGAAGGTGAGTTTTCCTCATTTTGTAAAGATACAAAGCCTCTCTATTGATTGATTTATGAATTTTGTTGGCATATGGTAGTGTCTTTAGACTGGTTTTTCATCATTTTCATATGCTTTACTTGGGTTTGGCTTAGAACGTGGGAGAAAACCCCCAAATTGCAACTTATTCTACAAACCATGGCTAAGCAAATCATTGCTTGTATCAATCCAATTATTCTTCGGTTTAAACATGTTGATATAGTTCTTGAACTACATGTGTATCCTGTTTCCAAACTCATCAATGATTAGATATTTAGATATTCAGGAGAATAAAAATATTATATTAAGGAATAAGAAGGTGCATAATTCTTTATTAAAAATAGTGGGAATGAAAGAGTCTGCCTTATCTATATGTGAACAGAATTTTTGTACTGGATTTGGCTGGAGAATTCTTCAGTTCAGATTACATTTGTAGCCATTAGATGTCAGTATATGCAAAGCTAAAATATTGCATATGTTTGGAAACAAAATGCTTTTAAATTCTAGGAATCAAAAACGAATTTTGTTTTTTTTCCATGGGGGGGGGGAAACAACACTGATGTTATCTGTATGTATAACTTTGCTTTTACAGCTTTGACTTATACCTGTTTAGCCTTTTACTAACTGCTGGGCTGTCTAAAAGTGGAGGAAAATGGGATTATTCCTTTATCTCCTTGCTGACCCTGCCTACGCTTGCTTTGGATATGAGAAAATACATCCAAACAAACCTGGCAGTGTGAGGTGAGGAGACAGATCCTTTTAAATAAATAGAAGGGTTGTGTGCTGTTGGATTTTGATATTGGGGGGGGAGGGGAAACAATCTGGGAGCATGGAAAATAGGGGTGAATATCTGTAGTTTGGGTGTAGGATGAGGGTGAAGGTTTGTTCTCTGAGCTTGCGGGTTGCTTTTCGAACATTTTTGAACAGAAGAACACTGACCACTGACATCCTCTAAACTCTGCTGAAGATGTTACCGAACCTGGTAATGAAATGTTCAGAAACCAACCCACAAACTCGGAGGACGAACCTTCACCTACATGGCAAATAGCAGAGTAGAATTTAGATCAAGATATCATAATTTTTGGACATTATTAGTTGTGGGTATAACACATGGAGCCTTCTCACCCTTGAATCTAACCAAGATCCAAACAGACAAGCAACCTATTTATTCTGCCATGTACCTCTGACACTGCATTTTTTTCTTCTTCCCAGCCCATGAGTGATGTAGGCTTAAGTCATCCTTAACTGTTTTAAAGTAGCATTTCCCCCCATAAGCCAACTGTAACATTTGGGAGTGTCTAAATGAAGACACTCATGCTTTTTGCTGACTACCGGTAGGTAGGTAGGCCTCAATTTACCACCATTTTAGTGACTAATTGAAGTTATAACAGCACTGGAAAAAATGACTTATGATTGGTCTTTGCACTTATGACCATCGTAGCATCCTTATGGTCACATGATCAAGATTGAGTACTTGGCGACTGGCATGTTTTAGGATGATTGGAGCATTCCAGGGTCACATTTGTGACCTTCCTGGGCAGCTTATAATGTGCAAAGTCAACGGGTGAAGCCAGATGTGCTTAACAACCATGGCAAAAATGGTTGTAAAATTGGGTGCGACTCATTTAGCCACCACCTTGCTTGGCAATGGAAAGTCTGGTTCCATTTGTGGTTGTACCGGTAAGTCAAAGACTACCTTTATTGTGTTGGCAGAACAATCAGATAACTCTGAAGACAGCCTAGTTACAGGGGTCTGCAACCCTGACAACTTTTAAGACAACTGGCTGAGGAATTCTGGGAGCTGAAGTCCACAAGTCTAAAAGTTGTCAAGGTTGCGGACCCCTGGCCTAGTACTTTATTGACAATTTCAGATGATGTAAACAAGCTCCATTTCTTGGAGGCTTGCATACTTTCCTCACTGATTAAAATGAATTTAGTGCTCTTTCAGAAGTGTGCTAAACCCAGTATCAAAACAACTCCCCCAACAGCTGATTGTCAAGCTGGAAGAACTGCCCAGTATTAGAATCTCTCCCTTTTTACTGGACTGCCCTCCCATTGCTGGTAATTTGTGTGTCAATGCTTAATTTAGGATTTACAAGATGCATATAAAAAACAAGAACATCAAGAGAGGCATCAGCACAGTAACAAACTTTGAGGAAAGTATATGAAGAAATTGTCCCCAAATATGCTCACAGCACCAGGGGCTCATCCTTAATCTGCCAGGTAAACTGAAAAAACAGGACAGTCTCTGGAATTCTTTTTTAAAAATAATGTTATTAAAAGTTTTAATTACAATAGTAAAAAATAATAGAAACTAAGAAAGAAAAGAAAAAATTCAAAAAAACAAGAAAAAAAGGAAAAAAACCTTAAGAAAGCAACTTTGCACCTCATCACATATAAATACTTTCACTATCTTGTTACCTCCTCTTAATTAACTTATAAAAAGTTCTTAATCTCAAAATTAATCTCTTGACTATAGGTAAATCCAAAAAGTAATGTCTTCTTATTTAACTGATATAAAACTCAGCATTCCACATGTCAACTTTTAACTGTAGACAAATCCACATTTAGGAGACATAAAGTGGTTCCAGAATCCTAGTACGAACAAAAGACAAGAATTTAACATGACAAAGAGAGATTCTTTATTCATGTCAGAAGCATCTACAAATTATAGACTTATAACATTCAGCACTAAGCCAATAAAATAGATGTGAAATGCAATAATAAAAGAAATATAGCACGTGTGAAAAGTATGTAAAATAAATATAATTAAAACTAAATGACATTCGCCCAGTTTCAGGCCCTGTTGATAGCATTTTTTCTTGCCAGCACGAGGTTTTCATACATTTTAAAGGACATTTTATCCATATTTATATGAGATGACTTGTTCTTCTCTACATCCACACAGAGTATCTTCTATAGGGAAGCTCCATTTTCTTAGACTGATTTTCCTAACTTGGCATACAGTCTATTTAGTGATTTCCATACAGGCCAAGGTTGTTCTTCACCAGGCTGCAGACAGTTGTGTGGTTGTGCCCAGTTGCCTGGTAGCTCTTCATTCATCTTCCATAGTTCTAGGATGATCTGTGGTGGCCAGTTATTAAGAGGAGCGGAAGTTTTGCGGAAGCTGTTCCTCAATCTCAGTCTCAACCTTAGAGGTTGATGGCCCTATAATAGGTGCATTATAGGGCCACCAAAACACAGTGTTTTAACCCACTCTTTCTGCATAGCACTTTCCCAACAGAATTTTGGAGGGAGGATACCAGCTGCATAATGCACCTTTTGTACTGGGGTCGGTTTCAGACACCCTGTGACCACTGTTTCATTTAGGGCTTTGCCCACCTGTTTTGAATGTTTTGATCTGTACCAAACTGAGCTGGCATATTCTCCTACATAGGGCTAATGCGGAAATGAATGTACACTAATCGGCATATATTAAAATGAAATTTCATTGCATACAGCTCTCAAAGGGTCACCACCTCTGATATACTCTACATAAATATGAAAAAATAAATAAATACAGAAATATGCATATACCCACATATATTATATGACACAAAGAAACAACAGTCTAGTTCGGGTTATGTATACACGTGCATGGCAAGAAAAACAAATCTTGCAAGTTTACCAGATTGATGACGTAGGGAACAAAGCTATTACAGAATCTTAATGCGTGCCCATTGTTCTCCTGAAAATGTTGTTCCTAGCAAATATTTGAGAGATAAGGGGAGATAATTCAAAAGGATGCTGTAGATCAGGGGTGTCAAACTCGCAACATCATGTGACATGTTGTGACATATCGTGACTTTTTTTCCATTGCCAGCAATGGGGTGGGCGCAGTTTCGGCATGATGCATCCAGCCCGTGGACCGGCAGTTTGACACCCCTGTTGTAGTTGATGGTACTCATGGCTACTGAGAGGTGCTGCATTTTCCCCTTCCCTTTGCCAGCATAGGTCCTTCACAAAGACAATCAGCGCAATATCAGTCTCCTATTCAATCAGCATAATATCAGCTGAAAGTCTACTTGAAATATGTTCAAACAATCATCATGTTCTAGATGTGCCTGGAGTTGTGAAGCTGTTAATTCTCTGGTCATCTTAGTCATAAATGAAAATTTAAGAGTGGCCAGTATTTTCCCAATTCTTTTAGTCAAGGAAAATTTAGTTTACTAATGATCGTAACCAGTGTTCTGTTTAAATTAGAAATCTTTCCTGCAAGGAAGGTTAATCTACCATAAACATGGATTTAATCCCTCTGGCCAATGTACTGCTATTTCCAGACATCCTGTCTGCACCCACCAGATCCACAAGCTGAAAAGATTCAAAATAAAAGGAAATACAGTTGGCATGGTTGAATCTTTATATAATAATATGCCCCACTTGGGTGGGTCTGAATGATTTTAAACAAAGTTACAAACCATTCACAGCAGCCCACTACCTCTTTGCTCCTCCCTCTTCATCATCTTGATGGGCAGCATAGCATAGAAAAGTCTAATCTGTGCAAGTGCAATGGAGGCAGATAAATTAAATAGGTTAATTCTTCAAAAAAATGTAAGTGCTAAGAAATAATAGCATGACCTTGTCAACACCCCAGGGGTAATTCTTGTCAATCTGTGACATAGGACAATAGCTTTATTTAGTAGGTTATGTCTCCTACAACAGAGGTCCCCAACCTTTTGGGCACCAGGGACCGGTTCCATGGAGAGAGGTTTTTCCATGGACCGGAGGGGATATAGGTTTGCATGCTGCTTGCATCCCGCAGATGGGGCTTCACTGGTTTGCGTGAACTGCTTTCTGGCATGCTGCAGACCGATATCAGTCCACAGACCGGGGGTTGGGGACCCCTATCCTACAAGACTTTCTAATATGCTTTAGCTCCTCAAAGTATTCAGCAACAGGTATGTTAAAATAGATTCATATTGTTTTTATTATTGCTCTCAAGAGATTTGCTTGAGTCCCTTATTCTGTCTCCTGTACTTTGCAGAAAACATTAGTACCCCTCCACAAGGGACTTGTTATATAAATGAATAAATTAGGCATAAGGATCTGGGCCTCCTGTTTCCTAATTATAGTTATACAGCTGTTTCCTCTTTAGATGCTCACACTTGATGCAAATTAGGCTTTGGAGTTTTAGCTGCCCCTTCCATTTACATATGTACAATGGAAAAGAAGTAGCAAATAAGGATGCAAAAGGAGCTGGCCACCAATTTATGTGAGATCAGATTTTCAAGGTCTATACAACCCAGCCTTGCCCATAATATGGATAGCAGTGCTTGCCTTTTGGACATAAACGTACATGTACAAAAAAGATTTAGATGCCTTTCTACTTCTCATTTGACTTCCTATTCCCATTACACCCATTTTTAATTCCAGCCATGAACGGTCCTCGTCCTTTATCTCCCCCACTTTCCCTACCCCCACTTTCCATCCAAAGTTGGAAGGTCTGACTGAACTTTTTTTAGTCTCACGAACTCCATTTCCCTGCAGCAGGAGAGAAACATGCCAGAGCTGGAAAGCAACTTTGCTTTCAGGAAGAGGAGGAGCTGCGCGATGGTGTGCCAAACTCTATAGCAGCACCAGGAAAAGAAGCGGCAGGAAACAGGGTTGCCATTTTGAGAATGGAGACGGGAGACACGGGGCAATGCAGGGCGGCAAGCAAGTGCTCTTCTCTGCTCTGCATCGCTGCACAGAGCCATTCCTCTCCTCATTCTCCATTCTCTCCAGTGGCAGTGACAGAGGGCTGGCGGAGGGAGGTGGTGGTCACGGCGCAAGCCAAGGGAGAGTTGGTGGAGAAGAATGAGGTAGCAGTTGCTGCCAGGCAGGTGATCTCTTGGGCGGAGTGTGAAGAAAGCTCCTCCAGCAGTGCACAACGGCAGTAGAGCCTTTCACCGTCACTCCCCCTGGCTCCAAAATGGCGTAGGGGGACTAGGTCTACTCCGCCCATCCTCGTACTGTAGCATGGCAGTCCAGCTCGGGAAGGGAGTGAAAGGGAGCAGGAATGACCTGGCTGGGGGGTCTGAATAAAGCAGGTGCGGGGTGCATGGGGCAGCTACACCCCCTCCACCACCTGCCTCACCTCGTGGCAGCGGCATGATGTGCCGCACAGCCTCCTGCCCCGTTGCAGCAGCCAGGTGGGATGGAGTGGGTGGGGTCCTAATTAGAGCTTCTACTAGGCCCACTCCCACAAATCAGGGTAGGTCTTTTTTTCAGGGTTGGGTTTATTTTTGGGGAGACATGGTATTTCTTTTCTAAGGTGCTGGAAAATGCCAGTGAGGCTTGTGTTTTTGGGAAGGCCAGCCTCAAAAACTGTTCCAGAGAAATGCTGCAGTCCATGTTGCATTTCCTTTGTCTCTGCAGACGATCTGTGTCTTTCTGTATAATCTCCCAGTGTGTGACTAATTTCCATAACACCTGACAAATACAATAAATTACAGTTGGCAAGAGCTGAGAAGATGTGACAGCCATCACCTGGATCTGTCAGCTCTCAGTGACAACCTTTTAGATACAGTGGTCAATTTGTTTTTCTTCATTTTGTTGAGAAGTCATCAGCAGGATTGGATATGATACACAGGTGCTACTGGTGGGACAATTTGGATTTTAATTTAACATTAAAAATCAATATGCCTAAAGAAAGAAACAGCCATTTTTGGTAGGGGGTGTCTTGGTCATAGAAATCTTGCATATCTTTACTGAAGTCTGCTTCATCTGAGAAAAAAACCTGTACAGTTTCCAAAGGCCCTCTCCTCTCTCTCATCTACCTGCAGTATTCTAAGCTCTTCTACAAATAAAAAAGGAGCTGGAACGGACATGCATATTGGGGCAGAATTTTGTAAGTGCAGTAATTGATGATTGGTTATATATGACCAGGTGACTCAAATCTTAAACACCTTGTTCTCTTGAAATGTTGCAAAGTGTTCATTTTTATGCAGTTTATTTATTTATTCAATTTATATAGCCACTCAATACCCAGATTCATTATGGTGACTAGGCAGTCATATAAATTTCTAACTAATTAAATAAGGTATCTCCTAGCATGTTTAAGCTGTACGGTTTTTGGATAATCTTCATTCAAACATATACTTAGCTTTTGGATTGCCACAATCATTTTGATTACTAACTAGCTGATCAAGATTTGCATGTGCTAAGTGCATAATTTTGTGCTGATCCTCCTGTGACAATGATTTGTCAGTCTAACAGAGAGTAGTATAGCAAGTCTCATTAGTTTCTTTAAAAAATCTATGATTTACAAACGTACAAGACCTTCCATTCAACTGTCTCTAACTGATGTACAGGACCAACTGCCAAAGACAATGCAACAATAAATACAATAATATGCAAAACAAACAAATATAACTTGGATTTACAATTAGCGAGAGTAGTAATTCTTTTGAAAGCTAACTGGCAGATAGAGGTTGAAAGAGCCCTGATATTGCTGTTGAGATAGCCATCCACTGGGCAAAGACCATTGTGTTTATAAGTGACACATCTACACTGGAGCCTCTTTTATCTGAGGTACCAGATTAAGGCCAACTGATGCCCTAAATAATGGTCCAACAATGAGGCCCAAAGATGGTTCCCCTCTGTCTTTCCATTGCTTAATTGACAAGTTTTTAATAAGTGTTGAAACTAAAGTTGAGTGTTACAGTAAAAATGTTAAGGGCATGATAGGTAGGAGAAAAATCTCTGTGATGCCCCTCTTCCTTTGATGCCCTAAGCATGTGTAAATTTTGCTTAATAATTAATCCTGGCTGTGACTGTGGCATCATTTACCAAATCACAAACTGATGTTCAATAGGCACATGGCGAACACTTTAGTCCAATATCCATAAGTGAAGACAAGGTATATTTGCCGTCTATATTAGGAATAGTAGAAAGGCCCTATGTTTGTTTGGTGGCCAATAGCATTACCACTGCAGGGTCATTTGATTGCTTATGATTTTCAGTCCAATTATCTGTCTGAATGTGCACTGATTTGAATTACTGTATCACATTGGCTGTAGGTGTTGTTTTTAATCAGTTGTGTCTTGTCCACTGATCTCTGGAAGAAAGGAGTCAGGGATACCCTCTCTGTCCCAAGTTCATCCTGCCCTTGCTTATTCTATAGTCAGTTTCAATAACTAATCTCATGGGATGTTCAAATCTAGACATTTTTAAAATAATTTCTATTTCACAATGCCCACAGGAACCTCGGTGGCCTTATTTTTCCAAGCTTATATGACTGCACCTTCCCACAGCAGCTAAAACTGATAATGCTACAGCTTTTAAACACATTGTACTCACTACTTCACAGAAGCCACTGTTGCCCCAAAGAGCTGTCATAAAAGCTGACAGGGAGAAAACAGATTGGTGCGAGTAAAAGCATCAGGAGGATGAGTTGGAGCAGGATTTATGTGTTTTGGGAATAAGGCAGCCATCACTGTGGCAGGAAATGATTTTGCCCTTGAAAGAAGGGCTTCTGATGAAATGAAAATCACATTTGGGTAGGTATATGATAGAGTAAGCTTTCAAATTCTGAGGCTCTAACCAGATTCACAAGGGATGTTTTATTTTCTTTAAAATGTGGCTAGGAGATACATAGATTCCTCTATACATGTATCGGATAAGGGGTGAAGTGGGATTGCACCTACTGACCATCCCTTTAGTATCAACTGTCCCGTAGTCTTATCTGTCACACATTCAGTATAATAAGACAGAGCTTTGCAAAAATGTATTTCCATTGGCTACCAAAGACATATGAACAGCAGATTTGCAAATGCATCAGATCTATGTGATAAGTGTTAAGTCCCTTTGTGCATAATAGTGTATGAACATAGTTTCCCCAGATAAAGGGTGGGGGGTGGGAAATCTAGATTGAAATGGCATCCTTCTCTCATGGAAAAGTTCTGTACAACACAAGATTACCAAAACTGTGTCTGTGAAATAGATATTGGCTTCATGGAATATAAATTATACTTAATTTCTAGTAATAATTCAGTACTATTATCTAACCAGAAGGTGAAAGCAATTCTGACTAAACACAGAAGAATAATATTATGTAATGCACAGTTCTTTTATTCTTAGATTACTGCCTACGTAGCATGGAAACACTTGGTTTCAACAAAAGGAAATGTCACTGCTTTAGTTGACAGAATTTCTTAGGGCAAGAGACACTATTGTCTCTCAGATTCAGCCTTTTCTTATTCTTATTCTCATCCTTGTTCTTCTGTTTTTCTTCTTCTTTAAAAAGAGTATTTAATGTCAGGCTTAGAATTTTCTACAGTTTACTGCTTGGGAAAAGGCTAGGTGCCCCAAGGATCCTCAACACAGCAGAGCAGTCTAATGTGGAGTCCTTGGTGCACTGAAATTATACTAGCTGGGTAATGAAATGACTGCAAAAAAACCCAACAACAACCAAGCTCAGAGCACCAAGGACTTTACAGTTCAACTCTGAGTTACAAATATTCTCTTCTATAATCTTCTATAATCCAATATCCAAGACAGTTTGATTACTTGGGATTTGAAATACTTCTATTGAGATGAACCTTGAGTCAATGCTGCTCTCAACAGGTAGAATTTAGAGCCAGATGTATCCCCTGATTTGTATGCTGGATTTAAATGAAAATGCTTTGGTTAAGTAACTGCTTGTCACATTCCTATAGAAACAAATGCCTAACAAGGTCACACCAAGATTGGTAGGAAAGTATTTATATTTCAGGTTTTGCGAAAGTTGAATTCATTGCTGTGCCCATCTGTCAAAACTTACTTCCTCCCCCAGCACTATCTAGGGGGAACATTGGTAGATTCTCTGCCAGTAGGAAAGGTATTTTATGCTAAGCCATAATCTTTTTTATCTGTGGTTTGTTCAGAAATGAATAAGGGTTGGTTTCTTGCATTATACTAACCTGCAAATCATGCTTTAAATCTAATTATTGGATTCACAGATACTAGTAAGTGCCAAAATCAAACAAACCACATCACACAAGGAGAAAGCTTTGCAAGGTCTGCTTTCAATCCCTCTCTGGGCAGTACAGTATGGTGGGTTAATCACCAAAGAAGCAGTGCATCTTCTAACCTGCTCACCTAACTTCTCTTTTGGTACCATAATAGTGGTAGCTTAGAACCAAACCCTCTCAGTTGTACTATGCCAAAAGAGGAAAAGCAAGAGGAGGCCATAGATTGTTTTTGCCAAAGCAACGAGTCTTGCCATTCAACCTTTTTTTTCCTTTCAATCAACAAGTAAGATTTTAGCAAGTTTGTATTTGCCAGTAGCTCCAAGGGCTTCCCTTTACATGTCACACATCTCTTCTTTGGGGGCAATGGACTCAAAAGGGCTGGGAGCAACACCACCATCCAGAGGAAGGAATCACCTTCAGTTTTTGGATATGCTCAGCTAAGGAAGCAAGGGCACAAACGATGGCATCTGTGCCTCAACCTCACCGCTCATTCTTACTCAATGGAAGATGTGCAGGATAACGTAAGTAAGGCCAACCCCCAATAAGGTACCATCTTCTCAGTGCACCTAGAACGAGGAAGCTGGTCTTTGACTGCTCTCTGCACGGTGTTTCCAGCAAGGCAGGCCATGCAGGCAGATCAAAGTGGCTGGCTTTCAAATTTATCTTTGGGCAGCACTGTGGCCCCACAGAGAGTGAGCAAAAGAAAGGAAGAGATGATGTACCTCTGAAAGGACTGCCTTTTCTTCTTTGTGATCTTCTTTTCTTCTTCCTGGAAGTGGCAGACTATGGGAAGCCAGAAACCGAGAAAATTCCCAGATCCAACTTAGATTATTAATCTAATACTTTTAACAGTCATCAAATTATTTTGCTTTATGATAAGGGAAAGGATTATTGGTTATTTTGGATGTTATTTTCTAGAACATCCTTTTAAAGCTCTCCACCAAATTTGAAGGCAGAAAAATTGTGGATTTATTTAAAGTTCTGCTAAGGGTGGAGAAGAAAAGGTGAAGCTTCCTTTAAAACAGCACCTGAAAGACAGAGTCAAGGAGCTCTTACATGACATTTTCCTTGGGATATTTGAAGTATGAGAAACCAGTAAAGCTTTGCAGACCCCTGGAGAGAGAACTGAAAAATCAAAGACAGGATATTCACACCTACGATTAGTTCAATGTGTAAGCAAGCAAGTAAGGTTACTCCCATGAGAATTTAACTTGAATTCTTTTGTCTTTCAGAACAAATTCCAGTAATCAATTTTCTTTCATCAAATTAAATAGGAAGAGGGAGGAAAAAATGCAGGAAAATTTATCTGCCGAGCATTTATCCTATACAGTACTGTAAAAAGTTTATTTTTTCTTCAAAATAACATATATAACTGACATGTAATAATGCCTTTATTCATGGCATTGAAATTGGATTGTCGTAGAAAGCCGTATTCCATGAAAGTTTCATTTAAATGCTGCCTTACAGTATATTTCTTATTCTGCAACACAGGAGTTCACTAGAAAGTTTCATTTAAAGGCTGCATTATATTTCTTATTCTGAAACACAGGAGTTCACTAGATAAGTTACACAGCCCCAGATTTTCCAGGTTTAGTGATGTGCAGTTTGACACCTTGTAGATTCCTCCATGAAGCTTTACTGATCCTGTAACTGTTACTGATAATTTAACTGAGGTATCTCCAGTCATGTGAGACCAAGCTGGCAGAGACTGTCAGGGAACTGGAGAAAGTTAAAAGTAAGATATACTACCTTGATTTTATTAACAAATCCACCTATAGATTTAGGTTGAGAGGAGACAAGTGAAAGGGATTCGAAAAAACAAGATGCCTTAAGTAGAGAATCCACAAAAATCCATCTTACTTACAAAGAATTTGATACAGTTTCATTTCAGTTTTTTATTCCAATGCTATATTAGTAGAATTGACTGAAAGTATATTTTATCACGGATTTTCATAAGATTAGCTCCTCATAGGGTTGCAGATGTGCAATAGTTATTGTTTCTAATGAAATGAACCAGCATAATTTGAACCAGTTTTTACTTCAGAATTAAGAGTGTCTTACGTATTTTAGCATTTTAAGTAACTCCAGATGATTTTAAAAAAAATCATATTTATTGACACTGATGCTAAAAATACTGGCAGAAGGAAAGAAAGTTAAAGAAGAGGAAAACTTTTTTCTGGAAGATTGCATCTGCAAAACTACTAAGTTTCCACTGAAGTGTTTATAGATTATTCCTGTAATTTCAGATTCTGGATTTAAAGGTCTTCAAGAAAACCCCTTCTTTAGAATGATAATTTATATTATTTCACTTCAAAATGAGACAGGTCAATTTACATAAGCAGGTAAGAAAGACTCTCTTAAATCAGATCAAGAACCCAATGACCAAGTGGTAGAAATATGATTCTGGAACTGGCTGCTTTTTATTAGTCTCCTTGTCAGAGTCTCAGCTGCTAACTAAGACAGATTAGATTTTCTTCCCTCCCTCTCTCCGTTTTTGCCGGTTCCATAGAGTGACCCAGGCTACAGGCAGTCCTCATGTAACAACAACTTCTTCACTGACCATTCAAACTTACGATGGTACTAAACAAGCGGTACTTATGGGAGGTCCTTGAAGTTGGGCCGTTGCAACATTTCTGTGATCATGTCATCAAGATATGAGTGTTTGATAACCAGCTCACAATTATGACATCACAACCTACACGATCACCATTTGTAACCTTCACTACTGGCTTCTGAGAAGCAAAATCAATGAGGAAACATGCAGGAGGCCACAAATGGTGATCACGTGACTTTGTGCTTAACTGTGTCACAGGATTTGCTTAATAGTGGCAAGTTGTACTGATTTTGTAAATGACATTGTACTTTACAACTACACTGCTTAGCAATGGAAAGTCTGGTCCCAATTCTGGTCGTTAACTGAGGACTATCTGTATTTTTTTTGTTAGGTTTAGTTTATTTTTTTAAGAACTGGATGACATTGGAGTTCTACCAAATTTCCCCTTATAGTGCTCAAAAGATATGTCTACCCAAGAAAAAGCAATTGACACCTATTTTCTGGGTATGGATAGGAGGGGGAAAGAAGCAGGAGAATCCACCCATGAGGGGCCATCAGTGTGGTCAAAGCAGAGGAAAGGATTGAAAGATGGAAAGGGATTTCATTAATGGGCCTTATTTCCAGCTGGTCTATGCACAGGAGACACAGTTAAAAGGCTGGCTGCCATGCAGAAAAGCCCTTTCTCATGGGGCAAATCTGCACGTCTGTCACTTTAATAACAGAACTGGGAAATTCTTGGGTCACAGGCCACACAGCCCAGCAGCAGCCCCTTCAGTCCCTCAAAGGTCACATTACTAAAATGCAATGACAAATGCCCAGTTTTCAGAGGCTCAGTTTTAAAGTGTGAAAATTGAAAAACAGCTTAGGGAAAACCCTATGCCTCCACAAGTCGAAATGCACCATTATGGCTTAACAGAGAAGTGGCAAATGTGTGTGCTTCTGACAAAAATTAAAAATAAAAAAAAAACTTTACAGAGGCAACTCATCAACTGGGGACCAAAACCTAAGGTATATCCCCTTTCTCCTGTTTAGTTCCAGCAATGCGTGGGAAGCAACCATCTGGAAGAGCTCTTAAAGCCCTTTGAAATTTCCTCTAAAACTGCTGAAAGCAATCCAAGTCAGCCAGATGATCCAATTAAACTCTTTCTACATAAAGCAGTATATGAAAAAAGTGCCTTTTACTTCCACTTCTTCTGTCTAGTTACAGTATTGAATTGACACGCAATTTCCTTTATTTATTTTTTTAAAAAATCTGGCCAGGCTACCATTACAAACTGCATAATCTTTCATGTTTCAGAAATTTAACAGATCAAAATTGAGAAGCTCCATTTCTGTAAATATATACTTTTTCCTCAAATACATTTTTCCATGAGCTAAACATTTGTTTTAAATAGCAAGCCTGTCTCCAAATATTTTTCAAATGCAAGGGGCCAGACTAATGGAAATGCTACTTCCAAGATAGCTTAGCACATTGACCAGTGTTTCACGCTAAAGCAGAGAATAGCAGGAGCTGGTGGCAGCATGAAATATTTGTGTAACGATGGAGAACAGCTCAGTGGAAATGTTGACTCAACCCACCACAGTTATGATAAAAGAGGATTCCTTTAAGGAAGCATTAGGAGAGGATGGCTGATAAAATGGTTGATACTGTAATTAGAAGCGGATGGAAGCCTTTAGTTTTTTTTAAAGGGCTGATATAAATTGGAGAAAACTGCATTTGACAGTCTATTAAATATCTCTGAATATAATTATTTTTGGATTTTGACCTTTGAGTATTCTCACATATAATCTCCTAAACTGTCAAGTGTGCTGAATTATACTATATGTATAATATGGGAGCGTTTATAGACATGATGAAATTTGCCATTATAATTATCCCTACAAGCACCTGTTAGCTCAGTGTTTCTCAACCTTGACAATTTTAAGGCATGTGGACTTCAACTCCCAGAATTCCACAGCCAGCAGTGTTGCCTGTGGAATTTTGGGGGTTGAAGTCCAAATGCTGTAAAAGTGTCAAGGTTGAGAAACACTGCGTTAGCTAGTATTGTAACGAAAACAAAGCAAAAAAAAAATTCTATAATCTTTTTGATTTCATATGCATTTTAATGCTGGGGAGACACAACAATGGATTCAATGATAGACAGGTTTTCTTTCAAACTGATCCTAGATCATCATTGGTTATTGTCACAGTGCTTTGGGTGTGGAAGAATTTTCAGGTTGAGAAAGATATTAATTTTATAATTTTATCTGCATATCACCACTTTCCCTAGTTTTTCTTTGTGTGTCATATTATATTCCCATATACTTACTCACGAGGAGAAAGTCAAAGCTTTAAACCAGTGGTGACTTTAAAACATGTGGACTTCATCTTCTAGAATTACCCTGTCAGCTGGCTGAATTCCGAGAGTTAAAGTCCACACATCTTAAAGTTGCACGGTTGCTCTAAACCAGGGGTGTCAAATTGGTGGCCTGCAGGCTGGATGCGTCACGCTCAGGCCATGCCCATCCAGGCTCCGCAAAGGCAAAAAAGTCACAATACATCATGATACGTCATGTGACATGATTGAGTTTGACACTCGTGCTCTAAACACTGCTCTAAACAAATCTGTATATTCACAGGCATATGACTGTAAAATAAGGCTATGGATCTCAGCTGCAAAAAAAATAAATAGATTCCTTCAAGATGGCAGTGAAACATTTAAAAAACACACACAAAAACCTTAGTCTAAAACCTTCATCTGGCCTTTTGCACTTAAGATCTTATATGGCCATATCTGATAATATGGAAATTAAATCAAACTTGGGTGTCTGTAAGCAAGTGAGCCAAATTATGATGCTGAACTTGGGCCCAGGGAGCAGAGCTTTTGAAAGCTTTTTAAATTATGTTACAGTGATTTACAATCAAAGAAAGTGCAAGCTCAAAAGCAAAATATATATTTAAGAATATAGAATTCCTTGGAAAGGGCTTCAGTGCCAACAGTTGAAGTTGTGGTGAAATTCTACCACCTCCAAGTAATATGGGTTCAGTTCCAACCTACCCACGCTGGAAACAGCATCTGCCACCAGCTCTTGCCTCACCATGTATCTTGATTCCTGCCTGGTATTTTGGCTTGATTCCCAGACTGATCTTGGACTTGCTTTCAGATGCTGACATAATTGTGTTCTTCCTTATTACTGTTCATCAGGCATCAGAGGACAGCCTGTTGACTTGCTCTTGAAAATAATTTTGCAGTTAACGTAAAGGATCTGATATTTTCTTATAAATGTGGCAGTGAATCTATCCCATTTACCTGTCAGCTCTAATACAGGACAGACTGAGTAGCTGGGTACAGAAGTTCCTCCAGCATTTCCCCAAACCTGCTGGTTAACAGAGTGACTCAATTCTGGAGACCTCCATCCCAAGATTGCCATTAGACTTTTGCCTGGAACAAGAAGTTTCCTTTTGTCCAAGAACCCATTAAAGGTACCAAAGAACAACTGCCTTATGCCCTCCTACTCTTCCAGGATTAGTAATTATACCCACTTAAAGCTTGGGTAGCATATTTTAGGCTTTGTAGCCTAATGAGTTTCAAGCCTTTTCTCCAAAGAAAACAGGTTAAGACTTTACAACAAAACAGTTAAATACCAAATAGTTAATTCCCTCTCTTTTAGCTAGTAAATTTTGCAGACAAAATTTTCTGCTGAACAATAAATTATGCTACAGTGATGTACAATCAAAGAAAGAATTTTACAACAATACAATGAAGAAAGAAAGAACAATAAAATGGAGAAAAGAGCAATGCATTTTAAGGAAACAATGCTGTGATACTCTTGTTCTATTCATGGCTTTTCAAAGGCATCTGCTTGACCCTTATGGAAACAGGGACTCTGGACAACAGCTTTTAATGCTCCTAGGTTTTTATAGTAAATGTGTAATACAAGCAAGGAAAAAAACCCTCTTAGGATGAAAGATCAGGTTTGACAGAATGATTTCTCCAGGAGAGTTTATGGGCTAGAAAATTCTTTTCTCACTATTTCCAAATAGCTATAGCATTCTTGTGAGATCCATCAAAGAAGTTAGGGACATTTTGGATACTATCTCATTAATATTAATTCATTTTTAATGAGATACTGACCCTCTGTTTAGGGGTTAAAATCTGAAATAGAATTCTTTTAAGAATTTTTCCGGAGCTGAATTTCACTGAAGTATTGCACAGGAGTGTGGGCAGAATCTCTATAGAATTCAAACTTCTAGATGTGCTTTTCAGATTGAATTATCAGGGGAGGAGGGGGAGGAAATCTATCCTAGAAAGACTTAAAAAAAATATTTTTAGTCTCATCAGCCTTTTCCTCTCTGGAGTTCTTTTGTAAATACTGCTAATATCCAAACACATTACATAAATGTGCAGCATGTTCTGGTTTTGGAGTTCTTAGAGACTCATGCAAAGATGACATTAATAATATATTTCAGCTCACAGTTGTTGGTGGATCTCTACCATGGGGCTACCTACACCCAAGGACATCCCAGAGGATTTACCCACAGCTACTGGGATGGAATATAATATAATACACACATATTCCATTTCTAGGAAGGAGAGGGAGAAATCAATTCTGCAAACAAGAGAGAGATTAAGTATAACTGATGGGAAGCAAAGTGAGGTAGAAGAACAATAATCAAACTTGGCTAAGGCTGAAGAACTTTCTACACCATCAGTCTAATGAGCTATAAATGAACATTTCACTTATGCTTGTTGCAAATAAGGGAACTTCTACAATGCATCCTTAAAAACAATACATGTTTCACACAGATAATGTTTTCAGAGAGACAGATTTTGAGAAGAACCCTCAACTAAGTGTTATAACTATTGTTATTCTCAATGGATTGATCCATTCCCCTTTTATATTAGTGCATATTAGCAGCCATCTCCAAGACTTGTGGGAATGATTTTAATAGAAAAATAATACACTGAAATAGTATGAAATATTGTTTCCTTTTGGCCATTCCCATCAGCTTCATTTGAATGATCCCTGGTCCTATTGTTTTGAGACATTTTTTATTGGACAATTACAGTGGATTACATTGTCCACTTTTTCCTTGCTATTCATTATCTTCCTTGGTCATTTTTTTTCTAAATTAAAGAGTCCCCAAAACTCTAGCCTTCTTTTCATAAGAAATATGTTTTAATTTCCTGATGATTTTGGTTGCATTCTTTTGAACCTTCAGGAATTTTAGGTACAGGTGCTGCGCCGCGCATGCATGGTGCTGCACCGCGCATGCGCAGCACAGGGGGTAGCACCACGCATGCATGGCGCAGGGGGTAGCACCACACATGCGCGGCACAGGTCGGGGTCACGGCCTGAAAAAGGTTGAGAACCGCTGATCTGGATAATTGCATTCATGGACTTTCAAGCTTCTATTATATTATCTTTCTAGTAAGAAAGATTCTTCCCAAAACCCAAGTGGCTTTTTCTTCCTGAGTTTGACAATCTTGCATGGTTTGACACCCTTTAGGCTTAATTCAGGTGTCTCCCTTCTGTTTAGTTCCAAGACCAACTGCAACATAATCTAGAGTATTTAACAAATTGGTGTCTTTATTCTCAGTGTGAACATACCCAATTTATGTGAGGTTAACTAAAGTGCCCTGTTAATACATCAATTTGTCTTCTCCTTCTCTCTGACTTCTTTCACCTGCTTAAGATTCCCCCCATGTTTTGTTCAGGTGGGTAATAGGATATCTCTAAATGTTATATACATTTGTAGTTAGTTATTGTCCCAAAGGCAAAGAAGTACACTTTTCCAGTGTTTTCTAGTATGGTACATTTTATATCTTCTTTAATGCAAAAAGTAACTTCCACAGATGGCCCTTCCCTGTCCATTTTTTAAAGTTGGTACAGTATACAGGAATGACCCCATCTTGCCATTTGTCAAGGTTTCTAAAAAATGTCCAGTGCACTTATGTTTTTGTTCAGAATCAAGTACTCTTATGCTCCCATCATTGTTTAGAAACTTCTAGTATTGTGTGTGTGTGTGTGTGTGTGTGTGTGTGTGTGTGTGTGTGTAGTTCTTCATGTAGATTCGTAACAGTGTATTTCTGTGACTGGAAAGTTGCTTTTTTGTTACTCCAAATTTTTTTGAAATGGGGAAGTGCTTCATATCAGCCGTGACTCCTGGTGACTGCCTGGACTTGTCCCTGTGGTTTTCTTGGCAAGACTTCAGAAGTGCTTTGGCACTGCCTTCTTCCTAGAGCTGAGAAAGAGTCACCAGCTAGTTTTGTGCTTAAGGCAGGGCTAGAATTCCTGGTCTCCCAGTTTCTAGTCCGGTGCCTTAATCTCTAACCAAACTCTTCATTTCAATTATGTAACTACATTTATTTATTATTTATTTTTGAGCCTATATCAGCTATTAATATTTTTCCTGTATATCTTGCCTTAACAATATTAGAGAACTTATTTGGACAAGGGATCTTGATTTTTTATCATTAAAAATTTGGCTTGAACAAGCCCATATCTTGTAAATCCAATTTATGTAATTGTGTGCTACGTAAGGAGAAACTATTTTTACCATTCAAAATAGATTCAGTCATTGAAGGGGGAGGGATAGGCAGGGAAGGAAGGTTATCAAAGACTTTTCAGACACAAGTGATTCCATGTAGGGAATGAAGAAAAACTGAAAGGGAGGCAAAGAAAGAAATGCATCCGCCCTAATTTTTTCCCCAAGAACAGAATCATTCCAAAGGAATGTTATTTGGAGTGAATCATTCTGGTGAACCAAGGACATATTCACAATAGTATTGCGGTCACTGATTTTGGTGGTATGTTCCAGATAAGAACAGAATAATGTATATTTCAGATCTAAAACATGTCCCCTTGTGAAAAATACAATGCTAAAAGAAAATGAGTTGAGTTAAGACCTATATATTCTTTACTCAGAGCTGCCAAAATACCAAACTGATTTGCAGGACCTGCTGAGCTCAGGACCTGTGAGTGAAATGCCAGAAACCTTATAGAAGCCAGGCACATGGTATCCTGTTGTAGTACAGGAGGAGACCTTCCCAAGCTTTTAGCTATGGAGGCCAGGTAACTGGCAAGTAAAGGAGATCTCATATAAATGGAAAAGAGTCATTTGCCATCTTGCTGGCGGGCTGCATCTTACACTTCTTGATCTTTTTGCACGATAAGGAAATCCTTGCCTACTAATAACGTTTTGAGAAGGTGGGTAAAAATGGTGCAAATTTGAAATCCGTTTCAGTTAGATTTTCTGCTGGGATGGATAACCTATTTTAAGAACTGGATTGGAGGTGTACCAGTTTATTTAGATTTTAAAATGGCTTTCAATAATATTGACTATGTTATGGTTCTGGAAAACTAGAAGGCATCTCAATCAGTATGAAATACATTAGGAACGTGGTTAGCCAGTATACTATATTGGGACCATATTATGTAATGTTGAAAGTATTGCACTGGTGCCTTTTGCTTTCTGAATATAACAGACTGTATTAATTTTAAGCTTCATTCTGGACTTTCTCAGAGCCTCTCTGTATAAACCTATCTGAGCATCCAGGTTGGCAGTAGAAGCCCACTTAAACTTCCAAACACCTGTTTGTTGAGCACATGGGAGAAGCCAGTCTACTGTTTACAAATAATGGAATTTAGTCCCACAATAATTGTGTTTTGCCACTAATCTTTCGGTCTTTATCCAATTTCTTTGAGCTGAATAAATATTAATTTTAATTCTTTCACTTTTTATTTGTTTTCGATTATTAGCCATCTCAGAGCACTGTGGGTGGAAAGGTAAAGTGCAGATTTGAATAACAAAAGTAGACCATTTCAAACAGGTGCATTATTTTATATAGGGTAATCTCTTAAGCTTTGCCAAAAAGCATATTACCAGAAAAGAAACATCTATATAAAGTTTGATATGCCAATTTAAATGCAGAAATGCAGACTTGGAAATAATAACCATGAACCAAACAGAAATGCAGTACATCTAATTATTTTGGAGAAGTCTGTGACCTGTGTCTTCTATTACTCTGCTCAGATGAGGTCATAATACTGAAGTAAAAAAACAGTTCTGAAATAAGGGTTTAATTTACTCTGTAAAGAACGAGATGCCTTCACTACTTTTTAGTGTTCTGCATAATTCTTTGCTGCAGGACCTTTTTTATTCTGTGTATTAGTCATACATAAAAAACAGAAATATATTTTGCAAAATCTCTCCCCCACTTCAGTTTGCATTGGGGAACAGCCAGAAGCAGCCTGGCATCAAAAGAGATATGCTTCCAATGAAATCCTGCCTCCCAAATTAGTTTCTCGGTTTTTGATGACCCAGGTGGGACCTGACAAATAAGCTAGTACCATTAGGAACCAGGGTACCAGGCCCCAGAGGCTTCTGAATAGCACATGAGTCATGTTTTTGTTTTTTTCAGCTCTTCATATGCCTCCTGCTTCTGTCCTTATTCCTTCCTCTGCATCCTGTGTTGATTGGTGTTTGCAGCTATAGGATTGTCTATAGGAGGGCTTTACCAGCTATGAACATCATTAATGATCCCTCTACCAAACCACCTGGTTTTAATCTGCCTCTCTCTGTTTAGATGAAACTGAATTACATGTGATGCTGGAAGAAGTGCCTCTGGCCTCTATCAGTGGGGCTGGAAAAATTCCTGTTGTTGTGACTATAGTGCTAATTTGCAAACTATTAAACATATTGTACAAGACTGCCCATGACGTGCATTCTCTGATTCTTTAGAACAGGGGTCCCCAAACCCCGGGGTGCGGCCTGTTTGGAACTGGGCTGTATGAGCAGCTAGCCAGCGCTTGTGTGCACACGTGCAGCTTGATATACATGAGCGGCAGGCTGGCACGCACACACACACACACACACACACACACACACACACACACACGCAGCTCGACTTGCGCAAGCAGCGAGCCAGCACACACATGCGCAGCTTGACTTGCGTGAGTGACAGGCTGACACGCACATGCACAGCTTAATTTGCGCAAGTGGCAGGACAGTGCATATGTCTGTGCTCACACACCAGCCCACCGCTTGCACAGGCCAGTTTCCCTCTTCTCCCACTAGGCCGCCAAGCCATAAAGGTTGGGGACTGCTGCCTTAGAAGGTTTATATGAAGCAACGCCAGAGGTACCGTAATCACCTGGATAAGCTGAATTGGACATCCAGTTATGAGGCCACTGCTGTACCCCCGTAGAAGTTTTGCATATAATTATGTGGATTGTGTGTACATGTTTAGTTCTCTTTGTCATGTTCTTAACATACGCTAAATAATAATCAGCTATGGAATGCCAGCATTTCATGGATAAGTTATGGTGCTCTGCAATGTTGTCCAAAGATCCAAGAAAAGAAATTAATAGATTTAGGATCCATTTTCTAGGCCAATGAAGTATACTTTTTATGAATGAGTAGAGGCATTGGAATATCTCTTCTCAAATTCCATAGCAGGACAAAAATATAAACACTAGAAAGTTGGGGGATAAAAATTCACAGAGAATGTTTTTACACGAAAACATGCCAAAAATCCTACAACTTCTTCCTTCACATCTTTCTTTGCAAAAGTGGTATATCAGCTCCCAGTATAAACAAGATCAAATATTGAAATAGGCTGAATGTTATTCCATGTCCAAGAATTCTTTTTAAAAATCTAATTCCTAGCATTGCTGAAATACGCCACTATAAGTATGCTCATACTCCCCACTAAATGTAATTATTAACCTATTAAAGGAAAGGAAAAATAAAAGCATAAGAAAACTCTGTTTTGTTTATTATATTCATTTACACAGCTGTCTATCTCACAATTCTGGTCAATAAATACAAAATTAAAAAACCAACACAATAAGGATAGATCAAAACAAGTAGCAATAACACAATTGTAGTACAATGGTCTTAACTAAAAACGATGGACTCTAGTTCGCCAAACAATATTACTCTCTTTCTATTAGATAGATAGATAGATAGATAGATAGATAGATAGATAGATAGGTAGGTAGGTAGGTAGGTAGGTAGATAGGTAGATAGATAGACAGAGACAGACAGGTAGATTTCACTTATCAGATAGATTAAGTCTTTATTCTAATTACAAAAAATGAGCATTTACACATGTATCCACCACTTGCACTGTACTAAAATGCAAAAGCTCTTTTAAAAAACAAATCTCACTGAGTTTCTTAAGTTAATTATGATTGATTTGCTTATTTGAGTTATATGGAACATGTTACAGCTTAAAGCCACTTTTCTAAAATTTCAGTTTTAAATTGTACTTTTAGTGAGATTTTAATGACAACTACTTGCTATATTAATCCTTTTTATATGACTGTCTGTTATATAACTAGAACAAATTATTAATTAGGAATAGTGTAATTTCTAGATACAGCCACAGCAGGTGGCAGCATTTGGCTGACTTTAACTGATATCAAAAAGGTTAAGCAAGATTCATCTTAGTTAGCACTGGATAAGTCACTACTTGGAAATCACTGTAGTCTGGAATGGGAAGTTAGGAAAAAAATCCCCAAAGAAATATTTATTTGTATATCTTGGTTGAACATTTAGTAAAGATGGGGGAAAATATCTTAACAGCTTCTTTTTGTGCACAGGTAGTCCTTGACTTACAATAAGGTGACCAACCATCCTCCTTTAGGGAGGACAGTCCTCCTTTTATGAGTTCTGTCCTCCCTCGAAAAGTGTCCTCCTACATGTCCTCCTTTTTGATATTTGAAGACTAATCTGCAGGGCTTTTTTTTTTCTCATCGAACGCTCAGAACGGCGTTCCGGCATCTTTTTCTGATGTTTTTTTTTCAACTTTTGCATGAGCTGTGCTACTCCCCCTATTGGCTTTCGAAAGCCAATAGGAATTGCTGCTGAGCGCACCAAAACACCGGGTCGGCAAACTTTGCACATGCAAATTGTCTGCAGCGAAGGCAAATTGGCAGGAACTTTGCACCCCTCCCTGCTACCCAACTACACCATCTCCTAGTTCAGTGATGGCAAACCTTTTAGAGACTGAGTGGCCAAACTGCAACCCAAAACCCACTTATGCATCGTTGAGTGCCGGGTGGGTGTGGCCCATTGGCTGGGTGTGGCCCATTGGCTGGGTGTGGCCAATTGGGTGGACGTGGCTGCGGTGATAACGGCAGACTGGGTGGGACTAAAAAGTTCAATCAATCAATTTCAACTTTGCAAGATCTTTTTTTTCCCGCGAGAAGTTGAAATTGACTGATTGAACCTTTTTTTTTTGCACATGGCGGCAGAGGCCTAAAGCGAAAAGGTTTTATAAAACCCAGCTGAAGGCCTAGGACTGGGGCGATGGTGAGCATGTCCACAGAGAGGGCTCTGAGTGCCACCTCTGGCACCAGTGCCATAGGTTCGTCACCACTGTCCTAGTTAGTTCCGTAGATACCTGGAGGAGACTGGAGCTGTAAGTTTCTCTTGATCTTCGGCTCTGCTAGGGCAATAATGGGTGTGGGCGCAAGAGGCAGGGGCGGCAGGGGTGCTGCGGGTGTGGGTGTGAGGGGCAGCAGTGTCTGGCTGCCCCCCCGTGTTGTGGGAGCCCTGGGACCTTCTCTACACGGGGCTGGGCAGGGTGAGCAGTGGTGCTGGGGGGGCGGCTGCAGGCAGGGTGTGTCAACAGCAGGCTGCCTCCTGGGGCCGGAGCCAGCGCGGCTGGTGCTTTGGGAGCCGCGGGTCCCGCTCTACACGGCGGGGCAGTGGTGCTGGTGGGGCGGCTGCGGGAAGGGGCGCGGCAGGTGGTTATCCTTCCATGGGCCGGCCAGCTTTTACGATATTTTTTTCTTCAATTTATTTGTGTCCTCCTTTTCATTGTAAAAAAGTTGGTCACCTTACTTACAACCATTCATTTAGTGACCATTCAAAGTTAGAATGGCACTGAAAAAAGTGACTTATGACCATTTTTCACACTTATGATTGTTGCAGTATCCCCGTGGTCACATGATCAAAATTCAGATGTTGGGCAACTGATTCATATTTATGACGGTTGCAGTGTCCCTGCATCATGTGATCACTTTTTGCAACCTGCTGACAAGCAAAATCAATGGGGAATCCACATTCACTTAACAACAGTGTTACTATCTTAATCACTGCAGTGATTCACTTAACAACTGTGGCAAGAAAGGTTGTAAAATGAGGCAAAACTCACTGTAACAGATGTCTTATTTAGTAACAGAAATTTTGGGGTCAACTGTGGTCGTAAGTCAAGGACTACCTGTATTTAGCCCAAGTATTCAGTACATTATATACAGTACAACTTATTGCATAGTCTCTTGCAGATGTTTTGTTTTTGTTTGTGTCGTCCCAAAGATATTTATGCAAATATTTTGTCAAGTATAGTACAGACATTTGAGTTCTAGGAGAAGGGTTTGAAATACTTTGAGAGTTGTATCCATTATTATTATCTTGGTATCTTATTAGTTATGTGCCATTTTATTTTTGTTGTATTAGGAGGAAGCAAGAAAAAGAAAAGTAACTTCTGTTTTATGCTTTGTTTTACTTATACATAATTTTACGTATGGAATACATTTCACCATTTCTCTGAATGGAGTTGTGATCTAAAAATATTTCTAGCAGTAACTTAAGAGGGAAAAAATATGTGGTCTGAAAAACTGGAGACCTTAGCTCCTTGTGATTAATTATGAACGATTTGACTTGAAAGACTAGAATTCAAGATTCTGCTGGATCATGGATTCATGGGGCAATTTGACAACCTAGTGGTCTAAGTTGCTTGTTTCCTGTACTGCTTCTACCTGTTTTTTAGGCTAACTTCAGAAGTGTCAGTTCCAGGCTGGTAATAGGCTGGTAATAGGGTCGGGCTGGTCCTTGGTCTGGAATATGGCCACAACAGAACCTGACTACTGCTTCTTCTACTTCTTGCCCTTCCCATTCACGTGCAGAAGGAAGACCAGCCTTGTTTCCTTCCAGGGATTATTTTCACTGATCCCTATACTTTTCCTTTGCTTTCCCAGACAAATGTACACATAGATGCCTTCAACCCTCTTCCCAGATATCTTCCTTGACCCTCATACAGACTTTTCTTTTTTCTCCTTCTGGTATCATCATTGCTTTTATTTTATTTATTTATTTATTTATTTTATTTGGACTTATATGCTGCTCCTCTCCGAAGACTCGGAGCGGCTTACAACATATATAAACAATATTCAATCTAAGTCCAAATTTTAAAAAAAGCATTAAAAATAAAAACACATTCATCATTCACACAACAATCCACAATCATCCCCAGGCCTGCCGGCAAAGATAGGTTTTAAGATTCTTTCGGAAGGCCGGGAGGGTGGGAGAAACGCGGACTTCAGGGGGTAGTTGGTTCCAGAGGGTGGGCGCCACAACAGAGAAGGCCCTCCCCCTAGGGCCCGCCAGACGACATTGTTTCGCTGACGGGACCCGGAGGAGGCCGACCCTGTGCGCTCTCACCGGTCGAAGGGAAGTATGTGGCAGAAGACGGTCCCGTAAGTATCCTGGTCCAGTGCCATGAAGGGCTTTATAGGTAATAACCAACACTTTGAATTGCACTCAGAGACCGATAGGCAAGTCTTTGATTATTATGTTGTAATAATCAAAATAGCAGGGGCAAAGGTTGTTTTCTTTTTTATTTCTATGATCCTCTGTAAATCTATGGATATATAGTATTGTAAGGAAGAGCTGGTAGCACAGCTTCATAGAAACAAATACCAATGTACCTATGAAGAGAAGGGTATTGTGTGCAAGGGGTGGGAAAGGAAGAGGAGATTGCTTCATCTGCTCATTGTCTCCTAAATGTTATTGTTCTTCTGAAGAATATGCAAGAACAATATGCAAAAAATATCACATACCACCTAACACTTATATGATTTATATAGCACTTAATGATATGGGCAGACTAGTTCAGAATACTTACAAAATGTTTCCAATAAACTTTCACCTGCACCTAAGTAATTTTGCAAATACATAGATCTGCCATTTTTGATTCTTCAAACTACATTGCACTTAGGAAGAATGATACACAAATGAGTTGTAACCCTAAAGTAATCATCAAAGACTCCAGAATGATAGTAATTGGGGGTTAGGACTGAAGCACACAGCTTAAAGACTTACTAGAATTTTATTTCAGCTGAGCAGTATGTGCCAGGATTAAATCTGATATACAGAGAAAACAGAGGCAATAAAACAAGAGATGAACCCTGTAGCTTATTTTTAAACCGAACATGAGAATTTCAGGAGAAAATGAATTGTGCCCTTGGCATTTTGTTACCTAGGTGGCATTTGACAAACAACAACATAGCTCCTTTCTGACATAAAAACAAACAGCAGGCCCAGAATTGTTGCAAATGGTCCTGGGCATTCTAAAAGCTGCCCGGGACCAGACAGAGCGGCACCAGCCTTGTGCATATGCGCAAGGCTCGAAGAAAGAAGAACTCTTATTGGTTCACTCTCTCTGGGTTTCAAGCCCTATAAAAAGGCTTGCGTGCCTTTTGCTTTTGCTTGGAGTTGGAGTAGGAGAATAAAGCATTGCTAGTTGTCACCATGTGTCTTCATCATTCGCACGCGAACGAAGGATTTCACACTGGCGACGAAGGTGGGATCCTTTGCAAGCTGAAACAAAAGATTTAAAGACTTACCCTGGAAGTCCTGAAGAGGGGAAGATGGCGTCTGAATCAGCGTCCCAGCCTGCCAGTATAGCGTCGCTGGAGGGTGAGCTCGGCTAAAGGACCCTTTCCCCAAACAGAAGCTTGCAGAGGAAGCGAGTGGTGAAGATCGTAAACTTTATGATGTCGAAGATTGGCCGCTTGACTGATTTCGATGTCTCCCACCCAGAGAGATGGAATTCCTACGTAGCACGGGTGGAGAACTACTTCAGAGTAAATCAGATTAGAGAAGAAGGCCTGAAGGCAGCAACTCTTTTGTGTGCCTGTGGACAAGAAGCTTTTGACATCGCAGAAAATCTGGTGGCCCCTGCACCTCTGGAGTCAGTAACATATGCTGACTTGAAGAAAATGTTGAAGGAACACTTCCAGCCAAAGTTATCTGTCATTGCTTAGAGGCACGAGTTCGAGCAGAGAGACCATAGGCCAGGTGAATCTGCTGCGGACTTTATTGCGGCCTTAAGGCAAGCAGCCAGACCTTGTGAGTTCAAGGATCTGGAAGAGAGGCTGCGAAATCGTTTTGTCTGTGGCTTAAGGAGCAGAGACTTACAACAAAAGATTTTTGCAAAAGATGTTTCCTTCCAAGATGCATTGCAAGAGGTAGCAGCTGAGGAAGCAGCAGGCGGGGCTGTGAAGGCTTTGCGCCTCGCCAGGAATTCTCCAGACACAGCTACCATCCATCAAGAGGATGCTCGAGAAGGATCAGAAGTGGATCCTGAAGAGGAGGTCAACAGACTTCACCAGCCAGCTGAGAGGAGGCAGAAGGGATGTCTGGTCAAGGCCCTAGCATCTCTTCAATACTTCAGGTGCGGAGGATGCAACAAGCGAGCTGATTGCCGGTTCCGCTCCGCCATTTGCCGGGCGTGTGGCAGGCAAGACCACATTGCATCCATCTGTTTGGGTCGCCAGAAGGTTCAACCTCGGGAAGAATTGCTTCAGAAAGGTACCAGGGTCCCCAGCCAACACAGGGTGGGTTTCTGCGCATCGCACAGGAGCAATCTGAGAACAGGGACACACAAGCCCCTTAAGAAGAAACTTTCCATTAACGTAAGGTTGCAAGGGGTTCCCTTACGGATTGAGATGGACACTGGGTCTGCTCTTTCCATTATTTCAATTAATACCTTCAAAAGGATTTGCAGCAGTAATGGCCTTCGAGTTAAACTCAGGCCATCCAATCTAATACTCACTGATTTTCAAAAGTCTATGGTGTGTGTTAAGGGGGAGGCCACCCTTAAGGTACAATATAAAGATTTTGAAGGTTCCCTAGATGTGGTGGTTGTTGGGGGTGAAAGTACAAGTCTTATTGGACTTGATTGGTTCAAGGCTCTGGGAATCCAAGTAACTGGGTTGCACAGCTTGCAAACGCTGGGCCTTGCAGAGGTTTGCAAGGAGTTTGCAGATGTGTTTAGTTCAGAACTGGGATCATACAAGGGGTCTCCCATTTCGCTACAGTTAGACCCAACCATCACGCCCATCAGGGTTAAGCCTAGGAGGGTACCTTTTGCCCTCAAGGGTAAGATAGATGCTGAGCTGGACAAATTGCTTCAGCAGGGCATTTTAGAACCTATGGATTCTAGTCCATAGGAAACCCCCATAGTAACGCCTCTAAAGGCTAATGGGGACATATGTATATGTGCAGACTATAAGCGCACACTGAATAAGGCGCTGTAACAACATGCTTATCCAGTGCCTGTGGTAAGCCACATTCTGGCCTCCCTCAAGGGGGGGCACATTTTTGCGAAACTTGACCTGGCGCAGGCTTATCAACAGCTATCTGTTGATGAGGCAGCTGCAGAGGCCCAGACTATTGTAACTCACAGGGGGGCCTTCAAGGTCAAGAGATTGCAATTTGGGGTAAATGTAGCCCCTGGCATATTCCAAAGTGTCATGGAGAGCACACTTCGAGGTATTCCTACTTCGATGATGTCCTCATTGCTGGGGAGTCATCTCAAAATTTAGCAGAAAGATTAAGGGCTGTCTTGCTTCATTTTCGAAAAGCAGGCCTTAAGCTAAAGCAGGATAAATGCAAGATAGGAATCACTTCCACTGACTTCTTAGGTTTCAGGATTGATGCCCAAGGCATTCACCCTGCTGAAGCTAAACTACAAGCTATTCAATAGGCCCCAAGCCCCAAGTCCAAGAATGAGCTGCAAGCCTTCTTGGGGCTATTAAATTTTTACCATGCATTTCTCCCACATAAAGCTGCAGTGGCAGAGCCGTTACACAGGCTCTTAGACAAGCAGGTTCCATAGCAGTGGACTAAAGTCCATGACAGGAGCTTCAATGAGGTTAAGGCCTTGCTCAGTTCTAATGCTGTTTTAGTGCATTTCAATGAGCAACTGCCTGTTTGCATCGCATGCGATGCATCTCCTTATGGGGTGGGAGCAGTACTTAGCCATCTGAAGGCTGATGGGATACAAGTCCCTGTGGCCTATTATTCAAGGACTCTGTCATCTGCAGAGCAGAATTACGCTCAGATTGACAGAGAAGCCTTGGCCATAGTGGCTAGCATAAAGAAATTTCATGATTTCTTATATGGCCACCACTTCACGGTCTATACAGCCCATAAGCCTCTGTTGGGTTTGTTTACTACTAACAAACAGACACCACATATCATTTCTCCTCATATGCTGAGATGGTCCATTTTCCTGTCAGCATATGACTACACTCTAGTTCACAAACCTGGAAAAGAAATGGGCCATGCAGATGGCCTAAGCAGATTGCCTTTAACTCAGGTAGAAGCTCCTGCTCCTGCCATAAATATTCTTTCCATTTAGGAGTGTCCTGAATCTCCCCTCAATGCTAGGGATGTGGCTGCTGAAACTGCAACTGATCACACGCTTACACGCATGCTGATATGGGTGTGTCAGGATGGCCTGACACGTGTCCAGATGCGACATTTCAAAGTTTTTGGCAAAGGAGACATGCACTGTCTACCTTTAATGGGTGCCTTTTATGGGGTAGCAGGGTAGTCATCCCAGCCTCATTGAGGTCTAGAGTCTTGATCTCTCTGCATGAGGGACATCCTGGCATAATCAGGATGAAAGTGCTTGCGCGCAGCCGTCTTTGGTGGCCTGGGCTTGATAAAGCTATCGAGGCTCAGGTGCACGGTGCCAAGTGTGCCAACAATCACGGCATGAAATGCCTCAGGCCCCTGTACACAAGTGGGAGGAGACACACACCCCTTGGTGAAGGGTACATTTAGATTATGCTGGGCCCTTCCAGGGGCAATTCTTCCTTATCCTTGTGGATAGCCATTTCAAGTGGCTAGAGGTTGTTCCTGTTTCCTTCACTACTACTGCCAGGACTATCCAGGTGTTGAGAGGTATTTTTGCATCACATGGACTTCCAGATGTCCTGGTTTCAGACAATGGCCCTCAATTTACCTCTTCTGAGTTCCAGGCTTTTCTTCAGGCCAACCTGATCTGGCATGCAACGTCAGCTCCCTTCCACCCTTCCACCAACGGGCAAGCTGAAAGGATGGTGCAGACCACCAAGGATGCACTCAAAAGACTAACGTTTGGTACCTGGCATCACAGGTAAGCTGACTTTCTTCTTGCACACCGCACCACACCTTGCACTACCACTGGGAAGAACCCAGCTGAACTCTGCTGGGGTCGCAGACTCATTACTAAATTGGACAGGTTGCACCCAGACTGGGTGGCTTCACAGGTGTTGCAACCGTGGGCACCAAGGAGACTACAGTTGGGTGATCCAGTCTGGACTAGGAACCATGCTCCTGGTCATTTGTGGGTTCCTGCGGTCATCTGTAAGATCTCTGGACCTCTCTCATACGAAGTGACCTTGGGAGATGGCCGCATCCTGTGGCATCACATCGATCAACTGTGCTGGCGGTTGTCCCCTGTGGATTCCGCCCCTGCCTCTACTCTTGGGCAGGAGGGGGCCCAGGAACCACGTCACAATTCAGGTCAACCTTATGAGACACAACCTCACTGTTCCTGGGAAGTACCGCAGGTCGCTAGGGATTTCCCAGGGGAGGTGCAAGGACATCCTCAGAGTTCAGCTATTGCGCCGAACAGGGAGTCATGCGTATCCACAAAAGCTCCAAACAGGAATTCACATGAGACAGGGTTTGCCATTGAGGTGGCTCCTGGCTCTGGCACCTCGGCCACAGAGGACTGGGAGTATTGGGGCACACCTGCAACGCAGGTCACATCCGAGACTGGTCGCGGGCTCGAGGGACTAAGTTCCCTGGAGCCATCCAGAGTAGTTGGGGAATCCTCAGCCAATTCAGAGGGTTGGGGAATTTCAGCTGCTCCCACAGAGCCTGGGAAGAGCTCTGGCAATTCTGCCGGCACTCCTCACCAGGGGTCACCTGCAAAACTTGTGCATAAAAGTCCTGGTTTAGCGAGCCCAACAGACGGGCCGCTAGGCCAGGTGCCCTTAAGAACAAGTCCTGGTCTGCCTAGCCGGGCAGGTGAGCTGACAGGCCAGGCACCCTCCCTAACCTTGCGTAGGTCACAACGGGCTAAGGCCCCTTCTAAACATCTAGGCGAATATGTGAGGTTCTTGTCAGTACAAAGGACCTTACAGGTCTAGGCTTGAGGAGATGGGACCTATGTTGGGTAGAGGATAGACACACGAAGTCCACATTAGAGAGTGGGTTGGTTAGCTAACTCTATTAGTTATAAGAAGGGTGTCTGCATGTGAGCAGACTATTATTTTCTTTTAATTTATTTTATTATTATTGTAAAGAAATTTGGAATTGTGTGTGTTCTATCCAGGAGGGAGGGGTGTTGTGTCCTGGGCCTGATGAGGAAACTCAGCAGGCCCAGAATTGTTGCAAATGGTCCCGGGCATTCTAAAAGCTGCCCGGGACCAGACAGAGCAGCACCAGCCTTGCGCACATGCGCAAGGCGCGAAGAAAGAAAAACTCTTATTGGTTCACTCTGTCTGGGTTTCAAGCCCTATAAAAAGGCCTGCGTGCCTTTTGCTTTTGCTTGGAGTTGGAGTAGGAGAATAAAGCATTGCTAGTTGTCACCATGTGTCTTCATCATTCGCACGCGAACGAAGGATTTAACAGCAAGCAATCTTACTATAGCTAATAATTATGAGGCACTTGGGAAAGGAAAATAATATTGTGGCATAAATCAAGGCAAACAAGTAATTTAGAAAACTATTTTCTTGTCACTCAAGAAGGATGAGGGTAAGACTTTTCACCCTCTGGATGCCTTGTCTTGCACACAAGAGGGAAGTTCATAACATTTCCTAATATGTTTCTTTTTGCTTAGCTCAGGCTGTAATCTTTTATCCACTTCCAAAGGAATAAGATTCACTGAATTTAATAGGCCTTACATGTCTTTTGTTCCTTCTGAGTCTTCATGACTTGCTTCTTAATATAACAACTTGCTTCTTAATATAATTGGGTTTTCATGACATACTACCGTAAACTAAAATGATGGTTGCTTTGGTTTAAGTTTCACTGTGTGTAAGCAGCCAACCAGGTTAGGGGAAGAAACCTGTTCTCAAAAAGAAAGAAAAAAGAGGATGGAGTCTTTCTTATAAACAGGGTGCTCTCCTGTTTCTGTTCCTTTCTATCTCCTGTTGTTTGTCTGCAACCAAGTTAATTAATTGATAGAAAAGTGATGAATGCCTCCATGTAACAAAGTATGTGAGCTTTCCCACACATCTTCTTCAAATACTCATTTGCTCAGCATTCCTCCCATGGGGCTGAGCCATAGCGTTGGGCTGCCTGCAAAGAGATACTTGTTAGGTATTCATCTTTGCCTTGTCTCACCACTCTCCACAACCTGCCCCAGAGTCATGACTGAAGAGGAAAGATAACAAAGTTGGAAGACAAATCACTTTGCCTGTCATGTATTGTATGTGTATAATCTGGACAATACAATTCAAGCACTAAGTCAGAACAAAGGAAGATAGGGATCAATGAGAGGTAAACAGATTTCAGAATGGATGAATAACACTTCAGCTCAGCAGTCTGGAAAAATCCCTTTTGGGCTTCATTAATACAGTATGCATAATTGGAAGATGCTTTATTATATTACTGTATGAGATTGTTTCTCCCATTCATTCATTCATTATTTATTTATTTATTTATTTATTTATTTATTTATTTAGATTTCTATGCCGCCCTATTCCAAGAACTCAGGGCGGCTCACAACATGGATACTAACATGAAGAAATCTGGTATTAAAATACATTGTAAAACCCATTAATTAAAAACCAATCATCCAAAGACAGACATACAAACATACATACACTGGCTGGGGCAAGGTGTTAACTGCCCGAGGCCTGTCGGCAAAGATGGGTCTTCAATAATTTGCGAAAGGCGGAGAGGGTGGGGGCAATACGGATCTCCAGGGGGAGTTGATTCCAGAGGGCCGGGGCCACAACAGAGAAGGCTCTTCCCCTAGGCCCCGCCAGGTGACACTATCTGGCTGACGGGACCTGGAGAAGGCCGACTCTGTGGGTTTCATGGGGCAGCAGACAGTCCCGTAAGTAACCTGGTCCGATGCCATGTAGGACTTTATAGGTCATAACCAACACTTTGAATTGCGTTCGGAGACCAATTGGCAGCCAATGCAGCTCGCAGAGTGATGTTGAAATGTGGGCATTTCTAGGTAGGCCCAATACTGCTCGCGTGGCTGCATTCTGCATTACCTGAAGTCTCCGAACGTTTTTCAAAGGTAGCCCCATGTAGAGAACATTACAGTAGTCGAGCCTCAAGGTGATAAGGGCATGAGTGACTGTGAGAAGAGACTCCCGGTCCAAATAGGGCCGCAACTGGTGCACCAGGTGAACCTGGGCAAATGTCCTCCTTGCCACAGCCGAAAGATGATGTTCCAGATTTAGCTGTGGATCGAGGAGGACACCCAAGTTGCGGACCCTCTCTGAGGGGGTCAAAAACTCCCCCCCCAGGGTGATGGACAGACAGATTGAATTGTCTTTGGGAGGCAAAACCCACAGCCACTCCGTCTTGTCGGGGTTGAGTTTGAGCTTGTTAGCACCCATCCAAACCCTAACAGCCTCCAGACATCGGCACATCATTTCTGCTGCTTCACTGAAGTGACACGAGGTGGAGATGTAAAGCTGGGTATCATCAGCATACTGATGATATCTCACCCCGTGTCGTCGGATGATCTCACCCAGCGGTTTCATGTAAATATTAAACAGCAGAGGGGAGAGGACCGATTCCTGAGGGACCCCACAAGGGAGGAACCTAGGGGTCAACCTCTGACCCCCTGCCAATACCGACTGCGACCGACCAGTGAGGTAGGAGGTGAACCACTGCAAAACAGTGCCCCCAACTCCCAACCCCTCCAGCCGGCGCAGAAGGATACCATGGTTAATGGTATCGAAAGCCTCTGAGAGGTCAAATAGCACCAGGATAGTGGAATGTCCCCTATCCCAGGCCCGCCAGAGATCATCCGTCAGCGTGACCAAAGCAGTTTCCGTGCAGTAGCCGGGCCTGAATCCTGACTGCTGAGGGCCCAGATAATTGGCCTCATCCAAGGACCGTTGGAGCTGAAATGACACCACCTTCTGAACAACCTTCCCTATAAAGGGAAGATTGGAGACAGGACAATAGTTGTTTAACACAGCTAGGTCCAGGGAAGGCTTCTTGAGGAGGGGGTGCACAATTGCAGGGAGCCGGAAAGGACCCCTCCCTCAAAGAGGCATTGACAATCTCCTGAACCCAGCCCCGTGTCACCTCCCTGCTGGCCGAAACCAGCCAGGAGGGGCACGGGTCCAATAAACAGGTGGCGGAATTCACAGCTCCCATGGCCTTGTCCACTTCATCGGGTGCTACCGGGTCAAATTCCTCCCACACAACAGGATCAAGACGAGTCCCTGTCATCTCGACTGACTCATTGTCAGCCAACAGTCAATTCCAATTGGAGTCAAGGTCCATCCGAATCTGGGCGATTTTATCCGTGAAAAACTTATTAAAATCCTCAGCACTACCCTGCAAGAGTTCATCAACCCCCCCCCCCGATTAAGGAGGGAGCGAGTCACCCTAAACAGGGCGGCTGGGCAGGATTCCGCAGATGCAATCAAGGCGGAATGATACGCGCATCTTGCCGCCTTGAGCGCCACCTGATAAGTCTTGATATAAGATCTTAATAGTGTTCAGTCAGATTCAGATTTACTTTTCCTCCATCGCTTCTCTAGGCGTCTCTTCTGGCGCTTCATCCCCCTGAATTACTCAGTAAACCAAGGAGATCTCCTGGGTCTGCTACCACAGAGAGGTCGCAGCGGCGCAATCCGGTCAAGAGCCCCCTTCGCAGCCATATTCCAGGCCATAACCAAGGACTCTGCTGAACTGTGAATGAGAGAATCCGGTATTTCGCCAAGCATCCTCTGAAAACTCTCTGGGTCCATCAGACGTCTGGGGCGGAACCACCTAATCGGTTCCGCCTCCCTGCAGGGGAGGATTGGAGCCTTGAAAACAAGCCTTAGCAGAAAATGATCTGACCATGACACAGGCAAGATTTAGCCATTATTTTATTTTGCAGTCTGTATATAACTTAATGATAAATTGCAATTCAAGACAAATACATTAATCCAATAAAATGTGATGAAATAGGTCAAATAAACAACATTCATATATCGCAGAAGATAATTTTGGAACAATTCATCTGAGTCATTAACTAGCCAATTACAATAAATTTAAATTAAAGATAACTGAGTGAATACTGTTTTGGGTTTCCTTTCTAAAGTTTCTTTATTCTATTAAGGGCTCTAGTTGAATATGACAGGAATTAGGATGATTTAGCAGCAATTTTGCTGTGAAAGAAAAGAAAAAAAATAGGAAGAAATTGATAATTAAAATATTTTCCATCTCTGGGAAGAAAGAGCAAAAGACATTGATCCAACTAAAAAAGGCTCTTCAAGAAACATGTACAGCCACATTGGAATGATATAGTATGAACTTATAAACCAAAAGGCACAGAACTAAAGACATAGAAAGTCTTTGAAAACTCAATATTATTTTGCCTGTCAACACTTGACAGCTGTGATGTAATTATATATTTTACATAGCGTTACCAAACAAATGAAATCACATACACAAACACACATACACACACTACAGATCAACTGATAGCTGAGGTCCTAGACACTGGGAAATCCTGCCAGTGACTGGAAAGTGCTGGACTAAAAGGACTGAGGCACTGATCAGAGCAGCACAAGAATATCAAACTGTTTGATAAGATGGCTTAGCAAGCTCACTTTGGCCCAACCTAAAGAACTTTTAGCAATTGCAGTGAGCAGTGCTACCTTGTCCACTCTTGAATGTAGGGGCCAGCTGTATTTCTGAGGTGGTGCTGTGATCTCCAGGCAAGGACAGTGAGTAAGTGAGAGTGGCCAGGAGGTTTGGGCTGTCCAAAAAGAAGCAAGGAGAGAGTCGAAAAAGAAAAGTAAAATTTGGATAGTTCTAGGTTGGATGGGCCCACCAGATATAATAGATATAAGTTTGAAAAAAAAATACCCATTAACACTGTCAGCTACTATAAGTGGTGAAAATGAAAGGGTGCTTTGCAATTCTATTTTACAAGTAACTTTTTATTTTAATTTAATAAATTTATGCTTAATGGTGTATCACGATACTCTTTATTTCTGACACATTGGAGAATTTTATATTGACAAATGAAAAGGCTTCAGTGTCTGGGCTCTCAACCTAATGACCTGGCTATCATGGAGCCCTTGTGATGATTTGCGTTGGTTTAAAAATATATAAGAATTCAATTCTGTGAAATCAAGAAGCAGGAAAAATTGTCACGATAGAAAGACTAGTAATGGAATGGTGTATAAATATTAGGTGAAAAACTTCTTAGAAGAGTAAAAAAAAAAAGTCTTAGCACTGAAATAATATTACAATCAGTGCCAGAAAAAAAACAGCTCTCTCCCTTGTGGTCAGCCTCTGGAGTTCAGATGGTGAAGACCTTGAAGTGATGATCAATGAGGAGACAGATTGATTTACATAAGAGGAGTTTCTTTAGATGAGCTTTCAGCTTGAGGACTGCAAGAGCCAGCTTTTAAACTTAGTTGAATTAATGCATCAACTAAATCTTGTTTCCCAGATTAAAACATCTAGGAGAGTGATCCTCTCCATCACTCTCTCATTAATTAGTAAACTCATCCTATTCATCAAAATTTATTTCCTTCTGGTTCCAACTGGCCCTGTAACCAGTAACAATTAGAAACAGAAATTAAAATGCTGTCAAACATCAGGTGTCAGACCTCGATTGGTGAGCCAAAAATTTAACGCTGCACTTGGTGTGGCTGTCCAATGCATTTCAGCTAGTCAAGCAAAGGATAGAGTCTTTTTCTGTATCCTAATAACTAGTTACAAACAATTTTCTCAATTTTTCAGTGTTGCCATTTCAAATCGGAAAGAAAAGGTCAGGCAGGTAAAATTTAGAACAAAAGTCTACTAATGTTAGGGTCACCCATTATTCCTGTGACAAGCAATCATTTATAATAATTACTGCAATCATGTATATGTTCAAGACATCATTTGCTTCAGCTTGTATGATTCTTTGAAGAAAGCATCTCGACATTAATGCAGTTAAATTGTTCACCTGCTGGGTAATGTACCGGTGGTGAAAGACCTTTGTGTTAAAATTCTATAGGCCTATTCCAGGAAATAAATCTTTCACATATTTATACAGAAGCAATCATTTTCAACAGTGTGTTTCCAGTACTACTCATTTTTATTAGAAATTGTCAGAAAGAAAGGAGGGGGGAGACAGAAGGAGGGGATGTGTTAAGAAATATATTGAAAAGGTAACTGAGGTTTCTAAATTACATGCGTTAGTGTTTTGCTCCACATGCTAGATTTCTTTCTAGGATTATGAAAATTCTCATAGACTGAAGAAAAAGAAGAAAGTGTCAAAAAGTAATATACCAGTCCAGGTCCTTTGACATTATTTAATGCTTTTCTTCATGGAAAGAAAAAAAAAGGATGAAAAACATGAAAAAGATCCAAGTAGAAGATAATTAGTGGCTTCCCTTGCAGTACAACATTTTGCAAACAAGGCAGGGCAACTGCACAACAGAAATCAGATCTGAAATAATCAGAAATGGCAAGTTCACAATGGATTTGCACCAAGCAATGATAGATTTAATTTAATAATTCATGAGTACTCATATTAAAGTCCCAGCCTTAAAAAAAGATTGAATGATGGCAGTACTTTTCTGAAAAATATGGACTTTCTCCAGTAAGGGAAAATACTGGAAAGAAAAGAAACCACAATTGTCTGAATATCTGTGACAATTGAATGACAATACAGTGCAGTGGGGCTACCTCATAAAACTTGAATAAATGATGTAGTATATGTAATATTTAGTATATAAACAATGTAGAATAAATTATGTAAAATCAAGTCTGGCTCCTGGTGTCTGTGCAGACATAACCATGCAATTTTCTTGGCAAAAGTGTGGAACAGGTTTCATTTCTGTTTTAGATTTTACACAGACACACACACACACACACACACACACACACACTTTTTAGACTAGCTTTGGTGATCTCCCATCCAAATATAAGCCAGATTTCCAAATCCAAAGAAGATTGCTGCAATCTGCTAAAACATCTCACATGATATATCGTGATGTATCGCAACTCTTTTTGCATTGCTGGCAATGGGGTGGGCACAGCCTCAGTATGATGAAACTGGCCCATGGGCCGGCAGTTTGACACCCCTGTTAAGGCAATACATAGCAGTGTATTTCAACAATGGATCTATTGAGAGATATTTGTCATAGATGGATTCAGACATTAATTTTAAGGATCTCCACCTTTATTGAGAGACTAAATGATGTTGTGGAAGAGGAAAAAGCTTTACTGGGTAAAACTGAGTCAGATTTATATATGGTTTAAAAATGACAGCTTTCAAGAAAGACATGGAAAAAGAGCAAATACTGAAGGTATAAATGAAATTGGTTGATATTTTAATAACTAAAAAGAACAAAGATAATGACTAAAAAGGACATCAGATAATTACCTGATCAAATAATTGATCAGAAGAGTTACTTGGAGAACTTCATTGCATTGGATTTTCAAAACATTATTTGGAGGGATTAAAGATTAGGAAAGTAAAGTTTCTGTTTTTTAATGGCTGTGAGTTGCAAAAAAATAACACTGACTATTTAACACCTTTTTAGAAGATCTTTAAATTACCATTAAAAAAACATTAAAAAGACTTCTGGTTTGATGCTGTGGCTGCCGCAGACATTTGAAAGATGAACTCTGTCTTCCACATCTGATTTTGCATCGCTGGGGGACCCTGAAAAGAGTAGAAAGTCACCCTGTAGGGGCGACAAGCATGGAGGGGATCCCCGCTTGATCGCGAGAGGGCAGTAGCCCTCCTCTCGATCCGGGGCAGCCCTCCAAACCAGTGGATGAAAGACCGGCCATAGAAATATGGCTCGTCACTAGGCTGCAGACAGCCGAAGTTAAGTTTACCATCAGGCACCTACAAAGCAGCGCGGATGATCTGAACCTCTGTTCAATCCTAATTATTTTTTCCACCTGCATAAGCTGCCCAATGTATTTTCTCCCCTGTGGAGAGAAGGAAGGGAAATTCTATCCCACCCTCTAAAAACAGCGGCGACTGACTATCCAGGAGAGTTTAAAACGCTAAAAAAATAACTTGATTCTAACTGGATTTTTATCTTTCTAAAATTTGAGGACTCAAAGATTTCTTATTCTTATTGAAGATTTGGGTTCTTATAAAAAAGAAGTAAAATTGAGAAAGGATTATAAAAATTTTGGACTTAAAAAAATCTTAAAAGGTATGGGCGACCTCTTGTGGCTAAACCTGATATTACAACTTGTTATTGCCTAAAAGAGACTTGGCTTGAAGCCCAGACTATAGATAAGACTTCTGCAACCTTGGCAGATATCAGCTGTGAGAAGCCCAGCTGTGTTTTATATTCAGTGACAAAATTATTTTCATTCTCTGATTGTAAAGATTTTAATTTAACACACTACTAAGAGAACATGGAAGAAGATCACGAACAGATTCTTTTTTTGTTGAATGCAATTTATGAAATTATTCTTACAACTACTGATGAAATAAGAAGCTGCAGAAAAGAATGAGATGTCAGCCTAGATATACGAACCCAAACTTTGATTACAACTAAAGAATCAACTACAAAGAATATAATAGAAGAACAATCAAATACTATGATAGAAGATTCAACTGATCAACAAACATAGTTAACGTAAAACCCAGAAAAGGGATTGACAACACTGAAAATGGAAAAGACTTTCTATATAAACCAAAAGAAACCTGAGGATCAAGAAGAACAGACCGAAGGGAAGATAAACATTTCAGGACAGCTACGTTGAGATGGAAAAATAGAGAGACGATTTGTTAGCCCTTCCAAAAAAATGGAGATTGAATGGCTTCTTTTATCTCAAACAACATATATAATAACAGAGGGAGAACTATTTGATGACTTAAAAGCATGGATATGGAAGGCGAGTTGGCAAAGAAAGAAAGCTAGAATAAGGCTGAAGAAAATTGGGATTTTAACTCATTAGTGAGGATTAAAATAGAATATACTCAAATAGACAAGATGTGTACTTTGAATACTAGATTTTGTTATGATCTGAGATAAAGAAAACTTTGGTCATTTAAAACTTGGAAGTATAAATATAAAAAGTTAAATTTGAATATTGATTGGTTTATGAAGGTTGAATGTAAAGGTAATTAAGCTATATATAAGCTAAAATGTACTGGCAAATGTAATAAACAAGTTTTTACTTAGCTGATATAATAAGAACTGTACTAGCTTCAATATGAGATAGTAGACACTAAGAGAAAAAGATAGGAAATATTTGATGTTGAAACAAGGGAAATTTTGGTTACTAAATTTAAGACATTTGGAAATTAATAGAAAATAAGAATGTTACACTGTATTCATTAGATGATGTAAGATGGTGAGAAATAGAATATATTCAAATAGATAAGATGGGTATCTTGAATATTAGACTTTGTGATGAATTGTGATAAAGGGAACTTTGGTCACTTAAAACTTGAAATTATAAATATTAAATTTAAATATTAATGGGAAACTAAAAATTGGGGAAAACTAATTAGGACATTGATTGTCTATAAAGACTGAAGGTTAAAATAACCAGGATATGTATAAGCTAAAATTATTGATAAATGTAAGAATGTTATTTTTATTTAATTGATATAATAAGAATTGTATTAGTTTAAACATGAGACAGTAAATACTAAGGGGAAAAGAGAGGAAATATTTAATGTGGTAGTTTGAGACTTGCACTAAAGATGTTTGTATGTAATTGAATTTTCGATTAACTCAGCCGCCATGCTGCTTTTTAAATACTTAAATGTAAAATTAGAAAATCAATAAAAAATATCATTAAAGCGTTAGGAAGTGGGTTGGTTTGTATTTCAAAAGCCAACAAAGGCATGAAAATGCATCTGTGTTATTTGCATTGGTAGGTTTTCTAGCTCAGGTTTACTCTATGCATCTCACAGGTTCCTGTAATTCTGTTGATCTGTTGAAGATGCACTATTCGCTATTGAAACTCATTAGTGGTGTTTTGTTTCCTAGGCCAGAGGTCCCCAACCATTGGGCCACAGTCCCCTATCAGGCCGTGGCTTATTCGCAACTGGGCCGCATGAGCGGCAAGTTGGTGCATGCACATTCAGCTCAATTTGCGCAACTGGTGTGCAAATGCATGTGTGCGCAACTTGCAGTCAAGCTGCATATCCATGTGCATGTATCCTGGCCCACCACCCGTGCAGCCCATTTCCCTTCTCCCCCCCAGCTGGGCCATCAAGCCACAAAGATTGGGGACTGCTGTCCTAGGGCACCTTTTCCTTCTACTCTCATACCTATATGTAGCATTTTTATCCTGTTAAATAATATTAATGGCATTGGTCAATATTAAGGAAACCATGGCTGATCTAGAAAATTAAGCTATTATACTGTTCTGTCTGGCCCCTCTCAGCTCATTAAAATCCACATAAATATGTCTTTAAGAGGTTTATTTAACACATTTCAAAAGAATTCACTTCAAAGCACGCTGCTGCCATTTTGCTGGCAGAAACAGCCAAGTCTCATGTATTTACATTTAGATTAACACATGCTCCTTCCACACCTTCCAATTAACTCACTCTTTCTTTATCACATTGTCCAAGGCCTCATTATTCTCCCGTAGATTTCCAAAACATCAGAAGACTGAAGTCAAACGCACGGTTCCAGATATCAGGCTACTCCTTGATTAACGTTGCTCGTGACAAAGGCGTAGTCTCTCTGTCCCCTTCTAATATAGTGTCCGATACGTCACTTCCCCCCATTACTTCCTTTTTCCACTTAACTGACACCTTCGTTTATCAAACCTTCGAAATCTCGGATCAAGCCATCTATCTTCTTGATCCAAATCTGACCCCTCACTTTGTGAATCTGACCCAGACTGCCTGTAAATCTCCTCCCTGTCTGGCTCAGCTGCCGGGAGGGGAAAATACCCAGAGGGGCCTGGCTGCTCTTCCTCGGCTGCCGGGAGGGGAAAACACCCAGAGGGGCCTGGCTGCTGATCCTCATCATCTGATACTTCCCAAGCTGGTCTAGGGACACTCACAACATATACAATCTGTAACAATAATTGTATTATTTCCAGCATCCAGTCTCTTATACAGTAGCCAATCAGATGCCCTTTGGCAATCTGGATGTGGGAACAGAAGATAAACTAATAGATTCTACTAAAAATGGAGGAAATTTCCCATTGCTGCTGTTCTCATGCAATTGGTGTTATTCTTGGTTTTACTATGATTATGATGGCAGTACAGGCAGCCCTCGACTTACAACCACAATGGAGCCCAAAATTTCTGTTGCTAAGTGATACATTTGTTACATGAATTTTGCCTCATTTTACAACCTTTCTTGCTATAGTTTTAAGTGAATCACTTAAAGTTAGTAACATAATTGTTAAGTAAATCTGGCTTTCCCATTGACTTTGCTTGTCAGAAAGTCACATGCCCCCAGGATGCTGCAATAAATATGAGTCAGTTGACAAGCATCTGAATTTTGATCATGTGATCATGGGGATGCTGCAATGGTCATAAGTATGAAAAATGGTCATAGTTCACTTTTTTCAGTGCCGTTGTAACATTGAACAGTCACTGAATAAACTGTTTTAAGTCAAGGACTACCTGTAAATAGCCATGATTTACGCCCTTATGTCTTGCTCTGCAGCTTGTTTGGTAATAAAGTCTATTAAATGAAGAATTGTTTTTAAAAAGGTTGGTTGAGACCATCTGTGTCTCCAGAAACATTGTGCAATCAGCTGAAATCCAAAATAAACTTGGCAATAAAGATTTTCTGCTAGATCCTACCAGCCACTAACCCGATGCCTTCATTGCATTAAAAAACAACAACACATAAATCAGTAATATAGCAAAAAAAAAAAAAGAAAAGAAAAAATAGCTCTGCCTTTCTTGTCTCTGAGGTCTCACTAGATAATTTTATTCCTCTTGCCACAACTATTTTAAAATGCTATTGGATAGATTTAAAATGAAAATATGTGCAGGAAGAAGAGGCGGAAGTTAGAATTGGTGGTATTACGCACAGTTTAGAAGCAGAAATTCTTCCATGCTTTTAATTTTCCCCACAGACAGTTTCGCTTATCAGAATCACCTGTCACTATGCAAGAACTGCCCTAATAAACAAAAGTTTAAAGCACGGTCAGTATCACCTTCTCTGCAGATTAGAATGAGCCTCAGAAGATTTTAGGCAGGGTTTAGAGGGAAAAGGAGCTATAACTCTGCTACATATACATGGTACCAAAAATGTTTCTCATACAGTACTGTAAAACAAAAGGAATGATAATGCACATCAAGATATTGTTCTTGTTGATTTGGGAGCAGAGAGAAATCTTGGATATCAAAATGTGTCACAAAAATGTTCATTTGCTTCCTTTTTTACTATCTTTAAGGTGTTTTCTATAAATGATAGAACCACAATTATCAAGATTCCTAGCCAGAATACTTCACAAACAACATGCAAGCGTCCTTTAGTAGTGCAGAGACTATAGATATTTCACGAATGAGCAACTCATCACCAAGTAGGTTGATATCCAGCAGGAGTATGTAAGAAGAACAGCAATTGGAAGCAAAATAGAGACAGAGAGATATTTAAAAGGAAGAGGAAAAAGTAACCATTTCTAAATGGAACTATCTAGAACAGGGGTGTCAAACTGCTGGCCTGCCGGCTGGATGTATCATAGCGAAACCACACCCACCCTTTTGCCGACAATGGCAAAAAAGTTGTGATACATCACGACATGTCATGTGACGTTGCGAGTTTGACACCCCTGATCTAGAACAAGAAGGCTCAAGAAGTGGTCATCATTCGTAGCAGAAGACATTTCCTGGTTTGGAATTTACTGCCTTATGCTTCCAATAAGTTGTGCTGTATATCACATTTGCCTTGTTTATAATGTATAAGAAAACAGTGTGATTAAAACCTAGAATTTGTTTCTTCATGGGTTACTCCTGCCAATGGAAGAAAGAAAATTGATTCTCCAATCTTTTTTTATGGCCCTTGGTGTCCCTCATTGCCTACTTCAGCGGTTCTCAACCTTTCCGGAGCTCGACCCCGGCCCGCATCGCGTAAAAAATAATAAAAAAAATGGCGGGCCCGCACCGCACATGTGCAGTGCGACGGGGCGCATCGCGCATGCGCGGCACAACAGCCCACATCGCGATAGGGAAAAAAATGGCCGACCCAAAAAAATGGCCGACCAAAAAAAAATGGCAGACTGCGGTGATTGGCGACCCCCGTGAAATGGTCGTTCAACCCCAAATGGGGTCGCAACCCACAGGTTGAGAACCGCTGGCCTACTTTGAAATAATAAATACATTTCAAGAAGGAAATTTATGAAAATTTCCTGTCTCTCCATTTCTACTTCTGGGATGCAAATATATATTTTATTTAGGGTTTTTCAAGTTGATAATATTCTTCATTCTTGCAATTCTTATAAAAAGTCCATTGAACATTTATGCCCTTAAACTGTTTTTTTTTTTACCAGCTAGCCTTGGTTTTCTATTTCAGAAGTTGTTAAATGACAGCTTGCATTACATCAATTCATCTCAAATTAAAACATAAGAGTCAAATGTGTTTAACACTACTGGGGCATTTGCAGTAAATGCTTTGTGGATTTGTCAACTTTCACAGCAAGTTGTTTCTAAATCTCTTTAGTGTTGCTATGGAAACTGCAAAAAATGGCAGTTAGTTGTAAATTACACACCAAGCCCACTGTTGGTTTTTTGTTTTTAGTTTTGCTCTTTCTTTACAAGACTTAGCAGGTGTCTTGATTGGGCTTATCTTTGAAAATTATAGTTGCTTAACTATTTCCAACAACCATGCATAGCTCAAAACTTTTTAAAGAAAAGCTTCTGTTGTTTGGATAAATTACTCTCTCATCTTTTCTCCTCAGTAATTTGCACTATTAAATTTTAGAGTCCCAGCATGGACATAAATACATGAAGGAAATTAACATCTAAGTCCTTCAAATCTGGTTAAGCTTAAGAATCTCAAGTATAACTCTTCCTTGCTGGTATTACCTTTCAAGAAAAAAAAATTGGAAGACTTCCCAAATAAATTTGCTTTCTCCAATTATTTTAAAGATTTTTTTTAGCAAACTGATCCTTTGTGTTTACATTAAAATCTTTAAACACTCTTTAGAATATGTAAACATTCTACATAAAATCCCTCATATCACCATCTAGAGGCATTTTAATAAAAATAATCCATGAAAAAGGTAAGCAGCACCATTACAACAATATAAAAGCATGAAACTTGAATCATAGCATGCTAAACCAGCTAGCCAAAGGTAACTGGTGACAGACTCTTGCAGTTGTATATTGAGTTGTGAGGTTTCAAGAATATTTGATGGATTAAGTAAAGCTTAAGTGCACTTTTTCATAGCTACATTAATGCATTCCTTCCATCATTCCTTTTCAACAGAAATCCAGTCAACACTATTGTGGAAAAATGCCCATTTACATTGGGAACCAAGCATTTGGAGATAAATGAAAGGAGGTTTTTTTTTTTATTGTCTTTTAGATAACCTTCCAGGAGCAGCACACAATGACCTTAATAGGAGAACACATGGCTAGAAATTCCCATAATGCAGTCTTTTTTAACCAGAACAATGCAATTGATTTTTGTTTGTGTTTTACAAATATTTTGACAAGACCAACTTTTCTTTTTGTGAGTAACTGTAATGAAAGACAATAATTCCCTCTAACTATTTCAGTTCAATGAATCTCACAAAGTAATTTTATATGTTTGCTGCCAGACACATGTTTGGCAATACTATAGAAACAGAAATTGCTGAAAAATGACTACTACTTGGGATATTCAAAACCTTAGATTAATAATAAATTCATTTATCTATTATTGGCTCCCAAGCAGATGTTTGGAATTCTTCTTTGATTTGAAAGTAAAATATAATTAGTTTTGTGGAGTACTTAAGCAGAAAAATCAATCAGATAAGCTCAGGTCTGATTTTTCTGTACACACACACACACATATATACATAGAGCATTAGGTATATATAAGAAATTATTATGATGCAATATTAGTGGGATAGCCTGATGTCTGAGCAGTAGGCTAGGCTGGAAAATCAGAAAAATGTTTCTTTAAAAAGCAATGGGAAAGTAGTTTCATACATATACCAAGAAAATTACCATGACATATCCATTGTAGGAAGTGAACACATCTACAGGAAGTCTTTATCTTTAAACTTGCAACATCATAATCAATCTATGGCTCTCTTCATACAACATGCAAGCCAAGCAAAAGACAATGTGATTTATTGTGTTATGCAAATCCACCTAATCTGTTGTGTGAACACTACCTACAAGTCAACAGCAACATATTATATTAGACAAACCATGCTTTGTTTCCATTATGGTTCATTAGACCATTTATTAATAATCATACCATCTGTACAACTCCAAAATATGTGTTCTCCCTGTTACATCACTCAGCTGCTTGCCACATTGTATATTGTATCTAATATTGTTATCTATTTTGACTCCTTGAAATAATTTCTCAGGATTATTTGTATACATCTATTTTTTAAATAGTGAGCAGTGAGATTTTATTTTATTTTGTGTATATAAGATGTAAAGGGGTGTTGGTGAAAAAATTGACAACTGTGGCAATTATGCATGAACAGTGGTCTGAGCAAGCTCTCAAAATGACAAACAGAAGAATGTCTAATTTTTAATAATTAATACCACCCCCTACAGAACGTCTGGTCAGTTTGACATCTTAATTTCAGTAACATCATTGATTTGCTATATGGTATCATCTGTTCCTTTTTATTATTTATTGCATTTAAATAAATCACTGTGTGTGACTGATAATTAGGTAATGTCACCAGAGATGGGAGGATTAGGATACATTTAAGTGCAAAACAGAAATGTCAAATTTTAGTCAAGATCTATTGTGTGCCTTGTTAGGAACAAAAATGAAAAATTGCACTGCCCCAAATACGGCAGGTGGTTTTCCATCAGATTTTGAGAAGATTGGTTTGGAGGGCAGCTGGAGTCCAATATCTCATTTCTACATTGACATTGTCACAAGAAATCTTTCTAATGCATTTAAGATTAAGCCCTGTTAGTCTTGACTTGCCTTGTTTCATAATTCGATTTGCCAGTTTATCCTCCATTTTTCAATGAAAAGCTACTCTTCTCCCTGAGTTTTAGCAACTTGCCTTGGTTTGCCTTACCCAAAATAAAATTAAATATCATTAAAAATAAAATCAATAATAGTATAATACATATGAAATATTTTATTGCATAGTTATATACTGCATAAAGTTTAACATAAAATCAAGTTTCCTCGACAAAATTAGCTGCCTCATTGCTAATTTCCAATTATCAAAAATTATAACATAGTACAAATCTTCAGGGGACTCACCGGTTATTATTATTCCCTTATAAAAGATGTCCATTTTTCCTCCACTACTTGCGCTTCTCTACTCATTTACCCATTCATATTAGGATGTGTCCTTTGAGCTTATGTCTTGAAAGCTCCTTTCTGTTCTTCCTGGATAAGAATCTTAAAGGGGGAAGTGAAAAGTCATCTAAAAACCTACTCATTGTATTTTGGGTACCAATTGTCGTAATGGTTGAAAATAAAAGTAATAACTGGTCTGTATATGCTAGTCATAGAAGAATTGATTTTATTCCCAGACCCAGCAAAAGCAAAGTTGACAGTCAGCGAGTTTGTGTGTCTGTGCATGAGTGTCTGTGCATGTATGTTGTAAGAATCTTGTTCTGGAATTCCATACATGTCTGCTCCAAAGATAAACAGTGAGCAAACTTGTCAATAATGACTGATCAACTTTCTTCACTTCTAATGTCAGTTGTTTAACATGTTTTATTTGAGCCCGGATTTGCCTGTATATCTGGCACTATTAAACAGAGAATTTTTTTTTTTAATGAGCTTTGCCTGTTCACAAAGTTTCAACCATTATCTGCAGAGGAGGGAAAAGGTCAGCAGATTGTATTCACCCATAATTTGTACAACTGTGTTTAGACTAGTAATCTCACAAAGATTCATTTTGTTTTTAAAAAAAATTCCACACTAAAACAGCACTGTGCCAGGATTACAAAGTTAGCCATACAGCTGGGAATTCTGGGAGTTAAAGTCGTAACACATTTGGAAGATAGCAAATTTACATATCAACAATACTTGCCATTGTAGGAGGGGAGGTGTGTTAATTATGGTGGCAAAAAGAAAAATCAGGGATCTGGTAATACTTGTTCTGATTTTATTAAAAGGTATAACTTTTGGGCTGACATGAACTGCAGTTAACAAAAGCATACTTCTTTTTAATAAAATACATTAGTTAGAACCCTTTTTTGTTCGCTTTTAGGCTTTTTTGTTCACTTGCTATCTACCATGGATCTGAAGGCATAGGTGTTCTCAGGGGAGGATCAAGATGGCTGGTATACCATCTTAATCAAAACCATGTCCCTTTTATACATGAATGTCAAGCTGTTGGATTTTGTTCACAGACCACCATCTTGCAGATTTTGACTGCCTTGTAGACCCTGCTGCTTTGTAGACACTGCTGCCTAAAGATAGAAATCCTTCACATACTATTCTTTTGATCTTCTTTTATGCTGTTTTTATCTATTTTCCAGAATATCTTCCTTGGGCAGGAAGTTGGACTAGAGCAGTGATGGCGAACCTTTTAGAGACTGAGTGCCCAAACTGCAACCCAAACCCCACTTATTTATCGCCTGGTGCCAGGTGGGCGTGGCCCGCTGGGTGGGCATGGCTGTGGTGGTCATGGCAGATTGGGTGGGAGTGGCCAAGGTGGGTATGATCACCTCGATATTGCTTGTGGGGAGGGACACCTGTGGGGACCGGACAGGGTTGGGGGAGATCCAGGGGGTCTCTGCCAGGTGGAGCGGTGGGCAGGAGGCTCATCCTGCGGGGTGAGGCGAGGCAAGGCGAGGCAGGGTGGGGGTGCCATTGTCACAGGACAAGGTGTTGCAGGGGCAGAAGCGGCTGCTGCCTGACACCATCGACCTCTGCACATAGAGGCCAGAGAGCGCATGGGTGCTGGGATGCATCCAGCCATGTGGGACTTCGGCAAGTTAGTGGTGGCTGGTTGAAGAGGGATGGTTGCCATCTCCAGGGCATGGCCTGTGTGCCCACAGTGAGGGCTCTGAGTGTCGCCTCTGGCACGCGTGCCATAGGTTTGCCACCACTGGACTAGAGGATCTCACAGGTCCCTTCCATCCTTATGATTCTATGATTCTAAACTGGCTACTGACATAGCTTCTTACTGAGAAGTTACCCCCTAAAATTTGTTCCTATCCATTTCGTGACACTATGGTGGTAGTTGACTGGAGAAGTGGGGAACCCAGTGCGGTATAATAGCTAAGGTTTTATATTAACACTAAAGGGACCCAAGTATTAGTTTATCCTCTGTTATAGAAACTCACTAGGTGACTTTGGGCCAGTCACTTGCCCAATCCAACTTACCTAATGGCTGAAATTGGGGGCAGGGATAGGGAAGATAAAAGACTACATAGATTGCCTTGAATTCCTGAACAAAAGAAATAGTATATAAATTTAACAAATAAGTAAATAAATAATAAGAGTATAATCAATCTAAGCAGAAAAGATGGTTATATACCTTCATTTTGGACATTTTACGAATATGTGGAGCCCCCTCCTTTCATTGCTGATAGTACAATCCTCAATATATTGCCTAAGAGGAAACACCATAGATTCAGTGAGGTGAGCTGCTAATTAGCTTGTATCAGCCATAGTTTTTCAAGTACAGAAAGTTCTGTTTTTTGTAACAGGAAACTTTAATGTTAGTTTTTATAAATATTTGACTTTCCTGTCTAGAAAACAGTAATTGTTTTCCTCTGGAATCAAGACTCTTTCCCCCTGTAAGGGATATAGAGGACATCTCTTAGTCTGGAAAGTGTCATTTCTCAATATTGTTAGTATGAAATGTAAATAAGCCATCTTCTACTGGAACAGAGGGCTAGCCATGCCAGCCTATGAAGAGACACAATTAATCTTAAAAGACTAACAGTTTGAGGGGAATACAGGTCACTTTATTAGAGTCATGAAGTTGTGAGGTCATATATACAACTACGTGCTTGGCAGGGATAAACAATGAAGCCAGAAGAAAATTAAATACTGAAAGTACATATTGAGGCTACTGCATTATTAATAACTGTTATTCTCAAAACAGGTGTTGGTTTGAACCAGAGACCATGTTAATCATTGACAAACTAGACTTTTGTATGATTTTTTTTAAAACCCTTTTTCTGATTCACATGCACAATGAAGAGTTCTTGGATTGGACAGGAGAAATGCTTGTGGAAAGAAAATGAATAAAAAAAAAGTCTGTCCCAGAAAACTAGGCTGTTAGGAGGGGATACTTTCAATATGTAACAGAAAAGAAGTTCTCATTGGAAAGAAAAATTACAAGAAAGAAATCTAAAGACATCTCAAAGGCTCATGTACATGATCTGTAGAATGAATGAGATCGTTAATAGCAAACCTAATATATATGAGAGTATTCCCAGGGGTAATAGAAATTTCATGAAAACTAATTTTCCAGGGTCACTCAGTAATAAGCAAAAATCAGGCAGAAGGAAATGTTTAAAATAACAGGAGCTTTTCATCTTCAAGAAGAAAGTGGGAAAGTGTGTCAGTAAGTACTACAGAATACAGATTTGCAATAGGGAAAAATTATTATAAATTTCATAGAGATAAGGAGTCTTGCTAAGAAAGATTCTTGAGAACACTTAATGAACTATGTTTTACTAGTTTGCATTTAACAATATACTTTACAGCATTAAGGAAATTGGTTAAAATGATTTTCATAATTTCAACACCCTCTTCAATGTGATAGTTTTTATTCAAAATAAAACAATCTCTAACCATTATATTGTATTGCACCTGGAATGAATCTGTATTCTATATATACCTCTAGTTGGCTTACAAAGTAGTCTTAGATCAGAGATCCTAATCCATGCTTGGATTTTATTTGTTGTATATTAGCTAAAATGTCCCCATATTGTTCCGTGTTTTATTTTTCCATTAGCAGAAGTTGCTAATGTGGCATTGGTACAACTGAGGTTGGTTGTCTCAACTTGCATTTTTTTTGTTTTGCCAAAATGCTTACACAAAAGCCTTGTTCGATTATGCTTCTCGGAGGAGGTCAATATTCATGGCTCCCTCTATGAATGTCCATGCATATGGAAGATTGCAATTTGGCACGTAAGAGAAATGTATAGTAAAGAAAAAGACTGAAGTATAAAAGTAAAGAAAAGACAAAAAATAAATTTCATTCCTATTTGAGGTCATAGAGCACATAAACATTTAGCACTTAAGCTGATCCTTTTTTCACTTACGGCAACTTAAATCTAAAAGAAAAAAACATAATTGTGTGCAAAGATTGCATGGCTATCATATTCACCTATTGGAGAGCTGCCCTGCTGCAGTGCTCTCATATATATATATGAATATATATACCTGTATGTGTGTGTTCCAGATATTTTATATATAATTTTACCTAAATGATATTAACCTACGCTCACACAACAGCCACATTTAAAATAAAAAAAATCCTTTCTTGCCAGTTCTTTTACACTCAATTAACTAGCTTTTCTTCTTCATTAGTGCTAAAACAGCACACTATCTAAGAGCTTTACCTAGTATGAAAAAGGTTACTGATTTGGAACTCCGAAGTTTTTTAAATTAGTATTCCTTCACTTTGAAACTCTTGTACTTCAAGGGAACTGAAAAGATAATGGAACAATGGAACCTTCTTTGTTAAGTCCTCAGCTACTTAAGAAAAGCAAACTAACCAAGTGAAACAAATAGTAATTTTAAAAAAGCACTGTTTATTCCCTAAGGAAGTAGCATTGTATGTATGCATGTATGTATGTTATTTGATCACCGAGAAGCTATTTAGTTATAAGAAATTTGAAAAAGGAAAAGTATATGAAATTTAAATGATACAAGGGATATGTACAGTAAATAAAATTTCTCTTAGACCTTTTACAGGATTAGATGGTTGATTTCTGGAAGTCTTCCGTCTACCCCATCTCCCTTGGTAGTCAGCAAGATTCAAGCAAGATTTTCCTATGTACATATAATATACTTCAACATTTTAAATACCTGATACTTGTTACTTGCTTAGTTTTTCTTCAATGAAATAAGAAACATACTGAGACATATTGCAGATAGTCCTTGTTTAACAACCATGATTGGGACCTGCAATTCACTAAATAAGGAGTCAAGTGACCACAACTTTTACTTCCAGCTTCTTCACTGACTTTGCATGTCGACAGCTGGTTGTACAGTGGGCAAATGGCAATCATGTGATTATGGGATGCTGTGATATATATTTGAACAGAAAGTTAGAGAGAATGTAAATATAAGAGACACAATCCAACCCCCCAGGTGATTATGTGTTCAAATAAAGAATATATATATAAATAATATACAAAGATTATACTTTGTTGAAAGTTTTACTTGAATTTACAATATGGGGAAGCACTGCATGCCAAACATGTTCATAAATTTTTAGAGAAAGGGATAAAAGTAGAAAAAAAAACTTTTTGCTATCTGTAATAAGGCTGAATAAGCATTTCAACTGTATGAATTACATCTCAAAACAGCAAGCAGTTTGCTATAATTTATCAAAAATATGTTTAGAGCAATTTAAAAGGGAAGATCCTGTTGCCCAGATTTAATAATTATAAAGTAGATTGACTGAAGAAAAGAAACTCAGAATAAGTCAATCAATAATTCTGAAACTCTTCTGGAGCTTAATTGCTCCAAATTTCAAAAACAAGATGCTGTACCTTAGAAGCAATATTTGAAGTTTTCTACTTCTTCATAGTTTTGTTCATGCTGTTTAAGATGTCCTTTTCCAACATGGTACTTTCAATCAGTCTCTGTAGTCTACCACAGAGGCCCCCAACCTTTTGGGCACCAGGGACCGGTTCCGTGGAGATAGGTTTTTCCGCAGACCAGAGGGTGTATGGTTTTGTGTGCTGCCTGCATCTTGTGGATGGGACTTCGCTTGTTTGTGCAGACTGGTTGCTGGCATGCTATGGCCTGGTACTGGTTCACAGACCGTGGGTTGGGGACCCCTGGTCTACCATATATGAAGGGTAGCAAATTGGAAAATGACGGTTTGATGTTGCAATTGTTATCCTTGTGTTGATCTTAAGCACCCATGTTTTAATTAGTAGCAAACAGCCATTGCTAAAGTGATCCATCATAGTTTGTAACTTCAGAGTAAACATCTTTGCTCCTGAAATTAAATAGCACATGGGAATCTTTCACAAATTTGATTTGTGCAATGCATGGATTTTGTTCATGTGGAATAAACTGTGAAAGACTGCTATTTTTAGTTTCATGGCACTTTTCTGGCCAGTTTTAGCTTTGACGTTTGCAATTCAGAGTGATTTAAGCCAAAATGGAAAATGTCTAATACTCATTTCCACTTTCCAAGATCTCCAAATTGAGCTTGGATGTAAAAACTGCTTCCTTGTTTATTATTTCTTGTTTAACCAAAAGCTGTTGTTTCCTCTGCAGTTTAACTAGCATCTGGCACCAGCACATCCCTACATATTTGCAAAAAACAAGTAAAACACATGTCCTTCAGTTGCATGTCTTTGATCCTTTACCCATTGGGAGATGGTAGAAAATAATATCGACATAAAATTTGCAGCTCCCCATCGCTGATTCCTATCCTGACTCTGTTGCACAGGAATGCCAAGTGGGGCTGTCCTACTCTTTACCAACATCATTTATGATGTGAAAAGTGATCAGGGTTTGATTTTGCTGTAGTCCTTGTTTAGCACTGCACCAGTTGGAAGAAAAAATATTATTATTTGTTAAATTTATTAAACCCATCTCGCTGTGGGGCTACTGTAGGTGGTCAATTCCATGTTGTAATTCAGTAGGAATGGAAAGATATAGGATCTGACAAGGCTTAGGCTTCTCTCAATTGTTCTCTGTGCCTCTCCTTTTACACTCCTTCTGTTACAACACAAGTTGACTAAAGTGTAAAAAACACCCACAGGAATCACAAAGAGAGAGTCAAGTCATTGGCAGAAATTTTCAAGGGAGAGCACTTCTTGCTACTACATAGTCAGAAGAAAGGCACCAGATCACAATGCAGCATCCTTCCAGGATAATCCTGTGGGGTAAGGTAATGGTTTCTCCCAGAAATGATTGCACTTTTTAGATTTCTTTTTAAAAGTGCAGTCATTTATGGGAGGAAACATTGCCTTGCTCCACACAATTACCCTGAAAGGATCCTGTTGTGTACTGAGCCTGCAAAAGCAGGCTCGGGACGTTGCATTGGTCCCCGGCATTCCAAAGCTGCCCGGGACCAGACTGAGCAGCGCTGGCCTTGTGCGCATGCGCAAGGCGCAAAAACGCTCTGTTACTGTTGCTTGTCATTGTATGGGTTTCTGGCCTTATAAAGGGGCCTGCGAGCCTTTTGTTTTTGTTCGGGTGTTGTTAGAAGAAGAATAAAGAGCTGTTTAACATCGCCATGTGTCTTCATCATTCGCACGCGAACAAAGTACTTAACACTGGCGACGAAGGTGGGATCCTTTGCAAGCTGAAGAAAAAGCTTTAAGGACTTATCCAGGAAGTCGTGAAGAGGGGAAGACGGCTTCTGAATCAGCATCCCAGCCTGCCAGTATAGTGTCGCTGGAGGGTGAGCTTGGCTAAAGGACCTTTTCCCCAATAGCAGTTTGCAGAGGAGCGAGTGGTGAAAGTCGCAATAGTATGATGGCGAACATTGGCCGTTTGTCTGATTTTGATGTCTCACACCCAGAGAGATGGAATTCCTACGTTGCAAGGGTGGAGAATTACTTCAGAGTAAATCAAATTAGAGAAAATGGCTTGAAGGCTGCAACTATTTTGTATGTCTGTGTACAGGAAGCTTTTGAAATCGCAGAGAATCTGGTGGCCCCTGCACCTCTGGAGTCAGTAACATATACTGACTTGAAGAAAATGTTAAAGGAACACTTCCAGCCAAAGTTATTTATTATTGCTTGGAGGCACGCATTCGAGCAGAGAGACCAGAGGCCGGGTGAATCTGCTGCGGATTTTATTGCGGCCTTAAGGCAAGCAGCCACACCTTGTGAGTTCAAGGATCTGAAAGAGAGGCTGCGAGATCGCTTTGTCTGCAGTTTAAGGAACAGAGACTTACAACAGAAGATTTTTGCAAAAGAAGATGTCTCTTTCCAAGACGCGCTACGAGAGGTGACAGCTGAAGGCTGTAGGAGAAAGGGCGAAGAGCTGTGAGTGTGGGTTGAGATCCTCTGAAAACCCCCTGAAAAAACGTTCGGGGGGGAAGAAAGAGGATTCCCCGTGAGCTCACAATAGCTCCAGCCTGGCACAGCATCTGTCAGCTGACAGACCAAGATGCTGAGACCAGCCACCACTCGAGGAAAACATTTCAAAGAAGCACAGAGATTGACAGACTGAACGCAGGAGCTTAAAAAGCAAGTATTTCTTATATTTTACCTCGGATCAAATAAGTTCACAATAGGCAAGATGCACCCAAGATGGCGACCGCTTTTAATTTAAAGTGATAGCTACTGGAAGAGGAAGGCGAAGGAGAAACTGTAATGTGAAAGAGACCTCTAGAGGGCAGCAGAGACGCATAACTTAAAAACTTTGCAAAATAAACCTAAGGAGCTACCGGAAGAGGAAGGCGAAGGAGAAGCTGTAATGTGAAAGAGACCTCTAGAGGGCAGCAGAGACGCATAACTTAAAAAACTTTGCAAAATAAACCTAAGGATGTATATAAGCTCTCCAGAAATGACGATGAAAGAATTAACAGATGCAATGTCAACAACTTTTGAAAAAATAAGGAGAAAGATGGACATGATAATAGACATATATGAGAAAAGGTGGGAAGAAAGGACGAGGACGTTGGAGGCAGTGGAACAAAGCAGAGAAGTGGAGAAGATGGTGGAAGATCAAAGCAAAGCAGTTATTGAGGACTTGGGCCAAACTGGAGAAACAGTACAAACGCACAGTGGGAAAATGAGAGAAGATACTGGGAGAAATTCGAAGAGGGTCTGGGAAGGGGTTGAAGAAAAGATGGAAGAGGTAGAGAGACAAGAAGAGAGACAACTTACTGAAATGAAAAGTGAAGTGCAAAACCGCTCAACTATGATGTACCATCGCCAGATGATGACAGCAATTAGGGGCAAGAGACTGGAAAAATCCCCAAATGAGAAACAAGGGACATTGCAAGCAATAAAGAGAGACTTGTTACTTGGAAGGGAAGCTGTGTTATGGAAATCCACCTGGCAGAGGAAGAAACCCAGAATTCGACTGAAAAGAAGAGAAACTTAATATTTTATGCAAGGAATTAAAGGCAAAGAATTATGGACTGATTTAAGGACTAAGTGTAAGAGCAAGAGACATGAGAGGGTGATTAATGGAAGGTATATATTAAATAGACTAAGAATGTACGACATGAAAATTATTAACTTTAATAAGAAGACTTATTTGTTTGATGTACAATGGATAGATCTGAAAAGAAGTGAAACTTAAAATTTTTAAAATGTAGTTGGCTTATAGTTAAACTTTGATATACGGAGTGAAGAAGGTCTACAAATTTAAAATGATTGTATTAAGTTGAATGGCTTTAACTTGAATTTTTTTCTATGTTTGCATGTACAAATGGATATCTAATAATAAAAAAATTTAAAAAAAGAAAAGAAAAGAAATGGGTCATGCAGATGGCCTGAGCAGATTACCCCTGAATCAATTCTACCCCTCCACGGTATGCTAGCTTGGACTTAGAGGGTCCAGCCAGCCAGCAGCAGGGTGGGTCAACCGGGTATTCGGGGCAGCAAAATCCTGGCCTGCCTAGCCTGGTGGCAAGCGGTTAGGCCAGGCAATCTCTCCAGACCTTAGAAGGTCGCAGCGGGCCACCTGCCCACCCAAACATCTGAGAGAATTTGTGAAGTTGCTGTCAAGTTATGAAGGTTCTGTTCATGAAGGCTCTGAATAAAGGGAGTAACTCGTGGTAGATTATTTGTATTTTTTTTATTTTGGATACATTATTGTATTACTAAAGATTGAAGGGGGTTGCCTGAGGGTAGACTCGAGAATTTCACACTCCTTGCATTTGATTATTGAAACTGTATGATACTCTTCCTAATGAATGGCGTACATGTGTGTGCGCAAGGTATGTTCCATCTAGGGGGGAGGGGTGTTGCATTGGTCCTGGGCATTCCAAAGCTGCCCGGGACCAGACTGAGTGGTGCTGGCCTTGTGCGCATGCGCAAGGCGCGAAAACACTCTGTTGCTGTTGCTTGTCATTGTACGGGTTTCTGGCCATATAAAGGGGCCTACAAGCCTTTTGTTTTTGTTCGGGTGTTGTTAGAAGAAGAATAAAGCCCATGTGTCTTCATCATTCGCACGCGAACGAAGTACTTAACAGATGCTGCATTGTGATCTGGTGTCTGTCTTCTGGCAACTGTATTACTGTGGGAACCGTGTGGAGAAGGACGCTTAAAAGGCCGGGGAAATAAAACAATGAACAATCTATTGTTCTGTTCAGTGCTGCAGGAGGAGGAGGAAAGCTAAACTCCCTTGCAATCCTTTTTTTTTTAAAAAAATACACTGTAGTGTATTAGTACTGCTGGCAAAAACATTATCAGCTCCAAGAAAGATATCTCTCTTTTAACCTTAGCTGCTGCACTTAAAAAAAACAAAACCTAAAATTACTGTCTAGATAGAAATCAAGAACCTTTATTGTTTCCTATACAGCAGAGGCATATAATCTGAGACCTAGCGAAGTATGATTTGTACCCCAAAGTCTTCGGTACACGCCCTAGCAACTCTGCTAAAGTTGTTACTGAATTCTGGTTTTTAATATGAAAGAAGAAAATTAAGTGTGGTGTACCAGTAGGGTCCATCACTGTAAGGTTATTTTACAGGAAAAATTGAGCAGGGGCTATTTCCACTTTGAGCTCCTGGCAGAAAATGGATTGATTACAAATATTCACTTGTAAAGCTAACCAATTAAAATTATGATTGGCATTTATTTTTATTTATATTAACTTAATTTCATTTATTTTCTTGGCGGCACTCAATTGCTCCCTTTTCTATATTAGATAAGCTGTATGAATTGAGGCAGGCTCCTTAAATGTTGAAATGTAGAACATTTTTCCTAGAATAGATGTCTCTCAAGGGGCAAAACAGAAATCCCTAATTTTAGTTTTTCTCCTGAGCAACTGGTTTTGTTACTCATAACTGATACTGTACTGGCCACGTTACTATATATATTTAGGGTATATCAAATCTCCTTATGAGCAGAAATAATTAACTTGCTGCATTAAGAGCAATCTGAAATTACAAAAATTAGATCACTGATATAAATGAAAATCCTAGCAATGGGATACAGTAACTCTAGATTTATGCCAATGCCAATGAAAATGGGATAGGACAAGTTATGATAGGATAAGCCAACCTTCTAAGAGCTGCCTTTTTTCTAAACAACATTCCTAATTTGTTTTACATTTTGGTCTATTTTTGTCTCATGTCTGAAATATGTAAAATGGCCTGGTAATCCATTCAAGATTTGTATACAGGATGTATGAGTTAAACAGATATTACCCAGAGCAGAACAAAGTTTAGAAGAAACAGAATAGAATGTCGTTTCCTTTGAAGCAGCACCACTGGGGACTGATGGTACTGGCTGTGTATATATTTACATAAAAGCAAGTGAAACATGTTGGGAATCAGTGTCCTGGTGAAAACAGGCTGCACAGACACAGACTAACCCTACATCAAGTTTCCAAAGAATAGATGCCCATCTCAGATGCCTTTTGTCAACTTGTATTAACATTTCTCTACCATCTTCAATCTGCCATATTTTCTGTCATTGCCAACTGTAATGGTATGTGAGAATGGGAGACAGAAGCTTAGTTAACAGTCTGGTAAAAGAAATTTGGGTGCAAAGGACAAAGGTGGCAAAATATCTCAGAAGGGACCCTTCCTAGTTTTCAGGAGAATAAAAGTGAAGGATGGGGAGATACTTTTAGACTTGCAAGACTCTGTTAATGTAACCTCACCATAAACATAGAGCTAAGAGCTGTGGTCGGGCAGTGGTTAGAATGCAGTACTGCAGGCTAATTCTGCTGACTGCCAGCAGTTCGATTCTCACTGGTTCAAAGTTGACTCAGCCTTCCATCCTTCTGAAGTTGGTAAAATGAGGACCCAGATTGTTGGGGGCAATATGCTGTCTCTGTAGACCCCTTAGAGAGGGCTGTAAAGCACTATGAAGTGGTATATAAGTCTAAGTGCTGTTACTATTGCTAGAACTCCTGATTGTGCTTATTGCAAGGTTAAGACCAACTAACAGAACAGTCATTGGATCTAACCTTTAAAGCTTTTTATGGTGCAATAGCAGGACACATTAGCCAATGTCCTTTCAAAACTGAATCTGCCATCAAGAAATAGGCTGTTTCTGGTTCCACAGCCTCACAACAGTTCAAAGAGAGAGAGGGTTAGGTGAAAAGCATCCCCAGTGGTGGCCTCCAGTTTTAGGGAATACTTCTGGAAATAGAGATCATCCCTGCTTTTTTGCATTTCACAAACTGACCAGAGTGGTGTGCTTTTTCTGGATATTTGGCCTTTATTTTAGTTTAATGAGCACTTTTGGGAGGATTAATTCTTTTGGTGATATTTTAATTATTTATGCTGGATGCCACAGTTTATTTTTCTGTTTTTGCCTCTGTTATATCCCATCCCAGCTCCCTTTAGATTGGGGTACGTTGTAAATTCAGTCCCCAGATAATTGTTAGAGAAGCCTTTCCATTATGTAATTCAAATGAGGTGGGTTTTTTTGTTGTTGTTACCTCTGACTCTTTGTGACTCAGGGATGGACACAGATTTGCTAGAATTTTCTGTCAGTAACTGCTTTTTTAGATTCTTGAAAGCTCAAGCTCATATGTCAATCATAGCAACTAGAGCTGGATTTTTCCAGGATCAGAGCCTTTTTCAAATACTCCAGCTTTGGCATTATGGGCCCAAAATAGCCCCAATATTAGTTCTTCCAGTGCATTTTACTTGATTTATTTTATTTTCTTGCCTAAGGTATTCAAAGCTATTTCCCCAGTGCCACCATTCTAAGAAACTGATTTTTCTTCATTCAGCTTTTTTGATGAACCAGCTTTCACAGATACATATTACAACTGGGAAGAACCTGACCTTGCAATATAATGTTTTCTGGCAATGTATCTTTAAACTGTAAAACTTTACATTTACAATATATGACTAGATTTGTCATAGTTTTTCTATAAAGAAGTAACAAATTCTTTATTTTGTGGTTAAAATCAACATTCCCTTGGACTTTTGAGTTCAGGAAAGGAAAGTTGACTTCCTTTACTTCATCACCTAGTGCTGAATTTTCTCTAGGTAGGTAATTTGTTTTAATTTCTTTGATTGTTGTGAGCCACCCAGAGTTGCTGAGAGTTAGACAGCATACAAGTGATGATTATGATGATGATGAAAGTGATGATAAAATCTTAAGTCTTCTTTTTCATGTGTGTTTACATTATTGAACAATACTGAGATAACATTATCAAATGCCAAAGGAAAGAGCTGAGGATTCTGGCTTGCTCAGCTCTGCATTTCAGCAAATGGAACTCAACTTTTCTTTCAAATTTCATTTTTTTTTCTTTCCAAGAAGGATGCTGGAGTTGGTTAGGGACAAATGAGAATGAACAAGCTAAAGCCTAATCCAGAGAAGATATAGGATCAACACCACTTTGATCTCAGAGGAAATTAACTGCCCTCCTTGCATCAAGTACATCATCTCTGCAGATGGTAATACAGTATTGATCAAGATTTTTTTCAATTTATTTACCAGCTGAGTCTGTACTATAAAGCATTAATTTGGTTTTAATTATCTTTGCTTTAATAACAATCAAGCCATAATATCAATATGTGGGGACTCAAGTTCGTCAGATCGTGTACATTTTACTGTAAATTTGCACTAGTTGCCAGTGCAATTCTGAACTCAGTTTAAAGTAATGGCATTGCCTTTTAAAGTCTTAGTTTGGATCCTAGTTATTTGGATCCAATGCATTTTATATTTTGAAGCCTTATTGTCTTTAAGACAAAAGAAGCAATCAAGATGGCGAGCATGAATAGGTATTTTCAATAGTGTCTCTCTGATTATGGAACTGCTTCAGTTTGTATTCACTGAACTCATTATTACAGGATTTCAGGGAGACCCTCAGTACCTAGCTCTTTATTTTGACTTACAACTCAGATAGGACTTTACTGAGTTTATTGCTATCTGTTAACTTGGATGTTTTTATTTTATCGTTCTTACATTTTTATTATCATTGTGATAATAAAGCCAATTTATACAAATTCAGATGATTAATTAAAATGATAGACAGCTCATTTCTCCATACCTTTTTAATGTAAATGGTTTAAATGGTTTAAATTGATTCACAATTCAAGAAAAATTGCCTTGAGTTGAACGGAGGTCAACTTTAATCTGTAATGTCACATGTCTACATTTTTCCTTGTGACTCTTTCTAATATTTCCTTTCATTATTTTACATATTCCGTCACCATCATTGTCGCTATTTCAAACAACTGACACTTCTATTAACATTCTACACAGTAGGTTGCAGAATGAATTACAATTATTCATCATCTATTAAAATGTTTTTACAGCTCACAATATCAGGACATGTCCATAACTCAGACAGAAAAAAGAAACAAAAAATCATAACAAACTGGAGGGCTATGTTTTCACTCATTGTATAGGAATTAAATATTTAATTCTATTCCTGTGCATTGGAATCAGTTTTCATGCAACAAACAAATAATACTAATCAGGGCTTTTTTTTTTTTTTTTGTCATAGAACGCTCAGAACGGAGTTCCGGCACCTTTTTTGGATGGAACCTTGTAGGGTAGGCAAGGCGGATTGTATGACATGTGTGAGTTTACAAAAAAAAGCACTGATACTAATAAAACATACTGTTGCTTTTTCTTATAACTTCCCCTCTTTTTCAATTGTTACAGTGTGTATGATCTCATGCAATATGTGTTTATATGAAAATGGAATTGTTTATTACAATTATACATAACTGATAAAAAAATTCCAGACTATATTACAGAATAACAGAGTAACAGAGTTGGGAGGGACCTTGGAGGTCTTCTAGTCCAACCCCTTGCTCAAGCAGGTGACCCTATGCCATTCCAGACAAGTGGCTGTCCAGTCCCTTCTTGAAAACCTCCAGTGATGGCACACCCACAACTTCTGAAGGCAAGCTGTTCCATTGGTTAATTTTTCTCACTGTTAGTACAATGTATTTATTATACAATGTACTTATATTATACAATGTATTTATACAGTTCAGTGTATTTATTTACTTATCAATCAATCAAATTTAAATGCCACCAATTTCATTTTGACTTCTTGTGGCTTACAACAGTTAAAATGCCTATAAAATGCATGACAGTATAAGCAACAAAACACCCACATCTACGGTAAGAAGTAAAACATTAAAGTATTCACTAACATTTTCATGAAAAACAATCTAACAAAGAACACAAAACAGTATAATGCCCTACCATTATAGTTAACTAAAATATACCCTAAATACAGCAACACTTTTATGCAATCAAACAATTTAAACTTGCAAAATAGAAAGAAGTCCATAGGCTCTCCCATACAGCTTGTCTTTCTTGCTTTCCAGAAGATGCTCACAGTGGGGGTTTACCAAATTCCAAAGGAAACTGTGGGATACCTTTGATGCTACAGCAGAAAAACATCATGTCCTAGCCTGATCTCTTTTATCTCAAGAAAATGTGGGATTAGCCAGAATTTCTCCCATAATTAATCCACCAGTCAGTTCTAACTGGAACACAGCCTGCTTTCGACAGCAGAAAGACTGACCATTTGTTGAAGTCATGTCTCCATTTCACAGATAGCTTGCTGTTGAGCTGGACAAAAGCATTCTGGCATGAAAATAGTATTTTGTATTTTATGCTAGCACCAGACCTCCTTTGTTGTGGATCCTTAGTTTGTTGAGGACCTTTTTGGAAATTGATGATTTTTTGAAATTTGGCTGTGCCACACCTGGAATTATTAAGTTACAATCTATCCGCACTTGAAAGTCACAAGTTGCCAATATTTGAAAGTAGATGAAGAGTCAAACCAATGGGTTGCATTCTTTAACCCAGTATTTTTCAGCTTTGGCAACTTTAATATACCGTATGTGGACTCCAATTCAAAGAATTCCCCAGACAGCATGCTTTAAGATGTGTGGATTTCAGCTCTGCAACTGGGGAACTATGAGAGTTGAAGTCCACACATCTTAAAATTGCCAAGGTTGGGAAACATTGCTGTAATCCAAATCCCTATTGGAAGTACGCATAGTGCTTCACTGATTCATTATTTCCACTAGCTGCGTCTTTTCTCTATAGTGTTCTCTATGATCTATGTATTTTTTAAAAAAAAAATGGAAGACAATAAAACTGGTCCCATTGTCTTGATAATCAGGACAAAGGATAAGGGAAGAACTAAGACAGCGGTCCTCAACCTATGGGTCGCGACCCCATTTGGGGTCGAACGACCATTTCGCGGGGGTCGCCGGACACCGCGGTCCGCCATTTTGTTCTTTTTTGTTTGTTTTTTTTGTTGCGCGGTGCCGCGTGTGCGCAGTTCGGCCTGTTGCGCGCGCCGCACATGCGCGGATCGGCCCGTCGTGGTCCGCCATTTTGTTTTTTTGTTTTTTGTTTGTCATGCGTGCACCGCACATGCGCGGTTCGGGCCGTCATGTGCGCGCCATGCATGCACGGATCAGCCTGTCGCGGTCCGCCATTTTGTGTTTTTTTGTCATGCACTGCGCATGCGCAGATCGGCCCATCGCAGTCCACCATTTTGTTTTTTTTTCCGTCGCGCGCGCGCCACGCATGCGCGGATCGGCCCGTCGCGCGCACGTCGGGGTCGCACCGCGCATGGGCGGCGCAAGTGAGGTCTCAACCTGAAAAAGGTTGAGAACCACTGAACTAAGATATCAGTTGGGCTCCTTCACAGATAGTTGTCCAAGTCATAGCATCAGAAATGGCATCTCCAGCTCAAGGCAAGGGAAAGCCATAGCTGAGATGAGAATATGATTCCGGACTGAGGATACAGAGTGAAGAAAAAATAGATCCTCATATCATATGGCAATAAATGTGGTTATAACTTCCTCGGTGGATGTAAAATTAACAGAAAAAAAACCCAAGTTTATATGAAACATGGGAGACACCTTGTAGGAGTTTATGTGCAAGGAAATGAAAAATTGAATGAGAGTCAATCAAGAAAAATATGAAATTGGAGAGATGGACAGAAACTAGAAAAAGTATACTTTAATGTGCACTGGAAAAATGCATCTGAACTACACCAGAACAAATATTTTGGTGCTTTGCTTCTAATCTCAATTTATAAGAACATAAACTAAACAAATACAGGTAGTCCTCCACTTAAGACCACAATTAAGCCCAGAATTTATGTTATTAAGTGAGACATTTGTTAAGTGAGATTTGCTCCATTTTAGGACTTTTCTTGCCACAGTTGTTAAGTGATTCATTGCAGCTGGTAGGTTAGTGACATGGTTTTAAATTAATTTGGCTTCCCCATTGGCTTTGCATGTCAGATCACATGACCTCATGACATGGCAAATATAAACCAGTTGCTTGTATGCAGTTATGGTCTAAATTTTGATCATGTGACCCCGGGGATGCTGCAACAGTGTGGAAAAAGAGTCACGTCACTTTTTTCAGTGCCATTGTAACTTTGGTCACTAAATGAACTCTTGTAAGTCGAGGACTACCTGTACCAAGTGATGAGCACTCAATGGCTCTATCGGGGTCAGAGCCTCTGTTTAAAAGCTGGAAAGAAAAAAAAGTCACAATTCCTTTCTGCAGAGGCAGAATAGACGTCTGTTTCATGTCTAGACAACCTAACGGTACCAGGACAAAGCACTTCATAGTTGCGTGTGTGGGGGGGCATGGGTATGGGGGAGCATAAGTTGCCCCATTAAAACTACTACACTCTTGGGATGTCTATGCGCCTGAAAGGAAACATTAGAGGGGAGTAAAGAGTGATTCTTCATAACTTTCTACAAAAACTACTCGACGAGGCAGAACAGGTGAGAATAAGCCAAGTCCCCCTGTAACGTGGCCGTCGGAGGGAGTCTGTGAAGACGGGACCTGAGGAAAAAGGCATAAAGGCCATCAATCTACCGCTCGCTTTCGGGCGGGCTAAGCGCGGGAGGGGGGCGAGGATAAGCGAAAGGCGAGAGCGTGCGTAGCGCGGTCTCTCCAAGCGGCGTAGTCGGGCGCTTGGGCGCGCCTTTAGCACCGCGTCTCGCCTTGAGATCCCTCCACTTGAGCTCAGGCGCCTCCTTGTCCTTAAGCAGACGCGGAGTCCCGGTCAGAGCCTCACTCGAGCGGAGACGCTCTGGGGCGCAGCTACTCCGGGCGCTTCCTCGCTGCTCCGGCCAAAGCGGGCACCATGGACCATGGCCCCAAAGAAGGGGACGCTGCCGGGCCGACTGCTGGCGATGCCGCCCGAGGAAATGCCGCTGCCACCACTGCCGCCTCCTCCTCCTCCGGCGGCGTGGTAGTGCAAGTGCGCGAGAAGAAGGGACCCTTGCGTGCCGCCATCCCCTACATGCCGTTCCCTATAGCCGTCCTCTGTTTGTTCCTCAACACCTTCGTACCTGGATTAGGTAAGCCGCCCCTGCCCTTCACAATTGCATGCCCGCTAGGCGGCGCTCGCGTGACTCCACCTGCGAGGAAAAAAAAAACAAAACAAAACTAGGCGGGAACCAGGACGTACCCAAAGCAAGCGGAATTCCTCTCTTAAGCGAGACGCAGCTGACCGCCCAGGGGCGAAGGTGTAGCCTGGCGAGGCTGCTGGGCGGGACATTCCATCTTGCGTCGGTCTGGTGGGGAGCTGCCACTTAGGCAGACGCCTTGGCTGTCGCTCTCGGGCGGCCGCTTTATATTTCGCCGTTACTTGGGAGGTGGGAAAGTGGGTCTATTCTATTACAAGCGCTCAGTTGCAAACAAGTCAAGCTGCCTATGGGGCTAGTGCGAGCAAGTCGCGTGGAGAAGAAGAAAGTCCGCACAACACGTTTGGCGATTGTAACTCTCTCTATAGTAGTTTCATTGAATGGAATAGAGTGGCGAGCCTGCACGTTGGATTTCTTATAGGGGAAGCAGGGGTTTCTGTGGGACCAGGACGAGTATTCATATAGTATACAATCCAGCACTGTCTTTTTCTTTGGCAATTAACCAAATATAGAAGCAAAGCCTAAAAGCATTTTTAATTGATGTTGGTAGAGCTGATGATCGAAAGTTCTGGAGCTAGGAACTATATTCATTTTTTATTCTCTGTGAATTTCTTTCAACTACTGTTAAAAATAGCACTAATTTAAGCTAGTAACTGTTGCTAAGTACTGGGGTTTTGAATTTTGTAAACCAATTTCGGTGTTGTTTATCCTGAATTCATTGTGATGTTTTAGAATGGAGCCAGGAGAAGTCTGTTCACAGAGTAATTAATTCAGAATCCCAAATAAAAGCTTTGCACTTCTCAAGTTCTGACATTCTTGTTAGGACAGGAACTAAATGTGGGGAAGGAAGTGTAAGCATCTTTTGCTTTAATTGTATGAACATATGTAGTAGCATAATATACGCATTACCTTTTAAAGTTGTTGAGATTTATCTACTGCAGCCACCACAAAAAAACATTTTTGGTTTACATTATTGGCTTTTCCTTCAATTCTCTACAAAATTTCCATTTAGTGGAAATACGAAACTCTTTCACATGATGAATTGGGTCCATCTCAAGTGGAAAAGGAGAGATGAAAATGCTCTTGCATGGGAATATTTAGAGAAAAAAAGTCAACTTCCAGAATCAGTTTTATTAGAAATAAGATTACTGAAAAAAGCTTCATGTCATCTCATAACTGAATTATACCTCTTCTGATAGGAAGATTCAGAGAAACAAAAATTCCATCTGTTGTATTTCTCCTTGTATCTGATATGGCAACCTGTCAAAAAGATGAGTTATTTTCTTCTAGCTATATTGACTATTCATGAGAAGAATTTCTCTTTGTATTGCCTTTGAGAAATGTTAAGTTTTGCAGTTATTTAAACTTGTAATGTTAATGTAGCCAGGATAGAACTGGAGGCTATTTGCAAAAAACCAGAAGACAAATTGTGATAATATATTTTTTTAATATGAAGAAATACTATAGAAAATGCTAGCAATTGTGTGTGGTTGGCAAAATTCCTTTTGAGTACAAAATAACTGGGTAACGTGTCCTTGAGCAGCACTGAGTGAGATAAGACTTTACATATGCTGACATTATTAAAATAGCATGCTGTTTAATCCTCCTGTAAATATAGTAAAAGCTAAATGATATTGCCATGGAATGGCTCTAAACGTTCTTTTACATGGTGCAATATTACACCAGCACATTGCTGATAATAATTCAAGCAAATAGTGGTTATATTTTAATTAAGTCTTAACTTTATGAAATGCCAATCAGCATAAATGAGTTTTCTAAATTTTGCATCCCTTCTTGATAAGGGGCTGGTGCAATTTAAGGCCACCCTCATATATCTCCATGATGTATGGCATATATTCCAAAGGAAATACTGTGAAGAATATTTTGTAGTGTTTCCTCTGGAGTTGCATTATAGACTGTTTTCCATAAATGAGATCTATCTTTTCTTAACTGCTGGGACTTCAACTTTCCTCTTGTATTATAATTGTATCATAGAAAACCAGACTGTGCCACAGCTAACAAATCTACCAGTTAAAGCTCCGCATTTGAGAAGTGGAGCCAAGTGATCTGCCCTTCGGCCTCTCCTTACAGTATGGAGACAATGGGGCCATCCTGGAAGCAAGTGCTATTTCAGAGTGACCACAATTCATTGCAGCTGCTTCCAACACTTCTGGGATGGTGCCACGCTGCCTTCATGTAGGAAGGCCCTGTAGCAGAGAGGCTATTTCCCAAATGATATCTACAGAAAACCTAAGTGACCGAGCTGTGATGGGGGTTGGGGAGGAGGATGTGAGACCCAGTAGGGTGGGAAGCAGGCCCAAAACCTGCAGGGATCTGAAAGGGAGGGATGTGGGAGGAAGATCGGCAGGGGAGCTGCTGCAACATCCTTGCAGTTGACCGTAAGAGTAGGTGGCTTGCCAAGCACCTGAATTGTGTTCATGTGACCATGGGGGTGCTTCAGCAGCCATAAATTCAGGCAGGGCTCATAGGTCCCTTAATTCAGCACCATTGTAATTTCAAATGGTCACTGAACAAAGGGACTACCTACCTGTAAGGCATGACATCACACACAGACTTGATTATCAGATTCCGCAGTAGGTACAATGATGCACCTGATTTCTCCTTCAAATGAAGTGATGATCACATCCTTTTGTTACACACAAATATATAGCTTTGGATCATTTTCTTCAATAAACCAATGAACAAGTATAATGTTTTTGACTCAATTAACTGTGCTCTTTATTTAGTTTTAGGATTTGTGTGGTGAACAGATAAGATTTTAGGTCATATTTATGGAGAAATATTAAAGATGTTCACAAACTTGTAGGTACCACTGTTTTCAATATGAAAATGAAAAGGCGTTAACCAACCAAAGTTTTAAAAATTCAGAGCATCAGAGCATCCAGATTGGGAAAATAAATGTTTCATTAAATACAGTATATTGCCATTCAGCAATTTTAGGTAGGTTCTATTCTTTTTATAGCATTCCCAAAGTCTTAAAAGTAGTAGTAATGATAAGGTAATTAAAGGTGTAAAAAATTTTTAAAGAAAACTTTTCATGCACCATCTTTAAGTAGGTATTATTTTAAACAGTCAATTTTTCATGAGTAGTATCAGATTTAAATCTTATTCCCAGTAATATGTCTTGGTCTTTGTTGTTTTCAATAAAGCTAATTTCCAAACAAATTACAGCTGAACACCTGTCAGAAATTCAGAGGAGCCAAATAATAACTTTCTAGTTGTACCCATAGAGCAGGAGTATCAAACTCGCAATGTCACGTGATTTGTTGCAACATATCGTGACTTTTGTTCTATTGCTGGTGGGAGGGGTTTCAGCATGACGCATCCAGCCTGCAGGCCGGCAGTTTGACACCCTTGCCTTAGAGGCTCACATTCAAAATAATTTCCATTCCAAAGAAAGTCAGAAGTTAATGTATATGCCCAATGGTATAATTGAAAATTGAGAAAATTAAAATTAAGCTTAGGCTTAAACTGCAGGGATGTTGGCCCATAATAAGCATTTTAACAGGAAAAAGCATAGGAAAATAATTTGAGGTAAGCCCATCTATAGCTATACTTCAATTGACCTAGCAACTCTTTTTTCAGTAGAACCAGGTCCAAATATTACAACTTAGCTAGGAAACAAAATTATTTTGAGTGGATGCTATATAAAATTAATTTCCTGTATCCACTACTTTGCAGGCCTCAAATAAGAGGTGGAGGGAGGGGAATTTGGAATTGATGAGTAAAAATGATGCCAGGATTTGCTTGTTTCATTCTATTCTCCTAAAATCTTTGTATTTCAGGGATGGTAATAACATTAAATCATAGTTCAATTATAATAGAGATAAGCAGTCTCAAAATCTTAGTTCATATTTTGCATACCTATTGAAAACATTTTTCTTCCTTCATCCACACAATTCACCCATGGGAACGCAGGATCATTGGCTGAGCCCCAAGTTGTGCTGCTACACATTGGGGCAAATTTTGTCCGAGCTGTCAGGTTAGTTGTTATTATGGCATTGTACAAATTGGTCATCTGTGCATCCGCTTGCTGCTGGTGTTGCAACAATACTACTGCCAGATGCTCAGTAGATAGTGTAGTTTCTTGGGAATTGGCAGACATTCCTGAAATTCTTCTCTTTGGAAGAGAGTAGGAAACTGGCAAAATTGATGTTGATTTTCCTGACTGCAGCTAGGCTCGCTTTTGCACAAAGATGGAAGAGCAAGGAAATTCCCTCAGAGGAAGAATTAATACATAAAATATTAGCATGTGCAGAAATGGACAGGCTCACAATGATATTAAAAGATAAATGTGGATCAGTTTATTACGAAACCTGGGATAAATTTTACCGCTGGAGGAATTCGAAGAGGATGGTTGGGATTAAGGATGAATGTTAAGATAGAAATATATGTTATTTTATTTTAGAATAAGTATTGTATATAAATCTTAGATGTATATGTAGAGATGAAGAAGTTATTGTAAAAAGTGGAACAATCGGATAAGAATGTATATACTGGAATGTCATGTCAAATCCAATGTTTGTTTGTTTTTAATTGTATCATAAATAAAATTTGTAAAAAAAAAATTGATGTTGATTTCATGAGGTAAACCAGATAATCATTATCAGATTACCTACTTCTGCTTTATTGTAAAGCTATATTGACAAATCTTTCAACTGAAAATATATTCAAAATAATATATGAATGTGAATATTTTTATCATTCCAGCAAGGATTTTTAAGTTGCTAATTAAAAATTCTGGTATGATAGCTTTATTAAAAATACATCTTGAGCATTCTGAATGCTTAGTTCTGCAAATCGTTTGTGCAATTTTTATCTGTTGATTGCAAAACTTGTACTATAATGCAATTGTGGGAAGAATCCAGAAAAAGAAATATTTTGGGAAATATTAAGAAGGCAGAATATATTTCCTCAAAAGATTTTAAAGGCAGAAACCAACACCCCCCCCCCCAAGTTTCTCTGCCCTAAACAGAAACCAGGTCTGCAGAAATGCAGATGTGATAATCTTGTCAGAAAGATTAGAGTCAGGAAGCTTGGATTAGAAAGAAAGATCCCTAGAGTCAACAATCCCTCACACCAAAAAATCCAACAGTCATCAGCAACACCCCCAGGGAAGCAGGATATGACCTTTGGGACATAATAGGGTTAACCCACCACCATCAGAATACCAGAAAGGCACACTCAGACTCAGGTCAAAGTTCATGCCACAGGAACAACTCCAAACAAAAGCTCACAAATGTATAAAAACCCACTCCCTACTACATGTGGTTAGTTTTTCCAGAGCCATCTTTCTGTCTGGCTCTCTTCAATAAACTACAACCTTCTTTCTAAAGTAGTCTCCATGTTTGCTTATTCCTGGCTTGGACTGGACCCTGATGAAGATTTTTCTTTCAACACAATTATTACTAGAACAAGAGGATTTTTTTTTCAAGGTGGCACTAGGTGGCATGTATTAATAGTTGCAGAACTGTATTTGTGATGGTATTAAAATCTCATGAATAATTTATTTGTATAATAAAACTGTATGTTTAAGATAACTATTACAGCCATTAACGATTATTTAAATGTAACAAGTATAAATTACATTTCATCTGAATCTGATAAATGAGTCCTGTAGTGGAATCTGGAGCTGAAGTGAGGGGAGAAGTTAGGAGACTGACTAGCCTGGAAATGTGGAAGCGGGGGGGGGGGGAGCAGTGGAAAGCACACCCTCCCTAAACTTTGCAGTGCTTATCTAGTAGTTTATCTAGTCTGCATGAATCTAGCAAGATTCCTATTAATAGGCAAGTGGCAAAAACATACCATTCTGACCAGCTACCTGTGTCATCCTTGTTCCTTGCATCTGACAGTTCAATAATATTTTATAACTGTAAAAATAAGAGTTTTTCTTGGAAGTTTACAAACAAAATACAACAATAATTGTTAATTGCAGTTCTTGCCTAGGTTAAAAGTTAAAATTATTGTCCAAGATTTTATGCATAATATGCATAACAGCATAAAAATACTTTAAAATGAGTATAACAAGTTATTTACTTACAAGTAAGTATCCAATAGAATTACATGCCTTGAATTAATCTTAGATGATTTTTAAAATAATTTAAATTTACGATGTGGCTGTCCTTTATTTTCTGCATACAGGGAAAGACTGTTTAAGTATATTTGTGAAAGAATATATTTTGCATAAATAGTTCCTGTTAATTTGCTATTTTTAAAATATTTCTGAGTTCATTCTTGTTGCCATGACAATTTCATTTTCATAAACACATTTTTGTGATGTCTGTGTCTGCTCCTATGTGACATTCTGGAAATTATATAAAATTGAAGAAAACAAATCAGTAATTTTGATATTAAACAGATAATGCTATCAATTTTGATTGTATATTTATGCATTTTATTGGGGTACTTTTACACTACTTTTTGACCCCAAAATACTCCTACAAAGTAGCACACAATTTAATATAATAAATAGCTCAAATGCCAAAATCAAATGACAATACTATAAAATTGAGACCAAAATAAAATGATTTACACATTTTCTTAAAACGAAAAGCCGGAAAAAAATCTTTATAGTTCATCTAATACTCGGAAAGAGACAGAATCAACTGCTACATAGAAAGAGTTTCTCAATCAGTTTCATTGAAAATGCTCTTCACCACCACCCCCAATGTATCAGAATCTTGCACAAGTTTTTCATGTATTAGAAAAAAAATGATTGGGCTCTTGTACCCATGATAGGCTTTGTAAGAAGCTGAGTCTGTTTTAAAAAAAACTAATAACAGAGAAGCCAAAAGGGATCTTTTTATAGCTCTGTTAACACAGTGTCAATTTAGCAAGCTGCTAATAAACACAGAGTGGGGAGGGAACATTTCAGTTTTCAAATTAATTTGGGCAAGATATTATCATAAGTTAAATCAAGAATAGAATAGAGCTGGAAGGGATCTTGGAAGGCTTCTAGTCCAGCCCCTTGCTCAAGCAGGAGAATCTATACCATTTCAGACAAGTGACTATCCAGTCTCTTCTTTAAAACCTCCAGTGATGGAGCACCCACAGCTTCTGGTGGCAAGCTGTTCCACTGCTTGTCCTCACTGTTAGAAAGTTTCTCATTAATTCCAGGTTGCTTCTCTCTTTGGTCAGTTTCCAACCATTCTTTCTTGTCCTGCCCTCTGGTGCTTTGGAGAATAGTTGGATGCCCTCTTCTTTGTAGCAGTCCCTCAAATACTGGAATACTGCTATCATGTCACCCCTGTTTCTTCTTTTCTTGAGACTAGCCAAACTCAAGTCCTGCAGTCGTTCTTCATTCTCCAGTCTCCAGGCCTTTGATCATTTTAGTTGCTCTTCTCTGAACTTTTTCCAAGGTCTCAACTTCTTTTTTGTAGTATGTTGACTAAAATTGGTTGCAGTATTCCAGGTGTGGTCTGGAATCAGTTGCTCTCATGCCTTCAAGATAGCCCAGACTTGGAAACCAAAGCCATAAATACTAATGCTACCTTTACTATAGTTATAGAATCTTGCAAGTTGGAAAGTGCTTCTCCTTTCCTCTGCCTTTACATTCCAGAGAATTAGGGAGGGTCAGCTCTGAGGTGCTTTGTCTACCTCCACTCCTGCTTTGTACTCAGATTTCTCTTATCAGATCATTGTCTAGGCTGCAGCCCTTCCTCCTGTCTCTCAAGGTTATTCTGACAGCCCATTATAGTTGCACAGTTAAGAATTAAAGAGATAAAATACCTGTGCCAATATATACATTGTGTCTTATTTGATTTGCTATTCTACAAGCATGCACTGAGACAATAACATGAGCAATCATGCATGTACATACATACAGCGTATCACCTCACACCACCCCAGGAACTGCTGGAAGCCACATTTTTACAGCTTTACAAAAACCCAGACTGGGTACCGTATGAACTTCAGGGTGAATACTGTTCCATAGGAAAAGCATAGTGTCTACTGAGAAGACACATCTCCTAATTCCCACAAACCGACAGTGCTTTAGAGCTGCGACCTGGAGTGTGCCAACTCTAGCAAATCTTACTGCCAGAGAAAAGTCAGTCCTATACGTATTCAAATTCTAAGCCATACATTACATCCAAAAGGCCACTGATAATCAGTGCAGCTTGAGTTGAGGCCAAATTCATTTCTTTCCCTCAAAACTTTGCAGCATTCAGGCACCAAGACAGGATCTCAGTGGCATTGCCTGTCCATCTAGGGGTCAAGATTTAAGATTGAGTATCATTAATACATTAATGATGCCTGACAATCATGCCAATGGGTGACTTCACCCACTGGCCTCAAGTAGGTGTTGAATTGGAGTACATAAGGAAAGTGTCAAGCTGTGTGAAATTCTATATTGCAAGAACTTTGCATTACATCACTCCCTATCAACACGAACTGGAACAAGCCCCAGAAAGTGAATCACTATAGTCCTGTGCTCCCTGCTCCTAACTCTCAGCAATGGTCCAGAACGATGCTTTGATTTTATTTTTATCCTGCCCCCCTTTTTAGTATTCAATACTTTTTGATATTGAATGCTTCTGAAATATCAGACAGAACCAGGAGAGTCATGCCACCCCTATTCTGGTCCTGCCAAATAAGTACAACCAGTGTTGTCTCAGGGCTGTACTCAGGTTGAAGGCTTGACCAAAATGGCTTCAGATAACCAGTTTCCTTCCGGCTCCACTTTATCCGTAATGTTGCACAAAAAAGGGAAAGTTGGAAACTGGTTCTAAATTATCCCACACTTGTCAGTTCCAGTTATGGCTTCATGAGGATGGAATGTACCATTATTCAAGGCAGATGGGATAGTCTGCTCAGTCTAGAATGAATGCATCACTGTTTGAGCCCAGCCATTTGTCACCCCCCTAGGAGGCCTTAACTAACTAGGAGGGGCAAGAGCTTAAGACACAGTTGACAACACTAGCATCCCCAAGGACCTTGTCTACTTTCTCAAGAGTCACAACTATAGAATATAGGACCTACGTGACCAGGGTCCAACTTCATTGAATCTGAATGATCTTATCCATCAGATGTCTAATGTATTCATGATAGCAATTCTTCATATATGCATCTTGTCCTTCAATCTCCATAAGACTGGGTTGCTTTTAAAAGGGCCATTGGACAGTGATAATTGTAGTAAAATAATTATATACTGCAGTCCTCATTATCACTACATAGACTGTAATGTGGGCATAGTCATGTTTAGACAGACTTATTCTTCATTTTTCTCTAGCAGTAATCTAGGCATCTCTTCTGGCTACTCTGTTTCCCTGGAGTCCTTAGAAAACCAATGGGCTCAGTGAGATTAGCAGTAGCTCATATGCAGTCCTAACACAACTGACACTTCATCATTTGTGGAAGCAACTAGGGTTTCTGGTGAACTGTCCACCAAAGAGACAGAAACATTTCCAAATACCAACTGAAAACCAGTTGGGTCCATCATGCATCTATTGCAGACAAATCTAAGAAGGTCCATCTTTCTTCAGGATGGAGGAGGACATCAGAAAGTTTCAAAAGAACCAATTTCTGAACCATGATCAGAAATTGATCTGACCATGACAAGACAAAGTTACAGTCCCCTGCAATCTGCAGAAGCCTGGGCTTATTATCTAGGCAGGGTTTTCCAAATTGTGGTCTGCAGAATCTCTCTCTTTCTCATGTACAACTCAACAATGTGAGTTTTTAAAAAGTAACCATATATCATAAAAAGTAACCAAATATATAAAACAGTGAGTGAAAAAGGACAATAAAAACAACCAGCAGCCAGATCTTAAGACCAGCAATGTGGGGGCCTGTCATATAGTAACTCTTGATCAGGAATTCTGGATTCTTTTTTTAAAGAAAACATTAATAGATCCCACTCCCTAAGAAATGTTTAAGACCTCTGATCTAGGCAATATGGCAGCATTAAATATACGTCTTGGTAAACATATTTACTATGAATTTAAGGATTTGGCTAGAAAAGAACAGATCAAGAGGCATCATTCTGTTATATTGTCCCAGATTTCTGCTATGAAATCTCTGAAAGGGAGGGGGGAAAGATGGGCAATCAAGAGCAAAGATGCTTTTAACTCATTAATTCATCCTTCCTCTCTCTCACCTGTATAGATGAGCCATATGATGTTGGAGTGATTTCTTTGGGTATAATGTCTTTGCATTGTAACAAGACTTCAAAAAGAGCTATGAAGCCTATATACCGGGTAGAATAAGGGCAAAATATAAATGGAGGTACTGTGCACACATATTAACTCAAAGAGCTGTTTAGTGGATGGTAAAGCAATATTTTCCTGACAAGTTTGTTTTTAAAATCCTGGGTTTAAAGGCACAGTTGGGATTTGTTCCCTAGCAACAGTGTACATCTAAGGCTTGTGAATGATTGCCAATATTGTGAAAAGCTGCACAGAAGAGTGAAGCAATTAGGAATGTGGAGGGTGGGAACAGTTAAATAAAAAGGTAATATGATGAAAGAAATTGTCAAAGATCTTCTGGAGCTGAAAACACTTCTAAGTAATAGATACATTAAAACTTAAGACGTGAAGAAGAAGTAATTATTTGATTGACAGCTTGTTCACATTATCACTTTTTCATAACCAAAAATTAATATATTGTTGAAGCAACAGTGAATAATATATAGAATTATACAGCTGTTGAAAATTATGGAGAAATGAAGGTAGGCTATATTATTTAACTTGCCACTATTATGCAAGGAAAGCAGTTTCTCCTTAGGAATAATCCTGATTTTCAGAAATGATTGTTACAGGTGTGGAAGGATCTTGAGAATGGTTCCTGAAAGCAGAATATAATTTGAAGGAATAATGTTCTTTGTACAAAAGATATAAAGAGAAAGCTTATACATAGCTTGAAAAGAGTATAAGTTTAGTTTCTTACTTCTACAGCTAAAGGGAATTAGATTCAGAGATCAAGTAATGGAAAAGATCCTCTATGATTTTTTAAAATATAAGTTTTAATCATCCATTTTCAAATCCTAGAGATGATACTTCTGGGGTGTAGATTCTTATGATACTGTTTTATTGGGGCTTGATTCTATTTCATATATTTGACAAATTTGTCTAGTAAGATGAAAGAAATACATGTGCAAATAAGAAGCAAACTTCCTGAAGTAATTTTAAATTGGCCAAATGTATTTTAAAAGCTGTATCTGCAGATTGAGGAAACAAGTGATGGGTTTCCCAGATTTGCATATATGCATGCTATTATATTATTCCCTTTCAGGCTATATAAATCACAGAAGAGAAGTTTGACATAGTAAGCCCAATAGTAAAAGGTAAGAGTATAATGGGATAATAACTCTAGGTTTGCACTATGTATGTAAAATTTGCATTAATTCGTCATTTTTTCCTATCAAATATAACTATCTCGGTCTTTGGTATATTAATTTTCAGATTTGGTTCTTAGCAAACAATTTTTAAATCTGACTATGAAAATACTACATTAAACAACACACTTATAACTTCCCTACAAGGAAAGATCAAACAACTGTCAGTTCAATGTTTTATCATTTGCTAACTATTCCATATATTCTATATTCTACAAAATATTCCATAATTCAAGCTGATTTGTTAGATTCATAAACATGAAGAGAAGAGCGTTGTTCAGAGGCTTCTAATTGAAAACAAAGGATTATAAGTAGTTCTGAAAAAAGGAAGATTTAATATTTCTGTGACTTGGCTGATAATTGTGGCGGCTAAACAATAAACTTTTCCCCTTGTTTTTGAGGGGAATAAAGATAATTCTATTCAGAGGGAGCAAAATTAGGAAATGTTATCAAATTGTAATGGCCCCATAGGCTTTAAATATGTACTGCTTAATTTTAGCAAGGAATGCCAGTTTAGTTTCAGTTTTACTAAAAGCCCATGCTGACTTGTGTGCTTTAAGGACTGTGGTAGATACCGGTTACAGTCAGTTTATGACCACAATTCAGCCCAAAATTTCTGTTGCTAACTAAGACATTTGTTAAGTGAATTTTGCCCCATTTTATGACTTTTCTTGCCATAGTTATTAAATGAATCACTGCATTCTGAAATTAGTAACACAGTTGTTAAGTGAATACAACTTTCCCATTGACTTTGCTTGTCAGAAGGTTGCAAAAAGGTGATCACATGACCCACCCCGGGATATGGCAACCTTCATAAATATGAATCAAGCGTCTGAATTTTGATCACATGACCATGGGGATACTGGCAATGGTTGTAACTGTGAAAAACGGTTATAAGTCACTTTTTTCAGTGTTCTTGTAACTTTGAATGGTCACTAAACTAACTGTTGTAAATTGAGGATTACCTCTACTGCAGGCTTATAGATGATTGTTTATAAGTAGGGTTTTAATCATCCTATACTTATATCTGAATGTAAGGCAGGAATTCTGATGAAACAAAGGAGAGAAAGATTTGACATATATTTGAGGGATATGTTTCATGTTTCTGGTTCCTTGTGGATGGGGAGGATAAAACCCCATGTATTTGGTGCAGTATTTTTAGCCTCTCTTCCCAAAGATTCAAAATAAAAATTATTGATGGTTAGACAAGATTGAGATTTGACTTTACATGCATTCTGCCAAGGTACACAGAAAGAGAAAAACTTCAATATGACATCAAATGATTGTTTCAATAATACATCAATGCTACATGTTAGGGTTTTGTATCACTTATATTTCAATAACAATTGTAAATAATACCTTGCCACATTCCCTACTCCACCCCATCTCAATATAAGCCAAAATAAAGACTAAAAGGTGGAAGTAAAGCAACATTCTCTTGTGTTTTCTTTGCATGACTGCTTTTGACTAAAGTGAAGGGGCTCACCAGTCTGAGCTTCCACCCTGGATTTTAGTAAGCCTGTTTTATTGTCTTGAGTATTTGAATACCCAGAGTCCACATCACTCAGTCTTTTTAAAAGGAAAAGAGTTAATCATTTAATATTCTGAATAATACAATTGTCATATAATAATGATAGCTCTATTGAGCTCTATTGAGACCTGGCTCAAAAACAGTAACTGTGAGAGGGACTTTGGAGTCCTAGTGGATGATCACTTGACTATGAGCCAGCAGTGTGCAGCAGCAGCCAAAAAGGCTAATACAATCCTGGGTTGTATAAACAGAGGCATAGAATCAAGATCATGTGAAGTATTAGTACCGCTTTATAGAATCCTAGTGAGACCACATTTGGAATACTGCAACCAATTTTGGTCACCATACTACAAAAAAGATGTTGAGACTTTGGAAAAAAATTCAGAGAAGAGCAACTAAAATGATCAAAGGCCGGAGACTAAAACATATGAAGAATGGCTACAGGACTTAGGTTTGGCTAGTCTAAAGAAAAGAAATAGAGGTGACATGATAGCAGTATTCCAGTATTTGAGGGGCTGCCACAAAGAAGAGGGCAACTATTCTCCAAAGTATCAGAGGGCAGGACAAGAAAGACCTCCAAGATCCCTTCCAGCTCTGTTGTATTCTAATTTCTATTCTAAGGATCCCTAATCTTGTATCCATGGGCACATTTCTATTGTTAAGAATCAGCATAGTTCTTAAAATAGTTACTTTGACACTTCCAGGTTCTCATTTATTGATTTGTTTAATAAAATGTAAAATGAAAGGGTCAGATGGACCAGGAAAAGATTGCAGTCATTGGAGGGAAGTAGAAATTCCATATCTACAGCTTTTGAACTCTTCAATATTTTAGATATAATCCTCCAAGGGAAGCGTACACTGAACTGATTTTGCCCTGATCTCAGGCCAAATGTGATACAGTATATTATTTCTTATCTTTTTTTGAGAATCTAATTCTGATCATTTAAGTCTGTCTCAGACTCATGATAACAGGCAGGTTTTTTTGTTTTAAGAATAGTATCTGCATTAAAAGTCAAATTACCTTTTCCATGATTGCATTTACTTATCTTTTTTCCCCTCTTGAATGCATACTTCCAGTATCAAATTATCTTGAAAATTATAATATTGTTAAAATTATATTTATAATTTTATAATGCAAAAATTGGAAACTGCATACAATGTAGCCAATAAAACTATACTTGGATGATTCTGTGATTCACATAAAAATGTCCTGTTCTAATCAAGGAGTGAGAAAAAAAACATGCTGCTGCATCTGTTGAAAAGTTAAGACTATTAAGTACTTAAATGCAGTGTCAGTGCTGACCTTATTCATTCTCTTGTAATTACTTCTTCTAAATTATCATTTCTGTAGTTCCTATCAGCTGTGTCCTTTATATTTCCAATTATTAACTGAGTTACTTCTATATTCTACTATTGTTTTTTATCTTCCATTTTCACAATATTTCTGAATCAATTCCAGTTCTGCATTCCTGAATATTTCAGTTCTAGTAATTAATCCCCTTTGATCTGCTAATTGTTATTCAATGATATTTGAATCTGGATAAATTCTTTTCAATGTTCAAACATTTACTTTAGGTATATCTGCTTTGTTGGTTCTGATTTATAATAGCAGGCCATATTGGCATGATTTTCATACACAAGATACTTTTGCCTTTTCTGTGGTTTTTGTTCTTCCAGTAATCCTACAGCCATAGTTACCCACCTTCAACAGGTGCTAGGAATTCTAATATCTGATGCAATATTTGTTGATCTGGGCAATGTCCAATCTAATATAGAATTCATTTTGTTTTCTCACCACATTAAATAGATTGATAGATACCCTTAGTCTGGCTCTTTTGCTATGGCTATCTGGCATAGGTGACCATGCTGGTAGATACAGTACAGCCAGCCTAGTTCTGAACCTTACCAAAGCATAAGCTCCTTCCCTTTGGCAAGGAAGTATTATTTTCCTAATTACTTCCCTCTGGGGTTTTATCTTTTAGAGAGTGCAGTGAGATGCACCATTTCATCATTACTTCAGTCACTTGAATCTCCAATGACTTGAGCTAAAACAACTGCTGACAGTGAGAACAATCCATCAATAACTTGCCTCCAGAAGTTGGTGGGTGCTCCATCACTGGAGGTTTTCAGGAAGAGATTGGACAACCATATGTCCAGAATCACATAGGGCTTCCTGCTGGAGCAGAAGATTTGGTCTAGACTCTAGAACAGCGGTTCTCAACCTGTGGGTTGCGACCCCATTTGGGGTCGAACGACCATTTCACGGGGGTCGCCAAACAACGCAGTCTGCCATTTTCCCCCTTTCCCCTCGGCTGGCGGAGGGGGAAGCACCGCACATGCGCGGGGTAGTACCGTGCATGCGCGCTGCAGGCCGTCGCGCCTCACATGTGTGATGCAGGCCGTTGCGCGCAGGCCATTACACCACGCATGTGCGATGCGGGCTGTCGCACGCACACCACGCATGCGCGATGCAGGCCATCGCACCGTGCGTGCGCGGTGCAGACCATCACGCCGTGCGTGCGCGGTGCAGGTCAGGGTTGCGCCGCGCATGCGCAGCGCAGGTCAGGGTCGCAGCCTGAAAAAGGTTGAGAACCGCTGCTCTAGAAGACCTCCATGGCTCCCTCCAACCCTGCTATTCTCTATTCCAATATAATCCCTCTGTGGTTAAACTCTTGTAACTCAACTGATTGGAGAAATTATTTTGAACCAGCCACTTTTTGTTTACAGTACCAGGCAAATGTTAATAACTATTGTTCTGCAATACAAGCAGTGCCTTTTTTCTTTAAAAAAAAAAAGGTGCCAGAACTCACACACGTCATACAACCTGCCTTGCCTACCCTACAAGGTTCCATCCAAAAAAGGTGCCGGAACTCCATTCTGGGCATTCTATGAAAAAAAAGCCCTGAATACAAGTACTAATATAGTTAGTTCTAGAAGGCATTTGAGGCCAACAGGGCAGTAAGAAGCTAATTTTTATTTTAAAGCTGATATGCCTGTATGCATGTGTATTAACTTTGTATGTAAAAAATTAGCTTAACCTTCTGTTTGTATGTGTGTTACAAGACATACCTCCATGAAGGAAAGCATTTGGGAATTGTTTTCCCAGAATAGAAACTGGATGGCCGAGCAACAGGTGAATAATTCAGTTGGAGGACAAGGTATTTACTGTCTGGATTGAATATCTCACAAGTTTTGCTGAATTATCTCAATCCAGACAGGATTTTCTTAAGCATACTTGGAAGCAAATTATCCTGAGCATAATACAGGAGCTTCTTAAGAATACAATGTGCTCAGAGGCTAAAAGTCCTTAAAACATTCCATTCCTGTAGGCACTATAGCATTTTTAGCATATAAAATAATATATTCTGGAACATTTCTAATTAATTTTGTTATTAATCAAATTGTTTTTGTTTATGCAGATTCTGAACATTTTCCAGAAAGTTGAGCCAGCCATGCTTATAAATATGTACAGTATTCCAGGTGCTGCTTATAAAAAACCAGAATGATGACAACAATAATAATTTGTGCCTTTTATTTATCTTGAATTTTCTTAATCTTATTAGAATGTTGGTGCAATACTTTTAATACAGTTCCTCAGAATGGGTTTTCTTTTGTTTTAGTATCAATAGATGGATTACTATGATTGAGCTGCATAATAAGTATATATGTTATGAAGCTAATTTTCCTCCAGATATCTGGGTATTATTATTATTATATATTTGCCCTCCAAATTCATACTTTGAGGACCAATACAATTACCCAATAAGAGCATATACTGTTTTTGTAAAGCTTTTTCCCATATATTTTAGGAATGATATCAAGTGTATGATTTTGGACATAACATCTTTGTGCTAGTTCTGTAGCTTTTATGAGTCTATGTAGCTATTCCAATACCAGAAAAATATAGTGGTTAAGGTGATGAACTAGGAATGGAGAAACCCAGCTTCTAGTCCAGAATTACATTGGGTGTCTTTGGGCCACTCATTCTCTTTCTTCATATCTACTTCAACAGGTTGTTTGTGGAAAAATGCAGGTAGAAGTTGTGATTTGAAGGTTGGCCAATTCTTTAATAGGATAGAAACCAAATAAATAAATGAAATGTGTGTAATAATAACAGAATAATAAGAGTTGGAAGGGACCTTGGAGGTCTTCTAATCTAATCCAATCCTCTGCTCAGGCAGGAAATCCTATATCATTTCAGTCAAATGGTTGTCCAATCTCTTCTTAAAAACCTCCAGTGTTTGGTATGAAGATATTTCAGTACACCACTAATAAGGTCTGGCTATAGTTCTTTCAAAGCACTGGAGAAGACAAGATGGAATTTCACAATATCAAGTAGTATAAATCCTACAAAATAAGGTTCAAGTAGCTTTATTACAAGGTTAAATGTAGGATATCTTTCCGACAGGATATTTTTTTTCACAGCACTAGAGAATCCTGGATCCTTTTCCTTATGAAAAAAATGTAGAATTTCAATTCCAACTATTTTGCAGTGTTAATACATGGGCAGGTTGAGGGGGGTATTGACAAGAAGATCAGAAGTACAATTAGTTCTTGACTTACAACCATTCATTTAGTGACCATTTGAAGTTACAATAACACTGAAAAGGGTAACAGTCGGTCTTCACACTTTCAATTGTTGCATTCCCACAGTCAATATGATCAAAGTTTGGGTGCTTGGCAACCTACCTGTGTTTACGATGGTTGCAGTACCCAGTCATGTGATCACCATTTGTGACCTTCCCAGTTGGCTTCCGAAAAGCAAATAGGGGAAGTTGGATTCATTTAACAGCCACACAATTCACTTAATAATTGCAGTTATTTGCTTAACAACCATGGCTAAAAAGGTCGTAAAATTGACTACAACTAATTTAACAACCACCTTGCTTAGCAATGGAAATTTTGGGCTCGGCTGTGGACATAAATCAAGAACTATCTGTATAGGAAGAATAGCTCCTTTTGCATACCTCCACCTATTCCATTTTTAATATCTTATTTGATAATGTGAGGATATGTGTTTGCAAAAATACAAAATTGTAATTATATAACTTTCTATGCTTTAATATTAATCCTGAAAACCTTTCTATTTCTATTCCTATAAGTTACCCTGTTTCTAAAATATTTGTGTAAAACATAAAGCCTTTCTCTGACTAATACAACTGTGTTATCTAGTTGGGTAATGAAGTGCCTGCAAGCAAACAATCAAGTTCAGAGAACACCAAGAACTCAAAAAGTTCAATCCTGAACTACAAAATATTCTCTTACACTAATAATGCAGCTGTATTGCAAGACTGGAATATTAATAATACTATGTTGTCAAGCATCTTTAGGGGTTTTTCCATGTAAGACTGCACACAAACAATGGGTTTAATGGGAATCCCTCTTTCAAGTCCTTTCTCTTCTCTGCATTCATTCACTCAGAAATACCAGGAGAAGGGGACTGACCTTGGGAGGTTTACTTAGGGATTTCTGTGTATTTTATAATATAAAATACTATATTTTAATGCAACTAACAATTTATTATTGCAACCGTTCATATATTTTAATATTACTGACATTATTCACAGATGAGGTTTTCATTGCTTTGTTGTTAGCACCTTTGATTGGCTTTTACCATTTATCAGTTTTTAAGCTTTTATTTAGCCTTGTTTAGCTGTTACCCTGGAAATTGTTAATCAGAAAGGTAGTACCATTTGCCATAGTGCAGAACCTGTGGAAACTCATGGTTGGGCTATTGGTCTCTTAGTATTCTCTGAGTTTGCTTCTTTTTTGTAGCACAATTTGAAACTTACGGTGAGCATGAGATGTCCATTTTGTAGGAAAGTGCCCTGTAAATGTCCGTGTATTTTGTATTTCATGGTGATGACTTTTGTTTTTCTTCACACCACTTCCCCTACTGTGCAGCTTTTCAGGGTTTTCTTTTCCTGCAAAAGTCACACAAAGTGGGCAAAGTGTTGGTTACAGTAGCTATTAGTGCCAACTGTCCCATTAAGAAAATAAGCAGTTCTCTTTGCTAATTAACTGGAAAAATCTTTCTGGTCAGAGGAGAGGCAAATAGCACATTTCTACTACTTATCTCAATCTTATATTGAGATGGCCCTGGAATAATAATAATCTTGAAACTATTTGTTACACTGGCTTGAACTTCTGTATAAAAGACAGAAAACTTCTGTTTTGGACTTGTTAGGAAAGAGGAATGTCACTGGATGTGAAGGCTGGATTTTTTAAAACAACTTTCAACTGACATCTCTACATTTGTGATAAAGCAAAGAGGTCTACATTGTTTTCACACAATTTAAAAGAAGTTAAATGAATCACGGAGCAGCAAGGGCTTTTTTTTTATATTCAGACTATCCTGTGGTGTTCTTATATCAGGACATTGTAGCAAAATCTATTGATGCTTCTGTGCTCTCAACAAATGAACCAGGCCAACCCTAACAGTGTGGCCAGATAGGTTAACAATTCATTTCTGTCCATTTACTTTTAATCTGGTCCAGAAATAGCAGTTTCAAGAGAGACTTTGGATAGGATGCATTGCAAAGATGTAGCCTGAAAGATAATAACAACATGAATAACAGCTGTTTGAATCTCAATGGAAACACTGTCACAATCTCATTAGAGAAAGCAGGTGAAAAGCACATTGTCAGTTATGGTTTGATAATAATATGATGCACTGATCATGTTCTAATTAGGCTGAATTCCAATAGTTCAATGGGCACCGCATATATTTTATTTTGTCAGTAACCCTTTGATTCTAAGCTAGTTGATACACCATGGTAAAAAGATGAAACCTTGAGCCAATATTGTGGAGTGAGTAGATAAAAAAAAATTGGTTCATGCTTTTCCTTCCCTGCATATTTAATTATTACTCCTGATTAGCAGAAAAATCAGTATTTTTTCTAAATCATAATTTTCTGAGTTGTGTGGATTATATTTTATAGCTAACCATAAATGAAAGCAATAAAAATGTATTAGCCAAGGAATTTTGCCTTGGTCTTCCCACAATGTTTGGTGGAAATCACCCTAAATTGATCCTCTGGAATGAGAGAGAAAGTGAAAGAGAGATACATTTATCAAATTGTTTTGCTGAATTGTCATGTGAAAATTGAATCTCACAAGATTTCAGTATATTTGCATGAGATCGCACACAGGATCCTTGTGATAAGATTTATTATTTATTTATTTATTTGTAAAATTTGTTGGTCACCCATCTTACCATAGGCTACCTCTGAGCGGCTTATAATCATAAAAAGATAAAAACTATACAAAAGATATAAATAAATAAAGACATAAATAAAATACTGTGAAGGTCCAAATACTGTGGCCCAAGGAAAAAAATGGGGAGGGCTGGAGCAGGTGGGGGGGGAGGTAGGATCTATTGTTTTTTTTACACAAATTTTATTAGTTTTTTTAATTTTTACAACAAAATGCTCAAAGCACACCATGGTGTCAGGGTAAACAATTATCCAAAAGCAAAACATTTATGCATACTTCAATCAATACCTCTAGTATCCCTCTCTTTCCCCTTAACTAACATAGTTTATTCAAAATAGTTCAATCTGGTTTAAATTTAGTCAACCTATACCTGTTCTTAACACTTTAAAAAAAGTTTATACAACCATAATCAAATTAGCTTTAAATACAAACTATCAGTTTGGGTATTCCTTCCAAATATATTCTGGTACCTTAGTTTTCATTGCAAATCCCATTTAACTCTTCTTCCACCAATATCCCCCAATTAAACTAAAACGTTAATCTATCCTATACATATCCAATCTATCAATTAATCAATCTCTTATGGCTAGCAAGTAAAATCAGATCTTAAATTTTTTCAATCCATTATACATAATTCAGTTCATATCCAATTAAATTATCATAACCCATGACATCAATCTTATCAAGCAAAAACCATCTTATTAGGTTAGTTCAAGATTACATAATAATTTTCTTACAAATAACCCTATTATCCTAAACAGAAAAAAAGAAAAAAAAGAAAAAAGAAATACATTCTTAAGGGATTTAATATGTATTTCATTAGTCACTCCTCAGCTATATAAACCATCAATCAACTTTCTTTAAAATATTTCAATTCATTAATCATCAAACAAGTAAATCACTTATAATCTTGGTCCTTAAGTCAGTCCATAGTTCTAGATTGCCTTTAGTCCATTATTCAAAACTTTAACTTTTTTTTAATCTTATTCTAGGTTTTTTCAAATGCCAAGTAGGTTTCCATAGCAAAGCTTCCTTTCCAACTAATAAATCTCTCTTTGTTGCTTGAAATATCTTTTGAATCAATAAGAAACGTCTTGACCTCTGGATTGGCCTTCTGATTTTTTTTTGCATAAAGTCTCGCTTTAAAGTTCCAAGTCCCAATCTTTGCTTTTCCTGATTCTGGATGTCATAACTGAGTTGCATATAGGGCAGAGTCATTTTCTCTTCGGTCTCTTTATTCTCAGTTAGGTCTTCTTTTTGTAGAGTCTGTTTAATGGAAGAATCAGGTGCAATCTGAAAGTTAGTTTTAAAGATTGAGGAAGAGATTCTGATTCTTAGTTCTGTAGTAAGCTCTTTCATTGTAGCACATATTTCCTCTTTAGTCTCATAAATTTTCTCCAGTTTGCAATTTAAATGTGAGTACAGCTCCATTTTAGAACAATTGCAATATTACTTTTTAACCAGTAGATGCCCTCAGCAAGCTAAAAAAGATAAATAAATCCATTTCCCCCCAAAGCCATTTCACTTTTCAATCTTCTTTCTTTACTCAAAAAAGAACAACAGCATAGGCAAATAATAAAGTTCATAAAAAAATAAAAAGTTTTTCCGATACCCCAAAGTACTTATAAAAAAGCAACATAATTTCTAAAACTTTACTTTGTTCCTTTGTTCACCTTTCTTCCCCAAAGAGTGAAAGCTGCCTTTCCAAGCTAGGGAAATCTTTCCCACACAGCTCTTACAGGCAAAACACAAACAAGAAAAAACGAAGAGAGGGAAGAAAAAAAGGAAAGGTCTCACCCGAATTCACTACGGTGGGTCTGCAGCTTAGATGTTCTTTGGACTTGCGGTTTCTGCAGCAAAGCGATCGGCCATTTTAATTGGCCAATCTTCTTCTCCGTCGGTCCTCGGAGTTCCATCTGGACAGCTGGAGGAGCCGCCGCTCTTCCGCTGCCGGAACGCTGCCTCCTCGTAGGAAAGTCGTGCCCTCCAGGGCGACTTTGGACCCGCATAAGGGTCCGCCGATGGAGGGAAAACTAGTCGGCGGGGAGAACAATCTCCCCGCTCGACTAGAGAGGCCGCGACCGGAACCGGAAGTCCAGGATCTATTGTTAATGGATCATCTCCACTTTGATTCTCCCCCATTGGGGGCCCAAGGTAACTGGCAGAGCAGATCTTTAGGCCCTTATGGATGGTTGGGAGGATTGCAAGATGTTCCAAAGGGCAGGCGCAATGGCAGAGAAGGCTTTTCTCTTGGACCCGGCCAGGTGGAATACTTGGGCCAATGGGGTCTGCAGCAGGCCTCCTCTACTGGCAGAAGTGGGGCAGGCCAATCCCTCTGGGATGAGATGGTACCTCAAGTAGCCTGCATCCATGCCACAAAGGGCTTTAAAGGTGATTACCAACACCTTGAATTGGACCCAGAAGCAGACCGGCAGCAAATACAGCTCATGGAGCAGTGGTGTTACACTGGCCACCCTTGGGGGCCCAAGAACTGCCTGACCAGCACACTCTTCACCAGCTGTAGCTTCTGAATGCTCTTCAAGAGTAGATTGCATAAACTGTGGAATTTGGCATCTCAAGATTAATCCATTTAAAAATAAATGTTTGGAGGAACCCACACCATTTTATAAGATCACAACTGACATCCACTTCCTAAAAAGATTGCCGATCTATGCCATGATAGCAAGCACTGTGTTTAAATAACACCTGTCTACCACACTAAAATATACAGGACTATTTCTTAATCTCTTTTACCAGTATCTTCCACTTGCTCTTTCTGGGATATTTTTGTTATTAGAAAAATATTGTCAAGAGTTCAGTATTATGAGAAAGAGAGCTTTAATTAGATTTAATATCAACATTCTGGATTTTGAGTTTTTGTGTGTGAAGCCTTTTGTAATGTGAAATATACTACAAAAGAAGATAATACACAATTCTGAAAAGTGCTTTAAAAAGTCCTTTGAACCTAATATCCCCCAGGCAGTCTTTATTATTTTCTCTTTTGTGTTATTCTATTCTCCAATTTGATTAATGATATTTGAAATTTAAATGGGATTGTGGGAAGACTGTTTGACATAATGGGGAGCTCCAAAAAACTTGGTATTAATATCTGCTTTTTAAAGAAGTATAAGAATGAGGCCAGAAATAGTACAGAGATGCTCTTGACTTGCTTTAAATTCCAAAACATTTATTCCCCTAATCTGAAAAATAAAAGCCCAGGCGAATTGTATCTCAGTTTCAGTTCAGAATTTCTTTACTTAGTTTAATTTTGACTGCTCCTGTTTGGAAAAAAAAGTTACGTTTATATCAAAACTACAAGTACAGGTAGTCCCCAGCTTACAACCATTCAATTAGTGATTACAATGGCACTGAAAAAAATGAATAATGACTCTTTTTCACACCTGTGTCCCTTGGAGAATCCCCATAGTCACATGATCAAAATTTGGATATCTGACAACTGGTTCATATTTATGACAGTTCCATTGTTCCAGGGTCATGTGGTCATCTTTTGCAACCTTCTGACAAGCAAAGTCAATGTGGAAGCCAGACTCACTTAACAACTGTGTTACTAACTTCAGAATGCAGTGATTTACTTAACAACTGTGGCAAGAAACAAAAAAATGGGACAAAACTCACTTAACAACTGTCTCGCTTAGCAACAGAAATTTTGAGCTCAATTGTGGTCATAAGTTAAGGACTACCCATACCTGTTTCAGTAACATTTGGAATCCATTACATCTACTTCACATTTTTTATTTTTCTTCCTTTGTCTTTGTTTCCCATGGTTGCCTGTATTTTGAGCTATTGTTAGATCCTGTATTTCTACCATAACTATTAGCAAATGAAAATATGTTATTGATTTTACCTTTGATTCCTTCAATGATATTTTGGTTGCCTTTGCCATGAAAGTAGTTCATGTTATTGATTCTTATTTGTACAAAAGATTGGGAGAAGTAAGCCATCTTAGATTTTACACAAATTGGTCAGTATTGTTGACAGACCAGCAATATAACTTCAGGGTTCTATGCAAGTGCTCTTTTCATTCATGACTACATAAGCTGGTCTTCTACATTTAAAGCATGTGCTGTACCCTTATGTTGAATCATCTCCAGTTAATAAATGAAGCAAGAATGGATGGATTCAAGTTAAAATAGCGATGGGTTGCACTGTTGAAAGATCTGAAGGACTAGGTTGGAAACAGATTATCATGGACACAACCTATATGTGTGGTTAACTTGAGGGCACATAATTTTAGTCAAGATAAATGTGGGAAATCCTTTACTAAGTAGTGGTTATTATTATTATTAATTCAGTTTATGTGACCGCCCATCTTGCCATATCAACTGTAGGTAGCTAACAGCATATAAATGCATAATATAAAAAGCATTGAAACAGCAACACATACAGCCAAAATAAAAACCATTTTATAGTAAAAATCATAACAACCACTACATAGACTCAAACTAACCACGTGACCCCCATGCCCAGGAACACATTAATGTCTTCAAAGTCTTCCAAAAAGCCAACAGATCATGCACAATCTAATCTCAGTGGTTGTAATTTTCCATTTGATTATAGAAAATATAAGTCAAAAAATTAAGATATGTCTTTGCCTATTTAGACTTAATATCTGCAGTAAAAATGTGTTTCTGAGCCTAGAATTGAACCTGAGCTTTATTGAAGCCATACCTCCTGACCAGTGGTGGGATTCAAATATGTGAGCAACCGGTTTTCTGTGTGGGTGCCGCTTCCGGAAGTCCATTCTTGGCCTGGGCAACAAAAAATTAGCTACCGGTTCTGCCAAAGTGGTGCGAACCAGCTGAATCCCACTACTGCTCCTGATCTTCCCAGCTTTATATGCAATTGTATTTTTTAAAAAAGTAATTAAGGCAACTTTTATGAAATGTAAGGGGCTAAGTATTCTTTAACTCTCTCCCTCAGAAGTCTAGCACATTTGAAGAATAATTAAAATATCTTAATTGATTTGCAGGTTTTCTCCGTGCACTTTGTTTCTGTTGTCCAGATACAAACCTCCGTGTAGAGTCAGAAGCAATACAGCCCAGCCAAGCCTATATGCCTCTGGGTCCAAAGTGTCTTCCACTGTTCTACTATAATATCTCTTTATGAAGGAGGCTAGCAAGGAACAATGCACGGATTTCTATTTCATTGTATAAAAGCAGAATTCAACGTTTCTTTTTGGCAACCCCACTTGCTTACTGATAAATTATGTGTATGTAGAATCATGTATTATATAATTGAAGGTCTTGTAGTGCTTGGGTCTGCATTAAGTCTAATGTAACTACAGGCAAAGCATCCAGAAAAATCACTGTTGCCATATTACACCTGCCAGCCTCAGAAAAATGCAGATTGAGACTAGTGGCATACAGTACTGTTTTTGTCTATGATATATTTAGCATTTCACCTGAAAGTAAGACTCCCTTTTTTTTTTTCCTTTCAGCTCAGTTAGGAGAGAATGTATGTTTTCCTTGGCTTTCTTCCCTGCTTGTTACAAGAGGAAAAAAAAAAACAGACTTGATTTTGAGGTGAAATTAATCAGAAATATCCATACAGTAATTTGTTAGTTGCACCCAGTATGGGAAGAGCTAGCAAGTAAAATAAAAACAGCAAGTTTTAACACAAAGTGTGACTTTTGGTTTTCTTTGAGACAGATTTCTTCCTGTATCATTAGAAAAGTCTACTTTTAAAAGGTTTTGTGTGTGTGTGTGTGTGTGTGTTGGCATGGATAAATACATTCAACTACTGTCTGCATCAGGTCTTAATCATCCTAATTAGTATCTCTATTGGAGAATTGTGGGGATGAACATTTGGAACAGTAAAGTAATCCAGCATAGTATCAAGCGAACGCCGCGATACTGAGCCAAAATGCACAGATCAGGCTTGCTGCCAGAGCTTGAATCATCCAGCCACTCTATCACTATATTAATAATTAGGTACTTTGTTTTGTGTTTCATTGACCTCTTTATTCTTTTAAAGATATAATTTCTTTATTTGCAAAGCAATTTACTGGCTAATTAGAAGTATGAGACAATAGTAAGATTTTAATCTGTTTTTATTTTTCAATCCCCTTTTATTACTACTTTTTTGCTCGTGGAATAAATAGCTATTTCCTTATAAGGTTAGGAATGATGTGCTGCACTTTAAAACTTAATTTCTTGTCCATTTAATAAAGGTTCCTCATGACTTGTTACATTATCCTCAGCAGTTGTGGGCTGAGATCCATGTAACTTAGAGGGAGGAGAACATAAAGAACAATGACACTTAGTGGGTAGACAACCTTGGGCGGTTTTTACTAGGATTTTTTGTAGGCTTTTAACTGTGTCAAGACTTTTTTTAGGACTTTTGCTATCATTTTATGTGTTTCCTCCTTCAAAATAATGGAAAAGCAAAATGTCAATGTTTGACAGTCATTCTCTGGTTCTGTGATTTCTTGAATAGGCTTTGGGAATGGGATAATTTTTAACCTGCTACAATGATTGCTTAGAAACTAGGGATAGAATACATCTGTTCATTTTCTAGATTTTGAAATTTGGATTTTGCTTTTCATGTTTAATGTACTCATTCCATTACAGAGGCAGATTGATCTGTACCTCCTCTCCAGCAGCTGTTTTGGATTTCTTTTGGGGTTTTGCCATTTTTATTCTGTTATGGAATATGGAGGAGTTGTCAGGCGAGAGATTTCTCTGGCAACTCTACTTTTAAATACTGAATTTCCAAATTTTGTGTGTGTGTGTGTGTGTGTGTGTGTGTGTGTGTGTGTGTAATAAGAATTTTCATTATAATAATAAAATCTAATAATTTTCTTTTACTGCTTTTTGCTATCTCTTTCAGCTTCTTTAAGCTTATAAATAATTTTTCTTTTGTTCAAAGCTTAAAATAAACTCATCGATGAAGATATTTGAAACATCATTCCGAAGGTCTCTAATAGCTTTAAAGTTAATAAAGTTAAGAAAAAAAAAAACAGACCCAGAAAACTATAGACCAATCAGTCTAACATCTATACCTGGGAAAATACTTGAAAAAAATAATAAAAAAACAGATCTCTGAACAACTAGAAGCAAATATAACTAGTAGCCAGCACAGGTTTGTTAAAAACAGATTGTACCAAACCAATCTTATTTCATTCTTTTATAAAGTGACTAAATTAGTAGACCAGCGAAATGCTGTTGACATAGTATACTTAGATTTCAGTAAGGCATTTGACAAAGTAGACCACAACCTACTTCTTGGTAAGCTAGAAAGAGGCAGAATAGACAACATCACCACCAGATGGATCTGTAGCTGGCTGACAAACCGTACTCAGCGAATAGTCCTCAATGGTACTACATCCACATGGAAAGAAGTAAGCAGTGGGGTACTACAAAGCTCCGTCTTAGGCCCAGTACTCTTCAGTATCTTCATCAATGACTTAGATGAGGGAATAGAAGGGGAACTCATCAGATTTGCAGATGACACTAAACTGGCAGGAATAGCCAACACCCCAGAAGACAAACTCAGGATCCAAAAAGATCTTGGCAAACTTGAACAATGAGCCCTATCCAACAAAATGAACTTTAATGTGGAGAAAAGCAAAGTTTTACATTTAGGCAGGAAAAATCAAAGCTATAAGTACAAATTAGGTGAGACCTGACTCAAAAACAGTAACTGTGAGAGGGACCTTGGAGTCCTAGTGGATGATCACTTGGCTATGAGCCAGCAGTATGCAGCAGCAGCCAAAAAAGCTAATACAGTTCTGGGTTGTATAAACAGAGGCATAGAATCAAGATCACACGAAGTATTAGTACCGCTTTATAAAACCCTAGTGAGACCACACCTGGAATACTGCAACCAGTTTTGGTCTCCATACTACAAAAAAGATGTTGATAGTTTGGAAAAAATTCAGAGAAGAGCAACTAAGATGATCAAAGGCCTGAAGACTAAAGCATATAAAGAATGGCTGCAGGACTTGGGTTTGACTAGTCTAAAGAAAAGAAGAAATAGGGGTGACATGATAGCAGTATTCCAGCATTTGAGGGGCTGCCACAAAGAAGAGGGGGGTCAAATTATTCTCCAAAGCACCAGAGGGCAGGACAAGAAACAGTGGTTGGAAACTGATCAAAGAGAGAAGCAACCTGGAATTAAGGAGAAACTTCCTAACAGTGAGGAGAATTAACCAGAGGAACAGCTTGCCTTCAGAAATCGTGGGCACTCCATCACTGGAGGTTTTTAAGAAGAGACTAGACAGTCACTTGTCTGAAATGGTATAGGTTCTCCTGCTTGAGCAGGGGGCTGGACTAGAAGACCTCCATAGTCCCTTTCAGCTCTATTCCATTCTGTTCTAATAGGAAATTTCCAAAAGTGATTAGAAAGTGAAGTTTGTGATCTTAGTGTCCTTGAAAAGGCTCCACTGTGATTGTGAGCAAGATGGCTAATCTGTCTCCCAGTGCTCCAATTCATAGAAAATGTCTTACTGTGATTGGCTTGTGAGGAGCAATCATCCAGAATTCATGTGATTGATCTCCCATCTTGTCCTTATATGGAGAGATTTCAAGATACTCATAGTTGTCTTCAGTTTGCCATTCCTCCCCCTAGAGTCTCTGAATTTCAAAATCGCATCTGAATGTTCAAATAAATTTTGAGTTAAATTCTAAATCAGAAATTCAAATACAGTTTAATTCTCAACTGCCTGATTTTGGCCATATTTAATTAGTTATTAAATTTAATTAGTTTAATTAATATTTTTCAAAATAATATTACAACCTTGCCTAAAGTTTTTTTTAAATAATAATGCTGCTTCATAAGCAGTTTTAGCACAGATAAGGGAATGACACCCATCCTTTCCACATTATGCAATTGTAAACTGGCCCACCAATGGCAGGATATTTTAATTGACTATCAATACATAAGAACATAAGAAGAGCCATGCTGAATCAGGCCAAAGCCCATCGAGTCCAGCATTCTGTGTCACACAGTGGCCCACCAATTGTACATGGGGATCTTGAGCAGAAAGAGAAGGCAAAACCCTCCCTTTCCCTTGACCCCCAACAAATGGTACTCAAGGGAATCCTGCCTGCCTCAACCAACATAGAGGCGGCACATGGACATCCGTTTTAATAACCACCGATACACTTGGCATCCATGAATCTATCTAGCCCTGCCTTGAAGCTGTCAAGGCTGACAGCTGTCACGACCCCTTCTGGAAGTGAATTCCATAAATCAACGACCTTCTGGGTAAAGAAATATTTCCCTTTATTTGTCCTCACTTTCTTACCTACAAGCTTTAGGGAGTGCCCCTTTGTCCTGGTATTGTGTGATAGAGAAAAGAATTTTTCTCTATCCACCTTTTCTATCCCATGCATGATTTTATACACTTCGATCAAGTCACCCCTTAAACGCCGTCTTTCAAGGCTGAAGAGACCAAGGCGTTGCAATCTGGTTTCATAAGGGAGGCGCTCCATTTCCTTGATCATTCTTGTTGCCCTTTTTTGCACCTTTTCCAGTTCCATTATATCCTTCTTGAGGTGCGGTGACCGGAACTGTACACAGTACTCCAAGTGTGGTCTCACCATCGATTTGTACAGAGGCAATACAACACTTGCTGACTTATTTTCGATTCCCTTCCTAATGATGCGAAGCATGGAATTTGCTTTTTTTACTGCTGCTGCACATTGGGTTGACATCTTCATCGAGCTGTCAACCAAAACCCCAAGATCCCTTTCTTGGGTTGTCTCAGAAAGTTTGGTCCCCATCAGTTGGTAAGTATAATTGGGGTTCTTTGCCCCAATACAGTACTAACTTCTCTGCCATTCCTGCTGTTCCCTGCTTTGCTTTTGAACTGATTCTCGACCGCCATGGTCTTTGGGAGGAATATATACAAAGGTTGGTTTTACATACTTGAGTGATAAACAAAATAATAGTTAAATATTAATGCCTAAACTCTTGCCTTCTGTCCACATTAGTATCCACAAAATCTACTTGTATTAAGAAATGTACTCTGAATTTTCAGAAATGAATAAAAAGAAAGTAAAACTGAAATCTGGTGTGCTCTATTAAATAAGCAAATAAATATATAGCTCATCTTATAGCCTAACAGCACATATATTCCAGGACTGTTATTGAATTTAATTAGCACCTGTCTTCTAGATTTTCTTACTATAACAATATTAATGATTATGTGGGCTGATCTGTGGAAATGGCGATTCTGATTTGTTATGTAGGAGTAGGCTAAAATTTGGTTGATTTGTTCCTTTCCTATTCTGTGGTCCTACAATAAGCTTTTTCTAAGCTGTAAATAATATGCTTTTTAGTATATTAAAATGCTGCAAAATGTTTTCGAATGTAATGGATATTTTTTTTATTTATGTGTGCCTTTTTGAAACAAATGAAGATAATTTCTGAGGCTGTGCCTACCAGTTATTCTACTGCTCTTATATAATGGTGTTTTATGTGATGTGTCTGACTGTTGTTTTCTTCTGAGTTTTTAATGCTGATCTTCCTTCCTACAGGGACATTTGTATCAGCTTTCACAGTGCTGTGTGGAGCCCGGACTGATCTCCCTGACAGACACATTTGTTGTGTGTTCTGGTTGAACATTGCAGCAGCTCTGATTCAGATTCTTACAGCAATTGTGATGGTTGGCTGGATCATGAGTATATTTTGGGGGATGGACATGGTCATTCTTGCCAGTAAGTTGAGTACAATCATTTTTGTTTGTTATTCCAATAATTAATAATCCCCCTTCCTATAAGTGAGCTTATAGGAAGGGGGATAGAAGTGGGCACCAATTAAATCAAATCTCTAACAGCTGCAAACTCTTTTTGTATGAGTTGATACCTTGATGGAATATGTTTGCAGAAACAAGCTAAAAAAACAATAATGCTTCCTTCTCTTTTTTCCTAATTTTTCTTTGAATAGAAACAACATTAGGTTATAGAGAACAGCTTTTGTAATGGAGTGACATCTAAAACATTTTCCTTCACATTCAACTGGTCTTATAAATGTACCATATCTGTTTCTATACTAGTCAATCAGTTGGCTCTGAGTAACCATAAATGGTGCATACAGGCAATCAAGATTTATTTATTTTTTTAAAAAAAATGTAATCAGTTTGGCCATCTCAATTACCAAAGGAATTCTAGGCAGTGTGCAGCAATGTAATAAAAACAGATTAAAACAAACCTAACAAAAAACAATGTACCAATAGAGAAGCTCACATTAAGGAAATGTTAATATAATTATATGGCTAACAAATAAACATCATAAGCTGGGCCACAAAGGCAGCCTATCCCAGGGCCTGCTCAAAAAGCAATGTCTTCAAGCCTTTCCTAAAGGCAACTGGGTCACAAGTAATGCTCTTTCAGTAGGCAATGGCAGACATAGAGAAGGGAAGTCTCTGGGGTCCTGTAAGATAACACTCCTTCATCTATAGGACCTGGAGCATGCTTAGTCTACAATATTTACTAAACAAGCAAACAACCAAACCATAGATAGAAAAAATATATTCATATAGGTAACTAGACCTCAAGTCATGAAGGTGCCTACTGTCACGTGGAATTGCAACTGGAAGCCAACTGGTAACCAGTGCAGCTTGTGAAATAGAGGTGACACATGGGTGCAGTGGTCTGCAGCTACTCATACTGCTTCATTCTAGACCAAATGCAGCTTCCAGATGCAACCCCAACTGGAGCACGTTGTAGTAGTACAAACAAACAAAAGTATCTAAAACCTGAAAGACTATTTGAGAAGGCCTCCCAAATCAGAAAAGAGCATAATTGGCTGAGCAAATGTATTTGTGCAGGTAGCCCTCTTGGCCATACCTGCCACTAACCCCCAAATTCTGCCTGGGTTACTGCAGTGCAATTTAGAACTAATATTAGAAAATCTCTAGAACAGAAGGTCCTTGCATCTTCAACCATTCAGTGTTGCTAGGGTTGTGAAGAAAATTCACCAAGACTGAGAATAAAAACAAGGTATTTCAAAACATAACTAATGAAGACCAGATGGTTGTTTCAGTATCAAGCTTATCTGGGGGGGGGGAATGAGTGGTTAGTGCTTCGGTTTCATAATCTGGAAAAAAGGGTTCAATAATTCAATGATCCCGTCTTAATGAATTCATTCCTAAATGTAGGTAGGAATTTTACTTATTCTGTTTCCAAGATTCTATATCCTAGCCTCTTATTTCCCAACAATAAGCCTAATTAAAGACGTTCCATGTGACTCTTGTTTCCCCTTCTGCTAAGGGCTGGACAGGTTGATCCCGATCCTGTTCCTCTGTATCCAGATCTAATATCCTTGAGGCACTAGAACAAAACATTGGCAATGTGGTCCATTGAGCTTGGGATTGAAATAGACAACAGGATGTCATCCACATATTGACACTCCCTAATCCAATGTTTCCAGGTTACCCCACATAATACCCTCATGTAGATGTTAAATAAGAATGGGGAATGCATTGAGTCCTAAGGGTTCCAAAAAAATACGGGTTTCAGGTTTCCAACACAACTGGAACCAATCCCAGAGAAACATGGAAAAATACAGTATGATAGTCAGCAACTGTTCAGCAACTGTTCGAGGTTATGTTGGCACTGAAATATGGACTTAAACTGGTCCTTAAAAATCCAGCCAACCCCTCAGTCACATGATTGCAATCCAGGCACTTGGGAGCCTGAGTCATGATTACCCTGTTGCAGTGAGCTGTGTCATGTGATCACCATTTGTAATCTTTTCTGTTAGCTTCCCACAAGCAGAGTCCAGTAAGTTGCTTCCACCTCTTTTTGTCTAGGGAGCCCATTACAGAGATCTCATACTCCTTAGCACCCCTTCCTGCCTGCATTCCCTAGTGCACATCTGCTCACAGCACCTGCTCACACTTTCTGCCAGCCTGCCCTTGTTCCCCATCACCCATCGGAGACCCTTGCTGCCTTGCCTACATTCCCTGGCATCTGCCTGCAATTCTTATTAACTCACTGTGTTCTCCAGAACCCACCTTTCAGCCTTACCAAGTAGACTAGACAGGAAACATGACCAAATAAACTAATTCTACGTTATTATGAAGCTGCAGCAATAGAATCTTGAAAGTCTGAAAGTACAATTTTATTTTTACAGCCCAAGAACTTGGAAAGGATCCCTTCTGATCCTTTTGCTTCATCTGCTATACAACTGCAGCCTATGCTCTTTCTTATCTGACCATTCCTTGCATTGTATTTCTTTGCCTTGCCTCCCAAGACCATTCCCACATACCATATCATTTCCTGCAACCTCTGGTAACCCATCTGAGGCCTCTGCCAGCCCTCCTGCAGCCCTGCCATCCTGCCCACATTACATAGTGTTTGCCTGTGGCACCTGCCCCCTGCATAGCACCCTCTCACCAGCGTCCCCTCCTGTGCTCCTTGCCTGGGACTCCCTTGTTTCCATTTAATGGCTTCCACAGTCCTGGGGTTATGACGACAACTGGGACTGCCGGGATTGGTGTTGATAAGTGATCTGATCACATGTTGTTGCACTTTACAACTGTATCACTTAACAATGGCAGTCCCAGTTCCAATTGCTGTTGTAACTTGAGGACTACCTGTAGCACAGTCCCTTCCATTCCCAACTCTCAGACCCAACCAATAGTATCATGGGTTGTTGAGGGGGCAAAGAGGGCAAGCAGAATTACACCTCCTATAGCCTGCTATTGCCAGAAGTGGTCCACATGTATGATCGGTGCGATCTCAGGTGTATATAAAGCCTGAATTTCAACTGAAAAGAATCCTTGTCATTAATTCCCACTAATGACAACTTCCTCTGATCCTGGACACATTTTATTAATATCCTGAGAAGTTGCCCTTTTATAATTATCTTAGTTGGGGGCGGTCATCATGTGATTCTGATAGTTTTAACTACTCTATGTGAAAAAATACAACTTTAATCATTCTCCACTAGTTTAATGCTAGCTGCTTATATATATAGGAGAATTTATTTCCCCTCTATACTATACATGACGTTTTATCACTCTGTCATTTTCTCCATTCTCCTCTATGCTAGCTAAAATAATACCTTTTGGTAGCACATTTAATCCATTAATTCCTCATTTGGACTGCCATTTTAATACCTTAATAATATTTTGGAAAGATAGCACTTACAATTGTACTTAGAATACCAAGTATGGTCATATTGTATTAATTTAAAACATTTTCTAGAAGCAAATTTAAATTCTTATTAGTTAGGGATTTGCAAAAGAAAAAAAGCTTCAGTTCTAAAATGCCATTCTTTAATAAACAGGGTAGCTAATCGCCGTACTTATGTTTTTCTATTTGCTTTTTTTGAATAATTCCTTATAATTACGGCTTTGTTTTTCTCTTTTATGGTTCTTTCACTCCTTCTGAATGATCAACCAAGTTTCACAAGGTATGTTTTTTCTGATATTTTTCCTCACAATTTAATCAATTTAAAGATAAACATTTTCCCTCAGGGAAAATGTTTTAAACGCTAAATTAAGCCTGCATTCTTCTATTGATTTAAACCACAGTGCAGTTGGTTTGTGTGGGGCTTAGGATATTGTGAACTAAGCCACCAATATTACTAAATCATCACTTATAGCTTTGTGTAAAGCCAAAGTAGTGTGATTTATTCAACAAATCATGATAAAGCAAAGCTTACCATAATGTACATGAACCCCATCTTTAAGAGTTTGTCCTGAGATCACTGAGAACAATTCCATGATCCACATGTTTCAGTTTCGGAATCTCTGAACTAATTTTGCTTCTTCACGTTATGAAGCTTAAAACAAACTGATTAAGCTTTTAAAAAATAATAATTGCACTGCAAGGTTAGGAGCATACTCAGAAAAAGAATCTGCAGAAAAATTAGGTGGGCAACCATTTCATAAAATATCTGTGTGAGGAGTTTACTTGTAAATTAAACCGGAGTCCTTTTTTCTGTAATTTTCCCACATTTGGTTTGCAGGCACAAACAAAGCCAATGACAAAAAAAGTCGTATTAAAATGTATTTACTTGAGGTGAGTAACAATTGAGGGCAATTCTAAAGGGAAGAATATGTGCCATGCACAAACACAGTGTCCCTCTGAGCTTCTGTCCTGATTTCTCAGCATGCAGACTAGAATGCAAAATATATGTCAGCTGTTATTTACATGATATTTCTTGTATCACAGAAAAAATATCCTTAAGCTGTGCTTAAGTTTAATCATGCATGTTTGAAACCTCATTTACATGTAACTTTGATTTTGAAGAAATAATGCTTGCAACTTCTGACTCTCAGCTATTTCTAGACTCCTAGTTATGTACCAGGATGTAGAGAGCAGTATATGGAAGCACCTTTAGAATATGAATGGAAACACTGTTGGCAGTGTAAATGGGAAGCTTTAATTTAATATATTATGCCATGGATGCAGAGCAGGGGTACTTTTTGAGTGCCCTTAACAATTAAAATTCTCTGAAAACTCAGATATGTATCCTGAATAAAATCAAGGAAACCTTGTACATAATTCTTTACTTATTTCTTTCACTTGGCCCAGGAAAGGCAATGACTATGTCTAAAGTTGCTGGAAATCCTTATCTTCTATTTAGGTAGTTTAATATCTACCTCCCCCCTTGCTTGTTTTTAATCAAATATTGTCTTTATGTTTGTATTTATACTTTGCACATCTAAGGTCTAAATAAATAATTTTCAATAACATAAAATTAATGATAGGATTCCCCAGACTTTGGTTGCTAATATTCTACACTCTTAAGCTCAATCACAGAAGAATATTCTCCTCCTCCTTCTCATTAGCTCTGAGCAATAATCCAAAAGATTAAGATTTATTTTATTGCTAAAACAGTGTTTAATCTTTCTTTTCCACAAGAACCTAACATACTGTTGGATTCCAATGGAACCCAACAATAACATCCTTTCCATCTTCTTTCTTTCTTTTGTGTGTGTGTGTGGTTGAGTATCCAGCAGAGCGGAGGTGTAGATCAGCAGAGAGTGACCTTCACTGATCACTTGGACAGCTAATGCTGCTTATGGAGACTCCGACATGTGGATTTTTGAACTGGCACAGTCAACATGACAGGATGACAGGCAAGCCGTTCCAAAAGTGAGAGAAAGCCACTGATTAGGTAGGGATACGGCTGAGGAGGAAGATAACATTTGAGCAAACATCACTGAAGAAGTTGCAATTTTTTTCCATCTTATGGGACGAACTACATGGGAAATATTTCACTTCCTTTTCGACTCCTTGAGGAAATTTCCTGATGTAAATATCAAGAAGCAGAGGAAATATTGATAGATAATGTGCAATTTATCAAAGCAAACATTTGAAGGGAGATTCCCATCCCCCCAAAGGCATTCCTTTGGGACAGGAAAGTTCAAGTTGTGACTTACCTGCTTGTGTACGTACTGTGGAATTTTTTTGGTGCTTGTTTAATAACTGTTTTCTGCAACCAATTTAAGATTCTGCTTACTGCTTTCATAAATCCTGTCACTATAGCTTACCTGTTCATGCATTTTGCCACCTTTTACCTTCTGAATGTTGGAAAGAAGCTGTGAACTCTGTCTAACAAGAAGCAAGAATTTGGCTGTTGCTAAATTTTATTATCCACCATTACTTTTACAGATGTTTTATTCTTAAATGTGGGGACTGGGTTTTAAGAGATTATTATATGGAGACACTTTTTATTATATACTATGGAAAACGAAAGAAGAAAGAAGTACCCTTATCTGCTCCCTCAAAGAAAACTGTGCCAGTAAATGTTAACTGTATATTGGGAATGTGCATATAAATGATGGGTAGTATTTGTAGCTGAGCTGCAGTAAAGGTGTGATATCTCTTTCCTAGTACATATGCCCATAGGGTTAATTACAGGTAAAACAAGTTAATACTTTTAAGATGCATACAAAAATAAGGCTGATAATTTATTGAAGTTAACAGAAGCAAAACCCTGTTGTGGAATTTGTTGAGCAGAATTCCATTGTGTTGTTACTTATACATTCCAAGACCTCATAAGAACTTAATTATTTTTTACCAGCATCCATTCAGATTCTTGGTTATGACTATTGGTGTTTTTATCCGTCATGATGAGAAGAGTTTAATAGACAAATTCCACTCCTTGTTCACCCATGATGACCTTGGTTCACTTGCTTTTTCAGCCATAATGTCATTAGTTTGTTTTGAAGTAAAAATAGGTGTATATGTGTGAAAATAATTTATGCTGCCTGAAAGGTAAAATAAACATACAATATTGTGAGTGAAACATGATGCTTTTTTCTATTCAGAAAAACGTTTTCAGGAACTGGAAATCAACTACCATAAAGGAGGCTTGAAAGTTCTCTCAGTTTTGCTAAACTGACTTTTTTTTTTTTGCTCATACATGAACCAGTTAACAACAACTATTTTATTCTTCTACAGATAATCATGGTTTTTTTTTAGTGTCAGATTTGAATTACTGCTGTTGTAGTCAAAATATTCATTGCCTATCGTTTTAAATGTATTATTGGTTATTGGTTTGCTACCCAACCTTGAGTTAATTAAAAGGCATAATGGAAGTATCGTGTCATAAATGAGAGAGCTAGCATATGCAGAGAATTAAATTAAAAATCCAGGAATCTGTAATGTTATCACTTAAAACACTGTAGGACCAATTCTGATACTGCAGCCCACCTTACACCAGGTTTGTGAAAACTCTAATAAAACTCAGCCCTGAAAAGCTGTGCAATCTCCATGCCTGTGACAAGAAAAAGGGTACTTTGGAGGTTATGGCTCTGCCTAGCCTTTGAAAGTGAACTTTGCCACATAACAAGAACAAGTTAAATCTTCCTTGCAAATAAAATAGCCATCTCTTTTATTGAGCTCAGCCTCTTTTCTTTCACCCAGTGAAGTCACTGGGCACGAACCCAAATCTACTTCATAAGGAATAATCATAAATATCCCTTTTTCTTTATCTTACCTTTTATTTTTGCTTGTAAACAGAGAATCCTAGTTAATCTCTTGCAGTAAATCAAGGGAAAATTGTTTAACACCCTCAAGTATCACAGCATTGCCACAGATGGATTGAACAACCAGCCTCAATTTCTAGTCCTTAATGGAACTGCATCTACATGAAGCGAAGTATGCAGTGAAATGCCTCATTACCTCAAGGTTCTTTCTTGAGTCCAGTATTCTTCAACATTTTATAAACAATTTAGATAAGGGGATAAAAGAGGAACTCATCAAATTTGCAGACAACCCCAAGCTGGAAGGAATAGCCAACACTCCAAAAGATAGGCTAAAGATCCAGTAGGATCTCGACACACCTGAAAACTAGGCCCTATCAAACAAAATGAAATTCAATGCTGAGAAAAGTAAGGTGTCACACTTAATCAAGAAAAAACAGGTATAGAATAGGTAGTATTTGGCTCAACAGCAGTAACTGAGAGTTCTGTTGGATAGCTACTTAAATATGAGCCAGCAGTGTTCTACAGCTTCCAAAAAAACCAACACAGTTCTAGGGTGCGTTAACAGAGGGATAGAATCAAGTTCACATGAAGTGTAAGTACTGTTTTATAATGACTTGGTAGGACCACACTTGGAATATTGCCAGTTGGAAGCAGTTTTGGTCGCCATAATGTAAAAAAGATGTTGAAACTCTGGAAAGAGTACAAATAAGAGCAACAAAGCTGATTAGGGGACTGAAGGCTAAAACATATGAAGAACTGTTGCAGGAATTGGTCCAGGGGTGTCAAACTGCTGGCCCGCGGGCCGGTTTCATCATACCGAAGCCTCGCCCACCCTATTGCTGGCAATGCAAAAAGAGCCACGATATGTCACAACACATCACGTGACGTGGCGAGTTTGATCCCCGTGGTCTAGTCCAATGATAAGAAGGACTAAGGGTGACATTATAGCAATCTTCCAATATCTAAGGAGTGTCACGAAGAAAGGGTCAACCTATTCTTCAAAGTACCTGAAAGCAAAACAAGAATCAATGGATGGAAGCTAATCAAGGAGAGATCCAACCTAGAAATAAGGAGAAATTTCCTGACAGTTAGAACAGATAATCAGTGGAACGGCTTGCCTTCAGAAGTTGTAGAGGTTTTAAGAAGAGATTGGACAACCACTTATCTGAAATGGTATAGAATTTCCTGCTTGAGCAGGGGACTGGACTAGGAGATCCCTTCCAACTCAGTTATTCTATTCTGTTCTGTTCTGTTTTATTCCTCATGTATTATACATTCATTACTCTTCATGCTGCTTTTATTTTATTATAATTCTAGTAGTGGGGATTGTATCGTGGTGGGGCTTCAGTGAGGCATCCCTATGAAATAGCATTGCAGAAAAGCATCCATGAAGCTGGTTAGTAAGGAACCTACGGGGAACAAAATGGCTCTTAAGATCAATACTTTACTGCCAAAATTTAGATCTTTCCTGCCTTACATTTTACCTCCTATTGGGATTAATGAAGCTTTAAAACTTTTAACCAATCTGACTTTTGATTGGCTAATATGCTAATTTAAAAGTTAACCGCTACCATAATTATATGCTTATTTTAAAATAAAATTTCCTTCAAGGAGAACTCAACTCCTGGTGACTATATGGAGACATACATTTAGTTCCCTTTGCAACAGTACAGAGATAGTTTCCCATTAAATTCTGCCGGGATATTTCTCACCTTTCCTACCCAGCTGACAATCCTAGTTTTTCCTGGTAATCTCAAATTCTCAGATAATCCAACCCTGTTTAGCTTTTTAATATAAGACAAGGTCAGGTAGATGCTGCCACCTAGTTGAGGATATGCTTATTTACTTTTTCTGCATTTGTATCATGTTGAATAGATTTGTCTATTCTTGAGAGGAAGCTCACTTTTAAAAACAAAGTTTATCTGAGCTGTAGAATTATTTGATAGATATTGATATCTCTGTTTAAAAAAATACACGGGCAACCTATGACCTTCAGTTGTTGATGAACTAAACTCCCCAACCAGACCAGCTAGCAGATGAGCATTCTTTCTTCAGAGTTTAACAAAAAAATTCACTAGAAGTTCAGAAATATCCCCTCTTCTTGAGAATATTAAAATAGAAGTAGTCATATTATCAAAGACAATATTTCTGCACCCGTTCATACTGTTAAGATAGGATGATATCCTGTTGACTAATTATGTGCCATCAAGTTGGTATCAGTTGGTATCAATTCTTACCAACCAGAAAGATAGACTTTTACCAAGATGTTCATCACCAATCTGAATCTTTGGAGTGCATGGCTCACGTGGTTAGAACACTAGATTGGAGGCTAGCAACCCCACATAGGAGACCTGAGTGCTATTGTGTGGTGCAGTGAGCTCCTATCATTTGCTCCAGCTCCTTGTCGGGACATGAAAGGAGCCCCCACATGCATCCCCAGGGCAATAGTCATGTCATCTAATCCTTTCAAACCAGAAGCACCTTAAACGGTGCCTCAGACAGAAACAGGACAGGACCTGGACCTTCAAGTATTCCAACAGTGCACCCATTGCAGCTATAATTGTGTCACTCCATCTTGCAGCTTATTGCCTTCTTCTCTTTCCTTCCATCTCTCCCAACATCTTGCATAATGTACCCAGAATATAATTTGAACTCAGTCATTCATGTCTCAACTGAAAACTGTGAACTGATTTATTCTGAGAGAATGTATATCCTATGAAGGATTTTTTTTTCTAAGGTGTTTATTAAATACTTAGTTTTCTAGCATGTGTAGTGGTTCATAGTTTGGAAAGGCAATATGGCAAATAATGTTCTCTTTTGGGATTTGTTGTATCTGGCCCTTCTCAGCTCAGTAAACTCCACATAAATATTTCTTTAAGAGTTTTATTTAACACATTTCAAGATATTCACTTCAAAGCAAGCTGCTGGCATTTTGTTGGCCGGAACGGCCAAGTCTGATTTATTTACATTCAGATTAAACATGCTCTTCCCCCTTCCAATTAACTCACTCTTTATCTCTCATGTTGTCCAAGATCTCATTAATCTTCCGTACATTCCAAAAACACCAGAAAACTGAGTTCAAACGAACTGCTCAAGGTATCAGGCTACTCCTTGATTAACGTTGCTCGTGACAAAGAATTAGTCCCTTCGTCACCTTCTAATATAGTTTCCGATACGTCACTTCCCCCATTACTTCCTTTTTCCACGTAACTGACACCTCCGCCTATCAAACCTTCGGAATCTCGGATCAAGCCATATATTGTCCTGTTCCAAATCTGACTCATCACTTTGAGAGTCTGACTCAGACTGCATACAAATCTCCTCACTGTCTGGCTCAGCTGCCGGGAGGGGAAAATACCCAGAGGGGCCTGGTTGTGCTTCGTCATCCTCTGATATGTCCCCAGCCGGTCTAGAGACACCCACAACAGGATTAAACATAAAGCTTTATAAAATATAAGCCAGCTTGTTTATAATGGTTAGAGAAATACTTTTTGTTCCCCCATGGCATATTTGATTTGAGAATCCCCACTGATGTTATGGGTTGGTATCCAGTTCCTATCTTGTAAAACTCAATAGCTTACTTTATTATTATATAGCTTTTTTGTTTTATGTTTTAATATATAATGTCCCATATGAAAGAATAAATCATACTCTATGTGGTTTGTTCTATGTAAAGATAAAACAACCTTTGATTAAGTTCAAAATAATACATACATTATGAACAATAATGACTTGTCATTTTCCATGGTTTTAATAAGCTAACAATAGATTTGATTTGACACAAAAAAGGGAGACATGTATAACTGATGACAAAATCTAGGAAGTAAAAATGGGGAATACACATATACACATGCACACACACATGTACACACACACACACACATATAGACACTCCTCTAAGTTAATATTTATTCCTCCTTTTTTCTAAATGCTTTCTAATCTAGCTGGCATAGGCATAGAAGCTTCAACAGAAAAGTCACTCCAGAGTCAAGGAGGGATGTAAGTCAACCCAACACCTCTGGTTGAGCAAGAAGAACAGTGTCTCCTTCCTTGTACAGATGATTTTTATAGATGCTTTATCCATCATAGCAGTTTATACAAGTGATGCACTTTTCAACAATTGTGTTACAGAGAAGGTTTTGGTGAACAAAATAGAGAGATTTTTAACTGTTAGATAAACTGCAGTGGCAGAAATCTAACTCAATATGTCTGAGGGAGGATTCCACAGATTAGGACAGGAGAGATGGCATCAGTCCTTTAAGTACTGAATAATATACCCTTCCTATAATGACTTGAGCTAGATTGAAAAATCAGTAGGCCTCTGAAGTTGGACTACAACTTCCTTTATTCTTTCCACTGGCTATATTGACTTGAGCTGATGTACGGTGAATCAGAGAGTGTCTGGAACCTTGCAAATTTTCCATTACTGGACTAAAAAGTCTTTTAACTCCTATCATTCTATTGAATAACAGAATAACAGAGTTGGAGGGGACTTTGAAAGTCTTCTAGTCCAATCTTCTGCTCAAGCAGGAAGCTCTATACCATTTCAGACAAATGGTTGTCTAATTTGCTCTTACAAATCTCCAGTGTTGGAGCACCCACAACTTCTGGATACAACTCATTCCACTAAATAATTATTTTAACTGTCAGGAAATTTCTCCATAGTTCTAGGTTGACTCTCTCCTTGATTAGTTTCCATCCATTGCTTCTTGTCCTGCCTTCAGAATAGATTGGAGTATAGACTGACCTCTTTTTCCTTGTGACAGATCCTTTAAGTTTTTGAGTTCATTTCCCGTAGTGAATCATGTCATTAATTTGCACATATTTACTTTCGTTATTTAAACAGTAAAATACTAACCCCTATCCCATTTTTAATCTATTTCCCCTTCCTTTTAAAAAAGTAAGAATACATTAAATCAAAGTAATATATATGGTCATATATGCTAAGGAGGGGCATTAGATCCATTTAAACTAGAGCAATGTTTCTCAACCTTGGCAATTTTAAGATGCGTGGACTTCAATTCATACTGGTTGGAGAATCCTAAGAACTGAAGTCCACACATCTTAAAATTGCCAAGGTTGAGGTTGAGTAATGCTGATCTAGAGAAACCCTGTATTTTTTGACTGTGTAGCATAAAGAGAGAAGGTGTAAGAATTTGATCTGCCTGCTTGTTCATGGCTTTTCTGGGTGCTTTTTTATCATGATTTTGTATGTTCCAGCAAGCACACTGAATCAGGAAACAGTTGCTATGGAAATCTTGAACTCCTAAGGGTTGCCTATGTATTGTGAGCCTACTTCTATTTATGCTTGGGTCTGTTAACTGCTTTCATTGTTTTAATGATGTTGTCAAAGATCACTTCATATGTAATATGAGCTGGCTTGAAGATATATAATTGGTATGTAAAGGTTATTTTATTGCTTTGGTTCTTTTTTTAAAAAAAACCCCACAATTGTGTAAATTCAGTGTTTCATTTGCTTATCTGAAGTGCAAATGGAACAAGAATCTATGAACTAATTGTATGTTTACTTTGTGAAGAAAAATACCTGTCAAACTGAATTTGAGTGTCCAGTCAATTTTAATTAACAGTGGTTTAATCTTCCATGTTGTTAACTTAACTATTTAAATATCACCCAAGATATAGAATATAGAATTAGAGGTTTTTTTTTAAGTTCTCACATTTAAAACCATACCAATAGCCCCATACAATCTTGAATATTCTAATTTTGTTTTAATGTTTCTTGCTCAATGTCAATTTGTGAATACTTACATGACAACATTTAGTTAGGGATAGAAATGGATTGACTGTGATGGACTGTTTGGAAGTTGAAAGCTGATGAAATTTTCTAAAAGTAGGCCAGCTGAACAATTGAAGAGACTCAAGTGTCTGTTCTTCTATGTCCCATAGACATGATTTATTAAGTGTCATTAGGTGTAAACTGTAATAAATGCCATTGCTGCTTAATCTTGAATGCTACTCAGACACAGATATCTAAAATAATAAAATCTGAGAATCTAATAATTTCAGCCTCTCTTCCCTGAATAACTCAGTATGTGTTTTAATAACAAAATATTTTCTAGTTCTTAAAGTCAAAAGTCTGTCTATACTAGCCAGCATAAAGAATTAGTGAAATGGGATATGAATTCCATCAATAGATTTCAACTAAGCAGAAACTTTCATAGTCTGCTTTGATCAATTCTAAAGTACTTTGTTTAGACCACTGGCCTGTCTAGCCTAACAGCAACATAACAAAGTCTCATACCAGGCGTCTCATGGTTTCATTGACTAATCCAAGACATAATATGGTTTGTTCAACTCTGGCTTAGCATAATATTGGAACCCAGCTATTCAGGTTCAGAACCAGGGTTGCATCTTAACAGATTGCATGTGGTCAGGCAAATGTAACTTATTCAAGAACCATGGCAGAACAAGCAGTGCAAACAAGCTGTCAACTTTAGAATGAGCATGATTGCTGCCATCTTTTTCCTTCTCATTCCTAGTTGCCACAAGCAATGAGATCCTAGTTGATACGTCTATTGTAAAAGAATGTAGATAAAGTCTTGGAAAGGAGGAACAGAGCTATGAACCACTAAAAGTTGAGAAAAGATTATTCAGTCCTGGGGAAATGGGAAGCATAAGAAAAAATCTTAAAATAGCTCCAGTGTCATGAGTCTGACTAATGAAACACTTCAAAGAACTTTCAGACATGGTTTAACCTAAGAAGCCTTTATTAGCGTAAAAGGAATGTCAGCACGGCATGGAGAATGCCAAAATCTGACTTTCCCTTCCTTTGCACATAACATCCCAGGCATTTCCCCTCCCCTATTCTGGGGTCATGATTCACATCTTCCAATTAACCTGGAGGGTGAAGATTCACTTCCGTTCCCTTCCACGGGCTTTTCTCTCCTCTCTCTTTCTCATCTGAATTAACTCTAAAAGCACCAGACACTTCTGCATATTTTGTCAAAGCAAGAATATTCAATATTAGCAGCGTTGACACCCAGCATGGTTTTGAAATAAAATGTGGTAGAGAGAAACTGACAGGGTTTCAAGATTTTATTTTATAACAAGGAGCTTCTCCTGAAATCCAAGCTGCTTTTGTTTCTTGACCTTGCCAGCCATGAAAGGCTGATATCTATGTAGCTCTGATTGGCAATGGCTCCCCAGAATCTCAGTCGGACCTTTTTTCTAGCTCCTGCTTACAGATCCTTCCTGCTGAAGTCATTGTAGTTTAATTTTGTAGAATGATGTTTCACCAAGTTGATCTTCTTTTGACTTTTTTGCCTTGTAGAATCTCTATGGAGATTTTCAATCATTCAGGTCATAGTTGTCCCAAAAGTGCTTTTTCCAAAAGGCAACTGGACTTCCTTTTTTTCCTTTTTGAAAATGTTTCACTTCTCATCCTAGAAGCTTCTTCAGTTCTCATTTCATTAGGACTGAAGATGCTTCTTGGATGAGAAATGAAATATTTTCAAAGGTAACCCCTCTCCCCAAGAAAGTCCCATTTCCTTTTGAAATATAGTATGGGCAATGATCAGTAGGGCTCATAAATCATAAGATCATCATAAAGACGTGGAATGTCCGGTAATCAACTATTGCATGGGGAAAGTTGAAGGAAAGGTCACAAAGCAATTTCAAATAGTTGGGATGAAGAGTATATTCATTATATGAATAATGCAAAAAATGAATGTGAAAAATGAACAGTCTTGGTGTTCATTTTAATGGTATGTTAAAGAAGTACATGGAAAATATGTACTGGTTTGTTTTTTGCTGAAAATTTTCCTGAAAATTCAGCATATAAGATCTGGTTAAAACTTTACAAAGGAAAAATTATTATTGTCTACCATAGTAATGCACTGACTTTTAACTCTTTTTTATTTAATTTTCCTTGAGGAGACATCTCCTTTCCCCCCTCGTTATAGCACTCCCAATAGTATTTCCTTATCACAGTCATTTGTCTGCAAGCACCTTATGTTAGAAGTTTTGACATGAAATAAGCATAATTGGAGAACTGAAAACACTTTATTATTGTTGTTATTGTCATTATATTAACAGATCCATACAGCTGCCTATCTACCAAAGCACTTTGGGCAGCAGACAGCTAAAAAACAAGGATCCTTATCAGGAAAAAAAATGGCATAAAAAACAGTGGTGGAATCTCTAAAAATATCACAGGAATAAAACAAATTGACTTGTAGCTATATCAGAGGTCCATTAGCACTCTGGGCACTGTGTCTTGGGGAAGTGTCAAATCTTTATGATCCCTTGGAAGGCCAGCTGGTGAGGGCCATCCTGTCTTATGGAAGGCTATTACACAAACCAGACACCATGACAGAAAAGTTCCTATGTTGCCACTATTTCAACTCCCCAAGCCTGCAAAAGCAATATGAAAATTAGGCTCTATGAACTGCTGGTTCAGACATTCTGAGGGCCAAGTGCTGCCAAAGGCCCAACAGCAAACAAATATCATCTCATCCCTGTTCAACACAAAGGAGATTTTTCTAAACAAATCAAAGAAGTCTCATGCTTTGTAGATGACTGATCTACTAGATCAGCGGTTCTCAACCTTTTTCAGGCCGAGACCCCAACCCATGTATGGTGCGACGCCCGAATCGCGCAAGCGCGGCGCGCACTTGACGGCTTGAACCGCGCATGCACGGCACGACGGCCCAAACCACACATGCGCAGCGCACGCGTGACGGCCCGAACTGCGCATGCGCGGCGCGACGGCCTGAATCGCGCATGCGCAGTGTGACATCCAAATCGCACATGCGTGGCGCGACAGCCCGAATCGCGCAAGCGTAGCGTGCGCGTGACGGCCAAGGGGAAATGCGGGAAAAATGGCAGACTGCGGTGTTTGGCGACCCCCGTGAAACGGTCGTTCGACCCCAAATGGGGTCGCGACCCACAGGTTGAGAACCGCTGTACTAGATAGAAGTGGAAAATTTGGTCAATTTCATTTCTATTATTCAGCCTTGTCTACGGAAGAGTTAGGGTTAAGCCTAAGCCAAGGTCCCTTCCAACTGTTATTTTGATATGGTGTTCAGGAGAAGCCAAAAAAGTAAACTGATATGCTCCAAAAGAAAGTGCCAATCTTCATTTTCAAGAGCTCTTCTCAAAAGAATTCTTAAAAACAAATGCTTACAAGCAGCCCAGCATCTTTCTTATTTTATTGCCTCTTCTGCCATGTTATATTGGATCCGTGCTACATCTGCTGAATATCTGCCTGCCACACACAAATGTAACATGCCAGAAATAGAAAAGGAGCCCCCCACACTATGACCCATGATTATTATGTGCTTTCAATAAAGATTCATAAAGATAAAAAGCATGCAATGAGACTATGTGGAAACTGACCTGATGGATTTCTGTGCACAAGGATTTGCTCTGTCCTTTGCAGATTGTGATTACACATCCACCCATGCTGCCCCTTAACAGAGACAACCTCTCCCATCAATCACTGCCAAGCATTTAAAGCATCCTCTGTAAAGTAAATACTGTAGAAGTATTATTTACTTCCCTGTAAATTAATCTGATGGGATTAAGACAAGGATTGTAAAAATGGGTTTCAATGCCAGCCCTAATGACAGCCACGAAAAGGGCAGCAGCTGCCTGTGGAAACAGGAAGAGGGGAGCCTGTTTTCCTGGATCATTCTTGGATCTTGTTCAATACATCAAAGATGTACAGTGTATGGCCAAAATGTCCCCAGTCTACTATACACCCAAGATTCATCTCTAGAATAGAGTAGGGTAGGAGAGAGGAGGGGAGGGGAGAAGAAGAGAAGAGAAGAAGAGAAGACTTTACTTGGCTAAATATGTTTAGACATACAAGGAATTTGTCTCTAGTGCAGAAAGAAACAGCATATTGTACTGATATGGACCACAAATCTAAGGAACAGAGAAATTAATTAGCCACTACTTTAAGTGCACTCCTTTAAAGACTTTCCAAATTCAGCTGTGTGACAACTTCCAAAAGAGCTCTCCCTCATCTTCCAAACTCTCAAGACTCATTGTTCACAAATATTTTATTTATTTATTTATTTATTTATTCGGATTTGTATGCCGCTCCTCTCCGAGGACTCGGAGCAGCTCACAGCATATATATAAAACAATTTTGACTAAATCCGAACAAAAAACATTAAAAATAAAACCCCATACATACTCATCAGTCACACCACAATCAACAATCATCCCCAGGCCTGCCGGCAGAGGTAGGTTTTTAAATTCTTTCGGAAGGCCGGGAGAGTTGGGGAAACGCGGACTTCAGGAGGCAGTTGGTTCCAGAGGGCGGGCGCCACAACAGAGAAAGCCCTCCCCCTAGGGCCCACCAGACGACATTGTTTCGCTGACGGGACCCGGAGGAGGCCGACCCTGTGCACTCTCACCGGTCGTAGAGAAGTATGTGGCAGAAGGCGATCCCGTAAATATTTGGGAGTCTTAGTATCAATCACTTTTCTTCTCTAATACTCGGGCAACTGTAGTGGACATGATGCTATATTTTTCCTATGGCACTTCTCAGCAATCTATTATTCTCCCTCATGGGCATATTTAGGCATAAAATACTCCCACAAGTAATTTAAAACTCATTTCCTTTTGCTCACTAAACTGCCTCAGACAAGATTTCACCTTCTATCCCTCCCTGCTCTGCCCACCAAACAGCATTTCCACTTAGCATCCAATACCATCTGTCATCTTACTGCTGTGGATGGGATTCTATATGGCCTCATTTTAAGCTCTATTCAGTCAAAATGCTCCTCTTTGGCAGGAAGATTTCAAAGGATTGGCAAAAGGAACACATTGCTCTGATGGAATCAGCAGAAGGGAAAATAGGCTCTCACTACTGGGCATCAAGAGTAATAAATATGAATATTGGTTGTTTACTTTGTTTGCTAAAGTAAAAAACCCAAATGGCATCTACTCACTGATGGTATATATATATATATATATATATACCATCAGTGAGTAGATGCCATTTGGGTTTTTTGCTTTAGCAAACAAAGTAAACAACCAATATTCATATTTTATATACAGAAGGACGCAGATTTAATCAATTGTATCCTCCATTTAAAAAGGGTGTCAACTATCAAGTGATGACAAAGAACGTTGCCCGAAAGCCAAACTTAAAGTGATCCTAAGTTGCATTAGAAAGTATTCATAACTTTTAAAATTATCTCATATGGAGGGGAAAAGATGCCCAACAAAGATCAAAATGAACCAAGAGTGTTAGTTTTATTTCAGTTGCTCCACTGTCTAACATAGTGCTTTGTAAAAAAAAATGGATTAAAACAAAATTTAAAACAATTCAGAAAAATGTATTTAGATCCCCATCCTATGAGGAATGATTAAGTGAACTAGGTATATCTAGCCTAACAAAGAGAATAATTAGAGATGGCATGATAGCTGTCTTCCAGTATTGAGGGACTGCCCACAGAGAGTGGAGAATTATTCTCAAAGCTCCTGAGGGTAGGATGGAAGTGATGGATGGAAACTAGCTAAAGAGAGATTCAACCTGGAACTAAGGAGAAACTTCTTGACAGTGAGAATAATTAACCAATAGAACAGTTTGCTTCCTGCATTATGGATGCCCCATCACTGGAGGTTTTCAAGAAAAGATTGGGCAACCGTTTGTCTGGAATGATATAAGGTCTCCTGCCATGGGCAAGGGGTTGGACTAGAAGACCTTCAAGATCTCTTCCAGCCCTATGATTCTATGATTTTGAGACTGAAGTAGTGAAGGGAATAAAATAAATAAATTACTCATTGAGGAATGAAACAGGACTAAGATCAAATTCATCTAGTCCAGGATTCTGTTCATCTCAACATTCCAATGTAGCCCCTATTTGGTTGGTTTCCACCATCTACTCAATCTAAATTGTGTTTATAAATAATAGAGGTTGACTTCACACTAGCCTAAATCACAATTTTACATTTGTCTTAGTGTGATGTGTAAAACTGAATACTAATCTTATCTCTGACAGATTTTTCCTATGTTAAAAAAAGGTTTATCTAAATACTGTAAATGAAGTCTCAGAAAAAAGGAATTAAGAAAAATCTTTCCCTTTATACTATTCAAAAGCCTATCGCATTTCATAGAACAAGCCTTAGTTGTGAAGTGATTTTTAAAAACTCCTAATAGCTACTATCATTGACAGTAATTCTAGAAAAGATTCACATTTCCTTTTGTTTAATTCCATGAATCTCAACCTCAGAGACTTTAAGATGCCTGGACTTTAGTCCCAGAGTTCATGGATGTTGGCTAGGGAATTCTGAGAGTTGAAGTCCACACATTTTAAAGTTCTTGTGGTTGAGAAAAGCTCCTGACATTTTAATTTGGAGATCTGGTTTCTGGAATAAGGAGGGAGAAAAATTTCTTAACTGTCCAAAGAATGGTTGGATCTGATTCAGACATAACCTGTTGCTAATAACAATTTGAGACATGTCAACTCTTAAGCCTGTCTGATTACTAAAGCCTCTTCAGAACATTTCTTCTAAATCAGTGGATTCAGTGGGATGAGGATTCAACCAGCATGGCATCAATATCAAAGGCAGGAAGCTGCTGCTATTTAAGCTGGGGATGATTTAAACAGGTTGGTAATTCATGAACTCTAGATTCCCAACTTCGGAAGAAGAAAAGAAAATCTAATTTCTAGCCACTTTTGTAGTGAAAATTACACTACCAACTTGACAGAGCAGCCTTGGCACACATTGTGCTTCCTTGTATCATCATTCAGATGCAGGAAAAACAGTTTCATAACCTAATGACTGTATTTGAGCTAGTGCTTTTGTTCTTTGTTCTCCCTGCTTTGTTTGCCTGAGCGCTTCTGAAGCTTCTTTGTTTCTTTTCCAAAAGGTTACCTCTTGTCAAAGCTGCAGTTTAAAAATAGATCTGGTAGAACCCAAGCTTCTGGTGAAAAGCAATATAAATAAAGATGTCACTAGCATGGAACATTATCAGACATTTTTTTTGAAAATTGGAAAAATGCCATTTACCAGTTAGATCCATGATATTGTGACATATTGTACACAGGGCACAAATTTAAAGAGAGATTTTTCAATCCAGTCTAGCTATCTGTAGTCCTGCCACAGAAATCCCTAATATGTCGGCTGACATCCGAGCAGGCTTGATTAGATAACTAAACTATCCTAGCTGTCTTGATCAGACCTGAAAATGCCTTAGACCAGTGGTTCTTAACCTTTTTGAACGAATCACCCCCTTGAGCCAATGAGGAAGTTGTCATCACCCCCCTCCCCCAACATAACCTCTCAATCACAAAATAGGAAATAATTCTTCAATTTATGCAAACCCTTTTTTTGTTTTCTTTAAAACTGTCATCAGGACATATGATGCAAATAATTTATTTCCAGTCTTTTTCCCATATCTCAACTGTGTGAAAAATTTTGGTGCCACCTGTCACTTTATTCCCAAACTTCATGATACATGTATTTCATTATTATCTTATTTATTCAAGACACTTAAATGTAATGACCACTGAAAACAAAACACTGGGAGCCGCAAAACCCTTTTGACATCTAAAATGAAGATAACACTGCATATATCCTTTTTTACCTTTATTATATATATATATATATATATATATATATATCTTCAGTCTTATCTTCATTTTAAATGTCAAAAGAGCCTCTCTCTCCCTCCCTCCCTCCCTCTTTCTGCCCTTGGTCTGCCAGTCCTCTTCCCTCATTCAGTGTGTGTGTGTGTGTGTGTGTGTGTGTGTGTAAGAGAGGAGAGAGAGGCACTTGAGCTTCCTCTCTCTTTCCTCTCTCTCTCTTTTTCTCTTTCCCCTCTCTTTCCCTCTTTCCTCTCCCTCCCTCTCCCCTTCTTTCTCCAGGTGAGGAGAGAGAGAGAGAGAGAGAGAGAGAGAGAGAGAGAGAGAGAACAAAAGGCAGAGGGTGCCGAAGGGGCAGGGAGGGGGGCAGGAGGCAGCAGAAGACCCCCTGTCGCTGCTGGAGGCACCCAGCTCCGCTGCCTGCCAGGCCTGCAGGGACACCCCAGCTCACGATCACATTGGCAGGCCATCCCACATGCCGCTGGTATCCCCGGGCTCAAAGTCAGGGCCACGGGGCATCTGCGGAATGCCCCGCCCATTGGCTGCATCGCCAAGCCTCCCCTCGTGCTGCCGGCATCCCCAGGCTTAAGTCATGGGGCATCCGCTGCATTGCCAAACCTTTTCCCGCACCGCTGATATCCTCGGTCAGAACCGGGCAACGATCTGCCTCCTGCCAGGACCAATACTGGAGCCTCCCGTGCTGCCAGTAGGTCCGTCGTGCTGGAGGAGCTGGGGCTGCTCCGCACCGCACGGCACTCCTGGCGCTCCAGGACCCACCAGCATTGCCCAGGGAGTGATGCCCCCACCAGCCACTACCCCAGCCGGGACTGCCGCCTGGGGCAGCAGGAGGAAGAAAGGGAGGAGGAGGAGGGCAAGGAAGCCAGCGCCGGGCCCCAGGAAGAGGCACTCCAGCGGGTCCAGCCGGGGCTCTTCTGCTGCTGGTTGGAAAATGCCTTTCCCCCTCCCTTTCTCTCCCCCCATCTTCTGCTCACCTCACATTCTTCACCAACAAAGCAGTCAGGACTCCGGCGCGCCTTCCTGGCCAGCTGGGCCAACAGTCCCGTGGCTTGCAGGAAGGCTGGCCCACTCAGCTGAGGCTCTGGCGGGCTGTTCCCAGCGGGCTGTTACTAGCAGGGATCCTGGGGCTTCCCCACACGGTTCCCCAGCCACATGCATCTCAGACAGGGCCAGCCAGGAAAAGGGACTTCCTGGCCATGCTTCTCCCAGGGGGCAGGGCACCCGGGTGCAGAGCCAATTAGGAGCCCTGTGAGGGGGCAAATCCGCATGAGAGAGAGAGGGGGGGCACAAGTGCCTCTCTCTCTCTCTCTCTCTCTCTCTCTCTCTGCAAATGGCGGAAGAGGCTCAGAGCCACAGGGGAAGGCTCAAAAGTGTCCCCAAAACTTCTCATTCCATCGCCCACATATCGCCCCCTTTTTGTTCCATCGCCCCCCTGAAAAATGAAATTGCCCCCTGGGGGACAATATCGCCCAGGTTAAGAACCACTATTAGACCACTATTAGTTTTTATTAAATGGATCTGCTGTTTCTATTAATCAAAAGGAAAAGTTGATATTCAGAAAACTTAAATTTAAGTCTGTCCCAGGTTTGGCTTAAGAATGAGATGAGGGCAATGACATGAGGTTATGGCAAAAATTTAAAATGGTTGCTAGGAGATATTTGTACCATGGTTGGGTAGAAATGGAAGAAGGCCCTTGATTTGCATTCAACTCCTCTTCTGAAAATTCTGGGCTCTGAATGCTTAAAATCAGAAATAGTTTGCCTAAATATTGGCATGGAAGTCTCTATAGTCTTTCTGCCAAAGGCATAAAACATAAAATCCCAATGCTGAATGTGCAAAATCTTTATAACCTTTGACTAGTTCTCTGACTAACATACTTTTCCTTTAGATTAATAGAAGCAACAGATCCATTTAATAAATATTAATAGTAGTCTAAAGCAGTGATCCCTAACCTTTATGGCTTTGCGGCCTAGGAGAGAGAGGGGAACCAGGCCAGGTGAGTAATGGGCTGATGCATGCATGCGCAGCTCCACTCATGAGCGCCAGTCCAGTGTGTATGCACAAGCAGCACAGGCCAGTTTCGAATAGGCCATGACCCAGGGTAGGGGACCCCTGGTCTAAGGCGCTTTCAGGTCCAATCAAGGCAGCTAGGATAATTTAATTATCTAATCAATCCTGCTCAGATGTCAACCAATATGATATCATGAAAGTTGTTCCAATTACTTTCTGCCTTTCAGCTTTCTAAATCCTGTTGAAAGTACTGTCACACTTTCAGCATTTTAAGTCAGATTGACTTAACCCCAGAGTACATCCTTCTAATCTTAAAATGGAAACATTAAAAATAACAGACTGAAGCTTTATGGTAGGAGGATGGTTCTTAAAAATTAATCAAATGATGATCAAAATCATTAATCAAATGACAGCAAAATAATGAGAGGATGAAATCATTTCAGTAGGTGGTTCTATTATTTCCAATTGTTGAGAGTTTGAAGAAGTGGGTCCCCATCTTTTGAAGTAGTGTTACATTTTTTCAGAGGCTTATGAACTTTTTTGTTTGTTCCCACATTCCCCAAAGAGCCATATTTGCAACTTTGGCAGTGCAGCTTTAGGAGTACAGAAAAACCCACACAAGGAACGCAGAATATAGTTTTCCTACTCTTGTCTTATAGATCCTATGCTAAATCTGAAAGTAAATGCTAATATCTTAGCGTTTGATTGCAGAAATGTGCTGGACCATAAAATACTAGGAAAAATCTGATGTTGCAAATCACTGCGCCATCTATAACAATAAGAACCTCATAAAAGGCCTATTTCAAACCGTAGTGAATCCTAATGAAACTCAAGGATGACCTGTGACAAGTTTAAGGTAAGTAACCTCCTTGCCACTAGATACCATATATCCTAGATTTCCTTTTAAATAATAATTATCATTAAATTATTGATATTAATATTACCAATAAATATTATTTACAAATAGAAAGATAAACAGCTAATACAAATTAAGAAAAATATAAAACATAGAAACTACAGAGAAAAAAATTAAAAGGAAAAAGTCTAATAAAGAAAAAAGAGAGATATAAAGAAATAACTTCCTCCTTCATCATAACAACTTCAAACGATTTCAGTAATTTATCACTTCTCTAAGAACATAACAGAAGATCTCCTCTTCCCATATTTCATCTACTGTCTATAAACAAATCTTTATAGTTACTTAATCCTGGTCAAATAAACCAAATTTATGTTTCTTCCCTTTGATTTTAATAACTTGCTCTTTAATTCCTTAGACAGTGTCTGAGAATTTTATTTCTTTTCATTTTCTTTTTTTATCATATTTTCTTTGTTATCATATACGTACCTCAAATACAGATCCTGGCTAGTTCACGATTCAGTCTGTCATGCAGAACCAGAAAATTGGGTTAATTCCATAAACTAAGAGTTAACCATGGGTATGACATGCAAACATAGATGTTGAATTGACCCCTTGCCAAGAGTGTACTGGTCACTTTCCTTTAGGACAGCGGTTCTCAACCTGTGGGTCGCGACCCCTTTGGGGGTCGAACGACCCTTTCACAGGGATCGCCTAAGACCATCGGAAAACACAGGAACCAAGACACCGCTCCTCTATCCATCTCCAGGCGGATAAAAACAGCACAGAGAATGGTAAGACTTAAAGCATCAAAGGAGCAACTCCCCGCCTCTCAGGTAGAGCTAGCAAGAGCCAACGACTCAGCCTGCCTTCTCCCAGCCTTTTCACCAATCACAAGCTGCGGCCCAGACATTGGTGTCCATGATGTACCTTCCCGGGGAATCTGTGATGCCCGCGGAGCTGCTCCAGATCGCGCTTGCGTGCAGTCGCTTGCGCCTCAGTGGAAGAGGGGAGACGGGCTGGCAGGGAGTTGAGAGGGGTGAGGCAGGAGGAGGAGGAGGAGGAGGAAGGAGGGAGGGAGGGAAGGAAGGGTTGTTAGCTGTGGAATCAGCACACTGGAGGGCTTTGCCATGGGGGTGGGTTCCTTTTGTATTTTAATTCCCTCCCTTTTGGAGGGAGGAATGGACATTTTATGATCTGGGGGGAAAAATCTGGTGTCTGTGAATAAAAGCGCCAGCGATCATCTTTTCTTTCCGCCAGCTCGCCTTGATGCATTCAGTGCAATTGCTTTTTTAAATAGCGCTTTTGGATTGTATTTTTTTTAAATCTTAGCTTTAAAAAAAACACCTGGAAAACGCATTCTTAGAGCAAGGCGCAGACTTGGTACCTCTCTCTCTCTCTCTCCCCCGCCCCCCCAATCCCCAGGTATTTTTATTTTTGATTGGCAAAATCGGATCCGCAGCTGCTAAAAATGAATAGTGGCTTGCGAGGGAGGGGGCTGCTGTGGGCAGCAGAAGACAGGCTGGTGCATCCAAGGTGTTGTTCACTTGCTCGCCTCCTTTCTGTTGACCCCCCCAGTCTGGATCGGAGTTGCTGCTTTGCGCAGGCATGAGCCAGGATGGCCATTCGTGGGGTTGGTGAAAATGTTGGAAGAAGAGAATGAAATAGCTGGAATCTGGGACAGCTGTAAAGTCGTATCCTTCTATTTTGGGAAACTTCCATGAAAAAGCATTAAGCATTCCACCCACCCAATCCCTTCTTGTTCTCCTTTCGCAGCCTCCTCGCAGGCAGAGGAGGTCGTTTTCTTGGGGAGACGCGGAGGGAAGGAGGGGATGCTTCGAAAGTTGCCCTCCACCCTCCCTTCCTCAAATAATTTGGCTCCTCTTAGCTTGCGGGGAGGGGAAGGGGAGGCACGCACATGCTGCAAAACAGGCTCCCTCACCAAATGTGTAATCCACTTTGGGGAAGGAGGGGGAGAGTGGAGAAGGAAGCCGTCCTTCTCGCCGCCACCACCCTTAAACAGCTCCCTCCTGAAGAAGTTCGCTTTCTAGATATCTAACTTTCCCCATCCTAAAAAGGGTCTTTGGCGGCACAAGAGAAGGTAAGGGAGAAGGGTTGGGGGATAAAAAACCAAACAAACCCGGGGATCCCATTAATCAACGCGCAGCCTTAGCGGGGTAAAGGGCTGAGCCGGGACTGACTCTCACCCTTACTCGTGAGTAAACCCTGTGGGGTATCTGCTGGCGGGAGGGGAGCGACCCTCCGGGATCCCGACCACCAGCTGGATCAGGCGCTTGGAGAAGCAGATTCCAGAGAGGGAATAAAAGTTGGAGCGGGTGAGGCTTCGACCCCATTCAGTCTTCGAGGACCCCCCTCCGATTGTCCCTCTCCCCTCCAGAGCAAGATGGGGTTTTTTTGAGGGGGAGCATCCAGACTTTGTGGATCCGGGCAACATCCTTTTGCCTGCAGACCCCAGAGTCAGCCGCAGGTTTGAGTCTTCCCCTCGCAAAAGCGCTTCGGTTCGCAGCTTCGAACGGCCCCAAAGTTGGCCCTGAAAGTTGGGGGCGAGGATTTTTTATCAGGGCCAAAGAGACGAATTCCCCCCTAAAAAAAATATTGCAAGACCATCTTTCCACGCTCGGATGCAGGACTAAATATTCGGAGTGGAGTGACATTCTCTCACACCCACTCGCCAAACATACATTTAATTCCCCCTTAATCCCCACCGTAGCCACCTCCAATCTCCAGCACACAACTGAATCAAACCGGTCTGTTATTAAGGGATATTTACATTATGATTATCAGATATTTACATTACAATTCATAACAGTAGCGAAATTACTGTTATGAAGTAGCAACAAAAATAATTTTATGGTTGGGGGTCACCACAACATGAGGAACTGTATTAAAGGGTCACAGCATTAGGAAGGTTGAGAACCACTGCTTTAGGAGGAAAGGGCTGAACCTTCTTCTAGCTGTGCCACCATTTCTGTACTGTACAATTTAGTTTTAAATCTCATAATATGACTGAACTTGTATTGGCTAATATTGGGATCCATTTTCTCATCACTAAATTGAGATGGAAATAAAAATGAAATAATGCAATCTGCTGTAAATAGTAGCAGGTCATAGCTTCAATGAGAAGCTACTTTGTCAAGATTTCTGAATCTTTTTCTATTGCCCCAGAGACTCTATGTGATTTACATTATCACTATTTTCTGGTAGCATTTCCCTTTTTAATCAGAGTTATCATATCAGAAATATGTGATTATGGCAGTTCTGTATTAGGGAGCAGCCGTCATTCACCAGACCATGTAAGTATTACTAAGGTAGTTCAATTTTCTTTCCAGGTCTGACTTGGTATACTTATTTCTGAAATTTAAGAATAAATTACCATATTATTTCACAAGGCACATAGGAGGAACTGATGAGTAATTATTCCTATTGATAATTTTGTGGTATTTCTGCTTTTGTTGTGGGTCTGATAAATTTGATTATGTTTTACTGTTAATTGTCTTGCATAAATTTATATTATTATTAAGCCATTATTAAGCCATTTAATATATCAATATATTAAATCTCTGAAATACATCAGAATAAAATAAAATGTACATTTTCATTTTTTATAACATCCAGATTTTACTTATGCAAAGAGTAAAATGGTATACAGGGATCTGAAATTGCTAAAACATTAATGGGCCACATGTTTCTGAAACCTATTGCTTCTTTCTTATGAAAAAGGCACTTGCTCCTTAGTTCTATTATAAAGATATGACTATCATTAATTTTGAAATGTTATTAAAAAAACTAATTTGGATCAGATCTTTTTTATTCTGTTCTTGCTAGTGTGTGTGTAAACAAGAGAAAGTGTTTGCAAGTCTTATATGAAAATACTGCCATCTCTTGGCTACACAGAGCACAACCATCTCACTTTAGTGTTTGTAAGTTGTTTGTAAAGGCTATTTTGAAATGCACAGCCTGAATTAAATAAAAAATGCTGAGAGTACATTAAGCTGATTATGCCATATGTGACAAATCCTGATTATTTCTAGCCCTGATTACTAAGAATTATAGGTGGTGAAATCCAAAAATCTGGAGGGCACTTAGTTGTGTAAACCTGTTCTGTTTAATTTTGCCTGTAGTGGCTGTTCTTAATCTCCAGACCACTTGAAAAATTTCAGAGACATAATTACAAGCTGACAGCTAGAAATATTGCTGTTTCCCCAGTAATGAATGAGAAATTTGTGAAACTCCCTTAGTGATTTCTCATCCTTTCTTTTTAAAAACCAACATAGCTGGCTTTAAGAAAAGGCAAAGTTCTGTATCCGCGAGTGTCTGTCACTGATAACCAAACAGAGGTTTATTTCCAAATTGCCCTCATATTTCTCATATTTGTCTCTATAATTGCCTGATCCAATTTTGATATGTAACTGGAGTTGCTCAGAAGGCTAGTTCCCACCTCATAATGAAGATGATGAACCAAGGTAGTTTTGTGATATGCATGAATGGTACCTTTCCCTCAACATATAAAACAACACAGAAGGAACAAATCCAGAAATACTGTCCCTATTGTTAGTTTGTGTATGTTTAACATGTGACTAAATTTTTTGCATATATCAATCAAGCTGTCTACCACTCAAAGAACTTGGTAGACTGTCTTACCTAATTCTGGGATATCAAGATAATGTCCAATCTGGATAACTGGAAAGAGCCAGAACTCTGAGAAAAAAGGTAACTTTCTACTACAGTTTAATGTAAAATTGCCTTCAATAAGTCAGTATGCTATTTAAGTGACAGCACTGGGACTTATTTCCAAATTGATTAATATGGTATGCACAATCTTATTTGCATTTTAAATAAAGACCGTACAGAAAAATAGAACACTGAGCTGATTTATATTTTTCTGTTACTTATTCATATTTAAGTATCTCTAAAACATAGCTCTTTATTGTATTAGTTTGAATTGAATAATTCATTGACTTGAACATCAGACAATGATACACCTATGCTAAAATCTAAATTTATGTCAAGATGTTAGGTAGGTAAATTTGGAAATCTTAATAATTTTGGTATAATAGAAATCCTAGAATTTAGGACTTTGATTGTCCCACATTGTCAAAATTGAGGTACCAGTCAGTAGATCGAAGTATTGTATATTAATAGCTCACCAATTCCATTTATACCAGTCTCTCACTACCAGAATATCTGAAGCAAATATTACACAATTAGAAAAGATAATCTATCACAACAAAAATTATGTTGTATGTTTTTATTTTGTTTGACTTACAGACACTGTGCACTGGTGATGTTCTATAACTCTGCAAGTTCCTCATCTCCTTGCTAATCAAGGGGAACGGTGTGGAAAGTGTTAGGAGAAATACCTCACAGCAATAGTTCCAGCCTCCAGAAAGATCCAAAAGATATCTGGAGAAATATTTCACTTCTTTAAAAGCCAAAAAGCAAAGAATCTTATTTTACAAGCAAACCAGCACATTTTCTTTTTTAAAAAAGTATGTAATAGAAGTAATTTAAAAGCTAAATACATTTTTAAAATAGGATGAATTGATGCTGTTTCATGGTCTTCCCCTTTCCATAAATGTGGAAAGAGATTTCAAAAGCCAAGCATTATCCTTTTAAAAATTCCATGCATTAAGACTTAGTGTTCTAGATAACTAAAAGTATGGCAATAAATAGCACTTTAAAAAAAACCACAAACATTTTTTCATGACACTGAGTGGAACAGACACTAGTCCATAAGGCACTTTCAGCATAGGCTATTATTAAACAGCATAGGAAGCCTGAAGGGAAAAACTTGTAAGCAAAGTAGTTATTTACAACATCACTAAGAAAAAACATTATCTTAGTGATATATGAATGAAGCAACACTCAATGGGATAGAATCTTTCTGAAAAGCTTTCAAAGGGACTGTATCCCAATGAATAGCCGTCCCCTAAAACAAATACAATTGTTTCAAGGACAGCACATCTGGATGCAAGGAATAGGATTACAGCATTACTGTTTGGAAAAATAGTAACAACAGGCTATAGAGGGATATGGAATACATTATAAATATGGTAAGGTTTAAAAAAATAGCCAGGAAATGGCTCAGAAAAAAAAATGTAACATAAACTTATAGTCTCAACATCCAAGGCTTCTGCAGTATTGTGAGTTCTCCAAGAAAATTAAATGCACCAATAATCTTTCTCTCCCAGTTGCTGACAACTTGATTTCAGCATTCAACATTCAAATGTTCCAGGAACTTATTAATAACTTCTATATCCTAAATAGACATTCAGGTATATTTGCAAGACTGAAAGTGGCAAATCCTTATTTAGAGAGTCTGCCTAGATTACCTACCGAATTACCTACCATCTCCTTTCTCTTCCTTATCCCTTGCCAGGCATGCAAACACTATGAAACTTTACCATTATAATATGCTGCTTGCTGATATGTTAATCTAGTTAATATCTCTTCTTACAATGGGAGATTTGGAATGATTTGCAGGAGCTCACCTGAGAATGTATTATCATTTTCAAAAGGGACTGCAGTCCTAAGAGAAAGACACCCTGAGGATGGCAGTCGGTGCCTTTGTCATTCTGCAGCAGCCCCTTTCCTACTATGTGACCAGGTCATCCCACGCTAATGGAAGGGTAGAAAAGGGATCAGACTCTTGTTCTCAGTAGTCCAAATAATTTCAGTAGCTAAATGGATGCACCATGTAATGTAACCTGCAAAGGCAAACTTTTGCAGTTGCTACAACCATGTATATATTGCACAGTAAGCCAACAAGAAATTACTTATGTAGAAAAGCCTATCTGATGTTAATTATTCCTATAAACTATTATATTCTAATTTTTATATTTAGGAAAGTTACTAAATATAAGTTGCTACCATTCCTTTTGTGGGACATTCCCACGAAGAAAAAACATCTATAAGAAATATACCAATACAAGCATGCTTTCAACATCAGTTGCCCCAAATAATGCTAGCTTTGGACATGAGAGGGCAGCAGATAACTACAAATGCATCCTTCACTCGAGATTATTAGCTAGATACAATTTAAACAAGGCATTATGTTCCTGGTGCTCAGGATATAAGAAATTTATCAGATTTTTTACACAAAAATATTTTCTGTTTTAGGATGCAGGAGACCTAGCTCCTAAGGCCAACATTGCTATCCGGCTTGTCTAATTTCTAACTTCTTATTCAGTGTTTCTTTGGGCACATCACATTTTATTTACACTTTAAATAAAAGAAAAGGAGCTTCTAAATTTTAGAATTGGAAGAGAAGGTGGAAGAAAAGTGTCTTGTAGTGCAGATCAGAAAGTCAGTTGGAGGAACTAGGTTGTGGACTGTGGACCCTTGGCTTTAATGCAGTTCTTCACATTGAGACAATTCTGTTAGGATCTCAATAAGATTATCCAGCCCCCAGAGGTAGCCATCCTCTCTGTTCCCTTCTATCCAGGGCACATTGTGCTGCAGAACTTGTCCCTCTGGAAGTGGAGTGGTTTTCCCAAAATCAATCATCCATACTTTGGCCTGCTCCCTCTTGTCATGGATGAAGAGAAGGGAACTCCCAATTACCTGCAAAAGCAAACGTAAAAGAACTGAGTATCCCAAAGCAGGAATTAAGAACAAGTGTTCCAAATTCTGATGAAGATAAGATTGCAATTTTAAAAAATATTCATAGGATATTAGTATTAAAAAACTAAAAACTGGAATTTTAAGTTCTGAATTTTTAAAAGTAGCAATGTTTAAACATGTGAGGCTGTAAAAATGTTTCTTTGGATTCTCAGTACATACAATTGTGATGTACATGCATTCTTTTAAATTTTCATGAACCAGATACCCACTTGTGTGTTTAGGTGATATGATTTGATCTAGCTCTAGTTTTTTAAAAAGGAAAATGAATAATTTTACCTCATGGGTCTTGAAGAATGGTGATGCTTCCAAAGTATCATGTATCCCCTTTAATCGGTTACGATAACTGTTCTGAAGTTGCGAGAAAAAAAAATCATACATACTGTGTTTGCATGCATACACATATGAACATACACACACACACACAAAAGTCAAGGCATTATTCCCAAATCAGGTAAGTTCCATATCTCAGCTCAGATACTTATATGTAATGAATAACAGGTGAAAGTAGAGAAGGAAATAACCCACTCTTTTGAATGCTGTAGTTGGCTCTGAAGCACAGACTGTCCACCTTTAATATATCTGGATTATGAAGTTAGTCAATCATATTTTGATTTTGTTCACACCTTTCTACAAGACAGGATTGCAAGCAAGATTATTTGCATAATGATTTTGCATTGAACACAGCAGTATCCCTCCAAGCACTGCTCAACCTCATTTGTGGTGATGGAGTTACTCAGGTTTATGGTGTTGGGTGAGTTTAGGTTGCCCTTCTTGTTTGAACTTTCCAAGATAGTCCAGGAATTCATGGCCACCATCACCTTGTACCAAGTCATCTTGGCCTCAACCCAGTTGGGAGGCCACAAATTAGATCCGCTTTTTGTCTTGGATTGAGAATAGATAGCATTTGTACTTTGTCATGGTCACCAGAGTCTGTGATGTCATCTCTGCCACTTGTACTCTGTCACCAGATCTTGCCTTTCCTGATTGGTGAAAGCAGAAAGCAGTGTGAGGGCCAAAGTGATGGTTAATACATCCTTGAGAAAGGAGATGCTGTCACTGGTTTTAAAGTAGTAATGGCCCATCCTCATAAAATCACTGCTGAATTCAGCAGTGTTAAATAACTACCACAGTAAAAAATACCTAGAAGAAATAGATTTAGATTCTTTTCAGTTAAAACTGGGCTTGAATATGGCACTGAAGCCACTTGGATCATACCTGCAGAGGACCTGTTGTGAGACTGGCAATGATAGTGTGCCTCTCTTGGTCTTGGTGAACCTCATGGTGTCCTCCTTGACTGCCTATATGGGTTAGGTTTGTGGGAGCTGTTTTGCAAGTTCTCTTCCTTTCTGAGCAATGGAGGAGAACTTTTGTTACGATGTCTTGCAAGGCTTGCTTTTCTCACATCTCCTTTTTAACATCTCCTTATATGAAGCTATTGGGAGAAGTCATCTGGCAGTCAGGGTTAAGTATCTTCAGTATGCAGATAGAACTCAGTTGTATATCTTGATTCTGGGCCAAACAAGAGACATGGCTAATATCCTCTCTTGATGGCTGGAAGCTATCAAGATATGAGTGGAAGAGAAGAGGCTTAATCCCAACAAGACGGATAGCTAGTTCTGAACAGAGTTGCACTATCCTAGACAGATGTGATTTAAAATCTAGGGCTCCTTCTGCACTCCTAGCATATTATCAAGGAGCAGGTGACATTGTGGCTAGTTGGGATCTTTGCATAATTACATCTTGTGTATCAGGTACAACTTTGCCTGAAAATAGTCTCATGCAGTAGTGAACTCTTTTTGGAATATTGCAATATGGACTGTATTGGCTGCTTCGAAACGCAGTGGCTTGAGTAATGATAGCTTTTACAAGGTATTCTTGTGTAACACCACTAGTTCAGGAACTGTGATGGTTGCTAGTTAGTTTCTACTAACTACCCAAACTATAAAGACCTAAATGGTTTGGGATATGGATATCCTCCTCCCATTTCCATCCCTATATTAAGTCCTTTTTTAAGAGAATATCATCCACAGAGATTCTGAGCCTTCTTTGTGAAAACTGCCCACCTACCCACCTCTGCAAGATTAGATCAGCCCCTTTCCTGTTAACATTCTGAAATGTCTTAAAGTCTGGCTATTTCAAAGCCCTTGGATTTTTGTGATGAAGGAAGCTCCCTACAGTTGTGTGTGTGAAGTTTGTTTATTACTTTGTGCAAAGTTTATTGCAATAGTAATTTATTGTTTGTCTTAATTTATTTGCTATTTCAATATATTATTTTTAATCCTTTTACTGGAAAGGGATCTCTAAACTGTTCTGAGTCTGTGGATTACAGTGGTACATTAACTCTAGAAAATAAACCTACTTTATTTCTTCTCATCGGGATAACAATTTAATTAAAGAAAAGAAGAAAAGGATTCCACTAAATCTGATTGGGTTAAAATTAATCTATTCAATAAAGTAAAGAGATAACACAAGTTTGATTATAAATTCCAATTTTTATATGCTTCTTTTCAAAATCAAAATCAATTTCTTCTAAGGGACATAAACAAAACTTTTTTAAAATTTTGTTTATAATGTTTATAATAAGGCTGAAACACTTTTAGCAAGATGTCATAATTTAAATGAATCTATTTGGGGTTTCGTTTAGTTAAAGCAAAATTTAGGTTGTTGTTTTTTTTTTGTTCAATGGCAACACATTTTGGAGCCCTGCAAAAGCATATTGCTATGACACCATCAACCACTGCAAAAGCCAGTATTTTGGGCTTACTTGACTGTGGTGTCTGTATTTTTTTTAAATTAAAAATGGGTGTTAAGCCCACAGATGTATCAGTTATTTTAGGGGTTCTTAGTAAAAAGATTACCACCCAAATACCAACATTTTGCTGCTGCTGAATTTTGGCAGCACGATATTGGGGTGGGAGAGGAATTCAAAGGGGCATAAAAATGGATTTTGGACAGTTGTGGCCTTGAGTGAAAGTATTGCCCATTTCATTACACATCTCCCCTTTTCATTTTGGCATGTAATTTTTGGATGTTAAATGAATCCAAAGTAAGGAACGTCAAAGGAAATAGCTGGAGTGGCTCACTAGAATGTTATGGTTTCCTTTTGTAAATTCTCTGAAGGCGTCCATGACTTGTTCCTTTGTCCGAGTCTTCTTGAAATCCCTGTTCACGGTGCCATCTTCTTTCTTTAAAAAAACAATGACAAAAGCATGGCTATTACTCAGAAGAACCTTTTTCTATTAATACCACTTGCTGTTCACTAAATAGAATATAGTATATCCTATGGCAAAATTTAGGGCAAAAATTTGAGACATTAATCAGAGCTTAATAACAATCATGGGGGTGGGGGAAGACTGTTCTTGGGACACTGGAGAAGTCATTTCTGTTTATAGCTTTCAGTGAAATCAGTTGTGTCCAGGTGCTGCCATCAGAGGCATTTTTCTTCCACTTGAAACTTTGTTTGGAGGGTTTGATGTGTACTATTATGGATATGGTTGCAAACAAGGTGAGAAAAATTCATTTCATGAGCAGGTATCATATTGACTAATGCTAGATATGTAGCTCTTCAACACAATGCATTTTGGCATCATGGAAATTATAAAAGCTGGAAGGAATCTACTGTATATGTTCACCCCAGCTTTTTGTCTTACCAGTTGTTATATTAAGGATTTAATGTAGTGAGCTATTGTTAGGAGAGTGCATTCAGTGCAACCAGTGGAAACTGTAGGCCATTATTTCACTAAACTCAGTAATGTTCTTCCTAAACCTACTGCCTAATATTCCTTTAAACCCATGAGATTTATTGCATAATCCTCCTCTTAAGCTTTAGTTTAATAAGCTCAGAATTGCCTGAAGTTGGAGATAATATAATCAATCAAATATAACCCACTAGTTTAGATCTAGATTGGAATGACAAACGTTGGCACCATAGTTCCTCTATTCCAAAACATATACAGCATCATATTTTTTCTCTTGCTTTTTCCTTTCTGAAAATGGGATACTTGCATGCTTGGGCTCCAATACTTTTTCAGATAGCATTTTTTTTAAAAGAAGTATTAAAAACAATAGGTAGAATAAAAAAACCACAACTTTTTATTGTAGTTTCTATAAGAATTTAATATTTCCTTCCTAGCAGTTTAGCTTTACTAAGAACTGGTATCTGAAACCGCCACAGACACAGCCAAAAGTCTGGATGCGCTAACGTCATTCTAATACCCTTTCTGTACTTCTCCAGCTAGCCAAACAACTAAGAGAGTGTTGTAATATCTGCAATATCCAGTAAACCATTTACATCTGAGCTTTTACTGTTGCTCACATAGATAAGGAAGAATAAGGTATGAGATTCCACTTATATGAACATAAGCAGTGCCCTGCTGAATTGGACTCTGGCTCATCTGGTCCAACAGTCTGCTCCCTACTAGTTTCCCACTGATCCCCATGACTTCCATGAATCAGTCCATTCCTTTTTTTGAAGGCAGACAAAGGGGCTTCATGACAGTCATGAGGGTATAGCAAACTAAGCCTCCGGAGAATCATATTGGCTTGCACTATTCAGAGTTTCTTAGGAAGAATTCACATGCTGCTGTATTCTCAATTCATAAGACCAGTCTCTTGGTTGAATAAATAGCTTAAAGCTACCACTATATGTACCTTTATGACTATATATTATAATACAGTTGGAGTTTCTATGAAAAGCAAGGCAGAAGTTTTACATCTGTCAGCTGCCTGTGTCCAATGACTCATCACAAAAAGGAGGGAAAGAGTTAATGCTACAAATAATTAATTCCATGATCCTGCCACCCAAGTTGATAATGGGAAGTCACATCTGTCTCCAAAGGAACCCGCCTCAATAACAAGTACTCTGCAAGGATATATTATACATGGAATGGTTAAACTTAGACAAAAATATCTGACATTTTACATTACATGACAAGTTAATCACAGACTTGTTTCCCCTGCACTGTTGCAACTGACAAATCTGAAAGTTTACTTTTATTCCTTCAATCCGGAATCCTAACGTTGCTGTAGAACTTATGGTTTCTCTCCACTGCATGTATCGAGGCTTGGTCACTGCATGTTGAGAGTTCTCTTCCTCCGTTGGAGCCTCGGGATCTACTTCAATCATCTTCTGATACATGTCTTTCCGCAAACTTGGCTTCTTTCTGGCCTTTGATAATTCCTCTTCCAGGTAGGTCCTGCAAAGGCAGTATGTATTCACATTATCATATTTGGAAACTGATCCATTACCACCGGATCACTGATATCTGGGCAAGTAGACAGGTTCCTTCCTATCTTCTCTAGAATAGGACAGACAAAATGCAGTCATTGAAACACAACTTTTATTGTTGGTCCTCATGGAGGAATACAAATTACTCATCCATACTCTAGTCTAGAGCATCTTCACTTATTCCAATATTATGGAATAAGTCAACATCATTTATAATCGGTACAACAATATGGGCAATTTTTGTTGAGCGATTCAAGTGAACATATTGGAACCAATCAGATTTAAATACTGGAAGCACTCTATAATGTGGACACAATTTCTTTCACAAATAAAATAATGATACTGACACTTCATGTTATTTGCAGTACAATGAACCTAGGTATGGAATACAGTAGATTGAACAAAAATGTTTTTCTAAATTAATTGTCCCTATTTGCCCACTAGAGAGCTCTATTCTCCAACATCGACAGCTATATTTCTTGAAATATCACAGCAGAGTACTCTTTCAACAAAAGACATGTAACTACCCTGCAATTTTTCATTGTCCTTTAACCTTAAAAACTAAGATTCTAATTACAGATCTTATAAATTTCTACAAATTGAACTCCACATTTGCAGTACACTCCTACTTAGCAGTAGTTTTGTATCTCAAACATGAAAGGTTCCATATTTACATAGAAACAGCACACTGAGAATAGCATATGTGCAAAATGTTCATTGACATATTTATTGATCTCAGAATGATAACATCTTAATTCATGGGCAGACAGCCTTGTCGACTAGGCTACCTAGAACTGAAGGGTCATACACTACTATCTGAAGAGTCAAATAGATTGCTTTTTGCTTTCTTAAACCTTACCATGATAAGTAGAACTCTACCAGGTTACATTAAGTGATCCCATAATCTGCTGTCTTCTTTATAGCTTTTAAGGCCACAAGCAGAGCATGTTTCCCAGCAGCTTCTATGCAGCCATATTTTAAACCTGATCTTCAAAGTCATGCTTAATAAATGTCAATATATCTCTATTCACTTATTTCCTTTGAAAATCATCTGAATGAATGATTATATAACATATGTACAGAAATGATGCATATATATATATATATGTGAAGAAACAAATTTAGTTTGTCTACTGAAAATAAGCTTAATTGTGCAATCTTGCTTATGTTTGAGATAAAATAAACTGAACTGAACTAATTTTTTTCAGCACTCTGTTTTCTGAACATTGGCACCAAGGATTCCCCTACACCGAAGTATTCAGTAGACTAGAAATACATTCTAGGATTGTAGTCTGCTAATTGTGGGTATCAATTTCATATCCTCCAGTTTTTCTGAATTTTCTCCAACATTTACTGGTTTTTAACAACCTAGTTAACAACCTAGTAACTCTTAAAACTATGGCATCTGAAGTTACTAGATAGCTTTGCCATTGCCCATATCTGAAAATTTTTGGATCTGCAGTCCCAACAAATCTGGGAGACATCAATTTGCTTGAAATATATAAATGGAATCACTGATCTTTAATACATATTGTTAAATAAAGTATTTTCTGTATATTTTATTTTCAATAGAGCAGCCAAGGTTCTATATATAACTGAAGAGCTATGCTAAACACACTCTCAAACACAGATACAGAAGAACAGCAAATTTATAGTTGTTTCTAGATCAAGTAAACTGTAGTAATCCCCTATTATCTCTCTGATGAAGATGTACTTTTTTGGAAAAATGTGCTGGTCAACCCACAACTTTGAATGTTTTTCCATTTGTTCATGCAGTTAATTTGATTTGTGCTTTCTTTAAGTGCAAGAAAATTCTAAATCAAACAGCAAACAGCCTTTTTTCACAAGGAGTAAACTTATGATGACATAGGGCAGTGAATTTCCTTCTCTATCATGGGGTTGGGGTGGCTAGAGAACACAATTCAATACCAAAAGTACTCTTAAAAAGTAGTTTATGAAGAACCTTTTCTTCAAGAAACTGGTGATTCTAGTTCCACCTTAAGCATGAAAGGCAGCTGGATGACTTGGGCCAGTCACTCTCTCTAAGCCCAACCCACAACACAGGGTTGTTGTTGTTGTGGGGAAAATAGGAGGAGGAAAGAGTATTAGGACTGTTTGCTGCCTTGAGTTATTTATAAAAATAAAAGTGAGATAAAAATAAAGATCCTAGATACACTACTAGCCCAAATGAGTTAGAATTCCCCTTTTGTCAAATTCCCATGTTTAAAATTATTTAGATAAGAACTGCAAACCATTCATCATGTTAGACATCAAAAGTCCGTTCTCGACTTCCGGTTCCGGATTGCGGTGCTCGCAGCTGTGCGAGGAGACTGCTCTCCTCGCCAGCTGATTCTCTGCTGCCGGTAGACTCTTAATCGGGTCGAAAAGCCACCTTGGAGGGGCGGCTACCGGTGAGGAAGTCCTCGTCGTCCTTGGGAGAGCGGCAGCTTCTTCCAAGGACTGAGATTGCTCCTTTGGGCCGACGGTGGAAAGAGCGGCCAGTAAAATGGCCACTCACCTAGCCACTGAAACCAGAAGTCAGAAGAACATCTAAGCACAGGAACCACCGTGGCTCTTCCTCTCTTTGTTCTCCTTTTTTTGTGTGTGTATGCCTGTAAAAAGCACTTTTGAAATCATTTCCCTGCTCTGAGAAGGCGGTGTTGGTGAGTGTGGGAAAAAGAAGCTTATGGATTGAATTAATTTAAAGTGATTTTTTCTCTCTCTATTTTTACTTTATTTTTTATTCACTTTGGGGTCTTGGAAAATCTTTTTAATATTGAATATTATTTACTATTGGACTTTGTCTACATCTGAAGAACTCTATTTTTTTCTACGTTTTCTGATCTTGTTAATGATATTTCTGGTGTCTGGGAGGAGATTTTATATTCTACTGAGAACACCTTGTGGATAAAGTTAAAGTTGCACTATTTCTTTTTCTGTTGGTGAGATTGGCTTTGACCTTCAGACTACCATAAAAAGGAAAAGACAAAGAAATTCAACAGCTGTATTTGTGGGAGTGGATACTGATTAAATATTCTTTGAACACAGCCTCTACTAAAGATACAGATTGTTTCTAACTTTCCTTGAAATGGAGAAATCTAATGTTCAACTTGTCTATAAACTTATACTGGAAAAACTTTATGAAGCTACTGACCAAATACGTTTCCAAATAAAAGAGTGTACTATGGCAATAAAAACAGACATTTTGCTTTGAACTTACAAACTGACCCCTGACTACATCTGAGTATTTTATAGATCAAAAAACAACAGAAGCGGAAGCAACTAAGATTAAAGAAGATTCTACCTTATTTTATACGCATGCTGATGAGATCTCCGAGGAACCAAAAAGAACTGTAACTGAATCACTTACAACTTTAAAATTAACAGAAATGAACAGACAAGCTCTACTAACTGAAAACTATGGCAGCTTGGATAAGTATCTATTAACTACAAAATTGGACATAATTGAGCCAGTTATTCAACAGTTTCAAATGTGGAGACTTGACTCTTTAAAACAACCAGGGATTAGTTATAAATGAGCTAGGTCTTTAAAACAGAAAAGGAGATGCTCTTGTTTGACTCAAAGGATACTACAAGGCATAAAAAGTGATTTATTCATTGATATAGAGGCGGTGTTATGGAAACCTGTTTGGCATAAAAGGAAAGCTAGAATAAGATTTAAGAGTTTTGATCCAAGGCTCTATATATTGGATTTTAAGGCTTACTAGATAGGAATTGATGTATGGCTTAAGACGGTTAAATAAGATGTTAGATTGAATAAAAATTAATTTAAGATTTGAATTTAATAAGAAGACGTTTGTCTATATATTAATAGGTTTGTTGTGGTAACAGTAATTTTGGGAGGAGGTTAAAGGAGTTTGACACAGATATTGAGGGAGTGAACAAATGTTTATTGATTATGTTATGGAAAAAGGGAATGGGGAGACACCCGAAGTGTTAATTATGTATTTAGAGTAACAATATGGAAGATAGTAACTGAAATAGTAAAGCTTTATATAGGATTTGGACTTATTTAGATGAAATGTTACTGATTAAGAAAAAAAGAAGGAATGTTATTAATAAATGAATATTGATTGTGTTAATGGGGAAAAAAAGGTATGGAGAGACATTTGAAGTGTTAATTATGTATTTATGTTACCAATACGGAATATAGCAATTGAAATAGTAAAGCTTAATATAGGATTTGGATTTATTTAGATGAAATCTTATTGATGATTGTTTTGACTGACTTAGTTATACTGAAATATATTAACTTGAATATACTACTAGAGGGAATAGAGAGGGGTGCATTTTTTAAAAAATGATTTAATTTGATCTTTACGAGTATGATTTTGTATTTGGACAATTGATTGCCATGCCACCACAGTGATTCTTAAGCATTGACTTGTAAAATGAAAAAAACTAATAAAACTTGTTTTTTTTTTAAAAAAAAGTCTGTTCTCTCCACTGAATAACAGAAAGAACAATCCAAAAGAAACTCTTATCAGTCAACATGCCATCCACTTTCCTGAGTCAGAGTAATGGGAGTTAATTGAAAATCTAAATGGCATTCGATTAGGAAAGTTTCTTTAGGATTGTTCTTTCTGTTATTCAGTGGAGAGAACAGACTTTTGCCTACAATCAGGCTTCACTGGTCTGTTCATGCTTAAACTTAAACAATGAAATCATCTGCTTTTTCTAAAATAATCATCTCTGCCAGATTTCAAACAGAGATAAAAATCAGCTTGATCTACAGTGATCATGCAAGAACATCTGATGTAAAATTGAACTTCAGATTTGCATTAGATCAAACCAATGAGTAGATTTTTCACTGTTAACAAACTCTCAGCAGGGTTAGGGCAGGGCAAGGCTAAAATACTCTGCTTGTCTCACATACAGGTAATAAAATCTATATTTGCCTCATATTTATTTTCAAATATTGTAAGAATCAGGTTACTCTATATTCTTGTCTATAAAGAAAAGCTAACCTTACTCCCATCTTGCAGTCCATGACACAAGGAGAATCAAAATCAGCTAGGAGATCTTCCATCTGATTATACCTCTCCCCATCCTTCACAATATCTCCATGATAGGCAGGAACATAAGGTTTAAGGACATCATTCATCAAACGGTCTAAACAACGCTGTTCAGACTCACAATGTTTCTTTAATATCCTCCCATTTGCAGCAGCTTTGAAGCTACCTGAAAGACAGACCAAAACAAAATTGTTTTTAAAATGCAAATGGAAGCATTTATAAAAATTGCCACAAAGAATACTTCACCCTGTTATGGAATGCCTCAGCTGTCCTGCCTGGTACCCTCCAGGTATGCCGGATTTCAGTTCCTATAAAGTTCAGCATAATCTGGACAGCAACAAGTTGGGATCAGCTAAAATTCTTTGCTTTTTCTATTGTATTTAAATCAAATGGCTATATACCCTGGAATGTTATAGATGCTACTTGCAGGGTCAAGTGAAAAGGCAAACAAGATTATTCTTTTGTTTTCTGACACTGTACAAATAGACACTTTCTGTTATGATATTAAATGAATAGCAATAACATAGATCTACTTCAGACAAAGCAGCATAAAAAGACCAAATAGAATATTTTGTTAAAATGGTTTTTCCCCCCAGTTAATGTGGGAAAGAGATAGAAAATGAGACTGAAAAAGCATCACATCCTAACTAATGAAAGTGTTTCAATAGTCTCTCTTGTGCGCAAGGGGAGCTGACCTAAAATTACTCTCTCATGATTATGAAGCTGAACCCAACATGATCGACTTATTTATCTAAATCATGTCCATGAATATGAAATATATGCAGCTCATGTGCAAGTTTAATGAGTATACAGGAGAATGTTGCTTATCCCACATATACAAATACTATTATATAACTGACTTTCTTTTTGGTCAATTGTTTTCCTCCAAACACAGCTCTTTTCCTGCTTTTTCTACTAAAAATTATCTAAAAGTTCCAAAGGAGTTTTTATAAAGGATAAAAGGGGTAGGGGAATGTCAATAAACTACTCCATGACATTTTTAAAGCATTTCTGGGCTCCCCGTTTTGTTTTGTTTTGATCAATCCTATATGCGTGAATAAAAAGTGAACAGAAATCTATATCCATTAGTCCTGCTTGATTTAGGACAGAGACCCCTGTTCATGTGCCAGATCATGCAGTTTTTCCTGAATGGTGGTGCAACTTCATTGCATCAGGAATGCTAGAAAGCAAAATAACACATGCATTCATTACCTACACTTTAGTGCAGGAGTGACAATATTTGCTCATTTTAATGTTAGGACTAAAGGGCCAAATAATCTCCCAGAATGTCTTTTCTTAGGTCTCAACCACAGAGGACAGCAATCTAGTCTGCATTTCCCTCTCTTGCAATGAATTGTACACGGAATACTGCTGATATATAGTCATGGAGGAAAAGCCGGTATCTTTTTTCTTATGACATCTTCACTTTGTTTCTGTAGACAGGACTTTGTGTAGGGCAAAAAAGATTCCACAAGAGCTTTGGTGTTAATGGATGTGCAAAATTTACATAGGCCAGAGGTGCCCCACCCCTATTTTAGTAATATAAGCTGTTTGGGTAGATAACTGGGAGCTCTGTGGGAAGAATGACTCCTATCACATAGTAGCAGATGGAAATTAGAGGGAAGGCTAACATCTAAGAAACTGCATAGGAAGCCAGCAATATTGCTTTACTTACAAAAACAACTTTACAATTCTCTATAGGGGACATACACAGGATATGTCCATTTTGGGGAAGGTCCTATAGTGTATGGATCATTCTGATGGAGTGTTAGAACCCTATTTTTTCTGAGAAACACAGAAGATTTGCTTTGTAAGAAATTCAGACAGAGTTGTCCACAGCAGAGGCATAGGCTTGTTATGTGCCCAAACTGTCAACATGACAGGACAAAGAAAGGATGCAAAATATTAGTCCTTGGGTCACATATTTCAGGTAGCATTACATTTTCAAGACTTTATACATGATTCAGAGTTAAGCAACATTTTGGAGTTGTTGATCACAACTGGAATTTTACGAGAAAATCATGGATGATCACACAAAGCGGCTGTCATAGGAAGTTATGCATATTTATAAAATGGTTGTCATGGCTAGTTTCAAAACTACTTCTCAAGGATGAGTCTCATTATCCTTTCTAACCCCCAATTTATCTTTGTAATTTTTCATGGCAGGTAACACATTTCCAAACAAACACTAGATTGCAGCCACATTATTTTTATTTTTTAGGAATGTTTAAGGAGTCTACATAAGGTAGAGTCATTCTCATTAAGCAAAAACTATCTCAGGAATCCTAGAGTAGCTGGGAGTTGGGTAGCATATAAATTTAACAAATTATTATTATTTAAAATTATGCTAGAAGTTGGTGCCTTGTTGCAACTGTAGCTTTGTATTTATTGTAATCATTTAATTAAAATAGTTTTTAAAAAATAAAATCAGAAAGTGAATTTCTTGGGCATTACTGATTTCCTTGGCTGCCTGCTCTACTATGTATAAAACAAATCAGCAATTCTAGTACAAACCTAATCTGACATTATAATGATAAAACAGTAGGAGAAAAACGCAAGTACTTAGAATTCAATTTACAGAAGTAATTTATGTTGAGACTAGCTAATTATCTCAAATTCCCCAAGAGATTTTCTAAGCATTTTCCTTTCACTCTCAAAATTTCCCTTTGAGAGGGAAATAGCACAACTTGATCTTTAATACCTGCATGCCCTGCTAATTGGATCCAGGGATATTTCTTCTTAAAAGACATAACAAAAGGGGACCAATGCACCATGTTCTTGATTTTCCGCCACGATTTGCTCTAGAAAAAAAGAAGATAAATTAAAGAGACTACAGAAATTGTATTTATAGCAATACCTAGTTTTAAAACTCTGGTTAAATATGAATAGTGAGATATTGGTAGTAGAACAAGGTCAACCAGGCATCTATGCTGAAGAAATATGCTGATGATACTCAGCTTTATATCTCTATCCCGCGTCATTACAGCGAAGCAGTGGAAGTGATGAACCGGTGCCTGGAGGCTGTTGAGGTCTGGATGGGTGCCAACAGGCTCAGACTCAATCCCGACAAGACGGAGTGGCTATGGGTTCTGCCTCCCAAGGACAATTCCAACTGTCCGTCCATCACCCTAGGGGGAGAAGTTTTGTCCCCCTCGGAGAGGGTTCGCATCTTGGGTGTCCTCCTCGATCCACAGCTAAGTCTAGAACATCATTTTTCGGCTGTGGCGAGGGGGGCATTCACCCAGGTTCGCCTGGTGCATCAGTTGCGGCCCTATTTGGACCGGGAGTCACTCCTCACAGTCACTCATGCCCTTGTCACCTCGAGATTCGACTACTGTAATGCTCTCTACATGGGGCAACCTTTGAAGAATGTCTGGAGACTGCAAGTAGTCCAGAATGCGGCCGCGCGAGCTGTCTTGGGTCTCCCAAGACATGCTCATATCACTCCAGCCCTCCGTGAGCTGCACTGGCTACCAATTGGTCTCCAAACACAATTCAAAGTTTTGGTTATGACCTATAAAGCCCTTTATGGCAATGGGCCAGGATACTTGCGGGACCGTCTTCTGCCTCATGAATCCCAGCGACCAGTTAGGGCACATAGGGTTGGCCTCCTACGGGTCCCGTCTGTTAGACAATGCCATCTGGTGGGGCCTAGGGCTAGGGCCTTCTCCGTTGCTGCCCCAGCCCTCTGGAACCAGCTTCCCTCAGAGGTTCGTACTGCTTCCTCCCTCCTAGCTTTCCAGAAACTGTTGAAGACACATTTATGCAGACAGGTTTGGGGCGTGTGAGCTGCACTCTGCCCCTGGGCCTTTGACTGTGATTGTGTGTGGTATGAGTGTAATAAATTATCTAGTTTTTATATAGTATTGTATTAGTAATTTTAATTGATTTTATATTTATGTTTCTACTTGTATTGTTGTTGTGAGCCGCCCTGGGTCTTAGGAGAAGGGCGGCATATAAGTTTAAACAAATAAATAAATAAAACATCAACTAAACAACTCAAGATAAGCCAATTTCTTCTTATAACACTTGTTCAGATGTTCACACTTTCATGATTTGCTTGCAATTCCTACCATTAAACTTGTTCTATATATATCTGGTAGAGGAAACAGAAAGATATATTTGAAAAGTAAGTAAAGGAAGCTATCTAAACATGTTTAAACTCTTTTCTTCCATTTCCCATACATAACTGATATTTTGCTTTTGCTATGCTCAGAGATTTGCTTTATTTATTAAGTCTGGATTTAAATGTCACATAATGCAAACACATCAAATGCAGTCCCACCTTTGAGTACATCATTGTTATTAAGTCTCCCCTATGCAGATATACTAGGAGTCCACTGAATAGAAGGAGCAGTGAAAATCAAGTGTTGCCCACTTCTTTTCCAAACCCAGCTAGAGCAATGTGTACCATTTCTGCTGCTAGGAAATATTATGGCATGGGACCAGGATACTTACGGGACCGTCTTCTGCCACATACTTCCCTACGACCGGTGAGAGTGCATAGGGACGGCCTCCTCCGGGTCCCGTCAGCGAAACAATGTCGTCTGGTGGGCCCTAGGGGGAGGGCTTTCTCTGTTGTGGCACCCACCCTCTGGAACCAACTGCCTCCTGAAGTCCGCATTTCTCCCACTCCCGGCCTTCCGAAAAAATCTTAAAACTTATCTTTGCCGGGAGGCCTGGGGATGATTGTGGTTTGTTGTGTGACTGATGAATATGTGTGGGGTTTTATTTTTAAATATTTCTTGCTTGGACTTAGATTGTAATTTGTTGTTTTATATATATGTTGTAAGCCGCTCCGAGTCTTCGGAGAGGAGCGGCATATAAGTCCTAAATAAATAAATAAATAAATAAATAAACAAATAAATAAATAAATAAATAAATAAATAAATAAATAAATGACAAGATATTAGCTAAGACCAGACAGAGTTGTATATTAATTACACAAGAAGTACCTTGAGTATGTACTGTCCTTTTTCTCTTCCAAAATACCTTCAGGGTGGAGGAGTCCCTGAATAAGTTAGTCTTATTATTATCTTTTAGGAAGATTCCCCCCCCCAAAAAGAGAGAAACTTTAACTAACTACATCAGCAAAGCGTCACTTAGAAAACAGAGGAAAGCCTCAGTCCTTCCTGACGGAAAACAGTTTCCCACAATTTGCACAAATGGAACATGTGGCTAATTAAGGCCGAGATGTTTCTTATCTCAAAACCAGAAGGCAAAGCAAACTGTCTAAGAAGAAATATGCAAACAAAAAACAATGGGTGAAGTGGTTAAAAGAATAAAAGAAGACAACAACAAGGATTTTAACTCTAAGCAATCAAGTATCATAGTCAAAATCCACACTAAAATGTCGAACAGAGGGCAGAATAATGTAAGACATATAAAAGGAGCAAAATATGAAATTGCCATTATGGCTAAAAGAATTACATATGAAATCTGATACAGTGGATAAAACTATCCTGTGGCTCAAATGAAATGCTCTTAAAGTTTAAAATTATTTATAGTTAAGAACATGATAATTTCATTTGTACTAGAAGACCAAGGAAAAGCTCAGCCATAAACAATATATAGCAGTAGTTTTATTCAAAAATACAATATGTGCAATGTACAAAATTTTGAATAATTGTTCTCTTATATTGGAACTTTATCATTCTTTGCAGTTTGCTGTTTTTCCATCATTGCAAAATCATATGTAATCTATGCTAGTTTACCTAAATTTCTATAACAGACTATTGTGAAGACACCTTCTGGCCATGAAAAATTTAGGAGCAGCTATGACATGCTCAAGAAGATAAGTAGAGGAGTGAAATAATTTCAGGGGCCTCTTTTCCTTTTTCATCAAGTTCATGTTTATCCAGACTTGTAGCTTTAGTCAATTTACTGTCAACATTGCTAAAGGCACCTTCCTATACCAAAATATGGATTTCCAAGAAGAATGCCAGGAGCGCTGTACTTTGGCTTTTTTGTTCCTTGTTGGCAGAAAGCACTGTTGGATTCCCCTTTACTAAAGTGTTTCTTTGCTTTGACGCATGTTTGCTTAATTCTTTGAAAAGGAAAGCCTCTTGGGGAATTTGGGTTTCCACATCAATAAGACTCAACTTGCCCTGAAGAGGGATCCTCCTATGAAAATGCAAACATTAAGTCATTCAGTCCCAGGATGACTTAGTTCATGAGAGAAGTAACTGTTCTAGAGCCAAGTTTTTCTTTCCACAGTGGTTAGAAATCACAGAGCAGAAGAAAATCTGAGCTACTTCAAAGCCAGAGTTAATGAAACAAGAATAGTACATACCGGTAGTATCATAATAGCTTCCCAAATGCTTGTTATAAAAATGCTCATTGTCAAGATTAATATTTCCATTCTACACTGATAATGTTCAAGACATAAAATTATTGAAAAGTAGAAGGATCTAGGAAAAATGTGTATTAAAAGGGCTGAAATTTACATTTATGATCTCAAAAATATTTTTTATAAAATGATGTATAGTGTCATTGGAACATGACATCAAAACATTATCTAGAACACATAGCACTTCAAATGTATGTTTGAAATGACAACAAATGGACATTTTAGCATGCTTGGTAAATGTGTAAAAAAGCTAAAACATTTGGATCCAAATACATATTTTGATACAGAGGATTTTCAAGATCAATTGAAGCTGGAATTTTTCCTTTTAGGATTAAGAATACATTGTCAACAGTTCTGCTGACTGGAAGCCTCTCTGCATAAAAATGAAAAAATAAACTTGTGACTTAGATTATAGAAAGAGTAATATGATGTAACTTTAGAAAGAGGTCAAAATATATTTGTAGTTGTGAACTGCTGTAAATAATATCAAAAGCCACTACTTTATATTTATATAGTCTTTCTTTTCTATTTTCCTTCCTTGTACTTTTTGCTTTTTCTTTTTTCTTTCCTACTTTCTTTTAGTCTGTATTAGTTTTATCTTCTGTGAGTGTGTATCTGTCTGTATGAAAGGGAAGTACAGGGATCCAAATTAACCCATAACCAACAAAAGTTCATCCAGCCTTTGACTGAATACATCCATCAAATGGAACAATAACTTAAGATTATTGTTCTCTGTGTTGCGCTCTTTAATCTTCTTTTCAAGTGCTGGCAAAATGCTTTCATATCCTGATTCGGTTATCCTTTCTCAAGACTAAACATACTCTATTCCCCTATTCTCTCTTCCTAAAACTTAATGTCCAACTACACTTGTTGACTTTCTCTGTATCTGTCAAGTTTCTCTGAAACTTTCTGAAAATGTGGAGCTCGGAACTAAACATAGTATTTTGAGTCTGACCAATACAAAATAGTAGAACTATTACTTCCTGTAATTTGGAAAATAAACTTTACGATATAACCTAAAATTAGTGATTCACATTCACTTATGTATATTATATTTTCAAGTGCGATTAATAAGTCAGGTGCTCCCCGTCCTTCATCTCTAAATATGATTTCTTGTTCCTAGGTGAAGTATTTGTAATTTGCATATTACATTTTATTTTGCTATTTTCAGCCCCTTCTTCAACATTGCCATTAACCCTAATAATACATTTTGGAGGGTAGGTTTATGTTTCTAGTTATGTACAGAAAACCTTTTATACCATGTATTAAGGGGAACAAAAACTAATTCTTATGTGCTGACAAAGTTTTCCCTTTCAAGCCCCATGTGAAAACATATTATTTTAGGAAATCCTTATCTATGCATTGCCTATTAATGTGTGAAACATGCATACCTGTACTTATTTCTTTGGAATATACACACAATTCACTTACATAATTAGATAATACACAGAGAGTCAATTTGGTGTAGTAGTTAAGGCACCAGACTAGACTATGAGTTCTAGTCACGCCTTAGTCTTAAAGCCACCTGGGGATCTTCACTTCTGGGCTGGACCAATCACTTACTCTCATTCCTAGGAAGGAGGCAATGGCAAACCCCTTCTGAGAAACCTTGCCAAAGAAACTGTCCATGAATTAGACACAGTTGAATGGAAGAAAAAAACCACATAGCTAAGTTCTTCAACACTAACATTTCAGTGTATGCTGATGAAACTGGGAAGGATTTTTAAGTGGCCTGAAATAAGAAAAATAAACTTTAAAATTATTACTGTAAACTCAAAAGATAAGACTTGTTATAAAAAATAGTAGAAAAAGTAAATCTTGCTTTGCCCACATCAGGAACATATCAAAGTGGCTTAATGATATTTGAATAATTGGCATTCATTCATCTGAAACACTATTGATACAGTTCTCTAACAGAAAGAAAAAGAGCATTGAATTATCTTTTAGTAGATGGAATGAAGACTATGGGATCTTCTAGAGATTGCTGAGTACAATTGAGTACAATTCCAGCACTTCTAATCATGTTGGCTAGGGGTCTCCAGAACTTATAGTTCATAATATGGACCTCTATTGCAGATCATATATAGTCTTCACTAAATGGCAGGCACTGATATTGAAGTAATGGGTTGGTAAGAGTAGGTTTTCATGCAATTCCCTTGCCTACTCAGCAGCTGGGCCTTTTTATAGAAATCATGATACTACCTAAATAGAAACCAAGAATTTCAAATATGGGCAACTAGATTTTGAGTTTAAAACCAAGTTAAGTAATCCAGTGTGTTTTCTCATCCATATGTTTGTGTCCATGGATTTTTGGTGTTTTTGTGATTCTATTTTACCTGATTTCATTTTTGAATTATGTGGAATAGCATCCAAGATACTAATTTTTGCACATGTGTTGAGTCTACACTCCCATTTAGTACAGAACAATTGGGAGGGAATTCATTGCTTATGAGGATTTTTCTACTAGCATTTTTCTAGCCAAGGTTGAAAAGAAACTAGGGTAAGATAATTCTCAGAAGAAAAAGTATCATATTGATATATCTGCCTTGGTAGCTGCATTTTGTTCTAGCAGCAATTGACATCTCTTACTTGGGCAAAAATCTGAGTTTTGAATTTGAAAAATTTGGTTAGCTTCTGTGAGAATATTCTTTTATTTGTCTATCCTTTTAAATAAATTTGTATTCAGCAGGTAAGGAATGGTATAGTATTTTGCCAAGTTTTCTCAACTGTTTTTTTTTTTCAAAAGAAAGTGAGCAAAAACAGAAGCTAATTTAAGTTATTTATTGGCCCAGGTATATGGAGCAACATATAGACTGGAAACAGCATTTTGCTATGCAAGCATAGCTTTCTTTATTTTGTCTAACACTAATGAATTCTAAGAATAGTCAAAAGAATTTTAAGGAAGGAAAATTCTTGCTGCCAAATAAGCCATTTTTTAAAGGTTATAATGCAAACAGTCAAGAAATGGTATACTTTGGTAGTAAGCAAAACTTTCATCCTTACAGAAAGTTGGATAGTTTTTAAAGAATGAGAGAGGTTTTAAATAAAATGCAGGAAAAACAAATACATTCCCTCTTCCTGTACGCAATACAGGAGTCTATTTTGGACAAGGAACAGTGGAGTCATCTGTTTGCAAGCCTTGGCAGGTAGAAACATCTGGTTGAACAGCTTACACCAAAGCACAGCTATTTCAGACATTTGGAATTCTCTGAGAATACATAGAGACAGACACTTTAATTTACAGAAAACCCATTTTGGTTAGTTTTGAGTGCTCTAGTCACATCTAAGGATTTTATTATGTGCTGCTGCTTTTGAAATTTGGAAACTTCAGCTAATGTGGAATACAATTATTTGGAGCTTGTTGGGGCTTGAAAGTCAGATCCCATTATACCAACTCTAAAATAGTTGTCCTATTTGTCAGTTGGTTTTCAAATATGAGTCAGGTACTTTTTATTGTTTATTTACAAAGTTCCCCTATTTTGGATACAGGTTATTTGAATATGCTTGGATTCCAAAAATCAATTTTGGAAGTCCTGTCTGTTGTCCTGCTACAGAAATTATCCAAAAAAGCTGGATAATACTTGAAATAGGATCTCCTTAGGACGGATTGCCAACCTATAAAAGTATCTTGAGCAAGGCAGAAATTGCACCTCTATGTTGTTGCTTTTAAGAGGGTGTTTCTTCCAGGCTTTTAGCTGAAAATGAACTGCAAAAAGAGCCTATCAATCAGTCCTGGACTAAATAATGACTTGAAGTGATGATCAACAAGCAAAAACTCATATACTTGGCATGCAGTGTGACGGGATGGTGGTTATGCTTGGCAGTGTTGAGGGAAACAGTAAAAGGGAGAAACAACAGATAAGAACAGACGGATCAAAGAAATTATGGGAAAATCCTTTCCTTGGAACAGCTACAAATCATTACAAGATAGAGATTGAGATGGCAAGTAGCTCTCTACCCAGTCACCCAAGTCTTGAATCTGGTTGAATGGCACCTAAGATATTTTTGAAAAACTGTGGCATTGAAAATAACTGAAAAATAGGCTGGTTGAATAAATAAAATTACCTCTTATCCTCAGGATTTATTTTCCTATTTTGCTTACTACATATGTTTCAATTCTAAACTTCCCAACTGTAACTAAAGATTCTGATTGGTGTAAAATATTCTGTACTTTGTCATTTGTTATCTAGTGCAGGGCTTTTCAACCAGTGGTATGCATACCACCTGTGGTACATTAGCACGTGGCAGGTAGTACGCGACCCTGCCCAGCCAAGTGTAGTGGGGGAGGGAACGAGCCAGCACAGGCAAGGACTTAACTGTGAGAGAGTCCTCCGAAGCTACAGAGTGGCTGGGGCGAGGCAAAGGCCCCAGGCTCACTTCTGGTTCACCCGGAAGAGAAAGGAGAAGGAGGGGGGCGGAGACAGAAGAGGCTATAAAAGGAAGCACTTTGGGTGGGAGAGGGAGAGGGAGAGAGAGAAAAAGAAAAAGCAGCACCTTGGGAGGAGGCGGAGTCAGCTCTAGCTGCACCAAAGGGAAAGAAGAAGGAGGAGGGTGGGAGGAAGAGGAGAGGAGATCAAGCAGGCCAACCATGAGCCGATCTACAACTGCTGTGGCAGCCACCTGTGCTGGTAGCAGCAAACAGGCAAGAAATGCAGTGGGGGAGGGGTCACCCTCCAGGAGGAATGATAAAAAGCAGCAATGAAGAAAGGCAGCATCTGCTGGAGGTGAGGCACGGAGGAGGGAGGGAAGGAGATGGAGAGTGGAAGGATTCTTATGTGCTTTTGTGACTTTGAAGTTCTAGGATTTGTGCAATATGGGCTTTGTGTTCTTAAGGAGTATTTGGCAATTTCTATTTGGCTGATGGCTGATGTCTCATTGCTCTGCTATTGTTAGCTGTAAGTTTTGCTGCAAGGGATTTTGAAGTATTTTTCTCCTGAATGGATTTTGCCTGTAGCATTCCTTTACTTATGAATGGAGCCATTTGGGGAGGCTGCCTTAGCCGGCAGCCAATACTTACTACATTTTTTTTTCTTCCTTAAATGCTGGCTGTGCTCCTTAACTTTCCTTTCTAGCCAATAGCTAATTCTTAAAGGGGAATGCACCTTTTTAAGCTAGTTCCCTCAATGGCTTCTCTTTTCTGTCTCTGGAAGCTTTTCCTTGTTTGATGAATATATGGAAGAGGGAAAATATGGGGGGGGCGTTCAAATTCTTCCTTCAGAAGGAGATGGGAATGAGAAAGAGGGAGGGAGGGAGAGAGGGAGGGAAGTAAGTAAGTCCCACCTTAGCACTTGGCCACCAGCAGCCCTGCCATTGACTTTCCTTGTCAAAAGGTTGCCGAAGGGGATCACATGACCCTGGGACACTGTGACCATCATAAATATGAATCAGTTGCCAAGCATCCAAATATAAATCACATGACCCTGGGCATGCTGCAATGGTCATAAATATGAAAAATGGTCATAAGTCATTTCAGTGCAATTGCAACTTCGAACAGGGGTGTTTTTTTTTTTTTGGTCATCAAGTTTTGACACCTTGCTAGGTTTAGAATATTGCCATATCCTAAAAGTGGTACAGTCGGTGAAAAGGTTGAAAAGCCCTGATCTAGTGACCGGTATTTAGAGACTGGATAATAGATAAATGGACTTAAAAAAACAACCCAGGTGTATAAAAATCGAGTGAACATCAGATTTTTGGCAGCACCTAGGATAATCTCTGATTTTTAAATCAACACACTAGTTCTCTGAACTGTTGTGATTAAAAAGTTCTTTCATTGTGCATTTGGGAATCAATGTGGAAGGAGGTTGTACAGGAGCTTGAGATATATTTAATTGTTTTGATATTATATGGAGTCATGATTTTTATGACTGTATTATGATTTATATAAGAACCTATGTACTAAATAACATTAGATACATAGTAAAGGAGAACACCTAAATTTCCAATGGGATAAATTAAGCTACCAATAAATTAAGAAACCAATGCAATCCTGCTAATAAAGTTGGTGTTTTAACAGTTTTTTAAAAAAAATACAGATCTGTAAGCAATTGTTTATTCTTCAGAATTTATTTAGAAAAACTATTTCTAAAACATATCTCAGTTTTTAATAACAGAAGTTACTCTAACCAACTTATTTATTAAAAATGTATTATGTTTAACAAACTACTGCTTTTAAAACCAAATAAATACTACCAAACAATCCTGACATTTTAATTCCTTTCAGTTCCTCTTAATTACTTCTGGTTTACATTTGTCATTTAGTAATTTAAAACTCTGTTTGAATATTATTGTTTTGCAGACACTGGAACTGAAATTGAATGTTGGTAAGAGGGTTAATGAGCTCTCAGTGGGGAGCCCAGCAGCAATCAAACAGAAGTGTCAAAGTGATGTATCTCTAGAGCAGGGGTTCTCAACCTTGGCAACTTTAAGACTTGTGGACTTCAACTCCCAGAATTCCTCAGCCAGCAAAGCTGGCTGAGGAATTCTGGGAGTTGAAGTCCACAAGTCTTAAAGTTGCCAAGGTTGAGAACCCCTGCTCTAGAATAATCCAAGAATATAACTGTTTTAAAGGGTTTATTTTTTGCAGGTAGCACAGAATTATAGTTTTAATAAAAGGAAAGTGTTCATGGTGCCAATTTAAAATTTAGGGAGTCAATTGTATTTTTGTACATTTAAACTTTTTTTAAAAAATCATGAAAGCTTAAAACTGCATTTTCAGATATAGTACAACACTAAAACTAATTCATTGTATGAGGTAAAGAAATATCTTCTAAACTAAAGGGGAAACAGTCATTGGAAACAGGAAAATTTCGACATTAATTATGGAACAGCATTTAAAAGACATGAACATACTTGCAAATTCAAAAGAACAATGCTGAGATAACAGACGAGAAACAATTCTTACAAAATCTATTACTTTGGGCAGGATGTGTCCATTGTCACTTACAGTATGTATCATACAAAGCCGTTACATTCTTATCTGGGCTTCCTCCAAAGAGTTCATGGCTTGTAAATGGAATCACATCCATGTCTCTAGGAGTCTTTTTTGAGTAACAGCCCTTATATTACTTCACGCCCTTAGTCATGTACTGTGTAAAGGTGCCTGTACAAGAATCTCATAAATGCAGAAATGAAGAAACTTTTTTGGGATCTGCAGGATGCAGCATACAAATGTAATAAATTGCGATAAGATATCACACAAATACTGAACTTTCATCAGGCATCAGAGCACAAGTATATAAGTTCAAGTATTTATATTATAAGGCCATTGTATTCATCTTGATGAATATAAATTACCGGGACCTGATTTCATCCTAGAGTTTTAAAGGAGCTGGCAATAGATTATGCCAAACCAATCTTATTTCATTCTTTGACAGTGACTAAATTAGTAGACCAGCGAAATACTGTGGACATACTATACCTAGACTTCAGTAAGGCATTAGACAAATAAATCTCAACCTACTTTTTTGTAAGCTAGAAAAAAGTGAGATAGATAGCATCATCACCAGATGAATTTATAACTGGCTGACAAACCATACTTGAGTAGTCCTTAATGGTACTGCATCTATATGGAGGGAAGTAAGCAGTGGGGTACCACAAGGTTCTGTCTTAGGCCCAGTACTCTTCAATATCTTCATAAATTACTTGGATGAGGGAACAGAAAGGGAACTCATCAAATCTGCAGATGATACTAGCTGCCAGGAATAGCCAACACCCTAGATGATAGAATCAAGATCCAGATGGATCTCGACAAACTTCAATACTGGGCCCTATCTAACAAAATGAAATTCAACTTAGAGAGAAGTAAAATCTTAAACTTAGGCAAGAAAAATCAAAAGTCAGATTAGGTGAAATCTGACTCAATAGCAGTAATTGTGAGAGGGATCTTGAAGTTCTAGTGGACAATTAACTACACATGAGCCAGCAGTGTGAGGCGGCAACCAAAAAAGCCAATGCAATCCTAAATTGTATTAACAGAGAGATTGAATCAAGATCACATGAGATAGTAATACCACTCTATAAAGCCTTAGTAAGGCCACATCTAGAATACCGCACCCAGTTTTGGTCACCACAGTATAAAAAAAGAAGAGAAGAGCAACAAAGATGATTAGGGGCCAGGAGGTTAAAACATATGAAGAGTGGTTGCAAGAACTGGGCATGGCTAGTCTAGTGAAGAGAAGGACCAGGGGTGACATGACAGCAATATTTGAGAGGCTGTCACAGAGAAGAAGGGGTCAACCTATTTTCCAAAGTGCCCAAAGGCCAGACAAGAAACAATGTATGGAAACTGATCAAGAAGAGATTCAACCTAGAAATAAGGAGAAATTTTCTGACAGTGAGAACAATCAACCAGTGGAACAGCTTGCCTTCAGAAGTTGTAGGTGCTTCATTACTGGAAGCTTTTCAAGAAGAGACTGGACAGCCATTTGTCAGAAATGGTATAGGGTTTCCTGCTTGAGCAGGGGGTTGGACTAGATGACCTACAAAGTCCCTTCCAACTCTGTTATTCTGAATTCTTGGTTGAAGCAAAATATTTTATGTAGATTAAATATTGTATGCAGAAATTTATCTTTCCTATTAAAATGGAAAGCCAGAAGCCACTGAATTCTCAAATTGTTTCCAGGTCCCTAATAATGAATGTTTACTGCAAAGCAACTTAAATGGCTCTTAGATGTTAAGATGAACATGATTCACTAGCAACAGGAAATGCTACTGTAGTTTGAAGAGGCTTAACTCCTCTGAACCAATAACCAATGGCTGAACATTTTCTGCTGTGTTTAGAAAGCCAGTAAATTCTTGGCATAGCTCACAAAGTATCTTTCTGTTGGCACAGTACTAGTTGCAGTGACACCAGGAAGTTCTGGTATTTCCCTGTTCTTCAGCATTTCACTCAGTGGGGGATGGTGGGGAACACAAATTGCACTTCAAAGCTCTTGCAGAAACTGAAAGGCAAGTCTGACTATTAAGAAGAAGTGCATTACAGTGGTTAGTTGCTAAGTTACCACATGACGTACATGCAGAGCCCGGGTCCACATTTTTCCATTACATTCTCCTCAGTTAGGCTAGCCAGCCTGAATCAGAGATCTTCCTCAAACAAGCCAACTTTATTGATCTCAAACTCTTAAGGAAAAAGTATTACATTATATGTGATCACAGTATGACAACAGATGTCTTAATTGCACAAAATTTATACCATGGGTATGTGTGAAACATACAAGAACAGAACTGTCTGTCTTCCCACCTGATTTGAAACAGTATACTTTAAATCAGAGTCTGATAAACAAGCCATAATGTCTGGTTTACATAAAATGCTAAGTCACACTGAGTGGATTCACATGTCATGTGAAATCAAAAATAACCACATTATAGCTTAGTATAGTGTGTGAAGTCATTAAAAGTGTGACTCCTATTTTTTAAACAAGAAGTGTATAGGAAAAAAATGCTTCACACGGGGGTTTGTTTGATTTGGTATTTTGGACTTGACTTTCCACATTAATGTAGAGATGAATCACAGCTTCACTTGAGAAATCTGTCTCTTGTCTATTTTGTTTACTGTTCAAATGTCTTCTTAAATAGATACACTCTTGTAATCTTTCAAGAGAATTTTTAAAAATTCTAGAAGTATTCGCTAAAATTATGTGGATGGGAAGTACATGCTCTCCAGGTATAGTCACAAACTGTTCTGATGTACAATCAAAAATTCAAGTATCAAAACACCTAATTTGGGGGGGGGGTCTACTTGACACTTTGGAAGATAAATAAATTTCAAGTTCTTGACATGATGGACCTCTCTAAGCAAAAGTCATGCAATTCAGAGAGAGAGAGAGAGAGAGAGTGAGTGTGTGTGTGTGTGTGTGTGTAATGGCATATTCTATTCTGCTTTAATTAGATCTTAACAGGAGTAAGATGTCTAATTTGGGATATTACAGTCCAAAAACATCATGAGGTACCTATGAACGACGTCTTATGAAGAAAAGCTGAAGGATGCATTAAAAGGTTATACAATAGCCATCTTCAAATAATCTGAATATATTACACAGATTAATATATTACACTGAATATATTACACAGATATTGATATAAATACATTTTCTTTCACTCTAGAAAATAGAATCCATGTCCAATAAGTTCAAATTATAAGGAAGGGAATTTCAATAGAAATTAATCACAGCTCATTATTAAAGTAGATTTCGAAGGCTCACCTACTGAAGATGCTGAATGAAAAGTTCTTACAATCTTATTAAAAATTAAATATACTAAAGTAGTATATTTCAAAGCTGGTATTTGAATTAATTGTCATTAACCGTTTTTGGGTAAATCACAGATTTAAATAGATCATTTTCACCTATGTAAACAACTGTTTCCTTATATTTTATATTAAAAAAAACTAGGAAACATTCCCTGCCCCAGTGCTAATTCACATTCATAAAAAAGAAATAGGCAGGTCCACTGGAAAAAAAATAGCAACAATAATTTGAATGGCCATAACTATATTATTAAGATAATATTGTTTAAGAATTATAACCTAGGAAGGACTGTATCTTCCAAAATACCACTTCTTTTCATTACCTTCTTCTCATACAACCCTAGATAAATGGGGGGAAAGCTGGATAGCTTCACTTTGAACATGTTTTATTATTTTTAGACAGTGGTCTTATTCATAGTCAAGAAGAGTAGTTTAATGCTATATTCACTGCTTATCTGTCTTCTGCAATAGGGCTTTACAACCAGTGGTACGCATACCACTGGTGGTACTTCGGCACCTGGGAGGTAGTATGCAACCTAGACAAGTGTGACAGGGGGATGAGATGAAGTGGTGGCAGCACTGCACACGCCTGGGGGAGAGTCAGCTGGAGCTGCAGTGTTGCTGGGGCTCTGCTGAGGGCCCAGGATCAGCGCACACAGTTCCAGATGACCAGCACTTCTGGCGGCCTTGGGGGTGGCCGGCAGCCACACGCAGTCTTCGGGTGGAGATTCAGCTGGAGCTGGGGCTCTGCTGAGAGCCCTGGATGGGTGTGCGTGGCTCCAGCTGATCAGTGCTGTGTGCAACAGCCAGCCAGAGAGTGGGTGACTGCATGGGGGAGAGAGACTGGGATAGTGACTGATGCTGGAGCTCTCCCTGAGCTGCAGAAAGTGGCACACCCAGAAGAAAAAAGGAGGATGAAGGAGGAGAGAGGAAAAGGAGGTTTTGGCGGGAGAGGGAGAGAAAAAAAGACTTCAGGGAAAGAGAAGGGGATGGAGAAAAAGAGAGGAGCTTCTGTGAGAGAAGCAATGAGGAGAAAGAGAGAGAAGAAGACAGGCTTCTGTGAGAGAAGCAGTGAGGAGAAAGAGAAGAAGATGAGGAGAGGCTTCTGTGAGAGAAGCAGAGGGATCAACAAAGGAGTAGGCTATGAAAGAGAGAGAGAGAGGAGAGGGAGAGAGGAAGAAGGGCTGACCAGCCACCTGACCACTAAGATAGTGGTGCATATTAATAAATATGGAAAATTCAAAGATCCTGGAGCACTGGAGAACTACCAGAGGACTGGAAAAAAGCTGATGTAGTTCCCATCTTCAAAAAAGGGGAAAAATGGATCCAGGAAACTACAGACCTATCAGCCTGATCGCAATACCTGGGAAGATCTTGGAAAAGATAATCAAGCAACGAATCAGCGAACACCTAGAGCACGGGTGTCAAACTGCTGGCCTCCTGGCCGGATGCATCATGCCAAAACCGCACCCAGCCCATTGCCGGCAATGGAAAAAAAGTCACAAGACGTCACATGACGTTGCGAGTTTGACACCCCTGACCTAGAGGCAAACAAAGTCATTACCAAAAGCCAACATGTGTTTGTCAAAAACAGATCATGCCAGACAAATCTTATTGCATTCTGCAAGGGACAAAATTAGTGGACCAGAGGAATGCTGTGGATATAATTTACTTGGACTTCAGTAAGGCATTTGATAAAGAAGACCACAACCTATTACTTGATAAGATAGAAAATGTGGGTTAGACAGCATCACCACCAGATGGATTCGTAGCTGACTGACCGACCATACTCAGCGTGTGGTCCTCAATGGAACTGCATCTACATGGAGGGAAGTGTGTAGTGGGGTGCCCCACGGCTCTGTTCTGGGCCCAGTGTTCTTCAACATCTTTATCAATGATTTGGATGAGGGGATAGATGGGGAACTTTCAAATTTGCAGATGACACCAACTGGCAGGAATAGCCAACACTCCAGAAGACAGGCTTAAGATACAGAAGGATCTTGACAGACTTGAACATTGGGCACTATCTAACAAAATGAAATTAAATGGTGAAAAAAGTAAGGTTCTAAATTTAGGCAAAAAACCCAAATACACAGGTATAGTATAGGTGGTACCTTGTTCAACAGTAGCAACTGTGAGAGGGATCTTGGAGTCCTAGTGGACAATCACTTAAATATGAGCCAGCAGGGTGCTGCAGCTGTCAAAAAAGCCAGTACAGTGCTAGGCTGCATTAACAGAAGGATAGAATCAAGATCATCTGAAGTATTAATACCACTTTAAAATGCCTTGGTAAGGCCACACTTGGAATACTGCATCCAGTTTTGATCACCATGATGTAAAAAAGATGTTGAAACTCTAGAAAGAATACAGAGAAGAGCAACAAAGGTGCTTAGGAGACTGGAGGCTAAAACATATAAGGAATGGTTTCTGGAATTGGGTATGTCTAGTTTAATGAAGAGAAGGACGAGGGGTGACATGATAGCAGTGTTCCAATATCTCAGGGGCTGCTTCATAGAAGAGGGAGTCAAGCTATTCTTCAAAGCACCTGAAGGCAGAACAAGAAGCATTGAATGGAAACTAACCGAAGAAGCAACCTAGAACTAAGGAGAAATTTTCTGACAGTTAGAACAATTAATCAGTGGAACAACCCGCTTCCAGAAGCTGTGGATGCTCCAACACTGGAAGTTTTAAGAAGAGACTGGACAGCCATTTGTCTGAAATAGTATAGAGTTTCCTGCTTGAGGAGGGGGTTGGACTAGATGACCTCCAAGGTCCCTTCCAACTTTATTATTATTATTATTATTATTATTATTATTATTATTATTATTATTATTATTATTATTATTATTATTATTATTATTATTTCATCATAGGTTCGTCAGTGCAAAGGAAAAGTGATTCAGCAAAGGAGCTATCACCAAAGAAATTGAAACCAGTACTTTTTTCTTTTTTGGTCATCAAGTTTTTGACACCTTGATAAGCATTGGTGGTACTTAAATATTGTCATGTCCTAAAAGTGGTACAATCTGTAAAAAGGTTGAAAAGCACTGTTCTACAAGACACACAAGCATACATATCCAAGTATCTCTCCAAATAGAAATAAACCCGATGGGTACATCTGTAACCGAAACAAACAAACTTAGGAAATGCATTCATGCATCTGATAGCACATTTAAGCACCACTAGTCGTTTCAGGAGAAAAGGTTACAATTTAATACTTTACTTCCTTAATTAACATGATATGCCCAAATATCTTGCTGAAATGAAGTTCTAGAGAATAATAAGCAAAAATAGTTAGCAGCTGCGGTTAAACTGTACTGGAGATAGAAAGAAATACCAAGAAGCAGCTATTCTAAAAAGGACATTTTTAAAAACAGAACATTTGGATAAAAATTATTTGTATTTGAATAGATTACCTTTACATTTATATCTGCCACTGTAACAAGCTTTCACTAAATGCAACTTCCCTCTGCTACCGAAACAAATAAAAAAACCCAAACAAATCCTTGGAGAAATGAAGGAAAATCCCAGCTGATTTACAAATCTGATATGGCCATATTCCTTGCACACCCTCTGCAGTCCTTTATCATCTTATAAATATATTATCTATAGCCCCTAGAAATCCAAAAGCTGAACATGATCCAAACATACAGATACAGCTACATGTGCACACACAGGAAATTATTAATAATTTACATGTTGCAAACTGGAGTCACCTATGTTTGCTCAAACCATCAACTCTTGAAAATAATCATAATAAAGTATCTAGAGTTCAAGACTGTCGTTTTATTATATTCCATCATATAAATAAACTGCAGATACAACATAGCTACTCTGTTCTACTTAAACATCTGTGATGTAGTGACAGCCTGTTTCTACATAATTAAGTTCATAATGCAAACATAACAGTTCGTGACTTCATGCTCTACCCTAAATAATCATTTATTGACACAACAGTTCACAAGAAAAAAATGCCAATAGTTTAGATGTAATGTATGTCTAACACTTAAAATAAGTGAAAATAATACTAATACTAAAATTTAAGCAACAGTAGGAAAAATAGCTGCAGGGCTGTTCTTTACAAGGTACTGCAAAAGCTAACAGTTACATTATATTTTTAGGATGATGGTGTTAAATCCACAACCTGAGAAACATCTTCATTACTTTCAAAGAGTTTCATGAATTTGCAATCACTGCAATGTTTTTTTTCCTTCAGGGAGTTGACTCAAATTGAGAAGAACCATCTTATCTCTGAAAGACCCTATTCATTCACTGGCTGGTTTTCATGTGCGTTTTAAAATTATAGTTTAATAAATAAGCCATAATGTCTGTACTTAGACCTTGAAGCCTTAAACTATGGTTTAGAAATCACAATGGCTCAGTTCATCCTTCTTTGAAGAGTTGTTATATATGCTTATTTTCTATTATCATAGTTGCATTAATCTTTCTGTCTTGGATGTTAAGAAAAAAATGCAGTCTCAGGCTGTTTTGTTACCTTAGATAAAATGCTTTTGGGAAATAACTCTTGCCCATTGTTGCTGTCCCACTTTAGAGCCTCTGGCATTGCCATTCAACCTTCATAAGGAGTTCTTTTTTCTACTGAGAATGTAGTGCATGATCAGAGTAAATAGTGCCAGCACTATATTTAGCTCTTTCTTATTCTTAATACTTCTCAATGTGATTTGTTTACTTGAATAACACTCCAGCCAAACCAAGAGATTTCCCAGTTAAACTGCATAGCGATTGGCTATTGCTACTAATCAATTATTTCATTCCAATTTGTGCCAAGGTGGAACTATTACTTCACAGCACATACTGTACTAGATAGCAGTTGGTTCCTGTAAACTACTTGCTCCAATTCAAATAAAACACTTCCTTTTTTTTTTTGCATGATGGAAACAAACTTAAAGCCATATAAAAAGTATGATAAAAGAGAGACAGAACTAAGACTAGCAAGGAATCCCAGAAATCTATGAAGATTATCTCAAAATACAACAGTTGCAATAAAACTGAGGTATCTGGCAAATAGAGATTGTAGTACACGCTACTGTTATTAAACTTTTTGGTAAGGTTTCTTAACCTTTTTATTGGAGAAGAATCCTTGCGTAAAAATTATTGTATATAGAGTATGTTTTCTTTCCTGTCATGATCTCTTCATGGAACCCTCATTGATCTATTGCGGAATCCTTTTATTCCATAGAATCTCAGCTAAGAAAGGCTGTCTTTTGGACATTCACTGTATAGATATAAAAAAGCTTTACAAATAATTCATAAAAAGACAAGTGACATTTAATGTCATGTAATGGTTGAGATGTTTGAGGTCCAAAATCGCTCTCCACCCTCCTGAGGCTTTGGGGACCACAAAGAGGATGGAGTAGAACCCCCCGCCCTTGTGGCTTTACGGTACCGGTTCTATGCCTGAATCTCTAGAAGGTGTTGGATGGCCTCCTGCATGAGGCCCTGTTTGAGTGGGTCCCTGGAAACGGAACAAGCAATGAATCGGTCCGGGGGTGTGGCTAGAAACTCTAGAGAGAGACCGAACTGGATGGTTTGTAAAACCCAGCTGTCCGTGGAAGTGAGTTCTCACTGGTGGAAGAAGTGGGTTAGCCTTCCCCTGATGGGAAGTTTTGAGTAGGAGACACTTGGACATCCTGTAGGGGTATCCTGCCCCTCGAAATGGCCGCTTAGCCTGGCCCTGTTGTCTGGGTCGAAACCTAGGCCTGTCATAGGGACAGTCATACAGCCTCTCCTGTCTGGGAGTGTATGAGCGGGAGGGCTGAGCGACTGTTGCACCTGCTGCTGGCCGAAAGGACTGCCTGCGAAAGTATGGAGTGGGACACTTGTCGGGCTTTTTGTTTAAGTGAGCCATGACCTTGCGCTTGTCCTTGTTTTCTACAAGGTATGGAGCTAGGGCCTCCCCGAATAGATTGTTGCCAAGATAAGGGGCAGTTGCTAGACGCCATTTGACCCTGGCATCAGCCTACCAGTGTTTGAGCCACAGCATCCGCCTGGTGGCGATATTGGATGCTATGGACCTGAAGGCAAAAGTGGCTGACTGAAGCATTGCATCCGCCGCGTACTCGGTGGCCGGCACCATTTTACTTAGGTCCTGGTGGGTCCAAATGTTCTCAGCGGGGACTCTGGCCTGTAGCTGGCGTAGCCATAAAAGTGTAGTCCTAACAAAAAAGGACGTGCAAGTGGCCGTTTTAATTGCCCATGCTGCAGACTGATGGGTCCTCCGGAAGGTCTGCTCCCATTTTTTAATCATCCGCTTTTAGCGCCTCCGACAGGTCCCCAGCTACCGCAGTCTGGGAAACCAGAGGGGTCCAGGCCTCATCTACCTTGGGGACCTCCAATGCATCAGTGAGGTCTGTGGAGGTGCTAAAGAGCTTTTTATCTGTCCCACTTACGGAAGGGAATGAGGAAGGGGAAGCCCATTGTTTTTTGATCCCTTTAAGGAAAATAGAGGGGCACGGGACGTGGTGTTCTGTTGCCACGGTTTCAAAAAAATATAGGATTGGGGCTGGAATCCGATGTAGCCTGCGGTTGCGGGAACTGATTGGATCCTATGTTGGCCGTTGATGTGGCATAGCACAGTAGCATGAGAAAGAGGGCCGGATCGAATAAGCCCCCCGAAGGGGAGGGCTCAGGAGGAAGTTCCTCCTCCTCAGACAAATTAAAGTCCGGCTGTTCCTCACCTTGAGGGGAAGAGTAACTGCTCATGGAGGAATGCGCTGGAGAAGTGGGCTCCTGAATCATGGGGAGTTCCGTAGGGGGACCATAAGATGGCATGGCTGACATAGAAGCTCCCTGATTGGGTGTTTGAAAGGAATGCTGCGCTAGCGCTCGGTCCATGACCTTGGAGAGCAAGGCCTCAAGGTGGCCGTCGGAGAAAATGACCCCGATGTCCGGCCCCCTCAGCCCTGCAGCCGTGGAAGTAAATGTGGCCTCTGGAGCTGGGCCTGGAACCATAGTAGCGTGTTGAGCCAGTGCGGATGGAGAACCCAACGTGACCGGCATCCCTGAGAGGGACCACACGCCCTGAGCTGAAGTTGAGGGACCTAAGGGAAGGTCAACTTCAGGGGCCGCCAATTGATCAGTATCCAATCCGGCCTGCCTCTGTGCCCTGGAGAACTCCTTCTCCAGGGTCTGGTGCCTACAGCTGGCTTGCTTTTCCGCCAGCTTGGAAGACTTTTTAAGTGTGTGCTTCCTCTTGGATTTGGACTTGCCTGCCGCCTCCTGTTCGGAAGATTTTTGGCAGCCATAAGAGGATGGAGAGACAGAACTCGAGGTTTGAGGCATCAAGGAGCCCTCCATCCTGGTTGAGCAATCTCAGGCGAACTGAGATGAGAGCTCTGGCAGGCAAGTAGCTGGAGGAAGCGAGATTGGAACAAGCAACAAGACTGTTTCCCTGACCACCCGACCAGAAAAAAATTCTCTCTGGGCTTCGGTCACAGCAATTGAGTCAGATGCCGAAGGCACGTTTGGGGCCACTCTCTGGGCTCCGCCCGGAGGCCTTGGGTGGCCAGTAAGGGTGCACCAGTAAAGGAAAAAAAGGCAAAAAAACCCCCAAAAGGGCGTAGAGGCCTGAATGGACAAAAAGGTCCTGAAAAAGGGAGGATCAATGTCAATTGGCAGCTACTCAAATTGTATATGCGGTGGTTGAAACACAGTCCAGATGTGGCCTAAGCCAGGCCCACTACTATGAATAGGTCTACGTGGGCCTAAAGAAACCTGCACATGGTATACAAAATGGCCACTAACTAGGGCGAGTAGGCCTCATAGGCCTAGGTAGGCCCCACCCCATGTGGCTTCGGACTGGTGGCCATCAGGAGACTATCCATTAACTGAGGCCCAGAAATAACAGTTAAGGTTAAATTTAAGGCCTTAAATGGGGCTGTGAGAGCGCACTGACTGCTGAAACTCAGGTCGATTTAGCCTCCTCACCCCTTTTCAGCGGCCCAAAATGGCGGCCGCGACTCGTTCTCCGCTGAGAACGGTCTCCTTGGCCTCAGTTCCAAGGACTGTATAGGTCGCGGTGGCAGCGTTATGCGCTGCGCCGAAATTGAGCACCCTGGGACTGTCTCAAACGGCAGGAGAAGCAAAGGGCTCAATCTGGCTTCGTTGCCTTTATCGGCAACCAAAATGGCACCTGCGACTGTTTTCGGCTGCCTGGAGTGCTTTGAATGGTCCGAAGTCAAGATTGACTTTCAGACCTGCAGCCTGAAAGGTCTGGTAAGGGAAAGGACCGGGGGGGGGGGCGAGCAGGGATCTGGAAAAAGTTCTAAGCAGACCCTGCTGGGAAGCTTTTCCCCAGAGCCCTGGGGAAAGGAACGCAGGGAAGCTGCAAAAACTTCCCCCCCTTCCACCCCACACACCTCAATCAACATTAATTTAACACTGAGCCCAGTGTTTGTGGGTAAATTTGTTAAAGGGAAAGCCCATTAGTTTTTAGTAAAATATTAGTGAGGAGAATTCACCAATGGAGTTTTCTAACCTGCTATCTGCTGAGAGCCAAACCTGATACGTCTTCAAGAACTGAGACCAAGTTAAGACTGGGTTTCCTAGCAAAAGGGGGCATGTCAAGTTTGGCTACTTGGTCTCAAGAGCAGGCAGACAGAGAAAACCCATTGGTGGATTCTCCATCTCCTGTACTGGAGAAAGGAAAATTCAAGCATGGCTGTGGAGCTGCAAAGAACATTGATAACTCCATAGCACCTAGCAGCAGCCTTACTACAGCACCAGCAGTGGTAGTAAGGCAGAAATTATTGATTGTGCATCAAGTGTATAGGTTTGATGCATAAATCAATAAGTTAAAAGCCACAATAATGCAGTTGTTGCAGTAGGTTGGACAAAATGCCCAGCAGCCTGTGGTGGTACTCCCATAGCAGCTTGCTAGAAAAGTATGGAGCAATTAAGAACCTTCCTTATTCAGTGTGAGATGTTCATGAACAGCAGACGCGCAGAGTTCCCGACTGACGGCACCAAGATGACCTTTTTTATTAAGCTTGTTGAAAGGATTAGCAGCACTGATTGAGGGCAAAAATCTATTACAATTGCCAGAACATCCTTGGGGGTTTTAGAGTCCTTTCTGGCAATCCCATTCAGAGAATCACAGTTGGCAGATCTGGAAACTTAAACAGGTAACAGGACAGTAAGATTGCCCATTGCAAATTTTAAACTGTTGGATGGAGATGTTGGATGGAACGAGGTAACCTTTACTGACCAGTTTAGAAAGGAGTTGACCAATGACCTTCAAGATGAATTGGTAAGGCAAGGAACCCCAGACCCTGGATGAATTATACCAGGGTCTGTTGTAATTGATGCTTGAGTAAAGGAATTGAAGCAGAATCATGGTAAATGCAGAAGTGGCTATGGGTTGACATTCAGGGTTTCTCCCCTCTGGCTGCTGTGGTCCCAGATCCAGGAGTGGAGGAGCCGATACAGACTCACTTTGGTTGCAGAAAGCTGGCAGGAAGTTGCTTTATCTAACAACCATGGGATTCAGCTAACAATAGCAACTAAGACTGCAAGGATTGCCATTGCTAAACAATGCCCTCACGTTTTATGGCCTCATTGCTTAGTCATGGAAATTCTAGTCCAAATTCTATCCTAAGTCAAAGTCAACCTGTACTGTCATATATACAAAGAATATATAAACACAAAGACAGCATGTAAATAATCTTGAACATGAATGTGTTCTATTTACATTGGTAACATATAAGCATATACCAGTAAATCAGAAGTTTGACTAGCTTATCCATCTGCTTTATATGAATAAATTATAAATAGTCTGTCTAACCCTGTTGGAAGGACCTTTCTGGGCATGTACAACACATTTTCAGAGGTGTAGGAAATAGTCTCAGTGGCCATCATAATTCTTCAAAAAGATGTGGTTTCCTCAAATGGTTTGCTCTGTCTTAATAAACAGATGCATAATTTTCACAATCCAGTGGTGTCACACCCAATGTTTTGCCATAAAGATAAAACAAAAATGTCTAACCTTATCTTTATGCACAACTGCTTTCTTCTAAAGAAAGATAATAACTTGATATAATATACAGAGTGATATATATTTGTACTCAGGTTTTTCATTACATCCATTAATATCTAAATATAACATTTTCCTAATTTTAGTTATTTTGTAATAATGTATATCATAAAATTATAAGCTTAACTAAATCAACTTGGCAATAGAAAAACAAAATCCATTTTTTATTTTCTCATGACCTACCATTACAAGATAATTTACTTGATTTATTTTTATTATGAAAATAGCATTTGCATAGCCTGATAGGAGGAAAACAGCCATACACAAGATGACATATAAACTCTTAAGCCTTAGAAATAAACCATTGGCTAAAGGGTTGGTGTCGCCAAGGAAACTTTGGTTTCCTGGATCATGGACTGCATTTTCTACGTGAAAGACTCTTGGCAAGTGATTGGCTGCACCTCATGAAAACAGGGGAAAATGTACTCAGAAAAAGACTGGCCCAACTCATCAGGAGGGCTTTAAGTTAAAATTGAGGGGGAAGGGTGACCAATATCTAGAATCTCTAGAACACAAAACCAATCACAAATTCCAAGAAAACAAGTCAAACAATGAGGTAGGCAGTGATGAGAAAAAAGAAAAACTCAAACATAAAAATCTTAAATGCTTATATACAAATGTTCAAAGCTTGGGGAACAAACAGGGCTAACTAGAAGTAATAGTACATGAGGGAGGGTATGACGTAGTCGGCATTACAGAAACCTGGTGGGACGAAACACATGAATGGAATGGACTGATGGATGGATACAAATTGTTCAAAAGAAACAGGCCTACAAAAAGAGGAGGGGGAGTTGCACTATATGTAAGAGAACACTACTTACTCTTCAATAACTTCATAAATGACTTAGATGAGGGAATTGAAGGGGAACTCATCAAATTTGCAGATGACACCAAACTGACAGGAGTAGCCAACACCCCCAGAAGACAATTTCAGGATCGAAAAAGATCTTGACAAACTTGAACAATGGGCCCTATCCAACAAAATGAGTTTCAGTGTGGAAAAAAGCAAAGTTTTACATTTAGGCAGGAAAAATCAAAGGTGCAAGTACAGATTGGGCAAGACCTGGCTTAAAAACAGTAACTGTGAGAGGGACCTTGGAATCCTAGTGGACGATCACTTGACTATAAGCCACCAGTGTGCAGCAGTAATCAATCAATCCAGGGTTGCATAAATAGAGGCTTAGAATCAAGATCACATGAAGTATTAGTTCCGCTTTATAAAACCCTAGTAGGTCCACACCTGGAATACTGCAGCCAATTTGGGTCACCATACCACAAAAAAGATGTTGAGAGTGTGGAAAAAATTCAGAGAAGAGCAACTAAGATGATCAAAGGCCTGAAGACTAAAACATACAAAGAACTGCTGCAGGACTTTGGTTTGGCTAGTCTAAAGAAAAGAATAAATAGGGGAAACATGATAGCAGTATTCCAGTATTTGAGGGGCTGTCACAAAGAAGAGAGGGGTCATGTTATTCACCAAAGCACCAGAGGGAAGAACGAGAAACAATGGCTGGAAACTGATCAAAGAGAGAAGCAATCTGACATTAAGGAGAAACTTCCTGACAGTGAGGACAATTAACCAGTGGAACAGCTTGCCTCCAGAAATCGTGATGCTCTATCACTAGAGATTTTTAAGAAGAGACTAGACAGTCATTTGTCTGAGATGGTATATGATCTCCTGCTTGAGGAGGTCCCTTCCAGCTCTGTTCTGTTCTGTTCTGTTCTGTTCTATTCTATTCTATATCCTTTACATAGGATCACTGAAATATACTAAATTCTTCTTAGTAGGAATTATTTATTCCTATTAATTTGTATGAGTGAAAGTTCTTTAAAGTATTTATTTATCTATTTATTTATCTATCTATTTATTTATTTATTTGTTTGTTTGTTTATTTGTTATTTTGACTTATATGCCGCCCTTCTCCTCAGACTCAGGGCGGCTCACAGCAAATAATACAAGTACAAAATATAAATCAGTTAAAATGGTAGTATACAATATAAAAAACTATAAAACTATACCCACTCATACAACATACAGTCCCAATCAAAGGCCCAGGGGCAGAGCGCAGCTCACACGCCCCAAGCCTGTCTGCATAGATGTGTTTTTAAAAGTTTTCAGAAAGCTAGGAGGGAGGGAGCAGTACGAACCTCTGAGGGAAGTTGATTCCAGAGGGCTGGGGCAGCAACAGAGAAGGCCCTAACCCTAGGTCCCGCCAAACGGCATTGTCTAACAGACGGGACCCGTAGGAGGCCAACCCTGTGTGCCCTAACCGGTCGCTGGGATTCATGGGGCAGAAGACGGTCCCGCAAGTATCCTGGCCCATTGCCATATAGGGCTTTATAGGTCATAACCAACACTTTGTAGTGAAAATAAATGAGATAACTTTAGAAAAAAGAATTAACTAATAATGTATTTACACATCAGTGAACCAACATACTGTAATGAATTGGCAGAATCACCCTTCCTACATCTGAAAGTCATAGTTCTGCATTTCAATTAGAAGGCATGTGGAAAACAAAAAGCTTTTGTGATCCATGCTCACAGTAAAACTGACTTGCTAGTGTTTGCAAAATGTATTTTTGCTTTCTAATAGTTGGCATTTAATTAATATAAAATGCAACATGGCACCACTTTAAGCCACCATATATTTCAAATGAAAAGCAGACTGTTCTTAGGAATCACAGAGATTGTAATAATGTTTATTTGAGTACCATCACACTTAAGGTTTTCTGTTGGAACAAAAAGGAATAGTGTTAACAGCCATGGTAAAAGAAATCAGATTAAGGGGAAAAGAGACTACAGAGCAACTTGAGGCATAAAATGGCACTATAGCTAACAATGAAGGTTAACTTGTGATTGGTGAAATTTCCAATGGTGGGGTTCAAACACTGGTTTCCCAGATTCAAGTAAGAACAGACTGAACAGTTTCCAGAGCTCATTCTACATGTGGAAGATTCAAGAGTAATTTTTTTCTTATAAATCTTCAGACTTATATGGGCCCCAACATTGCATGAAGCTCCCCAGAGACACTTCAATGGTTAGTAACATGTTTAATTTTTTTACTACGGTAAATAAGAACATTATTCAACACAACAGATAGAAAAATAAAAATAATCTACTTAATATTTAATGTTAATAAAATAAAATGTATTTTCCTTGGCCCTACTATTTGTTTGTCGTAGTCCCACCTACCTTTTGCAGTGATATCCGACTGAAAAATGTTACTCTTCATTTTACAAATTGCTGCAATGATATATATACTATGGCATGCAGCTAGAAATTTAAAAAATACAATTCTCATGATTTCAGTGTTTCCAAAAGTTTTCTGATCATGCATGCCATCATCTGGATTTTTTGAATATCAAGAGAAACACATTTCGTATAACTCAAGTATTTCTGTATGCTTTTTCACCACGCACACTTTTTTCTTACTATATGAAAATCCTGATAGCAATAGCAATAAGACTTATATACTACTTCACAGTGTTTTACAGACCTCTCTAAGCGGTTTACAGAGTCAGCATATTGCCCCCTAGAATCTGGGTCCTTATTTTACCAACCCTGGAAGGCTGAGTCAATCCTGAGCCGGAGAGAATAGAACTGCCGAACTGCTGACAATCGGCAGTCAGCAGAATTAGCTTGCAATATTGCATTCTAACCACTGTGCCCCCACGGCTCTTGATATTCAGAACAAATCCTGAGATATAAGTTAACTGTGAACATAATGTTTAATACACGTATTCTATCCAACTCTTCAAATCCTAATAACCTGGAATATATTTTAATATCAAATCCAATCTACCATGTGCTAAGTATTGATGGATCCAAAAAACTTCATAAATTTGCAAGTAACTTGACTCTTTAATTCCAAATGATACCAGAGGATCATTTTCTTAGGACGAAAGTTGGGTCAAATATGCAAACTACAGCAGATGTTTTTTTCCTTTCTCAGATGTTTCCATATGTAAATTAGGTTTGTGCAAATGGGTTCAGCTTTCTAAAAATATGATCCAATTGATATGTACTAATGTACAATGAAATATATGTAAATTGATATATCAGATTGCTAATTTTAGGCACATTTTTAAAGATAATCGCATAGCCTTGCTTTACGCTTTGTCCTCCAATGTTTCTTCTTTCCTTATGTTAAAGTATTTAAAGAGTGATGGTTTAGCTTTATCAAACGAACACATAAGTAATATAAGTTCATGAAATAAATTCCACCCTCCTTATTCCTCACTATTACCTGACATTACTTCTATATTTTAGCTGGGGGCTTTTTAGTATGATTTTTTTTATCTTCTTTTTCTTATGTGCATAAAATCTTAGGTCAGATTCACAGAGCTGTTTTGTCCTGCTCCCATTTCAGAGCCAGCAGGGAATCAGCTTTAACACACAAAGTTCTAATGGCCATTATAGGTGAATTTCCTCAACTAGTTCTACTACAATAATCAACTACATGAAAAACACTCTCCGGTTAATATGCACAAGATTCTGCATTTTTTTCTTTATTGCCATGAAATTGAACTTTCAGGGCTTTGTACTCTCTGGGTCACCAGCCTCTTTAAAACATTAAAAGAAAAGGATTTTGTTGCTGGGATTCTGTTTTCCCTCATGGCCAAAATAAGATTGAGGAGCACACACACACACACACACACCCAAAAAAACCCCCCAACAGAACAGGGTTAAATGGAAGAAAGTTCTTCTAGAGGAAACTGGCAGACATGATTGCAGCCATGAGTTTGCTATCACATACCATTTCAGGCTGGTTACCCTATGCATATCAACATCTGCACATCAGCAGTGGTCCCACACTGCCTGCATATAATATCTGGAGTTAGGACAAAATATTATTTGCAGAGTGGATCATTTAAAACCCAACTGGATCAGCTGCAGATATACAGTAAGATTTGTGTGGCATGCAGATGTATCTTCTAGAAATGTTTATATAAATGTGTTCATAGACCATCTTCATGCTGGAGCAAGGAAGCTGGATGAATTTGTCCCTAATCTCTCATATTTAAGCCACAACCCACTACAAGCTTTCCTATATAACATTTATATAAAAAGAGGGTTTAAATTTGTATTTATACATGTTTCAAATTCCAGTTATGATCTGGTTATGAAGAATAAAATATGTCTATTGCAATAATTGTACTCCTAGACTTTCTTAATTCTTTCATTCTCCACCCTTATTCTCTGAATATTGTTATACTCAAATCTTGCACTGTATCATTGATTTCAATGTACACCCACACATTTAAAAGGCCCAACCAAATATGCACACTTGCTCCTAACCAAATGCACCCACACACTTCCCTTTTATCAACTATAATCTTGTGAATGTATTCAGATGAGGCAGGCATGCTCACAACATGTGTTAAATAGAGATTGACTCTTAATTTACTCATAGTCTAATTTTCCCATTCTAATCCTCAACTATCACACATATTACAATCTTTTTAATCAAACTATAAAAATTAAACAATGCTAATTAGTATTGTTTACAGAACCACTGCTGCTGCAATTACTGGAATGATTTAGGTACTTTGAGATAATTTCCTCAGTGTAGAAAATTCCACTTCGATAGGCATGTTGATAGGCAGATTGTTTCACAGTTACCTGAGTTTAGCATGTGCAAAATGTCCTTTCACAGCTTTGGGCATGCCTGCTCTAAAGTTGCTCAATTTTTAGTAATATTCAGATCTTAAAATAGTCAATAAGTAGAAAGATTTGACAGACAGACAGCTCTTGGATCCTTTGGAGCACAATCCTTAGAATTTTGACTGTGACACTGAGGTTGGAGCAAAGACCAGACATTTCCTCATTGGATATTATTAATGTACTCTTACACTGTGTAACACAATAGGGCATCTCAGAAAGACTGATGACTAAGCAGAGAAAGAAGTAATTGTAAAAATCCTGTGACTCAACTGAAGCCCAAGCTCAGTCTGGTCTTAGTTTTGTTTTTGGCAAAACAAGAGGAGAGGAAAAGGCAAGGCACAACACTATCAGAATGATGTGAGCAGCATCAATAAGTATAGAAAATAAAATAAAATCCCGTACTTGCAACTGAAGACCATACAATCTATATGTCAACGCTGCAAATACTATATATTCTTGCTTTGACAAAATATGCAAAACTGTCTGGTATTTTTAGAGTTAATGAAGAGCAGAGGAGATAGGAGGGGAAAAGGAGCGGAAGTGAACCTTTGCCCTCCGGGCTAATTGGAAGATGTGACTTATAACTGCAAAATAAGGGAGGGGTTTAGAAAGAAAAGTTAGATGCAAGCAAGAGAAATTCAGATTCTGGCATAAACATCCATGATGTGCTGTCGATTTGTTACACTGTTAATCAACACTTTAGGATAAACATGCCTGGAAGTTCTTTGAAGTGTTTCATTAGTCCAGTGGTTCTCAACCTTTTTCAGGTTGAGACCCCACTTGCCCCGCCCATGCACGGCGCGACCCTGGCACGCGCCGGGCCGATTCACGCATGCGCGGCGCACGCACGACGGAAAACAAAACAAAACGGCGGACCGTGACGGGCCGATCCGCGCACGATGAAAAAAAATGGCGGACCACGACGGCGCGAACCGTGCATGCGCGGCGCGCGCGCAACAAAAAAACAAAAAACAAACAAAAAATGGCGGACCGCGACGGGCCGATCCGCGTATGCGCGGCGCGCGACGGCCCAAACCGCGCATGCGCAGCGCGCGCAACAAAAAAATGGCGGACCGTGACGGGCCAATCCACGCATGCGCGGTGCGCGCGCGATGGCCCGAACCGCGCATGCGCGGCGTGCAACAAAAAAATGGCGGACCGCGGTGTCTGACGACCCCCGCGAAACGGTCGTTCGACCCCAAATGGGGTCGCAACCCATAGGTTGAGAACCGCTGCATTAGTCAGAACTATGACACTATCTTTTAAATTTCTTTCTGTCTTAAAAAAGCAAACATATGCATTGCTATATAATAAGTCTCTAATTTTATAGAGGAATTGTATGATTGTATGATAAGATTTACAAACATCAGCAATGCGTGGTTCATTCATCATCCCAAAACCTAAGCCAGAAACTATGCCACAACGGTTGGATTTGTGTAAGATGTAAATCAAATAAATCTCATAGTTTAATTTGATTGGTGAATAGAGTTTGTTGGTTCTCATAAATGAGAGACAGCGTTTTTTTTTCTTCCATTCAGTCCCACCCAATTCTTGGAGACCACCTGGACAAGTCTCTACAGTTTTCTTGGCAAGGTCTTTCAAAAGTGGTTTGCTATTGCCTCCTTCTATGGCTTAGACAAATAACTGGCCCAAGGTTACCCAGCTAGTTTTGTGCTTAACACGGAACTGCAAATTATGGTCTCCTGGTTTCCAACTTGAAGCCTAAACTACTGCACCAAACAATAACAAAAATCTCACTTAACTTGATTTGTGAATATTGCCTCTTGGTTCTCATAAAATGAGACAGCATGGTGAGAATAGTAAAAGATAAATGTAATTCTTCTCCTTAAAGAATTCCCATTTCCTCAAACTCGCTCTAACTATCATTGCTACTTAGAATAAAAAGTAAGATATTAAAAATATAATTATGTTCCAATACTCTTCTAATAATCTCTTAATGTACCAGTCTTATAATGGCTACTCTATGATTGGTGCTAAAGGTATTACTAAATCCACAAGCATTTTTTCCCTCTTGCTAAGTGCAACAGTTACAAAATAATATATTAGTTCATCATTATGAGAAATCCTAAAACCAATTTTTCCATTGTGTGTTCTGAGGCATATGGTTTGTTCAACATCATACAACAATTACAAATCTGAATTCAACAAAAAGAAATAGCTCGGAGTAACCATTTATGGTTTTGCTTCTAAAATTAAGCCTATACATAAAAGTTACCTGATTTGAAGAATGGAAGAACATATATAAATAAACCTGAACTGCGGAAGAATTGTTAGATCCAGAATTTCCAAATACACATGTACCTGTGTATTTTGATTTTTTAATGAATTCATTAAAGCCACATATATATTTAGACATCAACAAACATAGCTTAAACTAGCCTTTCCAATTCTGGTGCCTATTTGTGGACTAGATCTGATTTCTCACCATTATCAGTTAGTAGAATTTTCAGTGCAGAAAAAAATACAGGGAATTTAAAACAGCTTCCTTGCTACTTGAATAGAGAAAAACCCAGGAAATTCAGGGTTGTTTGCTAGCCTGGGAAATAAAAAACAAAAAAAACCAAACATAGAAGACAATGGCAAGTCACTTCCTGATATTCCTGAGAAAACTGTATAGCAAAATCACCAGAATTTAATCGGCCCAACTAAGATACCTTTTATTTAAGTAAGTATTGTTCAAGTGAGGCAATTAATACAATGTCTATGGAGATTCTCAGTCATCCAAGTCATGGTTGTCCCAAAAGTATTTTTTAAAGAGGCAACTGGACTTGTTTTTCTTTGAAGACACTTCGCTTCTCATCTAAGAAGCTTCTTCAGCTCTGATTGGATGGTGGGGAATGAAAGGATTTATATTCCTTGCAGACGCCTGGTCATTTGCATTCTTTTAGAGCAGACATGTCAAACTCACGATGTCACGTGACGTCGCATGACGTATTGGAACTTTTTCCCCATTGGGGTGGGCGCGATTTCCTCGTGACACATCTGGCCTACAGGCCAGAAGTTTGACACCCCTGTTTTAGAGAGTTGTTGAGGCTAATCCATGTCCTCAGGATCACCTGATTGGTGTAAATGGGTGTGGAGCCTTCTTGGAACTGCTGAAAGGACTGTATTGTAGCCTGGAGATAGATGAAGTTGTATCCCTTCCCCTCTTTTGAGAGAGGGTTGTTCAATTTTGATGAAGATGGCCTCTTTGACCCCTCTTTCAAACCAGTGGTCTTCTCTGTCTAAGATGTGGACTTTGCTATCTACAAAAGAGTGGCGTTTGTCTTTTAAATGCAAGATGGACTGCTGAAGCTTGTCCTGATGGTTTTGTTGTCCTATGTTTTTCAACTGAATTACAGTGGTGATGAGTGCACTATTAGAAGATATGAAAGACCAGATAGGTATAAATTATCATGGAGAAAATCTGTCTATGTGGTCTCTAGGAGTCAATATCAACTTGATGGCACCTTATCAACCAAAAATGAGATTGGAATGCTACCTCCAATTTCCATTCCTGTTATTAAAAAAAAATGGTCCAAAAAATTTCAGTGTCAGTGATAGAGTGAGAATGTTGGAGAATGAGGAGGCAAATTTTGAAATAACGAAGAATAGTAACAAGGCAAATTATATTATTGTAAAATGATAGCAGAGTTTTGTATAGAAGAAATCAAAGGAAGTTTCAATCATCTACAGCATTTTCAGAGTCCATGATAGGCATTGATAGCTTCATCATTGATATCAAGAGCAACAAGGATAATTAATCAAATTAATCAAATAAAAGTATATACCAAAATAGCTAGATATTTGTGAGAAATATTATTCTTTGGTCAATTACTGTGTATGTATTGTTTGTAATAAAAAAAGGAGTGAGGGGAGATATAAGTGTTATTTTTTTAAAGTATTTGCTGACTGTACAATGACTATATAATTTAAGGGTTGTTGGCTGGAATTGGTGAATGAACTGTGGTAAATAGTAAGTTTTAATATTATTACACGTTAAATTTAAATCATCCTGTTGATAATCATAGAGATCAGTACCCTGAACATGACCATTTTGTCAACTGCTAATAAAATGAGCTGAATATGTCAGAGATCAATTATCAAAGGTCAGCTGATGCTGAATTCATTATACATTATGTGTCACATGTTTATCAAATGAAAGCAGAACTAACACAAGGAAAAAGAGAGCTACTTCATGCTCAGAATGTCATGTCTACACTGACTTTGCATACTTGAGTCAGAAGATAAAACCATAAAGTACGGAAGGTTGTGATGACCAACACCCAATATAATTAAGGGTACAGAAAATAAATCTTTTGTGAAACCTGATGTGTAGGACCCTGTAAGGTTTTTCAGATACCATAAATGATTACCAAGAGTAGACCGCAGTAATGTGTCTAACACATACTGTAATCACTACCTATTTGTTAAAGGCCTGGAAGGCATGTATGTACATAGAGATTTTTCCATATGATAAGCTTAGTTAGTGATCTTGTCAAGCTACTCCCTTCCAACCATCTCTATAACATAGATTATTGCAAAGGAACTGCCATAAAGTTGAGACAATTTCCTACCACTTGTGATTATGCTACATGTAACTGTCATCGAAAAAAAGAGGAAGAATTGCTATCATTTTACCTGAAAAAGGCTCTGTGCTTTTTTCCAAGCAGAAAAAATGCTTAGCTTTCTGAAATTATTCTTGTTACCCAGTTGTTCCATTTGCCAAAATGCAAAACAACTGACAACTCTATTAATTTCAAAATTATTGATTCATGCCTTGAAGCACTATCAATCCAACAGAGCCAAGTAACTGGATTATGCTGACACTGAAATATAGGGAGCACATAGCGAAGTAGTATGACTCCCAGGTTATAAGTGACCGGCATCTATCAAAAGCCTCTTTTAGAAAGAGGCATGTGATACTAAGTTTGATACTTGTGTTATTATTTCTGAAATAATAAATGTACCATGAGGCTATGCCCTATCCTAAAATGCTTTCATTAAACTGTAGTTAAAGCTTTTCATGTCTCACAACACTTTTTTTTTAAAAAAATGCCTTTTCGTATTAATGAGCTTTGTGCTATCTGTTTAGTTTGAAGATCAGCACTTCTGAAAATATTTTTTTCTTCTGAGCAATAATCTCCCCAAGGCCCATGGATTCTTCATATACAGGTTTTATAAGAATATAAACACATTAAAAATAAAATTATTTTTAATTTTCAAAATGTATTATCCATTCTAGTATCAAAGAATTATAATCAATAGTAGCATATTAAAAATAGCCAGATAGCCATGCAATAATGGGTTTAGGATTTCCTTGTTGCCTGTCCTTCTTGCATTCTTTGTGGATTTGTCATATGCTGTTATTCACAATGTAAAACTTTGTAAAATATTGTTTCTGTTGTGTCCTGGGCCTGATGAGGAAACTCAGCAGGCCCAGAATTGTTGTAAATGGTCCCGGGCATTCTAAAAGTTGCCCGGGACCAGACAGAGCGGTGCCAGCCTTGTGCACATGCGCAAGGCGCAAAGAAAGAAGAACTCTTATTGGTTCAAGCTTTCCGGGTTTCAAGCCCTATAAAAAGGCCTGCGTGCCTTTTGTTTTTTGCTAGGAGTTAGAGTAGGAGAATAAAGCATTGTTAGTTGTCACCATGTGTCTTCATCATTCGCACGTAAACAAAGGATTTAACACTGGTGATGAAGGTGGGATCCTTTGCAAGCTGAAACAAAAGATTTAAGGACTTACCCTGGAAGTCCTGAAGAGGGGAAGACGGCGTCTGAACCAGCGTCCCAGCCTGCCAGTATAGCGTTGCTGGAGGGTGAGCTCGGCTAAAGGACCCTTTCCCCAAACAGCAGCTTGCAGAGGAAGCGAGTGGTGAAGATCGTAAACTTTACGATGTTGAAGATTGGCCGCTTGACTGATTTCGATGTCTCCCACCCAGAGAGATGGAATTCCTACATAGCACGGGTGGAGAACTACTTCAGAGTAAATCAGATTAGAGAAGACAGCCTGAAGGCAGCAACTCTTTTGTGTGCCTGTGGACAAGAAGCTTTTGACATCGCAGAAAATTTGGTGGCCCCTGCACCTCTGGAGTCAGTAACATATGCTGACTTGAAGAAAATGTTGAAGGAACACTTCCAGCCAAAGTTATCTGTCATTGCTTGGAGGCATGCGTTCGAGCAGAGAGACCAGAGGCCGAGTAAATCTGCTGCGGACTTTATTGCGGCCTTAAGGCAAGCAGCCAGACCTTGTGAGTTCAAGGATCTGGAAGAGAGACTAAGAAATCACTTTGTCTGCAACTTAAGGAGCAGAGACTTACAACAAAAGATTTTTGCAAAAGAAGATGTTTCCTTCCAAGATGCGTTGCGAGAGGTGGCAGCCGAGGAAGCAGCAGGCGGGGCTGTGAAGGCTTTGTGCCTCGCCAGGAATCCTCCAGACACAGCTACTGTCCATCAAGAGGATGCTCGAGAAGGATCAGAAGTGGATCCTGAAGAGGAGGTCAACAGACTTCACCAGCCAGCTGAGAGGAGGCAGAAAGGACGTCCAGTCAAGGCCCCAGCATCTCTTCAATGCTTCGGGTGCGGAGGACCCCACAACGAGCTGATTGCCAGTTCTGCTCCACCATTTGCCGGGCGTGTGACAGGCAAGGCCACATTGCATCTGTCTGTTTGGGTCGCCAGAAGGTTCAACCTCGGGAAGAATTGCTTCAGAAAGGTACCAGGGTCCCCAGCCAACACAGGGTGGATTTCTGCACATCGCACAGGAGCATTCTGAGAACAGGGACACACAAGCCCCTTAAGAAGAAACTTTCCATTAACGTAAGGTTACAAGGGATTCCCTTACGGATGGAGTTGGGCCTTGCAGAGGTTTGCAAGGAGTTTGCAGATGTGTTAAGTTCAGAACTAGGATCCTACAAGGGGCTTCTCATTTCGCTACGGTTAGACCCAACCATCACGCCCATCAGGGTTAAGCCTAGGAGGGTACCTTTTGCCCTCAAGGATAAGATAGATGCTGAACTGGACAAATTGCTCCAGCAGGGCATTTTAGAAACTGTGGATTCTAGTCCATGGGAAACTCCCATATTAACGCCTCTAAAGGCTAATGGGGAAATACGTATATGTGCAGACTACAAGTGTACACTGAATAAGGCGTTGCAACAGCATGCTTATCCAGTCCCTGTTGTAAGCCACATTCTGGCCTCCCTCAAGGGGGGGCGCATTTTTGCGAAACTTGACCTGGCACAGGCCTATCAACAGCTACCTGTTGATGAGGCAGCTGCAGAGGCCCAGACTATTGTAACTCACAGGGGGGCCTTCAAGGTCAAGAGACTGCAATTTGGGGTCAGTGTAGCCCCTGGCATATTCCAAAGTGTCATGGAGAGCACACTTCAAGGTATTCCTGGGGTCTGTCCCTACTTTGATGACGTCCTCATTGCTGGGGAATCATCTCAAAATTTAGCAGAAAGATTAAGGCTGTCTTGCTTCGTTTTCGAAAAGCAGGCCTTAAGCTAAAGCAGGATAAATGCAAAATAGGAGTCACTTCCACTGACTTCTTAGGTTTCAGAATTGATGCCCAAGGCATTCACCCTGCTGAAGCTAAACTACAAGCTATTCAACAGGCCCCAAGCCCCAAGTCCAAGAGTGAGCTGCAAGCCTTCTTGGGGCTATTAAATTTTTACCGTGCATTTCTCCCACATAAAGCTGCAGTGGCAGAGCCATTACACAGGCTCTTACACAAGCAGGCTCCTTGGCAGTGGACTAAAGTCTATGACAAGAGCTTCAATGAGGTTAAGGCCTTGCTCACTTCTAATGCTGTTTTAGTGCATTTCAATGAGCAACTGCCTCTTTGCATCGCATGCAATGCATCTCCTTATGGGGTGGGAGCAGTTCTTAGCCATCTGAAGGCTGATGGGACACAAGTCCCTGTGGCCTATTATTCAAGGACTCTGTCATCTGCAGAGCGGAAGTACGCTCAGATTGACAGAGAAGCCTTGGCCATAGTGGCTGGCATAAAGAAATTTCATGATTTCTTATATGGCTGCCACTTCACGGTCTATACAGACTGTAAGCCGCTGTTGGGTTTGTTTACTACTAACAAACAGACACCACATATCATTTCTCCTCGTATGCTGAGATGGTCCATTTTCCTGTCAGCATATGACTACACTCTAGTTCCCAAACCTGGAAAAGAAATGGGCCATGCAAATGGCCTAGGCAGATTGCCATTAACTCAGGTAGAAGCAGACCCTGCTCCTGCCATAAATATTCTTTCCATTTAGGAGTTGCCTGAATCTCCCCTCAATGCTAGGGACATGGCTGCTGAAACTGCCACTGATCACACGCTTACATGCGTGCTGACATGAGTGTTGTCAGGATGGCCTGGCACGTGTCCAGATGTGACATTTCAAAGTTTTTGGCAAAGGAGACACGCACTGTCTACCTTTAATGGGTGCCTTTTATGGGGTAGCAGGGTAGTCATCCCAACCTCACTGAGGTCTAGAATCTTGACCTCTTTGCATGAGGGACATGCTAGGATAGTCAGGATGAAAGCGCTTGCGCACAGCCATCTTTGGTGGCCTGGGCTTGATAAAGCTATCGAGGCTCAGGTGCACGGGTGCCAAATGTGCCAACAATCACGGCCTGAAATGCCTCAGGCCCCTGTACACAAGTGGGAGGAGACACACCCTCCTTGGTGAAGGGTACATTTAGATTATGCTGGGCCCTTCCAGGGGCAATTCTTCCTTATCCTTGTTGATAGCCATTCCAAGTGGCTAGAGGTTGTTCTTGTTTCCTCCACTACTACTGCCAGGACTATCCAGGTGTTGAGAGGAATTTGTGCATCACACGGACTTCCAGATGTCCTGGTTTCAGATAATGGCCCTCAATTTATCTCTTCTGAGTTCCAGGCTTTTCTTCAGGCCAATCTGATCCGGCATGCAACGTCAGCTGCCTTCCACCTTCCACCTTCCACCAATGGGCAAGCTGAAAGGGTGGTGCGCACCACCAAGGATGCACTCAAAAGACTCATGTTCGGTAGCTGGCATCACAGGTTAGCTGACTTTCTTCTTGCACCACACCTTGCACGACCACTGGGAAGAGCCCAGCTGAACTCCGCTGGGGTCGCAGACTCATTACTAAATTGGACAGGTTGCACCCAGACCGTGTGGCTTCACAGGTGTCGCAACCACGGGCACCAAGGAGACTACAGTTGGGTGATCCGGTCTGGGCTAGGAACTATGATCCTGGTCATCTGTGGGTTCCTGCTGTCATCTGTAAGATCTCTGGACCTCTCTCATACAAAGTGACCTTGGGAGATGGCCGCGTCTTGCAGTGTCACATCGATCAACTGTGCTGGCGGTTGTCCCCTGTGGATTCCGTCCCTGCCTCCGCTCTCGGGGGGGAGGGGGCCCAGGAACCATGTCGCACTTCAGGTCAACCTTCTGAGACACAATCTCACTGTTCCTGGGATGTACTGCAGGTCGCTAGGGATTTCCCAAGGGAGGTGCAAGGGCATTCTCAGAGTTCAGCTATTGTGCCGAACAGGGAGTCATGCGTATCCGCAAGAGCTCCAAACAGGAATTCACCTGAGGCGGGGTTTGCCATAGAGGCGGTCCCTGACTCTGGCACCTCGGCCACAGAGGACTGGGAGTATTGGGGCACAATTGCAATGCAGGTCACGTCCGAGACTGGTTGCGGGCTCGAGGGACTAAGTTCCCTGGAGCCATCCAGGGTAGTTGGGGAATCCTCAGCCAATTCAGAGAGTTGGGGAATTTCAGCTGCTCTCATGGAGCCTGGGAAGAGCTCTGGCAATTCTGCTGGCATGCCTCACCAGGGGTTACCTGCAAAATTTGTGCATAAAAGTCCTGGTCTAGCGAGCCCAACAGATGGGCCGGTAGGCCAGCCCCCCTTAAGAACAAGTCCTGGTCTGCCTAGCCAGGCAGGTGAGCTGACAGGCCAGGCACCCTCCACTAACCTTGCATAGGTCACAACGGGCTAAGGCCCTCCTAAGCACCTAGGCGAATATGTGAGGTTCTTGTCAGTACAAGGGACCTTACAAGTCTAGGTTGAGGAGATGGGACCTATGTGGGGTAGACGTAGACACATGAAGTCCACATTAAAGAGTGGGTTGGTTAGCTAACTCTATTAGTTATAAGAAGGGTGTCTGCATGTGAGCAGACTATTATTTTCTTTTAATTTATTTTATTATTATTGTAAAGAAATTTGAAATTGTGTGTGTTCTATTCAGGGGGGAGGGGTGTTGTGTCCTGGGCCTGATGAGGAAACTCAGCAGGCCCAGAATTGTTGCAAATGGTCCCGAGAATTCTAAAAGCTGCCTGGGACCAGACAGAGTGGCGCCAGCCTTATGCGCATGCACAAGGCGCGAAGAAAGAACTCTTATTGGTTCACTCTGTCCGGGTGTCAAGCCCTATAAAAAGGCCAGCTTGCCTTTTGTTTTTTGCTTGGAGTTGGAGTAGGAGAATAAAGCATTGTTAGTTATCACCATGTGTCTTCATCATTCGCACGCGAACGAACGATTCAACAGTTTCCATGCAGTTATTAGAGTACAGTTCATTTTGCCAAGCTTTCCTTTCTGGAGCATGAGCACATATGAAGACAAACTTTATTTTATTCATCCCTAGACAGTTTTGTCACCTGTTTCCTCCCAGTGGCCTGAAAAAGCAAAATGCAATAAATGCACATCTTGTCTGCTGAAGTTTTAAATCTATAAAAAAATAAAAATAAAAACATAATATTAACACTACATTCTAATTCACAGAAGGGTATTCCCAACTTAAATTCTTAATTCTGGTTAAAACATCTCAGCAATATTTTTGGACAAGCTATGTGGATTCTTTTATAATATTTCCCAATAGTGTGCTCACAGAACCCAATTAAAAAGCAAACCATAATTTCAAATAAGAAGATTGGATGAGATCTTTAATAAAGCTGGGTAGCACACCAAATACTTTCAGTCTCCCTCCCTGTTTCCTGCCCTCCTTATAACTGTAACGGATGTTATTTGCTTATGATGAAGCTGGCTGACAGTCTGACATTCCATTTAGCAAACCAGTTGAATAGCACAACTGTTAAATATCTGGAAGAATTAAAGCTACTTTCTGTCTATATATACATTAAGACCTTGGAAATTTCCAGAACTGCAATTCAGTTTTTTCAAAAGCTGCTGAAGTTATCCAGTGTTGTTGCAGCTTTTCCTATGATGCAGCTTTTTTATTTGATACTGTGCCATTTGAGTTTAAATGATAACCAAGCATGGCAAAATTCACGGTAAATTGTATCTCTAATAGTAACAACAGTTTTATTTATTATTCATAATAACTGGAAGAAAAATTGAGCTCATTTTCATAGTTACAGCTCAATCAGCCATGGATAAATTCTGGGAAACACATAAGACATCTGTATGTTTGGGATTTTTCCATTACAAAGATATGATCTGAAGTGGCATAATTTGATGGCTACCCAAAGCTACTGAGTCCAAGCTTACAACAATTCCCTCTTTTTTCTATGAACTCCCATTATATCCTTCAATTCTCAGAAACATTTCTCAGGGTATACTTGAAGCCTTCTACTTAGAATAGATCCTAAATTTCCATATCACACTATATGGTAAATAAGTTGTGTTGACGCTGCCAAAATTAATTACCTTTTCTAATAATCCCCTTGCCCTAGAATTTCTCTCATCCTTCCCTAATTGTTAATATGTGGACAAATATAACTTAAGTCCAGAAATCTACTCTATGGAAGTAAATGCCACACTGTAAATATTTCAACAAATCTTATACTGCCATTCCATATGATCCTGGTTGTCACAAACAACCCTAAAAAGGAATTGAACTTTAGCCACTTTCTCAGCTAAAAATAAAACAAACAAGCATATCAAAGAAAAAACATCCCAGAAGGGTCAGAGTCAGGGTTAGGGTCATCTTACAGACAGTTGGAATCTAGTTCATACTACCAATTGAGTATTTCTAGATTGAGATGAAGTGGTTTGGGCTATTTCTAGAGCTCTCAGTATGACTGGACAGGTAGCCCTCAATTTACAAAAGTTTGTTTAGTGACCATTCAAAGTTATAATGGCATTAAAAGAAGTGACTTATGACCATTTTTCACCCTTATATGACCGTTGCTGCATCCGCATGGTCATATGACCAAAATTCAGATGCTTGGCAACTAACACATAGTTATGATGGTTGCAGTGTCCTGGGGTCATGTGATCCCCATTTGTGGCCATCCGAAAAGCAAAGTCAATGGGGAAGCCAGATTCACTTAACCATATTATTAACTTAACAATTGAAGTAATTCACTTAACAAATGTGGCATGAAAATTCATAAAATGGGGCAAAACTCACTTAACAAGGGTCTTGATTAACAACAGAAATTTGAAGCTCAATTGTGGTTGTAAGTTGAGAACTACCTGTACCTACAGTTTAGTATGTATCCATACTCGTTTTAGACTATAAAATAAACTCAGGATTCTAAGAAGCAGAGTGTAAATATATTCAATCTGTATATATTAGATTATGCAAATGTTTCAAAGAAACACTTCAAATGCAAATTGTCAAAATGGATACATATTTTTCTAGCCTTATTTGGTTGCTTTATACACTCACGAAGTAGCAATGTGAACCTAGAAAAAAGATATGACTATTTTAATAATTTGAAGAGAGGTACCTCATATGCATTATACATGCATTACAAAAGATAGCAATAGCTATAGCACTGAGACTTATACACCGCTTCACAGTGCTTTACAGCCCTCTGTAAGCGGTTGCCCCCAACAACCTTGAGCTGGTCAGGATTGAACACCTGGAGTGAGCACTGAGTTAGCCAGCAGTACTGCATTATAACCACTGTGCCACCATGGCTCTTTGAAAAGATCTCTTTTAAAGCATTTGCTTAGTCCTAATATTTATTTATACTGCTCTGCCATACTACTGCTTCCTAAAGCCAATAAATGTATGCAGCAATTCGTACAGAAGTATATCATCAAATATTTGAAAAATATAAGTGTATAAATGATGTCCGGCATCTCATATGTCTCGACTTATGAATTCTTCTCCAAATTCTCAACTGGACATAGTATATTGAGGGAAAATGTAATATTTGTGGGTCTAGCTGCAGAAAATGAGTACTAAGTCAAATATTTAGAGTAAGCTCTAAAGATTTTTTTTTTAAACCCCTGCTAACATCTTTTTCAGATGTTGATGAAAAAATCCATTTTAACTGGTCCAATGTGTGTGCTTCTATTTTGATATTAAAACTTGAGAAGCATAAAAAACCTTAAGTTATGTATTTTGCTTTTGCATCTAGATACTTGTCATAGGATCTCAACATTAATTCAATCAACTGAATTGAGTTAATGTTGAAAATGACAAATAGGAACATTAGATTTCTAATTCTGATTGATCTGCAACAGCTACCGTATCACAAAGAAGAGGAGTCAAGCTATTTTCCAAAGTGCCTGAAGTCAGGACAAGAAGCAACGGATGGAAACTAATCAAGGAGAGAAGCAACCTAGAACTAAGGACAAACTTCCTGACAGTTAGAACAATTAACCAGTGGAACAACCTGCCTCCAGAAGCGGTGAATGCTCCAACACTGGAAGTTTTTAAGAAGAGACCGGACAGCCATTGTCCGAAATGGTATAAGGCAGTGGTGGCGAACCTTTTAGAGACCGAGTGCCCAAACTGCAACCCAAAACCCGCTTATGTATTGCTGGGTGCCAGGTGGGCATGGCCCACTGGGTGGGCATGGCTGTGGTGGTCATGGCAGATGGGGTGGGTGTGGCCATGGTAGGCGTGGTCACCTTGATGTTGCTCATGGAGAGGGACGCCTGTGGGGGCTGGGCACGGTTGGGGGAGATCCAGGGGCTCTCTGGCAGATAGCGCAGTGGCCAGGAGGCTCGTCCTGTGGGGTGAGGCGAGGCAGGGTGGGTGTGCCATTGTCACAGGGCAAGGTGAGGCAGGGTCAGGGCGGCTGCTGCCTGACACCATAAGCCCCCACACACAGAGGCCAGTGAGCGCATGGGGGCCAACAACATCAGTCAGCAGCCATAGCCTGCCGGCTCCTCGACCAGCGCACTCTGGGGCTCCACAGCCCACCACCAGCAGTTCAGAGAAGTCGCCTCTAAGCTGGACGGCCGGCCAACAGCTGAGGAGGCGATGCAATGAGTCATGCCCGGGAAAAGGAGAGCATGCGAGGCTAGGAGGGATGGGACGAGGGGGGGAGGGAAACCAGCCGTGCTGGGATGCATCCGGCCACGTGGGACCTCGGTGAGTTAGTGGGCGGCTGGTTGAAGAGGGATGGTTGCCATCTCTGGGGCATGACGCGCATGCCCACAGAGAGGGCTTTGAGTGCCGCCTCTGGCACGCGTGCCATAGGTTCGCCACCACTGGTATAGGGTTACCATGTTATTATCACAAAATGAAAAGTTAAGGCTATTATTTTTGTTAGGAACTTTAAGAAACTATAAGTCTTTAAGTCTTTAAAAGTTGCTTTAGAATAATTTTCCATACACTGACAATGGCAAAATAGGTGTAACTATTAATGTAGACTAAATTAAAAGAAGTGTAATACAAGACAAAACATTTTTATTTATAATTCTGATGAGCAGATCGCTAGTTCTCCATTGAATAGCATTTTTGTTAATTCCTACAGTATTTGTGAAAAAGATGCAGATTTTGATTACTAATTCCCTCAATTATATGGAAAAAAAGTATTGCTTCATTAGAACAAAATTACTCTTTTGTAGAAGAAGCTTTGGAATCCTGTTCAGTTTTAAAAAATATATTAGTATTTACACATTTATAGTCTTGCCTAAAATCACGATTACTGTTTCTTTTTGCAAACCAATGTCAAAACAATGATTTCCATGTGAAGATATTAAAGGATTATATTGTTTATATCATTTATCTTTCTTGTTTATTGTTCTAATGGTAGCACGAAGGGGTTGGGAAACAGAATCATTACTCAAGCTGCTTCTTAAATTATTACTATTAAGCCTGTTAAAATAATTGCTTTCAATATGAAAACACTGATTTTTTTTTCAATCTAGTATTTATTTAAAAAAGCAAAGACACTTCAGTGTCTTATTGGATTAACTCCAGCAGCGGAAGAAATACATAGCAAGAGATCTTACAGAATAATTTGTTGTGTGATTGAAGTCATCAAATTGCCATAGATAAAAATAAAAGGGGCGTTGTCTTACCTGAACGCCTTTTCTCAGCATGAAGATGTAGCATCCACCAGTGGGTAATCTCAGCCTTCCTGCTCAGTTTAGACTAAGACCAAACTTTAGACTAAGACCATCTCCTTTGGGCGGTCCTTCTCTCCGTTTTGACAAGGCAAAGTTTCATAAGGTCTTGACACAATGGCTCCTCCTGTAAATACACCTGCCTAGACTAACTGTAAAGGGTGGGTGTTGATGCTACCTCTTCATGCTGAGAAAAGGCATTCAGGTAAGACAATGCCCCTTCTCCAGCATGATAGATGTAGCATCCACCGGTGGGACATACTAAAGCCACCCATGTTCCTGCCGGGAGGGAAGTCTAGGCTTGTGATCCATGTGTAGAAACAACCTGCTGCAACACCCTTCTGCCAAAGGAAGCATCTGCCGCAGCAAACTTATCAAGTTTATAATGCCTGATAAATGAAGAGGGGGAAGACCAGGTGGCTGCCCTACAAATCTCCTCAACAGAAGCCTGGGTTGACCAGGCTGCAGAAGTGGCTGCGCTACGCGTCGAATGAGCGGTAATGTTGGCAGGAACTGGAAGAGACTGAACCTTATATGCATGAGATATGCATGCCCTGATCCATCTTCCAATGGTGAAGACGACACCTTCAGACCCATGGAAGAAGGTTGGAAGGACACGAACAGTGCCTCCGTCTTGCAAAAATGTGAAGTTCGCTTGATGTAGTGATGTAAAGCCCTGCGCACGTCTAAAGTGTGCCACAATTTCTCCAGGCGATGTGAGGGGCGCAGACAAAAGTCCGGAAGGACCAGATCCTGAGACCTATGGAACCAGGTATTGACTTTCGGAATGAAAGAAGGATCCAGCTTGAGGACCACTCTGTCATCCAAAAAAATACATAGGTCACTCCTGACCGAGAGAGCGGCCAGCTCCGAAATACGCCTTGCCGATGTGATGGCTACTAAAAAGGCTACCTTTAAGGAAAGAAAGTGAAGTGAACAAGATTTGACGGGTTCAAACGGTGAACCTGTTAACACCTGCAACACCTTTGGCAAGTCCCACGTGGGATATCTGTGTACCATCGGAGGGCCGGTGTTGATAGCCCCCTTAAGGAAAGCCGAAACTGCTGGGTGTTGAGACAACTGAACCTGATTTTCACATGTGAGCACTGTAGACAAGGCTGCAACCTGTCTACAAATGGTATTATGAGATAGGCCCTTGTTCAGACCTTCCAAAAGATATTCTAAAATGATGCTTCCACGTGGCGTCGTAAGTTCTATTCGTTGAAGGTCATCTGGAGGCTTGAATTACTGCAATCACTCCAGAGGAGTAGGACTGTCTAAACAAACTTTCCCGCTCAAGTGCCAAGCGGCTAGTTGAAGCCACTGGGGGTCTGGATGCTGAAGATGACCCTGACTGAGAGAAACACGGTCTGATGGGATCTTCCACGGCGGGGAGATCGACAGATCCACGAGGTCGGTAAACCACGGTCGCCTTGGCCAGTGAGGGACCAGTAAGATTAGTTCTGCTTGTTCTAGGAGAAGTTTCCAAATGACTGCTGGGATCAGAGGGAGTGGAGGGAATGTGTAAAGCAGTTCCCTGGGCAACTTGCTGCGAAGAGCGTCCGTTCCCTCCGCCCCCCGCGATAGGAACCTCGTGAAGAACCTGGGCAGCTGGGCGTTTGCTGGTGAAGCAAACAGATCCACCTTAGGGAGTCCGAATCTCTCCGATATCTCCCTGAATAGGGCTGGATCTAAGCGCCACTCTGAGTGGTGTACCTTCTCCCTGCTCAGTGAATTGGCCTGGCGATTCGCTTCCCCGGATATGTGTTCTGCGGTGATGGACTCTAGATTGGATTTTGCCCACAGACCCAGGGCCAGTGCTTCCTGCATGAGTGCCCACGATCTGGTCTTTCCCTGTTTGTTGACATGGGCTTTGGCTGCGACATTGTCCGTCATAATTAAGACATGTTTCCTCTCTACTACGTCGGAGAACCGGTGCAGAGCCAGGTGAACTGCCCTGAGTTCCAGCCAATTGATGTTGTGTGCTAGATCCGACTGGGACCATTGTCCCTGAGCTATGTGAGTCTGTATGTGTGCCCCCCATCCAAAGAGGCTGGCATCCGTGGTCAGCACGAGCCTGTGAGGCTCCTTGAAAAGGGACCCCTTGTTTATAGCTGACGACGCCCACCAGTGGAGGGACCGTAGTGTGTGGTATGGAACCTTTACCTTCCGTGAGGATGCACTCACGTTCTGCTTCTGAAAGGGAAGCAGGAACCACTGAAGGAGTCTGGAATGTAGTCTGGCCCACGGCACTATTCCCAGACAAGAAACCATCTTGCCCAGCAGCTGAGATAGCTGGACCAGTGGAACTACTCTGTCCTTCTGAATCTTGTGTACTAGAGATCTGATGCTGTCCTTGCGATCCTGGGAGAGATAAACCCTGCACAGATTGGAATCTATGACCGCTCCCAAATGTAAGATCCAAGTAGTCGGAATGGTATGGCTCTTTTTGAAATTCACGGAAAAACCGTGTCTCTGGAGTGTATCTATTGTGATCTGTAGGTCCCTTTGAGCGGAGCGGAATGAACTGGACTGGATGATTATATCGTCCAGGTAGCATTGTACTCTTTCTGGCTTCAACCTGAGATGGGCCACTAATACCGCCAATATTTTTGTGAACACCCTTGGAGCTGATGAGAGGCCAAATGGAAGGGCCCTGTACTGGTAATGTTGACGTGCATGGCAAAATCTGAGGAATTTGCGGTGATGGAGTCGGATGGGCACGTGAAGATAGGCCTCTGTCAAATCTATGGAAGAGAGGAAATCTCCCTTCCTGATGCCGGCCAGAATGGACCTGAGGGATTGCATCTCCTGTAGGTGAGGTAGTAGTTTAGTCCCTTCAGATCCAGAATTGCCCTCCAACCCCCTGAGGCCTTGGGAACCACAAAGAGAATGGAGTAAAACCCCTTTCCCCTTTGTTCCAGAAGAACTGGTTCTATGCTCTATTTCTAGCAAGTGAGATATGGCCGTGGACACTAACTCGGCCTTGTTTGTGTGTCTTGCAGATGGACACTGAATGAAGCGGTCTGGCGGAATGGACCTGAGTTCTAGGGCTAGGCCGAATCTTATGGTTTCCCTTACCCAGGTATCGTTGGTGGTGACCTCCCAAACGTTGCTGAACAGAGCTAAGCGACCGCCTATGGGAAGGTTTGAATTGGCATCACTTAGACTTTCTGTATGGGCGGCTCCCAGTCCCACGGAAGGGCTGCTTGGACTGAAATTGGCCCCTGGTTCCTGAGCTTTGGCGGTCCTGCGGATGATCCTGTCTGGGAGAGAAGGATCGAGAACTCCTGGGCCACTCCCAGGACTGCCCAGCTCGAATGGGCTGTCTCCAGTCCCAGGAACTTCCTGCACGAAAGTATTGTCTGCAAAATTCCTGTTGGGGTCTCTTATCTACCTTCTTGGAGGGATGAGCTAAGGTTTTACGTTTGTCTTTCCCCTCTACGAGGTACGGGTCCAAAACTGGACCAAACAGCTGAGTACCACTATAGGTGGATGTAGCCAGACGCCACCTTGACTTTAGGTCTGCCCTCCACTGTTTGAGTCACAAGAACTTGCGAGAAGCTACCGTGGCGGCAATGGATCTAGCGGAATACTTAGTTGAATTTAGAGATGCATCTGCCATGTATTCCGCTGCAGCGACCAGTTTACCTAAGGTCTGCTGTGCACATACCTGATCCGGGGCAATAAGAGCCTGTAACTCACGGAGCCACATAATGGACGTCCTCGCGAAGAAGGACGAGGATGTTGATGCTCTGATAGCTCAGGCCGAAGCCTGGTGAGCTCTGCGGAGAGAAAACTCGAACCTCTTGTCCTCCGCTTTGAGATTCTCCACCATATCTCCAGGAACCGTGGATGTGGAGAACAGTGAAGTTAAAGGAGCATCTACTGTAGGAACCTCTAGGAGGGAAGAAAATGTAGATGAAACATTGAAAAGTTTCTTTTCCATGCTGTTTGGTGGAGGGAGAGTAGCCAAAGAAGCCCACTGCTTCTCCACCGTAGTGCGGAAAATCTCCGGGCAAGGAACCTGTTTTTCCTCCGCAACCTGTACTGCAAACAACGGATTAGACTCCTGTGCAGCTGAGGTGGATGGTTTAGGCTCCTGTTCTGTCACTAATTTGGCCATAGTACAGGCCTTTAACAAAAGTGACCTAAACAAGGAAGGATCGAAGAGACTCGATGTTGGAGGATCAGGAGCCACCTCCTCACCTTCTGACATTTGGATGTCAGTAGCCTCCAAGTCTACAGACTCTGTTTCACCTAACTGAGAGGAAGTCTCAGAAACACCCGAGCCCACTGACTGGACATGGCCAGTCTGACCTATGGGCAAAGGTGGAGGAGGTGGTGGAAACTGCAAGGCCCTTTAATTCATGGAAGATGCCATGAATTGATCAAAAGCCTGATGCATAAATGATTGAAATTGTTGTGCCCATAAGGCCTGTTCAGCAGAACAAACACTAGCTGTTGAGGTTTCAGGTACCTGTGGAGAAACGGAAGCAGAAGAAACAGAAGGCATAGGAGGCGGGGAGGAGGAATGGGAAGAATAGGAGGTGGAGGAAGACCAACCTGCTCAGTTCCCCCTTGAGGAGACCAAGCTCTTGGGGCTTGGAAAGAGGGCACTAATGGAGGCTCAAATCGTGAGATGTCCAATGAAGCAGGAAGAACCACTTCAGTTTCGCTGGACCTGAGCCTTTGGAGAATTCTCTCTCCAGTGCCTGATGCCTCCTTGAGGCCTCTCTCTCAGAAGCTTTGGAGGGTTCTTTAGCAGCCAAATGCTTGGTTTTAGCTTTTTTCTTTCCCCCCGTGTTTAAATCAGAAGGTCTGCGTTTAGTTTGAGTGGGGGAACATCAGAACCCTGCGATGTCTGAGGAGTATCACCATCTGCATTGCTCACTGAACCTTCCAGACAGGAGAAGTCCAGGAATGGGGGGAAATACGCAGACAAAGTTGCCTGGGAGTGAGGCTTCCCATGCCCAGAACAACAGCAATAACAAATGGACAGACAGCTCACTAACACTGTCTGTTTAGGCCCAGCGGCACAGCGTCGCGAGCTACAAGGAGCAAGTGTCACAAAAATTCTCCCTCAGAGGAATCAGTAATAGTATGAAGAAGAGGCTCCTTGCACAGAGACAAGGCCCGAACTAGGCCTCAATTATGTGAGTTCAAAATGGCAGCCACCGTTAGTTAATGCAAAAAAACAAAATGGCGGCCGCTAGCCTCCTGCCGCCTGCAAAAGACAAAGTGACAAGGCTAAACGAAGATTCCACAGAATCTATCTAATCTGGGGCCCAAGGACAGGTAGGGTGCCTGTGATCTTCTCCCAGATCACCTATAAAGCTATAAAAAACTTGTGGTTTGGCTGCGCAGCTCCCTCTGCAGTCCGGATGAAATTGTGTCAAGACCTTATGAAGCTTCGCCTCGTCAAAACGGAGAGAAGGACTGCCCAAAGGAGATGTGGCTAAAGTTTGGTCTTAGTCTAAACTGAGCAGGAAGGCTGAGATTACCCACCGATGGATGCTACATCTATCATGCTGGAGAACAAATATAGTTAACCTGGAAAGAATGTTGCTAAAATTGGAAAAACATTTCAGGTGAGTTGCATGCAGGTATAGTAGCACTGTACTTTAAGTAAATCAAGCTGTGCAAGCATACCAAAACATTGGAGACTTGGCTCTTTAGTTTCCAGATCATAGAAACAAATCTCCCGTATTTGGGAATTGCTTTCCTAACACTATAGATTCAAACACAAAGACAATGTATTTAGTGGAAACTACTCAACAATCTATCTTACTATAGAAGCAACATTATAATTTTTACAAAAGTTTAGTGCTTACAAAGCTTCCAATAAGGATTAAGTTATAGAATGTCCATGTGAAATTTAACTAGTTACTACTAGTAATAATGGTAGTTATCTATTAACATATGGAGATGGAACAGCCTGTAAATCACAATAACAGAATCCAACTAATCTGTAATGAGCCATGCTTTTATAATAATAATAATAATAATAATAATAATAATAATAATAATAATAATAATAATAATAATAATAATAATAATAATAAAAAATTGGAAGGGACCTTGGAGGTCATCTTGTCCAACCCCCTGCTTAGGCAGGAAACCCTATACCATTTCAGACAAATGGCTGTCCAGTCTCTTCTTAAAAACTTCCAGTGTTGGAGCATTCACAACTTCTGGAGGCAAGTTGTTCCACTGGTTAATTGTTCTGTCAGGAAGTTTCTCCTTAGTTCTAGGTTGCTTCTCTCCTTGATTAGTTTCCATCCGTTGCTTCTTGTCCTGCCTTTAGGCACTTTGGAAAATAGCCTGACTCCCTCTTCTTTGTGGCAGCCCGAGATATTGAAACACTGCTATCATGGCCCCCCTCGTCCTTCTCTTCATTAAACTTGACATACCCAATTCCAGCAACTGTTCCTTATATGTTTTAGCCTCCAGTCCCCTAATCATCTTTGTTGCTATGCTCTGTACTCTTTCTAAAGTCTCAACATCTTTTTTACATCGTGGTGACCAAAACTGGATGCTGTATTTATTATATGCCTAACCATTTTCAAGAAATATAATAATGCAATAAAATAACCTTTTCAATCATTGGTTTGTTCAGAATGAGAGACATAGACTTCAAAAGAAACCAGAAGTATTCTGTTTTTTTCCTTAGGCCTCCTATTACAGAATGGCTAAAGGACTCATCCTTAGTCACTTGGATGTTTCTCGTTATCATGAAGTGCCACATGGGTTTCACGTGAACCACATTTAAGTTAAGAGACATAGGCTATTTTCAAGATTTTCTTGTTGATTGCAAGATGGAGAATTTAGGATGTTTATCTATAGTTTTGTATGGTAAAATATGAGTATGGGTAATGATTTGTAGATAACTAAATATGGCCAAAAAAGAAATGCATTAAAAGCCTAAAGGTACATCTGTAGGGTAAAAAGTTTTAAAAGAAGCAAACTATCTTTGAAATCAACGTATTCTGATGAGAATTTAGCCACAAACATATTTTCAAGATGAAAGTAGACTTCTTCATTCTTTATTTAGGTTAAAGTATAACCACATAACTTTGTTTTATACATATTAAGATACAACTTTTAAATCTTTCCAAACCCTTAGGCAACTAAGTTTAATTATTTCCTCGGTATAACCTCAGTATAGAAATCACCAAAGTGTGGTGTTTTTTACAGTTGAGTTTTTTAACAAAGAAAATAGACTTCCTGGATGTGTAGTCATGTTGGTTGGTTGAAATATAAGCTGTCAGCTTAGTATATTTGGAAGGAACTTGACCGGGAAAGGCTGTCTTAAAAAAAAAAAGACTTTCAAGTATTTTTTATAGAATTTGCACCATCTTACCAACAAGGAGAAGTCACTCTACAAAACCTTTCTTTCAACAGGATTTTGATGGATACTTATTTGAAATATGTATTTATCTACACCAAAGATTGGCAGTGAGCAGCCAACCTGTCTGGGCACCAACCTTTCTGGGCAAGAACAGTCAAACCTCATAAGGTTTCAGGCTGAATATGCTGGAATCATGTCAGATTTGTAATCTCATTATATTTTGATTATTGAAAATACTTTTTGATGGCACCTAAAGAGTTGCTCATTATGATTTCCATATTATGTTTTTAGAAAAAAAACCCACTGAAAATTACTCTTGGGAAAGAGAAAAAAGGCAATACTTATTATGGGCATTATCCATATCTATAATAATCTCAATAAAATGAATATTTCTATAATAATTCAGGCATTTTCCAGTCATGCTATTAAGTCTTAAAGGAAATAATATAAGCAGAGAAAACAGAATTTGGAAAATGCTTGGATACATACATCATACAATGCAAAGCTTTGCCCTCAGCTGACTGAAACAACTAGACCCCTGTAACAATCTAAACTATGGGTATGTGAAGGGGAACAAGTGACAGTGACAAACTGTGTGTCATAACATCCTACAAAGGATGCAAACTCAAATCATTTATATGATGTCATTTTGATGTCCATGGCTTTTAATGGATGCCTATTTGCTACACCTATTTATTTGTACACTGCCCAGAGTCACTCTATTTAATAAAGGACAATATTTGTAGCTCAAGGTTAACATGAGGGGTGCTTGGTGCTCTCTGAGCTTGCTTGTTTTCTTGCAGAGTTTCATTACCAAACTACAGCAGGTAACATCATCAGTGCTACCGTAGTAAGGAGTGCTGTTTGCTGCACTCCTTATTAGCATTGATGATGTTACCTCAGAGAGCACCAAGGACCCCTCAGGTTGCTCTATTTGTTCGATATAAAGAAATACCAAAACCTAACGATACAATATGCAAAGTATAAATTCTGCAGGTGTGTAGACTATAGTGACACTTTATACAACATTGTTCTAAGCACAAAAAATATATTATCTCTACGTTTAAATCATGTATCAACAACGCTATTATTTTATGTTCTGCTACTACACAATCCTGAATCTTATACCTTATATCAGATTCTGCTTTATTGTTGAATAAACCATAGAGCTGCCACTGACAACCTATTTATATCAAATACACAACCAACTACATTGTAATTAGTTTTAATGGTACAAAAACTATGAAAGAATGTAGAACTGGTCTTGCGAATGAGGAAGAAATGAGCAAACTGTAAAGGGGACTGTTTTACAAAAGATTATTCGGTCTTATAAAAATGTGAGGGGAAAAAATAATAAACTCCATTTTGATTCAGTTTGGCATAAGTTTATAATCCCAAATCTCTAGGTTTCAAGGTTCTGTTATTCTACTTTACAACAAGAAAGAACATTTCAGGAAACCCCACCGAAGCTGTGGCTTGATCGTGTCTACCTCAAAGGTTATATCGATCTTGAAAGCCTCATTATTCTCACTACTTTCTCGAAAGGGATTGGACCTTGCCTTTTAGACCCCGTATACAGTGCCAGATCCTTCAGGTGTTCTACTGTCAACAGAACAAGTTTCTCAGGCATTATGACACTAGTAGCAGTAGGTAGATATGCAAGGAACGCATCTACCATTGCCACAATACTGTTAACACAGCAATACTTATACCTCAGCCAGAAGTAGAGGCATCCAGATGGGCTGTCCTACTCATTGAGAACAATGAAACATTGTCAAATAACTTCCTGCAAAAATTTAGAGTTACTTTTGACTTGGCTAGAAGTCCAGGGGACAGATGAACTGGTGAGGTGGTTTTTTTATTATTAATATTTCTCCACCTATTATTTTTTCTTTTAGTTTTGCTTTCATATTTTTAAAGCTTTTTAATAATTATTATATAATTATTATTGCTGTATGCTGCCCAGAGTTGTTTTCCACGAGATGGGGGGCTAGATAAAAATGCATTAATCAAACTGTATTTTTGCTACTATTTATTTATTTGGGTTTGTATGCCGCTCCTCTCCAAGGGACTCGAGCAGCTAACAACATATATATAACAGTGTCCCTTAATACAGATCTGCTGCATGAGACAGATTTATTGCGTCTTATGGAATTTTCCTATAACTCATTGTAGTCCTTCATCACCGTGTCTTCCTTTCAAGCAGTCTTATATGGATAATACTCCCACATTTTGCTCTATAAATGCAGATAGGTTTTTATACAGGTTGTAGGTGCTTTGTCACTGGAGATTTTTAAGATGAGACTGGACAGTCTCTTATCTGAAGTGGACTAGAAGATCTCCAAGATCCCTTCCAGTTCTATTCCGATTGACTGAAGGTAGTCCTCGACTTACAATGGTTCTTTTAGTGACTATCCTAAGTTACAACTGCACTGAAAAAAGTGACTTGTGACCATTTTTCAGTTACATTCTTTGCAGCATTCCCATGATCATGTGATCAAAATTCAGCTGCTTGGCAACTGGTTCATATTTATAACGGTTGCAGTGTCCCAAGGTCATGTGATCAACCTTTTAAAAGCAAGCCAGATTCACTTAACAACTGGATTACTAATCTTTTTTTTATTATTTTTTTAAAATATATTTTTTATTAATTTTATAATTTTAACAATAAATACATAATTAGATAAACAAAAAGAATTTTCTATTGCCCTCTCTAACACCAACATACCTTCATTTAAATTCATATATAGAATACTTTAAGTAAATACCTATAGATGCAGCTCAGACATCACCCCCCCCACCACATCCACACTCTCTCTTCCTCCCTATCTTCTATCCTACTTCCCTCTTCTCCACCTCTCTCCTTCCCTCTCTCTCCACTTCCTCTTCTCCTCCAACCTTTCTACTTCCTTCTCCCCTCTTACACTCTTCCCCCTTCAGGTGTGGTGCAGGGGTGGTGCCCGAGCAACACCCCTAATATTACAAATATACAAAACCATCTAATCCCCCCCAACCTCCCCCCCCCACCTTCCCGGAGTGAAAACAGGGTAGTTTTTTTAAAAAAATAATCCTAATACAAATTTAACTATATGCTAAATACAATTTCTTGGATTGATATTTCCCTTGAATATACACAATCCATTTTTTCCATTCCAACATATATTTTTCATTTGAATAGTCTTTCAAATATGCAGATACTTTGGCCATCTCCGCCAAATTTATAACTTTCAGAGTCCATTCTGCAGTAGATGGTAATTCTGCCTTCTTCCAATACTGAGCCACCAACAGTCTCGCTGCGGTAATCAAATTTGGATTACTAACTTATCAACTGCAGTGATTCACTTAACAACTGAGACAAGAAAGGTCATAAAATGGGGCAAAACTCACTTAACAAATGTCTCACTTAGCAACAGAAATGTTGAACTCAACTGTGGTCATCAGTTGAGGACTACTTGTATTTTGTCATATATTCTATCATACAGCAATAAAGAGCCTTATTGGAATCCCTGCTGTGTCAGTTTCTAGATCTTGCCTAACCTGAATGGCTGACAAAAACTAATGATGGAAAGAAAGCAACTGCTTGACAATATGAGCATTATACTTAAACATTTTTATTAGCTCTTATGTCAGGATTCAATTTTTGATAGGCACAGGCTTCCTTCTAACATTCACCTTTGTTAACATTTGTTACTCAGAGGGCAAAAACCATTAAAAACTATGTAATAATTTCTGAGAATACTTAATTTCTATATACTGATTACAGAATTCTAAAAATATATGAAATGAAATGTTGCTTTCGCTCTCTCCTTCTAAACCTACTCAAAATAATTGAATATGTTCAGTTTCTGAAACATAAACATAAGTTTTGAATGTTATAGACAGTCACTTGTCTGAGATGGTATAGGTTCTCCTGCTTGAACAGGGGGCTGGACTAGAAGACCTCCAAGCTCCCTTCCAGCTCTATTCTATTCTATTCTATTCTATTCTATTCTATTCTATTCTATTCTATTCTATTCTATTCTATTCTATTCTATTCTAATGGAAGGCTAGATTTAGTCACATGGTGTCTAAGCAGATATTAACATAAATGACTTCAGTGCTACACAATGTTTAAAAATTATTATTGAGCTCATATTTTAATTAAACTTAGATTGATTCTAAGTCAAGATATTAAATAACAGTGAATACATGGGAAAAATTATACCGTGTTCTCTAATGACATAGATATGTTTCTATCTTAAAAGATTAGTAAGTATTTAGAGGGCAACTTGAAATAGTCTATAATTTCAGAACCTTTTATTTATCCAAATTAAAGCAAGCAGATTTTTGTTTAAAGAAATATGCCTTATCTTAGTATGTATATTTGTGAATGTGTAGAGCCAGTTTGGTATAGCGGTTAAGGAACCAGGCTAGAAGCCAGGAGACTATGAGTTCTCCTCCTGCTTAGGCATGAAAGCCGGCTGGGTAACCTTGGACCAGTCTGTCTTTCTCAGTCCAACACATTTCACAGGATTGTTGTTGTAGTGAAAATGGGAAGAGATAAGGAGTATTGCATTTGCTACCAGAGTTATTTTTAAAAATAATAAAGGTGGTATGTATATACGTATGTGTGTATGCATATATGGCAGGAGCAACTTGTGATTTCTTGTTGGCTTCTGCATTGCTTTTGTTGTGGGAACCTGGCAGGAAACGGGGGAAATTCTCCTTTTTCAGCACCATGATTACTTGGAAGAGTTGCTGAATGAATGGCCATAACCCAAGGACTACCTGCACCAGGTATTTTAATGGACAATTTAAATAAATAAATAAAAATCTAAACTAATGAACAGTAGCCTTTTCAGTTGCCGAACTATCCCTCTAAAAATTTTTGCTTAGGAAACTCTGATTGGAACTCCTTTTAATATAGCTTGAGTTGGCAGCTCCAGAAAGCCAAATTCTTCAATCTAGCCTTGGAATATGACCTGAGTTTCAGACTGTTGAAGAATATATAAATGTTATCTACTTGTAGATCTCTATATGATGTCTATCTGTAGTTGATCTGCAGTCTCTTATTCAGAAGTATTTATAACTCTCAGAAGCATACTTATGCCCCAATTGCATTGGAAAAAACTGAGGATGCTCTGGTCATTAGGAACAAATTATTTGTTGGAAGGACTACAAACTGAATTTTATTTTAATACTTAGAATGTGCTGTCTTATTTAAACAAACAAATAAATAAATAATCAACCAACCAACAATCCTCAGCAACCATATCATTAGCAGGTTTGTATAGATGCTCCAGAAAATACCTTTGGTTTTGTTCATTTTCACTTTGTATCTTTTTAACTAACATTCCAATAAAAACTTCAACATTAAAATGGGAATAAGGCAAAGCTGTATAAATTTAGCCATAAATACATTATTTAATGTATTTATTTAATGTATTTATGGTTAAATACACAAGGAACGTCTGTGGTGATACCAAAGGTGCATGAGTTAAGGATATGACCAGTGGTGGGATTCAGCCAGTTTCCACCGGTTTGGCAGAACCGATACCTAATTTTTTATTGAGTTTGGCGAACTGGTTATGATAAATCTGTGTTTTCCAGAACACATCTGGGTTTTGTTCAACTTCCTTCCAGATGGGAGGAAAAAAACCGTCCCCTTGCCTAAGGGAGAGGCTGCGTGTTGCAAGACAACTGCAAAGGGCGTGCATGGATCCCTGCAACTCCTGGAGGCTCCGAGCACTGTTTTTGGTGCCGCTCGGTTTCCCACCCCACCCCCACCAGGCTGATTTGGTGGGCAAGATTGCCTTCTGCCTTCCCCACCGCTGCATTGGCAGCTAATGCTGCCCTCCCAAGAGGTGGCACAGTGATTGGTCAATGGCCAAGCCACGAATGGGGATAGACCATCCCCCAAACCTCAGCCATCCTTCCCATGGCACGCTGCAGCTGATCCGAGGTGGCCAGCCAGGCACCGAAGAGCCACTGAAAACAGTGAGGCAGATGTGCGCAATCTGCACCACCCGCCTTTCCCCATGCCTCTGCCTCTGCCTGCATGCTCAGCCTGCTAAACCTCACTTCTACAGTACGGTAGCCAACTTATCAATGGAACGAAGTGAAGGCATGGGGGGAGATGCGCAGAGCAGATTCCCTGTACTTGAGACCGGATTTTTTCCCCCTGCTGCTGGATTTTCGCTGCCAGACTGTTTAATTTTCTTTCAATTTTACTTGATGCACAATGGGAAGGATCCATATTCTGCCACCAAGTAAACTTTAAAATGGCAACAAAAATCCAGCAGCAAGGGAGAGAAAACTGTTTTTTGAGACGCCAGACTACCATGCCTTCACGTGCCTCCAATCTCCTTGCTTGCTGCAAAACCAGATTAAAATGGTCATTAGGGCAGAGAACCGGATGTTAAATTATTTGAATCCCACCACTGGATAAGATTATATATACATTTTTGTGTATAAAAACTGTCATGTTACTGACTGATAGCCCAGAGTATTTGCAACAAAATATTAGATACCCAATACACTGCAAGATGGAGTATGGATTTGAAAATTAATGTACCAAGGAGCAAGGCAATTGAATTTGACATGGAAATAATTGAAAAGTATACATAAATGGTGAAAACTAAATCAAGTAGAAGATATTTGTATTTTTTTTTGATTAAAATGCTTACTAAATGTGGGAAAACAGAAATAGATACTAATAGATAGGTAGTAATAAGTGGTTACATGTGGCTTGCAGCATGGAACAAAGGTTCAGTAAAAGAAGTAAAAGTAGCTATGCATTGGTGCATGCTTCTACCCACTACAGGTAGTCCTCAACTTATGACCACAATTGATCCCAAAATTTATGTTGCTAAGTGAAAAAAAATTAAGTGAGATTTGCCCCATTTTACAACTTTTCTTGCCACATTTGTTAAGTGAATCACTGCAGTTGTTAAATTAGTAACCCAGTTGTTAAGTGAATCTGGTTTCTCCAATGACTTTGCTTGTCAGAAAGTTGCAAAAGGTGATCACATGACCCTAGGACACTGCAACTGTCATAAATGTGAGTCACTTGTCAAGCATCCAAATGTAAATCATGTGGCCATGGGGATGTTGCTATGGTCATATGTGTGAAAGGTGGTCATGTCACTTTTTTCAGTGCTGTTGTAACTTTGAACGGTCACTAAGCAACCTGCTGTATGTTGAGGACTACCTGTATACAGAAGTGGAGATTGAATATGTCGGTGAAAGCATAAATATCAGTTTAATGTAACAGAAATGGGATAAGAAGTACAAAATCAAAAATGAATGAATATTGAACTAATGTGTAATGAATACAAAAATAAATGATCAGTATGGAAGACGTATTTGTAGTTGGGTTGTATAGAAAGAATGAATGAGGATCAAATAGCAAACAAAATTTATGGAAGAAATAAAATGGTTGGCTGGAGCAGATTAAGTTCACAAAAAACTGAGAAGTTTAAAGAACAAAAGTGATTTAGAAAGCAATTCATGACATAGTTGATGCAAGGATGTTTTATGTAAACTAGGTTTAGATATGTTTCCTTTAATTTCTTTCGTTTACTATCTTTACAACTTACAGAACCTAGTTCCACTAGATAACGAATCACATAAGGAGGAAGAGAATAAAGAGAAAAAAGAAATAAAAAAGAAATACATAATGAAATAGAGAGTGATGGAAAGGATGTAAATCCCAGTTACAAAGTAGGAGATATAAGAAACATACCCAAGACCAATAAAGGGCTCAAATGTCTACACACTAACGCTCAAAGTTTAGGGAACTAACAGGGTGAACTTGAAGTATTAGTGATATAGTTGCTATTACTGAAACTTGGTAGTATAAACTCATGAATGGAATGTACTGATGGAAGGATACAAACTATTCAAAAGAAACAGACCTAACAAAAGAGGAGGTGGAGTTGCATTATATAAAAAAGATCACTATATCTCTATAGAAAAACACAAAACCAAAGATGAAAACCTCCTAGAATCCATATGGGTCAATATAAAAAGGAGAAAAAATGACATTGCTATAGGTGTATACTACAGGCCACTCAACTAAGCAGAAGAAATAAATGAACTCTTTGCTAATCAATTAACAAATGTATGCAGGAAACAGTAATAATGGGAAACTTTAACTACCCTGATATCAAGTGGGAGACAAACTCTGCAGCAAAAGGAAGACAAACAGATTCCTAACCAACTTAGCTAACAGCTTTGTCGTTCAAAAGGTAGAGGAGGAAACTATAGGAAAAACTATACTGGACCTAATTGTTACTAATAGAGAAGAAGTGATAGAGGTAGTTGAAGTTGCTGGAATCTTGGGGGAGAGTGACCACGTCATACTGGAATTCAATATAATGCAAACACAAGCAATAGAATATAATCCAACCAGTATTTTAAACTTTAAAGAGCCGATTTTAACAAACTCAGAGAGAGCCTACGCAAATTTCATGAATAAAAATCCTAAAGGGGAAAAAAAGTCAAGAAGCGGGGAAACACTGAAAAATATGATCATAAAAACCCAGTCCAACACAATACCACTAAAAAGGTAAAACAAGAAATCCAAGAAGAAACCAGCATGGTTGCACAAAGAACTCTCTGATAAACTGAAAGACAAAAAGGATAAGAACAAAAAATGGAAAGAGGGACACCTAACTAAGGCAGAATATCAGCAGATAAGCAGAATCAGCAAAGATGAAATCAGGAACGCAAAGGCTCAGAATGAACAAAGACTTGCATCAACAGTCAAAAACAATAACAATTTTTTTCCAACATATAAATAACAAGAAAAAAGTCAAAGAAACAGTCGATCCACTAAAGGGAGAAGATGGCAAGGAAGTAACAGACAATAACAATAACAGAGAAAGCATAGCTGCTTAACTCATTCTTTGCATCAGTCTTCACGCAAAAAGAAACTATACCAACCTACCAAAAACATAACTGTAAAAAAAAATTAAAATAAGCAAGAAAATGGTAGGAGAACACTGTCTGACCTTGATGATATAAATCACTGAGACTTGATGGATTCCATCCCAGAGTTCTAAAGGAGCTGGCAGATGTTATCTCAGAACCATTCTATCATATCTTTAAAAAATCTTGGAGCACTGGGGAACTACCAGAGGATTGGAAAGGAGCTGATGTGGTTCCCATATTCAAAAAAAGGGAAAAAAACAGACCCAAAAAATTAGAGACCAATCAGCCTAACATCAATACCTGGGAAGATACTTGAAAATATAATAATAAAAAAAAGATCTGTGAACATATAGAAACAAACGAAGTTATAACTAGAAGCCAGCACAGATTTGTTAAAAACAGATCATGCCAAACCAATCTTATTTCATTCTTTGACAAAGTGACTAAATTTGACAAAGTGACCAGTGAAATGCTGTGGATATGGTATATTTAGACTTCACCAAGGCATTTGACAAAGTAGACCACAACCTACTTCTTGGTAAGCTAGAAAAATGTGGGATAGACAACATCACCATCAGATGGATTTGTAACTGGATGACAAACCGTATGCAACGAGTAGTCCTTAGTGGTACTACATCTACATGAAGGGAAGTAAGCAGTGGGATACTACAAAGTTCTGTCTTAGGCCCAGTACTCTTCAATATTTTCATAAATGACTTAGATGAGGGAATAGAAAGGGAACTCATCAAATTTGCTGATGACACTAAGCTGTCGGGAATAACCAACAGAAGACAAGCTCAGGATCCAAAAAGGTCCTGAAAGACTTGAACAATGGGCCCTATCCAACAAAATGAAATTTAATGTGGACAAAAGCAAAGTTTTATACCTGGTCAGAAAAAAACAAAGGTACAAGTACAGATTAGGCAAAACCTGGCTCAAAAACAGTAACTGTGAAAGGGACCTTGGAGTCCTAGTGGATGATCACTTAAACATGAGTGAGCAGTGTGCAGTAGCAGTCAAAAAGGCTAATACAGTCCTTAGTTGTATAAACAGAGGCATAGAATCAAAATCACATGAAGTATTAGTACCGCTTTATAAAGCCTTAGTAAGACCACACCTGGAATACTGTATCCAGTTTTGGTCACCACATTACAAAAAAGATGTTGAGACTTTGGAAAAAGTACAAAGAAGAGCAATTAAGATGATTAAAGGCCTGGAGACTAAAAGATATGAAGAACAGTGTTGGCTAGTCTAAAGAAAAGAAGAAACAGGGGTGACATGATAGCAGTATTCCAGTATTTAAGGAGCTGCCATAAAGAAGAGAACATCAAACTATTCTCTAAAGCAACAGAGGGCAGGACAAGAAACAATGGTTGGAAACTAATCAAGGAGAGAAGCAACCTGGAACAAGGATATACTTCCTAACAGTTAGGACAATTAACCAGTGGAACATCATCTTGCCTTCAGACATTGTGGGTGCTTTATCACTGGAGGTTTTTAGGAAGAGACTGGACAGTCACATGTCTGAAATGGTATAGGATCTCTTGCTTGAGTAGGGGGCTGGACTAGAAGACCTCCAAAGTCCCTTCCAGCTCTATTCTGATTCCTTTTCTGTACTTTATATAATGTTGCTTACCCTGAAAGTGAATAGCACGCTATTTATGTGTGTATTGTATTTAATTCTAGTTGCTGTTTTTCTTTCACAACAACTAGCTCTTGCTAAATAATGTTTGTTTACCCATTCCCAAGTTCCTAGAGAAGAAATAAGAGTGGTTTGTATAGGAAATTAATCTTTTTTGCTCTTGCTCTTGTAATCCAATGCTTTTGAACTCCTCAGGGAAAAAAAAAACCAAGGGCTATGCATAGTGCTTGAATAAAATATATTATTACGAACTACAGTAAGCACATTTCAACATTACTTCTCACTCACTGCCAATCAAAGAAATGAATAAACTTTTCATTTTAATAGCAAAGACATGCAACACTTCTCAATCTTTTGCTTATGTTAAATGTTTTGTGCTCAAAGTAGGCAACAGTTTTAGAATGATTTGTCCTATACTAGCTCTGGGCACACAGAAATATAGAAGTGATTGTTCTATTTCAGTACTAAGAAACGTTTTTCAGTAATTGACCTTAACGTATGAAGTAATTCAATAGTAACACATAACCCTTTTTTCTACTTTGCATTCCACCTGGAGCCATCATACTGTGCCAGATGGAGAAACTAAACAAGCACTGGGTTCAGCAGATGTGAAAGGTGATGGGTCAGTAAAACTTTTCAAAATATTTTTATTACAAACACAGCATTCATGAATTGTTGTGACTATGTAGCAAATCGTTTACCACAAATTCATCTGCTGTCATAATATTTTGGAGGTCACTGATACTTTGCTCTAATAAAACTTTTATATTAGGATCCTAGTAGCAGTTATTAAGATAATATTTCAACAGTTCTGTTAAAGGTTAGGCAAATCTTCCTTCATAAAAAGCTATATTGGTTTGACAATATGGAAATTAAAATTCTAGTACATGTAGAGCACGGATGTCAAACTCGCGATGTCACGTGACGTATCGTGACTTTTTTCCCACTGTCAGCAATGGGGTGGGCGTGGTTTTGGCGTGATGCATCCGGCCCACAGGTCAGCAGTTTGACACCCCTGATCTAGAGGTTACCAGCTTGGAGAAGAGAGATTCACCTTCATGGCCTAACTAACCCAGCAAGCAAAATAGCCTTCTATGTTGAACAGGAGCAACAGTAACACTTTGATAGCAACTATGCATAGACTAACTCTTTCCAGTCAAAAATAAGCACATTTACCACTTCAGTATTTTTAAATTCTAAAGGCATCCTGTTTAGTGCTCTTATGAAAATGTTGCATTTAAAACTAGAAAAAGTACCTTAAAAGTGCTGCGCTTTTGCTTTTTTTGCCAAAGAGAGAATAGATTATTCTCATAAGAACTAGAAACCTGAATAGTTTCTTTGTGGAAAAAAAAGAGAGAAGAACTAATTCCTTGTTTTCTTCAAATCCTATTTAAAATAACTTTTACAATCACTGAGTAAATTAGACACAATAACTTTTATCAAGATGCAAAATTAGCAAAATATGCCATCAACATCATTAATTTTCATAATTAGGGGTTATTGTAGGCTTTATATAACACAAATGTATATTCTTATCTCATAAGAGACTTTTTTCATTGTTTTTACAAGAGTGTGCTCTCAAAGCCACATACGTAATTGAACTGAAAGTTAACATTCTTAACTGTCTCTGGGGAAACCTTGCAAATTCTAAAACTGTTGTTGAAATGTTGCTATATATGGATCTTCCTTCAAAGACAAACATATTGTTTGTAACGCTTTAACTTAAAACAATTGTAATGCTTAACTTAAAACACATGTTCTATTATAGATACAATTTTTGAAACAGGAATCTGTATTTTTTAAAAAACTATCTGACATGTACCATTGTGATAAATATTTCTCGATACTAATTTCTTGCATGCTTTGTTGGGGACTTGAAATTTACAGTATGAGATGCTTCCTCTCCAGGATCAAAAATATTTTAGTACAAGCCTGGACCAATATTACAATTACATCTTCAGGGACTAATTATTCCTGTATCGTATAATCATCTTCTATAACAAAAGATTATAGAATTAAGATGGAATCCAGTATGAAATAGGAGACTGAAAGAAATCTTTTCCATTAGGAAAGAAAAATTGTTAAAGCATTATGGATAAAATCAAACTTGTCGTGCAAAAGAAAAAAAAAAGCACAAAATAAGCCCAGTCACGTTTATCTCATTATTAGAAAAGTTCTGGACTCAGAATACATCAATCATTAATGTTTTATTCACACAGGTAGCTTTATATAACCTTTTTTTCCAAATGAAGAGGGTTAAGAAAAAAATATGGAGTGACAGCAATAGAACTTAAAACTGAGTAAGTTTTAAAAACATGCATTTATGCTAACGAATTCAAAGCAATGTTTTATTAATTGCTTCATATCCAAACTGAGAAAAGACATATATCACACTAAGAGTAAACAACACAAGTGGTATTCAAGTCATATCATGTCTTTTCATAGAGTTCTATACCTTAGTAACAGCTTTAGTTAAGTGAAATGAAACATGTGATTTGTTAAAAACAAATGAAAGTTGAATTTTTCAGAGTAATGTTACATTCCATGAATTCCATGCTGTGTGGGGTAAGAACTTAAAACCAGCTTGCTGGATCACAACATTCATTTATATAGTTCAGCAATCTAACTTGAAAACTAACCAATAAGATATTTCTGCAAGTTCATAGGCAAAGCATAAAGATGACAACCATCATCTAATTATTCCAGACATCCTGTATTTATATATTTACTGCTTTTGAACATATGATCTTCCATTCTTGTCTACTATATTAAATAGCTACTGACAGAGGTTTATTTTCCTTGCTCATAATTTTCTAAAACTCTTTGCATTACCATACCTTATGATACGTAATTCTATAAAATAACTTTGTTAAATGCATTTTTGTCTTTCTGGACTCTATTATCAACAGCTTCAGCCAATAAGCTGAAGCTGAATTCACACTGCACAGAAATTATGCTTCCAAGAGCATAATGTAGTATATGATAGATATGATGCCCATTCCCTTAATATGAATTTTTAATAATCCTATCCTGCAATACTTGTAAATATTAATCTATACCTATTTTTCAGTAAACATTCTGGTTTTTCCATGTTTATGCATTAGTTGTTATAATATGTTGACTTTATATCATCTCTTTTATATCTGTGTTTACAAATGGATATCTGTCATTTTTATACTAATCCATTAGATTTTTTGTGCAAAATCTGTTTTTAAAAGAATTCTTTTTCTTTGAAAAAGTAAATTGTGAGTCTATGAGAATGAATTGAAACAGTATGTGATGTAGGTTTCTAGAATAGAGAAAAGTAGCATGTGATATACTTCAAAAATGACTAAACTTCATTGGCCCAAGGCAATACTAAGTCAAATGATGAAAAGCCTTACAATTCCACCAAAAATACATAGCAAAATTATGATGTTAAAATTATGGGCGAAGCACAATTCACATAATACATTAAATTCAAACCACAAGCATTAATATTCCTTAGTGTGATGTATGAACCAGACCACAGAGTTACAGGACATTATCCTATTACAGGATATTAGAAAGTAACAGAGAAGCCTTGTTGAAAGTAACTGAAATGCTCTACAGATATTACTGGCATAGAACATAGTGTTGCTTGGTGTTCTTATCTAGACAAAGACTAATTACAAAGTGTACCTATGTGGTATCCTACACAATTTAAGCAGAATGTTTTTAAAGATAGTGATTTAGTATATTTGATACAATATTGAAACAATAAAATGGGAATTGCTTCAGAGTGTCTTTCTTTTTCAGAAGAAACATATATTAATTTTAAACTAAAACTTTCTAGTTTAAATAGGAACTATGGGTTGAAAAACATATTGAAGTACCGTAATACTGTGTTGCAGAAACTTACCCACAAAAAACGTGAGTTACAATAAGACAAGCAGATGTTCCTGAAAGATTTCCTCATCATTCAGTGTTAAGAAAAGAACGATCACCAGAGCCTACAGTTATAAGTATTTAAATAAGGTGTAGCCTACTTCAAGCCATCATTTATTCTATGTCCTTATTAGGACATGCAGTTGAGTAATAAAAAGACAAATATTTCACTCCTACATTGAATGATGGGAACTATTATTTAAAAGTTTTAGTAGATGAGTTGTTATAGGGGAAAATTACAAAGCAAAGGTTATATTTGGACAAACTAGTTTTAGAAATGCTAATAGGAAATGCTAAACTACAAATTTTGAAAAGATATTGCTTTGGTTAATTTATATTTATTTATGCATTTATTTTTATTTCATATTTCTAAACTGCTCAGGTCACTCAAAAAGAGGCTCTGGGCAGTGTGCAATATAATATAACCTATAAAAAGTATAAAAATAACATTAAAATTAAAAATTGAATTAGGGTTAAAACAATTAATGATAAAATAATGACAATTAAACATCAAAAAGTAAAAGAATGCTAAGATGGCCATTTAACATTGGAGTATAACAGGTGGGGAGGCTCTCAGGGGACTAGCCAACCCCATGGTTGCAATGTCTCTGTATCCCCCATGCAAGACTGCAGAGCCAAGTTTTGACCCCTTTGCAGAAGGCCAAGAGATCAGAAGCTTTCCTGGTCCCATGTAGGGTTTTATAGGTGATGACCAACACCTTGAACTGGACCTGGAAACAAACTAGCATCCAGTGCAATTCGCTGAGCAAGGGTGTTATATATGCTCTCCTTATGAACCCAGTATGGCTCCATGTCCACACTCTGTACCAGCTGAAGCTTCTGGAAACTTTTCAGGGTAGCCCCATGTTGCAATAGCCCAATTGGGAGATTGCTATATTTCTGTATAGACCATAATGTATAAATTATTCTCATGATCTGGATGCATGAAATTATTTCTAGCAGTTAATTAATCAGGCATCTTCTTAATCATGAAAATACTATGAAGTGCTTGCAGATGAACATATTAAAAATTCTTCATACTGAATAGGCAAAGGTGGCAGAACCCAAGCATATGAATACAGAGGTAAAATCAGAACAATTTTCAGTTCCTTTTATACTTTGTGCTTTCATACATTGACAGAAGATCGATTTACTTGGAAACATGACTGATTTTTCAAGCATTAAAATATAGCTTCAGAATATAGCTAGAGGCAAATATTTGGAGAATGTATATCAAACTATCATCAAAACTGTGTCTCAGGTATTGTGCTTAGCCATATGAAAAGACTGGATGGGATTAGTTGAGTGGATTAAACTACGGGTTCAGTTTTCCCATAATTTTAAGCTTTCTTCAGTCTGGCACTTTCCAGATGTATTGGAATGGCAATATTCAGAATTCTCAGCTACCCGTTAGCAATTCTGTATAGGAACTATGGAAATTATAATCTCAGCATATTTAGAACTTTCCACTTTAGGAAAAGCTTGTTTAATTCTGTTGCAGAGCACATAGATTCAATCTCTAAAAAGTGCTTCAAGCTGTAAAGGAGAACAAGTATAATATCTGTTTGCTTAACCAGTGGCACTTTTTCTGGCATCATGTAAGAAACTGTATTTTAACACTCCATAGTACCTTTTAGAGATAAAATTTTGAACAATATCCCTTGCTGTAATCACTGTATAAAAAGAAATTCTTACACAATTCATAATATCATAGATTGTCAGTTTAGATTCTAATCTAACAAGCCCATTAGAAAGCTTCTTTCTCAGAGCAATCTTGGTAATCTGCCTCTGACCAAATTTCAAATATTATGTTGTGTTATGATTTAACCATAATTTACAGAATCAACCACAACTGGATAAGCTTTCAATATATACTGAACCATAACCATAGTTTGCAAACTATAATTGCTAGATTTACAGAGCATTCTAAATTAAAACCAAGAAATCATGTGAATTAGTTATGGGTTAGTTAGAAGTATGAACCCTGCCATTAACTTTTGTAATAGGTGGGCGATACTCTGCCCTAAGACATAATGGTATCCAGGAGTATGCAATCCAATGTCCCTGTATTTATATTTTAAAATGTCCAATTGCCTAGTATCTGCATAATCTTCTTAAGCTTTCTTCTCTTACCCACAAGATAATGACTACAGTTTCTTCCCTCTAAAAATTAAAACAATCTTCTATTTTGATTTCGTTCTACAAATTTGCAAAATGAGTTGATAAATCAAAATTCCAACATAGTGCCCAAAGGAAAAATGAATATTAGCAAATTTCTCATATATATTTGGGAAAATCTCACATGCTTTCACATTATGTTCATATGATTGCAAAAGGAATTTCCTGAAGCTGTGAGGTAACTATATTTTGTGAACATGTTGTCTCAGATATACATTATGCAATTTCCCCAAACCACCAAATGGTGAATTACAGTACCTTCACAACAGAAATAAGTCCTATGGCATCTTAAAAGTAGTAAATATACCATCATCTGATCATGCTCTTACTAAAGCATCCAGAATAAATTTCATTGTCTAAGCTAAGGAATTACATGCCTAAGCAAAGCAGCTTCTACCCTGACAGTAATGCCTATCTTTGCAGCAGTGGCCTAGTTCACACATATTAAGTCACAAAATCATGTATTTAGCATATTATGCTAAATCAGGGACATTATGGCTAAATATAATATGTAAACCACTTATCCATTAACTGTGAGCACAGAGACAATATTTTTTTGTTTATTTGTAGTAGAAGTTGGAAATATATTAAAGTGAAAATCTGGTGTATACTCAAATCAGAAATCCAGGAGCTGTTTCAGAAGTTGAATTTTGACCATGTGTATTTTGAAAATCTGTCTATTTTATTTATATACCATATGCTCCTGGTACAAACCAGAAATCAGGAAGCAGGATGGGGATATTAGGGCATATTTTCTCCACATAAGAATGCTTGATTACGAATAGAAAAGCAAGGGAATAAACCAGAGTTAAATGTTAACATTCAGTACTGTAAAATTTAGCAAAATACACCAATAGCACAGAAAATCTCAGAACATCATTCTGAAAAGCTTAATAAGGGATTATGGGCTGTCTGTTAAAATAAAGATTGACTATAAGGGAGAACACATATAAGGTTTTTAATCTTAATGGGCGTGCTAGTTAAATTACTATGATTTGCGTATCAACAAACACTAGAAAGAAACTATAACATAGCTTTCTCCAATGCGATGAGTTCCAGATATATAAAGGCTCAGACAACTTTGAAGACTGAGTTTCCCAATACATATTTTGTACTGTGACACTGAATGTTGGACAGTACATTTCAGAATGAAAAAAGTTAACATCATCATCATCATCATCTCTACTTATTTATATGACTCATATATCACAAGATGCCCAAGTTATATGCTACTTATAGCTGTTCATAAAAAGCCATAGCTAAAAGAACTGGAGAATGCTTGGCACTTGTTCTGGCTTTTTATTTCAGAGTTACAGCATGAACCACCCCAATTAATAACAGCTGCTACATTTCTTAATAATGAAATAACATTGTGTGGCAAATTGGCAACTTTTTTAAAAGTGACAAATAGTCATTCTTTCTATTCATTTGGGATAAATGTTAACAGCTGAAACTCTCTGCTCTAAGCAAGGCCTTAAAATTCAAATTAGTAATACAATATGATTATCTGTCCTCATTTTCTGTTCAACCCGTGTGGTATTTGATTGTGAAAAGCTGAACCTACAGCAATTATAGGCTTACATGAGTTTGAAAACCATCATACCCATTGCAAACAATACACCACCATCTCATTTGTCTTTTCAGCACTGTAGTGAGATTCATACAAAACCACTTTGTATACCGAAAATAGGTTTAAATCACTCTTTTCCCTAATATAAATTAGTTGTTCAAATGGAAAATCTACATTGCAATCTTAGTCTTCAAATAAGCCATCTGACATATGTACAGATAATGACAATGGAAGTAGGTATCTGATGTCCAAATAGACTTCTACAGGACATGCGAACTTTTAAATATTTTTGCTTGCATAATGCTACACTTTGTTAGAGCAGTCAGTATGCATGCTTGTTTAGAAGACTTAGAATGTCAAGAATGTCAAGGAATTTTGATTTAAATCAGTAGTTATTTAACTTTAGTGATTTAAATAATGATTATTAATAATTTTCTTTAGCAGGTTCTGCAAGGGGCAGGGGTGAGTTTCGATGATCTCTGGAGTGTTTGAGGTTTATGATTCTGCTTAGATCAATTACAAACTTATATAGGAATAAATCCTATATAAGAAGCAGAATGCTTCTCACCAATTATACACAGAACTATGCATTAAATTGTTAATCACCACATCTGGTTTTACCACAAAAATTAGATGTAGTTCATTTATGTTTTTTTCCCCAGATCTAATTTCATCGTGCTATAGTTCTTCCCACCAATAAATTCCATGCCAGTTTCTGGTTTCCATAATTGATGGAATGATCCCTTAAAGTCACCTGGAACTGAGATACAAATTTTATGGCTCAGTTTGCAGACGTAATGCTTTTACTTTTTTCATTTTTAACAAAGTAAGATCAGAACAACTCACATGCAGGAAAAGTTAATATCACAGAAACTATTTTTAAAAGACCATTCTTTAAAAAAAACATAAAGGTATTCTATCTCCATTAAAGATGGTCAGGCCTGGTTCCCCTAATCATCTGAGACATTGCTTACTCAGAACTTACCACTCTGGATTTATCCAGGGTCTGCAGGAAGGCTGGACTCTGGTCCAAAGATCGCTCAGGATCACTGGAGATATCTTCTTCAGATTCTTCCCAGGATGAGGAAAAGCCAGTGGAAGAAGCTGAGGAAGAAGACAGCTTCCTGATTGGCATGTCCTTTGGGGGGGCTGCGCCTGTTTTTTCTTCCTCCTCAGCATCCAGGTCTGTCACAATAACAGCAGGTATGCTTGCACCTCCACAGCAGCTCCCTCCTTCCACTAGGGACTGTCTAGGTTGTGGTAGAGTTGCAGAGGTTCCTGAGGGAAGCTGCTGTTCTTGCAGCCCAACAGCATGGGCTTCAGCCATAGTCTCAGACCAAGACTGCTTTTCAGTGAACGTCAAAGCGAACAGGCTGCTGCTACCCTCCTTGCTGTCAGTTCTGGCAAGGCAAGGCGGATCTCCTGAAGGGAGCAGCTCTCCAAGGGGCATCTCTATGGCTCCTGAGCCCTGCCCTCCAGAAAAGTCCCTCCTCCAGAGCCCAATTTCTATAAAGCCTTGATTCTCACAGCAACTGCTCACCTTGCTTGACCCCTCCAAAAGTTGTGCCTTGCCTTCACCTGGCTGCATCACAATGCTCATCTCATCAGAGCCCCCAGTTTCCTCACAGCTTCCCCTGCTCTCCATATCTTTGGAATCTTTTTCTTCCAGAGGCTCACTTCTCACCTCAAAGCCCTGCCTCCCAATAGGCCCCAGGCCCCTTTCCACCTGCCTGGACTCCTGTGCCCTGGAAACCCCATTGACCCTCCCCATCTCATTAGAACTGGGCCCTTTCAACAATGCAGGTCCTTTATCCATTTGATCTGAACTCCACATCCCAGTTTGGCTCCTGCTCTCCATCTCTTCTGAATCCTGTGCTCCAAAGTTCTCTTTGGCCGACTTTGGGAGCTGTTCCCTGAAGAGCCCGTTTTCTTTCTCAGTAGATGAAGACACACTGTCTGTTTTTTCCTTGCCTGCCACCTGTAATACACAGGTGTCCCCGGAACCCTTCTCTGCCTCTTTCTCTGCCGCCTTCCCAGTAGTTTCCAGTCGGAACCAGAGTCTATCGAGCTCCTTGATTCCCTCTTCTATCTCTCGTTGCCTCAACGGGGCATCCTCCGCCAGCTGCAGGGGGCGAGGTCGGCTTGGGGAAGGCGAGTTTCTCCTGGGCAGACGGGGACTCTTTAGAGGGGAAGTGGCGCCCCCCGAACTGTGCGCCTGGATGTGCGCCTCGAACAGCCCCACTTTCTCAACCACCTGCACATTCTGCAGCTCCCGTTGGAGGAGCCGCGACGTCCTGCAAGACTCTTTCCAGCCGGGCGAAGGAGATCGGCTCTGGGGGCTAGTCCAGATAGGGCTGCTGAGCTCTCGAGGGCTCCTCAGAACAGGCGCCTCCCCGGTGGCCGGCGGCGGCTCAACTGGAGGGAAGAGGAATGCAGTAGGGATGCTGCTGGAACTGCCGCTGCTGCCCGGAGGCAAAGGGCAATAGCTGCTATGCCTCCCGCTTCCACGGACGACTTCAGGCGGCACTTGTCTGCGCGTGGCAGGCGGGGTCTTGCTCCTGCCTCCTCTACGGCCCCCGCTCTTCTCTTCCTCGCCGCTCTTCTTCATGATCACTAGGCTGTTGAGCGCGTAGCAGAACACGGCCATAGTAATGGGTCCGGCCGCCGGGGGACAGGCTCCGCTTCCTCCTCCTCCTCTTCCTTCACCCAGGTCAGTTTCTGCCGAACAGCCCACGTCCTCTTAGGAGGGGGCGGCGGCGGCGGCAGCTGCTGCAGCATTGCCCAGGGAACGGGAGACGCGCAGGGGCGATGAGCGGACCCGGGTCCACAGCTCCATAAACACGCAAACTGAATAGAAAAACAAGAGAGAAGCGACAGTGAGCGCGCGCGAAAACTGAGACAGCTCAAGCCAGCCCTGCCAATTGGCTGCGGTAGACAAAGTTCGGCCAATGGCTGCAAAGCTCTCACTCTGAAGCCCCGCTGCGAGAAAGACAGGAGTTAGCCGCAAAGGTTCAGCAGAGTCCAGCTCCGCCTCTTTTAAAAGTTCATTACGTTGATCGAAGGAATAGCATATTAACCTGAATCTTTACATAATTCAGATTCTAATTTCAGTGCCAAGGTTCAGTCCCAGAATGCACGGAATAATAAAGAAGGACCCTTTATGTGAATAATAAAGCAAAGGTGATCCCCAGATTGCCCCAAGGACCCTTTAGGAAGCCCACAAACCCTGTTTGATCACGCCTGCTAAAAACTGATAATATAGTTTCTCGTCATTTTAACCGTGAGAAACACATCAAGTATTGTAAACTTTACCCCACTCACTTTGGTGATCTGTTCTAAACTCCCCTAAAATGCTAAATGCAACGCTTGGCTACAAAAATGAGAACCTAATCAACTTTGAAGTAAGCAGCTTTACATCCATATATAGGTAAATAAGCTTGTTACATTTTCTACAGAGTTAAAGGAATGAGAGGAAGAAGAAAAGAGAAAACAGAAAGAGAACACGCCTGTGAAGACTATGGCAACATAAATTAGAAGCCAAGGCTTAACATCTATTTCCCAGTAGAACAAATAAGCAGATAACACAATTGATAGGTAAATTAAAAGAATGCCTCTGAATCAGTGGTGTTTTTTGTTGCCCAGGCCCAGAATGGACTTCCAGAAGCGGCATCCACACAAAAAACTGGTTGTTCACATATTTGAATCCCACCACTGCTCTGAATGTGTGCAAAAAAAAAAAATCTCTTAGCAATCACAATCAATATTGAAGGCAAATATACATATCCCAGGATAATGATGCGAGATCGAATTTGGGTGGGTCACTGGGACCAGAGATTTACTTTTCCAAGCTTTTGGACTCATGATGGAGCCCATCTTGAGGGAATTTCTCTTTACTGGAATTCATGCTTTGGGCTGTTCTCTGAGTTGTATTTATATGGTGCCTTATATTGGCTGACTGGTGTGTTGATGGCCAGCGATCGGCTGTTGTTTCCTTGTGCTGCCAAGCCCTCAGCTCCTATAATTCCCTGAAGATGGGCTCCAGCATGAGTCCGAACGCTTGGAAGAGTAAATCTCTGGCCCTGGTGACCCACCCAAATTTGATTTTACAATCAGTATTCCCTATGATGGAAAAAAAGGCTTAATGGCAAGAAGATTGATCTTCTTGGTCTCCTTGAGTTGGTCTTAAATTCAGTTTCTTTATAAAAGAATAAAAGTACTGATAAAGCTACCTATTCTGCTTCTCAGGCAAAGCCCCAAGAAGATACTGAGAGGGTCAAGAAATGGAAAAGCTTGAGATGGTATAATAAATTAGTAGCCAACCATCCACATTCTGGCCATGGGTCAGAAAAAAATCAACAGATAGGAAGAAAGTAGCCAAGTATCTGAAGTCCTTCCATGAAAACAAAGGAGCAAGTCTGGACCTAAACATGGTTTTTTTCCTGGGAAGGTGGGAGGGAGAAGTCATGGGACTTAGGAAAACCAAAACTTAATACTTATAATTTTTCTTTTTAAAATGAAAGTAACTATGGGAAGGAATGATAGAAGGCCTTAAATGCTGGCCTCGAAGTTGTGAGAAGTAATGCTGGAAGCCTCATCATTATATGCTCTAGGAATTGCATCTGAGGAAACTAAAAATAAAATAATGATGTTATAATTAAAACAATAGTATTCATAAATATTTGAAACATGAAGTTAGAAATAGAGCTGTAGATTTTCTCCTTAATTCATTTTTCTGTGGTGAAACAGTATTGTGCATCAACACTTTGCTCTTTTACTTTATTTCTTATTACATCACTTTAAACTGTACTTGTGCTCATTTTTACTGCTTATACAGTATTGCCTTATGGGAAGATACAAAATGTGTAGCCTTCCTCCTGGTAGCCATACTGACTGAGAGTGCTGGAAATTGGAGTCATCTTGAAAGTCACAAGAAACATTACTGTTTTGTTGGGTTAATTAATTTTTGAAACTTTCAGTAAATTGTGTCTTTACTGAAATTGTTGGGATTATACAGGTAGTCCTTGACTTACTATCAAAGTTAAGATGGACCTAAAAGGGTACTTATGACTGGCACCATTGGGCTCCCTCCAGGATCACTTGATTGTATTTTGGGCACCCAGCAACTAGCCTGCATTTATGGCTATCTGAAGTGTACTGCAGTCACATGATCACAATTGATGATTTTTTGCCTGAAATAGGCATATACTTTCGGTTTCCAGCAAAAAACATCCATTGCTGACAAAGGGTTTCTTAATGACTGCAGATTTTGCTTAACAACTACAGAATTTGCTTTAAGTTCACTTAACAACTTCTGCAAAAAAGGCTGTAAAATCAGGCATGGTCACATGATGACATACTTAATGACTAGCATAATTTACAATAGTAATTTCATGCTCAATTATTTTCAAGTCAAAAACAACCTGTATTTAGATTAAATTCTATTGAACTGAGGGGATTTATTTCTAAAATCTGAGAAAGCACAATATATAATTATTTCCTGCTGCAAGGATATATAGTTTTATTAATATTACATATTTAAGCATGCATTTATATATGTGCTATGCTATTTATGTATTGTACTAGTGTAGACAGATTTATAACTTTACACATCTGTGTAGTACTGCTTCTCCAAATGAAACCACACCTCTTATTTTAGTATCATTTATAGGCTAAGAATTTTGATTCTGGTGTAACTTAATGCTACGCTTCTGTATGAATCTTTGGAACTTATCCATCTACCTGCATACAAGAATAAAATGTAGATTTTTTTTACTTGCTAATAAGTTTGCCTAATTATTTACTATGCTTTGAATATTTAAGTTTGTACACTGTTGAAACTGAAGTAGAATTATATAATGTGCACACCATAATTGCTGGCAAAAATAAACCATATTGAATTTTGAATACAGGATTAGCCCAATATGTATTCACATAGTCCATAGTGACCTGATCAAACATCTAGCCAATATGAGGAGATAATGTGAGTTTTTTAATGAATGAACGAGACAATAAGCATATGCAGGGATAATATGTAATGTACTGTTGGTTTATGCACTTTTTCTATGATGCTTGTTCTATATCTTTTTAAATGTCCAATTAGAAGAGTGAGGAACCTGATAACTTTAGGAGATGATATTTGATTAAATAAAACAACATAATGTGTAATATATACTATAGTTATTACTTTACAATCTTCTAATCCATACCAAAGAGCCTTGTAGTAGTTGGAAGGGGACTATATTTATCATGGGTCTGAACACATTTTTATCAGAAACATGAAAAGCAATGTTTTCTACCCTTGATGACCAAGGTAGATATGGAAATGTGTACTTTTTAATTTTTTGTTTGTTGTTAAGTCTTAATAGCTGATATGCTGGCTGTAGTGGAGGATGATTCTAAATAAGGTAAAGATGCTAAAACAATATTTAACATTTCCCCTTTTTATTGTTTTTTTTTTTCCAATTCCCAATCAGTATCTCCATGAAGAAACTGTAATCTGGTATTCAATTTAAATAGGAAAGACAAACAGGTTTAACAGCATCTCATCCTGCCCTATGGTCCTGACTGAAATTGTCTTTATTTGTTTAATTTATATGTTTCCTGTCTCCTTATCCTGAGTGAGTCCAGGCAGCAACTTACAATAACTTCATTGCTATAATTAATAACTCTTGAAGATAAAAATAACTGCACTCCAGTATTTTCTTTAATTTGGCTTCTTGAAGCTTATCAGTGGATGTAGGCCGCAATAAATTTGATATCAGCCTTCCTTGCATTTTTTCCATCCATCTCACATCACAATATATTACCCCATTTATTATCAACCTTGTAAGATTTTTTAAATGCTGGGATCATACTAAATCTTAGAAACACACACAGTACAGAATCCACAGCATTAGCATCTTTCTAATGAGGTAAACACTAGCATTGGTAGTGTTACTCTTAAGATTTCTAAGGCTAGGTGTGACTTGTCCAGGTTTTTTTTATATAGTAAGCTAATTGGAAATGAACTAAAAAAAAGTAGCCACTTTCTTTTAGCTATAAACTGAACTGTTTTGCTACTTTAATTCAGTGATTTGCTTTTCTTTTATCCCACTGAGTAATCTTGTGCAGCTACATATGAGTTCGTAAAGAAGTTGTTCTTTGAACCAAGACTATGCTTGTTTGTAATTATTTCTGTGAGTTTCTATGTTATATGCTTCCAGGCAATGCTTTACAATTGTATAGCAAGCATATTTATAGTTTCATGCACATTTCTTCAACTTTTCTCTGACCCATTTTTTAAAAAAAATTCTTAAATTTCTGAAAAGGTTTCATTATCTTAGGAGTCTTTATTCATGTTTTATTCATGTTTTAAATAACTATTTCTCACAATTCCAACAGTTATCATTTCTATGCATGTAATGGTGCATAAAGTAATTTATTAGTGGATCTAGTAAATAGGAAGTGTGCTTCAAATGGAATGTAGTTCTTTAGGGTAATGGCTTATCTACTGGAAGAAGTAGCAGTCATATTGCATACTGGGCAATTTCTGGACCTCTGTCCCTGAATGATTCTTAAAATTACACTAAGTTTGTAAAAAATCGTTATGTCCAGTATGAAAGCAGGAAGACAGTGGTGTGAGTTAAATATTTTGTAAACATGCTGGACACGGCTGTGCGGTTTGTGTGCAAGCTGAACCCTGTGATGCGTGTCTTGCCCTCATATTATATGGAGGAAACAAATGATGGCAATCTCTATGGAGACCCGAAGATCAGGGCTCTTTTCGCTGTTCTGTGCAACAAGAGTTGATTTGGCTGAAGTGCTTCTCTTTCTACGGAAAAGAGCTGATAGTTTTGGTATGATGTGTGTGTGTGTGTGTGTGTGTGTGTGTGTGTGTGTGTGTGTGTGTGTGTGTTTGGAACGTACCCGAAAAACGCAGCGTGTCAGAGGCACCCCCGCCAAACGAAGGTGCGGTTTACGGTAGCCCTCAATAACGAAAGCTCACTGCCCATCTGAGTTTGACACTTTTCAGAAGTAGGAGCGGTTTGAAGCTCGTTTCTCGCGACTGATCCATGCCCGTAAAACCTGATTTCTCGCCCGCTACTGATCCCAGCCTAAATCTCCGACCCGGTCTCCAGCAAAGGAGATCGATTTTGACGCAAGAGTCGGAGCTCAGGAATGAAAGAGAAATACGCAAAGGATTAGAAATGAGAACCGAGAAGTGAGCAAAAGGATTGAGAGAGTGAAATCGGAGAGGTTGGTCATACCTGTCCAGGAGAGATTGGTGCACCTTGACTATCCAATTGCCTCGGGAAAAGCTCTAGCCATGAAGACGCGCAGACTTGAAAATTGCTCTAGAAATAATTTCTTCCTCCTGGTCAAGATGTTTAGACGCCTCTCCTGTCCCCGCCTGCGGCGCGTAACTGAAAGAGCGAGCGAATTCTATGGTCGGCTGGATCTGTAACTTTATTATTACTGCTATTATTTTAAACTGTTCAGCCGCCGCGATCGTTACTCGCCTTTTCCACCATCACCCTCGCCATTGGCTGTTTCTTCGGTGTTTGTTGAATGTGCGGGAGCGAGAGTAGGGAGGGGAGGGGGTCGGAAAGCAGGAAGGAAGTTGTGAGCCTGTCTGGGGTTGAACTCAGCGGAACAAGTTTCTTTTCTTTCTTTTTTCTTTTTTTCCTATTGCTTGGCAGGACTGATGGAGGGAAACATTAAAAAAAGTTTCCATTGTTAGCGAGCTCAGAACAAAATCTGCTCCACCCTTTGTGGGTTAAAGATACATCGTCCTTTTTTTTTTCCACTCCTTGTTCCTCATTACTATGTATAACTTGCTTCAGCTATTTAAAACCTTTTAAATGCTCCAGCTTTTTCAGGAACAAGAGGAGATGCTGGGGTTACTGCTCTGCAGACCGGATCTCCCTTCCAAAGGCCTTCAAAGAGCAAGTGAAAAACTGTGACCCATGTAAGATCATGGATATTTTTCAGGTATAGTGACTATATATCTGTATATCTATCAAAAATCTAAAGTTTCCCTTTAGTTTATCTAAACCTTTCAGACAAATTTTAATTTTTATGAGGGAGGTAGTCATACTGTTACACCCTTAAAAGGGAAAGTGGCCCTTTGAGAATGTGTCAACTCTGTTTAAACCAGTCAAATATCTGGGGGCTGAAGGAGACTCCAAATATGTTTTATCACAGTATTGAATGAAACTAAACACTGGGGAGGCCAGTTATTCTCTCTTAGCCCAACCTAATTTACTAGGTTGTCATTCTGGAGCAAAACAGGAGAATGAAGTTTTATGTATCCCACCATGACCACCTACACAAAAGGCAAGATATAAGTCTAAGAACTAGATAAATATGTTTAAAGATATTCCCCTGTTCAGTCTGAGCTGGAACTCTATAATTACCTCAGCATAAGGCACTTTTCACATTTGAATTATTATTAATTTAAAAACCAGAAATTAAACACATAGATCTTAAAATCCTATCAATATGATTCACTTCAGGTCAAATATGTTTAGGACAGAAGAGGCTAATATGACATATACTTTTGTTTAGGGAATCTAAGTAATGGGACCTTGCCCCACAATATGTATTTCTGGTTCTTCTGTTAGAAATGATTCCACCTTGCTATTTCAAAGAAAGAAAAGAGATATTACAAACTTCTTTGATCAGCTTTACTTAGAAAAAACTTCCATTTGACCTAGAATGATCTCCGTATGACATCTGATGTATACATCAAATCAGAAAATGTTGGTCAAATTGTATATACACGTGTGCAAGGTAGTATACATTAACCTAAAATAATCCCAAACTTAAAATCATAAAACAAGTCTTCTCAGTTAAAAAGAAATAGGAAAGATGCCCTGTATCTCCAGATTACTGCATAAAATGTGGTCATGTTTATCTATTTCTCAAGATCTGAATTAGTAAGTAAAAAACACTAGTCTATAACACATTATAGTAACATTGGGGGGGGACTATAAAATTGGAGCAATGGAAAATTGCCATATATCTTTAAAGATTCCTAGATTAGGAGCATAATCGTTAGCAATTCAGACTCCCATAGCCACAAGGGCAAAGTCCCTTACATTTAATATCCTTATGGACAAAGCACTGTATTTTGCAATGAAGGCTTTTCTGTAATGAGCAATTGTTATATTGAAGAGCTAATCCACTGATTTTGACTTTTTTTAAAAAAAAAAAAGTTAAAATAATTTGGAGTCAGTGACATTCACCTGGTGATTTACTTGCATTTATTTGCAGCAAAAAGTGTGTCAATTTAAGGCAGGAATTATTAATATATGTGCTCCCACTCACCTACTCTTATATGTATTTACTTATTTATTTGTATTAAAATATATAAATATGTAACACCCAGAAACTAAAACCAAGATCATGCAATATAAAGCAACAATAAATTCTGGGAATTAACCATACCAAAAATAATGTTAAAAGTAATTATACATCCAGAGGCACAGTTTGGCTACTATAACTTGGGACTGCTGGGGTAAAACTGCTGCAGTTCAATAACACTTGGAGGACTGCAGGTTCTCCATACCTTCAAATAGCCTGTAATATTTTGTCTACAAGGTGCTTACAAGCTACATTTCTATTATATACACATATACTGTATGTGTACACACACACTTCAGTTTAATGGATTGCTTGGGGGAGATGTTCTATTATTCCAAAATTGTTGGTTAAATCAGAATGTGTCAACCATAATACCATTATGCATAATTTCACACCACCTGCATAGTGACAAATACAATAGGAATTATTTTCATGATATTTGAAATCCATTGATTCAAAGTATATATATTTAATAGGGGATGTTATTTTAGCCACACCAGACACTAAGTTTTGAACATTTCTTATTTAATAAATTCATGATTGAAACCTTATCTCTTTTCAAAGCGCAGTTAGATGATTGATCATCCGGAACTCAGAAATTTGCCTCCATTATAAGTACCGTACCTACTCTGGCATGCCAGGGTTATGCATTAGGGAAATGAGTTGTAGCCGGTGAAATATGTGCCATAAAGCCTATCCCAAATGTCATGTTATTTTGTTGTTGTTGTTCTACATGTTTTGTCTTTGGAGTAGGATCTGCAATGACTAGCAAGCTACTCTTTGCAGGATCAAACCACATTAAGCAGTTATGGTGTTTTTGTTGAAACATTGTCTTTCTGTTGAAACTGTCTTTCAGTTCCACATTTCCAGGGCAGTTTACATTAGCTGATAAGATCCAGGAAAACAGTTTGCATCAAAAAAGGCAATGCCAAAAACAATCAGAGCTGACATTTTAAAAACATCCAAATTAAAAAGCCTGGGGAATGTGCATACTGAGCAATATCTGTCTGTCATAAATCAGTGTCCTCCTGCTTGCTCTTGGACTGCATATCTGTTATGTGCAGTCTCTTCTTAATAACCATATGGGTATTGCCAATCTACTTTTTAGAGGCTGTGTTCAACTCTGTTGTTTCAAAAATGATAATGGTTAAAAGCAACAAATTAGTTTTAGAGGCTCTGTGTATGCAAATGTAAGTAGAGATGAACAAATGAAAAGATTGAAGATAATATCTATTAATCAAATTTATATGGTCACCCATCCCCTGGCAAAGGGGATTCTGGGCAGCACACAACAATAAATAAAACAGCCAATAAAATGAGATTAAAATCTTAGAATAAGAATAAGCACACAGAACAAAGCGGTGGAGAAATTGAGGTGAAGTCATTGTCCATTTATATAGAAAGGACACTATTGTTTAGTATTTAGAATAGAATCCAACAGTTATGAAGGTCACATATTATCATTTCTTATTATTTTTTCTCTCAGCAAACCTATCTCATGAGGTTTTTATGAGAATAACAAATAGAAAGGAGGAACCCTTAATCTCTTTGAAGGAAGGATATGCTAAAAATATAAGAATAAAATATTTACTTAACAGTTATCCTGTCTCTATTCCCATTTTGGGTTTTGTGTGCATGCACGCATGCCCTTTAATATAAAGGCTCATTCACACAAAAGACCCTGCATCATTAGAACTACTAGATCTGGACTGCAAAACTTGTAATGAACCCTGAATGGCAGAACAAAAATAAAGAAGTACAGTAAAGGTAGTCCTCGAATTACAACCGGTTGCTTAGCAACCGTTCAAAGTTACACAAACCACCTTCCCCAAAGGTAGTTAAGATCCAATTCTGAATTTCGGATTACTGCCTCCCCCCCCCAGTCACATGACCGCATATCAAGCACTAAGTGACCAGCTCACTTTTACAGCCGTTTTCAGCAACCTGCAGTTAAATGACCATGTTTTATAACATTTTTGCTGAAAACTAACATTTACTTCCAGTTTCCGACAAAAATCACAAATCGATTTGCTTTATGGCTGCAACATTTGCTTTACAACTGATGCAAAAAAGTCATAAAATTGGGTTGGTCATATGGGTGACCTATTTTACAACTACCATGACTTATGACATGGTAATGGGCAGGCTGCATTACCGTTGAAAGTCGAGGACTACTTGTACTATAGTTCATGCCATTTAGTGGCTGTCTGGAATTTTGTAGCCATAATCTGTAAGCACTGTGCATAAGTAATAGACGGCATATTATACAGGAAACAGAAAATAGAAGACGAGCTCCATCTCTGCTTATTTTTAATTTCCAAGGGATCCTCCTTAGTGCAAGCCTTACACCCAGGGAATTGTCTGGTCTATATCTGTGGTTGAGCATTCTGTGAAAGAATGATTTAGATGTATAGATATGCTGTTTTGAACCATGCATTCTTTATTTAGATGGTTCAATCTTAGTGTGACATTTTTCCCCGTGATGGTATTTGTGTGGGACAGCACATCTAACCTTTATTATCCTAACATATAGTGGATTTCATAGTTGAAGGTTGCTATAAGTTTAATTTAATAAATAAAAAAAAATAATATAAAATATATATAAGTGAAATATTATAGCAAAATAAATTACAGCAGCTGTCATTTCTCTAAGGGTGTTTTGTGCCCATGTAGTTGGTTGGAAACAAAACAAAGAGCAAGCAGATGCTGTTAGACAGTAAGAGTTTTCCATCGCTTTTCAGTATTTCTGAAGCTCCATCGCTTTTCAGTAGATAGATAGATAGATAGAGATAGAGAGATAGATAGATAGAGAGAGAGAGAGAGAGAGAGAGAGAGAGAGAGAGAGAGAGAGAGAGAGAGAGAGAGAGAGAGAGAGAGAGAGAGAGAGAGAGAGAGAGAGAGAGAGAACCTTTATTGTCATTTTTTTACTATGGGCACAATGGCACACATTAAAAATGAAATTTAGTTCCTTGCTCTCAAAGTGTACACATACATAAGACACATTTAAATATACAATATACAACATATGTATACACTTATAGCCTTACATAAAGTAACATATAAATATTAATCACTGTCCATCTTGAATACATAATGGAAGGAGGAAGCCTTAGAGTTCACAAGGTTAATACTGTATGGAACAAAACTGTCTGAATCTGGCTGTTCTGCTTCGGATACCACGAAGCCTCCTTCCAGAAGGTAACAAAGAAAACAGGTCAGGAAGAGGATGTGTAGTGTCCCAGACAATCTTGCGGATCCTGCTCAAGCAACACTTCTATGCTATGTCCTGGATGGAAGGGAGGGAACTGCCAATAATTTTTTCAGCCATCCTCACCACTCTCTGCACCGCCTTCCTGTCTGAAGCAGTGATGCTTCCAAACCAGACTGTCATGCAATATGACAGGATGCTCTCGATCGTCCCTCTGTAGAAAGTGGTAAGGACAGGGGAAGGAAGCTGTGCTTTTCTCATGCAAAGCAGAAAATGCAGGCACTGCTGTGCGGCTTCACCAGTGTCTCACTGTTGAGCGATCAAGCCAGCCTACTTGTTAGCTGCACACCTAGAAATTTGATGCTGGTAACCATTTCCACATGTGAATCATTAATGCACAGAGGAGTGTGGCTGTGCCTGCCTTTTCTGAAATCAACAATGATCTGTTTGGTTTTACCATTGTTTAAAACTAGGCTGTTTTCCTTATACCAGTTCACCAATCCGTCAACCTAGTTCTTATCTGCTCTGGACTATAGAGGTGAAGTAATTATATTATAAAATAACTAATTTTCAGAAGCATTTTAAAAAGCCAAAATTGCATTTTTAAGTATTACCCAAGTGCAAATATCCTGGTATAACTTTGTCATCCTAATGCAAGTTCACTTGGTGTAAGACATTGAGTTCAAATGGACGTTTGTTTGGACATATCTGAATACTAATACTAATCTAATCAGACTAGAGCTGGAAGGGACCTTGGAGATCTTCTACTACAACCCTCTGCTCAGGCACAAGACCCTATACCAGGGGTGTCAAACTCAATTTCATTGAGGGCCGCATCAGCATTGTGGCTGCCCTCGGGGGGCTGCGTGGGTGTGGCCAGGACGGGTGCGGCCTATTGGGTGGGCGTGGATGGAGTGGATGTGGACTATTGGGTGGGCATGGCCAGCTCTACATCGTTCGATGTAGAGGTGCCTGTGGGGGCATGGGCAGGAGTGGGACAGATCTGAAGGTCTCTGGCAGAAGGGGGTGGGACTGGGGCAAGCATCAAGGCATGGTCCATTTCTTCATTCCTCACAAAGAGTGACACCTCCCCAGCATGCACCCAGGGGGCGTGGCCGACACGGCAGGGGCTGGTTCCTTGCTGTTTCTAGACAGCCTTGTGGAGCTAAGGCTGAATGTGTTTCAGCATAGATGGCCACCACAAAATTGTACATTGGCTTCCAGCCGGCCTGGGCCGGGGCCAAGGCAGGGGGGGTCGTTTCCTCACTGTTTCCAGGATGGCTTCACGAGCCATATGAAACCACTTTGCGGGCCGCATCTGGCCCCCGGGCCTTGTGTTTGACATGTCTGCCCTATACCATTTCAGACAAGTGGCTGTCCAGTCTCTTCTTAAAAACTTCCAGTAATGAAGCACCCCTAACTTCTGAAGGCAAGCCATTCCACTGGTTAACTGTTCTCATTGTTAGGAAGTTTCTCCTTAGTTCCAGGTTGCTTCTCTCCTTGATTAGTTTCCATTCTTTCTTGTCTTGCCTTCTGGTGCTTTGGAAAATAAGGTGACCTCCTGTTCTTTGTGGCAGCCCCCCAAATACTGGAATACTGCTATCATGTCACCCCTTAGGCCTTCTTTTCATAATAAACATCTTTTTTCTTCTTTTCATAATAAACATAATTCTTCTTTTCATAATAAACATCGTAATACACATTATGATGTTTTGCCAGGATCTTAGTTTAAATCAGGGGCAATGACAAAACAGTCCCGATTCGTTGCACGACATCACGTGACATTGTGAGTTTGACATGTCTGGTTTAAATAATAGTATGCCTTAATGTACTATGTTGTTATTAATTCTGTGATTTCTATATATATCAGGTTAAAACCTGTTGTACATTTATTATTTTTATTTATAAAATTTAGAATCTTTCCCTTCAATTAGCCAAAGTAAAGCAGCACATCCTAGATAATAGTTTATCATAAGTAAATTAAAGTAAATATTTTAAGGTCATCACTATTACTGTGTAAGCCATATTGAACTTTCATCTTTAGAATTGCTATGCCATTGATGTTAATTGCTGGGTAAAAGGAGAAAGAGAGAACTGATTGTTCCTGTCCTGCTTGTGAGTTTTCCATAGACATCTGGTTATCCATTTTTGAAAACAGGATGCTGGAATTGAAAAATTACATCAAAGTAATGTAAGTGGGTTTTTGGTCCTGCAACAGGACTTCCCCTTATTCTATCTTTCTCTGTACTTCCTGTATCTCAATCTGTAACCTTTAGCCAGATTTGGGGAAAGCAAGGGAAAAATGGAGGGGGTGGTGGCTGATCTGCTCTGTGATTGAACAAAACTGCTCTTGCAATCAGAAGAAAAGGTGGCAGCTGTTTAGATTCACAATTAAGACAGGCTAAGGAAGTTTCCTTTGCTAAGGATAATTATTACAGTATAAAAAAGGGAGAAGGGGAGTCTATAATATGTCCCAGGAAATCATTTTCTTCTTTTTCCTCCCTGGGTATTTTTCTTCTCTCCTTCAGCTTTGTAGCTCATAACATATGTATATTTTGTGCCATTACTGAAATAATCCACAGCACCTTTTATGGATGACATGAGCTGGAAATTACAGAAAACAGTATGAAAGTTTCCATTGTCTGCAGCTTATTTTGTAGAAAAATAGTAAGGTATTGTGAATGGCTTGTGAGAGGAGGGAATCACTCTGTATCAAAATGGGATGGTGGAAACTTCATATACCCAAGATTTCAAACTGCATTGTATATTATATATAAATGAATATAATTTGCCATATGTGGTGATGACTTAATAACAATACAATAAGTTTTTAATTTTATCAATGGGAAAGATCATTCTGAAATCGTATGGCCAACATTATAACTTTATACATATGTGTTCCTGCTAATTTTGTAAAGCTAAAAACATAAAATTATGAAAATACACTAATTGGTGGTGACAATTTATCATTTCTTTCATAAACAAAATCTAGCTCATAAATTTAAAGCAACAGTTATGAGAATCTTTCAGAAAAGGTGATATTTGGAAAGTTATTTTATTTTATTCCTTTCTGTTAGTTCTTATTCTATTAATTTCAATCACTTACTGACTCCAAAGCGAGTATAGGTAGCTTATAATATAATAAATCACAATAACACAATACAAAACAAAATATGTCACTCTATACGAAAACATAGACCAAACACATCTAACAAGAGGCTCCATCCATCTTAATCCAAGGTCTCAGAGTAAACCACTATTTGAAGCATTACAAAATGCCAACACAGTAGAACCATAAGGATTCCAAGAGAGATCTCATTCGAGAGGGCAAGCACCATGGCAAAGAAGGCATGTTTCCTGAGATGGCACTGTTTAATTGAAGGAATCTTGAGTGTGCTAACTTTACCAGCATATACTGGTAAGGCAGAAACCACAGGAGAAAGTTGGTCGCAAATCATTTGGCCTTATGCTATGTAAGTCTTTATAGTCGTAATCAGCATCTTGAATTCCATCTGGAAGCATAGATGAGTGGGACCAGGTTACTTAAAGAACTGTCTTGTCCCAATTACATCAAGCCCTCCCATCTGGTCAGGCAAGATATAATCCTGTCAGTTAAAAAATTTCAACTGGCAAGGTCTAGGACAGCGGTTCTCAACCTGTGGGTCATGACCCCATTTGGGGTCGAATGACCATTTCACGGGGGTCGCCAAACACCGCAGTCCGCCATATATATTTTTTTTGGTCAGCCATTTTTTTTTGGTCGGCCATTTTTTTTGGGTCGGCCATTTTTTCCCCTTTGCCATGCGGGCCGTCGCGCCGCGCATGCGCGATGTGGGCCCGCCATTTTTTTGGGGGGTCAGCCATTTTTGGGGGGGGTCGGCCATTTTTTTTGGTCAGCCATTTTTTTCCCCTTTGCCATGCGGGCCGTCGCGCCGTGCATGCGCGATGCAGGCCCGCCATTATTATTTTTTGGTCGGCCATTTTTTTTTGGTCAGCCATTTTTTTCCTTTGCGAGCAGGCCACCGCGCATGCGCGATGCGGGCCACCGTGCATGCACGATGCGCCCCATCGCACCGCGCATGCGCGATGCACCCCGTCGCGCATGCGCCCCGTCGCGCCACGCATGCGCGATGCGGGCCGGGGTCGAGCCCCGGAAAAGGTTGAGAACCGCTGGTCTAGGAAAAGAGCTTTCTCTGCTGTTGCCCCTGCCCTATGGAACATCTTGTTCTCAAACATGAAGTTTGCTCCCACTCTTTGGGTCCTATGTAGAGCATATTGCTGTAATCAAACTGAGGTCACTAGGACATTTGTGCCTGTCCAAAGGGCCTTCCAATTCAGGATGTGTTTGACTGGCACATTAGATGGAGCTGGGTAAAGATCTTGGCCATAGCTTCCACCTATTTATTTATTTATTTATTTGATTTCTATGCCGCCCTATTCCGGAGAACTCAGGGCGGCTCACAACATGATAGAAATTACATTATATACATAAATATAAAAACCCTTAATTAAAAAAGAAACCAATCATTCCACAAACTTGGTCTTTGAATGGGAACTTTTTGAATGGGAACTTTTTGAATTCAAGACACTCTGAGATTATTTTAAGTTAATTATCTCTCAGAAATATTGGAGAAAGTTGATCAAAAGCACAGTCTCGATGATCCCTGTCTAATGTATTTAATTGTTTCAACGATTTTTCATTGTTCCATCTTTGAGTTGTAAATCATCTAGAGACAAATGATAACAGCATAAAAATGTAATGTAAGAGTAATCTTCAGAGCTGAAGAAGCTTCTTGGATGAGAAGCAAAATGTTGTAGAAGAAAAACAAGAAAGTCCAGTTGAGAGGAGGTGCAAATGTCATCTCTGATCAAGATGGTGGCCTGAGAAACATGACCACAAGAAGGACCTGGATGACTAAGAATTTCCATAGCCATCCCAGAAGGTGACAACCACAGATGAGTTGTGTACTGTACTGCTGCCAGGAAAATTATATGAAAGTGTCCCTATGATCACTCGGAGTCAACTATGACTCAAAAGAGACTTTACCTTAATAGGAACTATAACGCAATAATAATCTGTTTATGTTAGAGGAAGTAAAGGAAGAAAATATCTCTCTAGCTAGCCATGATTTAGGATGAGAACACAGCACGATAAAAACAGTATAGCCTACTAAATTGCATAGCCTCAGCACCAGAGTGCCTACTGGAAGAACAAAACTTCCATCTATCATTTCTGTTCTTGATATGCCTGAGAACAACCCCAATATACATAAGACTACAAGCTGAAGAGAAAATAGAATTTGAAGTGAAGGTCCTCTTGGAAATATATTGTGAAAAACTACACATTTTGTATACTTCAAAATATATGAGCTAGAAAAACATTCATGGAAACTGACTACCCATATTCATTTGCTGCAGCTTCTTTTTCCCATTTTTATAGATTGTTAACTTCCAAACTGGAATCCCCAATTTTTGGATAGTGCAATAAGCAGCAAGAGGATGGTATGTGTGTGTGACATGATGTTTAATTTTAATCCTTTATTAGGTTAGAGCAGGGGTCTTCAAACTTGACCCTTTTATGACTTGTGGACTTCAACTCCCAGAATTCCTCAACCAGGCATGTTGACTGAGGAATTCTGGGAGTTGAAGTCCACAAGTCATAAAAGGGCCACGTTTGAAGACCCCTGGGTTAGAGCAATGTTTCTCAACCTTGGTAACTTTAAGCTGTGTGGACTTCTATTCCCAAAATTCCTCAACTAGCCATAGAAACATTGGGTTAAAGCAGTGGTTCTCAACCTTTTTAATGCCGCAACCCCCCAACCGATCATAAGTTGAGGACTTCCCAACCGGTTGTAAGTCGAGGACTTCCCAACCGGTCGTAAGTCGAGGACTGTCCCTGCCCGGGAGCGCCACACATGCATGGTGTCGCCCCCTGCGCCAACCGAGGTGTAGCTGGCAAGGGGCAGCGACGGCGCAGAGCGACCACCGGCTGGGCCACCAGCTGGCCCAGCTCAAGGGAGGTAAGACGCCCACCAGGCCCCACGCGTGCCAGCAACCCTCCCTGCGCCCGCTGGCCTCCCATCTCCCACCCCTGGCCCTCTTTTACTTACATTTTTAGTAGTTGCTCAGCAGGGAGGGGTGGAAACTTCCAGACAGCTCACCTTCGCTGCAGACAACTTGCAGCACCGTTTGCAGACTGGGACTTTTGGCGGGCTCAGCAGGGCAGAGACAGCCTGGACAATTCCTATTGGCTTTTGAAAGCCAATAGAATTAGACTCTATTCAAGAGAGTCTATTCTATTGGCTTTCAAAAGCCAATAGAATAAGAGGGAGTAGCACAGCTAAGGAAAAGGGGGAAAAAATGGCAGACTGCGTTGTTTGGTGATCCCCGTGAAATGGTCGATCGACCCCAAATGGGGTCGCGACCCACAGGTTGAGAACCGCTGGGTTAGAGGAAAGATTCCAAGAAGGAATCATCACCCAGAGAACCATCATACAATATTCTACTTCAGAACCTTCTAAGCTAGTAGATTTTATCATATTCCTTGGCAACCTCACAATACATTCCCCACTGCCTCCACATGAGGTGGCAGCTGCAGAATCAACAATGGCCTGTAGGGAATTCTGATTGCATGTAAGCAATAAATTAAGCCACCTTGTGGCTATGTCTAGATAATAACTATTAGATAATAGTTTCTGGAACACATCATGGACCAAATTGTTTTTAGGGAACCTTAGCCTCTATTGGAAAGAATGTTTTGTCATAGGTTACTCGCAAAATATTGTTTCTGATTGTCATTCAGACAGAAACATTCCAATTTGTAAGAGATGATTCTTATACTGACAATGAGACTTGGAACCATTATGTAAGCAAAACATAAGGTCAAACTGCCTTGCCAGCTTGAAAAGATTGGCGGTGTCCCCACTGAAATCAAAAGCTGAGGTGGAAAAATGCCAAGGTTAGTGGCTTTTAATTGCTTATAAGTAAGTTTGATTTCTAAATGCAAAATTACTTGCCAAATATTTGAAATAATGCTTCAGCCTTTTCTCTAATGCTTATTAATCTGAGTCCAAGAGAATTGCTTCTTGTTCTTTTCTAGTCATGTTTCTACTCAAATCTTGTAATCAGGAGTCACTGTGAGTTGAATGGCCATATAAATTTTCTTAAATAAATAAACCCTAGACCCAGGGACGGAAGATTGAAACAGCCACAAAAATTAGACTTTCAGTGACAGGGTAGGTACTGTTCTTTATTTTTTTCACTTATGCTGAGGAAAATCTTGTCCACAAATAATGTTCACTGGATCCTGCCAGATAGTTACTGGCCAAAAATGGCAGTTAACCAGCAAACTGTTGCTAGATGTTATGGAACTCATTGGTTCACCCATGGTTAGTTTCAGACTAGACTGGTAAAATGAACATACCTTAAAGGAGCCATGGTTAACAGGGCATCCAGGGCTTGACATATTCCAAAAGGCCTCTGTGATATTGGGGGGGGGGAAAAGCTGTCTTTGGATACTTGACAGTCAGCATCTCTTTCCTGTAAACTAAGTGAGGCTAGAATATTTTATAAAGTGAGCTGCTCTGTGCTGGTGTGGATGCTTTGTTTGCCAGAGACCTACTGACTACTATACCTTCCAATCATCGTTATGAATAACCCTCTACTTATACAATTGGTGTATATGGAAAATTTTCTAGGAGAATTACTGTTTGGATTTATGCTTTTGAAACTGGCCACAACTACATTGAATATTTGGAATCCAACAAATGCACCATACAAGATAATATAGAATCTCAGGTGTACATACAAGTTTACAAATATAATTATTGTCTCTTTTTTTTAGATGCACTGGGTCCCCAATATGTTCTTAGGAAGTTATTTCTTCATTCAATGCTTCCTCTCTGTTGGATTACTAAGAAAAAAACTGAGGCTACTGTAGATTGTACAATGGGTGGGGTTGCTATCAATTTTTTTATACAGAATACAACCTAACAAAATGCATTATTTTGACTTGGGATAAGGAGAAGTAGAAAATTTACATATTCTCAGAGCCATTGTTTGCTGGTTTCAGTGGTAGTCAGATAGACTATCAATTAATTTCCTAATAATATAATTTTTATACAGTTTCATTTCCTACAAAGGATTAGAATTTCCAGCAGGAGGACTAACTTAATACTGCAATGAGATAAGCTATCAGGATAATATGGAATGATTGTCCTGTTATGCATATTCATTGATTTCTATAAGCTTTATCCAAATCACTATAACATAAGGAAAATAGCTTCACTGCTTTGAGTTTGTCATGGCTTTCATTTCAAAATCTAACAAAGGATTCTGATAAAAGTAAGTTTCAGCTATTTTTTCACAGGATGATCAGTCTTTATGATGTCTAAACACCATGATAAATATTCTGATTACTTAATGTAAACATCTGCATCATCACCTTCCTCTTCTCCTATTTGGCTACTTAATTGGCATGGCCCTTCCAGGATTAAGTTCAACAAAGCAGCTCGCAGCTCCTGTTAACAATCAGAATTTGAAACCATAATTATTTGTAGGTTTCACATTTCAGGTAGCGCTAACTTGAAATGATGTATGGCATTTGCAGATTACTCCTAACCGCAAAAGAGCTGTCAACTGTAGCTAAAGAGAAGGCTAAGTAATGAGGCAGCATGTATACTTACGTTAGCTATTTGGAATGGGCTCACGTGTTGTGTCAGCATGTCTGATGACTTCCATCCATCTGACAGTAGAGTTGTGAGCTCTTCAGTCAATTAGCTTGTCCAGAAACAGAACTCATAGTGTTGCAGGGCTCAAATGGTTTTAGTATTTTATTGTGTTACCAATAAAATATCTGAAATAATAAATATAAAAACGAATAATCTATACCAAGGGACAGATACTAGGGCAGAGGTCCCCAACCTTTTGGGCACCAGGGACTGGTTATGTAGAGAAAGGTTTTTCCGCGGACTGGAGGGGGTGTGGTTTTGTGTGCTGCCTGCATCCTGCAGCTGGGGCTTTGCTTGTTTGTACGATCTGGTTGCTGGCATGCCGCAGCCTAGTACTGGACCACAGACCAGGGGTTGGGGACCTCTGCACTAGGGCGTACATTAGTTCAGTTAAAAAGGGGAAAGGAGATTTGAGTGTCCCAGGAAATTGATTTAACATCTGCTTGCAATTCCTTAAAGGAGCTGCATCCTTTTCTGGGATAGCACAGCTGTCCATTAGTCACACAATCTCATGACAAGACACACTGAAAGCATACTGTGGTTACATTCATAAAATGACAGCTATGCTCATTTTCAGAAAATGACTGCAAAATAATTTTCTTTTTCAAGCAATTTTTTTTCCTGTCATCCTTCTGGCCCCCAGGATGGTCTATTGTCCCAACCTGAGTTTGGTGGGTTTTTCTTTCCTTTTTTGGGGCCCCTCCTGAAAACTGCTGGACTGCAGGTACGGTCAGCCTGGTGATGTAGTCCAGACAAGAAACTCATCCCAAAGTACTAGTCTAACTTTATTGTAAGATTACTTTAACAAAATCTTGCAAATCTGAATGCACATCTTTCCCACTCCATCTTTATAGTCCTAAAAACTAGAAAGGGTCCCTTCTAAGAAGTTTGCATACCCCCATTCATTCTGCAGACTCAACTGCTGCTTGTCTGACTGTGACTAGCCTGCAGCTCTTCCTTCTGTCTCCCAAGGTCATTCCCATAAATCACTGGTAGTCCTCGAATTATGACCACAATGAACCCCAAAATTTCTGTTACTAAGCAAGACAGTTGATAAGTGATTTGTGCCCCATTTTATAACCTTTTTGCCATGGTTGTCAAGTGAATCACTGCAGTCATTAAGTGAATCATGCTGTCATATGAATCTGGCTTCCCCCATTGGCTTTGTTTGTTGGAAGAGAGTTGGAAACTACCCTGGGATAGTGCAACTGTCATAAATACTTGCTACGGTAGTTATGAAGCACCCAAATTCTGATCATGTGATCATGGGGATGCTGCAATGGTCACAAGTCTGAAAACCAGTTAAAAGTCATTTTTTCAGTGCCATTGTAACTTCAAATAGTCACAAAACAAATGGTTGTAAGTTGAGGATTATATGTAGGTAGCCGCATATTTTTTATTATCAATATTATTATACACACAAAATTGTGAAATCAGAGTTGCCAGTTCTTTAAGTAGTGTTAGCCTTCATATGCATCAAGTTCTTGGATGTGATAGTGCATTGGCATGATATATATGTGGATTCAAACAATGTGGCTTTTTGTAATTGACAATTGTAAATTCTCTACGCACACAGTTTTTAAGAGCCATGCAAGTTCTCCTGCTTGAGCAGGGGGCTGGACTAGAAGACTTCCAAGGTCCCTTTCAGCTCTATTATATTCTAATTCTAATATTTTGGTATGGTACCCAATATGCTGGAACTATTATGACCAGTTTATACTATAATCTTTCAATTTCCAAATCTTGATACTTTATGATCTTCTCCAACTCTTTATCATCTATTTTACTATCCCCTGCTATTGCCACGTCAATTATCCACACTTTTTCTTCTTTTCAACCACAGTTATATCTGGTGTGCTATGAGCCAAAACTTTATCATCTTCAGAAATCCCAAAATATTTTAAACTGCTCATTCACTTACTTTTTCAACTTTACATTCCCACCAATTTTTCATTACTGGTACTTGATCATTTTTACAGATGTTCCAGTGAGTCATTTTGGTGAGTGTGTTATGTCAGTTTTTTATAATCAATTTGTACAAAAAATTTCCACAAGCTGAGTATATGATGTTTCTTCCGCTTCTTTCCACAATCTGCACTTTGAATCATTTGATGATTTTTCAATTTTGACCTTGATTGCATTTGTTCTAACAGCTTGTTCTTGTGCAACTAAAATCAAGCCTTAAGTTTCTTTTTTTAATGTTCCAGCTGTAAACTATTGCGAGGTTTTATCTTTATCCACTTTCCTCAATCTTTTGTAGAAATTGACCATGTAATAATACTTTTCCTCTCAAGTATTCTATTTGTGTTATTACATTATTCTGATATTCAGTTTTTGTTTCCTGTACATTTAGTATCTTCTAGTTTTTAACTTGCATCAGTGCTTATTCTTGGCTACCAACACATGCTTTTCTTCTTTGATAATTTGTTTGAATTGAAGTAAACCTCTGCTTCTCCAGTACAGGAGATGGAGAATCCACCAATGGGTTTTCTCTGTCTGCCTGCTCTTGAGACCAAGTAGGCAGACTTGACACGCCCCCTGTGCTAGGAGACCCAGTCTTGACTTGGTCTCAAGCTCTTGAAGACGTATCAGGTTTGGCTGTTAGAGATATTAGCAGATCAGAGACCCATTTGTGAATTCTCCCCTCTTAACAATTTCCCCAGAATTCTGAACAGCAATCACAGCCTGGGAATTTCTCCCTGCTGTTCCCCTGCAGCACTGGGCTCACTGCTTCCTCAAATCAGCTGATTTGAGGCTTCGGAGGTGGGGTGGGAGGGGGGCAGCTACAGCCTTCCTGTTTTTTCCTTCCCTATGGCCCTGGGGGGAATTTTCCAGAATCGTTAATCCTCCTGAGCAGCTTACAGCGCTGCCACAACGAGTCCTAAACTAATTCCCCAGACCTCCGGAACCCTCTCCGGCAGTTCAGAACAGCTGCGGGCGCCATTTTGGTTGCCGCCGAAGACAACGAATTTAAAAAAAGACAAATCTGGAGGTCTCTTTTTTCAGTCAATCAAAACTTGCTAGCTGGTCACTCTCGCGCAGCGCATAGTGCCGCTGTTAGCTTTTCCCTCATCCTCGTGCAACTTGCCTTTAAAATTACCGGAGGCTGTCCTCGACGGTCCGAAAGCAGCGGCCGCCATTTTGGTTGCCGCAGAAGGCAACGAAGAGAGAAACGGAGCTTTTTGCACTCATCTGGTGGCTTCCCTTTGTTGCTCTGGATAGGTCTCTCTGTTTTGGGGTTAGGGTCTTTCGGCCCCACCGCAGCCTGGTCTATCTTTATAACACCTTCACGGGCCTACTGCGGCCACCATTTTGAGACACGCCATGCGGTCCTCCATCTAGGCCACATACAAGCCCTGCCCCAGTGACTGTCTTGTAGGCCTCATAAGCCTGCATCCATTAATTTCACCAGTCATTCACAGACTAGGCCCAAATTCTCAGGCCACCATCAGTGATTCATAGACTACGCCCAGATTCTCAGGCCACCATCTTGATCAGAGATGACATTTGTATCTCCTCTCAAATTGCCTCTGCCAGGCCTTCCTTTCAGGCCCTCTGCGCCCTTCATTGGGCCACCTGGTGCACCTTGACTGGCCACCTAAGGCCTCCGGGCAGAGCCCATAGTGGGTCCCAACCGTGCCGTCGGTCTTATTTTAACAACTGTGACCTAAGCCCAGAGAGAATTATTACCTGGTCAGGTGGTCAGGGGAGCAGCCCTCGTTACTTGCTCCAATTCTCTTCCTGCCAACCTCTTGCCTATTAGAGCTCACCCTCAGGTTTCCTGAGATAGGTCGACCCAGGATAGAGGACTCCACAGTGCCTCAACCCATGAGCACTGCCTCCCCATCCTCCAGTCACGGCCGGCACAAAACTTCCAATCAGGAGGCAGCAGGCAAGCTCAAGAACAAGGCTAAGGCCACCCTGAAAAAACCTTCCAAGTTGGCAGAGAAGCAAGCCAGCCGTAGGCACCAGGCTCTGGAGAAGGAGTTCTCCAGAGCGTAGAGACAGGCAGGATCTGGGACAGATCAATTGGTGGCCCCTGAATTCGACTTTCCTTTGGGCCCTTTAACCTCAGCTCAGGGCGTGTGGTTCCTGACAGAAACTCCCACCACACATTATCCCCCTTCTGTGCTAGTTCAGCACACAGCAAGCACTCTACCGACCCAACCCTCGAGTTCGGTTTCTGAGGCCACCTTCACGCCAACGGCCGCCGGACTCAGGGGACCAGACCTCGGAGACATTTTCTCCGATGGCCGCCTGGAGGCCCTGCTATCCAAGGTTGTAGACCGTGCACTAGCAGAACAGTCCTTCCACCCACCCGGGTAGGAGGCTTCCACATCAGCTATACCACCTTATGTTCCTCCTACAGGGATTCCTATATATCAGGAACCCAAGTCCCCTGCACACTCCTCAATTAGCGGATACTCATCTCTGCAGGGTGATGATCAGCTGGACTTCAACCTGTCAGAGGAGAAGGAACTTCCATCGGGAGGCCTATTCAATCTGGCTCTGTTTCTCCCCTTGCTTCGCAAGGCCACCTCAACGGCAAACATAGGGTCCGATCAGTTCCCTCAGCCACAGGCCACATCGGATTCCAGCCTAAATCTGATATTCTTTGAAACGGTGGCGGCCCAGCACCACGTTCCCTGTCCTTTCATATTCCTCAAAGGGATCAAAAAGCAATGGGTCTCCCCTTCCTCATTTCCTTCTGTAGGCGGGACAGATAAAAAGATTTTTAGTACCTCCACAGACCTAACTGAGGCCCTGGAGGTCCCCAAAGTAGACGAAGCCTGGACCCCTCTGGTATCCCAGACTGCGGTCTCTGGGAACATGTCTGAGGCACTTAAAGCGAATGACAGGAAATGGGGCGTTCAGGTAAGACAACGCCCCTTCCATTTCTGCGAGGCAAGTATAATGTATCAATATCACTATGAGGATGTAATGCATAGTGAATAGACATCAGTTTTTGTTGTTTTTTGGCCAAAACTGTCCAGTTCAGTTTATGTCCAATTAATAATCATATCACAAATACGGCACAGGTACATTCCTTACATCTGATATAAATTTAAGTGTTGAAAGAGGAGTGTCTTTTAACAGATTTTGACATCATTCCTTCTTGCTGCTTTGAGCTTGCATATAAAAATGTCTCACAAATAACATTAGTTGTTGATACATATAACATCCTTGACAATGTTGGACAAGGTTTGAAGAACTGTTTGCTTTTTACTGAGTCAATCCCATTTGTATTTCCTTGTGCTTCCCAATAAAAACACTAAGAGTTACTTCTGGAAAATATGCATACAACTTATTGACTGAAGCCTAAAACAGGCCCCCATTGTTCATGGGAATTGTCAGTTCCTGGGAGACTTAATGGAATGTAATAAGTCTGTTGCTTTATTTATTGATTTTATTTACCTGGAAAACCAATCAGAATAACTTCTGTCTCAAAAGGATATCTTGCCAACAGATTATTTTTGGGGGCAGATCTACAAGCTTTGGCAATTGAGTTACATCGACCAGGTTGGCTCGAGTCCTAAGAGCTGTGAGCCTAACACATCTGGATATCTTCACAATGAGGGAAGCTGTTTTAAGCAAAGTTTGTAGAACACAAGCAAGTTCTGCTCAGACAACAGCAGGCAGAATGTTAAAGACAGATTAGGGATTTGACTTTTTGGCAATTTTATTTGGGTAAAAGTGTACAAGACCAGCCAATTGCATGACATTTTCTTCTTTTCATTTCAAATGTAATCCTCCCACATCTACAAGATCCAGAGTTAGGATGAGCTTGCTAATCAAAAGTGGAGGAAATTATGACAGAAAATGAAGGACCAGCAGCGCAGTACGGTCTTGGAAAGACCTCCGAGGAACATTATGTACACTTTCTCTTTCCAAACCTTTAATGGAAAAAAATTATGTCATAAAGGTGCCATCTTTAGAAATGTCATGGGGTGCACTGAATGTTCTGAATGCTTATTGTTACAGACAAAAAAAAAGCTTAAAAATGAAATATTCTATATAATTGGAATGTGGCCTTGGAAAAATAGTCTTTTTCCAATTCAGTCTTTCTCCTTTGTATTTTATAAATCTACATTATAAATCTAAGAACAAAATGCAACTGCAATTTGTCCACTAAATGAAAAAACAGTGACTGCAGGCATTAAAGTGGCTGACTCAAGTTGAATTTAGTACACTCCTGGCACAAGCACTGGCGTTTCATGGGACTTTTAAAGTCTGTATTAGTACAGATGAGACCTTCCTAAACCTGCTACTCTTCTGATGGATCCAAGTGATAATTTTCACAATTACTAGTTAGAAAGCATGTGTTTGGAATAGCTAGCATTGGAATATTGAGTTTCATAGTGTTCAAAAGGATGATCAAAAGACTTTGCTGGTTCTTTGTTTTGCTTTTCCTTCAGAATCTTACAAGTAATTAGAAAAATAGAATAGAATAGAATAGAATAGAATAGAATAGAATAGAATAGAATAGAATAGAATAGAATAGAATAGAATAGAATATTCTTTACTGGCCAAAGTGTGACTGAACAAAATGAATTTGTCCCCAGTGCAGACTCATTAAAACAGATGAGTCCTTATTTGTTTTGACCCTTATATTTAATAAATACATAAAGGCATATAAATAGAGTTCACGCATTGCACAAAGCTGTAATATGAGATATATTTCCTGGATGTTTTCACAGGACAAACTAACCATAAAAGTGTACACATCCATATCTGCAGTGCTCCAGGAAGAATAGCAGTGAATTGTCTAGACATGGGTAAGTGTTCGTGTTTAAGCCTATACCATGGTGATAAAGGGGGTTAAAGTGAGCTCACTTAAAGCATTCATGGACTCTGCTTCAGCAGCTTAACATGCTCATTATTGTGAAGTTGGAATTAGGAAATTCTTCCCAGTGTTAATGCTTGATGGGGAAACACTTCCATTGTGAGCTGAAGGTACTCCTAGATTGCTGGCAATTTCCAGATAAGCAGATGGAAGCTATGGCTTGGGGAGTTTTTGCCCAGCTTCAGCTAACATACCAGTTATGGAACTTCTGAGAAAATCTGGTGAGTTTTGGTTTGAACTACTACACTTTTTATGGGGTTATCTTTGAAGACCACTCAGAAGCTGCAGTTCACAGAATGCAACAGCCCACTTACTGATGGGAAAAGCTACCAATGCCACAAAACGCCAGAACTGCTAAGTCACCAATAGGTGTCTAAGTACAATTCAAAGTGCTGGTTATAATTTATAGAGCATTTATGACTTGGCATACAGATATCTACAAGCCTGCCTATTTCAGGAGCACCATCCCATCCAATGAATTCAGTCCTCAAATGAAATAAGAGAGGGCAAAAGTAAATAATTTTTTATGTTATGTACCTCTTGTGTGGAACATCTTGATTCCTCCCTTCCTGTCATTTTAGAACAGCAATATACTGTTCCTTTGCAGGGCATTTGAGGTGTTAATTATGGATCAAAATTAGTGGATCAGAGGAATGCAGTGGGTATAATTTACTGGGACTTCAGTAAGGCATTTGATAAAGTAGATCACAACCTACTACTTGATAAGATAGAAAAATGTGGGTTAGACAGCATCACCACCACATGTACCCATAGCTGTGGTCCTCAATGGAATCGCATCTTCATGGAGGGAAATGTGTAGTGGGGTGCCCCAGGGCTCTGTTCTGGGCCCAGTGCTCTTCAACATCTTCATCAATGATTTGGACAAGGGGATAGATGGGGAAATCATCAAATTTGCAGATGACACCAAGCTGGCAGGAATTGCCAACACTCCAGAAGACAGGCTTAAGATACAGGAGGATCTTGACAGACTTGAACACTGGGCACTATCTAACAAAATGAAATTCAATGGTAAAAAAGGTAAAGTTCTATATTTAGGCAAAAAAAACCCAAATGTACAGGTATAGTATAGGGCAGTAATGGCGAACCTTTTAGAGACCGAGTGCCCAAACTGCAACCCAAAACCCACTTATTTATCGCAAAGTGCCAAAACGGCAATTTAATCTGAATGCTGAGGTTTTAGTTTAGAAAAAACAACTCATACATTAACATCTTTTGTCTTAAAAGAAAAACACAGTAACAAAGCTCTCAATGATACAAACAACTTTTTAGTGAAAGGTAAAAGTTTGCATTTGGCATGCTTTTGAACAAATAATGTGATTTTTGCTGTTTTATGCATGCTGATAATTTGTCTAGCCTTGGCTTATACTTTGTAAGTTTGAGAGTAACACATGCAGCACTCAGGTCATCTGTTAGTCTGTTTTTGGTGTCAGATTTGATATAATTCAAAGCTGAAAGCAGCACGCTCACTCTGGAGGCTTGTTTTGGCTAGGAAGGGTCTTGAGAAATGCCTTTTTCCTGTGAAAACTTAGCCAAAGAGCGAAGTGCGCATGCCCACAGAGGGGGCTCTGAGTGCCCTCTCTGGCACGCGTGCCATAGGTTCACCACCACTGGTATAGGGTACCTTGCTCAATAGTAGTAACTGTGAGAGGGACCTCGGAGTCCTAGTGGACAATCATTTAAATATGAGCCAGCAGGGTGCTGCAGCTGCCAAAAAGGCCAACACAGTGCTAGGCTTCATTAACAGAGGGATAGAATCAAGATCACGTGAAGTATTAATACCACTTTACAATGCCTTGGTAAGGCCACACTTGGAATACTTCATCCAGTTTTGGTCACCATGATGTAAAAAAGATGTTGAGACTCTAGAAAGAGTACAGAGAAGAGCAACAAAGATGATTAGGGGACTGGAGGCTAAAGCATATAAGGAACTGGGTATGTCTAGTTTAATGAAGAGAAGGACAAGGGAGAACATTATAGCAGTGTTCCAATATCTCAGGGGCTGCCACAAAGAAGAGGGAGTCAAGCTATTCTCCAAAGCACCTGAAGGCAGAACAAGAAGCATTGGATGGAAACTAACCAAAGAAGCAACCTAGAACTAAGGAGAAATTTTCTGACAGTTAAAACAATTAACAAGTGGAATAACCTGCCTCCAGAAGCTGTGGATGCTCCAACACTGAAAGTTTTTAAGAAGAGACTGGACAGCCATTTGTCTGAAATGGTATAGGGTTTCCTGCCTGAGGAGGGGTTGGACTAGATGACCTCCAAGGTCCTTTCCAACTTTATTATTATTGTTGTTGTTGTTGTTATTATTATTATTATTATTATTATTATTATTATTATTATTGAAGTGATCTCTTGCCAGGGTTGCTTAGGTGACTTTTTTTTGGTGGGGGGGACTTTAATGTTTGTTTTTACACAATCTATATGTTGTAAACCTCTTTGAGTCTGTATTCTGCAATAATCCATTTTCATTGATAGCAGTTTGGTTACTACATTTTGTACCAGTTGTAGCTAACAAGTCATCTTCAAGGGCAGCATGCCTAGACACCATTACAATTCTACAACCTCATGGCTGGACAGCTAACAAAAGTTTCTTGTTCACTGTTTAAGCATAGTAAGAAAGGAAGCAATAAAACATACCAGTACAGGGACACTAACACAACCCTTAATTAAAACAAGCTCAAATAGCATCCTAGCTCAACCCAGTTATTTTAAATACATTAAATTATTGCAAAACATCAATAAACTTTTAATCACCTACTAAAGAAAGCCAGACTTAGGAACATTCTGTTCCACTATCTTTCTTACCATTGCTGCTCTTATTCTGCCTTTTTCAAAGTAACACAACTTTATCATTAAAGGGAGAAAGAAAGAGATGAAATATTCTGTTACATTTAAAGAATATTTAATATCATCCAGAGAGAGATGTATACTTCTATTAGTTAATTCAAAACGGATGGTTGCCTAGTCCTAAATACAGTTGCTTTGGTTACCATTTTGCTGGGCATAAAACCAGTTATTCAGCCAGCAAGGAACACCCCACTCTACTCCACCCACTCACCCATTGCTTGTCTAATATCCTAAGAAGGAAGCAAAGGCAGATGCCTGCCTCCTGTTCCGACAGACTGTAACTGCACAGGTTGCTCTCCCTTTGGGATCCAACTTGTTCTGCCAAAAATGTGTAATGCCTTGTCCTATCTATAAATGGTATAAATGTTGGTAGTTCTGACCATCTAATTCATTCTGGTAATTCCTGCAGAATAATTATAGGAAGGGCTTATGCTGGTGATATTTCTTTGTTTTCAGTGTTTGTATATTTGCGACTGATAAGCAACTTTTCTTCCAGTAGTTCCACAGCTATTGACCCTGGTTCTCAGCCAACAGTCCTCAATCCTTAGCCCATATGTCATCCGATGTCTAGGAACTTCAACATCTCGCACATTTATTGGCCTAAGTGGCAATTGATGTGGTATGGGTTTCTGTAGTTACATCTCACCATGTTGTTTAAGGGAGAGACACTCTACATTTGGCTCCTCTGATAAAATGTGTCCAATTCATTCTAGTGAACACTGAAGACCACTTATCTTATTAGATAAGTAAATGTCCATATTCATGCAATGGTTAGTATATATTGATATCTTTATATCACTCATCCTTAACCTGGTGCTCTTCCTTAATTTCTCACATTTCCAGCCAGCACCAGATTAGAGAAGACTGGTATAACCAGTTTAAAATGGTGCGCATTGAAGATCAATATATCTGGACAGCATTTAATTACGGAAAATGGTTGTATGCCAGAACAATGATATTAAACAACTCCCTAAAACTGGCTTATTGCCTCTACTCTGAGATTGTGGACAAGCTTCTCTGGAGATACAATTCAAAAATAGTTAACCACTGATCAACGCTGTGAACACCACTCCCTGATACTTGCTTCTTTTTAGCTCCAGTGGTCAAAAAGTCAGAATGAGGATTTACATACATACTAAACTAACAAATAGCTGGCCCTAATTCAAATTAGTTTCCATTGGTTAGCCGTGTTTGTTTTGTTTTTAATTTTCCATCTGAAGTTGTATACCCTTACACAGTGAATGCTTGTCTTTGTAAAAACACAACGTAAATGTGATGTTATTGTAATTGCTCGCCGAAGCTCAAATGCCAAGTCTTGGGACCTCTGCCCTTACTGCACATTGCCCAGGGATACTTAGCAGCACAATGGCCATGGCTGGCAGTAATCCCTGTAGCGGGAAATAGATTTCTCTTACACTCAATGGGAAGATTCATTATTCAACCCACTCCAGACAATAAGGGGCATTTCATTCAAGAAGGAAAAGCAGACCCAGAAGGATAAGGAGAACTTTCATATCTTTAACCTCCATCTCCACCTTTCATCTTATTAAAGGTATATATATGAAAAAAATGCCAATTTTCACATGTTTTGGATGACTTACACTTACTATTACTTAAGTTACAATGACTGTGCTAAACTATAATATAATTTATATGAATTATGACACAGCGTATTTTATGTTCCCAGCCAATTATTCATTTTATTCATGGTTAAGTCAGCCCTGGTTTACTGTAATATACAAACTAATCTGATTTAATAAATTCAGGTCTGCAGGTTTCATCTGCCTGTTTGAATTAGGGGAATTGGAATGCTTGGTGAAGGAAAATAATATTGATATTATTGGCATAACAGAAACCTGGTGGACAGATGAAAACCAATGGGACACAAGGATTCCAGGTTACAAATTGTATAGGATGGACAGGAGAGGGAGAAATGGTGGTGGTGTGGCCTTGTACATAAATGAGGAGTTAGAATCTCATGAACTCGAAATTCAAGAAAATTCAAACTCACCCACAGAAACATTGTGGATAAAAATCCCAGGACAGGAAACTAATCTGACGTTAGGGATCTGCTATCGCCCTCCCAACCAAACTCCAGAGGCAGATTGCTATTTGGAAAAAGAATTTAAGGAGGCCTCAAAAAGAAATAGGGTAGTCATAATGGGGGACTTCAACTATCCCCAAATAGATTGGGTAAATTCTTGTTCTACACATGAAAGAGAGACAAGGTTCCTCGACATGTTAGCCGATTATTCCCTTGAGCAGATGGTCATGGAACCTACCAGGGGAAAGGGGATCCTGGACTTGGTTCTAACTAATGCACAGGATTTGGTTCATGATGTCCTTGTAACCGAGCCCATAGGAACCAGCGATCACAACACAATAACCTTCAACTTAACCATGGATAGCAAATTGTCAGTGAAAACTAACACAGAGACCTTAAAGTTTCAGAGAGGAAATTTTGACAAAATGAGGAAAATAGTAAAGAAGAAACTAAAAGGAACAGTAAAAAAAAGTCAAATCCCTCCAAAATGCTTGGAAACTGTTTAAAAATACGTTACAGCAGGCTCAAATAAAATGCATTCCTAAAAGAAGAAAGAGGATTGGAAAGTCCAAGAGGATACCAGTATGGCTTACGAATGAGGTAAAGGAGGTTATTGGAAAGAAGAAAAACTCATTTAAGAAATGGAAGGCTCTTCCTACCGAGGAGAACAGGAGGGATCACAAACTCTGGCAGACCAAATGCAAGGCGATAGTCATGAAAGCCAAGAGAGACTTTGAGGAGCATATAGCCAAGAATATTAAAAATAATAACAAAACCTTTTTTAAGTACATCAGAAGCAGGAACCCAACCAGAAAATCAGTTGGGCCACTTGATAACAATGGTCAGAAGGGGATAATCAGAGAAGACAAGGAGATTGCTGAGAGGCTAAATGACTTCTTTGCCTCCGTTTTCACCGAGGAGGATAGAGAACATTTGCCTGCCACTGAATTAGTTTTCCCAGGGAGGGAAATAGAAGAATTAAACCTGATAGAGATAAACAAGGAAGATGTTCTTGCATGCCTTTCTAAACTAAACGTCAACAAATCGCCAGGTCCAAATGGCATCCACCCTAGAATTCTCAAGGAACTCAGGTGTGAAATTGCTGAACTTCTAGCTAAAATATACAATCTTTCTCTAAGATCAGGCACTGTACCGGAGGATTGGAGGGAAGCAAATATAACCCCGATCTTCAAGAAAGGATCCAGAGGTGATCCAGGAAACTATAGACCAGTCAGTCTAACCTCAGTTCCAGGCAAACTGATGGAAACCATTATTAAAGATAAAATTACAGGGCACATAGAAAAACAGGCATTGCTGAAAGAAAATCAACATGGTTTCTGCAAAGGCAAATCATGTCTTACTAACTTGTTAGAATTCTTTGAGGGTGTAAATAAATACATAGATAAAGGGGCCCCAGTTGATATTGTATATCTTGACTTTCAAAAGGCTTTTGACAAAGTCCCTCACCAAAGGCTCCTAAAAAAGCTCTCCAGCCACGGAATTAGAGGACAGGTCTTGTCCTGGATTGGTAACTGGCTAAATTGTAGGAAGCAAAGGGTGGCAATAAATGGACAATTCTCCGGATGAAAAGAAGTGAGAAGTGGTGTACCCCAAGGTTCAGTTTTGGGACCTTTACTTTTTAATTTATTCATCAATGATCTGGATGTAGAAGTTAATAGTGAGGTAGCCAAGTTTGCTGATGACACTAAATTGTTCCGGGTTGTGAAAAGTGAAACTGATTGTCGGGAGCTCCAGAAGGATCTCTCGAAATTGTGTGAGTGGGCAACAAAGTGGCAAATGCATTTTAACCTAAACAAGTGCAAAGTTATGCACATCGGGGCAAAGAACCCCAATTATACTTACCAACTGAGAGACAACCCAAGAAAGGGATCTTGGGGTTTTGGTGGACAGCTCGATGAAGATGTCAACCCAATGCGCAGCAGCAGTAAAAAAAGCAAATTCCATGCTTGGCATGATTAGGAAGGGAATCGAAAATAAGTCAGCAAGTGTTGTATTGCCTCTGTACAAATCGATGGTGAGACCACACTTGGAGTACTGTGTACAGTTCTGGTCACCGCACCTCAAGAAGGATATAATGGAACTGGAAAAGGTGCAAAAAAGGGCAACAAGAATGATCAAGGAAATGGAGCGCCTCCCTTATGAAACCAGATTGCAACGCCTTGGTCTCTTCAGCCTTGAAAGACGGCGTTTAAGGGGTGACTTGATCGAAGTGTATAAAATCATGCATGGGATAGAAAAGGTGGATAGAGAAAAATTCTTTTCTCTATCACACAATACCAGGACAAGGGGGCACTCCCTAAAGCTCATAGCTAAGAAAGTGAGGACAAATAAAGGGAAATATTTCTTCACCCAGAGGGTCGTTGATTTATGGAATTCACTTCCTGAAGGGGTCGTGACAGCTGTCAGCCTTGATAGCTTCAAGGCAGGGCTAGATAGATTCATGGATGCAAAGTGTATCGGTGGTTATTAAAACGGATGTCCATGTGCCGCCTCTATGTTGGTTGAGGCAGGCAGGATTCCCTTGGGTACCATTTGTTGGGGGTCAAGGAAAAGGGAGGGTTTTGCCTTCTCTTTCTGCTCAAGATCCCCATGTACAATTGGTGGGCCACTGTGTGACACAGAATGCTGGACTCGATGGGCTTTGGCCTGATTCAGCATGGCTCTTCTTATGTTCTTATGTTCTTATGTTCTTAAATGGCAGAACTACAGTGAAATAAAATATTTCATTTGTTAATCCGAACAGCCATATAAAAATTACATTAAGTAAGTCTTTTTCCCCAAGCTAAACTTGAAAAGGGACTGGATCTAATATCAACACAGTTCTATTGCTAGAGGTGGATTCTCCTGTTTCCTTAAACTTTCCAAGATTTTAGATGATGGGAAATGAACATTAGATTCTTTTATGGCTTCTATGACAAAGTACCTCATGAAGTGGTTAATGGATACTAAAGTTGGGAAAAAATACCCCTCTGGGTGATCATGATATAATTATAATTATATAGATCCTAAGTGTCTGTTAATTAGCCTCCCTCTTGCCCTATTTTATTTTACCTGTTTTATTGAGTTTAGAGGCCTTCTGCTTCCCATTGACTCTGGAGAGCTTACAGCTTGAAAGGAAAGAATAATGTATGAACATTTTTATATTTGGGTAAGAAAAATTAAAGGTTTAAATTGGAAAGATGTAAATGCAGAAAGGATCTAAATAATGTTGAAGGAGAAGTCTTCATCATGGTTCAGTCCAAGCCGGGAATAAACAACATGGCGACTGCTGTAGAAAGAAGGTTGCAGTTTATTGAAGAGGAGAGCCAGACAGAAAAGTGGCTCTGGAAGAAAAGAAAGAGAGCACATATAGGAAGTGGGTTTTTATACCCTCTGGGCTCTTGAGGTTGTTTCCTGTTCCTGTTTGAGGCTTTGTATTTCCTGTGTCATGTATTTTGACCTGAGTCTGAGTATGCCCCTTTGGCATCTGTAGGTTAATCCTATTATGTCTTAGAGTTTGGGTGGGGTATATAGATTTTAGGTGTCTCTGTCTTCTTAAGCTTCTAGCTGGGGGCCTCCAACCTTCCTGGATTATTTATATCTGCATTTCTACAGAGCTGGTTTCTGCTTGGGGGAGGGAGACTTGGGACTGTTAAGAAAAACTGGGCATGCTTTTCTGCCTCTTTAAGATCCTTTGAGGAAATATAATATTCTGCCCTTTTAATATTTCCTTCTCTGGGGGGCTGACTTCCCACAATAGTTTAGTAGATCACAAGCTGAACATGAGCAAAGAGTGTGATGCACTTACATCACATGCTATACTGATTCAAAAGAAGTACACTGTCAAAATCAAGATAGGTCAGCATTCCTCTCTATTCTGCCTCAGCTAGTAAATTATTTCAGAATGTTTGAAGGGTAGTTTCCCCCATATTTCCCAGGGAGAATCTAGTTACAATGGTCCTTTTGTAATTATGTGGGATAGTGATTGCAACAGCTGCTTTTGTTGGTATATTAGTGAAAAACATCCCTTGCTTATGAGGATCCATTCTCAAGATCCAGCCTCAAAGGCAGTTACTGTCTCCCTGATATTGGGTTGCTCCTGATTAGTACATGTTAGCAGAGACAACTTTTAAATCTGTCCTTCAAACAAAAGGAAACACTTTGCACACTTGTTAAATTCAAAGCAGAATGACAACAAAATAACTTTTGAACTACTTTCTGCTTGTAGTAGAGTAGTGTAAGCTCAAAATTTCAGAACACTTGAGAAATGTTATGTAATAATGACACAATATCCAATTTGAGGCACTCAGAGTTGGATGCCAGCCTTATTTCAGTCTGGAAGAGATGCTTAAGGAGGAGTCTTGCCCAGTCATTTGGAAATGGTTTGAACTTTTTGGACCTGAGGAAGTAAACATGTTCCTTGGGACTGTGAGCTCAGCTACCTGAGAAATGTTATGTAATAATGACACAATATCCAATTTGAGGCACTAAGAGTTGGATGCCAGCCTTATTTCAGTCTGGAAGAGATGCTTAAGGAGGAGTCTTGCCCAGTCATTTGGAAATGGTTTGAACTTTTTGGACCTGAGGAAGTAAACATGTTCCTTGGGACTGTGAGCTCAGCTACCTGAGAAATGTTATGTAATAATGACACAATATCCAATTTGAGGCACTCAGAGTTGGATGCCAGCCTTATTTCAGTCTGGAAGAGATGCTTAAGGAGGAGTCTTGCCCAGTCATTTGGAAATGGTTTGAACTTTTTGGACCTGAGGAAGTAAACATGTTCCTTGGGACTGTGGGCTCAGCTACCTGAGATCTGTGCTTTTCCTGGCTTGTTAAAGTGGCCCAGGGTTGTTGTTTTACCAATTAGCATAGAAATTTAATAAAGTATTCCAAATAATGCATTCTACAGAAGTCAATGACACTATATTTTTAACAAATTACCATGTGAATCTGCTTTCTTATTGTGTAGTACCTCAGGGATCCAAAGAATTATTATTATTATTATTATTATTATTATTATTATTATTATTATTATTATTATTATTAATTAAACTTATATGCCGCCCTTATCCCAAGACTCAGGGCGGCTCACAACAACAATACAAGTATAAAAAACATAACATAAAATCAATTAAAATTACTAATTTACAGTATAAAAACTAAGTAATTTATTTCACTCACACAACACACAATCACAGTCAAAGGCCCAGGGGCAGAGTGCAGCTCACACGCCCCAAACCTTTCTGCATAAATGTGTCTTCAACAGTTTTCGGAAAGCTAGGAGGGAGGAAGCAGTACGGACCCCTGAGGGAAGCTGGTTCCAGAGGGCTGGGGCAGCAACGGAGAAGGCCCTAGCCCTAGGCCCCGCCAGATGACATTGTCTAACAGACGGGACCCGTAGGAGGCCAACCCTATGTGCCCTAACCGGTCGCTGGGATTCATGAGGCAGAAGACGGTCCCGCAAGTATCCTGGCCCATTGCATTCAGTTGTATGAGTAGGCAGGCAAAAGAATGTGGTTAAAATAACACATATAGTTTGGATTACAATTTCCATACTGCAGTTTCGTAACATGACCATATTGCTAGGATGGTTGGAATTCAAATCCAAAGCAAGTTACAGAAAACACAATGTGCCCTAGCTTTAGGAGGAAACCTTTTCAAAGGAGCAAAGTTCCAGAGACGAGACTTTGTTGTCTTCTATGTTAAGATTAAGAATTTAGAGGCAAGCATTCCCCTCCCCCCCGCAAGCTGGCAATTTTTTTGCTTGTCTTTAAGACCAACATGTTCCTGTCATAATGCAGTCAAACCAAGTTTCACACTGCATAAGTCTCTTTCTTAATACATTAATTTACAAATTTTCTGATAATTTCCAAGCTCACTGAATTTTTCAGAAATGGTCTTTATCATAAAACAGCCCACTTGCAAAACATTACAGAGAGCTGTGTTTGTCCATCAGGGGTGGGTGAGAGGAAACAACTAAATTCTTCAGCTATGTTCAAATCCAAATTCTGTACCACCAACTGCTATCAAGAAAGCAAGTCCACATCCATAAAGAGAGAACACCATGTTTTAAATAATTTGTCATTTACAAGGTCTGCTGGGATACTCTGATGCCATTAGTAACAATTCTCCTGTTAAGATCAAAACACATCATTTTCCACACAATTCAGGCAGGCAATAATATTCTACTTTTAAACAGCACAACTCAAACTTGAATTACAGAAAGCATTGTACAGATGCTCAAGATGTCCCATTTTGCACTAAAGGACGATTATACAGAAGACTTTCACCCCCTAGTGTTACATTCTCAGGATTACAATTTATGGGGGCAGAAAAAGAATCCCAGACCACTTAGTTACAGATCTGTTGTCTGAAGCTTGTTAGCTTCCTAATATTGGAATTACAGTTTCCAGCTAGGTGTTTGACCTGCTAATGAATTCTTAAAATTGGAACCTCAAAATATCTGAGAGCAACTGGCTAAGAAAGGCTGGCACAGGTATTTCGTTGTTATTTGAATATCTAAAATCTCCATTTTTTTCTGGGGAAAGTAGATCCAAATACAATCAGATCTTATTACGATAATCTTATTACTACAATATTCCTATTTCATACACACACACACACACTAATGATTCTGTTTTAAAATAATTTTATTAAAGTTTTTAATAAACCTAATAAAAGCTAATACAAACTAAACTAGAACAGAAACAAGTAAAAAAGAATAGAAAGGGGCAACAAAGACAATAATAAATAAGCAGCATCACATGGAGCATAAGCTAATATGATGTTTCACCCTTCTTAAAATTACATATAAAACAAACCCATGTTGGCTTTTGGTTAAGACTTTGCTTGCCTCTAGGTGTACACTGATTCGTTGCCTGATTATCTTTTCCAGAATCTTCCCAGGTAGTACTTCAACCTCCTCAAAAGGGCCTCAATGCCATTTTATAAAAACATAAGTGCCCCGATATATTGGAACAGAGAACCCTTAAATTCAGCATGTTGATGCTACAATATATGGCAGATTACGAATAACCAGCATAGCGTACTGGTTAAGGCCAAACTAGCTATTAGTTTGGAGTGTGGTTTGACAAGCTATTGCCTTTGCCTGTTGAAGTCTCATGGATTTCTCAGAAGTAAAACTTAGAATTCAAGAATTATTAAAACTAAGCAAGCTAATCCTTGCCATATGATTTTAAATTTGATTATTTCCAAAGAAAATAAGCTTTCTAAAAGTGCAGGGTTCTGTCTTATACCAAACAAACAGTTGGATTAGATGACTTCTGAGCTTCTTCCAATTCAATGATTCACATGACATGATGTGTGTGTGTTCCTGCCCAAACTCAATGCAAAGGAAATAATTGTATTCAAGGGAAGAGTCACACAATTCATTTACCAATCATAAGTGGTCAAAATTTGAGAATCTCTGCCTTACTATACTGGACCATATCCAGGAACTCTTGAATTGAAGCTCATTCTTAGCCTTTGAGCTAGCCACTATCTTAATTTAACCCAATCCATCCTACTTCACAAAGAGGAAGGAGTACAATGTACACTGCCTTTAGCTCCCTGTGGCCAGGCAGGCAATAAATGTAACAAATGTATAAAAGAGTTGCATATACTAAGGTTGCACAGACCTTCAGATTCAACAGGCATGTCTGCAACTCTTTAAAGCTTTGAATTGAAGATTGCACAGCTATTACTCAGATGGTATAATTTTTTTTCAACCATTAATCAGAAATATTTTCTTTTTATTAAAAAGCAACAATAGATTGCCACTTTTAAATGCTTCACTTCATATAGAAAAGATTATCTCCTACAATAGAAAAGCTAGCAGATAAGGAAGTAATATGCCATCCTTTTCTTTTTTGCTAGAAATATTATAGAGAAATGTGCATTACGTTCATTCATGCCAATAATCTACATTTCCCCTGAACTCAGAACTGCTTCAACAAAGAGTTTGACATCCAACAGCTTAATGAAATGTAACATACTACTGTATTATTCAGTGTTCCCATGTGTCAGATATAATCTCTTCCAAAATACTTCATTGCAAGTTCCTTTTATTCTTTCCCCCAACAATTGCTCTGTGTTCCATGGCCAATGAATACTCTTTGTCCTTAGTGGGATGAGAGTTTGTGGGAGGAGAATAGTATATATTTTAAAAGTTCTTTTCAAAAAGCATCCACTATAATAAACCAATTATAGTTAACACAAACCTCCAATACAAGCATTCATATCAATATTAAAATCTAGCACAGTACAATCAAATCATCAGCTAATACAAGGAAAAATTTATGAAATTAATAGGTCTGTATAAAAATCTATAAATAGAAAGCTTGCCGATACCACTAAGAATGATTTTAATGAGTAGACGGATTGAATAAAAGTTCTCTCTCAAGTAATATACAGTAACTGTAGACAAAGATTTTGATATCAACCTTAAATAAGTTGCAAACCATTATGTTTTGCTAAGCCACAATTTCTTGAACAATTCTCAGTTGATCTCACAATCTCAAACAATAGACTAAGCCATAATTCATGGTTTACAAATCATAGTAACTGATACAGCAGACTAAGCTAAAACCAAATTATCTTTTTTTTTTAGCTTGGTCCAATCTGTAATGCCAAGCTAAACTATATAGCAAAATTTTACAGAATGGTGATGAAGTTCAGAAGCAAGCCACTTGGAATCTGAGTAACTATTTATTTCCTTCTTTTATTACTTTTATAAATAACTCAAGGTGGTGAACATACCTAATACTCCTTCCTTGTCCTATTTTCCCCACAATAATAAACCTGAGAAGTGGGTTGGGCTGAGAGAGTGTAACTGGCCCAAAGTCCCCCCATCTGGCTTTCATGCCTAAGGGGGGGTTAGAACTCAAGACTCTCCTGGTTTCTAGTCTGGCTCTCTAAGAAAAAGAGAGAGCATATAAACAGAATATACAGGTATTCCTTGACTAATGGTCATAACTGAGCTCAAAATTTCTGTTGCTAAGCAAAACAGCTGTTGAGTTTTACCCATTTTACGACCTTTCCTGCCCCAATTGTTAAGTAAATCACTGCAGTTGTTCATTTTTTTAACATGGTTGTTAAGAAAATCTGGCTTCCCTATTGACTTTGCTTATCATAAAGTTGCAAAAGGTGATCGATCACATGGCCCTGGGACACTGCAACTATCATAAATACATGCCAGTTACCAAATGTACAAATTTTGATTAAGTGACCATGGGAATACTGCAACGGTTGTACGTTTGAAAAACGTCATAAGTAATCTTTTTAGTGCCATTATAACTTCATATGGTCACTAAATGAATGATTGTAAGTCAAGGGCTACCTGTATGAAGCTATGCATATTTTTAAAAAGTAAACATATAGCAAAGGCAAAACACACTCCTGTACTTGCCACTAGATCCTCATTCCTTCCTTGACATTCTCTGCTCTGCAAATGAAGAACTTAAGTTAAATATTCTGGCTTCACTTCAACAGTCTATTCTCCCAAGATATTCAACAATACAAATCAGAATAACTAGAAACAATAATTAAGTTTCCTCTAGAGTCAGATGTTTAAGATGCGATAGTAAAATAGTATAATGCAAAGCTTGCAAACATTTAAATAGCTCTTAAAGATAGAAAAAGCTTTAAACTGCCACCTTTTTTCCGGAAAAAAAAATTACACAGCTGAAAACATATTTTGGGGCAGATAAGGAATTGAAATAAAAAATCAATTTTATCATTCAGTTAAAAACTTTTGCTGTAACTGAGTATATTTAGTGTGAAAAAGTAGAGATGTTTGCTAACTTTTTTCAACAATCTCATTATTTTCAGGGTTTATGATTTGGCTAAAATATAATAAATATTGATGTATGTGGAATCACAATTACACAAGCTGGATAACTATGTAACTTTTTTGATTTTGGACTGTTAATAAACATAACTCTTCCAAATAAGATCACAAGAAACTGTACACTGATAATTTCCTTACTTTCCTTTCAGTAGTCAGCTCAGCCATACAATATTACATATATTAGTTTCTACATATTCGCACACTACATTAGTCATATTTAAGAGTACTCTAGTGAGTTTCTCTAAGCAAATATGACTGAGCATATTTATGCCTGAATATATCACACAAAATCTCAAAATTACACATGTAACAACAAGCTATTGTTTAAGAAGAGCAAGGAGAACATCGCAATTCTTCCAGCAAAAATAAATTAATAGGATTTTCCTCAATCGCAGCTCGTATAGTAAAGCCCGCAAGCCACTGATCCGCCCGGCTTGATTTAATGCCGGTCTCTCCTGCTTTTGCTTAACAGCGCTCATTCTCCATTGGCAAATTGCTCCTCCAGCCGTTCTTTTTCATTGGATGAGGAATGGCTTCAAGGCGGCGTTTTCGTGAGTGACAGCCGGCTGGAGCAATAATACGCTGCGCTAATCAAAACTCACCCTTCCGAAATAGGTCGTGCTGCAACTAATGAAGGGCGTCAAGTTGTCGGGCTTTCCGTAGAGAGGAGTTGGTAAACAAGCCCCGATAATCAGGGTTTGGCATCCCTGTGGAATCGCCCCTGGGCAGCGAGCAGTGTGGAGCACGCAGGTGAGATCCTCAGGAGCAGCTGTCGGCGCGCACTCCGTTAAAAAACAGCCCGTCCTCTTTCGTTTGCATCTACTTCCTGGGCCGGCTTCCTGAAGACCTTGACTCGGGACGTTTTGCATTTCGGCATCTTTCCTGAATCAATGCAAAGTTGCCGCCTCTAGGGCGCATGCAGTGCAATTCCGGTAGAAAAGGGTCTTCATTCAAGAAGACGGGGAGCTTTCGGTGTGAAAAATGGCTCTTCCTGCGAGCATCCTTAATGGGGCCTTCCTTAGGAAGTAGATAAGATTAAGGCGGCAGCCCTCGGAAGTGGCAGTAGTAGAAGTCGGACTGGAAGCAATTCTCACTGTTATTCTCACTGTTAGGAAGGAGAAACTTCCTAACAATGAGAACAACCAGTGGAACAGCTTGCCTTTGGGAGTTGTGGGTGTGGCATCACTGGAGGTTTTTAAGAAGAGACTGGACAGCCACTTGCCTAAAATGGTATAGGGCAGGGGTCTGCAACCTTGACAACTTTAAGACTTGTGGACTTCAGCTCCCAGAATTCCTATGCTGGCTGAGGAATTCTGGGAGCTGAAGTCCACAAGTCTTAAAGTTGTCAAGGTTGCAGAAGTGACAAGCCCGGGAAATCAGAAAGACTATGACCCTATGGAAACATTCCCATGTAGTTGGCCAGTTGAGCTATTGTAAAACATGAGTCCAGTGCTCTTTCAGAAGAAACCCATGTTTAAAACAGCCTGATTACTTAACAGCTGACAGGTACCAAGGTATGTACACCATGCAGCCTCACTCCCTTGCCTAGTTAAGAACATAACAGCTTATAGGTCCAAAAGAGGAAGCAGTGGCAGAGGGGAATACAAGTCTTTACCCACCAAATAAACAAAGCTTTGAAGTAACTCATCCACTTTTGTATTTTGCCTACTTTTCCAGCCTGGGAATCAACTGTCTGGAGCTTCTCAAAGCTTTAAGGAAGGTTTGAAGATGCCTGAACAGGTCTAGCCAAACTCTGCTTCTTCTACAGTTCCATTCATGATTAAGGAGAATCATTGGTTAAAGAGAATCATTGGTAGATATTTTCCTGCCAGTTGGTGACATTTATTGAGGGGAGAGGAAAACAAAATCAGGGAATCCACCATTTCCTTAATATGCCCTGCACACAATAAACAAGGGCATCATCATTAGGTGGGACACTTCCTTTAGCACACGGGTGTCAAACTTACCACGTTACATGATGTGTCACGACGTATCGCGATTCTTTTTGCATTGCCGGCAATGGTGTGGGCGTGGCTTCGGTATGATGAAACCGGCCCGTGGGCCGGCAGTTTAACACCTCTGCTTTAGCAGGATACAGATTGACAGTGGAAACAGCAGGTTTTATGCTGGTATTGTTTTCTGATGGCTGAAGGATTGGTGAATGGCTCTTTAACAGAATCATGAGAAGGAGCTTTTTCAGGCTATAGGTCAGTGTAATAGAGTTCCTCAACCTTTCGGGATTAGTGGCAACATTTGGAATTTTGAAACGTGTTTTGATTTAGACTACTGGAATGAGCCTGAATTCACAAAATGGCTGCTATATGTGAAATAACCTAACAAATACCAATCAGAATGTTATCTGCTACCTTCTGTACCTACTTTTCTGAAGAATGCTTCTTACAGTTATGCTGTTTCTGAATAGGTGGGTGAATTTTCAAACAGCATTGGGAAACAACTTTTCTATAATCTAAGAAAGGTATGAAGTCATATTTGTGACTCAAGGCGTTTTGGATACTAATGATAATACCGAAATTTGCCACAGGTTAGTTTTTAATCAGATTTGTTTGTTAGAAAAGTACAAAATTATGTGTAACAAGGAATCTGGCAGGCACATTGACTGCAAGCCACACAGGTACTTGAATTGTATTCACTAAATGTGGCGTAAGCCTTGTTGAAAGTAATAATATTTACTTTCAAATACTCATATTTGGGTGTTGATATTAGGCTTTATCTTTCCACTTAAAATAAACATGAATTAAAGATTCGCAGTCTTAACATTTATTAGTTTTGCTTTTTAAAAAAAAATGTTTCAAGCTTGACATTGTTCTTGGCTCAGACAAGGCCACCTGTATATTGGAATTTAAAGCTAATGGAAAATACTTCTACAGAGAAAGGATGTGGTTTATCTTTGCAAGCAGAGAAGTTCTATTGTGTTTTTAAATAGATAAACTAGATCTGCTCAGATCTGCTCACTTTAAATGTTTTTTTTAAAATCATGTAATGTTTTATTCTTATCAGACCAGTATATTTTCAGTAGTAATTTGGCTTCTGGCAATACCCACTAATACTTTTTTTCTACTTGATTTAAACCAGGGATGAATATAACTCAAACTTTACTATTGTGTTACTTTTATTAGCATTCCAAGAGTTGCTAACAAGAACCAGGTGAAAAAGCAAAAATGTAGGTGGAACTAGGTATCTGCTGTATCTTATGAACAATTCTTCAATTCACACCTGGATCTAGGCTATATTTTCTTTTTTCCCCAATAAAAAAGTATTGTTTTTTATTTTTAATCTTTTTTTAAATGTACACCTCCCAGAGCCTTTTGGAACCAGTCAATGCCTAAGTAAAGTAATTGTTGATTGCATATTCAGCCAGATATTTAGACTGGATGTTGCATTTTTAACCTCCTTTTGAATTCTTCCTGAAGACCTGGGATAAGCAAATGTTGTTTGATGGTGTTAGAATTATATGGTTGGAAGGGACCTTGGAGATTGTCTAGTCCAGTTTCTTGCTCAAGGCAGGAGTCTTCATACCAGCTTGGACAAATAATTGTACAAACGTTTTTTTGAAACCTCCAGCAATGGAACACCCACAACTCTGGGAAGCAAACTGTTCCATTGCTTAATAGTTTTTGCTGCCAGGAAATTCCAGATTGGATCTCCCACTGACAAGCTTCCACCCATTGTTTCTTGTCCTACTCTCAAGTGCTATAGACAATAAGTCAGTGCTCTCTTCCCTGTGCAGCCTTTCAAGTATTGGAAGACTGCTATCATGCACAAGTCTTCTCTTCATGAAGCTAAACATACCTAGTTCCTTCATGGGTTTTAGCTTCAGATTTCTTATCATCTTTGTTGCTCTTCTCTGTAATCTTTATAGGACATCAGCATATGTTTTTGTGTTGTGACCAGAACTGGACACAGTATTCCAGATAAGGTCTCCCCAGTCTGGTCTAGAGTAGTACTGTACTTCTCTTCATATTGATACTAACCTCCATTCATGTAGCCCAGGACTGAGTTGGCTACTGACTCATCCTTAAGCAGTGGTCCACCAGGACACTTTGAATGCTCTCATAGGTACTACTGTTGAGCCTATCCTGTATCTGTATACCTGATTTTTTTTTCTATCTAAGTGCAGGACCTTTCTTTTTTTGCCACTGAACTGCATCTTGTTGGCTAGGGCCCCTGGTTCAAGTTTGTCAAGATCTTTCTGACCCTTGACTCTTATCTTCCAAAATGTTAGCAATTTCCCCTGACTTCGTGTCATCCCTTTAGATTTTTTATGAAAATGTGTTATTGTCATAGAATGTAAGCTATTACAAGCAAACATTTCCTTTTGCAATTAACTGATAATGATTCTATCAATGCTAATAGTATTTAAGCAGTGCTAGTGGTATTTCTTGCAGATATTCCAATGCACCATTATTGCTACTTTATCATATTGTTATTTGTAGGTAGTCTGTGGAATCTTCTTGCAACAGCTAACTAGGTGGTTCACTGTTTCTTCACCTTCTTTGCAGAGTTGGCATTTGCTGTCTTCTGTTTTTTCAATTCTGGCTCTATATGCATTTGTTTTTAAGGTTGGTCTTACTGTATGTAACTGAAATTAGCCCTCTGTCTCTTTCTTCAACTTTCCTGCTCTTAGCCATTGCCAGGTCTTTTTGGTATTTGCTTTGCCTGCTATTTTGTATGTACTGGCCAAGTAATACTTTGCCTGCCATATCTCTTTTCTAGACTTTATTTGGTCTTTCTTGTAGGCCAGTTTAGTCTCTTTCCCACTGTCCCTCAGATATTCTTACAATGCCCTTTTTTTTCTTTTTCAACTGTCTGTGTACTTGCAACTTTCCATGTCCAACTATTTTCCTTGGTAAGTAAGAGTCTGACATCATTGCTGTGAGGCTGAGGGGCATGATTCATTATAATTATTTTCCTGATCTTCCTAGTCAGAGCTTTTAGTTCTGCTTGAGTCCAGGCCACTGTTCCAGCTGTGTACATAATGACTGGAATTACCCAAGTATTATTATTTATTTATTATTATTATTATTATTAAATTTCTATACCGCCCCTCTCCCGAAGGACTCGGGGCGGTGCACAGCCTTAAAATTTAAAAAACATATAAATATACAGAATTAAAATAATTAAAAATGAATTAAACAAATTAGGCCATATGTACAGATCATAAAATTACACAATCCCCCTAAAACATTTTAACCCGGCTGGAGCCGGAGCTTCTATGCCAGGCCGGCCTGTTGAAAAAGGAAAGTTTTCAGTTCCCGACGGAAGGTGCGTAAGTCTGTCATCGTACGGAGTTCGGGGGGGAGCTCGTTCCATAGCGTGGGAGCTCCCACAGAGAAGGCTCTCCCCCTGGGGGTCGCCAGTCGACATTGTCTGGCCGACGGCACCCTGAGGAGGCCCCCTCTGTGGGAGCGTACCGGACGGCGGGAGGTATTTGCTAGCAGTAAGCGGTCCTGTAAGTATCCGGGTTCAATTGCCTTGAAGATATTTCCTTTACTGAGTTTGGACTTTAAGATTTTCTTCACTCTCATGATGTATTCACTTCTAACCTTCTTGACTTAAATATGCTTGATATTGTCAGCTTAAAGAATACCCAGATATTTGTAGTGATAATCTTCATCCAGACTCTTGATGTTATTTCCATAGGGCATCTTTATTCCTTCAGTATTCACTATTTTTCCTTTGTTGATGCACATTTGTCCTGTTCAAACTCCATTGTAATATCTTGGCAGTACTTATAGACAGTGAAGAGCAGCAAAAAATATATTTTCCCACTAGTTTTGTATAGCTGCATATATACTAATTCTTTCCTGCTTTGTTCTTCACAATTGAGGGTTGTTTTTATATTAATAGCAGTAGCAATAGCACTTAGACGTATATACCACTTCATATTTCTTTACAGCCCTCTCTAAGGGGTTTACAGAGTCAGCATATTCCCCCCAACAATCTGGGTCCTCATTTTACCGACCTCAGAAGGTTGAAAGACTGAGTCAACCTTGAGCCGTTCAGAATTGAATACCTGGAGTGAGCAACAAGTTAGCCTGTAGTACTGCATTCTAGCCACTGTACCACCACGGCTCAGTTAATATGTTAATATGTATCATTCATCTTAACCATGGTCTATAACTTTCACATAAAGTAACTCAGAAGGGGAAAGGGAAAATGCACCATGAAAAGAATGTCATAAAAGAATGCAATTTTACATGAACTGTGCATGCAGTATACTCATTTGTATTTAGAGGTAACTAGAAAACTCATGAACCATTGGATCGTCGTTTCAGAGACATTTCTGCACCTAAACAGAGAAACCAAATGATCATGCAGAAAAGCAGTGGGAGCAGTAGCAGCTTTTGATTTCCTGCCGTCTTTCCCATTGATTATCTTTGTGGGAAGCTGGCAGGGAGCATTAAGGTTTACAAATTTAAAATGATTGTATTAAGTTGAATGGCATTTAACTTGAATTTTTTTCTTTGTTTACATGTACAAATGTATATCTAATAATAAAAAATTTTACAAAAAAAATGGTCACTGTGGCTAAGTGCAACAGGGCTAAAGTGGCCGTAACTTTGCCAAATTTCAATCCCAAGGGAGTAATGGATCCTGGACTTTGGATGCATTCTTTAGGTTAGCCTATTTGAGGAATGTTGATTCAAAATTTGTTGCCCTACAATTTACCATTTTTGCCCAATTGAAGGTTACAAACAAACAGGTGAGTTTTTGTAGTACAGTTGAAAAAAGAAATACATTGCATCTTTCATTTTTGTGGGGAAGACTGTGACAAGACAACTAGATGATAAGGATCTGTTATTGGTAACGTAAAGCATTTAAACCTATTTCTCCCTTGGATACAATTGAATATAACAGTAGCCTTTCCGAATCTGATGCTCTTCAAATTTAGTGGCAATTAAATAAGTGGCTGGGATTACCCAAAATGTAACCTAAGTCATCTAGAAGGTACTGCTTTTGAGAGCCCTAGGAAAAAGTGTTAGCTTTTTAAACATTGAATTCCAATAAATTTTTTTAAAAAATTCACACACCATAGCATGTAAAGAAAAAAAATCAATTTTATAAATGAATGTGAAAGATTTTTTAATAGTTCTGGAATACTGGTTATTGCAGGAAAAAACACCAGTTTTAGAAGCTATCAGCTACCTTGTTAAAGGCTCTTTAATTTTGTAATTATTCTGGGCAGTCTATTTTGCTTTTATTCGTCTACATTACTTATTTCTACAGTGTCTGGGGTGTGATTAAGATTCTCCATGAAGAAGGAAGCATGATCGCCTTTATGAACAATTCTGACAGTGAAGAAGAACCCTGCAACGAAAGGACATCGTTGATGTCAGCTGAAAGCCCCCTTCTACCTTCTTATCATGATGGAGCACAACCATCTGAAGCTGTAGAAACACTTTCCCACAGGGTAGGAGTCTTTGGAAAAGAATCTGCTGCTTTGCTTAGAATTGGCAGGTATTTTTAGAAATCATTTAGTCACCTTAGGACTAGACTCTCTCTGAAAGTTATTGTTCAATCTTTAGGATGGAAAGAGTCTAAAATCATTAATATGTACCATATGAGATACTGGTATTCATTGTATTTAATGAATGAAAATTAGTTTTTAATTGCATTTAAATTAAATCAGGTTTTGTCACAGTGCAGTTTCAAGTTTCAAGTTTATTTGCACTTATATGCCGCCCCTCTCCGAAGACCCGGGGCGGCTCACAACAAGAACACATCAACAATTTTTAAAATTGCAGTACCTATTATAGTGTTCTTGACTGATGGCTATTCAACCTCTACCTAAATAACTCAAGCAAAGGGGAACTCACTATATCCCAAGGCAGTTCTAATGCTGAACCGTACTACTAGGAAACTTCTAAATTTAGTTAGAATCAGATTTGTCTTCCATGCACTAATAGAAAACAATTCTGTTCCTTTCTCTGAATAGCATCCAGTTATAGTATATAATGGTGATCCTGTTCTCTGTGTGAAATCATTTGCTGTGAATCCTTCTTTTGTATCTTTTAAAAGGCTAGAAAGGGCAGTTTCATATGTTCAAGTACATTAGGGTAGTTTTCCCACTGTTTCCCCATCACAGATGTATTGGACTATGTACGGTACTAACCAAGTAGGACTACTAATATCCTTGCTTGGGAGTATGGAGTTGACGTCCAAAGCACTGGGCTGGCTGTGTCAAAGTATTTGAACCTCGGCCACCTTCTCACACTAGGACAGCACATTAATTTTTAAAGGTCAGCCAGTGGCTGAGAAATCAAAGCGCCTCCCTTTTACCATAGCTTCACATGGCCAGACTGCACAAATGAAGATATGGTGTCACTGAGCATATCTGTATGCTTTTGATTGTGTTCTCTTTTTTCCCTTTCATTTAATTGTGTCTGATTCTTTGAAACTGCCTGGACTTTTCTTGTTAATTTTTCTTCAATTTTCTTCTCAAAGTTTCCAGAGGCTAAGGAACATGCCCAGCAACCATAATGCCTCAGTTGACACAATGTGACAGAAGAATGCACAAAGTAATCCAGTTCAATACTACCTTCTTTCCCCATCCTTTATCCCTATAATCAATTTCTGAATATACAATATGGGTCCTCACAATTACATGATTATCCTTACTAACTGCTAAAATATGCCAACTTCTCATAAATTTTAAAAACAAGAGTCTATAGTAATTATATAGAATCTATAGAGGTATAGTTACTACATAGAATCTCTAAAGTTTATAGCCAGTTGATCTGGTTAAGAGACCACGAGTTCCAGTCCTGCCTTAGGCACAAAGCCAGCATGGTGGCCTTGGGCCAGCCATTTTTCCTCAGCCAAGGAAGGAAAGAAGGTAATATTGAACTGGATTATTTTGTGCATTCTTCTGTCACATTGTGTCAACTGAGGCATTATGGTTGCTGGGCATGTTCCTTAGGCTCTGGAAATGGCAACTTCCTGGACTTTGGACTCTTTTATTACTCAAGTTTCCTACAATATTTTTGTCTTCCTCAGTTTTTAGATGTCTGAAATGGCCACTTTTGGCAAGAGGTTTTGAAGGCATTAAGCAGTTCAGGAAGAACTTGCTAGGAAGGTAGATCTGCACAACAGTTGCTAACGCTTTCTGTTTATTGTTATTGCAGAATAGACGTACTGGCAGCACTGGCAGTTCTAACAAAACAGAGGAAAATGGGCCTGACCCAGAAAGAGCAGCAAAAGGACATATTGTGCTGGATAATGAGGAGGAAGAGTTGACCTTAAAATATGGAGCAAAGCATGTGATCATGCTGTTTGTGCCTGTAACATTGTGCATGGTTGTAGTTGTTGCAACCATTAAATCAGTCCGTTTCTACACTGAGAAGAATGGGCAACTGTAAGTGATTCTTCACAGACTTTAAAACAATGAATGCATTGTACCCAAAGTGCTTTTTCAAGAGGCAACTGGACTTTCTTTGTTTTTCTTTGAAGACGTTTTGCTTCTTATCCATGAAGCTTCTTCAGCTCTGAGAAAAAGAAGCTTCTTGGATGAGAAGTGAAACGTCGCCAAAGAAAAACGTCTTGAAAAAGCACTTTTGAGACAGCTGTGAGAATCTCCACAGACAATGAATGCATTATTTACATTAAGATTATTTCCTATTATTTAGTTTCTTCCAGGGATTGCAAACTCCCATAATTCCTAAGTGGAAATAGTAAATTTGTGATCAAGAATGAAGAGATCCAGGAGTCAAGTTTTAAAAGGCTCTTAAATTTTTTTAATGCATTCCGTATTGTTGTAAGTCCACATGAAATCATATATATATATATATATATATATCAGAAATCCCTTATTTCTTTGTCAACAATTTTAAACAACATATATATATTTGTGCTTGCAAGATGGCTCTGGGTTGAGCTGAAACAAGCAAAAGGAAAGAATGATTCCTTCCTCCCATATTTGGGTTTACAGGGTGCAATCTAAAAAATAAACACTTGACACATATCCTTACTCCCTGACTACTGACAAAGCGGGAGAGAACTTGTGGCTCAATAGGTTAAAGCATCTGCTTAGCATGCAGACTGCCCAGGTTCGAATCCCGGAAGGGTGAGTTCTGACTGAAGAGAGTTAAGAAACTCGAAATGGCTATATCAGAAATCCCTTATTTCTTTGTCAACAATTTTAAACAACATATATATATTTGTGCTTGCAAGATGGCTCTGGGTTGAGCTGAAACAAGCAAAAGGAAAGAATGATTCCTTCCTCCCATATTTGGGTTTACAGGGTGCAATCTAAAAAATAAACACTTGACACATATCCTTACTCCCTGACTACTGACAAAGCGGGAGAGAACTTGTGGCTCAATAGGTTAAAGCATCTGCTTAGCATGCAGACTGCCCAGGTTCGAATCCCGGAAGGGTGAGTTCTGACTGAAGAGAGTTAAGAAACTCGAAATGGCTATATCAGAAATCCCTTATTTCTTTGTCAACAATTTTAAACAACATATATATATTTGTGCTTGCAAGATGGCTCTGGGTTGAGCTGAAACAAGCAAAAGGAAAGAATGATTCCTTCCTCCCATATTTGGGTTTACAGGGTGCAATCTAAAAAATAAACACTTGACACATATCCTTACTCCCTGACTACTGTCAAAGCGGGAGAGAACTTGTGGCTCAATAGGTTAAAGCATCTGCTTAGCATGCAGACTGCCCAGGTTCGAATCCCGGAAGGGTGAGTTCTGACTGAAGAGAGTTAAGAAACTCGAAATGGCTATATCAGAAATCCCTTATTTCTTTGTCAACAATTTTAAACATATATATATATATATATATATATATATATATATATATATACAAACAGCACTGGATTTCACAAGTTGGAAATTCCTGTACTTCAATGATATTTCCACAATCTTTTGGGCATAACAAGTTGCTCAATTTTTTCCAACCTGGAATCATTCAGATGTTTTGGTGTTCTGGCCATACTGGATGGAAATTAATGAGTGGAAATCCAGCATACCTTGATTGGGGGATGATACTGTAACTAAAGATAATGGTAAATTCAAAAGCTACATTGCTTGTTTTATAAATGTCTTTTATTTCTATTGTCTCTGTATTTGAGCTAAAGCATTCTGTAATACATATATTTTGGAGGGATTGTGTTTTGTCTTGATAGTCAATGAGCTTCTTCTGTTAAGATATTTTGCCTTTTCTTTCAGGATTTATACCCCCTTCAGTGAAGATACCCCCTATGTGGGCCAGCGTCTCTTGAGCTCTGTGTTGAATACCATCATCATGATCAGTGTTATTCTAGTGATGACCATCTTTTTGGTTTTGCTGTACAAATACCGTTGCTATAAGGCAAGGCTTTGAATATGTTAGGGAAGGGTCTCAAATTATAAAAGCCTTTTATTTAATTCTATCCGATACTTTCACTCCATGGTGATAGGCATTCTTTAGGCACGATCCTCAGTGATTCTTATGGTATGCATTTGCCACATTGTTTTAGACCAGTGTTTCTCAACCTTGACAATTTTAAGGCATGTGGACTTCAACTCCCAGAATTCCACAGCCAGCAATGCTGGCTGTGGAATTCTGGGAGTTGAAGTCCACATGCCTTAAAATTGTCAAGGTTGAGAAACACTGTTTTAGACAATCTGCATTTTTTGATGGGTTGGAAACATTCAGAAGTGATAAGGTCACATCTTTTTAAAAATGTTGACTGCAGAAAAATAATATCTTAAAGAATTTTGCAGGATTTAGAAGAACCTCAGTATTATTTTTCAATATTTTAAATTATTCAAACTGTTGGTAAACAAGTAAGATCTTTCTATAGGTTTATCTTGACACATTAAAAAATTTGTAAGGGGTTCCTCTCTTCTATATGTTCAATATGTTGTTTTAAGAGTGATTCTACAGGCAAAATAAGGCATTGTTCATTCCAAAATAGGTTGAAAAGTGTTGAGTCATGACATTGCATTCTTAAACAGATCTGCATTGCTGATAATGCATTCAATCAAAAAATGAATTCTTCTAGAGGGGAAGTTTTTAACACAATAAAAACATCTCCAGCCTGCTGCCAGAATAGGTTGAAATTATATTTCCCAACATTTATCATCAATACGTAGGGGGGCGCAGTGACCTAGCGATTAAGATGCTGGGCTTGTCAACTGGAAGGTTGGCAGTTCAAGACACAAGTACTGCATGATGGGGTGAGCTCCTGTTCTTGCCCCAGCACCTGCCAACCTAGCAGTTTGAAAGTATGCAAATGCAAGTAGATAAATAGGTACACTTTATTGGGAAGGTAACAGCGTTTCAAGAAACTTGACATGTAGTCAAGCTGGTCACATGATCACGGAAGCATCTTAGGACAACACTGGCTCCCTCAACTAGGAAACAGAAATGAGCAATCTCCACCTAGAGTTGGAAATGACTGGACAGGGGAAACCTTTACCTTTGCCTGCATCAGCAATACAGCCAACTGATTGAGAGTTATGAGTATAGCAGACCAGCACATCTGGAGGGCACAGTGTTAGAGAAGGCTAGCCTAGTATTTAGGGAATACTTATAAACTACTACTGGTGATAAATTCAAAACTTAGTATCCTCATGTTTCTTGCAGGCTTTTGAATGGCTATATAGTCTATTTATATAATGAGATTTTAAAAGGGAAGTAGAAGGCTAATTAAATAAGAGCCTGATGTTGTGATCAGAGAATATTCGAAAAACAGAAGTTTTAGAGAGGGGCAGGAGTAGAGAAGGAAAATATACTGGACATTTGGGACAGGGGACTGTTTGACAAGTCTCAGGGAAACTTTAAAGATGATTAGGTGGCAAAATAAATGAAGGGTGGAATCAAGCTTTTTACTCTTGTCAGAGTTGCATAGAAGTACCTGATCTCTCGGAAATAATTTTTCTCTGAAAAACTTGCAACATTTTACAGTAAAAACTTTTTTTTCTAAGTTCCTATGAATTTTTTGACTTTCATTTAGAGTTGGAGGTCTTCTTCATTTTTCTTTGTCTTCCTAAGGCAGCCTTTCCCTCTCTTTCCAGGTATGTTATCATGTGCTAGGAAGGCTTCTATTAGCTATGAAGTGAAATCATAGCAAAATCAGGTCTATAGCAAAATCAGGTCAATGCAGTTATCTTTGGAATGTGCAAGAAAGACACCTAAATAGCATATTGTCATCTTTTGCAGTTCATTCACGGGTGGCTGATTCTCTCATCGCTGATGCTTTTGTTTCTCTTCACTTACATCTACCTTGGGTAAGTGAGAACTGTGAATTCTAAACCACTTAGAATTCTTTAAACAAGGATAGACACAGGTTAGTGTAGGGTTTGCTAAATGATTTGGGATTGCTAAATGATTTGCATTTAGTTTTGGATTTTTGAAGAATAACAGAAAAACTTACATGATCAGCGAAAAAAGATGAAACAACATGACACAAAAAGAGAATAGCATGAACAGGGAAGAAGAAAAAAGCAAATTCCTTAAAGAAGAATGTTCATTCTCCTGCATGGGTGGATTCCGAATCCACCTATGGGTTACGTCAGTCCTCCGCCCAATCAGAGACTAGGTCCGAAATTTAGCTCCGCCTCCGGCTTCCTTCCCCAGTTTTTACCTAGTCTGAAGCCCAAGAACAGCTCTTCGCACTAGTTCCGCGAAAAAGAGTATTTTTCTTTCAGTTAAGGACTGGTAGGAAAAGGTTTTTGTTTTGTACGTTAGAGTAGTTAATTTGAAGACGAAATTTAGAAAAGTATTGGATTTTACCTTGTTTCGGGGACCTTCGGTCGATCTTCTCCTCCACACGGTGGGAGCGCGACGGCGAGACCGCCCCGGGCCTAGGGCCTGGGAAAAACGGGAGAGGAAGGGGGAAACATCCCTGGACTCCCGCTGGTCGCCTCACTGCGCTCCGAGACCCCACAGGAGTACAGGCGTCGAAGGAAGAAGACTTTCCCAGACTCGACGCAGAACTCGACAAAAAACGCAAGTGGGGCAAGGGAAGTGCGGGGAGGAGCCCAGCCGGCTCGCCGGGAGGCGGACGTAGGCGGGGACCGTCGGTTACCGGAGGGGTAGTCCGAGGCCTGCATCCTTTAGGCACCGCGTGGCCGGGAGCACAGAGCTCCGACCAAAAATTTGGCGCGGCGGCCATTTTTAAAAGGGGGAGGTCTCGGCTACTGGCGCGAAGCGCCATCTTGGAAGTTGGGCGTGTCCTGAGCGTCCCAGGCTTCTGATTGGTGCCTCGTTTCTGGCGCGAAAGCTCCTTTGAAGAGAGGCGGGCCAACCTCCTTTGTTCTCCCTGCTGAGATTGTTTGTTGGCCCAGGGGAAAAGAAATTGCTGCCAGCAAGGCAGAGAGGCCTGGATTCCGGTCTGCCTAGAGCAGTGAGGACTGAGGCCGGCTACTTAAAGGGAGAGTGTCCCCTCAGAGGTGTGTGTGTGTGTCTCGGTGTTTTTTGGTTTCTAGCACGATTGGAACCGGAAGGATTCCCCAGCGGAATCAAGGCGGCCGGGACGGGCATAGGGACCAAACTCCCTGGCTAAGGACCCACGTGGCTGCAAATTACTTCGGCCAGGCACGTTAGGGAATATTCCCTGTAACGCTGCTGGTAACAGCTGTGCCCGCTAGATACCCAGAAAGGGTGCTACTTGGAGCATGGCGATGGCAGAGGGCACTTCGGCCCAAGGCTCAGCGCCCCCTCCGTCGTCACCTAAACGCAGAACGGAGGAAACGGGGGGGGCAAGAAGAAGGCCAAAACAAAACATCTGTCTGAGCCATCAAAGGCGGCTGAGCGCCAGGCCATAAGGAGACACCAAGCCTTGGAGAAGGAGTTTGCCAAGGCGCAGAGGCTGAGGGACAGCGGGATGGAGAGTGCGGCCCTGTCCCTTAGGGAGACACCAACCCCTTTCGAGCTTTCGGAAGCAGTTGAACAGGAATGGTCTCCCAGGGGGGAGACAGAAAGGGAGGTGTCCCCCATCTCGGTGCCATCGTCACCAGAGCATTCCGAGCCCACAACCAGCCAGGAGGAGGCTGGGCACAGAGGTAGGAAAAGAAAGAGGTCTGGTAAGTGGCCATCACAACTTCATTCCCTCCTAGAGGAGGCCCTAGAGCACCCCAGGGCATCTAGGAGTAATTCTCCTCCCAAGAGGGCTCACACATCACGGACACGGGTTCCCCGTGGGGGAAAGGTAATGTTCCAGGACTCTGATGTGTCTGAGAACTCTTCACAGGTGGCAGACGAGGAGCAGGAGGACTGGGACGATGAAGAAGCCCCGCTGTCAGAAAATGAGGACACAGAGCCACAGGCGGCTCCGGTGTCAGGTTTATTCGATCATAATCTGTTTTATTCCCTCATGATTAAGACATGCTCCGTACTTGATCTGCCAGCCAAGACCAAGGAGGCCAGGCCACCGTCCTCAGAGGAAGAGGACGCAAAGGATCCACTAATGCACTCACCGGTGTCAGAGGTAATACAGGTACCATGCACTAAGGTATTCAGATCAACAGTAAGGTCCCAGTGGTCTAATCTAGGCACCATTCCATCCCCAAATGGCGTGGAAAGGAAGATGTTTAATGTTTGCAACCCATTAGCAACACTAATAGAGGTGCCACAGTGGACGCTCCGCTAATTTCTCTCCTTCCTTCTTCAGCCATTCCAGGAGACCTGGCAGAGTCAATGAAGGCGGAGGATAGGAAGGTAGAGCTTTCCCTCCGCAGGGTTCACCATTCATCGGCCTGGGCCATCAGAGCCGCATCCACTAACTCAGTAGTCGCCAGGGCTGCGATCAGGTGGCTGCGGGAGATCCAGGCAAGTGTCCCACCAGACCAGGTACGTGTGAGACAAACACTGACCAAACTGCGGAGGGCAGCGGAATTCATGGCAGACTCCTCACTGTTCGCGTCTAGATACTCGGCCAGGTCCATCGCAGGGACAGTGGCAGCCAGGAGGCTGATATGGCTCAAGAACTGGAAGGCGGACCTTAAGTCCAAATGGCGGCTCGCCACAGCTAAGTATGCAGGATCAAAGCTTTTCGCAGCGATCCTGGATCCTTACCTGATAGAAGATAAAAACAAAAGAAAGGTGCTAGCTCACCCATCTAAAAGGACAGACAGGGGAACCCAGGAGTTCCGTAGACAGGCACCCCGTCAGAACGGGGCAGGAGAATGGAGGCAGCCCTTTCAGGGGGGACGGTCCTGGGAAGGGCCCAGAACTCCGCGCACCTTCTCATACAGGCAGGAGCGCGGCCAGGATCGTCCAGTCTCGGGTAGGGGCCAACCTTCCAAACGCCCCTTTAAAGGGGGGGAGGCTGACCCTACAGACGCTCCAAATGACGCCTGGGACAGTCCCATCGGGGGCCGTCTGGCGCTGTTCAGCGAAGCATGGCAGACGACCACGACGGATGCCTGGGTCAGGGAGACAGTGGCCCAGGGCCTAGCACTAGAATTCTACTCCACCCCACCAGATCACTTCATAAGATGCCCGTTACCCCGCAACAAGACCAAGGCGGGTCTCCTAGACCAGGCCATTGGGCACCTGGAGGAAATAAGAGCCATAGAGCCGGTTCCTCCAGGGCAGGAGGGACGGGGGTTCTACTCCATCCTCTTCCTTGTGCCAAAATCATCAGGGGATTGGAGAGCAATCCTCGATCTCAAGCGGTTAAATCGCTACGTAGTATACAGGAAGTTCAAGATGCAGTCCCTCAGGTCTATACTGGCCAGTATTCGAAAGGGGGATCTGCTGTCATCGATAGACCTCACAGAGGCCTATCTGCACATCCCAATAAGACCGAGATACAGAAGGTACCTAAGGTTCTGCCACAGGGGGCGACATTACCAGTACAGGGCACTCCCATTCGGGCTGTCCTCAGCGCCCAGAGTGTTCACGAAAGTTCTGGCGGCATTGGGAGCGCACCTGCGCATGAGACCGGTGCGGGTCCAATGCTATCTGGACGACATCTTGATACTTTCAGCGTCACACCAGGCAGCACTAAGGGACCTCCAGGTCACCATAGACACACTCCAGAGGCACGGCTTCTCAGTCAACCACAAGAAAAGCCAACTCACACCCTCAAGGAGGCTCCAGCATCTGGGAGCAATCATAGACTCAGAGCAGGGCATGGTGTATCTCTCCCAGGAGCGTCGGGAGAGTTTACAGAAGCTAACGCTTCTGGTAATGCAGAGGAGGGTGGTCACAGTAGTGCAACTTTCCCAGCTCCTGGGGAAGATGATATCATGCCTGGGAATTGTCCCGTGGGCCAGGCTCCACTCCAGAGGCCTGCAGTGGCTCCTGCTGCCCTTCCAAAGACAGGACCAGATTGCCTCGCTCAGGAGAATCAGGGTGCCTCCCCAGGTCATAGCATCACTGAGATGGTGGAGGTCAGGGGCCCTGAACAGGGGCACCCCACTCAGGGAACCCAACAGGATCACGGTCACAACCAATGCAAGCCTGTTCGGCTGGGGGGCCCACTCCGGGGACCAGATAGCCCAGGGAAGGTGGAGCCCAGGGGACCTAAAACACAGAATCAATTGGCTCGAACTGAGGGCCATCCACCTGGCCCTGCTTCAGTTCTAACCCCAGTTGGCAGGGAAACACGTGCTAGTCCTGACGAACAATGTAACAGCAAAGGCACACGTAAACAAGCAGGGCGGGACCAGGTCAGTGGCTCTCATGCAGGAGGCCAGGGCACTGGGCCTGTGGGCAGAGCAGCACCTGGCCTCACTAAAAGCAGAGCACATCTCAGGGGAGGCAAACCACCAGGCGGACTCCCTCAGCAGGGTCACGATAGACCACGCGGAGTGGAGACTGGCACCGGAACTGTTCGAGGCAATCTCGGACAGGTTCGGACGCCCTTGCCTGGACCTCTTCGCAACACCAGAAAACACTCAGACTCACCGCTTCTTTTTCAGGTTCCAGACCCGGGGAGCGGAGGGGACGGACGCGCTCAGATGCAAGTGGCCCCAGGGGCTACTGTACGCCTTCCCTCCTCCGCCCCTAATACAAGCAACAATCCGCAAACTCATTCTGGAGCAGGCGGAGGTGGTACTAATTGCTCCATACTGGCCGAGGCGTCCGTGGTTTGCGGACCTGGTAGACCTATCGCTTTCGCCAGTATGGAAACTCCCTCCGAGCCAGGTATCCCTGAGCCAGGGGAAACGTCTACACCCAGACCCGCAGTGGCTACAACTAGCCGCCTGGCACTTGAGCGGGAGGGACTGAGTAGGCAGGCCTTCTCACAGCATGTCATCTCGGTCATTCAAGACGCTCGCCGACCCTCCACCAACAAGATCTACGATGCCACCTGGAGGAATTTTTCTTCCTGGTGCAGCAGGCAGGGGTTAAACCCCCTGACCGCTACCATCCCTAACATCCTAGAGTATCTATGGGAGGGCATGGACAGGGGACTAGCGATCAACACCATTCGCAGGCAAATAGCGGCCTTACAGACGGTCCTAGTCTGCGAGGACCGGGGACCTCTGTCACAACATCCGGCCGTGAGCGCCTTCCTAAAGGGGGCAGCCACAAGACGGCCCCCTGTAGTTCACCGTTTTCCGTCCTGGGACCTACATAGGGTTCTACAGGCGTTAACCGAGGATCCTTTCGAACCGCTGGGGGCTTGTTCACTCCATTTCCTGACGCTGAAGGTGGCCTTTCTAGTGGCCATCACCTCAGCAAGAAGGGTATCGGAGTTGGGGGCTCTCTCGGTCCGACCGGATCTGATCACCTTCGCAGAGGGCAGGGTGACCCTACGCCTGGATCCATCCTTCTTACCTAAGGTCAACACATGGTTTCACAGGTCCCAGGACCTGGTATTTCCGGATTTCTGTCCAAATCCCACACACCGTCTGGAGAGACAATGGCATACACTGGACGTGCACAGGGCTCTGCGCCACTATGTCAGCAGGACAGCGACCTTCAGGAGGTCCGAGGCCCTATTTGTTTCATACCATCCTTCGTCTAAGGGTCTGAAGGTATCATCTTCGACCATTAGTAGATGGATCAGAACATGCATAGCCAAGGCCTATGAGGCATTGGAACAGCCAGTACCAGATAACATCACGGCTCACTCCACAAGGAGTGCATCCACATCGGCTGCCTGGCGCACCCAGGCATCACTAGAGGAAATTTGCAGAGCGGCCACATGGGCCTCTCCGTCCTCTTTCGTAAGAAATTACAAGATTGATCATTTTGCTGCAGCTGAGGCTTCGTTTGGCAGGAGGGCCCTGCAGCACATAGTCCAGGCCTAGTAAGAGATAGCCTAGACTCCCACCCAGGGGGACTTACGAGGGCTTGGGTACGTCCCATAGGTGGATTCGGAATCCACCCATGCAGGAGAAGAAGCGTTGACTTACTTGAACGCATTTTCTCTGCATGGGGGGATGGAGAATCCACACCCTCCTCTAACTAGTCTAGGCAGGAGTTCTCTTACAGGAGGCCGGGAAGGGAGCTACACGGTCCGATCTGATGGAGAGCTTCGCCTGGCAAAAACTGGGGAAGGAAGCCGGAGGCGGAGCTAAATTTCGGACCTAGTCTCTGATTGGGCGGAGGACTGACGTAACCCATAGGTGGATTCTCCATCCCCCCATGCAGAGAAAATGCGTTCAGGTAAGTCAACGCTTCTTCTTAAATAATGAGGATCTTTATGTAGTTAAAGAAGGGGAATAGTCTGCCTGTTGGAGCTTTGCTTTCATTCTCATATTTCTTATAGTCTGAGAAAGCAGTCCCTGCTTACTAGCTATGCCAGATCATTAGACGGCATTTGTATAATTGTGTGGAATCTAGGTTGGCTGCATTAGCAAAATCTCAGGTAGCAAAATCTCAGGTAGCATTCTGGTCACCGCACCTCAAGAAGGATATAATAGAACTGGAAAAGGTGCAAAAAAGGGCAACAAGAATGATCAAGGAAATGGAGCACCTCCCTTATGAAACCAGATTGCAACGCCTTGGTCTCTTCAGCCTTGAAAGACGGCGTTTAAGGGGTGACTTGATCGAAGTGTATAAAATCATGCATGGGATAGAAAAGGTGGATAGAGAAAAATTCTTTTCTCTATCACACAATACTAGGACAAGGGGGCACTCCCTAAAGCTTATAGCTAAGAAAGTGAGGACAAATAAAGGGAAATATTTCTTCACCCAGAGGATCGTTGGTTTATGGAATTCACTTCCAGAAGAGGTCGTGACAGCTGTCAGCCTTGATAGCTTCAAGGCAGGGTCAGACAGATTCATGGATGCCAAGTGTATCGGTGGTTATTAAAACGGATGTCCATGTGCCGCCTCTATGTTGGTTGAGGCAGGCAGGATTCCCTTGAGTACCATTTGTTGGGGGTCAAGGGAAAAGGAGGGTTTTGCCTTCTCTTTCTGCTCAAAATCCCCATGTACAATTGGTGGGCCACTGTGTGACACAGAATGCTGGACTCGATGGGCTTTGGCCTGATTCAGCATGGCTCTTCTTATGTTCTTATGTAGCATTTGAAGTACATTTATGATAGACAAGACTAGATGGCTCTTTCTTCTGTTTGTTACTTTTAAAAATAGGTTGAGTTAGGCAGTTGAGTTGGGCGATGTGTAATATCCCCTTCCTAATCTAGTTGGTCCATATGTATTTTGTATTCTGAATTAAAATACCAGTTTTCCCAGCCAATTCCAAGGGACCTGTAGAGGGGATGATGGCTTATTGGTTAAGTAGTAATAGAATATCTCTAACATGGTTTATTCTCTTCTCTTTGAAATCACATAATAATTTATTGGGGAAAAATATGCTGATCCCCCAAGAGCTGTGATTAGATTAGTATCTGCTTGGCTAGATGGACACATAATGTGACATGGGATCAGGTATTTGGATCCTAATTTGATCCCTTGAGCTCAGTTATACATCACATGATTTTGGTCATACACCTGCAACTTCCCTGTTCTTCCTCTCTCTGAAATAGTGCAGCATCACCTTATGCTGTTAATTTCACAGTTACTACATCTTGGCAGTGAACTACTTTTTGTTTTGTTTTGTTTTTTTATTTGACAGCGAAGTGCTCAAGACTTACAATGTGGCTATGGATTACCCTACCCTGTTCTTTGTCATCTGGAATTTTGGAGCTGTTGGGATGATTTGCATCCACTGGAAGGGGCCTTTGAAACTTCAGCAAGCCTATCTCATTATGATCAGCGCCTTGATGGCTCTAGTTTTCATTAAGTACCTGCCAGAGTGGTCAGCTTGGGTCATCTTGGGAGGCATCTCTGTTTATGGTATGTCTACAACAGAATTTGTATGGTGATCCTCCTCTGAAACTGAACATGTCCTTTGTGAGGAGATTAAACCAAGTTAATAACGTGTCCTAGAAATAATAAATAATGATAAATATTAAATCTTTGTATTTCACTCCAGAGAGATTATTTCAGTTGTGTCACTTGTATTCAGAAAGTTGCATTCAAATATTGCAATAAACCTTGATTTATTGTGGTTTTCTCCAGGCTGGGTTTGCATATTACTCTAATCTGATTGCAAGCAAGGGATCCAAACCTTCCACTCTGATAATAGCCATTAATACTTTCCAAACCTGACAAGCCATACATTGTCAAAAAATGGAAGCAGAAATATTCTAACTGTTCTGCGTAGCCCCATGCAGACACAAGGAGAGCAAATTGTGATAACTGATTTATTATAATCATTGTTCATTATGACATTGGAATGTGGCCCGAAGTCATATGCATTGAAACAACAATCACAGCAAAGCTTTAAAGAAATTTTTTTAATCCAATAATTGATCTAAAATACATATTAAGAGACTGGCCAATTTTTGAAGTACTGTATATACTCCTCAACTTATAAGAGTTAATTTAGTGACTGTTCAGTTACAACGGCACTGGAAAAGGTGACTTATGGCCATTTTTCACAGTTATAACCTTTGTAGCATCCCCATGATCAAAATTCAGATGCTTGGCAACTGGTTCATACTTATGACCATTATTGTATCCCAAGGTCATGAGGTCCGCTCTCACAACCTTTTGGCAAGCAAAATCAATGGGGAAGCCCGAGTCACTTAATAACCGGGTTACTAACTTATCAACTGCAGTGATTCACTTAACAACTGTGGCAAGAAAGGTCGTAAAATGGGGCAAAACTCACTTAGCAAATGTCTCACTTAACAACAGAAATGTTGAGCTCGATTGTGATCGTAAGCTGAGGACTACCTATATACATAAATGCTTCTCAAAACTACAAATCTAAGAATATGTTTCCAGTTAAATGTTTCTCCAATTCTTAGTTGCATTCCAATTGTCTCTTTTGCTCTTTCAATTATTATATTGGCTGCATTTCTTCACAATATTTTCATTGCAAAGGAGGGGTAATTAAGAGACTGAGAGGAATTTGCAGTGGGATGTAAGTGAAGCAAGAGATTGTTTGCTATCTCTTCAGTGATATCAAAATTTATTCATAAGTCCATTACCTTGCTTTGCCTAATTGTAAAGTTGGACTGCGTTTGTCCAGAAGCATTAGATTCTGTGTGCCATATAAAGTTTGGTGGTTTTATTTGTCTAGATTCCTTATATGGGAGTTTTATTCCGTGAATTTCTCTTTCCCTCGTTTGAGGTTCTGAAATTGTGTTTATCTTCTCTATTATTTCAAAAAGAAAGCTCTCCAAGATTCAGAATGTTTTCTTTGTGTATTGTATTCCATTTTACTGCTATTATTAGTAAAGCTATAAGTACCTTTAGAGAAAAGTTTGAAAGAACTCCCTGCCATGTAGCAGCAGGAAAATTAGATGTTCAGAATGCTACTTGGAATTAAATTGACATTTTTCTGTCCACAGACTTGGTAGCAGTTTTATGTCCAAAGGGACCCCTCCGAATGTTGGTGGAAACAGCACAAGAGAGAAATGAGCCAATATTTCCTGCACTTATTTATTCCTGTGAGTAGAATACAGGCTTCTTTTCTGTGATTTGCCTTTATAGGATTACCCCGGTTGTAGCAACTACCGGTAGTGATGCCTTATTAACTGAAAATATTATTTCGGAATGAAAAAGAAGGAAAATAGAAATTCTATCCTGTTCAGAGGTATTGTTGGATATTCCCAAATCGTGGAAATAGATATAAAATTCAACTTCCTGATTATCTCAGCGTTCTTTTATATATATATATGGGACTACGGCGGCTCCTGGTGGCCGGCTCGAAAGTGAGCAGGAAGCGAGTGTTAAGTAAAGCACCAGCCGGAAGATGACGAATGAGACTTCGTCGAAACGTCGCCAAGACACTTCAAATTCTACGTGGGAGAAAACCCGAAGAACCAAAGACCTATATATACCTCCCGCCTACCAGCCATTTGGAAACCTGCCCTTATTGATAAACGAATTCCTAACACAAAGATTGACACCAGAACCACACAGGATGCCACCTCCACACATCCACGCAAAAAGCAAACCCAAACCCACACCGATGATGAGGCACGACCACAGACCAGGAGCCAGACCAGAGCTGCATCATTGGCCACTTTGAACCCCTCCAGCACTACAAAGCCCCCACCCAACCAGAACACTCCCCCAGCCAATCAGAACACAGCCAACCCCCCAGCCAATCAGAGCACAGCCAAGCCCCTAACCAATCAGAACACACCTCCACTTGATCAGAACATAGCCAAGCTCCCAGCCAATCAGTTCAAACCCCCACTGGCAGTTAAAAGGAAAAAACAGCTTAGACCACACATTGCTCCTAGAAGCAGAAGCCAAAAGCACCAGCCTGAAGATGCCCGAAGAACCAAAGACCTACATATTGTCTGAAAATGCTTTCGTGGTCATGTGGGCAGAATGACTATATGCCAAGGCACACGGAACATTGTGTACTCATAGGCAAATGCAAGTATCTGTAGCATTGACACATTTTCTTAATATATCACAATTGAGAAATGTAGGGTGGGCTTCTGATTATACTGTACATTGTAACTTTGAACAATCCATCAGTCTTGTTTCATAGGTTCATATGTTGTTTGTTCTTTCCTTAAGCTGCTATGATGTGGACAATTGGAATGGCAAAGCCAGACAATGCACAAAGAAGGAGTTCTCAGGAGATAGGGAATCCAGGTAATTGATGCACTTGATATAACAAGGGTCATTCTGTTGTTGTTAAATAAAATTGAAAGGGAATCTGCAATGTATTATATTCACTGGATTTCTTGCTTAGTGCAAGCTAATTATAAAGGGAAGCTTCCATGGGAACTGCATTAGAAATCTCTGCATAGAAAGAGTTAGTTCAATTACTGACGGAAGAATGTTCTGAATTCTTTGACAATTTATGTACAGAAAAAAGATTTTGCCAAGCTTTATTTGAGAGTAGTGTATTTGATTGTAAGATTCAGATCCAGTGTGACTAGTCATATGAATTTGTGAACCTTGTAAACAACATTAGGAAAACTAAATTCTACACCCCAGCTCTACCACATCAGAGAACAAATCAGTTATCTTCTCCATGACAACTGGTTTAAATCAATATTATTGCACAGTCCTGTTACAACAGAGAGAACTTCTATTCTAACAAGGTTTTTTTCTTAAAATGTAATATATATGTAAATTGATTTTCTTGTTTTTTGCGTTTCTCTCATTGTTATGCCTCAAATTGACTGAAGAAGCAGAGATCCACGACAGTTCTTCATATGCTGGGCGTGAAGTTCCAGAAATGAGAAATGCAACTATTGATCAAACTGGCCAACAACTTGGTCAAATTGCCTGCAACTTTGAGGAAAGCCAGGAGGAGGAAGAAAGTAAGCTGTAGTCACTTAAATTAAAAACTCACTATTGTTAATCCTTTAAAACCTTGACAACTTTAAGACTTGTGGACTTCAACTCCCAGAATTCTTTGCTGGCTGAGGGATTCTGGGAGTTGAAGTCCACAAGTCTTAAAGTTGCCAAGGTTGAGGACCCCTGGTTTAAAATAGGAATAGCTATCTAAAAAGAAGTATTTAATTGATTTATACAGTGAAGAGTCATTTGCTGTTGTATAGGAGTTTTCTTCAGCTGCGCCTTTAAATGAAGATATCAGAGAAAAAGCTAGGATTTTGAGCATGAAAAAATATTGCCATCCTTTGTTTCGTTTTTGACATGTACCATCTGTGAAAAGTCCTAGGGAAGTCCTGGATTACAGCACACCTGCTTGAGATTAGTTCTGTTTATTCATTCATTTTGGCCCTGAATTTACCTTGTGGTTATAGTTACAAAATGCAGGAACCATTGGGTGCTTCTTTACCTTAAGGCAGAAATAAAATGTTGGCCATTTCATATGCTTTGGTGCTCTTAAGTGGGAGCCACAAAGAAATGCTACACTGTATGTAGGAAATAACTAAAACATTACCTTGTAACATGGGGTATGTAATCTTTTTGGGATGAGGACTCATTTAAATGTTAAGATCTGCTAGTGCAGGCATGTCAAACTGCTGGCCCACGTGCTGGTTGTGTCACGCCAAAACCACGCCCACCCCATTGTCGGCAATAAGGAAAAAGTCCCGATATGTTGCACGACGTCACATGACGTAAGTTTGACATGCCTGTGCTAGTGAATGCACTTGGCCACAACGGTAAGTATAGAAGTCACAAAACATCCATTTTTCAGGAGGCAAGCAAGTATTTCAGGCACCCTGTACCATTCCAGAGAGAGCCTTAGGACCAAAACAGATGAATGCAAATGTATTTATTTATTTTATTTAAATGATTTATATAGCCACCCATCTCATAGCAATGACTCTGGATAACATGCAAAATTAAAATAGTATAATGCACTATTTTAACAATATATTTCCTGCCTGAGCAGAGGGTTGGACTAGGTGACCTCCAAGGTCTCTTCCAACTACTACTATTACTACTACTACTACTTATTATTTATTTATTTATTACTTATAACTGTATAAACTCATGAGGTCTTGGTTACATAATAACTCTCAAATAAAATCACATTACCAACAGATATTGTTACCAATGGAAGAATATTTGTAGATCTGAGTTGAAGTGTGGTCCTTTTGGTGCTCTTTGAGCTTGGTTGTTTTCTTGCAGATTTTTCATTACCCAACTAGCTAACATCATCAGTGCTACAAGGGAGCCCGGTTTGCTCTTATGTTATAAGTGACTTGCCCTGTCAGTGTTGATGGAATGTTCTTGGTGATTCCTTGATTAGTTTACTGTGTGATTGTTTGTCTGAGTTGTTTCTTGATTAGGGAATTATTTACTACTTGATTGTTGGTCTAGTTACAGGGGTAGGCAACTTTGGATCTTTTATGACTCGTGGATTTCAACTCCCAGAATTCCTGAACCAGCCATGCTGACTCAGGAATTCTGGGAGTTGAACTCCACAATTCTTAAAGTTGCCAAGGTTGAGAACCCCTGATCTAGAGGCTCACCGTTTCCCCCACTCCTTTTTAGCACTGATGATGTTACCTGGCTCGATAATGAAATGTCTGCAAGAAAACACCAAGCTCAGAGAGCACCAAAAACCCCACAGATATTATCCAAGTTCCTAGACAAAAGCCTGGAGGAACAGTCAGGTCTTCCAAGCTTTATGAAAGACTGAAAATGTTGGGGTTATCTGATCTTTGGAGTGATGCTTTTCTACAAGGTGGGTGTGACACAGAGAAAGCATGTCTCCAGGGTCCAAGAAGATGGCATTGTTTGATGGAGGGAACACAGAGCATGCCCTTTCTTGATAGGTGGGCAGAAACTTGGTAGGTGGGCAGAAACAATGGGGGACAGGTGATCTCACAAAGAGTCTGATCTTATGCCATGTAGATCTTTACAAGAGGTAATCAGCACCTATAAAAATAAAAGAGGTCTTATTTTTAAAAGGCAGAAGATTTGGTGTACAAAGGTAAGTTTCTGAGCACCCTTTCATGTTCATAAATGTCATGTCTGCTTAAAATATAATTTAAAATGTATATTGAAAGACAGAGGCAGCTATCTGATAGAATTATGTTTACTTCTAACAGGAGGAGTCAAGCTGGGTCTAGGAGACTTTATCTTCTATAGCGTGCTTGTTGGCAAAGCAGCTGCCACTGCTAGTGGGGACTGGAATACAACATTGGCTTGTTTTGTAGCCATCCTCATAGTAAGTAAAATTAACACAGTAAGCCAATACCATTGTACTTTCAGTTTCTTTCCCTGCTGTGTTTCCTTTTGAGTGTAAACCTGAGGATAAGAATTATCTCACAATTGTTACCTGCTCTGGGATTATTTTTTTACATGGGAAAAAAGACAGATATGATTTAAATACCTATTCTTCTGCTTTGTCCTTTGACATACAATAAAACTAGGATAACAGCATGGATTATCAGCATTGGGTCATAGACATTTGAGCACCTGAGATTGAAGAGTGAGTCCCAATATGGTTGGGATCAGACTTAATTGGGAGGTTTACTCAAATGATAATGAGTGGGTTTTTGAATATCATCTTTAGGGTGATATGGCATTCTGTTTAGCTTTTAATATTAAGATCAGAAAGGTGATGATAACCTAAACATTATTTTCTTTTTTAACTTTTTTAACTATTTAAAACCTTAGCAACTCTAAGATATCTGGACCTCTACTCCCCAAATTTCTCAGCCAGCCATTGTTTAAATGCACATTTGACACAGGTTTAAATATTTATTTAAATATTTGGTACTCAACCAGATAGTAAAAATGCCCCAAATTAAAAACAAACTAAACAGAAGCAAGAATAGAAGAATGTAAAGTTTGGGAATGTATACTCATTTGTAATTTTAAGCAAACTTAGAAAAAATTCAGCATCCATATTCTATATTTCTATTAAATATTAAAGATTCTTAAGGACTTTTTCTTTTGTGTGAATTTTTCACCCAGTGCTGTTTCTTCCAGTTTTAAATACTGCTAAAAACTGAATACTGCTGAAGCAAAGATTTTCCACAGTTTTGCAGTTGTAAATCTGGCTGTGTTGCGCAGTTAACAAGTAAATATTGTATTGCAATATATATCTGAAAGAGGTAGACAATAAAATTACACAATAATTAATGATTATTGTGTAATTGTTTCAATTTCCTCAAGTATTCAACTAAAGTAGCCAAATAGGCACTGCTACCAGAAATTCCTCTTCCAAGATATTCAAAGGCAGCAAAGCAAGTGAAATGTTAACGTACAAATCCTATTGTTTAGTTAGTTAAACCAGTATCTGTATGCTGCCAGAACCTTGAATTAGGCCCAGACGTTGATCAGCCACCAGTGCGGCTCCTATAACATGAGGAGGAATTAAGCCCGTTTTGTTTTGTTAAACCCATTTCTATGGATCAGCAATCCAGCAGCTACAATTTGTACTACCGGTAGCTGTAGACTTTGGATCATCTTCATGGTAGTTAGCCATATAGGCCAACTTGCAGGAATCCAGCAGAGTAATAGCAAAGATACAAATCACTATCTTCAGATGAAATAATTTTTAATTCATTTCTTGTTGTATCTTTCTGGGCAACACTCAGAAAGTATCACAGGATATTAATATTTTTAATATTTATCTGTATGAAAAATGTTCCTGCTAGGTATATTCCTGCTGATCATGTTCCTTTTCTTTCTCTTAGGGTCTGTGCTTAACTCTTCTGTTGCTTGCAGTCTTTAAGAAAGCACTACCTGCTCTTCCCATCTCCATCACTTTTGGCCTGATCTTCTACTTCTCAACAGATTATCTTGTGCAACCTTTCATGGATACCCTTGCAGCTCATCAGTTATATATTTAAGAATAATGGTGATCCTGTTTAAGAGCTTCCATGGGCAGCAGGCCAATTTTCAGTGGATAAAACCTTGTGAATTTTACACTTAATTCCGTATCTTTTTTAAAGGATACACTAAAAAAAAAAAAACAACAGTTTTGCTAATTTCCCCTGGAACGTCACAGCTGATTCTTCAGACTATTAATGCTTCAGGTATTAGGATCGATGCAGCCTGAACCTACTTGCACATATTCAGAGCCGAGTTCACCCAGATCATTTGGAGCATAGAATTATTATTGATGACTTTCCTCTTCATATTCTTCATCAATATATTAACTTTTTACTTTGTGTAGAAGGTAGATTGATTGCATTACCTTAAAGTAAAATGAAGAATCCGTCTTGAGAGAGTATTGGTATTGAGAAGTTTAAAGCCCACTTTATATAATCACACAGTAATAATAATAATAATAATACAGGGTATTTTTTAACATTGAAAAAGCACTCTTGAGTGAAGTACAGGAACTGTCTGAAAGGAGAACAAGTATAGGGAGTTGTGGCCTGTTCAAATCTCTAGTATAACAGCTAACCATGGGCTATCATGGAACTTTTGACATTCCTGTTTTCTATGGTAAAATCAGCAAGAAGCAAATTGTAAACAGCAGAGCTGTTTTAATGATAGTTTGTTTGTTCCACTGGGAAACTTAGTGCTGATATAGATTAATTTATCTTTTAGGTACACTAAATGAAGGTATCTGAATCTCTGGCTAGGTTCCTATGTCATTCTTAGCCAGATTTCATGTAACTATGATTTACTGAATAATTGGCTGCATTCGTGTTATTAAGCCACAAATCATGATTAATATTTATGGGTTCAATATGCTTAGCAACCTTATGTTACAAGCCCTGATTTTATTTTCTGTAAAATAAAAACAAAATGAGAAGTAAAATGATGCAAAGTACTACCATGTAGGTTTTATAGTGATGGGACACAATCTTGCCAGTTTGCCTTCTGTTAAATGACTGCCTGTGTTCACCATTGCAGCAATTTGTGGGAGCACCTGTAAACTGTTCTCAAACTTCCAAATGTACTGCAGCTCACAAAGATTAATGTGGACCTTAAACTGGGTTCACATAATATACTAGCCAAAATTCAAATAAATTACATTATGAGTATAATGTGTGAAACCATGTCACACTCTCATTCTCATCTGCCCATTCTGTAATCACAGTTGTTTATTTGGCATTGCTCACGTATGAAAAATGACCCAAGGAAAGGAGAACTCACAGCATAGTTCTAATTACATTCATGAATGACCCCATAATAACCCCATAAATAACAGCAAGCAGGTTCTCTTTCCTTCCTAGACTGAGTAGCATTAATGTGACCAAGAAGCCATTCAATAAAGAGTTGAGACTTGATCAGTGGAGTAAGTTCGGACTGTTTTATTCCTTAATCATGAATCCGGTGGAGGCTTATCTTGTACTCCATCAAAGGATGAATTTGTATGCCTATTAAAACTAGATTTCTGGAAGTACAGACAGTTTGTCTTTCCCTGGTTCCTGATCTTCAGAAAGTCCTATGCTTAAAATAAGAGGCTTTTATGCATAAAGCATGATATGTAAAGGTCTAATTCACTGAATTTCTCTTCTCCAAAGTAGAACAAGACCACATGCAAAGTAGGGTAAAGTATATATTGTGGTACATACACTAGTAACATATTTTTAATTAAAATGATAATTTCCCTCCAGATCAATATTTTATTACCACCAGAAAAAAGGAAGAAATGAAAGGTTAACTTGTTATAGTTCTCAAAATTGAGTTCTTGCTGAAAATAGTATTGGCTACGAAAGTAATACTTTCATTTCCATTTTGACTCCTTTCATTTCTCCCACCAAATCTCTTTAATATTCTGTTGCATCAGAACTATTGTTCTGCTACACCTTTTTTGGCCAGCTTGACACAGGAAGTTTTATTCCATTCCATTTTGGTATGCAGTCTCATATAAAATAGAGCCAGAGGAGCTTCAGTGATATTGAAAGTTATAGAGATTTGATACATTAAAGTAGATTGCAGTTCACTTCCAGTGGTTTCTTATGTAGATAGATACGTTACATTGCTTTTATGATGTGAACTGTGAGGATCAGTACACTGTCTCTTAATTTATTATGTGCTTTTCTTTGCAATTCATGTTCCTTCATTTCTACCCTACAGACTCCTTTCTGACAAGTCAGTGCATTTAGATATCTCTTTGCATAAATAAAGTATTTATTTTAGGGGAAAACAAGCATTTTACCCATCTACATCAGATTATTTCTTACCTTAGTAATAACACATGGAGCTAATGCTGGGCAAACTGGAACCTTAAAAGGAGATTCTTGACCAGCTAGACTTGGGTTTCTTGCTTCAGGAAGATATAGATATTTTATTGTTTTAGATAAAATAACTGCATAATTGGTTAATCTAGTTCAACCGGGGAAAAATGCCAAGCAGTAGAGGTCAGAATTTCACTTTCCACTTTGGATCTTCTTAGTAAAAACAACTTAGCTTTGGCTTTCCAGTGAATTGTGTTTGGGAAGAGAAAGTCACTTCTCAAGAGAAGTGTTTTTAGGAATATTATACTTTTTTAATTTAAAAGTGAATTATTTTGGAATTGTTACAGCTCACAATAAAATTTAAAGGTCACATTGGGTTTATTATAAAAATTAGTCTAAATAAGAAATTGTTAATTCAAGATTCTTTCTAGGGGTATCTATCATTGGAGGATTTGCTTTTTAGTGCTTTATATTTGCCTTATTAGAAACCTGAGTTTTTCTTTTAATTGTTATTTTTTGCGGAAAAAAACTTGCTTGATTTAAGTGCGAAGGAATAATGAATTGACCCTGAATATATATTTCCTAATATTTTATAGGTAATACATTAGATTTGGGGCTAGTTCAAGATAGAAAAATCCAATAGTACACTCTACTTTTCTATGTCTTAATTTATATTTCACATATTCAGAAGAATTCCATTACCATTAGTGATACTGATTAGGGCTAACAAGAACTATACCCAAGCACATCTGAAGGGCACCAGTGGGTAAATGTGAAATGCGCTCCTTGAGCCATATCTGATTTGCTTTACACATGGCCTGATCTTCTACAGAGATTAGCATATATCACATTTAATTCTATAATCCTACAGCAGCTTAACCAGAATTATTTGGTACAGAAGAATGCATATCTAGCTAAATACTTCTGTCCAGGGCCATGGTGCAGAATTTAGAGCCTTAATATGTTGAAACAATTCCAGCAGCCTCAACCAGAAGGATATTCCTTTTATAGCAATATTTATACAAGGGCTGTTTGGCATCCCAAGTAACAAACCAATCAATTGAATATTGCACTTAAAATCCCTGCAAGTTCTTATTGCCAATGCAAGCAGAATTAAGGTGTGTCATCTTTTTGCTGAGAGAAAGGATTTTACAGTTGACCAGTATGTGGAAGTATTTGAGGACACAGGTATATTTAAGCATGTGTGTTTTTATTTTCTGCAAGTGCAGCTTACAAGGCATGGCTTGGCCCTAGGATCCTCAAACATTGCCCATCCATGATCTAGGTCTTTTCTTGTTGCTTCTTCATAAAGCTGCACCAGTTTAATATACATATTAGCTGCTTCTCAATAGACTTGGGACTTTGTTGGCCTAGAGAAAATGTGACCAAAAGTCCAGTATATATCAAATAGAATATGAACACATAGATGCTTGCATAATGCTCACTTCCTGATACATTCATTAAGCAATGCTTTTAAAAATGTTTTAACAGGATTTTCCCTACCATTTTAAAATCTTTATTCCAAAAATACATGTCTCATTTGTTTCCTTTAGAATGACTTTAATATAGGTCAGAATTTGAATGCATGATGGCCATAGTATGTGTGCAGGGACAGTTCAAATATACAGTATATGTACAGGAAATTATTCTTAAAATATTATTGAAAATGTAATAAATACAATAAAGAGATGGTATAACTATTAAGCACTACTGATTTGTATACTGATTTGTATACTGGTGGGAATAGCTAACAGGCATGAAAATTAAATTTATTTAAGGTGATTTAGATTGTACCAGTTGCGCCACTCTACCAGGAAGACAATGAAGCAAGAAAAAAAATAGTTTCCCTATTCAACTACAATTCACTTTATTTATTTGAGATACCCCTTTTTTAGTAACTAGATGCAGAACTGGCAAGTTTCATTTATATATCTATTTTGACATAGAAAAAAATTGATAACTTTTACATGATCATGAAAACTTTATTTTTTCATTAACTTGAAGAAATAAAGTAAAACTACCCAAACCATTCCACTTTTTCCAGGTGCCACCTTTTCCTCTGCATTGGATTTTATATGTTATTTCCAGTGCTTTTTTTCTAAAAAAAAAACCTCACACACGTCATACAACCCGCCTTGCCTACCCTACAAGGTTCCATCCCAAAAAGGTGCTGGAACTCCATTCTGGGTGTTCTATGAGAAAAAAAGCCTTGGTTATTTCCACAACCAAAGTTCAGAAAACTAAATAGTTTTGTTCGTATATTATGCCAATTTCAGCAATAGAAGCTAAATCAATTTCTGTACTTCCAAAACTGAATATTGTCTAAAAGAAAATTACACTAAATTAGCCACTCTCGGGCCATCTGTTCTCAGCATATGATAACATACAAAACGTTTCACGCAATAGATACCTCCACTTTGTGGCCGAGTGGCTAATTTCCTATTTTTGGGAAATGCCCTTTGTTAGAAAAACCAAAGACACGAAGTATTGTGAAACATTTTGCATTTTGTCTGTTGTTGAGGGCTAGAGAATAGCTAATTTAGTGCAGTTTTCTTTTAACAAATATGTATTTTTTATTTATTTAAAACTTATATGGCCTCCCATAGTGTAACCAACTATTTTTCTCCGCTCTTCAGAAAGTTCCATCTGCCACTAGAGAGCAGTGTGGCAACTGAGTAACTTCTCTTTTAAGAAGATTCAAACTGTCTTTGGAGTTTTGTAGTTGTATGAGGTCTCTAAAACCTTTACTTTTTTTAGTTAAGTTGCTATTGTCTTCACATTGGTAGCATAATAAAGCATAGGAGTGATGGAAGATAAGAGTTAAAACAGAATGATGGGGAATAGACCTATTAATGTTCTGTTCAGGAAGCATTCTTAAGACAGACTGCTGAAAAAACATTCCAGCCCTGAGCATATGCTAACAAATGAAGCAGAACAAACACACCATTGTAAGAGGAAAGCACAACAAATAATAGTTCCTCTCATTAAGTGAAAAATGCAAGTTTTCACCATTGATCAAGCACTGCCTAAACAAGAAGCCAACTGATCTAGATCATGTCTAGAGGACAAGGTGTCCTTTAGATGTGTTGGACTGTAACTCCATTATCCCCAGCCAGAGTGGAAGGGTTGTATTAAACCTATGAAAAATAATAATGTCCTTCCCATAAACAGAGTTGTTTTAATATAGTTTCAAGTTATGCTCCCCTCTTAAGCAGTGAAACATGTCAAGCCCAAGAGGAGGGTGTGAAAAGAGCACAATGTGCTCCTGCAGTAGAAGCCTGCAGTTCCTTTTATAGAGTGTCCATAGTATTTTGTTTATGACATTTCTGTCCCATGCTCAGAATCTAATGCACAAAGCCATGCTTTAGCCACTGACCTGAACTCCAAAATGATCTCACCGGCTAATTATGGGTTCAGTTTCAGTGAACAAAGATTTGCAGCAGAGTTCTTGCCTATGTTTAAAAAGATGACAAGCAGGATAAAGGTGGGTGGGTAGGTGGGTGACATACCATGACCGAAAACTGACACACTTACTGAAAATGGATTGTGATTTATCAGCTGATACTGGCAGAAGAAAGGACTTCAGGTTAAAATAAGAAAAGATATTCTGGTGCGGCGAAGGGCCAGATGTATGGCCCGGAGCTCCAGCCAATTGATGTGCCGGAGGTCTGAGCGAGACCAAAGGCCCTGTGCCCACTGTGAGCGAAGGTACGCTCCCCGGCAGAACAGGCTGGCATCGGTTGTTAGCACGAGCCGATCTGGCTCCTTGAAGGAGGACCCCTTGAGCATGGTGGATGAGAGCCACCACAAGAGAGAGCGCGATACTTGTAGTGGGAGTCTTACCCTTTGCTGGGAGGCGCTGAGGTTCTGTCTCTGGAAGGGGAGCAGAAACCATTGAAGTTTCCTGGAGTGGAGCCTGGACCAAGGGATGATCGCTATGGCCGAGATCATCTTCCCTAACAACTGGGAGAGACTGGCCAATGTTACAGTTCGACTCCTGTGTAATTTGAGGACTAACTCCCTTATGCTGTCCCGGCGTTCCTGTGATAAGTAGGCCCGGCACTCCACCGTGTCTATGATGGCCCCTAGGTGTAACAGCCTTGTTGTGGGAACCATATGGCCCTTGGGGAAGTTTACTGAGAACCCGTGATCCTGGAGCAGCTTCACCGCTAGTTCGAGGTAGCATTGGACTCTGACTGGCACCATCCTTAGGTGAGCTGCTAGAACCGCCAGGATCCCTGAGAGCTGAAGATAGGCCAAATGGGAGTGCCCTGAATTGGAAATGGCACCCCTTGTACGCGAACCTTAGAAACCGGTGGTGGGCGAGAGAGATGGGGATATGGAGGTATGCTTCCGTGAGGTCGATAGACGTCAGGAAGTCCCCTTTCCTTACACTTCTCAAGATGGAGCGGAGCGTTTGCATCTTGAATTTGCGGTATGCAAGATGATAATTCAAGCCCTTGAGATCTAAAATGGATCTCCATCCCCTTGATGCCTTGGGGACAACAAAGAAGATGGAATAAAACCCCCGACCTTTCTGGTCCGCTGGCACTGGTTTTATGGCCTGTATGTTTAGTACATGTTGAACGGCTTCGTTCATTAGTCTTTTCTTTGTTCAATTCTGTGGGCAGGGGCAAGAGAGAAATCGATTTGAGGGGTTGGAGATGAACTCCAGGGACAGACCATGACGTACGGTGTTTAGTACCCATGCGTCTGTGGTGATGGCCTCCCATTGGTGGGCAAAGAGAGAGAGTCTGCCCCCTATGGGAGGAACCACTGGAGAGTCACCTGGAGCGGCGGAATGGTCAGCTGTTCCTGCGAAAGGGCCACTTGCCCTAAGATTGCTGTCTAGGTCTGGCCGCCTGTCTGTCAGGCTGCCTATCCTGTCTGTCCTGCCTGGCTGGGAAGGGACGGATGGGTTGAGTGTAGTTGTACCTAGTCCCTGCACAAAAAGACTGTCTTTGTGGGTAAAAATTGGACCGTCTGTCCAATCTCTTAAGAAGATGATTAAGGACCTTGTGTTTGTCCTTATTCTCGGTGAGATAAGGATTCAACACGTCCCCGAAAAGCTTGCCTTCCTGATAAGGTGCCATTGATAGACACCATTTAGACTTGGCATCAGCATGCCAGTGCTTCAACCAAAGCATGCGGCAACCAGTGATGCTGGAAGCCATAGCTCTGGAGGAAAATCTGGCGGCCTGGAGAGTGGCATCTGACGCATACTCGGTGGCCGCCACCATCTTGCTAAGGTCCTGGTGAGTGTGGATATCCTCCGCTGGGATACGGGCCTGGAGCTGCCTTAGCCAGCAGAGGGCCGATCTGTTAAAGAAAGATGCGGAGGTGGCCACTCCAATAGCCCATGCAGCCGCTTGATGCGTCCTGCGGTAGATGAGTTCACATTTATGGTCCTCAGCTTTGAGAGCCTCAGAAACATTGCCTGGAATGACAGTGGGTGATATTAGGTGCCCTAAGGGCTCATCCACTGCCTAAGAGCCAAACTTGCACAACTGTCCTGGGCAAGATCAAGTCAAGACTGGGATCTCTATGGTCCAGGACAGGCGTGGCAACTTTGGCTGACTTGATCTGATTGGGCAGGAACACAGTCTAAACCCGTTGATGGATTATCCATCTCCAGTGCTGGAGAATTGGAATAGAAGACCTCCAAGGCCCCTTTGTTATTCTGGTATTGTGTTATTTACCAAGTTATTTTTATAATGCATGTATATGTGGTCTTTTTGCTGAGTCAGCTGAGAATTTCAAAACAAGATTCACAAGGGGAAAAATCACACATGTATTCTGTGTTACCGCATTCAAGCATGTACTTGGAAAACACCCACCTCCCAGAGAAGGTAAGTACTTGTACATAATCTTAAGAAAATCAGCCTCATACAAAAGATACTTGTCTTCTCAATTGCTTTCTCTCTCTCCAGTATGCATATAATTCTGGTTACCAAAGTTATTTGGGGTCATCTGTTGTATCTTTTCCACAGAGTGGGGGAGGCAGCTGCAAGTGAAGTAACCCTCAGCATCACATCACTTATCTCCTACTACATACCAGTCTTTGCTGATAACAACAATTAAAGCTAGCACAAATGAGAGGCAGGGTGCTGGCCTCTCCAGGAGTATCAATGCCCTGCACTATTTCTGGAATTAGTAAAGAGAGATATAAATAACCAGAGGCTCTGAAGACATGGCAACTGGGGACATTTGTATTCCAGCCTGGGAGGCAGTTGTGCTGGCATTTCCTTGAGCTTACAAGTTTTAGAACAAGAAACAAAATGGATGCTCACATGAACTATTCAAGATAAGGAGAAATCAGCCCGAAAGTAAGTGAGGTCATAAGCAGTGCATTGAGCTTCTATGTATGACAATAGGGGAGCCAACACCAGGAGACAAAACATGACTGATTTCGTCCTTATCGTCCTTTTCAAATCCTCTATTGGGAACTAAACTCAGACCATCACACTTTAGATGATTATATACTGTATATTAGCTTTTCTAGATATCCCTTCCTGCATTTGCTAAGCAACAGGATATGAAAAACTCCAAAAACAAATAGACTATATAGCCTTGTACTGTACATAGTCTTGCCCAAAATGCTGGGAATAAAAGGCACAGCTTGGAAAGAATATGCAATGTGCAGTGCATCCCCACACTGAGGAATCACAATTTGTATAGCAGTCCCCCATAGTTAACCATTTCCTACCATATGTGCTCAGTGCACCCTTGCTAGGGGCTTATCAATAGTAACATTAACCTCATGGAAGTTCTTCCACAAGCTTGATATTCCTGAATAAGCAAATTAAAAAAAACCTGTTGCTGGGTAAGTTTCTGGTCTCCCCAGCAGCCAAAACAAAAATTACCATCCAAGACCCAGAGCACAGCAGCTACATGGAAAGTGATGGTTCAGCAACAGGCCATTTGGAATCCTAAAAGTCAAAGATTCCACCTCCATGCACTTTAAAATGTTCACATAGGTTTTCTTCCATTTCACCATTGAAAACACCACTTTCCTGCCGATATGTTTGGTCCAGCTTTTACCTGCATCAGTCATAGGCTAGTCACAAAATGGATGGTCTACTATGACAATACAGCCTCCTCAAATGTAAGTGGGATACAAGAAAGTATACAAATGCACCCACAGATAAGCAACACTAAAAAGCAGAAAAAAGTAATTAATTTTTTCCATTATGAGATATTTTTCTGCCTGGGGCGAAGAAGGATTAGATGCTACCCTACCCAACTCCACTCAACACAGGTTTTTAAATTGGTAGGGGAAGGCACTTCCATATTTACCCAACTTAGTTATAAACCCAAACTAAATAAAATTAGTACAAATACTGTTTCTTTGTCCTGCCCTAGAATTATCTCCAAATCTGTATTCTTATGCTGTCTGTCTTCAGCTGTTGAGTTGATTTATTTCTGAGTTACTTGTGTCATATCTAAAAGGACAAAAACATTTTGCAAAAGTTGCTTCTGAGGCCAAACTCCTGCTTCAGCCCATCTTGTGGCTTTAGGGCAGTGGTTCTCAACCTTTCTGAGGTTGAGACCCCATTTGCCCCGCCCATCCGCCCCGCGACCCCGACCTGGGCGCGCGCGCGTGCACGTGCGCGCGCGCGTCGAAAAAAAAATCCCCCCCAAAAATGGTGGCCGCGACGGGCGGATCTGTGCATGCGCGGATTGGCCCGTCGCATGCGCCACACATGCGCGCATCCGCCCATCGCGGGCCGCCATTTTATTTTTTTTAATTTTTTTAAAAAATTTTTTTTTAAAAAAATAAAAAAAAATGGCGGCCGCGACGGGTGGATCCGCGCATGCACGGACCGGCCCGTCACACGTGCCGTGCATGCGCAGACCCGCCCGTCGCGGTCCGCCATTTTGTTTTTTTTAATTTTTTTTAATTTTTTTTATTTTTTTTTTATTTTTTTTTATTTTTTTTCCCGGCGCGACAGGCGGATCTGCGCGTGCGTGGCGCACTCGCGTCAAAAAAATAAAAAAATAAAAATTTTTTAAAAAAATTAAAAAAAAATAAAAAAAATAAAAATTAAAAAAAAACAAAATGGCGGCCGGCGGTGTCCGGCGACCCCCGCGAAATGGTCTCACGACCCCAAATGGGGTCGCGACCCCAAGGTTGAGAACCGCTGCTTTAGGGCTTCAGCAGATACTGCATTTAATTCACATGTCATTAAAGATGACAGATAACTTGAGATCTTCATAGGTCTCCTCACAGCTAGTACTAAGCCCATCACTGCCGATTCTAACTTACAGTTTGAATTGAGTTGGATTGTATTGACTCATCACTGATCTTTGCAATGGTTACCTGTATTATACAGTAGCCCAGTACAAGAGAGCTGAGTGAAACTAACAAACACTTCTGCTTCCCTCTTTTCTTTACTGGGAGGAGCAAAAATGCAAAGCACCAGTGTACTAATTGTTGTTTTTCCTTGTTTTGTGGCGGGGGAGGTGTGGTTACAAAATAACTGCCATACTATTTTGCTAGCCATTGTAATTTATCACAGGAATATAACCCCCCCCCAAAAGAATGGCTGTGCTATGCAAATAGTTTTGCAATCCCTCCTTTATAGAAGTTGCATGGGGAGTGGGAGGTGTTTGTTGCAACCAGCTTAGAAATCCATACATATTTGAGGAACATGGGGTGGGGGCTTGCAATTTATTATTACTTTTTTACTTTTAGGGAAAGAGTGAGAAACTTATTCCCTTGACAGGACTGGCAGAAGTTTGAGGCAAGCTATTGGCTGAACTACATTTTTTGCACTCTCCTTTGATCAGCTGGAGGGAGAACACTGACTGGTTTGTGGTGTTCCCTGTCAAATCTCTATTCCAAAGTCAACAGGAGTAAAGAGAACAACATGGGCAGTTTCAAAACAGTTTAGAGGAACTGGGGGAAACCAATGATACCATATGGAAAAGCCATGAATCTTATTTCAATACTAGTGATGAGATGACATCTTCCACTGTGCTAGAGGGCAGCAGAATAATTTATGGTAAATAAGGTAGTTTATCTGATACACATTACTTAGTCTTTCAACACTTTGCTGCTGTGTGCTCACTGATTTGCCTGGCACCTGCTTTCAAACCCCTCAAAATGTTGCAATGCAGTAATGACAGTTTTAATAGACATTACATGAGCAGAGGGAAGCAGGTACACAGCTTGTTCAAGTGATTAGGTGCAGTTGACTCTTCAGTCACTGGATTTTCCCAATGAATTGAAATGAACAAAGGAATCTGGGTTGGTTGAGTCAAGTTGGCAGCAAGCAAATATTGTTGCTTGTTGCTGACTTGACTCATCCTGCAATAGAAGGGCCAGTGTTTTTGGAGAGGGGAAAAGAGAAAGAGGATTGTCACCACAATTTCTCCTTTCTATAGTATCCACTTCCTGAAAGCATTGGTAGATAAGACAGAGCTCAATTGTTATCTTTTTAGACAAAGAAGGTACCAGGTAAAAGTCTCTGCAGACTGTTTTCTGCAGAGTGTTCCTGAAAAGTCCCTTTTCCCTAGTCATCATCCCCTTGTCTAAGATGACTCATCTAAGAACTCTAAGTAAGTATTTTATTTTTGGAGGCAGCAGATCGTTTTTTAAATCAATCTTTATATTATAGATTAGATTCTCTTCTGGCACAAAGTGTGTGAACTGAAGGATTCTTCCTAATTTGTTTGTGTATGTACACGTGCATATATGCAGTGTAAATACCGTTGTCCGAATATTAGAAATGAGTAAACTTTGAACAAAGTCAGAATAAGAAGTAAGTAGCTGATGCATTATTCAGCTTTTGGGTTGTAACTCCTTCTTCCCAGGAGCGCTAACGTTTCTTCCTTCTCAGAAAGTTGGTGGGTCAGATTGCCTATGCTTAAGTCCACCTAGTATTTAGTTGATGTTGGTAGAAGATCTGGCAAATTATTAACTTATGTATAAAACATACTGAGAAGGTGCAGCCTAAGAAAGTAACAAGTGTATCTACACAAGTTTTTTTTATTATTAAGAGGACCAGGCAGAGAAAGGAGCTGTAGAAGAGACCCTGAAAGCAAGTTGGAAGAGCATCTGCGCTGAAGAGGGGCTACCGGTAGAACATTCCAGAAAAATGGAGTGCCTCTGTTGCTATTCTTCTTCTCCTTTTTCATAACAAATGCTGGAGCTTTTGTTATGTAATGTCAACTGCCTTAATGTAATCTTCTATGGGTTCTTATCTCTCTTCCACATTACTATTGGCAAGGCAAAGAATCCTTAACTGCCCAAATATTTTCATCAGCAACTCTAGGTTTTTAATAATGGTTCAGTGCTTGACACCAAGATCCTCTTGCAGTAAAGGTTACATTATTTTTTCCTATAACCTCCCCTCCCCCCCAGCTTATATGGTGGCATACAATATTAATAAAGTTCAAATATTCAGAAGCAAAAGGAAAGAGCAGATGCCATTGTACTGTTTGCTTTGATCAACTGAGATTTATTTTATTATATAAATGTACTTCAGCACTTGCAATCTTCATAGCTATATGAAAGAGAAATAGTACAGAGTAGATAGGAAACATTTTAAATGAAAGCTGATTGGAACATAATGTCAAATGGGACATGGGGAACTCTGGGACATGAAAGCCAAATGGCTTAAAGTTGCCAACACTGAGAAATATATAATGGTATAAAACAAGACTTATCTGTATGGATCAGTTTGGGGGTTGATTGCAGTTGTCTACTATAGCTTTCCTCAGTCTGGCACCCTTGCTTGAAAATCTGAACAAAATACTCTTCTGAAATCACATTTCATGCACAACATAAGTGAACTGTATGTAGGTAGTAATTCAGGAAGCAGGGGTGAAGATGATGAGCATCACAGTCATTTTCTGCTTTTCTCCCTCGTTCCCTCCTTTCTTCTTTTCTGTTTCTTCTTCTCTTGCTGTATATATTTGATTATTGTTTTGAGCTGAGGAAAAATTCTGATCACAGTCTGAATGTTAGGGCTTCACTAACGAATACCTTCTTAGTTCCAGTCAAATGTTTTATTTTGTCGTTCATGCCAAAGCTATCTTCCAGTTTGAACAGGTGCATTGATTCAGCCCTCAAATCTACTTTTGTTTTGCACATAACTTATTATATACACAATGGCCCTTAATGTTTCTAAGGGAGGAGTACCACCAGGCTTATCTGAGCTCTGCAGAACAATGTTGGTTGCCTCCCTCAGACTTGTCAATATGCACCATAGCAAGAGATGCTTTTAGAAATTCCCATGCACAAACTGGAAAAGTATGAGTATTAATAAAACCTCACCTTAGAATGTGGTATTTTTAAATCACAGGTTATAGTTGCCTAGAGCTTTTGCCAAACAAATGGGGAAAGGAAAGTATTTCAGCTAGGAAGTAATAAATTTTCTTTGTTGTCTCCAGTTATTGTTATGAGATAAAAGAGAAGAGTTATTTCTGTATTTTTAAAAACATTCATAGCTCTACAGCTCTCTTCCCCCAAAAGTCTCCCAAAACAAAGTTGACTTGCAATCAATAAAATTAAATAGCTTCTGTTAGCAGGCTTCAAAACAAAAAGAGGTGTCACAGAATATTTATTTCTGCATGGCCTCCAAGAACCTGAAATAGCTTTGAAGCACTACCCTTTCCCCATGTTATGTTCACAATAACAACCCAGTGAGATAGTTTAGGCTGAGACATAATGATTGGTCTGAAGGTCAGCAGCAAGCTCTATGGCTGACTGGAGATGGAAACAAATGCGGTCAGAAAAGATTTTCCCTCCACCTTTCTCTATTCATTTTGCTGAATGAAAATTTGTTTCAGCTTTTTTTTTTTCTCAGAAGAAAAGGGAATGTTGATAAATGCTTGTAAGTGAAATGTGGTAATTTTATGCACAATTTAATTAAAAGATAACCAAAAGGATGCTCTGTTTTTCATTTTTCAATCATTTTTCCAGCTCTCTGCAGTACATGTGGCTTCTCGGTTCTCTTCCTTCGGGGCAGGGCAGGGGGGAAACACTTTCCATTGGATTTTTCAGATTGGGAAATGTAGGCAGCCAGAAAAACTTCAGTGATGGAAAGATTTAGTCCTTTTCACACAAACCTTAGCATTCAATAATGGGCATGTTTTTAATGTTTTGAGCAATGAGTTAATGTGAATGCATTGCCTTATTACTGCCATCAATAGGCGTTGGGTACAAACTATGATCTCTTGAAAATTATGAAATGTGTGCCATGATATCATGATGCAAACTGCAGCTTTTCCTACTTGCATCCTGATGTCAGATTCCAGCATCTCTGTCCACATAAGGATTCGTGTTTATTTGCTCCCCATGTGCAGCACCTTAACTCTGATGGGTGCCTTCTCTTGTAAAATGTATTTAGTGCAAGTGGATCAACTGTTTCTTCTGCTTAATAATAAGTGGAATTTTAAATCCCCTGTACACATTGAATCCAAATTCTGATTAGTGTTAACCAGAAACAGAAGTCATTTGCTATTCATATATTACACTTAATCAAAGGAGTGACTGAACAGAAGAAGCCTGGAACAGGGAACCAAATATACCAGTATATTAATATTAATCAGATGGAATGCTTTAATGTGTTGTGTAAACAGACTCATAGAATATTACAAAATAATATATCATCATGGAGCACACTGTACTACAATGAAAATCGTATCATTAACATAGCAATTATGATTGTTGTGTCCTGAGCCTGCAAAAGCAGGGTCGGGACGTTGCATTGGTCCCAGGCATTCCAAAAGCTGCCAGGGACCAGACTGGTCGGCGCCAGCCTTGTGCGCATGTGCACAACGCTGGCTACCCAGGACCAGACTGAGCTGCCATTGTCCGGGTCCATTCGCCTTTAAAAGAAGACTGTTTACTTTTGTTAGTTGTTGGATGTAAGAATAAAGAACTCTTCAAGGCTGCCATGTGTCTTCATCAGTGCACTCGAATCCAGAATTTAACACTGGCAATGAAGGTGGGATTCTTTACAAAAAAGGAAGTTTTGTGGACTTACCTAGAAGTCCTGAAGAGGGAAGACGGCGTCTGAATCAGGGTCTCAGCCTTCCAGTACAGAGTCGCTGGAGGGTGAGTTCGGCTACAAGACTCTTTCCCTTAGAAAGGTTTGCAGAGGAGCAAGGGGTGAAGATTGCAACTAAGAATGGCAAAGATAGGGCGTTTGTCTGACTTTGATGTCTCACACCCTGAAAGATGGAATTCTTATGTAAGAATGGAGGTGGAGAACTATTGTAGAGTAAATCAAATTAGAGAAGATGGCTTGAAGGCTGCAACTCTGTTGTGCATTTGTCGACAGGAAACTTTTGAGATTACAGAGAACCTGGTAGCCCCTGCACTTTTAGAGTCAGTGACTTATACTGACTTGAAGAAGCTGTTGAAGGAACATTTCCAGCCAAAGTTGTCTGTTATTGCTTGGAGACATGCGTTTGATCAAAGGGACCAGAGGCAGGGTGAATCTGCTACAGATTTTATTGTGACCTTAAGGAGAGCAGCCAGGCCTTGTGAGTTCAAAGATCTGGAAGAGAGGCTGCGAGATAGATTCGTTTGTGGGCTAAGGAACAGAGACTTGCAGCAGAAGATTTTTGCTAAGGAAGAAGTCTCCTTCCAAGATGCGCTATGAGAGGTGACAGCTGAGGAAGCAGCTGGTGGGGCTGTGAAGACCTTACGGCTCACCAGGAACTCTACAGAGACAGCTACAGTCCATCAAGAGGATGCTCGAGAAGGATCGGACAAGGATCCTGAAGAAGAGGTGAATAGGCTTTACCAGCCAGCTGAAAGGAGGTAGAAGGAACATCCAGAAAAGGCCCCAGCATCTCTTCAATGCTTCAGGTTTGGAAGTCGCCATAAGCAAGCTGACTGCAAGATCCATTCTGCCATCTGCAGAGCATGTGGCAGGCAAGGCCACATAGCATCCGTCTGTTTGGGTCGCCAGAAGGTCTAACCTCGTGAAGAATTGCGTCTGAAAGAGTTCCAGGCTTTTCTCCAGGCCAACATGATCCGCCATGCAACTTCGGCTCCCTTTCATCCATCTTCCAACAGACTGGCACAGAGGATGGTGCACATGACCAAAGATACCCTCAAGAAATTGACTTATGGTAACTGGTATCACAGGTTAGCAGATTTTCTTCTTGCACATCGCACCACACCATGCACTGCCATAGGGAAGACCCCAGCTGAACTCCGCTGGGGTCACCGCCTCATCACTAAACTGGACAGGCTGCACCCTGACCGGGTGGCTTCACAGGTGTCACAACCGCGGGCACGTAGGAGACCTCAGGTGGGCGATCCGGTTTGGGCAAGGAACTATGGGCCTGGTCATCTCTGGGTCACAGCTGTGGTCTGCAAGGTCTCGGGGCCTTTGTCATACAAAGTGACTTTGAAAGATGGCTGCGTTCTGCGCAGACACATAGACCAACTTCGTTGGAGACTGGACTCTCACCCTTCTGCTCCTGGCTCTGCTTTGGGGGGGGGAGGAGGACTATAACATGCATTCTGGGGATCAGTTTCACTGGTCATCACAGGGTTCCACAAGTACTCCTGACAGGAATTCATGGGATAGGGATTCATTCCACTCATCCATCATCACTCCAGACAGGGAGTCACAGCGGGGGTATCCACAGTATTCACACATGACAGATAGTGCTCCAGACAGGGAGACTGACCGGGGGTATCCAAACAATACACAAACTGCAAGAGAAGAAGAATTCCAACAGGGGCGGTTATCCAATTCTGCAATTGCTCCCAAAAGGAGGTCATCAACAAGGGGGGTTGCTAGGAAAGTAACTCCTGACTCTGACACCTTGGGCACATGCTGGGAGACCACCGGGTACTGGGGTACTTCCGTGACTCAGCACTCTCCACCTGCTGGCTTTGGGTTTGAGGGACAGTATTCCCATAATGGATCTACTGTGGATCCGGGGACTACCACCCCTCCAAGATATACTGGTCTGGACTTAAAGGGTCCAGCCAGCCAGCAGATGGGCGGGTCAACCAGGTATTCTGGGCAGCAAAGTCCTGGCCTGCCTAGCCTGGTAGGCGAGCAGGTAGGCCAGGCACCCTCACCGGGGTCACCTGGGAATTTGAGACAGCAACGATAGGCGAGCAGGTGGGCCAGGCAATCCCTTCTGGCCTTAGAAGGTCACAGTGGGCCAAGTACCCACACAAACATCTTCAGGAATTTGTGAAGTTGCTGTCAAGTCAATAGGATAGTTCAGGAGGACCTGAAGACAGGGAGCATGCGGATAGAATGCTGTACTATTTTTTGATTTCTGTAACGTTCATACATTACTAAAAATGAAGGGGTTTCTCTGAAGGCAGACTCAAAGTTCCAGCTCATTGCATTTGATTAATAAAATGTGTAACACTCCTGCCTGTGAAGGTACACCTGTGTGTGTAAAGTGTATGTTCCATCTAGCGGGGAGATGTGTTGTGTCCTGAGCCTGCAAAAGCAGGCTCGGGATGTCACATTGGTCCTGGGCATTCCAAAAGCTGCCTGGGACCAGAGTGGTTGGCGCCAGCCTTGTGCGCATGTGCACAACGCTGGCTGCCCGGGACCAGACTGAGCGGCGCCAGCCTTGTGCACATGCGCAAGGCAAGAAGTTAGTTGGTTACATTGTTTGCCGTTGTCCGGGTCCATTCGCCTTTAAAAGAAGACTGTTTACTTTTGTTAGTTGTTGGATGTAAGAATAAAGAAGTCTTCAAGGTTGCCATGTGTCTTCATCAGTGCACTCGAACCCAGAACTTAACAATAATTATCCCATTTTTCCCCCCACAATCCTTTGTAAATAGTCTGTGTCTACTTTGAACGTAATCTGCTATAATTTAAAAGGGCTCCTAGTATTAACATAGGATATACACACAATTAAAATGTCCATACAGCACAAAATTAAAATATCCATATATGTTATAATATATATATATGTATATTTAAATGATACAATAATTTTTAAAAAAATTAAAATCAATTAATAGATAACTGAAACCCTTGTACAATCATACAACAGCACAACTAGATAAATATTCATGGAAAAGATGATAGAGTCTGTTTTTTTTTTCCCCTATCCTCTCCTTCAAATATTTCCAGAGCATCTTCTGAGAATTAAGACACTCTCTGGGTCCCATTGCCTTTTTCAAATCTCTTTTAAAAGTTAGTTTTCGTCATCTCAGTTTATTGCTATCTTTTTGGTATTGTTTGCTTTTAAAAAAAAATAATTTTCTCATTGCATTAACATATTTTCTTAGACCTGGGGTATTTCTTTAAAAAATGTTCTAAGTTTAGGAAAAAAAATATGCGTAATGAATTTAACCATTCTATTTATCACTGGTAGCCTTTTCTGGGCAAAATATGCCTTATTTCAGTGACACTTGCAATGTTTTCGTCTAGAATGGAATCTGTTTATTTATTTGTTAAATTTATTTGCTGCCTATCTTGCAGTGGGGCTGTTCTAGGCAACTTACAACAATAAAAAAGAAGAAATGAAAAGAGTGTAAGCAAAACTGAAGTAAAACAATAGAACAATAAAATAAACAATGAAAAAGAAAGCAAGAATACATCAGTATGATAAGATGGATAACATGGATGCCTGTAATGTTCTCTGTGAGGAACTATCCTTGAAGATACATGTAGACTGGGAATAATATTGGTGCCTGTAGGACTTTTTATGTATTTACCTGCCAGCTGTACAGGGTTCATGATTAGGCTTACCATACTTTCAAGGAAATGAAAGCAAGAAAAAGGTACTGTTCAGTGGGTTTGCCCAGGCAAAGGAAATTGCCAGTTTTAATGGCTAAACCAGCAATCACCCAGATCATCTGATAAAACCTGATTCATTTCCGTCCTCACATGGCTGCTGGTTTTCAGCAGAAAAAGGAATATGTTGTGACTACGCTCATGCTCTCTCTTTCCAGGTCTGTGCAACCCTATTTTCTGGAATGCTTTTGTCAAGTGTCTACACTGCCTGCACTGGAGGGCAAAACTAGGAGATACTGTAAACCAAACTAGAGTCATTTCCTGTCTAATTTATATTGATGATATTGGACTGGTTCCAAATCATTGTGGGTTTTGAAAACTGAAAACTCCACACTTGGAGCTATATGGCCTATGAATGACAGCCATCAGATGCATACAAAGCTTGTGCTGCAGTGGCTCTCTCTCTGTTGAATATTCTTCTCAGAGCAATGTCTGTGGGCTTATAAAAAAAAGTCCTGCATTTTTAAAAATAAAATTCTTAACTTTTGAATGAGTTCTATGTATTGTATAGAGCACTTTTAGCTGCTGCTCTTATTTTAATTTCTTGGTTTCACTGATTTATTAAACACCATGGCAGACAGCCAGAGATACACTCTGGCATGAACTACCGGTATGTATCTCATAGAGCAGTGTTTCTCAACCTTGACAATTTTAAGGCATGTGGACTTCAACTCCCAGAATTCCACAGCCAGCGTTGCTGGCTGTGGAATTCTGGGAGTTGAAGTCCACATGCCTTAAAATTGTCAAGGTTGAGAAACACTGTCATAGAGCTTAAAATCCCAAATCAGAGAAGGACCTTTACCTTGGCTCTTTTATGACTTGTGGCTGGCTCAGGAATTCTGGGAGTTGAAGTCCATGAGTCATAAAAGAGCCAAGGTTGCCTACCCCTGCCTTAGCCCAATTAGTAAGGCTCTCCCTTCAGCACTTTTGGCTGGAAGATACAAAAAAAACCCCACCAAACTCATTACCAATATATATCCTTGTGACTCTGTAGAAACTACAGAAACTATTGCCAGTTTCATACCAAATCTTGAAACACACTAATTATCCCATTCCAAAACAGGATACAACAATCAACAGTATAAGCAATTTCTTCTTTCTGACATCAACCCTGAGATAACACACATGGTTGCCAAATTTTATGTGGCGGCATGCAAAATCAGGTAAAGAATAATTAAGAGCAATTGAACTTGTCTGAGTAAGGGCTACAATAGTCAGAAATCGCTTAGGCTGAGCATTAACGATTGGCCTTGGGCTATACATGCCATGTCAGCTATTGTACTATATTTTTCTCAGATATGACAGGGGTCGGTAAGAGAAATTATAATTTTTAAATCCCTTTTGGATAATTTTAGTTTTTATTTTCGAATGCATTTGTGTGTGTGTGCGTGTGTGTTTGTACTATATTTGTATTTTATACCACTTCAATGTTTATATTATCCAAATAGATAATTTTAATTTGTTTTCTCTTTGTTGCATATAAGTAGTCTGAGCAAACCCTTTAGTATATTTTACTTTAATTTTGTCTTTTACCCAATTTTTTTTCTGATTGCACTTTTCTTAAATATCCTGACACTATCAATTTAGTTTTGGATATTTTGGATAGTTTAATATCAATTCTCTTGTGATGGTTAATGACTGCAATAAAGTTAAGTAATAAAGATTTATTAAATAATATTACATAACATTAATATAAGTTGATTATTAAAAATTTACTAGATATATCCCCATCTCTCTTTTGGATGGTGGTTGCATTCACATAACTCTTCTAATTTATCACAATAACTTTCTGATAATAAATAGGCTGAGAGACTCTATTACTTCCTGATCCTAATGCAAGAGTCACTTTGCACTAGTTGATCATGTTATTGTTTAGCTGTTCTATTAGTCAGGTTGCTGTCCATGCTGGAAGGGTGAAAAATTATTAAGTAAACAGTAATTATAATAAATATTGATGATAGTTATATAATATCTGTGTTGCAAAATGATCTTTACAGCATATAGATCAGATTCAGCAGCAGGCAAGAACAAGTTTATTGCCTCTTGCTCTGTTTAACAGAATCAGTGATGGGAGTGAGGTTGAGGGAAAGATTTGCAACTTTCTGTTTTTTTATCCTCTTTTGATTGCCTAATGCAGTATAAATCTACTTTGGTATTCTACTTATAAATTAGGTGCACAATCACACACAGGAAAATATGCCAGAACTCCTTCTGAGTGTTCTATGACAAAAAAAAGTGCTGACTACTTCTGTTCCAATCATTGGGTGAGTGAGCGGGACAGTACAGAGATGTGATAGTCATCAGACATTTGTGGCTAATTTCACACCAAATGCATAACCACTCAACAAAACAACTGGCAGTCATACAGCATATTAAATGTAGTTTTAAGTCTTGCTTTTAGCAGTAAACCTAGCTTATTTAATTTATTTAGGCTTCAGGGCATTGTACAAACTAAAAAATGGATTAATTCAACAGTCATGTGAATGCAGCCACAGTGTTCCTTACATCAAGGGCCTTTCTCATCAACATTTAAAGTATTCGCCTCTTGCTGGTTCAAAATAGAAGCCTTTCCAAGATGTTTCACGTGATTCTCCTTTCTGTATACAAATATAACAACACACAGCTAGCCCAAGGCATAAACAATCCAGACATATCAATACATGTCTCTTAGAAGCAAGTCCTATTTAATTCTATGAATCATAGAACATATTCATCTATACCTCTGATTGGAACTTGAAGATGCTGTACCTCTAAGTCAGGGGTTCCCAACCAGGGGTGTGAGACGACATTCCGGGGGGTGCAAAAACTTGGGTTTTCAAAATTATAGTATATATGCATAATTCGTTGCTGTTATTTCAAACTTTTGTAAGGGGTGCAAGAATATATCAGAAGCGTTCTAGGGGTGCTAGGTATAGAAAAGGTTGGGAACCACTGATCTAAGTGGAATTGAATTGTTTAAAGAATTGTTCTTTAAAGATAGGATGTGATAATACTTTTTCCCTTTCCTAGGCTATAATTGAGGACCCCTAACTTTGTGTTTATTTGATCTATTAAAAAGATGTTTTCCAACTCCTCTTGACACATACTTTCTATGGGTGTGATTCCAGGGGCTTCATTAGAGGTATGGTTGTGGTGGGGGTGCCCAGGGGCTGCAATTTGCCCAACTTCTATTGACTGCTTCTGGCTATGGTGTGCACATTTTGGTTTATGCTGCTGGATAGATGTACCACCAGGAATGGTGTAGCAGAAGCAAAATCCCTAGAGAGAGTAATAAAGTAATATAGAAATGATAGATAGATAGATAGATAGATAGATAGATAGATAGATAGATAGATAGATAGATAGATAGATAGATAGATAGATAGATAGAAGAAAGCTCGTTAAAAATGGGAGAGATCACTAGTTACCTAAAAGGTGACAACTATGATGGTCAAGCAGTCAACATGAAAGTCACTGACAGAGGAGTAGGAGTGCAAGACCTGTGATTTGCAGCCTCCCATAGCTCAGGTCTAGTCTGCCATGCCATAAGGAGAGAAATTGCTGGCTTTTTTTCTTGCCTGATGGCAGAACTGCTTGTGGGAGGAAGATGCATTCAGCATTTACTGTCCCTTAACTTGCCCCACATGCTCTGGCTTATTGCTGAAGCTAAATAGAAACTGACTATAGGGCGAGAGAACATTCTGCTGCTTTTATATTTTGTGTGATCTCAGAGAAGGAAAACGCATTCAGCTGGTTGTCTGGATGAGCTCATAATGTCATAATCTCCACTCAGGTGTGCTAAAATATGATTTAGCTTGTTTATCCAAGATTCTTATAGCATTCCTGCTATAAGTGTGATTAGTTTGGCATAATAAAATCCCATTACTGTCAAGAGCTGAACATTATTTCCCATATAAATTGTGAAGGCAGATTAAATGAAATAATCTGTGGGGTTAAAACAGGGGCTGCATAACCTGTGCCTTTCACTAGACCTCAGATATAGCACCCATAATGCTTTCAAAATTATAATTTCTTGCAAGTCAACAGAATATTAGGAAATAATTATATAAAAATGGTTTTAACTCTATCTGTATGCCAGCAGGATAATGTTCCAAAACTTGAAAGAACAGGATCAAGTTTGATATGGGGAAAGAAGCCAGAAAAAGAAAAGTTGAAAAAGATCAAGCCAGAGGTGGTGCAGAATATCATTTCAAAGAAAATTCTCTTCTCTGTGGGAGAGACAGTTGAGCAGCAACTGAGAATGATATAGACTGTTCCATTCCAAGCCTCTCTCTCTTGGTCTTATAACCCTTAGTGGAGAGTACATAGCCCACCTTGTGCTTCTTAGTGCACACATACATACAAGCATTCAACATGAAGCAACAAAAGAAAGATACTCTTGCAAATATGCAGTAGGTTATATCATTATAAGAAAATATGAGCACTTTCTTTGCGGGGATTTTTGTAGATCATCTGTGGTGTCTCATTCTGAACAGAATGAAAAACTTACTTTTATTCAGAAATGATACTACTGGACTACATAATTTTAACTAGATTTTCTTTGGTCATTTTCTTGCATTGCTATTATTTATATCAACCAATTGTCTTTTTATCTGGTGCACTTAGATTCATTCTCTCCCCCCCTTTTTGTGACCTGTTTTGTTGCTATGATTGATGGCCTGTGCCCTAGGATCTGTAAGAACTGGATGGAGCATAGGTGGGACAAGAAATCATAAAGCCTGGGACAAAGAGACTGCCATGTTGCTTGGAACAAAGAAGACAAAGGAACAAAGACCCATGTGGCTTGACCATGCGGTTTTGGAACAAACAGGAAATGGAGGAGGGGCCAACAGGTGGAGGGACGTTGTACCAAGATTTGAATCTACCGGCCACAGGTATAAGCTTTGCCATTGGCCAAAGGTGTAACTTTGCCAGTGTAACCTTGCTATTGGCCACAGCTATAACTTTGTCATTGGCTGTTTGTAACCATGTGATGCCTTATGTAACCACCCACTGTAACAGGTAATAAAAAGGGGGAGGCAGCCTTCTATCTGGGTTCGCTTCACCCCAAGGAAACCTGCAACCTGCATGCTGTCTCCTTAATTCGGCTATCGCAAAAGAACCTGCCATTGGGGCACAATGAGGTGCCACACTGCTTTGGAACATTTCTGGTATTGAGATCAAACAACAACAACAACAACAATAATAATAGTAAAGTTGGAAGGGACCATGGAGGTCATCTAGTCCACCCCCCTGCTCAGGCAGTAAACCCATCGAACAAATGGCTGTCCAGTCTCTTCTTAAAAACCTCCAGTGTTGGAGCATTCACCGCTTCTGGAGGCAGGTTTTTCCACTGGTTAATTGTTCTAATTGTCAGGAAGTTTCTCCTTAGTTCTTGGTTGCTTCTCTCCTTGCTTAGTTTCCACACATTGCTTCTTGTCCTGCCTTCAGGCACCTTGGAAAATAGCTTGACACCCTCTTCTCTGTGGCAGCCCCTGAGATATTGGAACACTGCTATCATGTCCCCCCTTGTCCTTCTCTTCATTAAACTAGTCATACCCAATTCCAGCAGCCATTCCTTTTATGCTTTAGCCTCCAGTCCCCTAATCATCTTTGTTGCTCTTCTCTGTACTCTTTCTAGAGTCTCAACATCTTTTTTACATCGCGGTGACCAAAACTGGATGCAGTATTCCAAGTGTGGCCTTACCAAGGCATTGTAAAATGCTATTAACACTTCACGTGATCTTGATTCTATCCCTCTGTTAATGCAGCCTAGCACTGTGTTGGCCTTTTTGGCAGCTGCAGCACCCTGCTGGCTCATATTGAAATGATTGTCCACTAGGACTCCGAGGTCCCTCTCACAGTTACTATTATTGAGCAAGATACCCTCTACTATATCTGTGCATTTGGTTTTTCTTGCCTAAATGTAGAACCTTACTTTTTTCACAATTGAATTTCATTTTGTTAGATAGCGCCCAGTGTTCAAGTCTGTCCAGATCCTCCTGTATCTTAAGCCTGTCTTCTGGAGTGTTGGCTATTCCTGCCAGCTTGGTGTCGTCTGCAAATTTGATGAGTTCCCCATCAATCCCCTCGTCCAAATCGTTGATAAATATGTTGAAGAGCACTGGGCCCAGAACAGAGCCCTGGGACACTCCACTACACACTTCCCTCCATGTAGATGCGGTTCCATTGAGGACCACACGCTGATACAGCCGTTCAGCCAGCTATGGATCCATCTGGTGGTGATGCTGTCTAAGATACATATATGCTAAAATTTATTGATAAATGTAATAATGATGTTTTTACTGAGTTGATATAATAAGAACACTATTAGCTTAAATACGAGACAGTAAATGTTAAGGGAAAAAGAGAGGAGATATTTGAGGTTGTAACTTGAGAGCATGTGGCAGGCAAGGCTACATAGCATCCGTCTGTTTGGGTCGCCAGAAGGTCTAACCTCATGAAGAATTGAGTCTGAAAGAGTTCCAGGCTTTTCTCCAGGCCAACATGATCGCGCCCAGTGTTCAAGTCTGTCCAGATCCTCCTGTATCTTAAGCCTGTCTTCTGGAGTGTTGGCTATTCCTGCCAGCTTGGTGTCGTCTGCAAATTTGATGAGTTCCCCATCTATCCCCTCGTCCAAATCGTTGATAAAGATGTTGAAGAGCACTGGGCCCAGAACAGAGCCCTAGGCATCCCACTACACACTTCCCTCCATGTAGATGCGGTTCCATTGAGGACCACACGCTGAGTACGGCCGGTCAGCCAGCTACAGATCCATCTGGTGGTGGTGCTGTCTACCCCACATTTTTCTATCTTGTCAAGTAGTAGGTTGTGATCTACTTTATCAAATGCCTTACTGAAGTCCAAGTAAATTATGTCCACAGCATTCCTCTGATCCACTAATTTTGTCACTTGGTCAAAGAATGCAATAAGATTTTTCTGGCATGATCTATTTTTGACAAACCCATGTTGGCTTTTAGTAATGACTTTGTTTGCCTCTAGGTGTTCGCTGATTCATTGTTTGATTATCTTTTCCAGGATCTTCCCAGGTATTGAAGTCAGGCTGATAGGTCTGTAATTTCCTGGGTCCATTTTTTCCCCTTTTTTGTAGATGGGAACTACATCAGCTCTTTTCCAGTCCTCTGGTAGTTCCCCAGTGCTCCAGGATCTTTGAAAAATATAGTTCAGTGGTTCTGAGATCATATCTGCCAGTTCCTTGAGAACTTTGGGGTGTAATCCATCTGGTCCTGGCAATTTGAACTCGTCTAGGCTGGACAGGTGCTCACTTACCATTTTCTTGCCTATCTTGTGTTTCTATTCTGTTTTTTATGGCACTATTTTTGATAGGTTGGTCTGTTTTTTCCCTTTGTGTAAAGACAGATGCAAAAAACGAGTTAAATAGTTCTGCTTTCTCTCTGTTGCTTGTCACCTTCTTGCCACTTTCACCCACTAATGGACCAATTGTTTCCTTCACTTTTTTCTTGTTTTTTACATGTTGAAAAAAGCTTTTTTTTTGTTATTTTTGACTTTGGTCGCAATCTTTAATTCATTTTGAGCCTTGGCTTTCCTCACTTCATCTTTGGAGGCTCGGGCTATTTGCTGATATTTTGACTTAGTTATGTGCCCCTCTTTCCACTTTCTATACTTGTCCTTTTTATTTTTCAATTTATCAGATAGTTCTTTATGCAAGCATGCTGGTTTCTTTTGAGAGCTGTTATTTTTCCTCTTTGTTGGTATTGTGCTAGACTGGGCTTTTATTATCTCATTTTTCAAAATTTCCCAAGCTTCTTGAGTTGTTTTCCCCTTGAGGATTCTCATCCATGGAATCCTTCCCAAGCCCTCTCTAAGTTTATTGAAATTAGACTCTAGTTTGACTGTGTTCTATTGCTTGTGCTTCCATAATGTTGAATTCCAATATTGCATGATCACTTCCTCCCAGGGTTCCTATGATTGTTTACATGTCAGAAAACCATTTTTTTTTGCAAAAACAAAAGTTTCATGAAATGGTATGACTGTTTTTCAAGAAAGATATATGAAAGGTGTACTTTTCAAAGTACATGTTATGGATTAATCCTGAAAAAGTATGGTTTCACTTTAAGAATCTCAAAGTCATGTACATTAAAAAGTCACTGTGTGTGAGTTGGGGGGGGCTATATAAATTTGTTAATAAATACATTAATTAATTAAAAAGGAAGCTGAATCCGATGTTATTTATTCAGGGAGACTCTTTTCCACCTCCATGTATATAATTTCAAAATCTGTGACAAAGAGCCTTCAAAAGTCCTAAATAGGTCTAGGAGAAAAGCACAAAAAAGAAAGTAGAGAAATTTACAGTGTGGTAATACAGTTATTTTATTGGATAGAAGCCATTCAGTGCAGGCCAAAGATCCCATCGTTAAAACATAATTTTCATTGTAAATTATCTTAGGCCATACAAAGCTGAAGGCCAGTTCAAACAAATCAGAAGGCTAATAAAAATACTGATGTAAAAGAAGATATTTGAATAATATTTATTCCAAGTGGAGGAAAAGAAAACTTTCTACTACAGAAAATACTGAAATCCACTTCAGATTAAAAGTATATAAATTCACAAATAAAATAACATAATGAAAAAAGTTAAGATTTTTAATGACATTTTTATTAGTGATCTTGTTATCTACAAATATGTCATACATATAGTGGTCTAGCAAGAATTCAAAAAATTCCTTATTAAATTCAAAGCCTCACTCTTTTTTTATGTGCATATTAATACAAAAGGGTAAGATTTCTGCACTATCACCTCTACCACCTGAGACACTTTGACTCCTTCTTGTGGCTGACCCTGACACTAAAGAAAGATAGCTCCCAGGGCTGAAGTTATTTCTATGCCAATTTATTACCTGGAATACTTTTCTTGCTGTAAATTCCAAGTTTAATAAGAACTTTTTTAGCTCTTTCTTTCCCTTTCCCATCTTTATTTGTCTCCTGATAAGAGAATGGTCCACAGTTTCCCAGAAGAGTAAAAAAAATAAATAAATCCACCTGGAGAATCAGTGTATGAGAACTTTTACTTTTGCTTTATACTAAAGTGAGTATCTCTCTTCAGAAATAGCTTGCCTGAGATAAGAGGATGTATACAGCAGCTGTCCATCTTGTAAATGCCAGGTGGCATCACAACACATGCATGTAAAAGAGAGAACATTTTACAGCTTCATAACTGGGGTTGTTTTATTCTAACATGACATCTCTAATTATGATTTATTGGACCACATCTAAAATATACTTTTCAAAATGTTAAAACGTTAGGATTACATTACATGAATATCTGGGAGTAAATACTCTTGACTATATATTTTTTTTTCCCCCAATTTTAACAGAAAAGAAAGCTAATCATATCAAATCTTAATATACAAATAAACAATCAACAACAAAACATAAATACAATTTCCAATACTTCTGATAATAATAACTCAACTGAAAATAAGCATCTCAAACAATTTACCATCATTCTTCCCCCTTCTTATCAGCTCACACTTAACTCATCCTTCAATCCACCAAAGGCCACCCAAACAACCCATTAGTAACAATAATTAATTATTCTTCCACCAACCCTAATTACAGCTAAAAAAAACATCATACCTAAAATTATGCGGCTTCCCAGAATGATTACAGGGTATAACAAAAGAAAGCCCCACTACATCAAACAAAATTATTATATGAACTTAACAAGAATTTTAAACTATATACTATCTCTTACTCAAAACACACACAAAAAAAAAAAAACAAAAAAAAAAAAAACAAAAAAAAACAAGAAAAAAAAACCCATCTTATTAAAGTTAAACAAATAATATTAACCATAACAATATCAATAAATCCCTCGATTCAAGATAATAATAATGATATTAATAATAATAATTATATTCTTATTCAATTTAGTTTATCATAATATATCTTAGTATATATCATGTTATAAACATCCTCTTCTAAACCTTACTTATAATATAAACAATCAACTCATCTTGTTAAGAATAATATTTATCATTAACTTCTAAACCGTCAATCTAAGTCAAATCTACTAAATTTAGTTTATAATAATATATCTTAAAATATCATTTAAACATCCTGGTTTGCAGCTTACCTATGAACTTATATTAATAATAATAATTATATTCTTATTCAATTTAGTTTATCATAATATATCTTAATATATCATCATATAAACATCCTCTTCTAAACCTTACTTATAATATAAACAATCAGCTCATCTTGTTAAAAATAATATTTATCATTAACGTCTAGACCATCAATCTAAATCAAATCTACTAAATTTAATTTATAGTAATATATCATAAAATATCATTTAAATATCCTATCTTACAGCTTGCCTAAAATCTAAATCTTTAAATCAACCCATTATCTTAGATTAACCTTAATTCTCTCATTTAGTTATAAATTTCTTTTAATCAATCAACTTCTGGACTCTCTCACCTGACAAATAAACCTCCATAATAAAAACAAATTATTTATAGCATTTCTAACTTACATTCCAACCTAATATCACACCTAGAATAATTCCTTACATACAATTTTAAATTTTCATTACTTCAAGCGAACTCTAGGTTTCTTTTTCAACCAAATAAAAGGCCATAACAAGGCCACCCTTCCAACTAATAAGTCTCTCTTCTGTATTTCTTCAGCCCCGTAGCTAAGTTGCTTGTTAAATTGAGTCTTCCTTTCTTGAATCATATCCTCTTGTTTTACATAAATAAACTGTTCGTCAAACAACATCCATTTCGTTTTATAGTCTAATTGCTTCATAAAGTAGAACAATGCCTCTCTTTTGTCGATTAAATCATCTTCTTGCTGCCCAGCTAGACAGAATTCCCCTTCTTGAAACAAAACCTCTTGCTCGCTATAAACAAACTTTTCATCTAACAAAATCCATTTGTCATCTTCATTCTCAAAACCCTCCTCATCTCTTCCCTGTTGAACTTCTTTCTCTTGTGTTATGTAGTAATCATCTCCATATGCAGATTGTAAAATAAATTGTTCAACAGTAGGTTGTACATCGATTTCATTTGGAGGAAGGAGTTTAGCTAATTTCAAAAATACTTCTGTCAAAGCCTCTTTCACAAATGCTTTAAACTCTTTAACCTCTTGCGCAAAAGTCTTCTGTGTTTCAGACCTTTTTTCGTAAAATTCATCAGTAAAATCCAACTTAGATTTAGCATTTGGCTGTATATTCCACTCCATTTTAAATTTCAAATCACAGCCGTCTCTCTAGCTGCGCTTGAGAGAACAAGAAGAGAGAGAAAAGTAACAGATTCCACTTTCACTTTCCAGCACTTTCCCTAACAATGAAAACAGTGAAAGCTAAACGCCATCTTAAAACATTGTTGATTGAAGACGTTAGAAATGTATAACCAAGAAAAAAAACCAATAAAAATACTTGCAAACCATTTGGACTCCTGTAGTCATTCAGCCTGCTTATAATCTCTTCAGTGTTAAATCTTAAAAAAAAAGCAGAAGTGGTCGCGGCGTCTTTTTCTGCCTGAAGACAGAAGCGTCTCTGGATAGGAGCGTCCTCCGGAGCTATAGGGAGCTCACTCTTAATCCCTGAAAACTTCTTTTCCAGGGATTTAAGAAGGCTCAACCTTACTCCCGATGCTCTTCACCTCTCCTTTGCCCGGAGAGGGGATCTTTCACCGCGAAAAAACAGCTGATGTGCGCTGTTTTTCGCGGCTTTACACATCCAGATGACGGAGTCTCACGAAGGAGACCCTGCGGCGCCAGCGGAGCCACTGGAAGCTGGGAGTAAATACTCTTGAATCTCATGTTATTGGTATGATTACACATTATTTACAAGTTCCTTATATAATTACATTCCATTATTGATACTTTTCAAATGATTTTTTAAAATATATTGGATAATTTTCATTACTATCAGTTGCTTTTATCACATATATTTGGAAAAATAAAATGAAATATATTTGAACAAAATAGATTTGGGATAGATGACTGGAATGAAATAAAATTGTAGATACCAGCTTCTACCTTCCCAGTGCCACTATCACAATAATTTTACTTTACATTAGCTTGCAATCTTAATATTACAAATATCTCGCAACCAGAATGGTAAAGAAAGTACAGTTGGGATTTTCAAACTTTTTCAGTACATGGAATTTGTTAGTTAAAAAAGAAAAAAATCACAGAAGCCCTGATCAACAGGCAAAGCTGCACAATAGAAAATTGGTTGTGTCTATACTATATGAAGAAGTTTGAGTGTGCATTGCTTTTAGTTGCTCATGAAATTCCATTAAGCTTTCATAGTAGTTTGTAACATAATCCACTCAAGCAGTCATTTAAGACAAGCAGACTTTTATGTTATGCAAATGAGACAGTTGTTTCTTTAGAAGAAAAGCTGAGTACCAGTAATTTTAATATATGCATAATTAGTAATAGTAAATGGTGCCGAAAACTATCATTATTATTTGGTATAAGAATTGCTTCTTGAGGACATTATCCACAAAAATATATATACTAATTAGTTATGTACCTAATTCTTTATCTGGAACTTTATTAGGTTCATGGCCCAACATACTCAAAGAATAATCTAAGAGTACATAATCCGAGCAGGGTCATCCAAATATATAATCCCAGCAGGGTCATCTAAGACATGAAGGTCATCCCAGCTGTCTAGCTAAAGCAAGCAGACATCTATATTGGCAGCAGTGATATAGGAAGATGCTGGAGGTGAGAAATGGACAATTTCATGTTGTGCAGGAAAAGTCAATGGTAAACCACTCTGTATTTTACCAAGAAAACCATATGAATGGACAATATATTGTAAATCTATGTGTTGCTAAGAACTGACATTGACTTAATGGTACGTAATTAATCAGTCAATTAGGACTTTCCCTCAATCATGACAAGCAGAGTACTAATAAATCTATATTTTCATTTAAAAAGAGTTGGGGAAAAAAGTACTGTATGTTCTATCAAGTTTAAACTATTTGCATCCTCTTGGCACAACAGAATAGATGAGTTCCTTGACAACCAATTGTCATTCAAAAGTCATATAGAGAATTTAACACAAATGACAATAGTAGGATAAGACCTAATTAAAAGATCAACTCCTGAGTAAGTGCAATTAGGTTACAAAGGAGTTTTATTTTAATAACAGAATGCATGTAATCTACTGAAAAAATAGAATTTGTCTTTTTTTTTACTTCTGTTCTTGATGAGACTGGGTGTGTGGTTGAGTACCTACCATAGTTATGCTAAGTGTGCTGATTGGTTTAATCTCAGTTGCTTTAATTGTTAGTTATGGTGTTTTTATTATTGGCTCTATGTATGAGATGGGTGGCCATATAAATTGAATAAATACACTCTACATAGATCTGCCCTTGAAGAGCATTTGGAAGCTACCGGTAGTTCAAAATATGGCAGCATGCTCAATATTCAGTGCACCACATATAAGTCATCCCAAGTTGTTTCAAATAGAAATGGGTGGCAAGTAAATTTAATAAATGAATGTAATAAATATGACATTGCTGCTACATGAGCTACACTGGCTCTTAGTGGGCTTCCAGATGCAATTCAAGGCACTGGTAGTCATCCTGAAAGTCCTACATGGCACAGGGGATTGCCTATCTTTGGTGTTTTTAGTCTGTCCCACCAGATCAGTAAAGCAGCATCACCTGATGGGGCAAAGAAAGCATGCCTTCTCTGTCATGGTGTCTGCCTTATGAAAGAAACTCCAGCCTGAGTTTCAGTCCCAACTCTATAGGCTTTTTGAAAGGCCTTGACCTTGGTTTCCCCATAGGGCTGGGATGTTAGTGGAGGCTATTATTGTGGGTTTTTTTTTTTAGGGCCTCTACTAAATTCTACTAACTGATTTAGTTGTTTATTGTGTTTTTATCTTTTGTTTGCTGTCTAGAGTTTTGACTGGATAGGCAGCTCTATAAATTTGGTTAATAATAAATAAACACATGGACTTAAACCAAAGTTCATATCATAAGTACATTATTGTTCAAGATGATACATTTTTTTCCTGCTATAATTTAATTGCAGCTCAAAATACTTTTATTTTATTGTATAAGTTGGATGAGTACAATCTATATAACTTTACCTAATCACTGAGTTCAACGGGGCTAACTCTCAGGTAAATGAGTACACGAATACAGTCAATAGCAATCTTATGATCAGAAATATATCTTGAATAAAATGGAGTGTCAAATAAGTGAACTGCATCTTAATTATATACTGTACTCCATGGGACAAATTCCTGTCTTCCCCAATCTTGTTTATATTGGATTTTAACATCCAACATTCCCAGTCACCTGAAAAGATATAAAAATGGGATGTTCGTGCTAAAATTTAAAACAAAGCAAAATTACTATTTGTTCCCCATGTTCCCTAGGAATGACGTTGCAATATGAATAAAAAAATACTTTTTTAAAACTTAAATGTTGCAATAGGAAGTCACATCTTTTTGTTTTAAATATAGTTTCAGAGCTAGAAGTTTTTCAAGTACCAATGTTAGATATCCAGTTTAATTTTATTGGCTTTTCTTCAGCTGTGGGTAAATAATCATGTTACAAGAGAAGAGGGAATTCTAGGTCAAGGGAACAAGCCACAATAATGCAATGTGGTCAGTGACAATTGGATGCTAGAGTTGGGCAATGTGAGTTTTTTTAGTTCATACAATAGCAAGGCTGTTGAATGAAGTGACATATTTTATATAATTTACCGACTTCAAGTGATTAGTGGTGACTTTTAGAAAAAATCCCGTTTAAAATTCAAAAGGAATGAAGAGATCTGAAAAAATACACTATATAAATTACGAATTGAATTTACAAGATTACATACTGCCCCTCCATAACTTTCTTTCCCAGCTTAATCAAGAAGGGCGTGTTCATTCATTAGAAAGAGCCTAAGCATCCCTGTTCTTCCTAGCAACATAAGCATCGCCCCTTATGCCCACTGAGTTGCTGCTGTATATGTGCAGGAAGGCACGTATCTCAGATTTTGCAGCCCACCTTCTGGGAAGGCGTCCTTTGAAAGAGAGAATCCCAGCTTTGCTTAATCATCCAAAGGGAGGGCTGAGTGCAACCCACCATTGAGCCGCGGGCTTTGTGAGGAAGGCTGAACGTGCCCTCCCGCACATGCACCAGTCTTGCTGTTTTCCCCGCCCCCAAAGCCTAGTCTCCGTCCATTTCCACCCAAGGGCCTCCTGTCACCATGCGAAAAGCTCAGAAACCACCAGCGCAACATGGATGGGTGAAGGCAGCGCCGCCTTCCTATTGGCCTAAACGTTTTCCGCCTCGGCTTTTCATTGGGCGGAACGCGAACTCCACGAGTCGAGCACGCTCTCCCCGGCCTGACACCTCCATTCTCGCGCTAATCTCCGGACAACGGAAAGGAGGCGGCTTTTGAGGAGCCAATGAAAGCGGGAGGGGGCGGAGCCTGGGGCCGGGCCTCAAACCAAGAGGGCAGGGGCGAGTTGGTAAACAAGCTCCGCGCCTCGTGGTGCCACGGGGCGGGTGTCGGGGTAGCAGGCAGTCGGGGTAGGGAGCGGTACCGAGGTGAGCAAAGCGTTGGTGACATACGGCGCGGCCTGGCACCCCTATGGAACAGCTGGGAAGGCCTCTAATCTCTGCCCGACTCCCGTTAGCCGCTAGAGTGCATCCATCAGTCCTGTGGGCGGCCTGGTGTATTCGGCCAAGGGGAAAATGGTGTCCCGCAGCGGGGAAAGAGGGAAGAGTGATTGTGGCCGCGGTCGCGCGCTGGGAAGAGTCTCTCTTCACCGACGTTGCCAATGCCGGCTCTGGCAAAGTGGTCGTCAGCTGTGCCTGGGAGGGGGGGGGAGGCGGAAAAAAACGTTCTGCGAATGAACTGCTTCTGTCGCGCTATGCGTGAAGAGAGGGGACGGGGTTCCGGGAAATAAGAATAGGGCTGCGCTGTTTCCCACCGCTGAAAGGTAGCTGACTTGGGGCAGTCTTTTACGGCCCTTGAGACGTGTTGGATTCTTAAGTCCCATCGACCACAGCCGTCTTGAGCCTTCAGGGAAAGTTCTAGTTATAATCCGTCTGGAGGGCGCTGGGTGGGTAGGGCTGCCCACTGGTTCGTAAGTGTTTTCCTTAAGGCGCAATATTCATTACGGAATTGGATTGGTAATATTTCCATCTGTACTACGTTTTGAGTCAAGAACGTGATTGTTCTTGGTTAATTACCACGGGGTGGCAAAGTTGGCGCTTGCTCTAGAGGCGGCGTTGAGAAGCTACAGCAGAAGGGGAGGCGTGATAAGCCTGCGTGGGTTTTTTTTTTTTTCCGCCTGGGCGGCAGTTGCAGCTCTTTTTACTGCTCTTTGCCTTATATTTATTTATGCCCACTACCCCACGCTCGCTGGCTCACTCCCGCGGCCGAATTTTAATGTAAAATGTTTGATATTAGTGTATTTTGCCTCCATAGGAAATCAAATGAAATCCTGTTTCAGCATTTTATGCTAACAAGTAAACTCCTTAAGAATTGGCAGAGGTTTAAAAAAGCAGCGACTAGATTTTGAGCGGTTGTGGCAATAAAGTTGGTGGGGAATATTCACTCTTTTGAAAATAGTCTTTATTTTTTTTAAGTCCCACACTGTAGGGCATATTATCTCAATGGAAAAAATGTGTTCCATATGTGTGTGCTTTTCTCATTTTGGGTTGATCTTTCATTTTCTTTTTGATGTGCAAATTTTATCTTTTTTTTTCTTCTGATCCTGTGAAAATTAAAAAGATTTTGCATGATATGATTTAGTGTGGAATCTGCCTTGATGTGCCTAGAGTCTCAGAATAGTGTAGGTAGGGTGTGCTATTTGTGCCATTGTAATAATTCTCTTTTCTGTCTACCCCATTGGTCTTTTTCTTCTGAGACTATGTGGCTTCGAAAAGAGCAACATTATCCCAAAAAATTGCTGGCCTGTCAAAATAGTAAAATCAGATCTAAAAAATGAAATAACATTTAGATTTCTGTCATGAATTTTAATCTAAGAACATAACACTTTTTAAAGAGATAAGTTGTAGTTTGTCATTTAAGATTGATGGGCAATATTTGAATGAAGTTTAATGTTTTGTGGGTATGGAAGCCATGGTGTCCAGGGCACAAATACTCAGTGAAATACATTGCAGAGATTGGTTTTCAATTTTGTTTAGAGGATTGGAATTTTTACTTTTTAAAAAATTATTAATAGTTTTATTGCTCAGTTGTGTTCACACCCAACTGCTGAATGATGGGTGAAATCAGTGCTCCAAATTCTTAATCTTTCCATTCAGTGCTCATAAATTTTAACTCTTAACAGAAAAAGTGTTGCAATTCTGTTGTTGAATGTTGGTGCTTTGGTCACAGGAATTCTAAGACTGCAGGCTGGTCACTCCTAGATTAAATCACTGTACTTAATTGTATTCATAAAAGCTAGCAGTGAATGATAAAATTATATATTTTAAATGAGAGTTACTATAATTAGTTTAACACCGGGTGATTGCTTATTAAAAACACTCATTAATCCCTGACTCCAGATGTGCAAGGAAACATAAATTACTAAAAGTTCCAGCACAGATTTAAATGTTTGAGCAGCTTTGTTGGTCAAGCTTAAAAATTGTAGGTGCCTCTTACATCCAAAATGGTAGCATATAGAAATCTGCTTGGTTGGACTCCTTTTGTGGAAGATTTCTCTTTACTTAAGGGATTTGAGATTATTTGGCATGAATAGCCATCTTTATCAGTGGCTAACCCAGTTATTCACTTGCTTTGACTTAACAGTCTCTGGAACAAGATTTCTAGCTTCAGTCCAGTGGGCAGATTTAGAATTGTAAGAGCATGCTGTCAATATTCTTTTAGAAAGGCTAATGGTGTGCCCAGGTGTTTCATTTACAAAATGAATATCACAAAGAGCATGACAAACTAGTTACAGAGCACTCATTTACCAGAAGGGCAGGCTGGTGAGGATGCTCTTTTGGATTCCTGTAGCCATGTACAACATGTTCTATCACATAGCTTATATTTGCTTTTTCCCTTGAAGGCAGATAATTTACAAAATAAAGCCCTGGGACCTAGAATGCTACCAGTTTTATTTTCTAACAATATATTTTTGGAAGTAAATAATATGTTGTACTGTCCTAGCTTTTGGTTACATATTAATGGAAAAAAATAAAGTTTCGTGGAAAAAGGAGCTTGGTTACTGTTTTCTAGGAAAAGACACATCCCCAAAATAGGTACCAATTTTCAGAAACATGGCATCCTTAATCTTAAATATAAGAGACACATGCTCTTACGACTAACTGTAAGTTTTTAGCTTTTATTAAAGCTAAAAAATGTTTGTCTTGTTGAACAATAACAGCTGACCTTAAAAAAATCAAATTCAAGGATTCAAACTTTTGTGGTGTTTCTAACTTAGATATTCATTCATTAGCTAAAATAGCCAAATAACATCCCTTATGTTCATCCTAGACTTATACCTAAATACTACAGTTGGGATAAATGTTCATTTTGTACTGTTATTTTCCCCAACAAGTTATTGGCTAGCTGCCATTGAAGATGGACCTCTGATAGAGCTGTTTTAATACAGCAAAATAATTCAAAAAGTATAGGGGAATCAGAAAATGTTATTTGTGTCAGTGCAAGAAAAAGATATAATGGCTTTGAAATACATGGCTTTAATACTGCAATTTGTATTTACAAATTAGCAAAGGATTAATGTAATAAAGCTAATCTTGCCAGGCTTGTACAAACACGGACCATCTTCATTTGACTCACCAGCATTGAGAGCAATGATCCTTGTGACTTTGAAAACTAAAATAAATCATATCTGCAGAACTTTATCTTAACACTGGTATTATACACCAATTAAGAAAAACATGACCTTGGAAAGCCCTTAAAAACAAAACTACTGGTATTTGGTGGAGGGAGGAGTTTCCAAGAACAGTTGTATACATGCAGGTGGTGATGGGATATATTTTCATATGACAGCATAAAGAGGTGAAGTTTTAATTTTGTTAGCCTTGTTAAGAATTATAGAGAATAAAAATGGCAAAATATGGAATGGTAGTTTTTAAAAAAAATAATTTCCTGTTCTCTTTCCTGAGTTTTGCTGACTAAATAAACTTATTCTATAATTCTGTTATGCTTCTACTAGCTGTAGAAAATAGCTAATAATGGCAATATGTAAGCACTTTCATGTTATTTTTTAAAATCAGTGATTAATTGTAGCTATTATAATGTTTATAATGCTAGAAGTCCCTATGTTCGTTAGCTTTATTTGCAAAACTTTGAAGAGATCATTATTTAAATATGCATAGCCTTCCCAATATCACTGTATCCAAGGGTGGGATGCTTAAAAAGCAAAGCATAATATAAATGATTTAGGTAAACCAAAAATACAGACCAGACTACTGACACTGACATCCAGCAACTTGTCATCCTGTAATAACTAAAATTAATGTCACCCTTGCCTGTAATGTAAGGGCATTCTATAATTGGTGTGCCATAGTTGAGAAGGCTTTTTGTCACGTCTCACATAACGTACAGCTTCCAGTAGAGGGAGTGAAGAGTCCCCTTGGTACTTGCTCATATTTGGGATAGTATATTTATGGAAAAGTTTTCCCTCAAATACTAAGTTTCAGAGTAGTTGAGAAGAACTTCACATAAAGAGAAATAATTGGATGTTTAGGTGCAGTTGCGAGAAACTGATTATTTTTCTAGTGGGCTGTAAGAATTACATTTAACTTGTCTGCTCCAAGCAGTTCAAATGGGAAAAAAATGAATATACCAGTTTGGCAATTGTACAAAAAAAGAGAGATCTTGATAATTAAATCACAGGAGACAATTTTATATGACTGATTAATGTGAAATTGGAATTAAGAACATTCCAGTTCAAAATATGCTCAGGGACTGAATTCATAGCTTTGACAAAAGTTGTGAAAGGAGAAAAGTAGATTTAGCATTTTGCTTTATGACATATCAGTGGTAACTGAACATACATCCTTGAAGAATAAAATATATTAATGTATTTTTCTGTTAGATTGTGAAAAGATGCTGACTGTTTAGGAAATCATAAAGCTGACTATGTATCTGCTTGACTCTTTAGGAAGAACAGTAATAAGTTCTGTACCTTCTGCCAGTTAATTGTGTTTAAATCAGATTAATTGTTCCGCAGAATGCTGACTTAGTTCAGGAAATGCTAAAATTCAGTTTGTTTTGTTCTCTGACTTCCATTTTATTTTCTGCAAATGTGGATTTATGTATTCAACCTGGAATACAGTAGAAAGTAAAAAAAAATTCTTTCTAAGTGTTTAGTAGGAACTAACATCTGCATTGTCTAGATTAGCGGCTCCCAACTTTTTGGGTACCAGGGACCGGTTCTGTGGAAAGAGATTTTCCCGCAGACCAGAGGGAGTGTGGTTTTGCATGCTGCCTGTATCCCGCGGATGGTGCTTCACTTGTTTCCCCGACCTGGTCTCTGGCATGCTGCGGACTGGTGCCGGTCCACGGACCAGGGTTTGGGGAAACCATGGTCTAGATGACTTCTGTTGATGAGATATATACTGCTTTATGTGCTCTCACAGTATTGCCATTAGACAAACTTAACAAATTCCTCCAAGGGCTTATTTATTGTTTGTATAGAGGCAGATAATTTTGCCCGATATGTTTATATTGAAATAACCCATGTTTAAAGAAGCAGTGGCAAAATATAAATGATATTGCTGAATATGGAATTGCTTTATTTGAAACCAAGCTTCAGTAAAAAACCCACCAAACCACCTTTTGGAATATACAGTACATTTCAGAGTAACAAATAAGTAATGGAAATAGGCCTAAATATTATACCGTTCCCACTTTCCTCATTCCCAAGGTAGAATGTTGGTGTATAAATGTCATTTTAACTGGGCGTTTCTTCTTGTGCTTCTCATAGCACAAAAGAGAAATATATCTAGCCCCTATAGCACTGTTCCTCCCCTCCTAACAAAAATAGAGTGTTACTCTTTTAAGAGATGCCAATAGTCCCTTTCCTAGTGATAAAAGCAGCTGCCACAATGCTGTTGCATTACTTTAACCAGAAAATAGATCAGTGCTTTGGCAACTGCCCACGTATACCTTCTTCAATCATTAAGGTCAGAAAAGTGGACAGAGGGGGCACATGAAAACAGCTGACATAGTATTGAATCATTTTCATGGCTTAAAGATATACCCATTGCACTATGGCAGGTGCACTTGTGATTTCCATCTGTCTTTCAAAAGCTTGAAGGCTAATAAACATTACTTGGTAAATGAAGTGACTTGCACAAAATAATTTGCTTAAAGCTTTGCAGAATGTCCTTGGAACTTTGCAGAGTGGCTGTTAATTATATAAGGGAGCAAAACATTTTTGAGAATGAAGAACAATTTAATATATATCTGATTTTACAATCCTCTGTACATCTACAGTTATTAACAGCCAAAAACTTTGGGATAGCTGAACATAAAGTATCGTTGGATTAGACTTAAGAATTTCATAGAATGACTTACTGCAAGAGGAGAGTTCTATTAGTCTATGGTAGCCAAACATAGGAGTCTGGTAGGGTTATTTTCAGACTAATTTTAATAAAAGGCATACGTTTTCAAAAAGTGCAGATCATTTCATCAGATGTATGGAATTTTGGTTGCTAATAACTGGGTTTGACAGGATTTGTTCTGTCAAACTTGGTGATCGTGTCAGACTTATACACTTTATCATTTGTCTACAGCAGGGGTATCAAACTTACCATGTCACGTGACATGTCATGACGTATCGCAACTTTTTTCCCCTTGCCGGAGCTGGGGTGGGTGCGACTTCCGCGTGACCCATCCGGCCTGTGGGCCAGTAATTCTGACAGCCCTGGTCTAGAGATGCCAGTGTTCATGAGCAAATATTGTTATATACCAGGTTTTAGAATAAATTGTAATGGTTTTGGTGATGACATTGTCTGTGAGAACTTTAAAAAAAACCCCACCCATCCACAGTATGAAACAACTATGGGGTTTTAATGCATAATTGGTTAAATATTCTCCATGGGCTTTATCACTATGGCCACAAGCCTAACCATACAGTAGTATAGTGAGAGTAGAAAACTACATGTTGCCCATTTTTATAAAACACTGGTGTTTCTAGTTTGTAAAAGATAAGATGCTCTGTAGTGAGTATTGTCTACTGTATAGTGTACACATTTTCTGCAAATAATTGAGCTTTATTTGACATTGAGGGAGAACTGAAATCTTATATGAATTAGTTATTTTCAGACTTGTGAACAAAAAGAATGTATGGTTTTGAAAGGAATTTTCTGTTAGTCTCTTATAATTTCTTAGATTAATAACAAGCTTCTCTTAAAATATGTTTTAATTGCATCTTGGAGGAAAACATTGAGATAAACTCATATCTGTGATAGTAGTCTGTAGAAAATTTTCTTCAGCAATTGACAGATTATGATCTATGCAAATTATAAACTTAGGTATTGATTGCTAACTCCAAAGTTACAAAAACAATTAGGCAGCATGAAAATTAGATAAATAGACATAATAAAAGCTAAGTTGCTATCCTTATGTAACTTAAGTGATTGATAATAAGTAATGTAGATAAGTCCAGCTCAATTTGCCATCCTTTAAAATATTGGGAGTTCAGTCTTTAATTATCTAGTTATCTTGAAGTTGCAGATTTAATCACCTGGAGATCTCCCATGTAAATTTCCAATGGTTTAGATGTAATAGGAGGAGCAAAGGTGTAAGATAAATGGGGCTTTGAATCTTGATTCCTATATGAGAAGGGACTGCTAACCTAGTCTACTTCAACATTGGCTGCAGGATATTGTAACTCAACACCAATCAGATGAAAGGAGGAGTAACTAATTTATAGATCTGTTATCCTACTCTCAGTTTTAGATTAAATTCTAATTGCCCATTCCTGTCTCCTAATAGTATTATAAATTGTCAGGTTTTGGAGCATAGATATTTTGATATTAGTTTGCCATTTATATTAAACCACAACCAATGTTTTGGAGAAAAAAACTGAGCAGTAATTGGTTTGTAAACATTATCCTTGTAGGGAATATGCAAGTTGCTGTCTGGAGTAAGTAGTATATAATTAATACTCTTAACACATGGGTATCAAGCTCGATTGCGTCACGTGACATATCGTGTCATTTTTGCCTTTGCCAAGCTGGGATGGCTGTGGCCTGCGCATGACGCATTCAGCCCGCAGGCTGCCAGCTTGACAGCCCCTGCTCTAACAATTTTTTATAATAATGAATTTAATTGGATAAGTTCTGGCGAGATGGGTGGCATACAAGTTTAATAATAAATATGAAATGATCTTATGCATAATGTTGTTTGCTTTAATATTGAAAAAGCGGATTGAATTTCCAACTCAGGTTATTGAATTTCTACCTCAGGATCTCTTGTTAGGGATTATAAAAGATTGCACTATTATTGAGACGAAGTTAATTCTAAAGCGCGAATGAACAATATGTGATAGACTAGATATAGTAGATAGACCATATACAAGACCTGTTTTTTCAGGTCTTATGAGGACAGCTCATTAATATGAGCCCAGATCTAATGTTGATTGCTTTAATATTGGAAAGGCGTACTGAATTTTTACCTCAGGATACTGAATTTCTACCTCAGTATCTTTTGTTAGGGATCATAAAAGATTGCACTACTACAGAGATGAATTTACTTCTAAAGCTCGAATGAACAACAGGTGCTAGACTAGAAACAGTAGATAGACCATGTATAAGAGAAATACCAATCAAATAAAATGTATCAGGCGTATAGTTGAGGCTGGACGCAAGGAGTGAGGAATGTTTGCTAAACCAGACGTTTACAAAGACTGATCCTTAGAGTTGTATTGCAGGTTATATGATAATTGCTTTTTAATATGATCTTATGTTTAATGTTGATGGTTTTAATAAAATAATTTTCAAAAAAAAATAATAAATATGAATTATTCTAGAACCCTGACCATCATAAATGAAGGTTCATTAACCTCCAGATGCAGTTGATGGCTAGAATTTTTCATGTCCCTAGACTATGCAAGCATTTTCATTTGTGGTGATAGCTTCCTTATTCCATAATGCAGTTTTTCCTTGTGTTTGATTTAACAAATATGTTTATTAGGCTTGCTTGACTTACTCATGGATTTTCTTGTATCCCCTCCCCCAACCCAATGCTATATAGGTGTATTGACTAAAACTCACTTCATCCTATGCATCCCAGGTTATGGGGATTTTTCCATGTTGATTTTTCAATCCTGGTCTTCTCAGAAATACTAATTTGGCATCTGGTTTTCGTACCTTGCAGTTGACATTAACACATACACACAAACACATAAATACACGAGATAGACACCAGCAGCATACAGTATATTATCAAGGAGCACTTTGATTCATTTATAATTGTTAGTAGAAAAAAACAACTAATGTAGTCTTTAAAACACATAATAATTCATTATAATAGGAATAACACATATTTCTAGTTTCTTTCTCAAAGAAGGAAGTACATAGTTTTAATGCAACGCTATCATAGTCTTGTGTTAAATGATTACTTAATCACAGGAAACAATAAAAATCTGTAGTTAGAAGACATGCAGCTATGTATCTGAACTGTTAGTATTCTTTTTTTTTGCCTTGTATATTTTTTAATCTCATTTTGTAGCTAAATGTATATACAATAAGTGGGAAGAAGCAGAATTTGATAAACTGTAGCAGAAGGGGTTTCTGGTCCTGAGCTCTTTAGCTATAGGAATTTGGCTTTGCAGCTTGAACCTTCAGCTTTTTTGCTGAGGTTTTTAGACATTTTATGTTCAAACTTTTTTTAAGCAACCACTGTGCTTTATTTTATAAAATAGTAAGAATTCCTTCTCTAATTTATGTTCAGTGACTTCCCTCCCTTAGAAACTTCATATTCAACCTTTAAAAAAAACAAGTTGAAGAGCATGTCCTTATGATTCCCGGTCTTGAATCATTCTTTTTCCTCCTGTCTCTTTGTGCTATGTCTTTCTTCTTTACTGGGTCTTCATTCTGTTATCTTTATTGCTTTCATGCATGATTTTCTATTTTTCATTCATTCCATTATTCTCAGCTTTGACATGTTTGTTGTGTAAAGTCTTTGGATACGTATGGTATTTCCCCCTAGTTTTTCTTACATTTCTTATTCTGTCTTTTTTTTTGGGGGGGGGAGAAATAACTCATTTATTTAATTGGGTTCCTTTTATCTAGTTTTCAGACTTTTATGGAGATCAGATTATATTCCAGATCATATTTATGCAGAAAATTTGAAAATGCAAAAGAGATCACAAACTTTTAAACACCACAGTAGCTGCTCTTAAAAAACTAAACAGGCAAGTTAGTTCTTGGATGGAAGACCATCAGGAAATCACAGGACTGGGACTTTGAAAACATCTCCAAGAAAACAACATGGCCATATTCATATAGTCATCAGGAGTCAAGGTGAACAAGAGGATGCTTTTGGGATATGTATGTACTGTATGTATGTGTGTATGCCTTATCTGTGTATATTGAAGTTTTCCAGTGTATCAATGTATATAATTTCTGCTCTCCATCCTCTTATTCTGTCTTTGATGTGCACTCCCTCTAAAGATCTGATTATAGTATGAATGATTAGGCTTGGGAAAATAATGAATGAAGAACATATCTTTCTCCAGCATGGGTGGATTCCGAATCCACCAATGGGTTGTGTCAGCCTGTTACCCAATCACAGACTAGGTCCGAAATTTAGCTCCGCCTCCTGGCTTCCTTCCCCAGTTTTTTCCTAGTCTGAAGCCCAAGAACAGCTCTTCCCGGTAGCTCCAGGAAGAAAAGGTCTTTTTGGTTTTAAGAACTGGAAAACTTTAATTTTTTTTTAGTTAGCCTTAGTAGTAATCTTGCTTTAGCTATTGGAAATACAAAATTTAGGATTTTTTAGTCTGAAAGTACCGGTTTTTTTCCGACGATTTTCTTTTGGATACTCCATCCTCGCCCTGGGATCGTCAGGAGGCCGCCCAGGCCCGGGGCCTTGGGAGCCACGGGGGGAAATATCCCCGGACTCCCGGACGGCCGGAAGACGACCAGGACCCCACAAGCGTCGAAGGAAGCAGGCCGAGGCTCGATCGTCGACGCGGAAGGGCGTAGGAGCGCCCCAACCAAACGCAAGTGGGGACCCTGGGACGGGGAGGAGGCCGCCGGGGGCGGCAAGTAGTCAGACCGCTCACAAACCGGAGCGGGTAGACCGGAGCCCGTTAAAACGAGGCTCCATGTGGTCGGGAACACTGAGCTCCGACTGAAAAATTGGCGCGGTGGCCATTTTGTTTAGGGGGAGGTCCCAGCCACTGGCGCGAAATGCCATATTGGAAAGGGGGTGGTCCCCGGCCGTCCGCGCCTGGCGATTGGTGCTCTCCGCAGAGCGCGAAAATATCCCCTTGAAGAAGGGGGTCGCGCGGGAACTCTTTGTCCCTTTGTTCTCCCTCCTGGGACCTAGACCCAGGGAAGGCCTTGTTGACGGACAGCGAGTGAGCGGAGCCACCGAGCTATCACCCTAGGCCGGACGGTTACACCGGAGGGTGAGGAAGGGAGGTTTTTTTTGCCCCTTCATTCCGGAGGTGCGCTGTGTGCGAAGCCATTCCAGGACCGGCACCAGGCAGCACAGGGGGAAGCAGGAAGGCCCAGCAGAGAGGCGGAGGAGACACGAGCCGCCGTTTTTTTCCCCTCGGCTTCGTCGCGCAGGCTAGGGAAGGCCTCCCTTAAGCACTGCCGACCCCGGCCTCGCCTGCCTAGATTCTGGGACATAGTCCCTGCTTGAGCATGGCCATGGCAGAGGGCACTCCGGCCCAAGGCTCAGGGCCCTCCCCGTTGCCGCCACCCCGAACGGAGGAACGGGGGGGGGGCAAGAAGAAGGCAAAAACAAAGCACCTAACTGAGCCATCGAAGTCAGCGGAGCGTCAGGCCATAAGGAGACACCAGGCCTTGGAAAAGGAGTTTGCCAAGGCTCAGCGCAGGGCCGTAGGAACAGAGAGAACTGACCTGGCACTCCTGGAGACTCCCAGCTCCTTTGGGCCGTCGGAAGCAGAGCAGGGGTCCAGGGAATGGATCCCCAGGGGTGGAACGGATGAAGACCTGTCCCCTATATCGGTGCCCTCTTCACCAGCACACTCTGAACCCACAACCAGCCAGGAGGAGGCTGGGCGCAGAGGTAGGAAGAGAACGAGGTCGGGTAAGTGTTTTTCTCAGCTTCACTCCCTCCTACAGGAAACCCTGAAGCAGCTCCGATCATCCAGGAGTGAGTCCCCCTCCCCTAAGGCTCGCAAGCCACGGAGACACGTCCCCAGGGGGGGGAATGAACTGTTCCATGACTCTGATGCGTCTGAGTTTTCTCCACAGGCGTCAGATGAGGAGCAAGGGGAATGGGAGGACGAGGGAGCCGTGCTGTCAGGAGCTGAGGAGACAGAACAACAGACAGCACAGGCCCCAGGTCTTTTCAACCACACATTATTCCTTCCCCTCTTGCCAAAGGTTTGTGCGGCGCTCGATATGCCAGCTAAGACAAAGGAGGTCAGGCCACCCTCCTCAGAGGAGGAGGATGCCAAAAACCCACTAATGTATTCTCCGGTGTCAGAGGTAATACAGGTGCCCTGTACCAAGGTTTTCAGGTCGTCGGTACGGGCCCAGTGGGCAAACCTGGGGGCCATACCCTCACCTAGCGGTGTGGAAAAGAAGATGTTCAATGTCTGTGATCCCCTGGCATCACTTATTGAGGTGCCACAGGTCGATGAACCACTAATTTCTCTGTTTGCTTCCTCAGCCATCCCAGGAGACATGTCAGAGGCAATGAAGGCAGAGGAGAGGAAGGCAGAGCTCTCTCTCCGCAGAGTACACCACTCATCAGCCTGGGCTATTAGGGCCGCGTCTACTGCTTCTGTTTTCTCCAGGGCATCGATCAGGTGGCTGCGGGAGCTCCAGACGAGCGTACCGCCAGAGCAGGTACGCATACGACAGACTCTGACAAAGCTACGCATGACAGCGGAATTCATGGCGGACGCCACCCTGTATGCCTCACGATATTCGGCCAGAGCCATCGCAGGTACAGTAGCAGTTAGGAGACTAGCATGGCTAAAAAATTGGAAAACAGACCTGAAATCCAAGTGGCGCCTCGCCACAGCTAAGTATTCGGGATCGAAACTATTTGGGGCGATCCTGGATCCTTACGTGATTGAGGATAAGACCAAAAGAAAGGTGCTAGCGCATCCCTCGAGGAAGTCAGACAGGGGAGGACAGGAATTCCGCAGACAGGGCCCCCGGCAGAGCGGGGGCGGAGAATGGAGGCAGCCCTTTCAGGGAGGACGATCCTGGGACGGGCCCAGAAACGCGCGCGCCTTTCCGTACAGACAGGAGCGCGGCCAGGATCGTCCAGCCTCTGGCAGGGGTCAACCTTCCAAACGCTCCTATAGAGGGGGGGGAGGTCGCCCCTACAGACGCTCCAAATGACGCCCAGGACAGCCCCATAGGGGGTCGTCTGACGCTGTTCAGCGAAGCGTGGCAGACGACCACAACGGACGCCTGGGTCAGGGAGACAGTATCCCAGGGTCTAGCAATAGAATTTTACTCGACTTCACCAGACCACTTCAGAAGGTGCCCGTTATCACGCAACAGGACCAAGGCGGGCCTTCTAGATCAGGCCATAGATCACCTGAGGGACATAAGAGCCATAGAGGCAGTCCCTCCAGAACAGGAGGGCCGGGGATATTACTCCATCCTGTTCCTGGTACCGAAGTCATCGGGGGATTGGAGGGCCATCCTCGACCTCAAACGCCTCAACCGCTATGTAGTATACAGGAAATTCAAAATGCAGTCCCTCAGATCCATCCTGGCCAGCATTCGGAAAGGAGACATGCTGTCCTCCATAGACCTCACAGAGGCCTATCTACACATTCCGATAAGGCCGGATCACAGAAGGTTTCTCAGATTCTGTTACAGGGGACGACACTACCAGTACAGGGCCTTACCATTCGGCCTGTCCTCAGCACCCCGAGTCTTCACGAAGGTACTGGCGGCACTGGGAGCGCACCTACGCATGATTCCGGTAAGGGTCCAATGCTACTTGGACGACATCCTGATCCTGTCGGGCTCATACCAGGCAGCCCTGACAGACATTCAGATCACCATAGACACCCTCCAGACCCATGGCTTCTCAGTAAATCACAAGAAAAGCCAGCTCACCCCATCAAGGAGGCTCCTCCATCTGGGAGCCATCATAGACTCAGAGCAGGGCATGGTATATCTTTCACCGGAGCGTCAGGAGAGCTTACAGAAGCTCGCGCGACTGGTGGCTCAAAAAAGAGTGGCCACCATAGTACAGCTCTCTCAGCTCCTGGGAAAGATGATCTCATGCCTGGGCATTGTTCCGTGGGCAAGGCTCCACTCCAGAAGTCTCCAATGGCTTCTACTCCCTTACCAGAGGCAGAACCAGAGCGCGTCGCTCAAGAGGGTCAGGGTCCCACCCCAGGTCATAGCATCCCTCAGATGGTGGAGGTCAGGCGCCCTAAGAAGGGGCACTCCGCTCAGGGAACCAGACAGGATCACGGTCACGACCGACGCAAGCCTGTTCGGGTGGGGGGCCCACTCCGCGGACAAAATAGCCCAAGGGAGGTGGAACACGGAGGACCTACGGCACAGGATAAATTGGCTCGAACTGAGGGCCATACACCTGGCCCTGCGGAAATTCTCAGCCCATTTGTCAGGGAATCATGTGCTAGTCCTAACAGACAATGTAACAGCAAAAGCACACGTAAACAAGCAGGGCGGGACCAGGTCAGCGGCACTCATGAAGGAAGCCAGGGACCTGGGTCTTTGGGCAGAACGGCATCTGGCCTCGCTCAGGGCAGAACACATATCGGGGGAGGCAAACCAACAGGCAGACTCCCTCAGCAGAACAACGGTAGACCACGCAGAGTGGAGGCTGGCCCCGGAACTGTTCGAGGCAATCTCGGACAGGTTCGGCCGGCCCTGCCTGGACCTCTTCGCGTCTCCAGCAAAAACTCAAACTCAACGTTTCTTTTCCAGGTTCCAGACCCGGGGAGCGGAGGGGACGGACGCGCTCAGATGCAGGTGGCCCCAGGGGCTGCTTTACGCCTTCCCCCCTCCGCCCCTAATACAGGCAACAATTCGCAAATTGATTCTGGAAGAGGCGGAGGTGATACTAATCGCCCCATACTGGCCGAGACGCCCATGGTTCGCAGACCTGGTAGATCTATCACTCTCGCCAGTGTGGAGACTCCCTCCGAGCCAGGTATCTCTGAGCCAAGGGAAACTCCAACATCCAGACCCACAATGGCTCCAACTATGGCTCCGCCTGGCACTTGAGCGGGAGGGTCTGAGCAGGCAGGCCTTCTCAGAGGAGGTCATCTCGGTCATACAGGATGCCCGTCGGCCCTCTACCAACAGGATATACGACGCCACCTGGAGGAATTTTTCCTCCTGGTGCAGCAGGCGGGGGTTAGACCCTATGTCAGTTACCATTCCGGATATCCTCCAGTACCTGTGGGAGGGCATGGACAGGGGGCTAGCGATCAACACCATCCGTAGACAGGTAGCAGCCCTACAGACGGTCCTGGTCTGTGAGGATCGGGGAACCCTGTCTCAGCACCCGGCGGTGAGTGCTTTCTTAATAGGGGCTGCCGCCAGACGGCCGCCAGCAGTTCACCGTTTCCCATCCTGGGACCTACACAAGGTACTACAGGCCCTAACTGCGGCTCCGTTCGAACCACTGGGAACCAGCTCACTCCGTTTTCTGACGCTGAAGGTGGCATTCCTTGTGGCAATCACCTCGGCGAGACGGATTTCTGAGTTGGGGGCCTTGTCGGTCCGTCCGGACCTGCTCACGTTCGCAGAGGGCAGGGTGACACTGAGGCTTGACCCAACCTTCATTCCCAAGGTCAACACATGGTTCCACAGGGCTCAGAAACTGATCCTCCCGGATTTTTGTCCAAATCCCACACACCGTCTGGAAAGACAGTGGCACACTTTAGACGTGCGCAGGGCTCTGCGACACTACGTTGACAGAACAGCAACTTTCAGGAGATCAGAGGCGCTATTCGTCTCCTATCATCCCTCTTCCAGGGGCCTGAAGGTATCCTCTTCGACCATTGGAAGATGGATCAGGGCATGCATAGCCAAGGCCTATGAGTCATTGGACCTGCAGGTACCAAGCAACATTACAGCTCACTCCACAAGGAGCGCGGCCACATCGGCAGCTTGGCGCACGCAGGCACCGCTGGAGGAAATTTGCAGAGCGGCCACGTGGGCCTCTCCGTCCTCCTTTGTTAGGAACTACAAGATAGACCAATTTGCTGCAGCTGAGGGTTCGTTTGGCAGGAGGAGCTTGCAGCAGATAGTGGAGTCCTAGTAAGAGATAGCCTAGACTCCCACCCAAAGGGACTCATGAGGGCTTGGGTACGTCCCATTGGTGGATTCGGAATCCACCCATGCTGGAGAAGAAGCGTTGGACTTACCTGAACGCCTTTTCTCAGCATGGGGGGATGGAGAATCCACGCCCTCCTCTAACTTGTCTAGGCAGGAATTCTCTTACAGGACACTGAGAGGGAGCTACACGGTCCGACCTGATGAGGAGCTTCGCCTGTCAAAAACTGGGGAAGGAAGCCAGGAGGCGGAGCTAAATTTCGGACCTAGTCTGTGATTGGGTAACAGGCTGACACAACCCATTGGTGGATTCTCCATCCCCCCATGCTGAGAAAAGGCGTTCAGGTAAGTCCAACGCTTCATTTGTGCAGAAATTCTTCCGTTATTTTGGTTTTAATTAAATGATTTGTAATAAACACTTCAATATGAAAATAATTAAGGATGAAAAAGTGATTTCATAAAAGCCCTCTCGTTCAGTGAAACTTTTATTTTGAAGCTACCAGTACTTCAGTGAGGAAAAAGCAAATCATTACTTTAGCTTTCGGTAGGGTGAACTCAAAAGGTTGCAGCCTACTTGCCTGCTCAGTGGCTCCTGTGAGTCAAAGCCATTCCCTCTGTATTGCTTAAGCTAGCCCACATTGGTTCAGTCAGCCTTGAAATAGAAGATTGCGCTAGGAGAATAAAATTGCTGCTTCTCTGGGTGTTAATATTTTCAAAACCAAAAATAAATGCTTTGTTCAGAACTTGGTGCCAGTTCAAACATGCCCCTTGTAATCTCTATTTATTTAAACTGAGATAAGGGAAGCATTTTTAGAATTGCTTTAAGATGTGAAATGTACATTGCCCACATAAGTGTAGGAGGGAAAAGGTCAGCCTATGCTTGAAAAAAACAACCCTATTGAGTTCAAATGGGGTGGAAAAAGGCAGTCTGCCCACTAGTATAAATATAACCAGTTGGTCAGATTCAACAATATTAGTTATTTCCTACCCCGATAAAGATTGAATTGGCAAAACAACTCTATGAACCAAAGATATGTTTTTAAAACTACCAGCTGTTTTTTTAGTGTATGTATTTCCTTTAAGGAGTAAAATTCTAGTACAGTCCCCCAACCTTTCTGGCTTTGTGGACCACTGGAGGGTGGGATGTTTCCAAGTAAATGGTGGGCAAGTGCGTGCAGCTCCATTTGCACAAGTGGCAAGCACAAACACCTGCTGTTTGTGTAAATGGAATGTGTATGCATGTGCTTGCCTGCTGCTCACGTAAGTGGGGATGTGTGCGCTCGCCTGCTTGCCACTTCCATGGCCCTGTTCCAAATGGCTCAAGGCCTGGAAGTGCGCTAGGGGTTGGCATCCCTTGTTCTAGTATATAGCTCTTTAGACTTGATCCCTATACCGTAGCATCGAAAGGGATGGTGTTCTAAGAATTCAGGTACATTGTTACTGCTTTGAAGTTGAAGCTCTCATTGTACAGTTTTCCCCTGTAGTGTGAAAGTTTAACTTTTCTTTAAAACAAATTTGAATTCTCACGTGTGCACACACCTACACACACACAAAACACCATATATATACATGCACACACACACACACACACATAACAGCATTTATAGTGCCACTATAAATCTTGCCATTTAAAAAAATGTTCTGTGGATAGTCATTTAATACTGATTGCTAGTTTTCTCGGAAGATATAAGATTCTCAGTTCATTTTAGTATATTTAAGTAAAGTTTTTAAAATGTCTGGCTTTAAATTACTTAAGCAATTCTTAGTGTGTTGGTTATACCTCCCTTTAATATTTTAGTTTAGCAAAGTTCTTTTATTTTTCAGTATTACAACTTGTTCTTCTGATATTGAGAGTCATATGTACACAAAATGACATCATACTCCACAAGAAGAGAAGAATCTGGAAGGCTGTAGAAAAAAATTCTTGTAAAAAGTTAGCTGTCATCATCACTCATTGATTTACAAGGTGCTGAATTCTGGACAGATCCAGATTGTTCCTCGACCTACACACAGCCCTTTTATATCATAAGCAATCAATAACTGTCAAAAAAAATCAATATTAGCCTACAAGACCCAGGCCAAGTCCAATGCTTCCAAGGTGTGTTTAATGCAAAACTCTGCGGCAAGCATGCCACCAGAGAGTTCTTCGATGCCATAAAGCCAATTTATGGTTCTTCTAAATGGGGCGTTGTCTTCCCTGAACGCCTTTTCTCAGCATGGTGGTGTAGAATCCACTGATTGGGTTATTTCAGCCTTCCTGCTCAGAGACTAAGTCAACTTTAGCCACGCCTCCCTTTGGGTGTGTCTTCCCAGTTTTGACGAGGCGAAGGATCCTGAGAAGCTCTGACACAATGACTCCAAAAATACAAAAAAATGACTACACAAGCCTAGACACCTGTCCAAGGGAGGGTGTGGATTCTATACCACCATGCTGAGAAAAGGCGTTCAGGTAAGACAACGCCCCTTCTCCAGCATGGTGGATGTAGAATCCACTGATTGGGACATACCAAAGCCCCCCATATCCCTTCGGGGGGGAAAGGTCTAGGCTGGTGTCTCCCTAGAGGAAACGACCTGTTGAAGAACGCGTCTGCCAAATGCGGCGTCCGCCACGGCAAACCTGTCAATCTTATAATGTATAATGAATGAAGATGGGGACGACCAAGATGCCGCCCTACAAATCTCCTCTAAGAGGCCTGGGTAGACCAGGCCGCAGAGGTTGCTGCGCTGCGCGTGGAGTGAGCCGTGATACGAGCTGGGACTGGAAGCGACTGGGAGGCGTAAGCCCTAGCAATACAAGCCCTAATCCACCTGCCAATGGTGGAAGAGGACACCTTCCTGCCCATGGCAGATGGCTGAAAGGAGACAAACAAAGCCTCCAACTTGTGAAAGGACCCAGTATGCTTTATGTAGATGCGCAGAGCCCTGCGCACATCCAGCTTGTGCCACTGGCGTTCTAGCCTATGAGAAGGACCTGGACAGAAACTTGGTAAAACTAGATACAATGATCTATGAAAACCGGTATTCACCTTGGGAATAAAGGAGGGGTCTAATCTCAGGACCACTCTGTCCTGATGGAAGATACAGAGATCCTCTCTAACTGAGAGGGCGGCCAACTCCGAAATCCTTCTGGCCGAAGTGATAGCAACTAAAAAGGCCACCTTCAAGGAGAGAAAATGCAGAGAGCAAGATTGGAGAGGCTCGAAAGGAGCAGTGGTCAAGGCCTGCAACACAGTAGGTAAATCCCAAGATGGGTATCTATGTACTGTGGGAGGACTGGAATTGGCCGCCCCTTTAAGGAAAGCGGAGATCGCTGGGGGGTGAGAAAGTGGACCCAGAGTATCACAGGTGAAGACCGTAGACAAGGCCGCAACCTGCCTACGGATGGTGTTAGTGGACAAGCCCTTGGAAATGCCATCCAGCAGATAATCCAAGATGTTAGGGACTGTAACAGAGAGGGTCCAATTTACGTGAATTGCACCACTGGCAGAAATTTTTCCAAGTGGCGTCGTAAATCCGATTTGTTGAGGGGCGTCTAGAGGCCTGGATCATAGAGATCACCCCTGAGGAATAAGCTTGCCTAGCTAGACACTCCCGCTCAAGTGCCAAGCGGTTAATTGGAGCCACTGAGGGTCTGGATGGAGGAGCTCCCTCTGGTTGAGAGCCACTTGGTCCGGGGGGAACCTCCACAGCGGGGACAGGGACAGATCCACTAGGTCTGCAAACCACGGGCGTCAAGGCCAATATGGAGCAACCAATATTACTTCCGCTTGTTCCAGTATCAGCTTGCGAATGGTGGCTTGTATCAGCAGAAGGGGAGGGAAAGTGTATAGCAGACCCTCGGGCCACCTGCACCGAAGGGCGTCCGTCCCCTCGGCCCCCCTCGTCGGGAACCTGGTGAAAAATCTGAGGAGATGAGCATTGGACGGGGAGGCCAAGAGATCCAGGCATGGCCTGCCGAACCTGTTCGCTATCAAATCGAACAGCCTCGTGTCCAGACGCCATTCTGAGTGGTCCACAGTCGCCCTGCTCAGGGAGTCTGCCTGTTGGTTTTCCTCCCCCGAAATGTGTTCCGCCCTGATTGAGCCCAAGTGTGTCTCTGCCCACAGACCTAGTTCCATGGCCTCCTGGAGAAGAGGCTAGGAATGTGTTCCCCCCTGCTTGTTGACGTGAGCCTTGGTCGCCACATTGCCTGTCAGAACTAGGACATGCTTGCCTGACACTAGGGAGGAGAAATGGCAGAGGGCCAGATGAATCGCCCTGAGTGCCAGCCAATTTATGTTTTGCTTGAGGTCCACCCTGGACCATCGCCCCTGGGCCAAATAGGTCTGGAGGTGAGCCCCCCAACCGAACAGACTGGCATCTGTGGTCAGGATGAGCCTCGGGCTCCTTGAATATGGTCCCCTTGGACATGGCTGCGGAAGACCACCACTGGAGGGATGAGAGGATGTGGAACGGCACCTGGACCTTTCTGGAGGAAGCGCTGAGGTTCTGCTTCTGAAAGGGGAGGAGGAACCACTGGAGGCTCCTTGAGTGTAATCTCGCCCATGGGACTATGCCCATGCAAGATACCATCTTTCCCAGGAGCTGGGACAACTGTACCAGAGGAACCGTCCTCGCACCCCGAATCTGGGATACTAATTTCCGGATGCTCAACCGCCGCTCCTGGGATAAATAGACCCTGCAAAGTTCGGAGTCTATCAGGGCCCCTAGATGGAGTAGACATTTTGTGGGGGAAGTGTGGCTATTCCTGAAATTTACTGAAAAACTGTGATCCTGAAGGATCTGAATGTTGGTCAACAGATCTGATCTTGCTGACTGAAGGGACCTGGACTGTACGAGGATGTCGTCCAGGTAGCACTGTACGCGCACCGGTATCATCCGAAGGTGGGCTGCCAATACCGCCAAGACCTTCGTGAAGACCCTTGGGACCGAAGACAGGCCAAACAGGAGGGCCCGGTATTGATAATGCCGGCGTGCATAACAGAATCGCAGGAACCTGCGGTGCTCCTGGGAGATTGGGATGTGGAGGTAAGCCTCGGTGAGATCTATGGAAGAGAGAAAATCTCCCTTCCTGATACCGGCCAGTATTGACTTTAGGGTCTACATCTTGAACCGTCTGTATACTAAAAATCGGTTCAGACCCTTTAAGTCCAGTATCGCCCTCCATCCTCCTGATGCCTTGGGGACCACGAACAGGATGGAGTAAAAACCTGTTCCAACTTGACCCTTTGGTACTGGCTCTATGGCCCTGATGTCTAGGAGATGCTTGATGGCGGTGGATACGAGACGTGCTTTCGAGGGATTCCGCGATACTGGGCACTGTAGGAAGCGATCGTGAGGGAGCGCATAAAACTCGAGTGCCAGGCCGCGCCTGACGGTGTCTCTGACCCAAGAGTCGGTGGTGGTCTGCTCCCAGACCTGGTAAAACCGTCCCAGGTGCCCTCCTATAGGAAAATCCCCAATGGCATCACTTGGAGCGTCTATAGGGATGACCCCCGGAACCTCTGAAGGGACGTTTAGCCTGAGACTGACCCCTGGCTCTGGTGTTCGGGCGGTCCTGTTGACGCTCCTGCCTCTGGGGGAAGGAGTGCGAATCTCTGGGCCAATCCCAGGACTGCCCTGCTTGAAAGGGCTGTCGCCACTCCCAAGAGCCCGAGGGACGGAAGGACTGTCTGCAGAAGTCGTGCTGCGGCCGCCTGTCGGACTTCTTGGAGGGGTGCACCATAACCTTGCGCTTGTCCTTACCCTCGACCACGTGTGAGTCAAGGATAGGGCCAAACAGATCCTTACTGGCGTACTTGGACGTGGAGAGACGCCATTTGGCCTTTAAATCCCCTCTCCACTGTTTTAACCATAGCAGCCTGCGAGAGGCCACTGTGACGCCGATGGAACGGGCCGAGCACTTAGCCGAGTGGAGAGAGGTGTCTGCCATGTATTGTGAGGCTGCCACCAGCTTGACAAGTGTCTGGTGCACTCTGACCTGATCAGGGGGAACCAAGGTCTGAAGATCACGGAGCCACATGATGGCCGCTCTGGCGAAGAAAGAAGTTGAAGTCGCGGCCTTTATGGCTAGTCCCGAAGCCTGGTGAGCTCTTCTATAGGCGAACTCAAACTTCTTGTCCTCCGCATTCATAACCTCTGCCATGTCACCTGAGACAGCGGAATTAGAAAATAAAGAAATTAGGGGGGGGATCAACCATAGGGACGGCTAACATTGAAGCAAATGATAGAGAGATGTTGTACAGCTTCTTCTCCAAACTTCTTTCCTTGGGGGTAGTGGCCAGTGATGACCACTGGGCCTCAACCGCATCCTGGAACACGAAGGGGCAAGGAATTTGCTTATGGTCCACAACCTTCACTGCAAATAAAGGGTTGGACTCCTGATCTGCGGAGGTAGAAGGTTTTCCCTCCTGAACTGAGGTCAGATTAGTGGTAGCACAGGCCTTCAATAGAAGGGATTTAAAGACGGATGGGTCAAAGAGGCACGAGGCAGAAGCCTGATTGGGTGCCGCCTCCTCATCCTCTGACATGGGGGTGTCAGCTATGGCCAAATCCACGGACTCCCCCTCTCCTACCTGAGAGGAAGTTTCAGAGATATCTGAACCTGGTGCCGTGGTACATCCCTGCAGAGAAGAAGGACTTGCAGGGGGTGGCGGTGTTTGGGAGGGAACCTGCGGACTCCTTGAAGAGGACATAAATTGAGTAAAGGCGTGGTGCATGAATGCCTGGAATTGGCTTTGAGACCACATATCCCCTTGGTCCCTAGGGGCAGCCCCAACCACCGTTGGAGCATGAACCACTTGGGGACCCTGCTATAAGGAGTGAGAGGAGTGAGAGGGACCTGCCTTTTCGGTTGCTCCCAGAGGAGAACTGGTCCAGGTGGCTTCTTGCACAGGCGCCAAAGGCAGCTCCGAGGTAGCAGTATCCAGTGGGGCGGGGGGAACCGGTTCGGCCCCGCTGGATAGGAGCCGCTGTGCCTTGGAGAATTCCCTCTCCAGTGCCTGGTGCCTCCTCGAGGCCTCTCGCTCAGCTGACTTAGAAGTCTCTTTGGTAGTCAGATGTTTAGTTTTGGCTTTTTTCTCCCCCTCCCTGCTTCCAATTCTGTAGATCTGCGCTTTGACTGCGCAGGGGGTGCACCAGAGACTTATGTTGTCGGCGGCGAGGAGCTGTCTGCCATTGCAACTAGATAGAGCCTGCAGTAGGATATCTAGCGAAAAGATTTGAACCAAGGACGCAGATCAGTAGTCAGAGATGGAACGCATCCGTTCCTCACACTGAACTAAAGATGGCAAGGACAGGACAGCCAGACAGGTTGGTAAGCCTTTCCGAAAAGGCCTGGTGGCTAAAGGCCACTGCTAACAGTAACAGGCTGTCAAAGGAAACCCCTCACTCCAGGACAGGGCCGGGGACAAGCTGGAGCCTAATACCCCTAGAGTTGCCTCCTAAAGCAGTCTTACAATAATATCAATATAATTAGATTTTTTTTTAAAGAAAACAGACCAACTCTCTAAATATACACCAATGCCTCCTTGTGGGCCTGCCACGCGGCCCTGGACAATGCCTGAAGGCCCGGCTGAGCCGGCACAACCCGGTCTGGAGGGCAAAATGGCGACCGCCTATGGACCTCAGAGCCTCTGAAAACGCTCCGATATCTTGTCCCCCGCTTGGACCTGGCAGCCCAGGTCAAGGCGACAGCTGCTCCGAAGAATGGCCTAGCAGGCCCAAACTCAAAATGGCGGCCGTCAGCGGAGTCTGAAACTGCGACCGCTTGGCGACCACACGGTCAAAATGGTGGCTGCAACTCCTCCTCTCCCTAGCGAGGGAGACTGCTTTGAAATACGAGGGGAAACCAAGTGCGACGCGAGGCTGAGCTCCCCGCTCCTCCCCCCGTCCTGTAACTTGCGATTCGTGAATGGGAAAGTCCGTGGTGCATCCAACGCTGGAGCCCCGTGCGCCTTGAGCTCGGACAGAGATCCGCCGGCTGTGAGGTCCGCTCGCCTTGCAGAGGTGTCGGAGAGGCGGGTGAAAATCTACCCGAGAGTCCTGCGCGCGGAAGGCCTGAAGGCCCCGAGGGGAGGAAAGGAGCCCTGCCGGAGCCAAGAGGCTCGAGGCTCTAGGAAGGACCGAGTCCCTCAGGAATCAGCCAAAACCATAACCAGTAATGAATTTAGAGAATTTAGAAACAATTTAGAGTAACATAAACCAAATTAAAATAATCAAATTAATTATTCTAATGGAGCCAAGAAAAATTGCCTACTGCTGAGCCTAAGACTAAGTCAAAATGAATCCCAGCGGCCAGTTAGGGCCCACAGAGTCGGCCTTCTCCAGGTCCCGTCAGCCAGACAGTGTCGCCTGGCAGGGCCTAGGGGAAGAGCCTTCTCTGTTGCGGCCCCAGCCCTCTGGAACCAACTTCCCACGGATATCCGTGTCGCCCCCACCCTCTCCGCCTTTCGTAAATTACTCAAAACACACCTCTGCCGGCAGGCCTGGGGTAGTTAACATCTTGCCCCAAGCCAGTGTATGTCTGTGTGTATGCTGAATGATTGGGTTTTTTTAAAAAAAAATTAAGAGGTTTTATATTTATATGTATTTTTATGTTGATTTCTACTGTGTTGTGAGCCGCCCTGAGTTCTCCGGAATAGGGCGGCATAGAAATCGAATAAATAAATCGAATAAATAAATATAAATAAAACTGGGAAGACACACCCAAAGGGAGGCGTGGCTAAAGCTCTGACTTAGTCTCTCTGAGCAGGAAGGCTGAAATAACCCAATCAGTGGATTCTACATCCACCATGCTGGAGAACAGGAGGCTCCCCCTTGCAGTCATCTGATGGGTTGAAGTTGATCAGAGACCAAGAAGGATTGAAAACCGCTAGGCTGAACAATTGTCAAACCTACTCTATTGGCTCATAATGTCTTACAACAGATTCCTCAGCTGCCAATCTTGGATGCCAATTTGGTGTAGTGGTTAAGACAACCAGGGGACTGTGAGTTCTAGTTCTGCTTTAGGCACAAAGTCAGACCATTTGGATGATCTTTTGAAAACCTTGCCAACAAAACTGCAGGAACTTTGTTCAGGCAGTCTCTGAGAATCGGACATGATTGAATGAAGAAACGTAGATTGCCTGATGAGAAACAAAGTGGTGAGACAGCAGATAGTGAAATGGAATGTCCTGGAAAAGGCCTGATTGACTCTTCTGTGCTGCAATGTATATTACAGGTCCCGCTTGTTAGAACTTACCTTTTCTTTAAGGTATATATTTCTGCGTTTGTTCTCTCTCTGCTTTATCTTCCTAACCTACCATGTGAGGTAGACTTAATTGGGAGATAGCAATTGATTTAAATCTGAATCTCATAGACTTAACTAAACATTTTATATCAAGTCATTATTTGTTCTAATCATGATGAGTATGCCTCTGAGTTCTCATGATACATCAAAAACAATCAAATCACAGAATGTGTGATTCTCTCTTTTATTTCACTGTGTCTTTCAAGCTATAATAGATAAAGTAAATAGATTAGTCTAAATCACATATTAAAAGCTTGGCTTATACTAACTTTTTTTCATTCTAGTATTAAATGTTCTGATTTCTCATAATGACAACATTTTGTAGTTAAGTAGTTTTAAAACATGGCTGTGTTCATTGGCCTTTTCATTCAAAGCCAGCTTGAGCCATAAATAGATTGGGAGCTTCAGTGGAACACTGCTAATAACAAGTATGGTCCAATTAATTTGCTTTTTCATGTAAAACTAACAAAAGGGAACTAGCCTTATTTCTTCATGCAATATGTTTAGCTTTTTAAAAACTTCGTGGATATTGAGCAATATAAATGTGCCAGTAGTTTCCTTTACAGCTTATCCGTTAACTTTATTTTGGGAAAATGTTGTAAAGAGGCTGTTCCACCATGACTGACTCTTTCCTTTTGCTGCTTGGCTCCTTAACTTGTTTTCTCTTTCCTGACTTTGTTATGCTGAACAGAGCATTCTGGCACAAGGTCTTGGATAAGGAAGCTTTAGAGTTTGTTAGATCATTCATCAACCTTCTCTAGTGTTTTCTGTTCTGAGCAGTGCCCTCCCTGGATTCAAGCAGAAAGAGCATTCCTACGGTAACTCTGCTTTCATGACAATTCCATGGCAATGATTTAAAATATCTTTGTCCAGTTCTTATAACTAAAACAAAAAGCAGAGTAGCTTATGCATATCACTAGTCAGATGGTCCCTTTCTGTAGATTTAGAATAGAATAGAATAAAAATTTAAAAGATATAAAACATAGCAAAGATGTGTGGAGAGAGGAAAGGTCAACAGCGTAACCACTAGTGTTTAAAGTTACAGTTCTGTGATCAGCTTGAATGCAAACTATTCAAGTAGTATGTTGAAATGTTGCTAGAGAATACTGAGTGTTGGCTATGGGAAGGTCTGCATGAATAATTATATACTTTATCATTGTGTAGAGGCATGTTTCCAATATTCTTTGTATGTAGAGATATGAATTTTGCTATTTATGTGTGTTACTCAGGTTGAAGGTATTCTTTTTTCCTCCTTTAGCATTTGAATAGTAGAATGTGGACATTGGATTAGCTCAATTCAAATATAATCTGCAAATCCAAACTCTACATTTTAGGAGATGGTTAATTTCTTATGTCATACTTGTCATTATTCCAAAGTTCTGTTGGGCATAACATTTATTTATTTAATTGAATGTTTTTGTACCGGAGACAAGTTCTTTGTGTGTCTAATCACACCTGGCCAAATAAAGTAATCAGTTCAGTTCAGTTGTGTACAGGTAGTCCTTGACTTATGACCATAATTGGGACCAGTATTTCTGTTGCTAAACAAGGTGATTGTTAAGTGAGTCATGCCCAATTATATGACTTTTTTGCCACAGTTGCTGTGTTTAACTAACTTGGGTGAATCACTCTTAACTTGACCTTAATGCACTTCTCTTTCCTTTTGAGGAAAGATATCCTTTTCAGCGCATGGCATATGGTTTGCTGTTTTGAAAACACAAGCCATTCAGGAGAAGAAATTTATTACATGTTTCTCCAAATGTTGGCCAGGATGTTGAGTGAAATAACTGGTATTTAAACAAAATATTAAGATAGAAATAGTGAGTAAGCATGGTTTTGGCCAAAATATTTATTAAATTTCTACACTACCCATCTCACCTAAATGACTCTAGGCAGTTTACAATTAGTGGTTTCATTGTTCTTATGTAGTGTTTTTATATATTAGTTGTGCACTGAGTCAAAAGGAAAGGTTCCTCAAGATTAATTGGATTCTCAAGTATGGTTAGATGATTTTGATGGGGATGAGACTTATATTAACCCTTTTCTGAAGCCAAGAAAAAAGTGTGCTGAAGACATGGCAGTGAGCAAGGCAGAAAAAAGTACTAATGGGACTATGTCATAGAAGGAGGTGATATTGGAGTTTTGGTTTATTTTTTGCAGTTTGAGAATGGTATTTTTGAAATTAATATTTTACAGTGTGTACTTTCCTTTCCCACAAAAATCATGCCTTTCTGTAATGATAATTTCTGCTGTATTTCAACAATAACACCTCAAGGAGCTCTGAAAACTAAAAAAAGCAGCTCAGAGCAGAAAGTGTGCTGTGGGTTAGAATATACACAGGCAACAGACAAAGTACAAAAGAATATTGCAACTAGTTTCTTTAGTTTATTAGCCAAAAAATGTGTAGCATTACTTTCAGCCTAGATGTTTATGTACAGGTCTGGTATAGGCAAATAGGATCATGATCATGTGTATACTTAGCATAGGCAGGGATCCATGTAATCCATGAGTTTTTTGTTTACTTGAGAAGGGAACTTTTCATTTAGCTCTGTAAAAGTTTTAAGTAGATAACTGACAGCACTCCAGGGTAAATAAGATAGAAAACAAAACTAGGTGAATTAAATCTACTTTATTGTAAAGCTACATTAACAGAATCTCACAAGTCTGAAAATACAATATTTTCACCCCCACTTTTAACTGTTTGATCCATTAGGATGGGTCCTCTCTTGTCTGATTCTTTCCTAGGCAGCATCTCTTCCCTGCTATCCCCAAGGCTATTTCCATGTTCCATTACAATCATCCTGCAATAAGCAATGAATAGAACGTGTGTATATTCATGGACTCTCATAATTTGGGTTTTGCCTGATGTCTTATGTCTTTCAGTGCTGGAGGTGATCAGTCATGGCAAGTGATGCCATCATGATGATGCGCGGACTGACAAAGCTCAGTAAGGCAGTCCTAGAGACCCAGGCAGGACAGTTCCGACAAGTAATCCTTGGTGGGGATACATTAACCATAGCCCGAAGCTTTCAGGCGGTTGCTGAGGAACAGTTCAGTGCTGTTATGGGGAAAATGCAGGTAAAAATATTGTTATGTATTTGTTTGATTTCGCTTGTCTCTTCCCCTTTCAATGGATAAATATTTGCTGTTGTCTTTCTCCCCCATGCCTTGCATGTTAAAAGCATAAGAATTTGGTATTCAGCCTTACTTGGGATTTTTTAAATATATACTGAAACATTTTTAAAATGCATTTGAAAATAATGTAGCTACATTGCATTGGGAATTATTATAATGTTGCATTGACAAATTTGCACTACTCAGGTGACCCTGAAGACATAGATGCAAAAGAATGCAAATGAACAGCTGTCTGCAGGAGTATAAATCTTTCCATTCCCCCACCATCGAGTCAGAGCTGAAGAAGCTTCCTGGATGAGAAGCAAAACGTCTTCAAAGAAAAAACAAAGTCCAGTTGCCTTGTGAAAAAACATCTTTGGGATAACTATGACCTGGATGACTGAGAATCTGCATAGACATCTGGCAGTAGCTTACAACTGGAACATTAAAAATGAAACTTAAAGGCTTAATTTTGGCTGCACAAGAGTAAACTGTTAGAGCTAATGCAATCAAGGTCAGAATTGAAAAACCATCAAATGATTCAAAGAAGCAGAAAAAACAGATCATATACCCGGCTTTTGCAAAAAGATTGCACAAACTGATTATAAAAAAATGACATATACAGTTTCCAAAATGATTCACTGGAACATCTATAAAAATGATCATGTACTAGTAATGAAAAATTGGTTGGGATTGTCAGGTCCACCATCGTTCTCTGGTATCCTGCCATCGTGCTGAGGGGGGAGGGGGGATGGCATGCTTGGGATTTTTGCTTCTGCTGTTCATTTGGGAATTACAGAGGGGGACTGTCTTCAGAGACAGGACGAACTCCTTCCACGCTGGTTTTCACCAGGTTCCAAGGCTGTCGTGCCCTGAGTGTGAACTATTATCTGCCGAGCACATCAGCATTCTCAAAACATCTTCTCTGCATCTTATTGTCTGCTGGTGAACTGGTCAGGGGGTTGGGATTGGGAAACCAAAAGAATTGCTTTATGCTTTGCGCAGGATTTTCAGACTCCACTTGACTTTACTGCATCCATTTTATCTCCTTTGAGTCAACTCAGTGGATTTGATACTTTTACTCTCCTGAGGGGGCTGACTGGGGCAGATCTGACGGATGTAGAATTTAAAAAATAGGTGAATGAGCAGGTTAAAATATTTTGAAATTTCTGAACAGACTGATAAGTTTTGGCTCATAACATACCAGATATAACTCTGGTTGAAAAGAAGAAAGTGGATAATTGATGTGGCAATACTATGGGATACTAGAGTAGAAGATAAAGAATTAGAGATCACATAGCATTAAGAGCTGAAAATTGAAACTGAAAGATTATGGCAAAACTTGCCATGGTGGTCCCAGTGATTATCATCATACTGGGTGCCATACCAAAAAATCTTGGATGGCATTAGAAAATCTACACCTTGACAAAATTTCCATTTGACAATTGCACAAGGCCACACTGCTTGGATCTGCACATATATTATGCCAATACTTTATGATTTCCTAGGTTTTTGGGAAGAACTCAGTGAATATGAAGGCCAACACCAGCTGAAGAACTGGCAGATGTGAATTCACGTTTTTATGTTTACAATAATAAAATAACATCAAGAGTGAAGTTTGTTAAACCCAGACTTTTTGTTCTACAGAATGTCTCCCTAAAAATACCTGCATATTTACCCATACTGGGAAAAGCAAAATAATTCACTTGATGAAATATTTTACTCTAAAATTTAAGGATATGTTCTTGGTGTTATGGTTACTGTTTGGGGGAGAGGATGAAATTTGCCCATTAACTGAATGGCTGGAGTGGTTATGTAATCCTGATAAAACAAAAGAAAAAGTCAGATAGGGCAGAAAGCCTTCAGGGCATCAAGGGAAGTGACTTTGTGCTCATTTAATAAGAAAGTTCTAGCATGCTATTGGCAGAGTTCATTGGGCTGAGACGTTCTCTTGTAGGCAGTGAGTCTAAAGGCAGCATAAATATCAGAGTCAGAAGTAGTTACCTGAAGACTACAACTTTTCCTCTTTGAAAAAGCACTGATTACTCAGTATATTTGCTTTCATGTTAGTGGGAGGATTTTTGATTTTCTTGTTTAGTTAAGAAGTTGTGTCCAACTCATTGTGACCCCATGGATCATAGCACAACAGGTTTCCTTGTGCTCCACTGTCTCCCAGATTTGTCCACATTCATATTCATTATGTCATGTTCATTGTTTTATTTTGATAGCTAACCATGTTTTACTAGAGAACTCATTTCAATGCTTTGTTTGCAGGAACTGGGCAAACAGCAGGAAAACTTGAAAGATATTGGTGAAGACTTTGGAAAAGAATATAACTTTTCAGAGTCAGAGCTGGGAGGCATTACAAAGGACTTCTCTCCTCCTCCTCAAGACCAGCCTCACAAGGACAGTGGTACAGAGGGCCCATCTTATTCTTATGATGCCAAAGGACTTTTTCAAAGTGGTGGGAGTGGAGATGCTGCTGCAAGTCAGAATCCCATTTCTTCCAAAACAAATACAAAGCTATTTGAAGGCTTTAGGGACCCCGGGAATCCTTTTGCTCTTGTCTTTGGGCAAATCCGGCCTTTTCACCAAGACCATTCCCCTGTTGGTGGATTAACAGCTGAAGACATTGACAAAGCTAGGCAAGCTAAAGCAGATCCACAGCAAAAGCCTCACAAACAGATGGTAAGTAAGCTATTTCAGGGAAGTGGAAAAGCTTCTGGTACAGCAACCTTTATGTGACCACTCTCCCTGTTTAACTCTTAGTTACTTGGTGTCTGGGTTATGTTGGGAGATACATATGGTAATTCCTACTGTTTTTAATTAACAAAACTTAAATTCATATAGTGTGAAATATACTAAGGAAAGCTAACCCCTTTGTTATATTCATGTAGTATAAGTAGGCGATATTGCTATTTATTTAAGGTAAAGGTCCTATTAACGTATTAGTTTATTTGACAAATTCCTAGCTGGTTTCTATCTTGGAACTCTACTGTGCCCTGCCCTTTTTAGGGAAATAATACGATGTGTGAATCTGCTTGTTGCTTGTTTATATGAATTTATTTTCTTTTTGATTGCATGTTCCTGAAATGGACTGACAGAGAGATTTTAGGTTAAGATAAATGTGTACAGATTTGTTCCTGACTTTTCACATATGAATCATGCACATTTCTAAGATTCTTACTACACTTTTTAAATTAAAAAACCCTCTAAACAGCTGATTAATATATCTTGAACTGGTATTTTAAAAAAAATATTTTTATTGATGTTTTTGTGGTATACTATCTTTAAAGTCTTGGCAATCAAACCTCAGAATAGGGAGAGCTTAACATAATTTAGTATTTTATTTAGTTCTGATTTTCTAAGCTAGATGTATGTGGATGTCATCTCAAAATTAGTTCAACTTTCCTAACAACCAGACATTTGTTTAGAAAGGTCATGATATTGCCTAGAAATAGACATCTTCTTTTTAACATTTAACAGGTGTTCATCTTTCATTTGCTGGACATTTGATATTTTGCTAAATTGTTGGAATGGTTAATAAGCTAAGATTTGTTAGTTGTTTTTCTTTTGTCCATGAAATTAAAAGTCAAACAGGTGCAGCAAAGTTTGCTTATAATTCTTTTTGCTTTGGATTTTTTTTAGAAGAGACACTTCTGTTTATTCTGTACCCACAAATATATTGTGATCCAGTTCCTATAATTTCATTGGCCATACTTGGTTGGAATTATGGGAATTGAAGTCCAGTAGTCCAAAGAAGGAGCACATTAAGTTAAGGAATGCAGCTTAAAAGGACACCATTGAATAGAACATGTTATAATCACTGCAAAGAACTGAATGATTATGATATTCAGGAAATGACCTGAAGTATACGTTACTTTAAAACAAAAATACTATTCTACTGAATTGAAAAAAAGTAAAAAAAATGTATGAAGAACAGTTTTAGAGGAAATTCTCTTAAGTATTAACTCTCCTGGCTTCTCAGAGTTTCTGGCTGTGATAATGCCCATCTGATGTTTTAGTTTACATCAGGCATGTCAAACTGCCGGCCCGCGGGCCAAATGTGCTACGCCAAAACCGCACCCACTCCATTGCTGGCAATGGGGAAAAAGTCCCGATATGTCACGCAACATGCCTGGTCTACGTGAAATGAAGACTTGGGGGCAATGCAATGTTTTATCCCACAGAAAGCAAAACGAAAAAGAAAAAAAAACAAACCAAGACATACAGCTGGCCAAATTACACCCAAGAAAGGCCAAGTTCTGCCTAAATTGGATTCATATTAAAATGGAATTTGAAGTTGACAGCAGTGCTTATTCTGATTAAGTGAAGGCAAATAACCATAATACCTTGTTCACTTTGTTTTTTACAGAACAAAATGTGCATAAACCAAGGTACTAGGGTAGAGGAAACAAAGTACTTGTATAAATGGCTGAGTTTCTAATAGTCCCATGAATTGGTGAACAGATGTAAAAATTAGGTAGATAAGAATAGCTGTGTGTTGCTTTAATTTTGAAATAATGTTATTTGTGTGGCAGAAGTTCCTAGCACTTGGTGAGGAAACTCTATTTTAGACCATCTGCTTGTGAAAGATTTTTTTTATTGTTTATTAGCAGATCAAGCATCTGTTTATGCTTTTTTTTAAAATCTTGCAGCTCAGTGAACGTGCCCGAGAGCGAAAAGTGCCTGTTACTCGAATTGGAAGACTTGCTAACTTTGGAGGTGAGTCTCTTAATTTATAAAAAAAAATGATCTGAAGATGGAAAATTCTGAAGACTAAAAATCTGCATGTTACGTTCAGAGAAAAAGTTGCTCATCTGTTAGATGGCCCTGTGCTTTGACTCACAGTCTTTGATGAAACACAAAAGAGGTGGGGGAAGGAAGGGTAGAGAGAACTGCTCCTCAAAGCCAGAAAAAAATGGCAAGTAACCATCAATAAGAAAAAAATATACATGTACATATTTAAATATAATGGGTAAAAATTTGTATTGAATTAAAACTAATATATTGACAGAAGCCAGGTTCCTAACCATTCAGTAATAAGCCTTCATGAAAACACACACACACACACACACACACACACACACACACACACACACACACACACACACAGAGCCCCAATTAAAAAACAAGTTTAAAAAAATACAAAAAACAGAAGAGGATAATATTCACCACAATATGGCCTGGTTTTGAGGGGCTTGGAGCTTATTTAATTTCTGGGAGGAGAAGTTTCTACAAGATGGGCATTGTGGAAGAGAAGACCAATCTTTTGAGTTCCACCAGATGTAATTCTCTGGCAGGTAGGACCCAAGATTTACTGAGATTTCTTTTAGGAATCAGTTGAATTTCAGGAAAATCTCTAAGGAAACCTTTTTATTAACACAATTTAATAGATCACTTCTGGCCACCTTTTTTCCCCCTACAACTCCAATCTTTTGAGGATTTTGAATTAGTTGTAATAATGTATTGATAATACTTCAACTAATACTTTCTATATCAACTCACGTTTAGAGAGGAGAAAAGATTCTGAGATTTTTCATCTATTAATTGAAAGTTGTCTAATACCATGGAAGTTGACAGGCTGGAGAAGCAGGAAAGGAATGCCACCTTTCACCAGGCCTTTTTGGCAGCCAATGTGAAGTGAGCACATATAATTAAAAGAGAAGTCTCTCTATTTATGACCTTTCCTCTTTATAGCCAGAGTTGGCATCTATCCTTTATTTTCATTTCTCCCAGATGAGATTTACTTCTCCAGCATGATGAGTGTAGAATCCACCGGTGGGTAATCTCAGCCTTCCTGCTCAGTTGAGATTAAGTCAGAAATCTGCCACGCCTCTTCTGGGCTGGATCTTCCCAGTTTTTGACTTAGTCTTAGCTCAGCAGGACGCAATTGTTCTTGGCTCTGAATAGATTAGGTTAAATTAGTTGGTTTGATTAAATTACAGATTAGAATAAATTAATTAGTCTGATTAAAATACAAATTCTAAATTCACTTAAATTGAGATTCTGATTCCAAATTAACAGAGTCAGCTTGCAGCTGACTGCAGCCTCGGCTCCAGCGAGCCTTGCAGGCTCCATTTAAGCCGTTTTCGCCGCCTTCGGACTCACCGGAGCTCTGCTGCCCTTGTTCCAGCTGACTTACTGATACGGGGGTTAGCCTTGCCTGGTGATCCCCCGTGGATCCCTGAGAGGCCGGACAGCCTCAACAGAGTGTGCCAGTCAGAGCAAGGCTTCCAATGGCCCAGCCGGCATTCTGGATCGCAGCGTAGGCTGCACAATGATCAAAGAGCAAGTGCCATCCTTTTTTGCCTCAGGGTGAAGGGGAAAGCCTCCAAACAGCAGGCAGAGCTCCCTCAGGGCCCCCCAGGACTGAGAAGACCCAACCGATTCACAAGCGGCCGTTATTTTTGGCGTGAACGCCATTTTGGGAGCCTTGCCAGACGCGGCCACCATTTTGGAAGCCCTATTCTCGTTTGAACTTCCGTACTCAATCCAGGCTCTCCACCTTTATCCTGCCGTAACAGGCACGGACCGGGGGGCATAATCCAAGTGTTTTACTCACCAGGGGTTATCCCCTGTCCAGACTGATTGCTCGGACACAGGATCAGTGGGGCGACCGCCATTTTGAATTCCTCAGACAGCCTTGGCCACTTCAGATTAACTGACAGGCCTTTGGATTCCTTTGTAACAGGGCAGCAGGTCCTTTCAGAGCACATATTCAGAGACCTTCAAGGTCCCCAACCTTGATATTATTAATATAATTATTATTGATAGTGATTTTATTATTATTATCATTATATTATTAATATTATTATTAATATTATTGACCCTAATATTCACGTACAAGAGGGGGAATTTTGGTCAGACTCTACCTGTCCCATTTAGCCGGTGTGGCGCTGTGCCGCAAGGCCTAACAGATAATTTTAGACAATTATCTGGCTGTTTACCATTGCTGTTGTTCAGAACATGAGGTTTACCTCTCTGACAACCAGATCTGCGTACTTAACCCCCCCCTCCTGGACATCTTCTCCTCGGAATATCCAGGTGGCAATGGCAGACAGTGCAGCCTCTCAGCCATCGCAGGGCTCTTCTGTTCCCCCCACAGAAAAAAAGTGCAGATCAGCTGAGTTGGAAGCGGGGGGAAAGAAAAAATCTAAGGCAAAGGCCTCGTCCACGAAGAAGCCCTCCAAGGAAGCTGAGAGGGAGGCCTCGAGGAGACATCAGGCGCTGGAGAGAGAGTTCTCCAGAGCTCAAAGGCTCACCTCCAGTGGAGCAGAAGTGGTTTTCCCCCTTCCACTGGAACACTCACCATTTGAGCCTCAATTTGCGCCTCCCCATGATGCCACTAGGGCATGGTCTCCTCAGGGGGAAACTGAACAGGTTGGTCTCCCTCTCCCCTCCCTATCAAGCACTCAGGGAAATTTCCCCTCCCCCACAATACAACAAGGCCCAGAAGCCACATATACCCCTACGGCAACTGGCATCCGCCCCTCAGACCAACAGGGCATATGGCCAGAACAATTTAAGGCCTTTATGCACCAGGCCTTTGTGCAATACATGGCCTCCTCCATGAGCCAATGGCCTTTACAGATGCCCTCCCCCCCCGGCATCCCTGCCTCAAACACGCCCTACCCTGTTACCTGGCTCGGGCAACTCAGATACATCCTCCCAGATAGGAGAGGAGGGATCTGTGGAATCCACACCGCCCTTAAAAGGCCATCTGGACCTGTGTCAGAGTAGGAGGAGCCAACGCGTCAGGCTTCATGTTTTGCTTCGCCTTGGTCAAAAACTGGGAAGGTCCAGCCCAGAAGGCAGCATGGCAGATTTCTGACTTAGTCTCCACTGAGCAGGAAGGCTGAGATTACCCACCGGTGGATTCTATATCATCATGCTGAGAAAAGGCATTCAGGTAAGACAACGCCCCTTCTATATATATTTTTGAATATTTCTATTTGTATAACAGAGCGATAAGGAACCTGTCTTTCACTAGGCAAGTTACCACAGGCCACTGTATGTACTATATACTATCCCATGAAACATAAAAGAGTAAACATTTCCTTGAGCCAGTAATTGAAAGGACTGCATGAGTGCCATTTTTGTTTCTTACCACCTGGGCTTGTAGTATATACTTCCTGTTTGTTGAATATAACCAGGCTGTAAGATGTTTGATATAGTATCAGAAATAAATTCTTTCTGTGGCCGTTGGAAGTCTTTTAGCACTTTTAAAAATATACTGTGTTTACTTTGGCACAATTTTTATGTGACATGCATTGATGTGCAAGAAGGTGGAACAGGATATATTGAGAGATCCCTGAGGTTTGTTAGCTTGGGATAAGTTACTGTTATCTAACAACAGTAGCAGTTTAAAACTGTGTGCTGTCCTACATGTTTGGTTTCCAGAAAATGATACTTGGGTAGTTAGAGAATGAGAAATATCTTTTTGTATGAAAATATTTGGTTCTTTTGATTCTGGTAACAAATACCTACCAGACTGACAATGTGCTCAGAGGCATTTTATTTCATTCAGTAGTGGATCTTGTGGTTATATTAATACTTATTTTTCTGTCCATACATTCTGCAAATTGGGGTTATATCTGTTTCAAACATAGAAAGCACTTTGTCAAAAAAGCAGCTGCTGGGCCCTAAAAAACATCTAGAATTGTAATTGTTTTCAAGTTGGTCCTAGTTGGCCTATCTTTTCCTAAACTGTTTGTGGTTTAGAGTTAGCTAATGAAAATATGCTTTCTTCACCTATTTTGGATTTTTACCCTTGACCCTTTTAGCAAGGTGAGGACCTGATAATAGTAATTTCTTCCGAATATATTAGTGTGTTTGTCAAGCCCCATGGGGCTTGACAATCACTGGTGGTGGGGGGAGATCCGGAGCACAACTTTCTGGCGCTGCATGCAGCTTTGACACCACATACCTCCTCGGCCCGGCTGGCACCTGAGACCGCCAAACCTCACCGCCTTGCCGACCAGCTGATCGTCCCTGAGCCCGGCCGGCATGCGGAAGCCCCGGAAAGGCAGACGCTGGACGGAGAAGGGAACTGCCCGCCGCCGCGAAAGTACCAAGCGAGGCCTAGGCGAGGGGGGGGGGTCCCCAGCCGGGAGGCGGGACCAAACGCCGGGGGGGGCGCAGAACATTGTGAGGCAGGAACAAACTTACGGGCAATGCTGGAAACGGGTAGCAGAAATCAGGGGGAGCCTAGAAAAAGCAGGAGCAGCACGCTGGCGGAAGGCTCCATCTTGGGCAGATGGGAGGCAGGACAGCAGGGTGGGGCTTGGCCGAGGGAAGGGCAGGGCAAGACAAACGGAACTTTAAAGTCAGCAGGGTGGATGGTAGTTAGTGGGTGGAGGGTGGGGATGTGGGCGTGGCACTGTTATATGAAGCACTGGGAGCAAACCACTCCCAGTGCTAACTTTGTTAAGGATTAAAGGCCTTTACTTGCACCTCGTTCCTGCATTCCTGGCTTATTTTCACCTGGACGATGACAGACGGCGTGACAGTGTTAAATAAAATTAGAGGCAGAGAGGAACATTTATGAAGCACTGTACTGGAACAACAATGGCCATATTTTCTTTTGAAGACAGGGGTCCCCAACCCCACAGACTGCGGCCCACTTTTGGGCTGTGGCCTGTTTGGAACTGGGCCCGTGAGTGGTGGGCCAGGGTGCATGCGCATGTGCGCTGGCAAATCGCTTGTGCAAGTTGAGTTGCACGTGTGCACACATTCCCCTCTCTCCCCACCGGGCCTCCAAGCCACAAAGGTTGGGGACCACTTCTTTAGACAAAACATACGCTGCTGTTTTGTCTTGAACCAATACAAATTGGGGAGAGGAAACAGCCACACAAATAGGTTGGAATTATTATTTGACCAGATTTTCAGGACAGCATAAAGCTTTAGTTTACCTGATTCAGAAATGTAGAAAATTGTGATGCACTTGTGATATGCTTCAGGCGAGAACTAATTTAGCCCTGAAGATGCTACTTAGCCTGGTAATGAAATATTTGCAAGCAAACATCCAAGCTCATAGAGCACTCAGCACTTCATAATTTAGCCCTTTTCACCCATTTTCAAAAGGTAAACTTTCCTTATTCTTTGTGATTACATTCTTTGCAATGCTCATTTTCTCAGTGTACACATTGTATGGACACATTGCACAAGGTAAAAGAAGAAGAGAACAGTCACCAGCACAGTGGATGGACTCTGTTACAGTGGCAATGAGTGTACCATTGGAAGACCTGAAAGAATAGGCTAGGGACAGATTATCATGGAGAAAAACATAAGTGTGGTTGCTATGAGTTGAAAACAACTTGATAGCACATAATTAATCATCAATAATTATCGCACATTGTACTGTACAATACAATTTTATTATTTTGAAGATTGTATTTATCTCCAATAGTCATAATGGTGAACACTGAAAAATGAGGAAAATTAATGTTTCAGATTTCAGTGATGTGTCTTAGAAAGCATTTCAGTGTCGATACATATGAATACACATGAAGATGTAACTATGCCATTGTCATTTTAACTTACTTCCTCTTCCTCCTTTTTTCTTTCTTTGTTCATTTAAGGCTTAGCTGTTGGCCTTGGCATTGGAGCATTGGCAGAGGTTGCAAAGAAGAGTCTTAGATCTGAAGAGCGCAACGGTGAGTTGTTCTTTGTTTGCTGTTAATAAGAGCTCCCCGTTTCTGAACAATCCTTGTTTTTGAGCATGACATGTTATGCAAGCACAGAGAATAAAAACTCCTTGAAATAGTTGTGCTAATGGGTAACGTGTGACCATACTTTTTGCTTTTAGCTTTATTTTCTCCAGACATTATCTGCATTTTTTATTTATTTTGAATTAATATTTTAAGAATAATGGTGGTGATGATGCTGTTCATTGAAGGAAGACAAAGGCTGCCTCTTGTTCCTTAGGAAGGATTGGGGGGGGGAACTGACCTATGAACTGAGAATGAGGCATTCATCTTTTGGAAGAAATCTTCTGTGTCTTGGACTTGATCAATGCAGATGTCTAACCTGTTTGTTTAACAAAACATTCGTGCTGGATTGCCTTGTTTTACTGCGACCTTTGAACTTTATTTTGAAAATTGACATATTTTTCCTCTTAGATTTGTGTTTATGTTGATACAGTATGTTCTCTGTATACACATACACATGCACAGATTAAAAAGGTAGCTGTTCTTTTTAAAAGCTCTCTTGTTTGTCTATGAACAGTCAGGTGCTGAAATAAATGTTACATAAAAAGAATCTAAGATAAAGGAACAGAATTATTCTACATACATTTGTAGCAAGAGGACATTGTTTTACTCAGATTGCTGTCTTACAAGTGAACTTGCCCAATTAAAGTTGATTAAGGTAAGGGGATGTGAAGGAAGTTGGACTTTATTCTGTCCAAGGCACTCATGCTTGACAGGCATAGATAGGATACCTTTACTTGGGCAAGAAGAAGACTATCATGCAGACATTTTGTTGCTACATTTTGGGCTGCTTACACATATTTGGTACTTTCAGTTCCTTCAACAAAGAATACTTCAATGTTGTTAGTGTGTTGGGGTGTTAACTACTAAATAATGGACAGCTGTCATCTTTGCAACAGCTTCTTGAAGAATGCCTATAGGAGAGTAACATAAATAAAATAAGTGACTTATAATTATACCTCTGCTTGAAACCTAACTCTAAATTCCCAACAAGAATATGTTTTCTGCTGCTATCTGGCCATTTAGCTTTGAAAGGAAAGGGGCGTTGTCTTACCTGAACGCCTTTTCTCAGCACGGAGATGGAGAATCCACCAATGGGTTTAGACTGTATTCCTGCCCAATCAGATCAAGTCAGCCAAAGCTGCCACGCCCATCCTGGATCATGGAGATCCCAGTTTTGACGCGAGCGTAGCCATTGACCGACAGCACGGCATTATGGCTCCTCCAGCTAATGCTAACCCTAGGCCTAAGTGACCTACCAGGGTGGGAGTGGATTCTCCATCTCCGTGCTGAGAAAAGGCATTCAGGTAAGACAACGCCCCTTCTCCAGCACTTGGAGATGGAGAATCCACCAATAGGACGTACCAAAGCCTACTGTCCCTTAGGGTGGGAAGCAGACTGGTCCGGTGTGGCACTTTGGCGAATAACCTGTTGGAGAACTCTCCTGCCAAAGGAAGCCTCAGCCGAGGCAAACCTATCAATTTTGTAGTGCCGAATGAAAGGGGATGGTGAAGCCCATGTGGCTGCCCTGCATACCTTCTCAATAGGCGCCTGTGTGGACCAGGCCGCGGAGGTAGCTGCACTTCGTGTGGAATGGGCCATGACCCGTCGTGGAACTGGCAATGACTCCGCCTGATATGCCCCGGCAATGCACGCTCTGATCCACCTGCCAATTGTGGAAGAGGAGACCTTCCAACCCTTGGAGGAAGAATGGAAGGATATGAACAGGGCTTCGGACTTGCGGAATTCCGCTGTCCGTGCAATATAGTACCTAAGCGCTCTACGGGCGTCCAAGTTCTGCCATTGTTGCTCCCGAGCGTGCGATGGGTTGGGGCAAAAATCTGGTAATACTATGTCCTGTGACCTATGGAATAGGGAATTTACCTTCGGTATGAAGGTGGGGTCGAGTCGTAGGATCACTCTATCCTGATGGAACACGCACAAGTCATCCCTGACTGAAAGCGCTGCCAATTCGGAGATGCGCCGTATGGACGTGATTGCCACCAGGAATGCCACCTTGTGGGACAGGTAACGCACGTCGCGTGTCGCTAGGGGTTCGAAGGGCCGCTTAGTGAGGGCCTGAAGGACCCGTGGTAATTCCCACGAAGGGTACCTGTGTACGGTAGGGGGTCTGGCGTTGGAGGCCCCTTTAAGGAATGATCGGATTAGGGGGTGGTGGTTCAGGGTTTCTGCTGAGTCGCATGTGAGAACTGTTGCCAGCGCTGCAACCTGTCTGCGCAGTGTGTTTGGGGCCAGGCCCTGTCAAGCCCGGCTAGCAAGTAGTCCAGGATGTGGGAAATTGTGAGCTCCGAGAGCGACAGCTGTCATCCAGAGCACCATAATCGGAAGTTTTTCCACGAGGCCTCGTAGATGCGGTTGGTGGAAGGGCGACAAGAGGCCTGGATTATCGTGATGACCCCCGGAGAACAGAGCTCCCTTGCTAAGATCGAGTGCTCAAGTGCCAGACGGCTAACTGGAGCCACTGGGGATCTGGGTGGAGAATGACTCCCTGACTGAGTGAGATCCGTTCCGGGGAAATCCTCCAGGACTCCACGAGGGAGAGACTCATCAGGTCGGCGAACCAGGGTCTCCTTGGCTAGTAGGGGGCCACCAAGAGTACCTCTGCCCGTTCCCGGAGGAGCTTGCGTATCACCGCCAGGAGGAGGGGTAGTGGGGGAAAGGCGTAAAGCAGGCCCTGGGGCCACGGGCTCCAGAGACCGTCCATCTGCTCCGCCCCTCTGGCTGGGAACTGGGAGAAGAAGTGAGGCAGCTGAGTGTTGAGCAGGGATGCAAAGAGGTCCACCCGCGGCAATCCGAAACGGTGACAGATTTCTTTGAAGATCCTCGGGTGAATGCGCCACTCCGAGTGGTCCACAATTGTTCTGCTCAGGAAGTCGGCCTGAGTGTTCGCTTCCCCTGATATGTGATCGGCCTTGATGGAGGCTAGGTTGTGTTCTGCCCAGGTTCCCAGTAGGAGGGCCTCGGCCAAAAGACTCCGGGATCGGGTGCCCCCCTGGCGGTTTATGTGAGCCTTGGCTGTCACATTGTCGGTAAGGACCAGGATGTGGTGGCATGCCACTCGGCCTCGAAAGTGATAGAGGGCTAGGTGGATGGCCCGTAGTTCGAGCCAATTGATGTTGTGTTGGAGGTCCGACTTGGACCACTGGCCCTGTGCCCACTGTGAGCGAAGGTGTGCTCCCCAGTCGAAGAGGCTGGCGTCCGTCGTGACTACTATCCGGTCCGGCTCCTTGAAGCATGACCCTCTGCGTGTGGCTGGTGATAGCCACCACTTGAGGGATTGTAGTACCTGTTGCGGAAGTTGTACTGTTTGGTGGGAGGCGCTGAGGTTCCGCCTCTGGAAGGGCAGCATGAACCATTGCAGTTCCCTGGAGTGGAGCCTGGACCATGGGAGATAGGTAGACCCGGCACTCCACGGTGTCTATGATGGCGCCGAGGTGGAGTAATCTTGTTGAGGGAACCAGGTGGCTTTTGGGGAAGTTTACTGAGAACCCGTGGCTCTGAAGCAGCCCTACCACCAGATCTAGGTCCGACAGGGCGGACTGAAAGGATACGGACTGGATTAGTATGTCGTCCAAGTAACATTGGACTCTGATCGGTATCATTCTCAGGTGTGCTGCTAGAGCCACCAGGATCTTGGTGAAGACCCTTGGGGCGGAGGACAGGCCGAATGGGAGCGCCCTGTACTGAAAATGGCGTCCCTTGTAAGCGAACTGTAGGAACCGTCGGGCCAGAGAGATCGGGATATGGAGGTACGCCTCCGTGAGGTCGATAGACGTCAGGAGATCCCCCTTTCTTATGCTTCCCAAGATGGACCGGAGCATTTGGGTTCTGCCAGGGGAGTTCCTCGGCTGGCTGGGCTAACAGCCATTAGTCCCAATCCGTCTGGGGGTTAAGCTATCGAATGGGGGGGGGAGCGGATGGGAGGAAGGGGCCCCTTCCTTGCAATGCAACTATTGTAGCTTTCCCTCCGTTAGGAAGAGCTAGGAGCAAGGCTCCCAACCCCTTGCTAAAAGGAAGGAATAAGTCTTTGCTAATTACTACTCTACACTATCTTGAAATAGAGAATCCACCAATAGGTGACTGTACCTTCCTAGGAGCCTCGCTGCATGTCCATCCTGGGCCAGATCAAGTCAAAAACTGGGATCTCTATGGTCCAGGACGGGCGTGGCAGCTTTGGCTGACTTGATCTGATTGGGCAGGAATACAGTCTAAACTCATTGGTGGATTCTCCATCTCCAAGTGCTGGAGAAAGATATATTTTCATAGCAATACTGACCATTAAGCCAGTCTTATGTGACTTTGACAAGACCTTGGTGTTTAATATTTACAGGCTAACTTTTATAGTCATTATGCTAGGTATGGTAACAAGGAACTAGGTATATTTAATTTAACAAAGAGAAGGATTAAGGGTGACATGATAGCTGCCTTCCAATACCACACACACACACACTAATTAATTAATTAAATTGCTTTCAAATTTACTCTGTTTCCCAGGCCATTCTCTATCTAAATAGATTTTAAAGACTCATAGCTAACCTGCCTGATTTCTTTGCTTCCCTGATGATGATTAACTTAATTAGTTATCATTGATGGTGTGTATATGCTGTATTTCCTTGTATACTCCCAATATGATATATAATTATCAAACAAAAGCACACCGAATTAATAGCAAAAAAATGGCATTTAAAACTTGACAATGGATTCCAATTTTTGTCCAAAATGCTGAGTTTGTAACTTGTACAATAGGACTTCTGGGGCAACAGTTGCAAGCTAAGGACAGAGTAGAGTATTTATTACTATCACGGTATCTGAAAGAGTCGTGAGAAGCAGGCATGCATATTATCTGTGTACTTCAGTGCATATTCACTCTACATAAATAAAATAGTAGCTTCAGAAAATGGTGCAAAATTATCTGTGGTCTGTCTGAAAATGGTTGGGGGAAAAATGACAAATTCATAAATACAGAATCTGCTGTGTTGTAAACTGCATGGATAGAAAGATGAGGCATTCAGTGTGAGTACATTCACATACATCATTGGCAGAATCCTTGAAAGCATGCCTTTGCCGCAGTCGAGTTTCAGCAGACCTTCCCCAGGACGTTGGTTGTGCAATAGTTCTATTTACATTTTCCTGTTTTCAAACAGTACTTTGTTTAACTGGGCACTCCCCGATCTGAATACAGGCAGAACAAAACTAATTATAAGAAGTTAAGCTTGTTGCTGTTAACTAGTTTAAAGTTAGAGAAGTGAGGCAGACTGATCTTATTTCCTGAGAGTTTAAGTAAAAAGAGAAATTAATTGTTAAGGGCTTTTGTTTTCTACTAATTTGAAGAGCCTTCATACAGAAGTGCCTTAGACATTTTTGTGCAGCTGTCAAGTTCAAAGGCTACTTTTTCTGCCAACTTTTTTTTGCCACTGTTATGCATAGCTTACATAACACAACGTAATGCCCAAGAAAGAACTATGAATAAATATCATAGGATCCATTTTGAGGCCTTTTTTTCCATTTAGCTCTTTTTTGTCTTACAACTGAATTTTCCACCTGTCTGTTCTGTCATTCATTCCAGAGAGCTTGCAACTAGAGCTTTGTGGTTTCCTCCTCCCCCCCCCCCGTTGATATCACCTTGTCAACAAGAGCAACAGGCTTATTTTGTGCTTATAGTTGGGTTAAGACAGTGGTTCTCAACCTTTTTCAGGTTGAGACCCCACTTGCGCCGCCCATGCGTGCCGCGACCCCAACCCGGGTGCGCGTGCACGCGCACGCGCGCGCAACGGGCTGATCCGCGCATGCGCGGCGCGCGCGCAACAAAAAAAATAAAAATAAAAATAAAATCAAAAAATATTTCTCCAGAAATATTTGATGAAAAACACGAATTAGTTTTCACTACTGCTTATTGGCTTGACTCTAATGCCAAGTTGTGGTTTGCCGTAGAGTAGAAAGCTGCAGACCCTAGGTTTGTGCAAGTATATGTATATATTTAAATATTGGACCCTCTGAATTAATGGTTGTTACAGCAAATTATTTTAAATAAAGTATGTGTGGGCAAGGAAATGCTTATTTTAAGCATGAATTGCAGATGAGAGTTACTATACTACCAAACAATGTGTAAAAAAGTTTTTTGATTAACAGTGACTTTCAGAACCATTGTAGTGGTTTTGGTGGGAGATGTATAAGCCACATTAGGTGAAAGGAGGAGAGTGTTTCCAGGAATATAAAATGAAATTCAATCTTGATACGCCCTCTTGTGTTGGGGGATGAATGAACTTGAAGAAGATCAGTTTTATTAAAAGTTCAGGGGCATGATTTAACTTTCAGTATTGCAAAAACACATGATTATTGAGCCAGAGAAACACTTTGTGAAGTATTTATGATCTGATGAAAAACATAGTATGATGGATTATATTGCTTCAGAATACTTAGAAAAATTGCTTAGATGAATGCCGTCCCAGATTATGCAGTTTTGTTACTGCATGAAGCTGAAAATATTAACCAAGAAAAATAGTTTTCTCTCGACCATGCTTCTTTGCACAGGTAAGGAGTGTTTTCATTATGTTGGTGTATTCACACATGGACATGCACTCATGCACAAAGAAAGAGAACAGAATATCTTGAAGAAGGTATTCAATAGTTATTAGGCTAAAAGCATAGCCTTGGTAGGGAGGGAAGGAGGAAAAAAACAGAAGATTGTCCTGCCTTGATTCTATTTGGTATGAGCGAATATATAAGATGCTATCAAGATTCTGTTGTTATACCCTGTAACAGTAGAGTTCCAGTATTCTTTATGGAATCTGTTTCTTGACCTGCCCACCTCAAAGGACTGACACACAGAATGCACAAAATATCCTGCAGAAAACATCTGATCATTATCCAATATCCTATCCCCAAGTTATCATCCTCTAAGTCAGTGGCCAAAATTGTTGATGCTAGCTGATATTGAAGGACATAATTAGAGGCAGTGAAATTGGGGAAGGTTATTAAAAACCTTGATTTGCTTTTTGATCTTAGGAGGAGAAAATAAATCATCGAAGAAAAAATATACAATACAAGAATGATTAAGCAATGAGTTTTTCAATATAGTTGAGAACCAGAGTAGGCACAGTCGGGTGATAGGTAATTAAAAATATGTCTTTGAGTCACAGTCTCTAAAGAACTGGTAGAATATCTCAACTGGTTGACTTTTCAATTTGTCTGGAGTTATAGTGGAAGCCTGTGTATAATTTGTAGACATTGCTAAAAATAATCTCAGTAGGATTTTCATATTGGCAAATTATGTTTAATAGCCAGCATTATATCCTGGCATTCCCATTTTTTTCCTGGTGAATAAATACAAACTTGGTCATCTGAATGGAATCAAAATATTTCTCTTCAGTTTTTATAAGGATTATTGTCTATATGTATAGGTAAAAAGTAAAGTTTACTGTCTTCTAGCACAGCGGTCCCCAATCTTTCTGGCTTTGCGGACTGGCGGAGGGGAGAGGGGATGGTTCTGTGTGATGGGTGGCCAAGTGTGCGCGTGCATCTCCTATTTGCGCAAGCAGCTGACACACATGGAGCTGCAACACGCAAGTGGAGCTGAGCACATTTGCCTGCCGCTTCCACAGCCTGGTTCTGATCAAGCTGCAGCCTGTTAGTGGGCCGTGGCCTGGGAGTTGGGGACCCCTGTCCTAGCATACTGAAAAGTAGTAAAAACAAGCGATCATTTGACAAGTCACAATTGGAGTTTGAGATATAATTTGGTTCATTATTTATATTTTTCTGCCAAGCTGGGGGAAGAATTTTACCCCATTTGCGTCTCAAAATTTCTGATCAACATTTCTAATTTTCTAATGAATTTCTTCATCATTTGCTGATTGGCCCGGAACATAGCTGTATTAGAAAATACTATATTTCTCATCTTTAATAAAACCTAAATGCAACAAAACATGCGCAGGGTAGAAAAAAACATTTAGCTTCTCTTCTCCTTATATTTTTGTGTAAATTATTCCCTTTCTACTGTTTGCAGCATTAAATGTTGTTTCCTTAATCAAATTAGCATCTTCTCCACATTTCTGTAGTTAAGAATTGCTTGTAGTTAAGAATTGTTTCAAACAGGATCTAAAGTATATATCTTATTATAATGTGCATTTTGGCTCTTGGCAATTATGTGGATTATGCTTGAGTTTTCTCATTTCTCACATTATGAATACTGTACACTTCTGTTTGTTTACTATTTCAGAAAAGGGTTCTTGACTTCTTTAATCATTAACTTTCTCCTTAATATGTTACTTGCTGGAGATCCATTTGTGACCAGAAAAGATAAATTCAAGGAGATGGGGGTAAACAGATTTATCTTTAGCTCCTAAGGATCTGTGAGCACATTATTTTTTTTAAAAAAAATAGGGAGTTCTGTTTGTGCAATGGGTTAATGGTGCCAACACAAAGGGAATCTGTATATAGGTAGTCCTTGACTTGCAACAGTTCATTTAGTGACCGTTCAAAGTTACAACAGCACTGAAAAAAGTGACTTATGACCATTTTTCACACTTACAACCATTGCAGCATCCCCAGGGTCATGTGACTTACATTTGGATGCTTGACAACTGACTCATATTTATGACGATTGCAGTGCCCAGAGTCATGTCATCCCCTTTTGTGACCTTCTGACAAGCAGAGTCACTTAACAAATGTGAGAAAAGTCATAAAATGGGGCCAAACTCACTTAACAAATTTCTCACTTAGCAACATAAATTTTGGGCTCAGTTGAGGGCTACCTGTATTAGCATCCATTCTTTTAATCTTCTAAATATTTTCTTCTCTGCTGGTCCCCAGGAAAGAAGGCTGTTTTGGATTCCAGCCCATTTCTCTCTGAAGCAAATGCTGAAAGAATTGTGAGTACCCTGTGCAAGGTTCGAGGTGCTGCACTGAAGTTGGGACAGATGCTGAGCATTCAAGGTAAATATAATAAGTCATCTAGGTTTTTGCGCCCCCCCCTTTTTAACACTCTTTAAGTTTACTGGCATGAAGTCCATATTGGGAAAAGCAAGGATGGTGAGAACATTCAACAATACTGGATAATAATTTATTAAATGTATTTGCCACCTGACTCCGTCATTCCAGAGGGCATACAACATGTAGTTTCAGAGATGATACATAGCGAAAATGCCTTTCTCAGTAAATCTTAAAGGCTCTCCCCCTCTCTTAAAGGGAGAAGTCTTGTTGAAGTTTCATCTCTCCTAGAACCAACTAGACGTTGATTTTGCTAAGACTGCAGATCTCTATTTGGATTGTTTTTAGATTTGAAAAGTAGTTATTAATCTCATTTGTTCAAAAAGAACGCCGGATCAATCTAATCCATTTTTATAGCCTGTCCTGTGCTGAGTGGACTAGATTACCAATTGCTGGAAGGACTTGTAAGAATATCTAGGTGAATACGGTTGCAACTTTGAATGTGATTAAAATTCTTTCTCAGACTTATCCCACAATGCAGGAAGTTTGGAACAGGAATTTGTTGACAGTGTAAGGATATTGAGTGTACGATTGCATCCCATGTCTGTTTATAATAGCTGGGTTCATATATCAAGCTGAACCATGGATTGTTTGACTAAGAACTCTGAATAAGCTATAGTTGGTAAGGCTTACATATAGTGCTAAGTTATAAATCATGTTTGGGAATTATATTTGCTGAATTTATATCACATACTAAGCCATAACAAGTTTTTTGCTTTTGCTTTGCACGGTGTATGAATCCAATCAATATATCAATATTGAAGTAGAATTTTTGTAGTTTGATGTCATACTAGCCCCCTTTCCTTCTCCTGTTTAACCTAGATGTTGCTAAACATCTAGCCTGATGAAGGCTTCTGAGAAACATGAACCCTTGGTCATTGGTCATTCGTCTTCTGATTAAAATAACATAACTAAAACCTCATATTTAAAAGAAAGTTGTATCTTAAAAGAATATGAGAAATGAAAAAGTCTCAAAAACATTTAGACATCAGAAGAAAAAGAAAACATATTCCATTTTTGAAAGCAATAAAATGAAGAGAAAATGGAATGGCTTAGTGGCCAAGGCAGCTGTCATACTTTCAGAGTCAGACAAAGGCAAACTTTTCTTAGAAACAATGACAGGAAAGTGATACTGCTCTGAAACCTGGTTTGGGGTACTTCCAAATACAGTTAGTTGTTTTGTGAGAAGCAGGCTTATTGGGCAAGTTAAATCTTTGTTCTCTTCAGGATTAATATGTCAAGAGATGCCACTACATCTTAGCCTTGTAGTTCTCTACTATAGTTGCTTATATGTGATGTCTATTACCCAGATCCTGTAAATAAAGAATTTATTTGTCACAGCTTGGTAGGTAGGTAGATAGATATATCCACATAAGCTTTTACTAGAATTGCTAGCACTTGCCCCACAGATGTGAAGTGTTAGCTATGAAAGTTTATGTTAAGAATACACAATCCTTCACAGTCTTCGCCCCCAGAAGATTGTTTTAGGTTGCTAATGGGATTATTTGTTAACCTTTAAGACACCCTAACATGTTGATATAATAGACTAATACGAGTCTCTTTCTGAAAATATTTCACTTATGTGACTAATATACCTATATTATGCCATTTCAATCCAGCAGTTCATCAGGTCAAATATAGAACTGAGTGTGTTGTAAAAAGAAAATGGAATTTAGATATAAATTGTGCTGTGCATACCCAGACCATGCAAAAGCGGAATTGTTAATATTAATGTTACCAGAATTGTGAAGCCAGGAGAAACATTTCCATAACAGCTGGCAGCTCAGCCCAGCCTTTCCTGTTTAAAATTAAACATTTTTTCTATTATTAACAAAGCATTGCAAATGTTCTGGAGGGTTTCAAAGGGGTAAACAAAACTTAAGGCAATATTAACAGAATCTGTGGATGTACAATTCGTATTCTTTCTCTGAATTCTGCCACTCTTTTGCTGAGTTTTGTGTTTTTCTTCCTCTGAAAAGAATCAGGAAACTGGCTGGCTGCCAACATCAGACATTTAGCTCAGTCTACTGTCAGTAATATTTGTTAATGTTTAAGTCAGTGTTAATATAAATATTGTTTTATCGTTTTGCCTTTATTGGTTGTAAGCTGCTTAGAATCATCTCTAGGTGAGATGGGCAGCATATAAGTTTAATCAGTCAATCAATCAATGGGTTGCTGCAGCCTGCTTGTAGTTGTTTCATGCCCTAAAACTAACTGCTAACTCTATTTTATGATTACTATGGTTAATAACAACTCACTGGGGAAAAGGAGCCAGCTGAGTTTTATGGATTATCCATGCTTATAAAGGGATGGATATCAAGAAGAGAATTCATTTTTCCATGTACTTCAGTTGGAGGCAATTGCAAAAAAAGTCTTTTTAGAACATGTCTGATACACAGGAAAACTACAGAATAGATTGAATAGTATGCTACATAATGCAGGACAAATTTACCCAATGTAATGTCCTCCAGATATGTTTAACAAGAATTGCCACCAACCCTCAGCCAGAATAACTCAATATTTAATTCAGCATATCTGGAAGCCACCAAGTTGGGGAGGGTTGTGGTAGGGAATGCATAATGCTTTGTGGTAGCTCTGCTTCATTTTCTTAATCTATTCTCCTTCATTGCTCACTCTGTTTGCGTGATCTTACTTTCAACTGATTTCCTGATTTACCAACCCTAGCAGGTGAGTTCCCAACTATATTTGCTCTCTGTTCTGTCTTCTGTCTTTTAAAATGGTTTCCCCACAACCTTCACCACCTCTTATAAATATGCAACGTCATCTGCACATGCCATAGGATATATTTTGGGTGCCTCTGCTAGATGGAAAATATAGATTATTCTTCTTACATTATACCACTTTGGAATGATTCCTGTAGAAGTCCCTTGAAGGCTTGGCAGACCTGTTAGTATATTGCAAGCAAGGCAGATATACCCAGAAAGAGACATATCTGGTCACATTGTTAAGATTTACATTCTGTTTTTTGGATAGAGTGAAAGACAGAATTGAGACAATTGAGATAATTGAGAATTAAGAAGCAGCTGTCATCATGAGAATAATCTGCTTAATCGAGCTGTTTTAAATAAGATTCAGTGAGGACAGCTCTGGAATAAATTATTTCAGCACTGAGAATCTCAGACTTGTTTCTTAAGAGCAGATGACACAGTAATATTGTGGGAGTCTACATTCAGTATGCTTCTAAAAATAGCATATATAAAATCTAGCACCCCAAATTTTGCTTTAACACGCAGCAAATCCTTGGCCTGCATGCCCACTATTTTATTTGTGGCCTTCCTGCATGGAAGTGCCAACATGTTTGAATTTGGTTGTGCACGTTGAGCCCACTTTTGGAATGTGGGAAGTTAAGGGTGGGAATGGGGTAACTGCCTGCTTCTATTTTCATCCTTAATCCATCCCACAATTTTTTTAAAAAAAATTGACCACACCCCTTCTGAGGGATGTCATAACATCATCAGACTGCATTGCCTCCTGTGTTCGTCCAGAAGATCACGAGTCTGAATTGCAGCCTCTGTTCCAAGAAACTTTACCCAATCCTTCTTTAGCAAAATGATTTTGAACCTTTTGAGCTGTTAAGTGTAAATGTAAAGATTTGGTTGTAATAGTTATGATGCAAGCCTAGAAAAGAGGGTTCTTAAATGGGTCTCCTTTAAGCATGAAAGCCAACTGAGTGAATTTGGGCCTGTTACTCAGCCCTGCCCACCTCACAGACACACACAGAAAGACACACGCAGCTTGATAAAAATGCAATAAAAACAGAATTCAGGGATAGCTCAGAAGCAAGGATCCTGTCACTGTGACGAGCATAATGAGTATAAATTGTGCAAAATATATACATTATATACACTGTATCGGTCATCCTTCTTGGTAACAAAATAGCTTCCTAACCTGTATTTTAACACATAGAATGTGCATGATCTTTCTGTGGTGTTATTTGTGCTGAGGATAAGAAAACCATAATGTACATTATACGTTATGTTCCTATCACATAATGAACAGGTTAAAATGCTTGGTTGTGACTTGAGGGCAATAATAGACACTGGAAATAAAGCCTTTTATAATTGTGGGCTGCACCATGTTTTTGTCATTGTATGATTGACCCTTGTTTGGGTTTTTGTTTCCATTCTTCTCGATAGATGATGCTTTTATCAACCCACAACTGCAAAAGATTTTTGAACGCGTTCGGCAGAGTGCAGACTTCATGCCTTTAAAGCAAATGATAGTAAGTCACTGGTTTAGGAACATGAGAGGTGAGAACTTGGGAACAGAAATCAGACCTTATAATTTGTACAATGGCTCTTTATTCAGACTCTGGTCTTAGGCAAACGGGTGAAACACAGGGCCTATTCTTGCTATCCTGTAACCATAAAAGTTCAGTTTGCTATTTTATTTTTTTAAAGAGTAGCTCTTCTTTGTAAGGAACAGTTGTGGGGCATATTGCGCAAGTAAATAGCCATTGGCTTTGAAACATACTATTGATGTTTGTTTAAAATAGTCCATCTGTTATAATATAGTATATAAGATAAGAAAGCCTAATATATATTTAGGTATGTAACTTTTTTTGTTTTTATTTTGCTGTTAGAAAACTCTGAACAATGATTTTGGCCCTAACTGGCGTGATAAATTGGAGTCTTTTGAAGAGCGACCTTTTGCTGCAGCTTCTATTGGACAAGTTCACTTAGCTCGTTTGAAGAACGGCAAAGAAGTTGCCATGAAAATCCAGGTGGGCTTCGTAGCTTCAGTGTCATCAAGTTTATCTCAACTGTATTTTCTGATAATGTATTTTGCAGTAATACTGCTACTAGGGGCAATATTTCTAGCTTTTTGATGGACCCACTGGCTGGAGGTTACCAGTGCTCCTGAGTTCTGCCATTATTTAGCTTTCTGATATTTAGGAAAAACACCATACAAATTTCATATTAGAAATCAGAATTCAAAAAGACTTGTGCATCTGTATACCTCCAATGAAATAAATTAAACCAAAAATCCCAAAGGAGTGAATGAAATGGGAAGTTGAAAAAACATTCTAGATGAAGATAATGGGAAAGCACTTTTGTATTATTTTAAAAAAAAAAATACACAAACATGCACTGGTAAATGATCAGAACCTGAGTTGTTCTTGATAATTATTTCATTTAAAACATTCTGAAAACTAAAAAAATAAAATAAAATTAACCACTTTGTTAAAAAATGTCCCATATTTAATCTTAACTTTAGAATAAGCAATTGGATTGAGCATTCTTTGCATATAAGGCAATAATTATTTGTTGCCAATTGAGCGTAGTTACTACATTTGCCTTTTCCTTTTATGGTGAAGTCAGAGTGGGTAAGGGGAAAATAAGCTGCTTTATTGGGCAGCTTAGACCGTCAGGCTCATGCCTTCACAGCTTGAGATCAACTGAGATATGATCTTAGATTTATTCTTTGGATATGACAATTGCAACTAAATTGGTTCATGTGTATTAAGTTTCCATGCCTGTTGATCAAACTGTCTGAATCTGCACTTGGTATCTAATTCTGGGAATAATGGAAAGCATTTTTTGTGTGGAAATCCTGGCATTGTAGTTGGCATAATTCTTGATTCTCTCGGAGTTCATTTCTATCAGTGGTTACATTGCTACTTGTTTTTCAAGAGTATTTTTTTAAATCTAGCGATCTAGGTTAGGATAGGAAGAATGGAACTGTTCTTTAAGCTGTTTGTATCAGTCAACCATCGGGAGCAAAAACATTGAAATGTGAATTCACTCTTTCTTTAAAAATAGTTATGGATCCATCTGGGTTTTCTACTTCAGGATTTTGAGATGAGTTATACTTCTAAACACAGCATTTCTGCTTAGAAAACTGCATAATGGAAAAGAGATTAATTTGGAATATAAGGAGCCACTTACAAAGGATTTTTGCTGGCCTTTTGCTAATTGATACTAAATATGAAAGGCCATTTTCCTCACCCTCCACCTGCAGAAGATAATTTACAAGCAAAGATCTTACTATCCTTCATATAACTCTCCAGAAAATAGTGGGAAAGACTTTCATTTTAAAGTCTGCTAACAGCCAGTGTAGATATTATAAACTAGATTGAAAGCAGCCTCTTAAGATCCTTTGTTCTCTTTTTCTATACCAGGCCCAAACTATTATTATATTCTTTAGACTTAAAGGGAACAAAGATATTTAAGTTATGTAGATGGATAATTAGATGCTTTAACTGGGTAAGAAAGCAGGAATGACCTTAGAAATATTTGGAAAAACATCTCTGTTTATTATTGGCATATGGCATATGACATGTAGCTTTGCACTGTCAGGAACACTATAGATTCCTCTCCACTAATTTAAAGGATATGAAGACTCGGAATCAATTCTCTGCTCATCATTGTCCTTTTCTGTCTTGCAGTATCCGGGAGTGGCCCATAGCATTAACAGTGATGTCAGCAACCTGATGACTGTCTTGAGTATGAGCAATGTTCTTCCAGAAGGTAAAAACTGTTCAAGAGGAAGGGAATGTTAAGTTTCAGAGGTTTGTGTTGAAAGAGTTGATGGAAAGCTTCATCTGTTTTCCTCTTCTAAGCAGTACTCCTAGAACATATTGTGCAGTTGGGAAGGCCTCTGTGTTCTTGAGAAGCGTTTCCCACTGTTAACAGAGTAAGGAGATTTCGATGGGCCCCATACTCTTAGCCTTCTGGGAGAAACTTAAAACCTGGTTGTTCCTGTAGGCATTCGGGTGGGGAGGTTAACGAACTCTGCTAATTGGTTGTAATAAATTCTGCTTTTTGTGATAAATTGAAAAAAAAAATCCTCGATGCTGAACTTTGCTTATGTGAATTAGTATTTTACTGTTGTTTTAACCTTTTTTGTATTGCCCAGAATAATCACCGTGAAATGAGTGGCCATATAAAATGTTCAAAAGACAATTTTAGCATAAAAATTAATATGCACCGTTTATGGCTTTAGACTGTGTACTATGACTATACTTTACATATTTGAAAAATGACCACATCTGGGGAAGAACACAGAATTTGTGCTTAGTTTTAAGTATACATAGAGAGAAGGTAAGAGAAAGATTAGCTTTTGTTGTGTTATATAGTACTCTGTCCTATTGGCAGTTTGTGGCCTTTTTTCTACTTGAAAAAGGCCACAAACTACTTTTCTACTTTTCTCCTTTCAAGTAGAAAAAGGCCACAAACTGCCAATAGGACAAAGAACACTGAACACAGTTTTGTACCTTTATTTTGTAATCTTTGTTAATTTTGATAATGAAAGGATGGAGTAAAATGACTTCCAGCTTTTTGTATGTAGTGTTTTCACTAGTTATGGAGATGATGACCAGTGGCTTCTCATACTTGCCCTATGTATGCCACGTCAAGGGTGGCTTCAGTCTCACAGTAGATATAAGCCAAGATGTCAGCTTAAACCTTCTTCTTTTCCCGTTTCTTTGGCATCTAGGTCTTTTCCCCGAACACCTGATTGAAGTTCTAAGGAGAGAACTGGCCCTGGAATGTGATTACAAGAGAGAAGCTGCCTGTGCCAAGAAGTTCAGGTGAGATCCTCTGCCTCTCTTTGTTCCTGATCTTCCTCTTTTAGGAAGTATTATTGGGGAGGTACAGTAAGATACCATTAATGCTGCAAATGGTGAATGCAATTTTATCTTAATGTATGGAAGTAGGAAGTATCTGAAGTTAAAATAAAAGGCTGCAAAACAGAGTGGATGTTTTGGGTAAAACATTTTAATATTTGCTGGTCAGATTGCACAGAAAGTTTAAGATCTTCCACAATTTGTTGCCATTCAGGGAGCTGCTGAAGGATCATCCCTTTTTTTACGTCCCTGCTGTGGTGGATGAACTGTGTGGTCAGCGTGTCCTTACAACAGAACTTGTGCCGGGGTTTCCACTGGATCAGGCTGAAGATCTAAGCCAGGAAATTCGGAATGAGGTACTCTCATCTTTGGTGATGACAAAAGAAGATCTGTAAATGACCAGTCTGACTTTTTTTCTCAGACATTGTGTAAGAGACTCTTGTGAAGTCTCTAGGTTGGAGCTTTGGTAGGGGTTATTATCAAATTATGTGGTTGAAGACCTTTTGTTTCATTGGGAACGATATTACAGAGCCAGATTAGTTCTTTGCTTGGAACAGTTTTCAGGTAAAAAGATATGGAAGTCTTTTTGCAACTGTTGATTTTACTCTTTAAGTCTGTGTCTCCAGTGAAAAGATTTTCTGGGATACTTCAAGATTTTTCAAGCTCTGCATTTCAAACACACTGAATTTCATCTGGAAAGTTATCTGCAAAGTGAAGGCTATTTATTATCTGTTGCATTTTATTTATGAATCAGGAATGAACATATATATTTTTGAAGTTTTCAAGAAATCTCTTTTCCAGCTATTGGAAATGCATATGTTGTGAGCCGCTCCGAGTCTTCGGAGAGGAGCAGCATACAAATCCGAATAAAATAAATAAATAAATAAATAAATTACAAACTCAGAGATAATTCTGTATTCCGGGCAAATGATATTCTGGGCAGACAATTCTCTGCTGCTGAACCATTTTTTTCTCCAGCATGTGGATTACGAATCCACAAGAGGATGGGTTCATATCCAGCTTCTCTGCCCGTAGACTAGGACCAAATTGTTAGCTCCGCCTCCAACCGGGACTTCCTGTCCTCCCAACCGGGCTTCCTGTCTCCCAGTTTTTTCCTAGTCTTCAGCCCGTCAACAGCTAATTTAGCAGGCTCCAGAATAGGTTTCTTTTTTAGATTCAATTTAGGTTTAAGTTGTTTTCTTTTTTTACTTTAATTGAGCAGATAGGTTGGATTAGACCTCCTTTAGACTTTCCAGCAGAAGGAGGTTTTTTAATCTACACCAGAAGGAGGATTCGGGGACAGGCGATCCAAGGGGCCTCCCCGGATCGCTCGGACCACGCGGGAAGGAGCAACACAACGCAACGCGGCTTGAATCCCCTTTCTGGACGAGGATTCTCCCCCGAAAGGCACCCCAGGACCCGGAGAGGCGAGGAGCAAGCGGCAGAAGCGGCGACGGACGGCGCATCAAACCGCAAGTGGGGGGTGCAGTAGGGGGGAGGAAGGCGCCGCTGAGCTGTTAATCGGCAAGCGGCGCGGAGACCGATCGACAGCGAAAGCGAGTCGAGGGCTCCGGCGGCCATCGAGGACCGCGTGGAAGAGGCGGAAGCCATCTTGAGCAGGCCTCCTCGAGGTGTTTTGGCGCGAGGGGCCATCTTGGAAAGGGGGCGGGGCCCCAAAGGGCAGCAGTAGCGGCCATCTTTTTGCAGGCCCAATCTCCGGAATAAAGCCGGAACGCCGACCAAGGTGGGGGGACCTTTGAACCTGAGTACTCGCGGTTCACGGGAGGCCAGCAGAGGCAGCATCCGCTGCCATAGGCAACTGTAGGCCCTGCCACCTCTGTGCCTGCTGAGTCAGGCCGACAAGGGAGTCTTGGAGGGCGTGTGATCTTGAAGGGGTTAAACCCTAGGGATAATCAGCCTCGCAGACCTGCCCAGAGAGAGTCTGCCTGCCTGTCTTGCCTGTGCCCAGTGCAGAAGAGGGTCTGACTCCACCTGCCTGCGGAGCTAAGCCTCCCTCTTACTCCCGCTTGTCTGGAGCAATCCTTAGTCTCCCAGACGCACGATGGCAGACAGTGCGTCGCCTCAGGTGTACCAAGGCTCAAGCCCCCCCCCCTCCCTCCCCAAAACGCAAGACCATGGATCCGGAACGGGGGGGGGGCAAGAAGAAGGCCAAAACTAAGCATCTAAACAAGGAGCCATCGAAGGCAGCCGAGCGACAGGCCTTAAGACGGCACCAGGTGCTAGAGAGAGAGTGTGCCAAGGCCCAGAGACTTCAGGCCAGAGAGAACGAACAGGCTGATTTTTCCCAATCCATGCCTTCCACACCAGAGCATGCTGACCATGCAGACACGCAGACGGAACTGGAAAACACAGAGCTACCTAGAGGGTGGTCTGAACAATTGCAGACATTTATGCAGCAGGCCTTTGATAAGTTTATGGCTACTAAACTTTCCTCTTCTCCTCAGGAGCACAGCAAACAACCAGCACCCCCGCCTCACAGAGGAGGCGTGCCCACTCCAGCCTCCGAGGAATCTGAGGCATCCTCACAGCTTACGGAGGAGGAACCGGAGGACTGGGAAGCATCGGGACGCCAGCTGTCAGAGGACGAAGATGAGACCCCAGAACAGGTCCCAGCCTCAGGGCTGTTCAACTCAGCTGATTTCCGTTCACTTATGATCAAGATCTGTTCCACCCTGTGCCTGTCAGCCAGGCCAAAGGTGACAAAACCTTCGTCTCCCGAGGAGGAGGAGGAAGGTAAGGTCCATCCGGTGCTACACCCACCAGCACCGGAGGAGATAAAAGTACCGTGTCCATTAGTGTTCCGCACTGCCCTGGAAGCACAATGGGCCTCATTGGCTACCACACCATCCCCGAGTAGCACAGACAAAAAGATACTAAATGTGTGCAATGCCTTAGCTTCCCTCATAGAGGTACCCAAGGTGGATGAGCCACTAATATCTCTCTTTGCTTCATCCGCCATTCCAGGAGATATGGCGGAATCCATGAAGGCCGAGGATAAGAAATTCGAGTTTGCACTTCGCAGGACGCACAGCTCATCAGCCTGGGCAATCAGATCCGCGCTCTCAGCCTCGCTGGCAGCCAGGGCCTCAATCTTGTGGCTTCAGGATCTGCAGGCAAGTCTAACACCAGACCAGGTACGTGAGCACCAAACACTAAACAAGCTGCTGATGGCAGCAGAGTACATGGCTGACACCACCCTGTCCTCTTCCAAGTATTCGGCCAGGGCCATAGGTTCCACAGTAGCTTCTAGAAGGCTCCTCTGGCTCAAGACATGGAAGACGGACCTTAAGTCTAAGTGGCGCCTAGCCACCGATAAATACTCGGGATCCAAACTGTTTGGGTCCATCCTCGACCCGTATGTAATCGAGGACAAGAATAAGAGAAAGATCCTCGCCCACCCGTCCAAAGGGACGGATAGGAGACAGGAGTTCCGCAGGCAGGGGTTCCGCCAGAGCGGGACCGGCGATGGGAGGCAGCCCTTTCGCGGAGGGCAGTCCTGGGATTGGCCCAGAAATCAGCGCCCCTCCTCATCAAGTCAGGAGCGCTTCCAGGACCGCCCGACCGCAGGCAGGGGCCAGTTCCCAAAACGCAATGCCAGAGGCGGGGCGGGGCGACCCTACAGGCGCTCCAAGTGACGCCTGGGACAGCCCCATAGGGGGTCGCCTGGCGCTGTTCAAGGAGGCGTGGCAGGCCACCACAACAGACGCCTGGGTAAGGGACACTGTAACTCACGGCCTAGCCTTAGAGTTCTACGCTCCCCCCCCGAACCAGTTCAGACGTTGCCCAGAGTCAAGAAACCCCTCAAAAGCAAAACTTCTGAGAAGGGCCATAGAACATTGATAGAGATAAGAGCCATAGAACCGGTTCCGCAAGAACAGGAAAGACAGGGGTTCTACTCCATCCTGTTCGTAGTACCCAAGACATCGGGGGGATGGAGGGCAATCCTAGATCTCAAGAGACTAAACTACTTCATAACATACAAAAAGTTCAAGATGCAGTCCCTCAAATCCATCTTGGCCAGCATTCGAAAGGGAGATCTGTTATCATCCATAGACCTCACAGAGGCATACTTACACATTCCAATAAGGCAGGAAGATCGCCAATTCCTGCGTTTCTGCCACAAGAACAGACACTTTCAATACAGGGCCTTACCCTTCGGCCTCTCGTCGGCACCCAGGGTATTCACAAAGGTGTTGGCGGTGTTAGCAGCACGACTGCGCAGCCTACCGGTGCGGGTCCTGTGTTACCTGGACGACATTCTGATCCTGTCAAGGTCCTTACACGCAGCTCACGCAGACTTGAGAGTCACACTAGACACACTACAAGAACACGGGTTCTCTGTAAACTACAAGAAGAGCCATCTAACACCTTCCACATGTCTACAACATCTAGGGGCGGTCATAGATTCAGAGGCGGGGTTAGTTCACCTCTCACAGGACAGAAAGGACAGCGTTCGAAAGCTCGCACGCACCGTCCAGGAGAAGGGGTCAGCCACAATAGTGCAACTATCCCAACTCCTGGGGAAAATGATATCCTGTCTGGGCATCGTTCCGTGGGCCAGACTCCATTCCAGAGAGCTCCAATGGTTCCTTCTCCCCTACCAAAGGAAAAGGCAGGCAGCATCCCTCAGAAGGGTCATTCTTCCTCCTCAGGTCCTAACATCCCTCCGATGGTGGACCTCAGCTGCCACGGCCAAGGGAACGCTAATCAAGGAACCAGACAGAATAACAGTCACCACCGACGCCAGCCAGTTCGGCTGGGGAGCCCACTTACAGGACCAGATAGCTCAGGGCAGATGGACTCCCAGGGACCTGGGTCACAACATCAACTGGCTCGAACTAAGAGCAATCCACTTAGCCCTCCTACAATTCGCTCCTTACCTGGAGGGGAGGCACGTGCTGGTCCTAACGGACAACGTGACTGCCAAAGCACATGTGAACAAGCAAGGAGGGACCAAATCCTCAGTTCTCATGAAGGAAGCACGAGAACTGGGACTTTGGGCAGAGGCGCATCTAGGGTCGATAAAGGCAGAGCACATATCGGGGGAGGCGAACAGCCAAGCAGATTCACTGAGCAGAGCCACGGTGAATCAAGCGGAGTGGAAACTGGACCCGAGCCTGTTCGAGGCCATCTCGAACAGGTTCGGGAGGCCACTAGTAGATCTGTTCGCGTCTCACATGAACAAGCAGCTCCCTCGCTTCATGTCCAGGTTTCCGACCTGGGGAGCAGAGGGAACGGATGCCCTCAGGTGCAGGTGGCCCCCGGGGCTGATGTACGCATTCCCGCCTCCTCCGCTGATACAGGCAGTCATCCGCAAGATCATCCTAGAAGGAGCGGAGGTGCTCCTGATCGCCCCTCATTGGCCACGCCGGCCTTGGTTCGCAGACCTGGTGGACCTGTCAATTTCACCAGCCTGGATAATACCTCCCCACCAGGTGTCGCTCAGCCAGGGGAAGCTGCAACACCCAGACCCACAAGGGCTACAGCTAGCCGCTTGGCACTTGAGAGGGAGGGACTAGCAAGACAGTCCTTTTCAAAGGACGCCATAGAGATCATCCAGGCTGCCCGCCGGCCTTCCACTAACAGAGTGTATGAGGCAACGTGGAAGAGCTTTGTTAACTGGTGCGGCAAGCAACAGATAGACCCCTTAACGGCGACCATTCCCATCGTCATAGATTTTCTGGTAGAAGGGGTTAAGAAGGGCCTAGCTCTTAACACTATTCGCAGACAGGTGGCAGCCATACAAACCGTGATCTCCTGCGACAGCAGGGAGTCATTATCACAGCATCCGGCTGTAAAATCCTTCATGAAAGGGGTGGCCACAGTACGACCTCCGGTGGTGCACCGTTACCCGTCTTGGGATCTGCCCAAGGTACTCCAGGCCCTAACATCTGTTCCGTTCGAACCTCTGAGACTCTGCTCACTCCGTCATCTGACATGGAAGGTAGCCTTCCTGGTGGCCATCACATCAGCTAGGCGGATCTCGGAGTTGGGAGCTCTCTCGGTCCGAGCGGACCTGATGATCATTTCAGAGGACACTGTCACATTACGCCTAGACCCAGCCTTCATCCCAAAGGTCAACTCCTGGTTTCACAGAGCCCAGGAGATATCATTACCAAGTTTCTGCCCAAATCCCTCTGACCCACGGGAACGGCGATGGCACAATTTAGATGTGCGCAGGGCCTTACTCATTTATACCAAAAGGACATCTGCCTTCCGGAAATCGGAGTCGCTATTTGTTTCCTTCCAACCAGCGACCATGGGTCACAGGGTTTCTTCCTCAACCATTGGCAGGTGGATCAGGGCATGCATAGCAGAAGCCTACGGGGCACAGTCATTGCAGGTTCCGACAGGAATAACGGCACACTCCACCAGGAGTGCGGCCACATCAGCGGCCTGGCACACGCAGGCACCGGTGGAGGAGATTTGTAGGGCGGCAACATGGGCGTCCCCGGTTTCCTTCATCAGAAGTTACAGGATAGACCGGTTTGCTGCGGCAGGGGCCTCCTTCGGGAGACGATCGCTACAGCAGATCATTGCCTCAAATGAGACCTCAGCCTAGACTCCCACCCGGGGGACATGGGAGGGCTTGGGTATGTCCCATCCTCTTGTGGATTCGTAATCCACATGCTGGAGAAAGAGCGTTGTCTTACCTGAACGCTTCTTCTCAGCATGGGGATGGAGAATCCACACACCCTCCACTAACAGTCTAGGCAGATTTGAGTTACAGGAATATGAACAGGAGCCACGAGGACCAAACTACGTTGAAGGAGCTTCGCCGGTGAAAAAACTGGGAGACAGGAAGCCCGGTTGGGAGGACAGGAAGTCCCGGTTGGAGGCGGAGCTAACAATTTGGTCCTAGTCTACGGGCAGAGAAGCTGGATATGAACCCATCCTCTTGTGGATTCTCCATCCCCATGCTGAGAAGAAGCGTTCAGGTAAGACAACGCTCTTTTTCACGTCTGTTCCTGTCAAACAGCTTTGTGACCTTGTGAGTAGGACGATAAGCTTGCCACAAAAGTTCACCTTCTATTTCCTTGGCCAAGTAATGTGAAATGCATCGTCTTCTTATTGCATAAGCACCCAAATATAGGTTTCCAAGTTAGGGGCAACTCTAGCTGTCCAAGGCTGATGGAAAAGTACTGTCAGTAAACAAGAGACAGAGGAGAGTTGAAGCATGGACAAAGGGGGGATTGGAACTGAATATGGCAAGGATTAGAGAGTTAACATTAGGTCTGAAATTGTAGCTACTCCCACATTGGCAGACAAGAGTTGTCCTGGTGTTTTAACATATCCTGTAGGAAGCATATAAACATGTACCAATTGTTAGCCTAGTGAACTGTGTGTTCTAGACTAGTAATCTGGTGAAGATATGTCTTGTAACCATAATACCTAGAATCTTTTTCATATATACTACTGTGTACTAATACCGAGTTAAACTTGTAAGTTTTAGTTCTAACTGTCTTGATGACAGGTTAACCTTTTAAACTAATGACTGTGGATGCATATTTGCACCAATATTAGTAATCAGGTAATATTATCAGTGCAGGCTCCCATTACTGTCTGAATAAATGTAACTATGTAGTGTTATTAGAACTGTTGTGTGAGCACAGTTGCCCACCATTGTAATAACAAAATGCACAGGTTATTTGCTAGAAGGTAGTTAAGCAACAGAATGAAAACATGTGTTTGGCTTTCTATTTTAGATGGGGTCAGAGTTGAAATGCATTGCTTTTCTAAATTTTACCTTTTCTTAGCTTAGTGCAATCTTTGGTAATCTTTGTTCCTTTGTAACTCTCTATTTGCAGATCTGCCACAACATATTGGTTTTGTGCCTGCGGGAGCTATTTGAGTTCAGGTACATGCAGACTGATCCAAACTGGTCCAACTTTTTCTATGACCCAGAACTGCACAAGGTAAACACTCTGAAAGTTGAAATGAACACTGTAGGATTTATTTCCTTTTTGCCTCTTTGCATTATTTCCACCGACTTGTACCACCACCAGTAGCAGGTGGACACCTGCTTTTAAAGTATGTATATGTTTTGGGGTGGGGGGGTGGGTTTATTAGTATAGGAGAGGATTCTGGGTCATTCCGGCCATTTTTGGTTCTTATGAAGCATTGGTTAGAGCAGACAATATTTGTTGTCTTGTGATCCATAGAGTCTGCATTTCAGAAGAAGCTTCATACCCTATAATATCCACATATTTCAGGAAAAGAAGGATAGTGACCTGTTAATTCTTTGCCAAAATATACTGGTTCTCTAATTAAGGAACCTATAAAAGGATGTGAAGGAAAACATTCAGAGAATGAAAATTCTGGAATACAGAAATTGAACAGTGTTTTTATGATGTTCTCTGGTTTCCTTTTACTCAAGGTGAACAGAAGAGAACAAAACATTTTTGAAATTATAGTGCAAGGCCTATGCAATGTAGCTTAGGGCTAATTAAAAATATCACTTCCAAACCCCTATCGTTTAACAAAATTTCTAGATATCGTTGATTGGAGAGGCTGGGCAGTCTTTCCACCTGACAATGAATTAGTTGGGAGTGCAGTTCTTCACAGAACTTAACGTTTTAGAAAAAATGTGCTCTAGGCTTTGAAGCTCACCAGGGGATTCCTTTATAGCTGCCATTTCCACTTAAGCACGGCAAGAATTTCTTTATATTTGCTCTCCATAATTGCAGAAGGAAGGGGATTAAATCTGGAATAGCCTATTAATACTGGGTATAGCATAACTTAAAATAAATAACATGTAGGATTTGATTCACCGAGGAAGCACATTATGCTGAAGTTCAGTGTCTTCTGGTCTTTGTTTAATAAGGGTCTTTGATAGTATCACCAGGGAATAGTGGCAAACTGTAGCTTTATCCTGCAGAGATAAGAAGATAGCAGAGCCTCTATACCCAATGTTAAAATACTGCTCTACCAGATGAAATAGCCTACTTGTACTAAAGATAGTCCTTGACTTAACAACCATAATGGAGCCCAAAATTTACATTGCTAAGTAAGACAGCTAAGTGAGAGGTGCTGCATTTTACAACCTTTTTTGCCACACTGGTTAAGCCAGTGGTGGCAAACCTATGGCACGCGTGCCAGAGGCGGCACTCAGAGCCCTCTCTGTGAGCACGCACGCCATATCCTGGAGATGGCAACCGTCCCTCTTCAACCAACTGCCCGCTAACTCGCTGAGGTCCCATGTGGCCGGATGCATCCCAGCACAGCTGGTTTCCCTCCCCCCGTCCCATCCCTCCTGGCCTCCTTTTCCTGGGCACGACCCACTGCATCACTTCCTCAGCTGTTGGCCGGCAGTCCAGCTCAGAGGCGGCTTCTCTGAACTGCTGCTGGTGGGCTGCAGAGCCCCAGAGTGGACCAGTCAAGGGGCCAGCAAACTGTGGCTGCTGACGGACATGGTCGGCCCCCATGCGCTCGCTGGCCTCTATGTGTGGGGGCCGATGGTGTCAGATAGCACCTGCCCTAGCCCCTGCCTCATCTTGTCCTGTGACAATGGCATCCCTGCCCTGTCTCACCTTGCCTCGCCTCACCCTGCAGGACGAGCCTCCTGCCCACCGCCCCACCTGCCAGAGACCCCCTGGATCTCCCCCAACCCTGCCCAGCCCCCACAGGCGTCCCTCCCCATGAGCAACATCGAGGTGACCACGCCAACCTTGGCCACACCCACCCAGTCTGCCATGACCACCACAGCCAGTGGGCCATGCCCACCTGGCACCCAGCGATAAATAAGTGGGTTTTGGGTTGCAGCTTGGGCATTTGGTCTCTAAAAGGTTCGCCATCACTGGGTTAAGCAAATCACTGCAGTTGTTAAGTGAATCATGTGGTTAAGTGAATCTGGCTTTCCCCAGCGGAAACCTGCTAGGGAGATTACCAATCATGATCACATGACACAGTGGGACAGTGTCATAAATACATGCCAGTTCTCGAGTGCCCAAATTTTGATCATTTGGCCACCTGGATGCTGCAACGGTTGTGTAAAAACTGGTCATAAGTAACTTTTCACTGCCTTTATGTGTGGGGTTTCTAAATGAATGGTTGTAAGTTGAGGACTGTATACGCCTCTTCAGCTGCTATCAAAATATTTTATTGCTCTATTTATCCAGTAATATACTTATTATAAGATGTGCTATTTTGTAATGTAGCGTAATGGTTTCATTTTAGGATTTTTCAGCCGTTCCAGTGAAAAGTAGATGAAGAATGTAGCTTCTGAGAAACTAGAATAAGCTTTCTTTTGGGCCTCTCATTTAGAAATGAACCCTCTGGAATAGTTCTACTTTCATTCAGAAAGTTTTGTACATCTCTTTTTCCAGGTGGCACTTCTGGATTTTGGAGCAACACGTGGCTTTGATGAGGAGTTCACAGATGCCTACATAGAGGTAAGGGCTCCAAATTGCTATCATGCCTGTCATGGGGTTTGTGACAAGTGGATGATAAAAGCTGTTTGCTGTGTACTTTTTTGCGATTTTTTTTTAAAATATTCAATTTATAGGTAGTCCTTGGTTGCAACAGGAATTGGAGCTGGAGTTGCCATTGCTAAGAGACATGGTCATAAAACACATTGTGTGGCTGCATTGCTTAGCAATGGCAGTTCCAGCAGTCCTGGTTGTCATTATTAATCAAGGATCACATAGGTCATTAAGCATCTGATCACAACTTCCAACTTCCTGCCGGATTCCCTGTTGACTTTGTGGGATGTTGGCAGAGAATGTCAGTGACCAGGGCTCACTGATGTCATAATCATGAGCCAGGCTCCTGGATCCAATCATGTGTCTGCAGGGATGCTATGATGCCTAGAAGTCTGAGGACCAGTGTGTAAGTACCATTCGCTCAGCTAAATTGTACTTTAAACAGATGCTGACTGAACGGTTGTAACGCAAGGTCTACATATATATTTTCAAGCTCTGAGAGTATATTACTCCATATCTCAGGCAACATAACTTTACTATTCTTGCCTTTGCCTCCTAAAAGAGAAGCAAAAATATTTAATCATTAAAGTCCAGACTTTTCGTCTAAGGAAGAATGTTCTCTTTTCTGTTTTTATAAATTTATTGTTTTATCATAGAAAATAAAATACAAAAGAGTAAAGCAAACAAAATGAAACAAAACAAAAGCATACATTCAACCCTAACAACAAAAAAAGAAAAAATAGTGTACAAAAAAAGAGGGAAAGGTGGTCAATTAAATTTAAAGGTGGAAGATCAGAAGAAATTGGAATTTAAAACTGGTTTTAAAGTTGTGAAAAAGGTAAAGTACTTGGGTGATATATGGTAAAGTATGGAAGGAGATAATGAATTTAAATAGATGGCAAAAATTAAATTTGTCAGTAATGGGAAGAATTTCAGTAATTAAAAATGAATGTACTACCTAGAATGTCTTCTTTTCTTTTCCTATTTACATGTTGTTTCTCACCCCAGATGGATAATGTTAGTAATACCGAACAATTGTTCATGTTTAACTAAACATCAGGATAGCCCAGCCAACCTATATGGTAATTTGGTTGTTGTATAATGTATATATTATAACCAAATTGCCATAAAGGGAAAATGGCTATCTGATTAGCTATATATGAACAATTGTTTGATAATTGTTCTACAAGATCCAGATGCTAATATAGATTTCTGTGATAAAAGTCACATTATGTTTCAAGGTCTTTTGGTGTCCTTTTGGAAATCTTATTTTAGTTTCCCGGTACTGACCTCTCAGGAGAAATATTCAGAAATTTGGTTCAGATTTCTGCCTTGCAAATTTTGGGAGACATCAGAAGCCTCTTGCTTTTCAAAGCCAATCTCTTTTAGGAATTGCTAAGGTATTTATTACAAGGATGACTTGCTTCCTTGTGAAGTAAATGCTTTTCTTGACTGCAAAAATGCTAATTGGATTTGTTTTTGATTTCTTGCCTCTTAATAGTTAATTAAAGCAGCTGCTGACATGGATAGAGAGAGAGTGCTACAGAAATCAATAGAAATGAAATTTTTAACTGGCTATGAAAACAAGGTAAGTTGTAGAACCAAGCAGTCCCTACTTTACCAATGCTATGAGTTAAGTTTGATTTTCTCAGTCAATAGAAGAGAATGCAACAAATATCCTTTTTCACACAAAAAATGTTTGCATAGCTACTCAACTGTTGCCTTGCCATCTGATAAGCCAGATTGCCAAAGTTTTTTTCTGTTTTAATGTGTGATTGAGTTGCCCACTGAGATGAGCAGAGACTACTTCCATCTGCTTGTCTCTTCCTTTTGCATAAATAGCTAAAACTAATGGTATAGGTTCTCCTGTCCCTTCTAGCTCTATTCTATTCTAATCAGGAAGCCTTAGTTGGCTTAAGTTGTGTTTCTAGTTTCTTCAAACGGGCAAAATTCTAAGGCAACAACAACAAAAAATGTGTATTTCCAAAACCTAAAAATCTCTGTAACTGCTGAACTCAGCCTCTTTGTCTTCCCTCATATTGTTTAGTATGTCATATTAAGAAATCGTTGTCAGTCCAAAAACTGTACTTTAGCTGCTGATCTGACAGGACAAATGTTTGTCCTGGTGATCTTGAAAGAGTCTTTACTGTAAAGTGATACTTTTTCAGATTTGGCTTGAGCCTTTTTATAGGAGACAATCTAAAATAGAAAAACTGAATTTAAGTTAACAAACACTTACAGAAGCAGGTGCTAACTTTCTACGTAATATTGAAAACTCAAAATTTAGTGATGGAGCAATTTCCCATTTTATATAACAAAGGATTTCAGCTGAATATTTTTTATAAATAAATGGATGGGGGATTGGTTTATAAACTAGGAATTTTCTCTTTGCTGTTCATAATTTGAGGTCTGTATTTATACTGTATTGAGAAAGCTGTAGTTATAATTTCTTATTCTCTGTTCTAAGCGTATGTTCGCTTCAAATTGAATACTGGTGATACTGTTTGATTAGATAAAATATGTTTAATTTGAATAAAAATATGTAGAATTGGATTGGAATTATGTGCTACCCTGGCTGTTCAAATTGTATCTAACCAGATTAGGGTATAATGTGTCATGTATCTGCCCTGTTTTAAAACTTGCAGTGTAATATTTATTGTTCTGTACTTTACTGCCAGTCACAACTATCTTATCTGTGCTAAGAAGGCAGAGCCTATTTTGTATATTAAGCCAAGAATTGCTGCTTGTGGGTGGTTATTCCAGAGCTGGATTTTGACTACTACCGCTATTTGTCAGACCATTCTTGTCTGGTTTATGTTGGTGATTATTGATTCTTTCATTTTCTTTTCAGTAGACCTGCATGAAGTAGCCAATCATAATCATTTTGCTTTGTTTTTAATTAGGCTATGGAAGAGGCCCACTTGGATGCTGTCCTTATTCTTGGAGAAGCTTTTGCATCCAGTGAACCTTTTGATTTTGGCTGTCAAAATACCACTGAAAAGATACATGGATTAATTCCAGTCATGCTGAAGCACAGATTGGTCCCTCCACCAGAAGAGACATATTCCCTTCATCGGAAAATGGGTGGCTCTTTTCTCATATGCTCCAAGCTGAAGGCCAAAATTCCATGCAAGGATATGTTTCAAGAAGCCTACAGTAAATACTGGAGTAAAAAGACCAAAAATGAGTAGTGGCACAAAAGAACTATTAAATATTATTGTTTTATGAATATGGCCCAATCATATGGCCAAGCTCTGGCACACCACAGTACTATTTTTTCCCTATCACGCCTCCAGAATTGCTTTAGCAATGCAACAGATGATCTTCTGGAAGCAGAATAATTTTGAGGAAATTGTGCTTTTGTTGGGTACAGCTCCTCTCAACATTCTCACCATATTTTAGGTGTATCTCCTATTTTATAAAAAATAGTGGTTTGCTAGTTTAGAAGATGTGGAGGCAAAAATGAACAGCTGCATTTCATACTGTCCTAGATCTTGGGCGATTTTTTTCATATTTTAACATTGGTAGCTGAGTTGACTTTTTTTAAAGAAAAAAATACTGAGGTGGAACATGAATCAAAATGAGTTGGCATAGATATCTATTTGTACTTCTTTAAATGGTATTCTCCCCATCTTCAAGATTTTTTTTCAGTTTTCTTCAAAGGTGAAAGGCTTTCTTCTGCAGTTTCATATTGCAAAGAATAGAATGTCAACATAATTTACAACAAACCCTTATTTTTGTATGGTAATTTGGTGGGAGTCTGTAATGGCTGAGATTTTCTTATAGAACAGTGTGAAATATATACATGTGGAGTCTCTGGTGCTCAACAAAACAGGATTTTAAAGAATCTGATACAAACAGTTCATTGGTGTATGTAGAACATGTTATTTTGAAATTTGGTTGCTTTGATTCTTTGAGGTCTCAGTAGAAGGAATGTAATTAACAAGGTTTTCTCAAAAATTGAGTTTACTCGTTAAATGGAGATTTAGAGGAACCAAAGCTCTGTGGCATTTATAAGAGCCCAGAAGCAAAACTGTAATTTCTCCATCTTTGTATCTTCATATTTGGTAGTGCAAATTTTGATGAAGACAGGAAATGTATATTCAGTATCAATTATGTTTCAAAATTGCATTGAAAAGCATGGTCTACATTTAAATAGCTCAATGGACACACTTGCAAGATATATGTGTGTGCATATATATGTGCATATATATACACACGTGTATATATACACACACGTATAACTATATATACATATATATGTGTGTATATGTATATATATACACACACACTATATATATATATATATGAATGAATGAATGACATTTTGTAACTGTTCAACTTTGAACTTATTTGCAATAAAGAGGTGCTTACGCAAAAGATTGTGTTGGTGGAATTAATTGACTCAGTGATAAGAAGATCTTGTTGTTTTTTGGTTTCAGTCTTTAAACAGTTGGAGGAACATGTTAGTAGACATAATTCAATCCAAATAAACTGCAGCCACTACCCATTGAGTAGGAAGATTTTGATATTTACATGTGTTCATCTGAACTTGATTTTTCAATTTATATGACATTTTTCTATCTTTGCAGTAAAACAGAACAATTGGCTAACAAATAAGCTAAAATAATTGTTAATTTAACCCCAAAGTTTAACTCAGTTCCCAAAAGAGGTATTTTAGTAACTTGGATGTGGATGTTGGCTCCTGAGAATACCATGTACAGCCAAGAAAACAAACTGATGGATCACTGAACAAATCCATCCAGAGTTCTCAGATGAGGCACAAATAACCAGGTTTAAACGAAACTAGTTAGGACATACTATGCAAAGACTCAGCTCTCTGGAAAAAGGTCTAATGCTGAGAAAGGTGGAACAAAAGAGGAATAGAATGACCAGCAACAAGATTGATGGATTCAGTTATAGTGGTGATGAATGCCACTGTTGGGAGATCTGAAAGAGATCATCCTGGAGAAAATATATCTATGTGGTTGCTGGGAGTCAAAAATGATAGCACATAATTACACTATGGCCTGGAATAATCAAAGAAAACACTTGCTTTGAAACCAGCAAGTTTAACTGCAACATTCTTTAGCTGAATTCTGACCTAATACCGTTAATATTTCCTGCTTAAGAAAATCTGCTTAATCCTGTTGCTGAATGTGTTAACAATAAATTAATTGAATTTATACCTTTATGCTACATCAGAAAGTATAAATCCTGCAGGAAGGCAGTAATAACAAATGCATCCCACTTTCTTTTGCCTAAATCAATTTTCCTGCTAGAATTTAGGACAATGGATGATGGAGAAAGAGTCTTGCTGTGGATACATCAGTTGTTAAAAAATGTCTTTCCAATAATACAACAGAGCTTTAGAAGGTCTGCCATTATTTATTCCAATCTACATCAATTTTGGCCTATCGCCTAAGGCATCGAAGTGATTTTTAGAACAGATTTAACTATAGTTCCTTATATACCATGTATTTGTGAATGTGTGTTGCTGGTGGAGTTGTATGCATAAATTAGTCATTTTCTACCTATAGTAGGAGTATTTTTTATTGGTTCACATTACTTGCCTTTCAGTATGATAGTTCATTGTCAAATCAGCAAGAAGGGTGGAAGGGAGTCTACTTGTCATTTTATTATTTTATTGGTCCTAAGTCTCTCCCTAAAATATCTTGCAGATGCTTCTATGCATTTAGATAAATTGATCTTATTTCCTTGGAGCTGTTTACTGTGTGTTGTTCACATAGTGCACAATTGATGTTATATCATTGAGAGGATATCATGGAATTCAAGTCCTAAGATCATAGAAAAATGAATAGATTTTTGTGAATTATAAAATATTTATAATCTGGTCATTGTTCAGATAGACAACTAGTCTTAATTTCATTCAACAGGAAACATTTTGAAATTCTATATTCTATGCTGCAATATCAGAAAGTTAAAGAGGGAGATGAAATGCGTGAAAAGATGGAATATGAGCATTACTAAGAGTATAAAAAGCTGACAAGGGGCTTGTTAAACCAAAAATGCTAACTGCCAATTGGGATCTGCTTTTTGATGAATTTAATATTACTGTATAAAGTATCACTCTTCCAGATGTGATTATGCAAATGCCTTTAATCAAATTTACAATCTCATGTACAAGGAATAAACTGATGTATTAGAAAAATGTAATGCCAAGAGAAGAAAACGACTTTCTTCCTGCTTGAAGCCTTAATCTGACTGTTCCCAAGGAAATGCAGTCAGTCTGGTGAGATTCTTGTAACACAGGTGACTAACAATAAAACTTCTGTTTGGGATTGTTCACAAGTGGTTCTGTTTGCTTTCACCTGACAGTGCTTCGTGCATCATTTGTGAAATGATTTTCCAAACAAGAAGAGATGTTCAGTGAAACACAGGTCTATGTCAAAGCGAATCAGAAATACACACTGTAGTGATGCTATTCTGCATGTCATTAAATCTTTACTTGAGGGAGAGAATGTTTTGGACCCAAGCTTCATTAGGACATGGTAGCAGTCAAAGACAATATCAATACTATGTAAGTTACGTGAATTCAAATTATTTTTAAGACAGTGTTCTTGATTTTGTCTAGAGAAAAAAAGTGGTCCAGCAGAGTTTGATGTTAGAATCATCATATTGCCATAGAAAAAGACATGGGCTTTTCTGACACAGATTTTTAGAAATGGCAGGAATGTTTTGTGTGCAGGAATAATGTGCATGATATTTAGCAACTGTATCAGACCCCCTTCCTAATTATTTCCTATAAAATTAAAACTACTGTAAATAGCACACTGGGCAAATAGCATTATGATGGAACTGGGCTGGGGTGGGGATGGTAAGGTTTTAACAAAAAAAATATCCTCACAGTTCTACTCTATTTTTCCTAACTAAAAAGCTGCATCTACATGGTTGCATAATCAATTCCTGTTTTCTTTTTGATTGTTGCAGTGTATCAGTAAATAAGAGCAATTAATATTGACCGTACATTTTTAAGTTCGGTCTGTCCTTCGAACAGCCATTCATTAAGCTCTATTCACGAAACAGAATATTCTGGATTCATTGCTTTGCAAACCACATGCTGAAGAAAAAATATGATGAGCTTAAATGTTTTTATCCTCAGCAGCATCGAGGAAACAAGAACAGAATGGCAGAGTATAATTAGTCTATGGTTTAAATTAAGTAGATGCTTTGGAAGAGAGCAACCGCTCCTAAAGTTTTCTGGTCCAGCACTTCCAATGTAAGAAATTAAGATCTCAATAGCTGAATTTATGGGCCCACTCTTAACATAAAATTGATCTGAGGGGGAAGTGAAAAGAAGACAAAACGATCTGAATTTCTAGTATTTCCCTGTTTTATTGCAATACATCAAAGTAGGTTAATATTAAGTGTTATCAATGTAAAATATTGGTGGTCTGCCACTTATTACACTTTTGACGGATCCACCTTAAATATTTCTGTGCAATAGAATCTACATCATTGTTCTGGAGCAGAGAATCTCTTACAATGTCCTCTACAACATTTGAGGACATGAATCAAAAATACAAGTGAGAAGAGCCAAAGCAGAAACTTCCCCCTCCCACGCACACACTTGTCAGCTTTTATACTCTAAACCAAAACAAAAAAAGTGATTACATCTAGGCCATGCAAAACTGTACAACAATATTACAATGAAAAAAATCCCTAAAAATATCTTTTTTTAAAAAATAAATGATATGAAATTGTACATAAAAAGGCAGGTATAATTCTGTTAAATACCAAGGGCATTTTTTGGTTGTGACTTGCTTCCTCATCAGTGTGACTATGTTTTATGTCGAGTGAGAAAGGAAAAAATGAAAACTTTTGTGGAATTGGTTTAACCTGCAATATGGTCCCCAAAATTTAAAGTCTACAACCCTAACTGATTCCTGAAGGCCCCCTGTAGATAAAGAATTGCACACCTAGTTTCTCAGGAAAATCCAAATGATGACACTTCGAAAGTGACAGGGTAGTGCCTTGATTAGTCCTATTGCTTTGGGCTAGATTTTGCCAGGAGCCTTTCAGTAACCTTCCTCTGAAGGCACATGCATGTCCTGGGGTCTCCAAACTCTGCACCTAGATAAAGGACCCCAGTTATAAAGAGGTAACTGTAGTATAATTCTAACAAGCCAATTTCTGTTCATTAAACAACAGACAAGGAAAGGAAAAAGGAATAATCTCTGCTACTAATGCTGCTCTTATACGTGTGTATGTTTTCCCTGAAAACTGGTAATTGAAAAATTGTATTTTTATCATCCACCATCCTTAAGTCAATTTATCTCCCAAGTTTTGGACTTTGGAACAAAAGTTTTGTTTGCAACTAAGATGTATCTCTGGTGAATCACATACCCAAAAGTACATTATTGCATTAATATGTACTATATTAAAACATTAGTCTGCTGTTTCCAAATACCTGAGTTTAACATAAATGTTATAGTGAATTCCCCCCCCCTCTGTTCTAAGAAAAGAAAAAGATAAATAGGAATACAAAATAGCCTATCAGTCAAATTTTAGACAAAGCCATTAATGAAAGACTGATTCAGAAGAATAAAATTATACAATAGGAATATAATCTGAAAAGAAACATGAAAGTTGTGTATAAATTGTTTCTATTTTAAAATACAGTCTCAAGTAAGAGGTGAACCATTTGAGGTTCAGTTATAATCCAATTTATCGAATCTCATAAATGTAACAGGGCAATGAATGAAGTGCCTGAATTAGTTCAAAGCAAACTTCTCATTTAGGGCCAGCAAAGCTTCAAGCTGCATTCAAAAGAGATCCTAACCAAATTAGTCAGGGTTCAATCAGAGCACCTGAAAGTGCCTGGAGAAATAGAATAATGTAGGAATGAAAATTGAGAAATGCATCGCTACAAACCTCAACTTTACTAGCTAACTTCAGAGATTTAAGAGTGTTTGTGTTGGGTACAGTTGGAAAAAAGTACCTAATACCTTATCAATATTGGTATTGCACGTTCATACATCCTAACAAAGTGTAGTGTTTAAATTTATTAAATAGTTTGATGTTATATAAAATTATTTCTAATTTGCAGATTCCTTCCCCTTTGCTCTTGTTTGCATGTGTGACAACTATGTCTCCAAATGAAACATAGCTTATTGCCATAGAACTTGTTGAGGGCTTCCAAGATTATTTCTGAAATCAGTAATTCTGCAAGCCAGGTGCAGTTTAAAGCTAGAACCAGAAACCTTAAAAAAAAACACCAGCCAATATGGGATGGAGGAAATGCTAACCTTTTTGCCATGGTATGGAGCAATGATAATGGCAAGAGCATCATTGTAGGAAAGACAGAAGGGGTTGAAACAGGATCTTGGAGTAGTGACTGTCAAAGGTGATGAGAGCTAATATATTTTATATACTGTTCTTGTTGCTGTGACTAAATTAGTTGGAAAAGGCTTGCAGGAAATTCCTTTAGTATGTTTAGCTGGTAGCTCTGAAATTAAAATCTTTTGTTTCTAACTCATGACAAAACACAGAATTTTGAGATTCTTAATAAATTCAATTCAACAGATAGGTTTAGGATACCATGCTTAATAGCAAAGTTTTAACTTTGCCTCTTACTCCCAATTATTCCCCAGTGTAAGTTTTAGGTTTGCCTCCTACTCCCAATTTTTCCCCAGTATAAGAGAGCTAAATGCAAATAATGACACAAACTGAATATACCTAGATGATTAGAGACAATGATCTCTATCTTCTAGTACTTAATCAGAATTTTGTATGATTGTAGCTGATGATTTTTTTAGAGGTGACCTAGGAAACTGTTACAGATGTATTGTTTTTCCACTGATGTTAACTGTAATTATTTGACAATATCCATGATGTCTTGCAAAACTTGTAGAAACTACTATCTTTTTTAAAAAAAAATTACCACCTGAATACTTTCTCCACTTGAGCATAGGTCTAGCCTAAAAAGCAATGATTCTAGGAAGAAAAATCACATTCATCTAGTGTGAAAATGCAAACTGTACTCATTTTATTCAATAACATGGAAGAAAAAAAGAGTTTGCCTTTGCCCTCCATTTGCATGTTTTCTTTGCCATTGTTTTTCTAGGTGATGGATGTCCACTATTCAGACAGAAATGCTAGTATGCTCTGATTAGGTTTTCTCTATTAGATTCAACAACCAGAATTCTACATCAATGACAATGGGCATTCTGGGCCAGGATGGGTGAGCAGATGACCACAATGAAAATCTTTAGAAGTCTTGAATAATTTAGCAAAGTACAACTTTACAAGCGGCATGTTAACTTTCAATGATCAAGAACAAACTACAAACTTGTATTTCGAACTGAATGATCCTTGTATTCAGTGAATGTAGTTAGTTAACTAAGAAAGTTACTTAAGAGCTTGTGGTGATTAAAAGGCAAAATGGGTTTGAAAGCCTAGCCCTAATCTTCCAAAAGCTCATTCATTTCTATTTGCATTTACTTCAGCTGAGGAGATTCTATAACTGTTTGGATACCCTTCAGTTTACCTCATCCGTGTACTAGTAAACAATAGATTTTTCTTGTAAAGTAAAGAACAGGTGGAAAACAGGCAGAGAGAATTTAAAATGATGATTATGGCTTTCGTTTTTCTACTGATAAGGAGGAAATGTCACAGAGCAAAAATTGTGAGGATGGAGTCTTCATCTAGGCTGTGTTTTTTATCCAGTGCCATTCTAAATTCAGATCACACCCTCAATCCATAGATTATTTAGTATGAAAAAAGGAACACCACACATTTTAAATTAAAGGATCTCTTAAATAGGAATCCATCTTCTGTTGCATTACAATGCTGCTTTTTCTTTTATTATATACATATGTACTAACTCTTAATTTTGTGTATTTACTTAAACTCTATTATAGTAAAATATGCATCATTTTCCCCCAAATCAATAAGATTTACTGGCAGCAATCAGACTGACATTCAGAGTAGCGGTCTGAGAGCATGTGTATCTTCCTTAGCAGGGCAAATTTCACCCTATCACCAAACATGGAGGGTGTTGCTGTATTTATTCCTGAAAAAATATAATATGGATCTACGTGTACCAAGGCAAATCTATCTGGTTTCCTGTTACATACTATGTATAGCATCCTACACTACCATGTTTTGTTTGGAGTGTGGTGTATTGCATAATATGCCATACAATGGAATTTCATAATCCTATGAAATAAAATTGATAATAATAGAAATATACCAATATTTCTCATATAACAACTCCATGCTGCCCTCCACCAAGATTTTCTTTTGTTTGCTGGCTATTATTAGGAGGGGAAGAGAGTTGCGCTACTGGTGCCAATTATGGCAAATACACTCTCTTCCTCCCCCTCCCACCCACAGTTTGATTCTTGTAGGGAAGCTGAGAGGAGATGAGAATGAGAGCAAATGGAGAATCATGGGGACCAAAAGCTGCTGAGATGTCAAATCTGAGTGCTGAAGCAGTTCATGAGTCCCAACTCACGTGGTCCGAGCTCTCCAGGGAGAGGCTCTTGGTCTTGTGAGGAGAAATGGGACTGGGAGGGCTGCTCAGGTTGGAACTGTTGGAAGCTGTAGAGTGCCTTGGAGAGTCAGAGTCCTGCAGCCCAAAACACGTGAAGAGAACATATTAGTGAACAACAGTGCAGCCACAAATGGAAACAGGGAGGATTGGAAATCTATAGAAGCAAGGGACAAGGACAAGGAATGGAATGCCAAGTGGTTAACTCTTCTTTCTCTGCCTGGCCAGCAACCCTATCAAAAATAGGCAGTGAAGAATACCCATTCTACCTTATCAAGAGAACGTTATTGATTTTGTTCCCAAAGTGCACTGGTCTAAAAGCTTTTGGAGGGATGAAAATAAACAGCACATTATACATGTATATAAGCAACTTTCTAGAAGGTCTCTCTTTGGGCTCTAACGTTTTGAGTCCTTGCAATGCTGTCACTAATATAATAGAACAGATGTTTATATTCATAATCTGCCAAATGTAAAAGCTCACATTTTTTCTAGAGTTGTTATAAACTTCAGTGGAAATTAATATATTTAGGGACATTTGCTGATTTAATTTTTATTTTCCTGTATCTGCATCTATGCCTATAAATGCTATACTATAATCACACTTACATAAATGTTTATTTATTTGCATAATTTCCTGAATGTTTGTACTATACTCTGTAACATATTTTAAATAATTGCTTAACAATAACAAGAAAAATCTTGTATGAGCAAGATTCTCCCCAACTGTTTCTTGGAATATTTTTTGCTTGTTCAACAGAACATTTTTTAGCTGGTAGTTGTTTCCACAGGGGATTCAGCCCATTTGAGAAGTTTACAATGTGGCTTGATTCCTGGACCAAATGATCCAAAGATTTAAGGTTTGCCTTCTGTGATCAGATGATTTACAGATATGTTGTATGTAATTTTCATAAATCAGGCTTGATGTGATGGTGCTGTGATCTAAAACATATGGAAGCTATTTAGCTATTGCTAAAAAAATATCAATGTAATTCATGTTACTAGAATTTTTGTCATATTTTACAGAGTAATACTTTCCCTTTCAATTATCGACTAGTGCAGTACTTATGTGTCTTGATTTTCAATTCATAAAATTTAATTTCATAAAATATAATCATATTACTTTAAACATAAACTGGAGCTTACACCCACCTCTCGCTCGTACTCCCTCACTGGGGCATCACTGCCTTGGTCCAGGCCACCAGAAGACAAAGAGCCATCTGAAGGGGAGGCCATTGGCTGACGCTTTGCTCCATAGCTACCTCCTGAGAATTCCCTCCGCAAAGCACTACCATTTTGTGCAGATGTTCCTAGAAATGCACCCAGGAATTTAACTACATACCATGTAAAAGCATTAGAACTATAACCCACAGTATTCATTGTCACCCTTTACCATTATTTGATTTACTGATGGTTGCTAGTTTTGTTTTTCCATTGTCATTCCTTTCTACCAAGGCTCTTCTCCCTTCTCCATCCCAGCCTCCATTTCAGCAAGAGTAAAAATAATTTTATATGCTGTATTGAATTAACCTCTCTGTGTTGGTTAAGGAGAAGCTGCTAGGTGGGGTAAAGTATAGGAAGGAAGGTTTAACATCTTCCACTTGCACTGAATCCAAAATATTTTGTCAACATTTCTGGAAATGTTGGTCCTATAACAGTTCATTGCAGATGAACAGCAGGCCTGAAATATATTTGAAAGTATTGTGCAACTGCCCCATTTCTTAGTGTCAATCCTGATTAGGCCTCCATCAATACCATGACTGCAATACACCAATAATAAAAACAATACAGAATGTTAAACATGATATGTGCATTGAAGTACATTTGTTTTCATAAAATATAACCATACTTTTAATATTATTGATATTTTTGCAATTTAATCGCTGCATACAATATTAAAATAGTGGGAGTTTTATGATTTTAACTTCCCTCATACTTCTCTACAACAATATGCACTGAGTAACAAGTGGTTTTACAGCTAACACTTCTTTACTGTTACTGAGAAAACTCCCTGGGCGCTTCCATGTAATTATCAGGAGTCAGGCTCAGCTCATTTCTTTAAAAAGATTAAATTTCATTAGTAACTAGTTCTGCAGTTCTTTCTCATATTCAGATAAAATAAAAATACCCTTTTATATGTTTATGAGGCTTTGTTCTAGGTATTATGTTGATCTATTTCATAATAGTGAAATATGACAAATAGGCAAAAACAATTACATTTCCCCTTTTTTAAAATATCGATTATTGTGCTGATCTTAGTTGGCAAAAACTGTTTTCCCAACATGAGCACGTGTTTTCTCAATATTAGGGAGTTCCAAAAGTTAACTAAGAAACAAACACAAGTACACTGCTTGTAAACAACTGAACGTATACAGATGAACCCAGTGTATTGCCTTTTAAAATTATTAAGTCTGCATTGCTTTCATATTTGTTTTCTCTCCAAAGAGAATGTCTAATCTTTTTTCTATAAATTCTTGACTAAATTCCCTTTGCTCTTAAGGTCATATATCCTTGACCACCAAAGTGTCTGCCTCTTTCTTAATACATCCTTCACAAAGCAGACAAATACAGAGGTAACAGTACACCCTTCTCAAGGAAAATAGAGAAAGAGGCTGACACCAAGTGAAGGCTCAGCAACTTACTTGCTGCCAAGCCACTACTAGCACTCATGGAACGTCCAGGCTCAGTCCGGGTTTTTGTGATTGAAGGGATACTGACAGAACCACTAAACATTGCCCGACTTTCCTGAGGCCGAAGGTTCTGCAATAGAAAGACAGTCAAGTCAGAAACAGCTAAGAGGTAAAGTCATATAAAACAGCAAGATGACCAGGTTAGAATTTAGAGAAGACCTTGACTGACTCACTCACTAATTAACAAGCACAGGCAATCCATCCCATTGGTTTGGGTGTGCTAAAAATTATAAGCCTCTAGTATCGCCAGCCAGGTTACTGAAGAATGATGATGGGAAATTGGGGGAAACACAATGGCAGGGTTAGAGTGGGTTAGGGAAAGCTGCAATAAGTAAATAGTCATCAGTGACAGCAGATGATTGCAAGGAGGCAATTGAAAAAAAAAAGAAACAAGAGAGACTGGAGATTTTTGACCTGAGGGTGAAGGGATCATGCAAAAATGGGGCATTTTCTTCTTTCAAATATGAAAGGAAGAACATACACCAATGATGCTTCCCTTTTGTGCCATCTTTTATTTTTTATGTTTGTCATTTTATTGCTATGTTGATCATTAATGTTATGATTTTATTTGTATTGTTTTATTCATACTATGGATGTTTTAAAGGTTTTGCACATATGTGAATTGCTGAGAATTGTGAGAGTGTGATAGGGCAGAAAATCAATCAATAAATTTTATTTGTATCACATTTCAGACAAATTCATTTCGCTTTTGTTATACGCCAGGCTGTGCTTACCATAGGCAGGTCTTTGAGGATCTGTATACCATCTCCTGGGCCCATGTGTGCTATATGGTTAAAGTTAGTTGGGTGAGAAATTAATTTATTTCTCATTTCTGGATCTCGCAGCATCTCTCTGCAAAAGAAAATATTCAGAAATTGTACGTTGAAGTGGCTATTTGTAAACACAAAGAGTAAATATGTACTATTCATAAAAATTATTCCACAACAGAAAACAAATAGCCATTTATATGGCTAAATTTTAAAAGAAAAGTACTTTAAATTCTGATACTGATTCTATCTCAGCTGTTAGCTTGATGGAAGGGAAAAGGTCAGGAAGAACAGAGAGGTTTGGCTTAAAAGCTTAACAGCCCATGTTCACAAAAAAGTCCAAATGGTTACTGGGTCTCAGAGTGCACTACGAGAGGGAGTGGAGACAACATTCAAGAAAAGGTGTAGAAGTGGGCTCAGTGATGATCGGATGCTGCAAAGATGGAGGCAGAGATGAAGGACAGAAGAAAAGAAAAGGATTAGAAGAATACAGCACTATTCTTCACATTTTACACTTACAATAATTTAAAGAGCTTTAGAGAAATTTGCCAATGTGTTGTAGGATACAAAAGAAAATTCTTGAGAATTTTAGAAAACCTGACAGCATAAAACTAGTTCTAATCATAGGTTATATAATAAATAGGTCTTAAAAAGCCTCAACAGTAATGAAAAAAAAAATGCTAACTTGAAAACAAGCAAATTCAATTATTTCCCTGTGTTTTCCCATAATTGTATACAAACTTTTATCAACACAGCCTATACATGAGAAATGCTGAAACATTAACTCCATATTTCTTGAAAGTATTTTCTTAAAAATCAGAATCCTTTCTGAATATTTTTCTAATAGTCTGAATGCTATCTTCCAAGGTGACTCTTTTGCTGCCTGAAAACTACACAAAATTTGAAAAATAATTGTTATGATCAGAGCACTGGGGAATATTACTGAGAATCAGATAGGAACTGTGCAAAAAAGTGAATATCAAAACTGGACAATATATGCATAATTAGCAATATAAATTTCTTTCATAAAACTTTATTATCAGTCATATATACAGTATATACACACATGCACACACAAATGTACTTATGTACAGTAGTTGGAGACATGCATTCCAATTTACAATAGTTCTTTTGCATTTATATTTAAATGAAAACAAATTGAAGTATTGGATTATACATAATATAAATAAAGCATAATATATAACAGAAAAGACAAATGTTTGAACGCATTGCCCAGAAATCCATTTTTTTCTAACAATCAAACAAACAAACAAAAAAAATACAACGACGGGACACAACAAGTCTTCAGGGTCTACAAGCATGGACAGAAGACAAGTACAGGTTGAATACCGACCTTCTCTGCTGCATTCTCTCTTCCTCGGGCACCCGGAATGAGTAGCGCCGTTTATTATTAATATTTCGGACCATTTGCTTCCGACTGTTATCTGATGTCTCAGGAACCACCAACTCATCACCCTCTAAGAAAAACATAAAAATCCAAGCAGGATCATTTTTCCCCCCCTCTCCAGAGGGCTAACTATAGAAAACTTTTCTAAATTAGGTACAACTGCTAGCGCTAAAACAATGGAACAATATAAATACATAGTATAAGATTATGGTTTTAAGCTTATACTAATTATATCTTATCTGCAAACATTCATTAGAGGCTTGAAAAATAAAAAATACAGAGAATCCTGTCTTTGAAAGAAATGTAGATATTTGACTTTTTTTTTCAACTGACCATTTTTTGCACCCCACATGGTTTACTATGGTATGTAACTTGTACATCTGTAAGTAAGCAAGTAAGTTCAGAAGCAAATTTATCTTGTTCTGAGATCCATGGACAAAACTGGGTGGTGGTGAGAACTATTATTGAACCAAGGCTAAAGTAAAACTTTCCACTTCTGTGTTCGCATCTACTGTGGAGTTAATCTTGCATTCAGAATTTCTTCTAAGAAAACCTTTATGCTTAAAGTAGATGTGATATACAGAAAATATTTGGCATATTATACAAAATAAATGGGTATTAGAAATGTTTATTTTTAGAGAGTGTAAAATAAAAGAAATAAGAACGTTTTTCTAGGAGATTGCGAGACAGAAAAGTTTACTCAAGCAATATTCCTTCCTAGCCTTTAACTACCAGATTTGCCTGCTGAAACTTCTGTGATGCTGACTGAAACATTGCCTCATCCACTTATTGGGAAGTGGCAAGAAAACACAAGAAGCATGATTTCCCAATGCTGACTCAATGATTTATTTCTCTATCTGTAGTTAATTTTTAATCTGAAAGTATGTTGCAGATAAATACTACTAGAAGGAAGAATTTGAAATAATTGTCCCCTTTTGTCAATGGAAGCATTCTGAGTGGAACTTTTGCAGTGCTACAAACATCCAAACCACTGCATTTACAACAGTTTTATTTAGTTCAAAGATCTGGATCTATAATTTTAGGAAAGTATTAATATATCTTATATTTGAAGAAGTGGAAGTAATTTCTTTAAAAATCTCGGTGGTAATAAAATCAGTACAAAATTTACTGATAGTCCTTGACTTATGACCAGTTGCTTGTAATCATTCAAAGTTATTATGGACTTGCCAAAAGCTACTTATTACCTGGTTCCACAATTCAGACAGGTGCACAATTCCTCTGCAGTCACATGATTGGATTTTGGGCTCTTGGCAACTGGCTCAACTTTATGGCCAGTTACATTGTCCCATGGTCATGCGACTACAATTTGTTTTTTGCCGGTTTCTGGCAAAAACGTTGACAGGAATACATTGATTTGTTTAACAATCGTGGAGTTTGCTTGACAACCACTGCAAAAAAAGTCATAAAATCACGTTCGGGCACTTGAGTGCCTCGATTTATGACTGTCATGATTTATGATGGAAATTCCAGACTCCATCATCAAGGACTACCTGTATTAGACTTAAAATTCAATTATACCTGAAGTGCTAAAAATATGAGAAATCTAAACGGAGTAACTGGTTCCTACTTCAAAGTTTTAGCCTAAAATGATTAGGTAGCCCAATTGTTTCTTAATTATATTTAAAACCTTGGGAACTGCACCATTTACAAATTTTATGTTGAAATGCTTCTGGGGAAAGGCTACTTGGATTGCATTCAGTGCATCAGCATTCTATTAATGTCTGAATGAACAGTAATTAATGTAGATAGCAGTTGTTGTTTTTTACTTACCTGCCATCTTATTTTTGAAATAAATTAATCTAACAGTTTCTAGTCCTAGGACATTTAGCGACCCTTCTGTGTTCAAAGGACGTACCTAAAAAATGTAAAGTGTAAAAAAAAAAAAGCAAAAAGATATGAAGAAAATGTGAAACACTATAAACTATCATACATCATACATGAATATCATGGCAAAAATTCAGGAGGACCTTGGTGATTAAGATAGTTGTAAACTATCTCTAATGTAACCTGAATCTGCACAACCAATTTGTTTTCTCTTCCCTTTCTCACCTCCACGTCTCTCCAACTGAAGTCCTACATCAGTTTAACCACTCATTGATGAAGTGAGCTGCAGCTCACACAAAATCATTCTTTTAATAAAAAATGTAGGCAAAAAAATTGTACCAAACTCCTTCTGATGAAATGTTAAAAAATATTTAACAGAAATATATGTATTGTACTGTTCAGAGTGTCTTTTCTTTAAGAATTCAAAGTGCTTGAAACATCTCTCTTCTTTTTATTGCAACAAAAACAGCACTTTGAAGCAGCTTCGGTGAGTAGTTGCCTCATACCTAATTAGTTTCCATTGTAGACCTAAAGGTGGGTGGGTGTCCCCGTTCCTAGTTCATCAGATTAATATTTTAATATTTTAATCCAGATGGAACTCAATATATGTTTTAATTCATATTATGAATAACCTATCCAAACTATTTAATTTTCTGTATAATTCATTAGTTACCTTCTTGAGGGGGATGGTCTGAATCCACTCCATTGAGTTCACATCGAATATATCAACTGCATTTTCACTATAAACTGAGAGGTATGGTGCATTGTAACCTAGGAAGAAACACAGATATATGTCTGGATAACTCCTTACGGACATACGTTAGATTGGGTTGAAAACTGACAGGTAAGAAAATCACTTTTATCATATATCTCTTGTAATTAAATTAGAAGTACATTTTCTACGGTTGAAAATAAGCCTAGTTTTTTTATTGGTGTCTACTGTTTAATATTTGTTGAAAATAAGCTGTAGGTCAATTGCCTCTCACTATGTTCACATTATATGATTAGCCACGCTGAATGTTAAAATGAAGCCTTTGGGAAAAAGAATAAACCATTAACTATAGCTAAGAAATAAAACAGTATCAAATATTAATCATATATTTGCTAGTCTAATATGACCTCAGTTTCCAAGACATTGAAATTATGTACAACCAGTAATCATTCAGAAATGAGCAGTTAACAAAATAAATCAAATTCTAATATAGACTGATATAATTGTAATAGTTGGTATGTGCATGTGTAATACACATACAAACACATGCATGTGCACACATACAGATATACATATGCAAAGGGGTATTTTTCTGAGGTTATGAATATTGTTTGAAGAATTGATGCAGCATTACTTGATATCACACCTTCTAGCATCTTCCTATTAGCAGAACATACCTACCACTAGTAGCAATTTATTAAGTATGCTCTTTTATCACTATACTGAGAGCTTCAACTGTGGTAATTAACTTCAGCTATGGTAACTATAGTTAGTTATATCAATAGAACTTTCCTTGCATTCATTCTAGAAGCAGTACATAATAGTTCCCATGATGGATGGCAAATCATGCTTCCTCCAACCCAGAGATTTATTTCAAAACCTATGATTCTTTTTTGGAAGGAAAGTCATAATGGTTTGCCAAATAATATTAGTGCTAAAAAAATAAATGAAGAGGAAATAAACGGGTAAGAAGGAAAGGGGGGATCAAGATATAATATCACAATATTACCACAAATGGATTATTATCATAGCACAGGAGTATCAAACTGCTAGTCCACGGGCTGGTTGCATCATGCGGAGGCCGCCCCCACCCCAGCTCCAGCAATGCAAAATAAGTTGCAATACATCACAATACATCATGTGACGTGGTGAGTTTGACACCTGTGTTATAGCACATAGTTAAAAAGTTACTTATGTTTCAGTATCGCATCTCCTACAATTTGTTGTTATTAACTACTTGATTAATTACACAGTGTTATTCAAATATTATGGATGACTTCAAGCCATGAGGAAAAACAATCGTTTACTTAATTAATGTAATTGCAGAAACTTACAGGAAGAAGAAGGAGTTGCAGGCCACATTAGTTCTTGTTGTCTAGATCTTCGACCCTGACAGTCCACATAAATCCCTACACTGCTAAAACACAGCAGGTATTCTTTATTTGAGATTTCAACAGCACAGATAGCATCAGTTGGCTGCTGTGTAATGAACGACAGTGTGTGATCATCTGGATGAAGCAAACTATGTGGGTTTCCTTCTCCATACAAAGGGTACTTTAAGAATCCTGACTGATAGCCAACACAAAGCCGTTCACTAAAGATAGCCATCCACTGGACATTCCCCGCCACTTGGATTTCTTTTATCTTTTTATGGCGTGTTTTGCTATGATTTAACTCATAGCACAGGACCTGTCTTTTCATTGCTACACACAGGCAAGTAAGGGCTCCATGGCGCACTTGTCCAGAAACTATGGTCTGGCAACCTCTAGTTTCTGCCAGTTTATAAAAATCAATCTCTCGACCATCCAGAGCTGTCATAGGAAATAGTCGTACATGACGGTTTCGTCCTGAAATCACTGCAATAAGTTGTTCATTTGGGATGAGCTCAATCTGATGAACTTTCTTATTGTCGCCAACACGAATTATCTCTGCAAAAATAAAAGGTTGCAAAAAATTATTTTAGGATATAAAAAGTGTGCTCAAATCTATAGTATTCATCTTGCTTATTGAATCCACAAACTTATTTTTCCAAACTGCTTTTTTCCACTAACAATTTCTTCTAAGAATCATTGTATCCCATTTGCATTTTCAAAAGTCTGCCTTTGACTTTTTTCCTATCAGGAATCTATTCAAGTGTCCTCAAAAAGGCAGTTTGCACCTTCTTTTCCCAATGTCAGTTCTACATTCTTTATACTGCTTCCCTTCCCTGCCTCATGGATGCTGTGTTTCTATGTTCTACATAGCTCCTATTAAAATTGTGTCATCTATTCATTGCCAAACAAAACCATATTATATTTAGATAGGTTGTGTCTGTTATTATAGAATTGGATGGATTATGCTTGGTTTTATCTATGCATTTTGAACATTTTATTTCTGTTTTTAATTATTTCATCTAATTCATATTAAGCACCATGCCATTCCTCATTAAAAAAAACCAACAGCAATAATATTTGTCATCTGCCCCTATGTTTGAAATGGGTGGTCATATATACTGAATAAATGAACAAATAAATGCAAAACTATTGAGTTTCAATCTTCTGACATATCACAGACTGAAGAGTTTTTAAATACAGGTAGTCTTCAACTTATGACCCTTTGGGAAGTTATGACAAATATCTCCAGAGCTATTTACGATTTGTTTTTGAAGTTACGGTGGACACATCCCGCACAATGATGGGATCGCATTTGGAAAGCTTGGCAACTGGCTCATCTTTATGGCCATTTGCAGCATCCCATGATCAATGACTGCAATTTGCAATGTTTTTTGTCAATTTCTCGCAAAAAATGCCCATTGGGGAGAATGGATTTGCTTAATGTCCACCACAAAAATATCAGTCACCTGATGCCTTGATTTATGATCACAACAAATTATGACCATAATTTCAGGCTCAATTATGGTTGTAAATTGAGGACTACCTGTAGAGGGAAACGGGGAAAATTTGAACACTATAGTATGGTTAATATTTCTTAATTCAGTTATAAATCACAGAATGAGAATTTATAATGCTTGCTAGATATCTTCCCTATCTTTTAAGCAGAAATTCTTAGCAATGTACACGGCACTTCCTTTTCCATTTTTTTATGGCAATAGTAATAATGGGTAGTTTGGTATAAGAAAGAAATGACTTTCTCAAAGTCACTGAGTAGGTTTCCTTTGCTGAGGGTGGACTTCAATCTGAGCCTCCCTAGTATTAATTCAACAACTTAACCATTAGGCCACACCGAATGAAATAAAAAGTACATCTTATTTGAATTTTCACTTTTCCAAAACAAATCTAATACTCTTACCATCCTTTGTAACGTGAACAACAAATAACCCTTCTTCATTGCCCAGAGCTATTCGTTCATGATCTGAAACAGTTAAAAACGAAAAAGAAAAAAAAAAGTAACTGAAACACACATTGTATGAGGAAAAACAAGTATCAGATACCAGGATAGTTGAAACCAGTTTAATATTACAAAGTGTAATGATACTATTAGTTGTTTCATTTTGCCTTTAAATAAAAATGAAAAATATATCTCTGGGATTCCTGTAATAACTAAACAACACAAATGTTCAAAATTCAAAGTAGGTGAAAGGTAAAAATGCCTAAAGAAAATTAATGCACACTTTTAACTAGTGTAACACATTTACAAATCAAAGAAAAATGCTGTTTCCAAAATTTTAGAATTTATTTGACTCATAAATTATTTTCTATTTTGCTTTCCATTTTTTATCATATTAAATAGTTTTGTAATTCACAATACCTCTCATCATCTTTATCATTATTCCACTCTATAAACTACTAGTTTTCCCTTAGATGATACGTTATCTTGGCCATTTAGTCTATATGGACTGGTAACCTGATATCTCCCCAATATTTTAAGCTCCAGTGCTTGTTTATTATTGGATACCTTGCTTAGGACCGACAGGAATTGAAATCTAAAGCATCGGGCTGCCCATTTACCTGGACCCAAACCTAATATAATTCTGAGAGATATGCATAGATTTGTTTATTAGTGTCTACATTATATTTTATGTCCTTTTTACATAATATTAATAGAAAGGCTTGTGCTGTTAAATTATCATATTTATCTGAAAAGAACACCAAGGTTTTTTTTTCTCCAAATATTTATTAACGGGAGGATAATTTTACATTTGCTGAGTAAAAAGGTCTCTGAAGATTACCAGGTGCTTTGAAAGGGATGCTGCTTGATGAATTTAAATATTTTTGAAATTCCTAAAAGAACTTCTCACTTTTCTTTCCTCACTAGTCAATTACTTCATCCATGTTTTTCTTATCCATACAGTTATATTTTCCTTTATGCTTCCCTTCCTAATACTGCATATTTACTGCTTTTCCTCAGCCCATCTCCATTCCTTTTTTTCCTTCAGTACCTGCTAGAAGGAGGGAGGGCTGTGCATGTAAATGTACAGAAAACATGGTTTGTGTACATAAATGGAAAATCAACTTTATAAATGGGATATGACACTTTACAGGCAATCAATTTTAATATAGTGATACCTTGGTACTCAACTGCTTAGAACAGTGGTGGCGAACCTATGGCACGGGTGCCAGAGGCGGCACTCAGAGCCCTCTCTGTGGGCACACGTGGCGTTGCCCCAGCCTTGCCTCCTCCTGTGACCCACTCCTCACCAGCAATCCCCCCTGGAGAAGAGTTGCCCCCGAGCGTGGCCCACACGGAGCAGCACAGCCAAGGACATGGCAGCCAGGCAGCATGGACAAGAGTCTGCCCTCATACCCCATCGCACACAATTGATGCTGCGGGGCCCGGGCAGAGGGCATGGCTGCAATGGTGCTGCTGGGCTGCCTGGGTGATCTGTGGCGGGCCCTGGAGGTGGTGAGTGGCCCTGTGGGCAGGTGGAGTGGGAGCAGGGCAGGGGCTGGAGCGGGGGCAGGGCCAGTTTTTGGGCACTCAGTCTCTAAAAGGTTTGCCATCACTGGCTTAGAAACTCATTGAATTTGGTACTCAATGCATTTTGACATGAAAAACTTGTCCCAGTACTCAACATTTGTTTGGTATTCTATGCACAAGCTATAACATCTTGGTGTCAGCTGCCTTGTGACTCACTACATTATTCCTTATGGGAAAAATTTGTTTGGTACTTATTGTTTTTGGTACTTATGGCACCTTCCAGAACCAATTAACGCTGAGTGCCAAGGTACTACAGTATTAGTTATTCATTCCATTAATATGGATTTACATTTTTGCCCTTGCCCTTTCCTTTTTTAGAACAAGACTTGTGGAAGATCTATGTTTGTGTGTGTGAGTGAGTACATATTGAATGTGTATCACATTTGTTAGGGGGAGAGGCAGATTTCACTGGATTTAGTAGTTCTAGATTAACTTTATTTTTGTGTTTACAAATTTCTCCAATTGTTTCTTAAATTCAGAGGCAAATTCCTTCCAGGCAAATGTGGTACATTGCTTCAAAATTCCAGTATGAATTAACACTTCATAGTTAAAATAAGAAATCTGTAAAATGTCTTTAAAAATACATACCTATAATTGCTGCTGCTTGGCTAGTTTTAATAAGGGGTAAGGTACTATCATATGCTTCTTTGGGAGCGTAGACTGAGCGATCTTTGAGCTTATTCTTCTTTAAGATCCGATGTAATTCATTTAAGACTCCTACCCATTTACTCTTTTCGTTTTCACTGTCAGCTAGGATCAGGACTGAACACTTATTACTTGATGCTAATAGCTGAGAAGCTGAAACCTGGAAATGTTATAGATACGTGTAACTAAAAAATGAAATTCTTTGATAAATAACAATGTCATTTATTTATTGAATAAATACATTTATTCAATGTATTCAAAAGATACTCTCAATGTAACTATTTTGTAGTAAATAAATTAAGAAGTCAACATCAAATATAAATTACAAAAGACCAATGAAAGTTAGTGAGGCATCAAAAAAATGCATAGTGAATGACCCAAGTTCAAATCACTGTTTACCCAGTGATGAAGCTGTGAGTATCAGCTTCTGTAAAAGAACTGTAATGAAGACAAAATGGACAGGATAAAACTATAAATAAAATCTGATTTTAAAAATATAAATATTAACTTGTATACAGATAGTTCTTGAGATATGACCGTAATGGAGCTTGCCCATTACAGTCAGATGTTGCAATGGTAGTTAGATGAAGCATCTCACCTAACAACCTCCACATGTCTGCTCTCCCTAATAAATCATTAAACAAATGGTTGTTAAGTGGAGAACAGGGTGCCTCGGGTGGGGGAGATCTGCCTTGCCTTTCTCCCCCCTAAGGCTTCTCCCACCCCTGAGATGCTTGTGCTCTTCCTATCTCATGGGCTTTTTCTACTTCCACAAGGTCCCCTCATGCCTTTGCATGATTCCCACCCCATCAGGCCAAACAGCTTCCTCCTCACATTTTGAAGAGTTCTGAGGCCTTCCAGAGAAGTGGAATGGATTGCTCCTTTGTGCAGCTGCATGGTGTGGTTCCAGAAGTGGCCGCCATTTTGTCCTATCCACAAAATAGCAGCTGCATTTGAGTTACTACCACAAAGGCTGGGGACAAATTGCTTTGTTTTACTGCCTTAACAAGACCTGCACAGCGCTGTAGAAGCTTTCTGCAGCATTAGGAAGCTTCTGCAATGCTGTATAGATTTCATTAAGGCAGCAAAATGAAGCAGTTTGTCTGGCAATCATCATTTTGTCCCTGTCTACAAGTAAGGAGGACAAAATGCGGCATATTCAGCCATGCAGCCAGGGGACAAAGTGTTTCATTATGCTGCTTAAACAGGGTCTACATAGCACTGCAGAAGTTATCTGCAGCATTTAGAAGCTTCTGCAGCACTGTGGAGACCTTGCTAAAGCAGCAAAACAAAGCAGTTTGTCTGGTGGCTACCATTTTGTCTCAGCCCACAAGCAAATGAGACAAAATGGTGGTTACCGGCATGCAGCCAGGGATAGGTGGCCTGCCCTTCTTCGCCAACATGAGCTTCAGAAAGTAAGTGTGCTGGGTGATGGGTGTGAGGCGAGCAGGACCACGAATTGTGGGATCATAGTGGGGTGGGATGGGGGTAGACAGGTGGGGGTGCTGCAGCATCCTGTGGTCAGTCATAAGGACAAATGATTGCACGGATGCTGCAGTAGCTGTAACTTTGAAACAGGATCCTATGTAATTTTGGGGTATCTATTGTAACTTTGAACATTTGTTAAGTGTTCTATCGTATGTCAAGAACTATCTGTATAGCATTTTTAAAAAAACTGTGAAGGCTAATTAAATTAATTGTATCATTTCTGGAGGATTAAAATCAGACTTTGTTGATATTCCTATATTTTAAAATAGAAAGCTGGAATAAAAATATGAAATTTCAAAGGAATCCACAAAAGCCACACTGACTAACAAATAGAGAAATGTCCATTAATTTTTAAAAAATGAATATAAGAACAATTTATTTTCTACTCTGTGTTGCAACTGTATTAGAGTATTACTTACCCTAAAAATACAGGGAATATCTTTTCGGTTTGCATGGATGACATCAGAAGCCAGAACAGAACACACTGAGAATTCTTCATCCCTGTTATAAAGACATTTTTTTAATCCACCAGTAAGAAATTATTGTATTTGAACAGTAACTACCGGTAATCACATTCAGAGCAGAGTTTCTTAACCCCTGTGTAATGAACTTCTTTGAAAGTCAGGCAAAACTAACTTTCAAAGTATATGGACTTTCCAGAAAAATGTATTCAAATTATAAAATAAAACACACAATACAGATTGTTTTATAAAGGAAATTGATTATGCTCAAATACAGTTATCAAAATATTCAAAATGATAAATATATAACATATAGTCTTTAATAATTCATTAACTTAATAACAAGACAATTAGAAATTAGTAAAAATAAAAATCTATTTGTTTTTCTGATCCAATATCATAGACTGCCTGAAATCAATCCACAGACCCCCAAGCAATCCATGGACCTCAATTAAAAGCCCCTATTCAAGAGGAAAGTCATATCAGCACAACATAGAGCTGTAATGATATTTTATATTTAGCTTGCCATAAACCTACATTATTTTCAGATCAATATTTGTAGCAAATAATTTCTTCATATAAATGTTTGCTGTCTATTTGTTAAATTGTTATAAGGGGGTAAAATATAAGAGTGAAAGATAAATCAATAGCTCCACTAGAAATGTCACAATAGAAAACTGATAAACTTTTATTTACTACATTTGAAAGAAAATTTCAAAATAATATTGCTATAATATCCACATCACTGAAGGCCACACAGTCAATTTTATTATCTTGAAGATATTTGAGCTCTCACTCTGAAATTTTATTTGCAATAATTCTATAACTCCTAAAAGTTTTTAAGTCTTTGGAATTTTATTTATTATTTATTTATTCATCATATTTGTATAGCTGCCCATTGACCTGAAATGTGATCTGTTCTCCACATAACATCGAAAAGTAGATACAGAAAACCCAGTTAAACAAGGGAATCAAGAAATATGTACTTATTCATTTACTTATTGTAGAAAAAGATCCAAAGTGACATATTTGTTGTGGCAAAAGTATGTGAATCTTTAGGATTATCAGTTCATTTGAAAAGGAAATTAGAATCAGGTGTTTCAGTCAATGGGATGACAGGTGTGAGGGTGGTAGGTGCTGCCTTATTTAAATAAAAGAATTCTGGGTGTTTGCTACCAAAGTCTGAACTTCACAATTCAGCTATGCGGAAATGTGTGTTATTGCTCAAACAAAGGAGATTTCTGACGACCTCTGAAAAACAGTTGTTGATGCCCACCAGGCTGGAAAAGGTTACAAACTATTACAAGGAGTTAAAACCCACTAGTCCATTATCAGGCAGATTATGCACAAATGGAGGCAATTCAACCCTCTCAGGAGTGATCAACCAACCAAAATCACACCCGGGTAATGTCTAAGGAACTAAAGGCCTGTCTTGCATTTGCGAATGTCAGAGGACAGGAGACCACTATCAGGAGAACAATGAACAACAATGGTAGGCATGGAAGGGTTGCAAGGAGAAAGTCACTACTTTTCTGAAAGAACATTGCAGGCCCTACACAATTTGCAAAAGAATATTGGATAATTATTAGAAGTATGATAATTATTAGAAGATATTAGAAGTATGTTTTGTGGGCAAATGAGATCAAAATAAAATTTTGAAGCCTGAATGAAAAGCATTACATTTGGGGACTTCCAGTTTTTATTTATTTATTTATTTATTTATTTATTTATTTATTTATTTATTTATATTATTTATTTATTTATATTATTTATTTATTTATTTATTGGATTTCTATGCTGCCCTATTCCAGGAACTCAGGGCGGCTCACAACATAGATAGAAATCTGACATTAAAATACATTATAAAAACCCTTTAATTAAAAAAACAATCATCCAAGACAGACATGCAAACAAACATACACTGGCTGGGGCAAAGTGTTAACTGAAGATGTGTCTTCAGTAATTTGCGAAAGGCGGAGAGGGTGGGGGCAATACGGATCTCCGGGGGGAGTTGATTCCAGAGGGCCGGGGCCGCAACAGAGAAGGCTCTTCCCCTAGGCCTCGCCAGTGCATGGCCACGTGAGAGCGGACCTCTGCTCCCCACGGCTGGTTTCTTCCTGCTTGGGGGGACCCTAGATGGGTCCAAAGTTGCCCCAGAGAGGTGACTGTGAAGGATGGGCGCCCCGTTGATCATGAAGCGACGGCAACAGCTTCATTTGATCCGGGGAAAGCCCTCTGAACCCGACAGGAGAAAGGCTAGCGTGAGATCAGCATCTAGCCCAAGCTGCTTGCAGCTGAAGTCCCAGAGCACGAATTTAAACATCGTTGAACAGCGTGCTTGGAATTGGTGAGAGTACTGATCTTCTTTCTTCTATCTACTATTTAAATCCTTGAAAAGATCCCCAAGGCAAGAAAATCTCCAGAAGTGAAGGGAGGGGATTATATCCCCATTCCCTTACAGACGGAAGTGGCAAATTAACATAAAAGGTTGAAAGACATATACTAAAATTTGATTTAAAATATTTCAGTCTGGACAAATCTAGGAACTAAAAAACTGTCAAGGTTATACCCTAAAAAAATTATGATGGATTTATAAAAATTTCTAACAAAAATAACTTTTTGATGGAAAGAAAAAAGGAATAACTGCTGACACCTAGTGGAGAATCAAAGAATAGAACACTAACAATAAGGACTGAGAAATTGACAGAATGCCCAGAAACAAAGAAAAAGGTGTTCCTTTGAATTGCAAATAACCTCGAAGACAGCTGGGAACAAAGGAAGAGCCAGCTATAAGATTAAAAAGTGTTTGAAAGAAAAAAAAAAAACCACCTGGTCTGTTGCTTAAACCTCAGAACTGTTTATGGTAAAAAAAACCTCTGGCTTTTTGGCTAATCTTTTAGAGGAGAATTTGCAGGATTTAAAGTGGCTTAATATACTGAATCTGTAATTTTTACTTACTGATAAATTGACTTTTGAATTGAAACTTTGATGCAAGATTATTTGAAGGGGGAAGACAACATGGATATCACATATGTATCAAAAAATGACAGGATGCCACATTCAATATTTTCTCCTGAAGGACTTAGCATGGAAAATCAAGGGCCTCCAGAAGCAATACTTCAAGGCAAGATAACTATTCTCCCAGAAGAAATATATGTAATGTTAGGACAAATACAAATGACAATAGATTCAAACCACAACAAAATTCGAAACAACTTTGAGGATTTAAATAAGCATATTTCCAATCTAAATCTACAATTAAAAAATACCCAGGAAATAACAACAAAGGAACAAACAAATCAGACAGCAGATTACAAACTAGAAGAGTATGATCAAACTGATGAAATAACAAAGGAAAAGAATTACAATTTGACACAAACAGGAAAAAATCTACAAGGTTCTGATACAACAAGAAAAATGGAATTATTAGGAGAACTATTAAAGTTTGGGGGATAGAAAGAATTTATCTTACTTACTTCATCTTTTGTATTCCCAACAACATTTGTAAAAATACAGGAACTGTTGGGTAAGCAGATTACATCAACTTGGAAAATTATTTGGCAAAAAAAAAAATCAGAGATCGATACAAGAGATTTGACTCGTCCTACCAGATGGACTATTATGTGAATAAACATTTGTTTGAATATTGCTAAAAGAACAGAGAAATTTGAACATAAAGGGGCCTTATAACAAGAAGGATAATGAGATTTAAGTAATATAGTATGTTTTATAATATATTAAATGTTAAAATAGTAGGTTGGTGTAACTTTTATTAATGTATAAGTAAAATATAAACTGATTCATTTGGTAAAAGGCAAACACTGCATTCCAGCATAAGAACCATATCCTATCTAAAAAAATCATGGTAGTGGCAATATCATGATTTGAGCCTCTTTTGCTGCCTCTGGACAGGATGACTTCCCATGGACCTCTGAATTCTTAATTGTGCCAGGAAAATATCAGAATATCTGTCCATGAATTGAAGTTCAAGAGAAAGTCATGCAGCAAAATGATCTAAAACATACAAGTCATACAAACAAAGAGTGGTTTAAAGCAGAAGAAATTTAATGCCAAGTCCAAGTCCTGACCTTAATTCTGCAGGAATGTTGTAGAAGGTCCTAAAGAAGGCAGTGCATGAGAGGAAGCACACTAAATCCTCTAACAGGAGAAATGGGCTTAATTTTTTTCAAACAAATATGCACAACTAATCGACACTTATGGGGTCTATGGTGCTCTCTGAGCTTCGTTGTTTGCTTGCAGATGTTGATGCACCAATGATGCCCTGAATCAGTGCCCACCAGTTAGCTAGTCAGGTAATAAACCATCTGAAAACAAAGAACTAAGCTCAAAGATCACCGACTCCATAATTCAACCCTGAGTTACCAACAGTATATTCTCTTTTATTGATCAACAGTTATCAGAAACGTTTAGCTGAAATTATCGCTGGTCAAGGGTGACACATCAGTTACTAAAAGCAAAAGTTTACATCTTTTCCCACACATAAATATGGAGCTTTATATCATTTTCACAATAAACCAATGAACAAGAATAATATTTTAGACTCATTTGTTTAATTGGGTTCTCTTTTTCTAGTTTTTGGATTTGTGGAGAATAGATCATACTTTAGGCCAGACATGTCAAACACAAGGCCCGGGGGCCAGATGCGGCCCGTGAGATGGTTTCATGTGGCCCGCGAAGCTATCCTGGTAACAGTGAGGGAATGGATCCCGCTGCCTTGGCCCCGGCCAAGGCCGGTCGGGAGCCAATGTACAATTTTGTGGCCATCTATACTGAAACACATTCAGTCTTAACTTCACAAGGTCGTCTGGAAACAGCGAGGAACCAGCCCCTGCCGCATCGGCCCCATCCCCTGGGTGCATGCTGGGGAGGTGTCACCCTTTGTGAGGAATGAAGAAATGCACCACTGCTTGGAAGTGGCCAGCAAATAGCCCTCGCCTACTTAACATATCCAGCTTGATGGGCTCCGTGGGAGGGGTTTCGGCAGGCTCTTCCAGTGGACCATGCCTTGGCATTTGCCCTGGTCCCACCCCCTTCTGCCGGAGACCCTTAGATCTGTCCCACTCCTGCCCAGGCCCCCACAGGCACCCTTGACGTGAACGATGTAGAGCTGGCCATGGCCACCCAGTAGGCCACACCCACTCCAGTCATGGCCACCCAGTAGGCCGTGCCTACCCGGCCCCCCAAGGACAACCGCAATGCTGATGTGGCCCTCCATGAAATTGAGTTTGACACCCCTGCTTTAGGTCATACTTATGCAGAAATACTGAAATTTCAAAAAGGTTAACAAACTTTTAAGCACCACTTTATCTAGGTGCAATTAGTAAGTGTTTAAAAAGAAGTCCTACTGGCCAATTGTGAATATACACTAATAATAAATCCGTTTAAAGAGTAATATGATTCTTTACCTGAAGCAACAATCACTATCATTTTAAAACTTCAGTTATTTAAAGCTCAATAATAGTTCCATATTATACCACAGCTACTGCTGATGTTCTCTTAAGTACAGCTTATCAAAAAAAGATAGGCTATAGGAAAATGGCTGACTTTTATGTTATTCATACCAGCAGAGACTCAAAAGAGAAGCACTTGCTGCCTTGGGTATTAAAGCATGCCATTCCTACCTCATATCAAGAACTTGACTGACTACCACACTGGGCTGGGATGCTTTTCCTTCTGCTATATCATAAAGGAAGAGCTTAAAGTCACAGACAACAGCCAGGGCTCTCTGCCAGCCTTTCTTCACTCCAGCTGGCTTAGGGATCTAAAACGAAATTAATCACATTAATTTAATTAAATGCAAAAAATCAAAACAGGCAAACAATTTTAACACCTAAGCATAATATGCAAAATGTACTTTCAACATTTATACAAGAAACCATTCAGCAAGTCAATCAGATATACATTTATACTGTAAAAATAAGCTTAGTCAACTGTCATGTCTTCCTTCAAATAGAGCAGTGAAGAAGCTGATGCCTCTTCTACATGCAAGATTGCAGCGATCTAAGATCAATGCTAGTTCCAATTTCCCATAAAGTAATGGGTCTAGGAGCATTGGAAATGTTGTAGCATTTCTTCTGGAAGTATAGGGAAGGTGGTTCTCACTGGCAAGAGTCCTTACTTTGTCCCATTTCTTGGGATTTCTTATTCTGTTATGCAGCTAAGGCACTTTGGAGTTGTGCCACAGTTCATGTCCTCTCCCGTCACTCTGGGGGGGGGCACCATCTTTAGTAACCATACAGTGTAATCTTTCCCCCCCTTTTCTTTTCTCTCATGGAGAAAAGTAAACATGAGATTAATCAGTGTGTGTTTGGAATATTATCCCAAAGGTGTTTTTTCATGAGGCAAGCCCTCTCTCAACAGAGGGGGAGGGATATGACTTCATTTATCTCCAATCTACAACACAGTCATTTCAGCAGTTCCAAGAAGGTTCCATACCCATTTGCACTACTCAAGTGACCCTGATGACCCAGATAAACCTCCAGGTGGCCTCAACAACCCTCTAAAAGAATGCAAATGATCAGCTGTGTGCAAGGAGTATAAATCCTTCCATTCCCCACCATCCAGTCAGAGCTAAAGAAGCTTCTTGGATATGAAGTGAAACATCTTCAAAGAAAAACAAGACAATCCAGTTGCCTTGTGAAAAAACACCTTTGGGATAACTATGACCTGAATGACTGAGAATCTCCATATATTTAGGGTATTAGCTGGTTACATTTTTTATGCCCTTCCACTAGCCAGAGGAAGGGAGCACTGGCCACCTTCATAAGATAATGGGGTACAACAGGAGAGATATTAGCACACTGGTACAAAATTGCAATACCAATGAGAGTATGGAAGTGCATTGAAAACTAGCAACGCCTAGCTTTTTCTCTGAAACAGTAGCAGACATTTTGCGGTTTACTTTGTGTGTGTTTGTATGTGTATACATATACACACATATTGTATGTATACACACACACACGCAAACACTCACACTTTTGTTGTAAAAATGATAGGAAATTTCCATTTAACAGAGATAGACACACACAGAGAAAAACGAATATCAATGGTAAACATAAACCAACAACAGGTTTTCTTAGACTTACTCGGACATGCCCTTCATAAGCAGTTCCTATTCCTTTCTGTGGATCAATTCCTAGAGGACCTTTCGTCTGTTCAGGTGGGATAGGACATACTGCTGGTGCTTTGTCTGCACAGGTCACATGGCATGAAAATCCACAGACTGGGAGGAAAGACAGTATTTGTAATTAAAATGTACATCTATCTTATATTGATTGTGTAATACTTATTTTAATAATATGAAAATCAGTAATAAACACAAATATCATCATCAATTTTTCTTGGCCAATGGAACTATGTGCCCACTATATGTTAACTCAGAGAAGGGAGATTTGCTATAGATAAACATGTAGTAGAGTATTTCCCGACGAATACATTCACACTCACTGCACTAATACCTTCTGGACTATTAAAACCATAGTTACATGCAAATGAAATGAGCCATTTCACAGAAGTTCCAAACATGTATGTTCTGATGAAGGTTTATACTTTTGCAACATTTAAATTGCTAATTTATAAAGTGCAGATTAGGAATTTGGATAGGAAATTAATATAAAACTATTGTCTGATTAATTGGGTATGTCTAGTTTCATGAGAAGAAGGACTAGGGGTGACATGATAGCAGTGTTCCAGTATCTCAGGGTTTGCCCAAATAAGAGGGAGTCAAGCTATTCTCCAAAGCACGTAAGGGCAGGACAAGAAGCAATGGATGGAAACTAATCAAGGAGAAAAGCAACCTAAAACTAAGAAGAAATTTCCTGACATTTAGAACAATTAATCAGTGGAACCACTTGCCTCCAGTGGAACAACTTGCCTTGTGAATGCTCCAACACTGGAAGTTTTTAAGAAGAGATTGGACAACCATGTGTCTGAAATGGTATAGGGCAGGCATGTCAAACTTGCGATGTCACGTGACGTCATGCGACGTATCGTGACTTTTTCCCCATTGCCAGCAATGGGGTGGGCGCAGTTTTGGTGTGACGCATCTGGCCCATGGGCCAGCAGTTTGACATGCCTGGTATAGGGTTTCCTGCCTGAGCAGGAGGTTGGGCTAGAAGACCTCCAAGGTCCCTTCCAACTCTGTTATTCTATTATTCTATTCTATCTGAGATATTGAATTTTTGTTCAAAAATTACTTTTTAAAAGAATTAGATGTTGTTTCATATATATCTTCCACATCACTCTTATCAGCTCTACTCTCTTGAGCTAAAATGAACATCCATAAAAAAAGTTAATTATAAAAATATTTTGTTCAGTTTGATAAAATGAATAGCCTACCCTCTCACCTATGTTGCAGTAGAGCAACATATGAAATTTCTAGGAGTCCTGATCAGGTTGATAAACATTTCTGTCCTATAAACTGTTGTGAGTGTCCCTAGACCAGCTTGGGAAGTGTCAGAGTATGAGGATGAGCAGCCAGGCCCCTCTGGGTGTTTTCCCCTCCCGGCAGCCGAGGAAGAGCAGCCAGGCCCCTCTGGGTATTTTCCCCTCCCGGCAGCTGAGCCAGACAGGGAGGAGATTTACAGGCAGTCTGGATCAGATTCACAAAGTGAGGAGTCAGATTTGGATCAAGAAGATAAATGGCTTGATCCGAGATTCCGAAGGTTTGATAAGTGACGGTGTCAGCTAAGTGGAAAAAGGAAGTAATGAGGGGAAGTGACGTATCGGACACTATATTAGAAGGGGACAGAGAGACTACGCCTTTGTCACGAGCAACGTTAATCAAGGAGTAGCCTGATATCTGGAGCATTGCCTTTGAATTCAGTCTTCTGATGTTTTGGAAATCTACGGAAGAATAATGAGGTATTGGACAATGTGATAAAGAAAGAGTGAGTAATTGGAAGGTGTGGGCAGAGCCTGTTTTAATCTAAATGTAAATAAATGAGATTTGGCCGTTCTTGCCAGCAACATGCCAGCAGCGTGCTCTGAAGTGAATCCTTTTGAAATGTGTTAAATAAACCTCTTAAAGACATATTTATGTGGATTTTAATGAGCTGAGAGGGGCCAGACAGAACATAAACATATGCATCTTCATACATGTAATCATATTCTTCAAGCTTCTAATGGTTTGACTACAACTGAGATTGCTACACAGGGAAAGTTAGTCTGTTTTCACTTGATTTCTCTCTGCTGACCCAGCTGCTCATTTACTGAAAGGCCTTGTTTTAGACAAGATTCAGTAACCATAAAACCCTTTCAATGCTGAAGCCAACAAAACAGATGCTCAGATTTTTCTCTACACTTTTTAAAAATATTTCATTACTGGAACCAAGGACCATTCAATGTGGTGTTACAGATCACTGGTTGTCTCAGTATCACCTATTGCAATCACCAATCTAAAACAGTATTATGACATATTCAACCATAACGTATTATACTAAGCTAAGGAAATTTGTCCCTGAATCTTTATAAGGTAATTAACATAGCTAGCTGTTCTTCGCTTTTTTTTGCCACAAGTGTGTAACACAGTTAAAAAATGGCATTAACATGTAATTACATGTAACATATAATAAATAGAATTCTTTGTAAAAACAAACAGATACCAGACCTTACCTTCACAGGTACAGCCCTGTCTTATTAACCCAACCATCAATGATGTGCACTGATTGCATTTGGTAGGGGTATTAAAGGATTTTACTACAAACTGATGGGCCTTAGGCTGTAAAACAAGTAGAAGTACTGATTAGGTGACAGAACTTTGATAATAAAAATCATTTTTAAATTGGCGCATATTATATAAATAGTTTAATTTTGTTGCTCTAATAAAATCAGAGTTTATTTTTCAGTTTTATAATTTTCAAGCCATTCTTATATCTTACACTTGTTTAATCATAACCAGTTCCATTCAGAGAACAGAATCATCACCCTATAGGATACTATTAAGTTAGGTATGTAACTTTATAATAGTTTTACATCTTATGTGTTTGATAGATACAGTCTAAGTAATTAAATAAATGTTCAAAATCAGTGGACCAATATCCAAAAAAGGAACAGGTAAAACAGTTACCTTGTGTTTTATATTTCTTTTTTTCACAGCAAAGTAGGCTAATATCTAATGCACCACAAAACTCATTGGTAGATTATTTATTATTAAACTATGCAGAAACAAATGTGGTTTTTTTTCGTTTAGCTTTCAAGACCATTTGATGATCAGTAACACATTCTGCTTCCTTGTAATGCTTCCCAAATAGAGAATAAGTTACTACATTTCTGTAATGAAGTAGAAATCATGTACATGTGACTAAAGAAATATATAATTTGTTTCCTTTCATAACATTTAGTCCAGCACACAGCAAGTTTTTTCAAATTTAGTATAAGGAAATAAATGCCGTCTAAGTTGGACTTGACCTCTCTTGCTTTTTAAATATTTGAACACTCATAACATGTAGAATTGTTTCTTCCAAAGTGGGTTTAGTTCTTACTGATACTAACAACAGCATCCTTATTCATAAGTAAATGATAGAGGATCAACAAAGTAGACACAGGTAATCCTTGACTACTGATTGCTTAACTAAAGTTCAAAATTATGATTGACTCTGAAAAAGTTATGACTACCACATTGCCCCCAAAGTCACATGGTCATATTTTGAGTGCTTGGCAAATGGCTGTGGTCACACGATCATATTTTACAATCGTTTTTGCTATTTTCTGAAAAAAATGTCCGTTGGATAAGCTGGATTCGGAATTACAACCACATGATATGCTTAATGATATATGATTTACTTAATTACTGTGCTGACTTGTTTAATGACTGTTGTAAAAATGGTTAAAACATCAAGTCCAGTCATGTGGACTCAACTTATAACGGCAACGATTTATGACCAATATTCCAAAGTCAACTATGGTCATACGTGAATGACGACCTATATAAGAATAGCCTAAGATTTTAGCATAGCTTCTAATCGGAATATATGATTCAGTACCTTTGGCACAGAGAGTCCTGAACCACTATATGGTGATCTCATGGATGGTGTCTGAACTGGACGCAGAGGATGATCTGAAACCTGAACACATATATGGTGAACATTAATTTATATTAATATTAATCGGCCCATACCCACACTGTTAAATGGTGTTGATATAAGCAAACTGGTGCAAAAAGTACACAAGAATTTGAATATGCATACAATATTTTTTTAAAAAGCATTTACTTTGGGTAACATGTTCAGATTTTCCTCACTTGCAAAATATTTAAATGCTTCACAGCCTTTAACATAACTAAGCTGACTGCATCAAAGTAAATGTAGTTTAAGAAATTGGTTTACTTCAAATACGCATCGACACATACATACATAACTATCAGTAACAAATATTATTATTATATTATTCATATATTTTCTTTTCAATATACAACTTTGTATGTGAAGAACATACAAAAACTCCTTCCTCCTCCTATTTTCCCCACAATAACTACCCTGTGAGGTGTATTGGGCTGTGAGTCAGTGACTGGCCGAAAGTTACCCAATGGTTTTTCATGCCTAAGGCAGGATTAAAACCCACAGTCTCCTGGTTTCTAGGACGCCACCTTAACCACCACTACAACCTGACTCTCTATGGGGAGAAAAATAGCATAAAACATTCACACAGCGACTCTGAGGGTTATTCTTTTGGATGTGCATGTAATAAAAATGTTTTGTTAATCAAACAGCACTTGCCCTGGGGCTGCCAGCAAAGCAACACAGTTGTCCATGCAACATGCATGCGGAGACCCAAAAAAAGCTTTTCAGGCAGTCATGCTGACCATTCCAACCATTACAGCGGCTTTATTTCTCGAGAAGAGATGTTTCATTTCTAGCAATATTCACTGTGAAGCACTTTTCCAACATTTGCAGTTTTGTTAATTATCTAACACACACACTCAGTTTAACTGTCTTCATTAAGCGATGTTTGGCTGATTACCTCTGTACCAATACTGAATCATACACCTACTATATAAGAAGTTCAGGCAGTTATTAACTAAAGGCTTTTATATGACGGATCTGTGTGATAAATATTCTTATAAGTGCAGCCAAGGAGTTTAATAAAATGATATAGGTCAGTAGCATGTGCCAGTAATACACTGGTAACACTTCATTTTAATTTTATTAAATAAAAATATTGTCAAAGGAACATAAACTTTTCTGAAGCACTATCGTTATAAACTGCTTTGTCTATCATGATGAAAAAATGTTTAAGTTTTAAGTAATTATCATATTAAAATGTAATATAATATAGTACATATAATGTGATATATGCATAAAATAAATATGCTTGAGTTTTCTGTTGACAAGCTCATGGTCAATGTTAATGTGCCATGATAAAAAGTTACATTATTTTATAACTGCTCTTCTATTTTACAGGTAATTGTGACAGCATGTGGTTACCAGGCTAACTTATATAAAATCATAAATCAAAATGATTTTTTAATTTATGATTCAGATTACACTGGCTATTGTTTTTAAGTATTGAATATTGACTTGACAAATAATATTCTGAAGACTTAAATATGCAGCACTAATCTAGATTACTCTGACATTTTTATTTAATCTTGCATGTAAATTTATTTTCTTTTGGTTTTTTCATTTTTTCTTACTTTTTTTTGCTTTTTGCTTCTATTCTTTTAAAATATTTACTCAAATAAATAAATAGGAAAGAAACCAGCTACATAGTATGGCTGGTTTACAAATGGGAGATGTCTATAAATGGAAAATAACCTCAGGAACTATAGCATAAATAGCTTAACACTGCAAACCCTGTTAATTGTAAAACAATAATTTAAAAACAATGATTTATATTAAAGTAAAAGCAATCATGCATATAATTGCAGTATAAAGATACAAGAAGTATTCCAGTTTTGAATACTTAGGTGACATTTGAACATCAAAACATGCAAGAAAGAAAGTATTTAAAGTGACATGTGAACTATGAAATTAGGGTTTCTGTGAAAAGTCCAAGAAATATTCTGAAGATCAATGCTTCCATCCAAAAAGTAACCAAACAATGCTCCATCAGGAGACAACTACATGGTGTTTGTAGCAGGCTAACGAAATAAGTTGTTTTCTGGAATTGCGGATATATATTCTACCGTCTATGCCATATCACAAACTATTTTTGAAACCTTTGTCAGTTTCACAAAAAACTTTGCTCCACAGTGAAGACATTAGCAGAGAGGTCCTCAACCTTTTGAGCACCAGGGACCCTGTTCTGTGGAGAGAGGTTTTTCTAAGGACCGGAGGGGGTGTGGTTTCATGTACTGCCTGTATCCCACTGATGGGGCTTTGCTTGTTTGGGCGGCCTGGTTTTTGGCATGCTGTGGCCTAGTGTTGGTCCACAGATCGGGCATTGAGGACCCTGCATTAGCATATATTTAAAATCTTGGCTTGACAGACCCTGACAGCCTTCTATTACAACACAGAAGATGACACCCGAATCCCAAAAGGAATTGCACAAGGAACATTACAAAGCTAAGTTCCTTGGCAAAGAAATAATGGAATCAGCAGCTTGCTGAAGAATAATAAAAGAAATATTGCTTCACTCTAGATGCAAGTGATATCTGAAAGAAAGTAACAGTAGCAATGTATTGTATCAATGACTGTATTATTTTGTTCCTGTATTTGCTTTCTGTATGGGCAATTTTCTTTCTATAATGGACAATATAACTACAACAATTTAGAAACTATGTGTATTTGAATGTGTTTTATCTAGCTCCCATAGTCCAAGAGATAATTTACATGTGTACATATATTTATTTTATATCTCACTTTTCTGTTTGTACAATACTATTTAAAGTATGTCACTGAGTTTGAGTTTGTCTGTACACATACATATAGCATGTTTGAGTCCTATGTATGTAAAATAACTCTCTCATATGAACTACGGTAGTGCTCAGACATAGAAGTGTTTTCAGGAGCCGCTGAATTCCATTAATATAGGTATTCAGATGCAAAGCAAATAGCAAAACACTGTTATTCCTATCTTTGGCCATGTTTTCCAATGAAACAGAAATAAATCTTCCCAAAACACAGCATGTTAATGTTACTTGACTGAACTGAAAAAGTAAAATCATGGAAATAATCTTTTAATAGGTATGCTATGTAAAGATTTTAGGCCTATTTACCAGTATGCTTAATTGGCTCATTGGAGGAATAGGATGTCATGTGAACAGCTAAATCTAGTTAAATGTCCAAATCAGTTCATCCTCAGGTTAATTCTCATAGTCAACTAACTTTCTACATGTTATCTGAACTACTTACCTGAATGCCCTTTTTGATTTCCATGATCATTATGAAATCCTAGAAAAACTACAGAAAAATTAATAATCTCTGGGCATTATAGTTTTAACTTTTCTAGCTACATGAAGGAGTGTGAGAAACAGGCAGAAATAGGTGAGAGTGGGTAAGTTCTCTCTGCTCTCTCCATAATGGCCACAGATTGTTCTCCATATGCTAATTAATGAGCTTCTTGTTATTATGTTGTTATTGTTGGTTTCTTGTTGTTATTATTATTATTTAGTCCAGGCAGTATGTATTTATGTTTTTAACTATTTTGGGAAATTTTCTTTTTTTTGTAACTCACCCAGTCTGCTGGACTGTATGGCCATAACAAATAAATAATAATAATATGTGACCAACCATTATTTTAATAATATCCTGATGAGTTAAATCACCAGGAAAAGATGTTATGGCCACCGTATTATGAATATATAACATTTATTTGTTGATATAAATATAATCCCCATTTAATTCAATTGAATTTATTCCACAGTACACTTGCACAGTTACTTTGACACTGAGGTATGGGATGGATAATTCTTCAACAAATGTTCTAAGAGAGAGTACCTCGATTGGTTCAATGTCACTAGCTGTGGAAGGGGACCTAGATCTTGAATGAAGATGATACTTGATATCTTCATCCCGCGAAGGTGTATTAGATAAGGTAAAATTTTCAACAGAATCAATCTAGAGAAACAACCAAGGGAAAGAAACAAGCAAAAGAAAAGAAATGGAAAATGAAAAGAAAAGAAAAGAAAAAAAGGGGAAGAATATTAAGAAGCCACATTCAATAAATACCAGTTTTCAAAAATATAGAAATGCAAATAACATAAATGTAGAGTCTTCTTTAATAAAGTTTGGCTCCTGACTTACAGTGATTGTGGAAAACAATACAGAAACATTTACCATTCCCTTTTTCAAGATTTTTCCACACACTACAATCTACTCTACAAACTTGAGATTTCCTGGTGATCTACCATCCAAATATTATGTTGAGCAGATGCCTCCACTTGCTGTGACACAGAAATGCAGACAAATTACATTTAAAAAAAATATGAAGTAATCATTATTAGTTTACCCAACCTTTTATTAGATATAACTATTTGGTCAATATAAACTGCATTGATGTAAAGCTTAATGCAATCTACCCTTAGATTTATTTCTCAAGTTATACTTAGAATGAAATCAATTTACATAAAATTAAAGCCATGGCTACACTTGTAGGCCTTTGGTGTTTTTTAATATAGTAATTATAACAAATAAGCTTGATAAATTTTGATTCATTGAGGAATAATGAAACATCTGCAAGCAACCAACCAAGCTTGAGAAGACCAAAAACTCCACAGATTTTGATTCTTTTATAATCTGGAAATAATATTTTAGAAGCTTCTTTTTTATATTAATTGTAATTTCATGTTTACAAACTATTTCAAAGAACTCATGCTAAAACATATTAGAAAGGTTATTAATAAGTAGTCATAATACATGACAGTATCATGAAACGTAATAATTGGCAACTATATCATTTTAATATAGTTTAATAAAATGATCTTAGCCCACACTTATCAATACAAAATAACATTGATCAGGTTTGTTCTAATAAAGGATAAATTTCTAAAGATTACAGTGATATCTTAATTTATGTTTTCAAATTTATTTTTTATCAGTATGTAAAGTAATCATAGACAGAAATTTTCTGTTTCTTTTAACAGAAACATGCAGAATGGTGTACAGGACATATTTTTTATTATTTTCCTATACTACCAAAGCACTGTAGTTTTGGTTTAATTAAAATATCTTTTAAGAAAAAATAATCTTTTTGAAAGATCTTTGCTTAGTTAAATTGTTGATTTCCAGCTAGCTAACATCTCTCTTTTTTCTCTAGTTCAGTGTCATTATTTAGGATTGTCAGTCAAAAATTATATGTTTCAATAAAAAATAGTCAAGTTATGTCACTTGGATTCTATGCATTTTATTTTGTACTGAATAGGATTCATACAAATCATATTGTAGAAAGCAGGTTACTTTTTAAGTTTAACAAAAATTTTAGAGCATGATTTGTTCTGAAAACACAAAAAGAGCAGATAAAACATACCTAAGAATCTTCCTTATATGCATGTACATATAAATCTTTGTGTACATTTGTATGTGTATTTGTATGTATATGTGTGTGTGCCACTTGAATAAACCATAAGTAGAAAACAAGTAAATGAACAATTTATGTTCCTTTATTTTGTTTAATATAATACTTGATTTCTCATTTATTGCAAGTGCTTACATAAAGCAAACAGTAACTGAAATTCAGAATGCAGCTCAGCACTTCTTTTAAAATATAGACGTAGCATTATTTAATTGACATATTTATAAAATGTTTATGCCATTTCAATCTGCAGAGACTATAATCAATGCTACATGATCATCAATATAATTCTTTGTTACTTCCATGTAAACTATTTCAAGCACTGCAGCAATTATTAGCAGAAATTCTTTTATATACTTTGATTCCACCATTATTAAATATAAAATTGTATCTAACTGAACATCAGGGACTTTGTTTTTTTTACTTATTGAAAAAATCACTTGGGACCAACAAATATTAGACAGGCATTGAAATAATCTTTTCCATCTGTCCCAGGTATTATATCAGACAAGAAATGTAGAAAAATATTATGAGACACACCCAGAGGTAGTTGTTTTAACATCCCCTTTTCACTATTTTTATTTCTTCCTTCCCAAAAAAAACACCCCAAACCGGAATGGAAATAGAAATGACTAGAATACGAAGTTTGTGTTTGTAATTTAAGTGAATTGCAAACTGCTATCCTTAGCACTGGTGAAGGTGGGTTTTGGGAAGGTCTGTTCCCAAGATCTAGTCTGAAACACATATTCCATCCTTCCACGATGTAGCTAATTGAACATAACTCAGTCTGAGAACATTGAACAGGAAGCGCTTGCTTAATATGGGACACAGCACAAGGGAATCTGTGTGTACTGTGTATGCAACTAACTTGTAGCATGTATTTGAAAGAGATGGTTGTGGTGGGAAAAAATATGAGGCAGGAGTATTAGGTATGTTTGCCACATTGAATCACAAAGCATTATGGGCTAAGCAAAGCAATGTTCTTTGAAACATTAAAGCAACCATGCCCTTTAGAGAGATTGGTGCAACTGCTTTAAGGAATGTTAACTGCATGCAAGCACAGCCAGTATTTCAAACAGGACCACCACCAAGGTGAAGTGGTTGTGCATGCATAGATAAGCAGAGAGAGGAAAGACAGCCTTCAAGGCAGCTGTGCAAGCCTTCTAAAATATTTTTTTGTGGCTGTTTTAATATTATAAGGGTATTTTGTTTGCATTAACATGCTTTGCAACAAGAATACTTTGCATAGCTCTAATACATACATGTATTTACAGATAGACACATCTCTGAATGCTTGGAAGATAATTTGCAGATTGTTCTCTCTCTCTCTCTCTCTCTCTCTCTCTCTCTCTCTCTCTCTCTCTCTCTCTCTCTCTCTCTCTCTCTGTGTGTGTGTGTGTGTGTGTGTGTGAGAGAGAGAGAGAGAGAGAGAAATCATTTAGACTAAGCATAAATTGCCAAACCAACTACTATAAAATGTTCTCAGACTGAATAATACTAATCACATTAAACAAATGGGTTCTTGTCATGATTTTGGTATTCTTTTTAACGTCAACCAAACTAACTTGACCGAATTGATAATCCTGCTTATAATTTGATGATGACATGGATTAGGAATCCATGGATTAGGATTAGGATCATTAGAAACAGAATTCTGTTATGCTAAATCTTTGTACTCTAATATGTTTAAGATTGAAGCATAGTATTGTAATTGTGTGTGAAACATATTTATCTGATTTGTAAAAAATTATCTATAAAAATATTATTTAAAAATTGCTCCCCATTATCTTAACAAATAGGTGTACTTTATTCTAATTTTGCTTTGTTTTTGTGACATCCTAAAAGCCAAGATCATAAAACAGAATAAAACCACACAAACATTCTCAAAGCTTTGCACTTAATAAACATTATTAAACAGAAGGAAAATATAAGAAAAGCAGTAGCACAAGACAAGCAGCAAGATAAATACGCAAGCCATAAAAATATCAAGGAAAATGGTCTACACTGAACGAAGGCAAAGCCATGTCCGTGATATGAAAAACTAAAAGCCAACACACAACAAGACATCCTCTTACACGTCTGCCTTTGTGGGCTGGAATACAGGAGGGAGAGCGCTTTAACAGAGAAAGGAGGAGACTGTTAACAAGGGAAAGATACATTCTTTCAATCCACATTTTTGTACAGAAATTGATATCATTTTCATTGTAAAGACAGGGATTTGTGTATCATGATAGCATAAATCAGAAGAAACATCAAAACACAAGAAACATCATTTTCAAAACTTCACTTGTCTAAACGAAATTCTATTTTAGACTAAATAATTTCTTATTAAATGCTCTTCTGCATTTTTTAAAATGCAAATATTATCAGGCATACAGGTTGATCATTACTGTTTTGACATTGCAGCAGACTTTCCTGGCTGCACTCCATGATGAATGTCTACTCATTGCTGCCAATGGAGAGTTCTCAAAAGAAAATGGCAGCTTCTTTTAAGGACTGTAATGGGGGAAAATATTTTTTTTCTTTTTTGTCTGCTATAATCTCAGTTACAATTTCTTATCTTTGCTAACATTACCTTATACCTTTTTTTAAAAAAAAAGTTACATAGTAAATGCAAAAATGCATTCCGAGTCCCATTAGATCAGGGGTTCTCAACCTTGGCAACTTTAAGACTTGTGGACTTCAATTCCCAGAATTCCTCAGCCAGCAAAGTCTTAAAGTTGCCAAGGTTGAGAACCCCTGCATTAGATCTTAAAAGTTTTATTATGAGTGCAAGAAACAATGTTTATTTATTATCTGGTCTTTCAGAGCTTATTATAATATAATATAACCGTTACATAGATTTTTTTTCTATTAGCCTTTTAATAAAGGTGATACAGGTAGTCCTCAACTTACAATTACATTTGGGGCCAGAATGTTTGTTAAGTGATGAATGTCTACTCATTGCTGCCAATGGAGAGTTCTCAAAAGAAAATGGCAGCTTCTTTAAGGACTGTAATGGGGGAAAATATTTTTTTTCTTTTTTGTCTGCTATAATCTCAGTTACAATTTCTTATCTTTGCTAACATTACCTTATACCTTTTTAAAAAAAAAAAATTACATAGTAAATGCAAAAATGCATTCCGAGTCCCATTAGATCAGGGGTTCTCAACCTTGGCAACTTTAAGACTTGTGGACTTCAATTCCCAGAATTCCTCAGCCAGCAAAGCTGGCTGAGGAATTCTGGGAGTTGAAGTCCACAAGTCTTAAAGTTGCCAAGGTTGAGAACCCCTGCATTAGATCTTAAAAGTTTTATTATGAGTGCAAGAAACAATGTTTATTTATTATCTGGTCTTTCAGAGCTTATATAATATAATATAACCGTTACATAGATTTTTTTTCTATTAGCCTTTTAATAAAGGTGATACAGGTAGTCCTCAACTTACAATTACATTTGGGACCAGAATGTTTGTTAAGTGATTAATGCAATTATTAAATGAATCATATGGCCGTTAAATGGCTTTCCCTATTAACTTTGCTTGTCAGAAACTGGCTGGCCAGGTTGCAAAATGGTGATCATTTGACTCTGGGATGCTGCAACAATGACATGCTGGTTGTTAAGTGCCCAAATTTTGATCATCTGACTGTAGAGATACTGCGATGGTTGTAAACAACTTTTTTTTCAGTGCCACTGTTAACTTCAGTCAGTAAATAAATGGTTGTTAAGTTGAGAACTACCTGTATTAGCGTTTTAGCATGGCATCCATGCCTCTTTTCGAAGTTTAAAAAAAACATGTTCTTTAAGCCAAAGCCATTTCCTTTGATGTGGAAAAAAACTAGCCCTTTCATCAATCAAACAATTGGACTGTATTCTGAAGTCCTTGAGGTGTTGCAAGTATTGAAGAAACAAAACAGGTGGGAAAGAAGGAAAAACGACATATTTTAAGGGGAACAGTCCTTTTTTACATCTTATCAATGGATTTTATTGTTTAATTTGTTGCTTTCTAATGCATCACATATACTGAATGCATGTATCATTTGTTTCTGAACCTTATATAAAGATTTGACACCCTCCCTTAATAACATGTCTTTTGCTTTGCCTGAAGTACTGTAGTTTTGGGGTGGGTGGGTGCGAAAAAGCCACTTTGTAAAGGTGTTGGGTGTTTGTCAAAATTAGGAATCAGGTTCTTTCCAGTTCCGTGCCAATTCAGGTGCTGGGAAATATAGTTTTATAGCCAACGTAACCATGAACCTCAATAAACCTAGAAGCCCTAAACAGCCATTCAACTCTGACTGTGGTGAACAAATAAAGAACCTTTAGAGCAGGGTTGAAGCCATATAACAGCTTTTTATCACAAGTATTTTGACTTGCTAAGAAATCAATAATGTCCAAGTGATCAGTAAAACTTGGAAATTTAGTCAGCTTTAGTCCTGTTCTGTGGATAATCATAGATAATAAACTACACTGAGTTGTGGGAAACAAGTTGCTTAGACTCAATTTATCTACTGAGAAAGTTCATTTTGGCAAGACTATTTTCAGCTTACAGAAATGAATGAGACATCATCTAATATTAGAAAAAAATATTTTAAAAACAGAAGATAAGTTAGGTATCAGTATTCAAATTTGTTAGGCATGTTGGGATTTCTAATGCTGTAGACAAGACAATATTAAGACAATAATCTGTTACTATGTTTCAGAAGGCCCACAGGCTAAATAAAAATTTCAAGGCCATATAAGGATCTTTTGTAGGCCTTAAATCCTTTCTGATTCTTTCTTCCACTTTTACTTGCCTAAATAGGGAAGAAAGATGGCTGGTGTATTAAGTATGCAGAACTTCTTCCAATTACTGGACCAAAAGTTTAGAAGGAAAGGCAACAATGTTCTCCAAGAAAATCTGGCCATTTAATATAAACATTTAACATTCCCATAGACTAATGATAAAAAACAAAATGTATCCTATTTTTTTGTTCAGTATTGTTTTGCTTTTGATAAGCAGGCTAAGCAGTGTTTAAAGTGGGAATGAGACCCAAGTTCAATTTTTATTCAGCAATGTGATTCATTGAGTGGCATCAGATCACTTTCAAGATTTCAGACTAAATACTTCACAAAGATCACCATTAGATATATTATATGAAAGTAGTTTATAAACATGACTACATGACTAAGAATAAATATATTAACCAGTGCTATTATCAATTAAAGATACTGAACTATTTGAAAAAAGAAGCTTGCAAGTTATGATGTCAGTTTTGTAATCTAAATACACTGACAAATGTGCTCATAAATTTTTAAACCCTTATTTATACACCACAAAAGTTATTTTAAATCTGGAATACATAGAAATTGCTTCTTTGTGGTAAGCTATCACTGCAAACTGAAGGCTAGCATTACTATTATTACACAAAGCCATTGATTTATTCATATAAAGAACTTAAAAACTATTTATTACTTAAGGATGCATACTGTTTTCCAGCTACTGAAATCAACCTATTTTAGAATTAAAAGTTTTCAGAAGCATTAATATGGATGAAAGAACCTAATCATTATTCAGTCAATTCCATCAGAAACTTGTCTTAACAAACTCTACAGTCTCCTGAAAACCTGAATTGTATGGCCTTTGTTTTGAGAATGTGATAGCACATTTGTTAATTTTTTTGAATATAAAACTACTGTGATATTTTCTGCACAATGCAGACATTTTAATTCAAGCTCAAAAATGGTGAACAGTATCCTCCAGCATCTTTACAGTGAGGATAAATCTGAAACTAAAGTCATATTGAAAAATGTTACTGTAAACAGAAGCACTACAGCACCACATTTTGTACTTATCTACAATACTACTGACATAATAATTCCACATTTAACTGATAAAAAAACTGTCACTGGTATATGAGTTTAAACTGACCAGGAAACAAAATGTCATTAAGAAAATGACATGCATGTGAATGAAACACACATTCACACTCATCCCATGCTAAACTAAAAACAGAACTGTAGAAGCCAATTTTAATGGTATACTTTTGACCAAGCAATATCAATAACAGGCCAGAATGAGTGTGAGTGGTCCCTTGAAACAAGTCAGGTCTTGCATCTTAGTTCCTTCAACTAGCAAATGAAAAGACACATATGTAAAAACCTTTAGTCCATGCCATGAAAACTCATACTGAAAACTATACAGCACGGACACATCAGGAGCACAGAACTGTTCTGCTGAATTTCATGCTCTTGATGGTTTAAGATGACTGCATCACCATCTGAATTTGCCAAATCAAATCTGTTTTATTACTGAATAATTTGTGGATTTGGAGATGAAAGACTTACGTCATCCATAAAATCAATCAATGAAGAAGATGATGAAGAAGAAAAGGAATCCTATTTTAATGCATACAGCAGTAAAGAAACAGAAATAGATAGATGAAAATGTCTGTTTTGCAAAAACAACTGTATCACCATACTATTGAGAAATCAAATAAAGAAAAACTGGAAATGACTAACAGATTATTTTGTTTAGCATAACTTCTGCATAGTTTTGTTAATTAATTATATCGCATAAATAATGAATATTTTTTCACTCACACTAAAATCAGAGCCAGGGGCCATACAATTACTAGGTAACAAAATAATCATTATAGGTAGTCCCCAGCTTACAATCAGAACTGGGATTGGAAATCTGGTTGTAAACCATGGCAGTCATATGACTGGACTCATATTTTTGAGATTGTTTGCAGTGGTCATTAAGTGAATCACTGTAGTCATTAAGTGAACTGCAGTTTTTGCCAGAAACTGGTGACAAAGTCAAAGTGGATGCCAAGTGCCCCAAATGCAGTCATATAATTATGGGGGCTGTGACGTGCTTTACAGGTTGTAAAGCACCTGTTCCAAGACCATCATAACTCTGAATATCCTTAAATGACCAGTTGTAAATTGAGAATTACCTGTAATGGGAATGTAAAATTTATTGTCATGATTTTGTGATAGCATGTTTTAATATCCAAACAATATCCAAGGAGTAAATGTATTGATAGAGAAGCTACATTTAACTGGAAATACATCAGTGTCAACTTGCTTCTCCAGTGAATTCTTGCTTCTAAGTGCCTTTTCCTTAGGCCTCACCTTCCTACTATTATCATCTTCCTCCCTCTTGAAGGCTACAATCCACCTCTGTCCTAGTTCCATAATATATAACTCTTTCTTTTCTCTACTTCAGAAATACTTAATAACTTTGTTATACTATATCCATGAATGGAACTGTATCCAGAGATAAATACTGATGGTTACTGCTAGGTGCAAAAGAGCACCCCAGGGTGCACAAGGGCCTGGTGTGGCTTGGTGCAAGCACTGCAAGGCTTCAGATGGCTACTGTCAGATGTGGGAGACTTATCCAAGCAACTTGTGACCTTCTCTGTCAGCTTCCCGATTGACTTTGCTTGTGGGAAACTGCAGAGGTCACAAATGGCGATCAGGTGACCATGGAACGTTGTAACTGTCATGAGTGTGAGCCAGTTGCCAAGTGTCCATATCATACTACTTGTTCAGACTCATTCGCTGAAAGAGTGGTTGTTAGCTGAGGACTAATTCTAGTTCCAAAAATATTACAGTTATTAGATATTTCATTTTAGGATTTTTAAAAAGGGCAAAAAAGAAAGCTCTTTTGTCTTACATTTAAAATACAGCTTAGGTTGACACATAGAAAATCTGCATTAAAAGCATCATACAAAAACTTTTAATATTCTCTTGTTTACAACTAGCATGGCAATGTCAGAAAATAATATTCCTTATGAATCAAAATATTTTGGGGGTTTTTTTGCAACATAATAGCTGCAGTTATGATTTCAAAGCAGTAATAACCATTAAACTTTACCCTGTTGTAACATCAAAATATAAAGAAATAAACCAAATTACTTACTTCAAACTGATCCAGAGCAGATGTAGGTGCATTCAAAAATGCCAAGAAAGAATTCTGTGAGTCTTGATGCTTCACTCCTAGAAAACAACAGCATGATTTTAATCAACAGAAAATGATCATCCACATACTGATCTACTTGTTGCTGTTCTTGAGTTGTTGCTTTCTGCTTAAGATCAGATAGTTCCCAAAAAATGTTATGATTTTTTTTTCTAGGAGGATTTGGATTCAAGTCCCTATAGAATAAGTCTTGTTAACCTATATATTTCCATCTCTTTAATCTTTAAGATAGTAGGATAATTTCATGAGAACCATTTGCTGGGATAGTCCTTTCAGGATTTAAAACAAAATTCTTATTCCCAGCAGCTGAACTTTGATATCAATTGTTACATATAATCTCCCCAATTTAAACATCAGAAACTGGACTTATAATTTTATGACTTATAATTTTATGTCACAATTGATTTTATTGTACATCATCTTTACCTACTTTACCTACTATGACACATAAGTAATCTAAGGCAATTTTTCCTTTCAGTTTTTATAGTTCCCTGTTCCCCTATAGTTCCCTGTTCCCGTATATTGGTGCCATTAGTATGTTTCCCTCCTACCCAGTGTTCAAAATAGAAATGAAAGAGATTAAAAAAACTTGCTTGCTGCTGAAATAATGAGTGTCTCTGTTAAAACTCGACCAAAAATCCTGCTATTAATCAATATAACCTAGCTGATCTTGTTAGCCTAATAATACTACCAGGAAATCTCTAAACTATAGATTAGATCAGTGATGACGAACCTTTTAGAGACAGAGTACCCAAAAACTGGCCTGCCCCTGCTCCGCCGGCACCCCACCTGACTGCAGGACCACTCATTGCCTCCAGGGCCCGCCACAGATCGCCCAGCAGCGCCATGGCAACCACACCCTTTGCCTGAGCCCCGCCACATCAACTGTGCGCGATGGGGCATGAGGGCAGAGTCTTGTCTACATTGCCTGGTTGCCATGTCCTTGGCTGCACTGCTCCGTGTGGGCCATGCTCGGGGATGACTCTTCTCCAGGAGGGCTACTGGTGAAGAGGGGGTCACGGGGGGAGGCAAGGCTGGGGCAACGGCACGTGTGCCCACAGAGAGGGCTCCAAGTGCCGCCTCTGGCACCTGTGCCATAGGTTCGCCACCACTGGATTAGATTCAGAGTTAAAAAATATCTCTGAAAAAAGGAAATGGCAAACTACTTTTGCACTGTTATCAAGAAAAAAGCATCAGTATTCCTAAAGCTATCTGGAGTCAACCCAAATTTGGAGACTTTATCTACTGTATTGAAGGAACTTAGAGAGACTGTTGAATTAGTATTTTCTGTTTAAAACTAATGTGATCCTTCTTGCAGCAAAAGGCACTTAATCACAAAGCACTTATTCTGCCCCACTGAGAAAACTTTAAAAAATATGCTTCTAGGCAACCATGTATTGATATAATTTTTTTCAGTCAAGTATTTGCATACAATAAATGTGTCCAACAAGATACATTAGTATGAGATTTCTAAGCATCATAAACCATCTGGTGTCACCAACTTGAGTTCATGGTTACCAATTCTTGGCTGCACACCTGGCAGCACCTCCAATTTTGGTGGCTCACATTTGATAACTTTACACTCAGTATTCAACACAGAAGGTTCAAGGCAAACTTGAAATTTCACTTTTTTATGTAGAATAAGCATTCTATTGGATTGGTAGGTATAAACCAAATGAAATCACCATGAAAAACAATAAGCATGCTTTGATGATGCTGAAATATAAAACTGAAAAGGTTTGGGCAGTAAGGCAATTGTTTAATGTGATTGGGGGTGTGTGTTTAATTACAAATGTAAGATCCATAAGTCAAATCAAGTGTAAAACAATAAGAAGGTAGAATTAGGCATCAAAAGGGATGATTTTTCACGTTTAAATACTGTTAAAAGGAGTGTTATTGTAATATATGAGCTGCAGAATTGACTTTCTTACACATCTGACTTATAAATGTGGAATTCTATGGTTGTTCTAAAATTGTATGTAGAACTGGCTAAAGATACCTACTTAATAAGAAAGGAATCCTGAATCTGAATGAATGAATGTCAGAAAATTATTTTGAGTTTCTACATGCATTTTACTATTATAAATTATTGGAAGTCAGAAATAAGTGCTAATCTGTTTCTATCTATCTGTCTCCCATCTACTGGAAGGCCAGGTTCGGGACATAAGAGAAAAACACTGCTTAGATTAAAACAAAGGAGCAAATAGGATACGCAAAAAAATAAAAATAAATTCAAGTGCACATGGCTCTGAACTAAAAACCTTTGATATAAGACTGCTTGAAGGCAAGTGTATAGATCTCTGAAGAAACAACTACTGTAAACAGGGATATGTAAATTGTTTTGCAGCAAGCCAACAAACCAGCAACATGTTTTGTCCAGCAATATTCATAACACAACACAAAAAAGAAAATAACTGAATCCTATCCTCAATCCTTTGCAGTTGGCTCTAATATCTACTCTTTCACCTTGCCTAATCAGTGCTACTTTCAAATCTTCATCCCTGATGCACTAAGGTACACTTAGTTTCCATTCACACACTGAAATGTGTGGTTTTTATAAACAGATATAGGTTCTATCACATTTAGTGGTCCATTTCCAGGCCTTCTCACATTCTAAGATACTGCTCTATAGTTGCTTTCTTAGCTGTTTCTTCCCAAGAGACATCAGATGAAGAAAATACTGGTGTGTGCATGTGTGTGTGTGTGTGTATATGTATGAAGTTCTCTTCCTTAGAATAAATAGTAAAATCAACCAACATTTTCAAGTATATTAATCCAATTATTAGTATATAACGTCCTGTAAAAGGTTTACTTCAGAGAACTCATAAGTCTTAACTGAGCACATGGATTCTCGCTTACAATGATCAAAAGATTAAAAGACTATACATTTTATATATGTTCTTTTTGATCCTGATGTCTGAGTAGTACTTGACAACTGAAGAATACATTAAGAGTCACCTTCTCTTAAGAAGATAAACTCACAAGGTATTTCATGTTCCTAGTGAGTATATGGTGACTATAAATGCACGAACAAAAATACGATCTGAAAAAAATGTATTTCAAGTATGCCAAGAGTACATAAGATAAATTTAATTCTGTATTTTTGTAACAGCTGTGTGGGTACATCTTATCATGCCAGGGTTATGATGATACTTCAAGAGTCAGAATCTTCAAAATCCAGATTCTGTCAGCACTCTGTAAGTGGACATTCTGATTTGATAAGATGTACCCACCACCAGTCAGCTTTATTTGGATGTCAGTTCCCGTACCCTTTTCTGTCTGAAGTTCTTCTGCCTCTTTTTTCAGTCTGTCTATTTCTGATAACAGCTCGGAGTTCTTCTTTTCAGATTCCTGTAATTTGCTTTACACAAACAAAACAAAAAGAGAGACACCCAGTTAGTAAGGACCATGATATGTGATTATGTTTGAAAATTGTTTGCAGTGTCCTTCAATTAGGAAAATCCCACTTACGTCTGGATAAAAGCATTTGATTTCAATAAGTAAACTTGAAAGAGAAAATGACTTCTGTTTGACTCGTGGTTTTGCTTTATAAGCACCCAATGGAACAAGATGATTTTATGATTAGTCTAAAATAATCACTAATTGATTTGGATTGTGATAGTTCCATGATAACTCCTAAGCAGGCAGAATAGAGGGAAGACTTATGTGCTGTGAATGATCATAGAATGATTGCCATAGTGCAAGCCTCCAATTGCCCAGATGCCCACTCTCTAACTCACCAACTGACCCTTGCAATTTTTTTTCCTTTGCATTTTTAAATGAAATACAAAAACTCACACTTTTATGTTCTAAGGACATCTTTGAGACCCCAGAACTATATTTGTAAATTATTAATCTTCTTAATAAAAAAGTACATGCTGGCAACCTTACAAAAGCCAAGGTGATATCAAAGTCATTACACTGCCAGTGCGGGGCACAAGATCAAAAGACAAAATGTGACTTATTATTTTTGTTCTGTCAGGACACATATTCAAAAGACTGGGATTTGATCTATTACACTGTGAAGTAAGTTTTGTCTTTTTTTCTAATTGTGGTTTGTACTGGACGCTTACATGCCTATTCTTGTACTTACTTTAACATTTTTTAACATACACCAATATCATTCTAATGAATCAATATTTTAAACTATGATCTTCTATATAATGATATACTATAAGCTGTATACAGAATTTTTTCATCATATAAAAGCAGTATTATCAAACTGCATTCTAACATCAGAGAATGTTATTAGCATGATTTATTGTAGAAAAAACTATGTAGAATTTTTATCATTACAACTGCTTTCTAATACAACTAATATTTCTTTTGTTTTAAATGGTAGGGGTTCATTAGGTTTTGCATTTGATGTTTTATTTTTGTAATTCGCTGAAATCACTGTGTTGGATGGCCATATAATAATTTTCTTGTGAAAATTATGAATAAATAAATGGATGAATAAAAGGAAGGAAGGAAGGAAGGAAGGAAGGAAGGAAGGAAGGAAGGAAGGAAGGGGAAAGATTTTATATTGTTTCTGACCAAGAACAGATAATTTTACAGTAACTACTTCTAAATGGGAATCTTGAATGAAGAATTTCCTAATTCAGTACAAGAAATTGAAAGACCACAGTTAGAAAGCAATTCTTAGAATTCATTAGGTATTCTAATAGGAATGTCATAGGAATATTGTATGTTAATCTTATTAAGGCTGTAAAAGATGACATGTATTTTATTTTCAGTTAAAATCTTTCAATTGTTTTCAGGAAACAATTATCAAATAAATTGCAAATTATACACAGAAAATTGAGAGTTTTGTGGCAGGCCATCAAATTATTATATTCAGTTTTTGAAAGCAAATACAATGTAGAATTAATCAGGATGACTCTCAACAGAAAATATCACAAGCTGCCTTAAAGTCTTAAAAGGAATCACTAAATCTTACCATTCTGTTGCAATGTTACAAGCTTTAATTTTATTTAACTCTTCCTGAATGGCTTGCTTGGCTCGTATTTCTGCATCAAGGGCTGACTGTAGCTCTAACCTTGCAGACATATCTAGTTTTGCAAAGCGACGCATCTTCCAAGGCATGTCCTACAAAGACAATGTTTTTAAATATTGTTAGCTAATAATGTATCCTAATTATACCTTAATATTTAAAACTCCCAACAAAAATTGTAATATCTTTTTTAGATATTGGGGTGGATCCAGAGCTGCCCTTTTTAAAAATATGATACTTATTGTGTATGTAATGGACCAAAATCCAGTGGAAGGAAAGGGAGGTAGAAGGTGAAGTTTGTTTGCTTTGCTTTTTGACCATTTCTCCTCTGGAGGAACACTGAGATTTTTGGAGCTTTCCAAGAAGGGTGTAAGAGAAAGGAGGAATCAGCCAACAATCTCCCACTCCACTTTAATCAGTGAAAGCATTATCTTTTTTAATCCAAGTAATAAAAGTATGGCTTCACTGGCAAAATACTTAGGTTGTGATAGTCTTCCTATTGCGGAGATGGACAGCATGTAAATTTAGTAAATAAAGAGTAAATATTAAACATTTTTGCTAAAGACTACATTAAGCATTAAAAGACTTGTTTACAGAGAGGAAAAATTTCATTTTCTGAGAAAAATATTATTCTGTCACTCTTATCCTCTCACAAAAATTTATTTAATAATTATTTAATAATTACTCTGTAGTGGATTTTTTAAAAATTTAATGAATTATGTACTTGTTCTACAGAGACAGCTAAGGGCATATTAAAATTTCATGAATTAAAAAAAAAGAACCAAGGAGGAAACCCAACAGAACTGTAAGGGTAATTTACACAGGTTTTTTCCATGCTGTCTGCCAGGTATAGTTCCTATGACAGCTTTTGGTAGGGGATACAATTTTAATAGCAACAATAACAACACAAATAGTGGCATAAGCAAGATGGAGTTCTCCTATAGGTGTAGTTATTTAAGAAAAAGGGAGAAATCATATGAAATTCCTGTGTTAAAGAAAAATCTGAACTATATGTTTACAAATATTTTCATGCTATACCATGCCATAATTTATAATGATAATGGTATTCAGTGATATTTCTGAATTAGAAAACTACATAATGAATAAGAAATTAAGTGCCTGGATATATAATCTACTGGTTCTAAACTGGTACAACAGTTGATACAGCTTATAGTAAGCATTTATTTGATGGCATAGAAAATTATTAGAACCAGTATCATGTAGAAAATCCAAAGCTTACTGTTGCCCTTGCACCCAAGCTGGAGCTCTTCAACGCTTCAAGTTCTTCAGTCATTTTGGAAGCTAAGGCTTGAAGATAACCTCGGGCATCTTTTTCATCACTCACCCTGAGCAAACAATGAACAGATAAAAACTTTAGAAAAGCTAAGGGCTGTATTTGGACTCTGGGTGGCTAAATTTGCTAAATAAGTTAAAAAAAATATGCCTGAGAGTATTGAATACTGTTGAGAGATCTAAGTTCAAGACAAGGTAATTGGGATGAGCGATGGCTTCATAAGTGGGAGAAAAACTGCCTTCTGCCAGGCAAGAAGTAACACCCTCTCCTTAATAGCTGTTTACCATCTCCCATATTTCTGGTCACACATATCCCTCCGAAACAATTTACTAGTGACTAGATTCATTTAACAGAGGACTTTTTGAGAAACAGGTTTAAATGAATCCTAATTGGCCTCACAAAAGTTTACTGCTGTCAAATGAGCATTGCACTCCACTTGGCTCATCAGTACTAGCTATGAGACGGATCTACCGTAGGTGTCCTGGAGGACCATTGCCTGAGTCAGCAAGAAATGCATTCAAAAGAGGGATAGCATCAAGATCATAGGAAGTGATGATCTATATCACACTGATAAGACCATATTTGGAATACTGAGTCCAGTTCTGTCAATGTTGAAGTCCTAGAAAGACTGCAGAGAAGAGCAACATAGATGATAAGAAATCTGGAGGCTAAATCCTATGAAGATCAGCTAAAGTAGACATGTCAAACTCGTGACGTCATGTGACATCGTGTGACATATCGGAACTTTTTCCCCATTGCTGGCAATGGGGTGGGCGCAGTTTCGTCATGACTGAACTAGGAATGTTTAGTTTAAGAAAGAGCAAACTGAGTGGAGACAGTCTTCCACACTTCTGCCTTCAAGAGATGAGAGTGTCAATTTATTTACCATAGCACCTGAAGCTTGTTAGAGGGAAATCCAACCTGGAAATAAGAAGAAATTTTCTGAAGTAAGAACTATTAAGCAATGGAAACTTGCCTCCCAGAGCTGTGGGTGCTCAATCACTGGAATTTTTCAAGAAAAGACTGAAAACTATTTGTTTGATGCCTTGTCTGATGCCAGCTTCCCCATTCAGTATTAATTTTGTGTAAAAGGGATCATTTTCATCTTTAAAGTACCTGACAAAGTGGCACAAATGTCAGAAGACAAATATTGTGCTTCTGTAGTATTTTATCACAGAAGGAATGGATCAACATAATCCTGCTGTAGGCATTCCGTAAGTGCAGAAAAGTATTGCTACTACATGGTTCTTACTGCCATAATATACACCTGAACTTGATCTAGTAAACCAAGAAGCAAACCTGGTTTGGCATTCTGTCAGAAGTCATTGGGTGGCAATCCTATCAAGCAGCTAATTTGGTATGCTAAATTTTAACTACTTTCTCCGCAGAATTGCCAAGTAGCTTGCTGGGAAACTCTCCAAACACCTGTTGGAAACCAATGAAATCCATAAAGTAGCTAGAGCAGACCACTGTAGTGGATGTGCCCCTATTAGAGAGCTAAGGAGTGGCTGCAAGATTCAGAATAATCAGATAGAGATCTTGCGAGGGACTGATGTTAATGTCTTGTACCCTCAAATTATACAAAACAAAAAATAGATCCAGTGTGTGACCCTCAATGTAGGTTGATTCCAGGATTACTTGCAACCACCAAATAAACATTGCAATATGGTAATTTCATATAGAATCTGAATATTCTATATTCTAAATGGAGCTCTGGAAGCAGATGTCTAGAATCACAGCCAAGATAATAAATACATTCCCTTGAATAGATGTAACTGCATCATCTTACATATGTACATCTTTATCCTTAATCACGGACACATTTTCCATACATAAATGCATTCTTCATTCTTCAGTTCAATTCTGAAACAGTCTTTGTCAGATGCATAATTGTGATTTTATTTTATATTACAACTAAATCAATAGTTCAGAATTATTGCATGATGGCTGTCATCTTTATGCAAGATATGCACATATTTAGTAACTGTTGGTAAAGGAATCACAACTTTTTAAAATTGTGATTAAATTGTGAAATAACGTTATTGTTTTACGTGAAGCCCTTTTGATTCAGGAATCTTGGCTCAGTATAACCACTGGATTGCTTCTACCATTTTTCAGTAGCTGATCTTATTATTTATAAAGACAGATAAATTCAAAAATATATGTAAATATTTGCCATAATTTTTGACATTTGGAGGAAAATGTGCATCTTTATAATGATAGCTTTTCACTATTATTTTATAACAGAATTGCATTAATTTGATTCTAACTATAGCATACGGCAAATCTACTATGACTTTACAGTGACACATATTTTTTAATATTTCTTGAGTTATTTTATGACTACTTTGTTGGGATAAAAAATAAATAAAAAAATAATGAAAAAGTCAAAGCAACACTAGAGTTGTGGTCATACTGAAGTTACCAAATTGGAGGGAAATCATTATAACAATAACAGCAATTGACAATTTGGGTCCATGGAATGTTGATTTGCTCTTCAGGAATCAGAGTGTGGCATTTTAGAATAATATGTTTTGTTTCAACATTTTGTTTTGGAAGAGACAAAAATATTACAAATTAAATATGCAAATGTTCTTAGTAGCAGAGCAGACCATGTGTTCCCCCCCTATTTCTGTGTATTTGCAATAGTAAAATATATTAAAAAGTAGAGAGGGATCAGAATAGCTTATATATTATGAAGGCTGAACGTAGGAGAAAAATAAGATTGCTCACATTGAAATGAACTCTGAATGAAAATTATATAAGTAAATTTAAGGTTTAAGAATAAGGCAGTATCCCCAGAGAAAATTGAATCTTCATTGTTTATTTGAAGTGTCCAAGGGTACCATATCATATGCAGGAATGCTACTAAATGCAGATAACTAGTAAATGCATTTTCCCCCCTCCAATCCAAAACAATGTTTATATTAATCCCAGAACTAATCCCACCAACTAATATAAATTGGCATATAAAAAGAATGAAAAATGGTGAGGGCATGCAGTTGTCCTTTTAGGGAAATATGTGATGAAGGCAATATTGCTATTTCCTTCTGTTATTAGTAGAAGAAAGGAACAATCAGATCCCTGGTTTCAAGATACCAATGCCTCTCCTTCTCTCCCTCTTCACATTCTTGTCAGCCTGCTGCTATGGTAGCATTCTCTGCTGCATAGTTAATGGCTGATTAGTTAGCTGGGGAAGAATTAATGTTGAGACTCTCTGAGAGCCTTAAGCTGAATGAGGGTGTGAATCTATTGAATAGTTCGGTCTCCAGATCAAAGAAAAATCCACAGGTGAGAAATGGAATATTCCAAACTCCAAGTCTGTCTTCTCCATTCTGGAATGTCTGTTGTTTTGAGGAAACAATTTTATGTTCTGAGTTCTGAAATGCCATTATCCTAAATAGTTTTAAAACTATCCCAAATAGTTTTTAATAATCAAGGTGTATCTATTATATTTCAATTTTCTTTTTTAGACAGCAGATGTATCTTTATCAATAATATTATGTTTCCAATGAATGAATGAGTTTTTCTTGTAGCCAAAAGCTATAGCAGAGGAGTTGAAAAAAATATTTCAAATTATGTAGCTTTGATTTTTTTTAATTTTTTGCTTATAAATCAGGCTGTAAAAATAAACATGGAAAGAGAGAGAACTATTTCTATATAAGGACAACAAAATTGCATTACAAATAAAAATGCAGATGAGCTAAATATTTCTCTAAAAGACCTCTGTTTGTCTATTTTTAATAAAAAATAAATTACACAGCTGCTATGAAAGCAAGCAAGATGAATAGTAAACATGTTAGTCTGATAGAAGATGTTAACATTAATCAATGTTAAATGACTTGTGGAAAAGTTTGTTAAAATTAGACCTAAATATAAAACAACAGGATAACAGATTGCAACAAAAGCATTTTTCCATTAACAATTCTGAATTCATCCCTGTTTTTCACTCTTAGTCTTGTCACTCAGGGAGATGTCTATTTGATATAAACATTTTTACTGGAAAGTCAGTTTGCATTCTATGCTATTAGTTTCAGTTTGAGGAAAGTGCCAAGTGACTGTACCACATTTCATCCACTTAAAATATTTTAGCTTTAGGAACAATAACAGCTCAAGGTTTTTAATAGCTCCTTTGTTCTATTATATATTCATGCATGAAACTACTACAGCTAATGAAATATAAGCAAGCGAGATTAATTCTCTTAGTTATGGCTTATGACTTCTTGAAAGATCAAGAACTTTTATCTGACATGATTTATACTCCTCTAAGAGGAGTTGGGATTATCAGAAGACTCAAAACAAAACTGCAAAATTATTTTTTGTTATGCAAAAATAATGTACCTTAGTGCATGAGTCACAAACAGAAAAATGTCCTTACCACTGGATGATCTCAGTAATCTGGGCTTCCCAGTGTGCTACAGATTCTTTTTTGTCAGCAAGATCTCTCATCTCTTCTTCAAGTTGTCGGTTACTCATACTTAGTCTTTCATACATTGCTGTAAGCTAAATATATTTTTAAAAAATATTATGGTCACAATTATGATTCTGCGATAGTGATCTGAAAGTGCTTTCTACTGAGCTTATCATGCATTTAAAAAATCTAAATGGGGCACTAATTACACTCACTTATGTATTGCCCCAGGAGTTTCTTACATGTTACATATATCTATGATGTATTCTCTTATTTTTCAATTGTCTGTCTGCGAAAAAAAAGTTGTAACTTCTGAAATTTTCCAAAGTGTCATTACTGATAAACTGCCTCTAAAAATAACACTGTAACATTAAAAACATTTAGGCAAATTCTGAATATCTTTTTATTTATTTCAGCAAGAATAGGCTTCAACTCATCCAATAACAATAGAATAGAATAGAGCTGGAAGGGACCTTGGAGGTCTTCTAGTCCAGCCCTCTGCTCAAGCAGGAGGATCTATACCATCTCAGACAGGTGATTGTCCAGTCTTTTAAAAACTTCCAACGATGGAGCTTCCACGATTTCTGGGGGTAAGTTGTTCCACTGGTTCATTGTCCTCAGACTAAGACTAAGACTAAGTGGTTTGGGATTTTAGGGCTATCTGGAACTGGTAACTTTCCATCTTTAATTTTGGATAAGTAGGCAAAACTAGTATACCACTTGAGCGTTCTTCTGGATTCATGGCTCCTATTTGAGGAGCAGATAGCAGCTGTGGCTAGGAGGGCATTTGTAAAACCTTGTGCTGTGTACCATTTGTAATCTTTCCTGGAGCAAGAGGCACTGTATACTGTAACTCATGTTTTGGTTCCTCTTAAGTTGATTACTGAAATGAGTTCTACATGCTGCTGTCCTTGAAGAACATGTGGAAATTGCAAAAGGTTCAGAATGTGGTGGCTCATCCTACTACATTACCCCTTTGCTTCACTGACCTCTTCTGGATAGAATTTAAGGTATTGGTTGTTATTTATAAAGCCTTTTCTCCAACTGACTCTACTAATCTCATCAAGTCTGGCAGGAGGTCCCATTGAGTAGAAAATGTCATCCAATGGGACCCAGAAAGTATACTTTTTTTATCACAACGCCTGTCCCTTGGAATACCATACCCATCCAAGATTAGGTCAACCCAAATATATGCTGGTCTGATTCTGCTGGCCTTTTGGAAAACTCTTAAGAGCTGTTTGTTTTTCTGGGCATATGTATCAGGAGAGTAGTTGAGCCCATATTTCTTGGTGGCATGGTTTCTTTGGCAGCTATTTTATATTTTTTGTCTTTTTTGTAGTATTATTTTAAATTTTTGTTAGCTACCTAGATTTGTGCTTAGCAAGATTGATGACAATATATATCAATCTAAACAAATAAATAATTTACCAAATTCTGCTCAATACATTAATGTATATTTAAACAATATATCACTCACCTTGTCAAGCTCATTGGAAAGCTTCTTGTTCTCTTCAGTCAGTAGAATCTTCTCCCGTTCATATTTATGTTTGAATTCTGTTTCAAACTCCTCCCTTTCATTTTGGCTATGGTAAAATGTGCAACACAGTTATCATACATAAAGTATAATTTCCTCATATATGTTTCATCACAACTTAAAATATACATGAAAATATTAAGATCCCACAGTAACCAAGACCAAAAAGAACATACAATATGCTCTATAATAACACTATATAATATTAGAATTTACGTTAGCAGATGTTTGCAGTTCTAATTCATAAATTCCTCAAACATATGGATTGTTTGAAGTATACATCATTATAACCAAAATATGTCTAGGTTTCATTGAACAAAGCCCTTTAATTTCAGAGAGAATTATATTGCATGGATATTCTGGATGACATTCCTCCTGCTTAACTATTACGGTATAATATATAGTCTATGAATTCAAACAGTCACAGTTCAGAATAAGTGTTCTGATTCAGTATGCTTACTCATTTTTATAACACTGCATTTTCAAAATCCTAGTCAGTATAAAAGAAATAATTGCCATATATGGTTTTCAAAATCTGAAAAGCTTGATGCATACTGATTCCCATTAGGTTAATAAAGTTGGTTTAATTATAACAAAACTCTTGAAACATCCAAATTCTCATTTATCATTAAGCAATCTTCTTTAATATGAACATTCCTAAATTTCAGGATAAGTAACATTTTATAGGCAATAAAGAATCCTAAAAATGAGAGGAACAGACAACTTTTCTAAGAAATGTGAACGTATTTCCTTACATTCATGTTTCAGTTGAATAATAACTATATGTTGAGGGAGAAGTATCATATCTCATAAGGTTTTGTAAAAGTCTCAAAACTGTACAATAGTTTGGAGTATATTCTGTATTAAACAGTATTAAACAACCTGCATAAATAATGTTAATTTTGAGATTTATAAAATGGAATGAGAATTGTCTTTCTTCTTCTTCTCCTAAAATTTTTACAGGATGATTGAAAGATCCTTTTGAAAAGTGAGAAATCAGTGAGGCAGTGGGATCCAAGTCACTTTTCTTTTTAATGCACTTCAACTATATTCTTGGCAATATACTAAAATGAAAAATTACAGAAGCTATTTCACTTTAGGAGAAAACTGTTCTTTTTGCATTTTTCACATCATAATGTGATATTTGAAAAGATAAACTATACTGTAGATTGCATTTCCTTATCATAAAAACAGCTTCAGATCACTACTTGCTTTCAACCTTTACCTGATAGAATTTGTTTTGTTTTATTGTGGAAAAATGAATCACATGTATCAAAAGTTTATAAATAAAAAGCTGAACTGACAACTTCCCCTACAGTCCAGAAAGTCATTCCACTGGGCACCTGAACTTGAGATATAATAACAGTTATAACTGGGATCAAGCCATAACTGCATCTTTCTGGCTAATTTTTTATGGAACAAAATTTATTCCATGGTTCTACTCCATAAAACAATGTCAAAAGCCAATGTCATAGTTTCTATGGATAAACACAACTCAAAAAGTTATTAAGCTTGTTTTGTGGCAATTCTGGAATAAAATAGACATCATTTTGTTGTACCTGGGTATCCATCTAGTATACTTTTATTTGAAGTGGAGCATATTAGAGTCTTATAATAACAATCACGAATCCTTAAAAAAACCCTCATAAGTATTACATTAAAATAGCATAAGCAGAACAACATTCTGCTCTAATAAATAGTCCTCAGTAAGTACATAAAACAAAGATGAAATATTGTGGATTTTCCTTCCCACCCCATGGTTAAACCGTTTAACCCTAATTGTCTTAAACAAGACAAAAAAGCCCTGCCTCTAGTTCCTGCCTATTACAGTATATAGCTATTTACTAGCTGTAACTGTACTATATGAGCTATAATTTTTATATATCTTTGCTTAGCAAGAACTGAAGGCAATAGGGAAAGTTAGCTGAGAAAATAAAATTGTTTAACCTATCATGCTTAAACAATCCCTATAATTATGCTTGTGGCATGTCTATAGGACAGAATTTATAATCGTTCTCCAAAGATACTCAGAAATGTTTATCAGTTTAACTATGAGAATAAAATGTAGAGAAAGGGAACAAAATACCCTGCCTTCAAATTATTATTTTTTTCAGCCAGACTCTAACATACAACACAGCATATCCGAACCAGTTGTGAATTGGCATGTTGCTAGGCGTCTTTTGAAACACAACGCTTCATTCCAACAGTGTTGCATATTAATAACTGCTGTTCAAACTCTGAAGCTGTAATCTAACACCATCCACTCCTCCCTTCAACTAACAGATTCCATGCATATGATGAACATTCTGGGGTAAAGCCAACAAAGATTAAAGCATTAACTCTCAGGGGGATGGATAATGGGTCACACAGCTATGCCTCAGACTGGGGTTTAAGGCTAACTTCTCAGACAACAGTTCACCATTCTTCAAATTAAGCATATGATTACATCTTTATTTTGATATTTGTGTTTAGCACAAATTTTCTAGAAGTATTTTTTTTAAATTGTTTTTATTTTGCAAAATGCAAAAGATGTGATGTGGAACTTTATGTAAACAACTCTGATGACAAATTTAGAGATCTGATGTACAAGGGAAAAATCTGAGTTCATTATTTGGTGGTTCAAGTGTTAACAGAAGAAAATTAATTTTAGGTGCAACATAAGATATGCTTTCAAGCTTCAATCCTGATACAATTTTCTTCTCTATTTCAGCATCTTTGGTCTAAAACAGTGTTTCTCAACCTTGACAATTTTAAGGCATGTGGACTTCAACTCCCAGAATTCCACAACCAACATTGCTGGCTGTGGAATTCTGGGAGATGAAGTCCACATGCCTTAAAATTGTCAAGGTTGAGAAACACTGGTCTAAAACATAGAGAAGATACAAATAAAAAATCAGGGCAGTGGAATACATGCTGCAGTTCTGCACACAATTAGTTTAGAATAGTTCTGTTAAATAAGGGTGCCCACAATGAGACTCTCAGTATCATAAATTTGCAATTAAGTATATACTCCTGATATTTTATCAAAATGCAACAAAATAATGTGGTACATATCTTTTTGAGTCACCATTTTGCAAAAACTGTTTTTACAATAGAATGTCATCTTGCTAATTCCTTTAATAGCCATTAAAGTATTTCATTTTGCCTATTTTCTAACAAACTAATCAGCATTCTCCTTACAGCATTTTTGCTAGATATTTTAAAAATATCTCTCAAAGCAAGGCCTTCTTTAATACGTCTTGATATCAGTATAAACTACAGAAAAACAACTGAAGAAAGATAAAGCTAAAATAACATGTTTTGCAAGAACAATGTCTAGATTGAGGTACAAACTTCATGTACTATTCATTTTATATTTAATTTAAAAAAATAGAAAAAGAAATTACAATACTATTCACTTCAATTAATCTGTACTGTCAGAAGTGGTACTTGATGTTTATTTCTCACAAATTATCTGTTTTGGTCACTTTATCAAGTGTGTTTCCTGACTATTTTAATATAACATCTTTTTGACTCTTTACAGAATCCAAGACATTTCTTTTCTAAATAAAAATAAAAATATCAATTATAAAATTATAACTTTGATAAACAGAACATGAAATACTCAGAAGGGACAGAATTTGGTTAAAGTCAACCATTCAAGTATTCAATGCTTATTGAAGTGATTTATTAAGCACCAAGTACTATATAATAACAATTATCCTGCACAGCTGAATTTCAGGACAATTGATATCTGTAAATTAGCAGTCACGATCCAATAGCATCCCATGGTGATACAATAATAACTTATAGATAGTTCCAGTTTAGATTTACTACAGTTGGGCATAAAACCTCTATACAGGTCAAGTTTTGCTGCAAAGAATACTGTGTCCAAAAATGTGCAGTGCATTCTAGGAAAGATTCAGAAAAACTACAGCAGTTATTGAGAAGTATAATGAATGATATTTCATCTTGAATAAAGATTATTGAGATTGGATTCAATTATCTCAAAGGATGTTGCACGGAGAATCAAAACCACGTCTCTGTTCTCCCAGAGTACAAGATATAGATTAATTATAGGAACAGAGATTGTAGTTCAAATAGTAGGAAAATATATTCTGTTAGTAAGAGTAATTCAGCAGTGGAACTGAATGTTACCTTTCTGGATATGTTCAAGTGAAGGCCAGACAGCTAGCTCTAGGGATTATTTAATACTAATTCCTCCATGGAGTAGGTGGTCCTAAATGTTCCCTTCTAATTCTATAATCTAAATGTGCTTTAAATAATAAAGCACATTTTGTGGCCCAAATCCTGTTTCTTTGAATAGATACCATCAATCATAAATATATTTACATGTCTATTTTTAATGAAATCTACTACAAAAGAAATCGTTATCAATATTTACATATATAAAGACTACATTCAGATAATTGGGAAAAACTTTGTTTTTGCTAGAGAAATAATTATCAGAATGGAGTTATGTTAGAATCTTCCAGTTGGGCAAAAAAGAAGAATATCTGATAAAACCTTATATGACATGAGTCTGGGGTATCTGAGGAGCTCTCTCAATCCAATGGGACTAGCCCACCCCACTTGCTCCAGCACAAGAGCCCTGCTGCAGAACCTTTCTCATGAATTTCAGTAGGCGGGGACAAGGAGAGGAGCCTTTTCTGCTGAGGCCCTGGTGCTGTGGATTGTTCTTCTACCAGAGGTGAGAACTGCTCCCACTTTCTTGGGCTTCTGGAAGCACATAAAAACTTGGTTTTGCCAGTTGGCTTGGGATCACTAGAGGTGGTTGATGGGGTAAACAGAAGTTCTCATCCCTGTGCCATCCATCTCCTTGGTTCTAGTTTTTTATATGGTTTTTAAATTTTTGTTTTTATATTTATATTGCTATTGTTACCTTATCAATAATATGAGTAAATAAATATAGTTGCCCACTCTATTCTACCAATACCATCTGCTCACATCTCCACTTTCACTCAGAGGGTTCCCCTACTGACAGGAACACGGAAGTGTGCAGGAGAATCTTTAAACAAAAAAAGAATTATCTCCTTCATTCAGCCAACAGAGTCTCTCCATTTTACCATAACCTACTATGGATAGAGACAGATCTTTATTTATAAAAAAACCCCACTCAGAATTCAATCAAAATCAGAGGCAGATATATACAAACTATCTAGGACAGTGAATGTAGTGCATATGTAAATTCCTCTTTTAAGGTAATTTACCATCATTGTGCATTACTCTTCATCTTCATCTTTTAAGTAAAACAGTTCAAAAGAGGCTATGTAAAGACATTCCTTATTGTATAAATATAGTTGCAAAGACCCAACACATTTAAGATACAATCTTTACATATATCCTGACAGGTCATAGTGAATCTAATGAATCTATTTATTTGCTATTAATTTTGTTTCAAAGGCTGAAATGCATTAATTTGTTACTCTAGGCCAGAATATTCTTTGGATATACAAATATAAATATCTGCAGCTGTATCAACTTTTTTAAAATCATAAAAATATCCAAGTACAGAAGAATTGTACATGAACGGTCATACCTTTCTCTCCTTGTCTTTTCTAATTTGTCTTTCAATATCAGAATTTCTTTTTTGAGAGCAAGTTGTTGGATCTCTGCATCACGGAATTCCTTCTTCAGATTTTTTAATTCATTAGAATGTATTACTTCTCGTTTAGACAGCTCTTCTTCATAAAAAACAATTTTCTTTTCCAAGTCAGCTTTTAATTTTGTTATTTCTTGTTGATGTTCTGTGCTACTCACCCCTGGAGACCAACCAATTTGCTTCTGCTACAAAAAAGCAATATCATCCTTGGGTCATTGTTTCAGAGATATTTCCTTATCAGAATCCTCATTCTTCAATGCCTTAAACAGTGGCAAAGCTTCTAATGCACTTCAAAAATTCTTAAAAATTGAGGGAGATATTCACAGATACATTTAGCCTGGAAAGTAGCCCATGATAGCCCAGTCAAACATCAGAATTTGACCACAGGAAATGATTTATGACATTTTATATTATGTCATAAATTGCTTTATAAGATTTGCCAAATTTCAATTCCACAGGCATCATGCATCCTCGATTTTGGATGTACTCTGTAAGTAAACTCATTTGAAGTACCTTGGTTCAAAACGTTTTGCTCTATGATGCATCATTTCACCCAGTTAAGGTTATAGACATGAAAGTTTTTGTAGTATATATAGAAAACACATCACTAAAATACCTTAAAATTACATATCTAATGGATATCTACATGAACAAAGGCTATGTTAAGGATGATTGATTTCTATGCATTTTAGTATGCTTTCCATTTAAAATCATCTCAAAATAAGCTATTGTAAATGATAATACACAAACTTGCAAGTCTCCTACCCCCTATATCAGACAAAGGCAGTTATATGCTTTAAAATGGTGAAATCAATAAAGACTAACCTTTAGTCCTTCTAATTCATTTTCCAGGTGCTTAGAATATTGCTCACTTCTCTCACGTAGCTTCCTGTCCTTGGATGCCTCAGCAGCTGCAGCTTCAGCATGAACTTCAAGCTACAAATATAATTTTAAAATCATAAACATTCTTTTTAGCAATCTTTTTCCTCAGTAATGCACCAGAAACTTCTGAATTCATCTGCATATAATTCCATCACAACGATAATGTCAATAAGCATATTTACAAGATTAAAAATGAATTGCAGAAAAAGTCTATTATTTAAAATTACCATTGTTTAATTAACTAAAAGACAAACACTTGAATTTAAATTATTTAAGTGAACTTTCTCATGTAATAGAATTCCTAAGGTAAATCTGTGGTGAGTTTTGGTGCACTAAAAATGAGAGAGAGATTAAACTTACTTCCTTCTTTATTCTGTCTGTTCTCCGTAGTTCTTGTTTCAAGCTTTCTGCCTTTTGCATCAACACTTCCATCTCTTCTTCTTTATCTCTAACTTGGCGGGTAAGCTTCTGTTTTTGTGAATGCAATTCAGTAAGTCGCTCATTCATCTCAGAGAATTCCTGCATGGCCAGTTTCCGCTGGCTATGTGCATCTTTCAGTTCTTTGGTTTGTGTCTTTAACCTCTCACTGGAGTCAAGCAGTTCCTGCAATCAGAAACAAAATATGACATACCCTTAAATATTAGCTTTCTACCACTAAATAGGGCTAAAACAAGTAAGACATATAAGTATATCTTATTTATTTATTAAATTTATATGCTGTCCACTTCCCCAATAGGGTATTAATAGAACAAAAAAAGATAAATAGAAAAGCAATTAAAAATTTAAAGCTACACATATTAAAACTTTAAAACTAGCTAAAAAACAGAACTAAGGACATGAATGGCATGGGGATAAGGTCTTCTTACCCCATAAATCACCTCCAGCAGTGAGTATTCCTCTGGAAAAACTAAGTTTTAATACCCTTCTGAAAGGCTAAAAGGGAGCAATTCTCACATCTGGTGATAGAGTGTTCCATAGAGCTGGGGCCAGAGTGGAAAAGGCTCTTCTTGTCCCCACTCACAAAAATTCCTTAACAGAAGGGGTCTGTAGTAGGCCTCTTCCAATGGTGACAGCAGAGCAGACTAATCCCATTGGGATGAGATGGCTCTTCAGATATCCTAGATCCATGCCACATGGGCCTTTAAAGGTAATAACCAACAGCTTGAATTAGACTCGAAAGAAAAGTAGTATCCAATGAAGCTTGTGCAACAGTTGTGTTATATATGCCACTGTACGGGCTGTAGAACTGTATGCTCCATTTCATTCTGCATCAGCTGTAGCTTTTGGATACTCTTCAAGGGTAGTCCCATGTAGAGTGCATTGCAGTAATCAAACTGAGAGATGACTAATGCATGAGTGATTGTGTGCAGGATCCAGATAAGGGTGAAACAGGCACACACATTAATTGCGCAATGACTTTCCTAGCCATGACTGCCACCTACTCTTTGAGCAGGAATTGCAAGTCCAGGAGAACCCCCAGATTGTGCACAGGTCAGTCTGGGTAGTGCATCCCATCCAAAACTAAAGATAATAAATAACCAGATCCTGAGAACCCCAGCATCCCCACCCACTTCATCTTGCCAGGATTCAGTTGAAGCCTGTTATTCCTCATCTAGGTCTCTACAGTCTCCAAGCGCTGAGAAAAGATAGCCACAGCATTGCTTGGATCACTGTTTTAATTAAGAATAAACTAACACAGTAATTTCTATGAAAACACAATCAATATTTTATGGCCATAAGGAATTCCATTAGCAACAGGCCTCTATTTAATCCCTAAAATTCCATATATTATATGAAGTTCAGATTTATCTTTTCCCCAAGAAGAAGGTACCAAAGGGTGTAGGTTTATTTTTTACTATCTGTTATTATGCTGATACAGAAAAGAAAGCAATTCTAGTAATTTTTATTCTGCACTAAGGAGTTAGATGCTGCAAGTGAAAGAGCCTTGTTTTCTGATTCAGTAACATATACATGTTGCTACTTAGAATCATAGAATCATAGAATCGTAGAGTTGGAGGGGACCTCCCGGGTCATCGAGTCCAACCCCCTGCTCGAGGCAGGATTCCTTAAACCATCCCAGACAGATGGCCGTCCAGTCTCTGCTTGAAGACCTACTTGTTAGTGAGCAAGCTTTTATGTGACTTTCTATCAAACAACATTTAGCAACTAATATACCTTTAGTTGATATAAATATGGGCATAAACATAGATGACTGTTTTTTTTGTTCTAAGATTATAGAACTAAGTTAAGTATTTATTACAATTAATCACACACAATAATGGAATTGTAGATTGTACTTTAAAATGCTATTATCACAGATTTTCATGGTGATTTTTACTAGATAATTTAACCTCCAAGGTTAATTTTCAGATGATCAAATTCAAATATCCTCCTTTCTCTCTGTGCAATATAACACATTCATACAATAAAGGATGTCTGAATGTTATTTATGTCACTATTTGCAAACTTTGGTATAGTGACAGTCCTTCCATGATCTACCACATAATTAACAATTTTACCTGAGTCTAAGAAAGCTTTCTATATAAACGTAGCAGTGAGCTCCTGAAGTATTTTAAAATGTGAAATCAATCATACAGAACTGCTCATGTAGTAACACTTATAACTATTTTTAATAATAATAATTTCAGAAATACTATCAAATGCAAATAAAATTATATGACCTAATCATTTTGCTGCGTTACTATGTTAAGATGATTAAATCTGAAAGTGAAGTATTCTAAAAGTAAAACAGAAGTAAAAATGTTGTTCAGATTGTTTATACCTTATTAAAATCATCCCGCTCTTGCTTTAGTGCTTTGATTTGCTTCTCATAACTTTTGATGTGTCTGGTAGCATCTTCTAATTCTCTTTGTGCAGAACTCGCCTCTTCAAGTTGCTGCTCTAATTGTCCAGAATCTATAAGAGAAAATTACTGAGAAATATAAAACATTAAAATAGAAGCCTTACTGCTCACTTTGGACAACAAAAAGGACCATCATTCATTCCAACTTTCCAGAAGAATTGAATGTTTAAGTACTATTTGTCAGTTTGTATGTGTGAAGTGCTGACCATGGTAGCAGGACTTTCTGCCAGTTAAAATAAGAGGCAAGCAAACTTGTCTTCATCTCTTCATCAAATTGTGTCTTCTGTAAAATGAACTCCAGACTAAGGGTAGGGATTAGGGTGGGGTTTGTGGTCAATTTTGCTAATTTTAGATTTTCTCTTCCTAGCTCCGAGAATTCTCTCCAATGTCAGGGTGGGATTTCACGTCTGTATTATTTTATGGATGTGAGATCTGTTCCACAGGAAGCTTAGCATTGTTAAAAATAATTATAAAATTTTAATTTAAAAACTCCAGGTTGATCACAATTTTCTTTCTCTGTAGATTAATTTCAACAAAATAGTAATTTCCTATTCAACAAAGGACTTTTTAAATGGGGATGTCCAAATTTTATGGAAGGTCATTAATACAGGGTATGAGATGACCTTCCCTAGATACAGAATTACAGATCCTAAGTGTACAAAGCCGCTAAAGATAAAATATAAACATATCCTAGTTAGCCCATTGTAATGCTAGTGGGAGACATATTTCTCTGATATGTCTTGTGTGCATGGTAATATGAATAGTCTGAATTAAAAAGACAAAAGGGATTTATAGACAAGCACTGTACTAGTTGTCAAAGGGCCCATAGACTGAACAGAACACAATAGCATTAATCCTGAATCCATTTGGTTATAAAGTGTGACATTAACTGTGACAAATGCCCAGCAGAATGAGAAATTCATTTCCTATTTTCAAACATCTATACTGAAATAAAATTGAACAGAAAAAATAAAGTATTTCTTTCTAGAAGAAATTGTATTGAGGCCCTTATGCTTTCTTAATATTTTCTTTATTATTTTTGGTACAATATCAACCCATGGGTGTTGTTTTTAGAAAAAAAAATACAACATCAAGTTGATATCTGAATGTTTTGGTTGGTTGTACAATGTTGCTTCCATCTTACTTATTTCTGTGACTTCAGAATATAGGCACAGAAGAACATGACAGACATAAAAACATGAGCATGCTGAACATACAGAGATAATAACTGACACAGAAAAGAACAGGAATAAATATGCCCTTTGCAATTACCATGTTGAAACAACAGAACCCACAATATTTAGTCTTAATGTTCGTAAACTTAATTCTAAATAAGGAAAAACATTCAAAGCTCTACAAATAAACTTTGAATTCAGATTTTAAGAAGCACCCTTGACTAAGTAAACACGAAATTCTTATATGCAACTGTTAATTTCATGATATTCATCTTCATGAAATTCAGAACCACAGGTTGTAATACAGGTTATGCTATTATTTTCTCTAAGAAAAAAAATGTAATAAAACGTATTGCATAACATTTATACATAGCAGTCAGGTGAGACATTGTCTAAGCCAAAAGCTTTGGTCTATAATTTAACAAATTAAATTAAAGAGTGCTTGGTATTTTTTGTGCATGTTCTTAAAATCAGCAGAAGTGTTGCCTTACTTAAGATAAAATTTTGTAGTTCACATCTTATTATATGCAGTTGACATTAATTACTCTTAATTAAAGGAAGATAAATTAAATAATTAAAGGTCTAATTCAATGTAACATTTGTTTATTGTATTTATTTTATTATTTCTGAAACTGCAAAAGGAATCTATTCCCCAAGCTTTTATTTTTAAAACAAATTATTAGTCACTTAAAAGAAATAAACCAAGCACACAGAATAATTTATACCATTCATTTTCCTTATGTACAATATTTTGAGCTTAATTTATCCTAAAGGGTCCATTTGTTTTTGCTTCAGACATATTGCCAAGGTGCTGACTGAGATCATTTTCTTGGGAGCAAGGAATAAGATTCTAGGTTTTTTTTTACTGTGCTGTTCATAAAAATATGGGAATATTTCAATTGCATTTCAAAATGTTTAGTCTTACAGTCTACAGACAGCAGAGTGCAGAGGAGCAGAAGTCTTGGAATGCAGGCAGGCAAGGGTGACTGTGGCTGGGACTGGACTCAGGCAGCTGCTGCTTTCCAGAGTGTGGTAAGCAGCAGCCCTAGAGCTAAGCAGTTCTACCGTAGGAATGCTTGCTGCCCCACAGGGCAGGGAGAGATGTGGGGAGGAGAGGCGAGCGGGGGGGGGGAGGAGTTGGAGGCAGTCTCTTACTTTACTCGGGACTGAAAGGGACCAAACCTGGAATGACTTGGATTGGGACAAGTATTTGCTTAACAATCCACAATTCTCAGTTAATGATGGCAACGGATATTGTGTACCCTTTCCTTAAAAATATAGATCTGTAGTCTGGAAGTGCTCCTTGATGCCACAGTTGTTACAGTGCATCAACTGTAACAACTGTAATTTTTCTACAGCTATGTGGATCTGGCAATGAATACCAAAGCCTTGGCTAAAAAATCACTGTTAGACTAGTATACAGTGTCTTTGTAAGACTACTCTTGAAGAATGCCTGGAAGCTTTCTCATGCAAAATGGAGCAGCTAAGCTGATGACACTAAGATAGATTGATTTTATGCCTTCCAGTCAGTGTTGGCAACTGCATGCACAAGTCTAATGCACTTTTCTTGGTAACATTTTTTGGAAGTGGTCTGCCACTGCCATCTTCATAGAGCTAAGAGAAAGGACCTAAAGTTACCTAGCTGCCTTTGTCTCTATGGCAGGCCAAGAACTCACAATTTCTAGGCTAGTATCTTTAATCACTATACCAAACTGGCTCTGTCATTATCAACACCTGCACAATGAAAATAGCTCTGGGCACTACTACAGATAATAAGAAATCAAAAATCTGTAGAAGCTTTTCTAACTAGCAACTTAGTAAAAGGTTCACAAAAGCTTATTCCTCTTATTAAAATCTCTTAGTCAAGAAAGCTACTACCATATTCCTGAGTTCTGATGCTATCTGCCACAAAAAATGCTAAGGCCATACTATATTAATTTTGATAAATTAATATAGGGACAATTGAAGGCTTAGTTTTTGATTTTCAAATCCCTTAAAAGCTCAGGGCCTGAATATCTGAATGACAGCTATTAAACTATCTCAAGGATGCTTGTGATATTATAAGCTCATTTGTCAAGAGAGGGCTTTTTCTGGCACTATGACCAAAATATGGAATGCATTCCCTTACTTAGAAGGCATACTTAACCTTTATTTTTTCCTGTGTTAAAAGGGAAGTCTTAATCTTTCTTTTCATCCAAGCCTTTTAAATTAATTTGATTGTTTTAAATATTATTTTTGAGTTTTGAAATCCAAACTTTAGAGGTTTGAATCTAAATTTGAACTTGGTTAAAAGATAATGGAGGAATGTGCAGGGGCAGCTCTTTTACTTCTTCTTTGTACAGATTTGGGTGAGACTCTCACCCAAAATATTAGGCTTGAAATATTCTAGATATGCTATTATGAAAAAGCAAAACTCCATATATGGAAATCACAGGGAACAGAATTAAGAATTAGAAACTCTACTTTGTGTGACTAAGATTTATTGATAAGATTTATAAAATCTCCTTTAAAGCTAGTAACTATAACATGTCTTATTATAGTGACTTGTGTAATAAGATTTTTCATCAATTTTTTTGCCATTAGTGAATTCCAATGTCATCTAAAATCCTTACTTTTATAATAGCAGGAAATAAAAGAACAAACAATACACTTCATGTTTTTATTCAGGACAGCAAATTAAACATTATCATCTTATTTGCTAACCTCGACATATTCTAGTAATAGTGGCACTCTCATTTCTTCATTTTGGTTATCCCTTTCTATACCATTTTTGAGATAGGAGTACTAATCTGAACACAGAATCAAAATGAAATGCAAATGGTATTACATTAATTCAGCAAAGAACTCACCATAACCATGCTCAAATATAAAAAATAAGCCTCATAAGTCCTGCAGTGATACATCATTGTGATAAGGGGGAGGGGACCAGGGCTTTTTTGTCATAGAATGCCCAGAACTGAGTTCCAGCACCTTTTTTGGATGGAACCTTGTAGGGTAGGCAAGGCAGGTTGTATGACGTGTGTGAGTTCCGGCACCTTTTTTTTTTCCCTTCAAAAAAAGCACTGAGGGAGAGGGACAGTAAGAATGCTGGAGGCTATGCCAAAAGTATCCAAGCAGGATCACCCAAGTCTTTAAAATTATACCAGATACAAAGTAACCACATATATTGGGTAGCAGCTATATAGCAATAGCACTTAGACTTATATACCACTTCACAGTGCTTTACAGCCCTGCCTAAGCAGTTTATAGTGTCAGCATATTACCCCCAACAATCTGGGTCCTCAGTTTACCAACCTCGGAAGGATGGAAGGCTGTGTCAACCTTGAATTGGTCAGAATCGAACTCCTGGCAGTCGGCAAAATTAGCCTGCAATACTGCATTCTAACCATTGCACCACCATGGCTCATAAAAAGATGCTAGAGACAGAAGATCATTTTACTGTTTGTTTGTTTATTGTATTTATATGCCACCCATTTGTCATCAACGGACTCTGGCAAAAATGGCAAAGACATGATTTCATATTGCGTGGGAGAAAGGTAATGGTAAACCACTCTTATATTTTATCAAGCAAATCACACTGAGAGACAAGATAAAATGACTTGCAATGTAGTGCTGATGATGGGTCCCTTATACTGAGAAGTTCTTAACATGCTACTGAGGAAGAACGAAGGTACTTTTGAGCAACAATGGGGTTTATAATACAACTAAGTTAAAACATTTTGGATACTGCTATGCAAGGAAAGAAAATCTGGAGCTGCCAAAATTGAAATACAGTGGGAATACGGAATGTGAAAAGATGAACTTGGAAAAGCTTAACATCATGAAAGATGAAACGAACTGAATACATATTGGTATCTTACACATCACTGAATTGAAAAGAACTAAAACTGTATATTTTCAATCAGAAGATCATACTGCTTACTACTTAGGCCACAAAAACCAAAGAGTGTAGTGCTGCTTTCATTATCAGGAAGGCTACATAGGAAAAACAGTATTTAGGCACAATCTATTTAGGTAAATGCAGTCAGTTTATCAAATGATATAAATTAGGCCTTGCAGGACAGCCTTCAGTTATCAGTATTTATGTGCCAACCACTAATGTAGAAGAAAATGAAGTTGACTAATTTAATGGTCAAATTTGATATAAAATCAACAGAACATGCAGTAAGATGTGCTGCTTGGTGGTTGGAGAATGGAATGCCAAAGTTGGAAATAGTAAAGTGGAAAATGCAGTTTCACTGTATGGCCCTATAAGTAGAAATGAAGCAAGAAAACACTTTACAGTAATAAGTTTCAATGATTTCTTCATTGCTAACTCAGTTTTCAAATTACCAAAATGAAGTCCTAAACCTCACTGATAGGGAACAGGAATGAAAGTGAATAAATTGTTAAGGATGAATGTAAAAAAGGCCTCCCAGCCTATGGAATGCTCACCCCAGTATTAGGATAATTAGCAAAACGGATATTAACTAATTAATCTTAGACTATCTGGTTGGCAAATAGCGTTACTGCATGCTTTTTAATGTGTATTCCCATTGTGTGCCTACTTACTCTCTTGTAATCCCTTTCTCTCCAATTTCTCTTTTCTGTGGAGGGGAGGGGAGAAAAAAAGAGATGAGATAGGAAAGATTATCTAAAGAGATCACTTTTTAAGGTAATCTTTTGCCTCTGTAAAGGGGAAAAAAAGAAAAAAATGGGACAGGCGTAGGTCAATATATACTAACTCACTGTAATGGCAAACACATGACTGAGAGTTGTTATGAAAGTCATGTGTGTACATTGGTTGCAAAGTTATATTTTCAGCACTATTTTACCTTCAAACAGTCGCTGCATGAGGCTATTGATAAGTAAGGGTTACCTGCTGATATTTTACATTGGATGATAAATATAACAATAGAAACATTTGTGAAGAAAAATGTTTGAGCAGAAACAAAAGCTGGAAAAGAACTTGTAATGTTTTCAATATTAAATACTGGTACTTACCAATGACTTGTTTTCTCAATGTTTCAATTTCTTCTTTCAGGGTTTTAATTTCTAAATCTTTGCTTGCTGTTAATGGACCATCTACAGTTGAATAATGTAGGGCCTGGACTGTTTGTGTGGACTCTTAAAAAAAAACCAAAGGGAAATGTAAGAAACTGCATTCAACATTTTCAATCTATAGATTTTGGCTTTTCAAAATAATAATATGGTATCCAAGAAGTATCTGTGGCCTGACAATTTCTGGACCCTAATTTGAAGATTCTATAAAACTTCCTGTCATGCCAAAGTTTTTGAACATTTATAACTTTCTTCACTATAAGGAATTGACCTTCACTTTCTTTTAGTGATCAAGAACAGTAAGAAAATGAATCTTAAGCTATTAAACTGATCCTATTTTTTAAAAACAGTATGTTAGTTAATTTACTAAGTAATGGCTTTTGTGCTAAATGTAAAATAGGTACTATTTGCACACATTTCTCAAAGTAGTTCTCACAGATTGCATCATATGACCACACGAAAAGCAGAGTAATTTAACTAAAAGAATAACTTGTCTCCAGCTCAAGAAAGGTATCCTTCATCTAAAAAAACATAGCACATTGGCGGACTGCTATCTGGAATACGAGGAGTCAATTGTGCAAAATTCTTGCCTGGAACAGCAAGCATCATGAAGTTTCCTCAAGTTCAATGCACTCAAGTTAAAACATGAAGCTAGTAAGAGTAGCTGTAAAATTTGTTATACTGTTAAAGTATTCTGCATCTAGACAAAGTTACAAAATAATCTGTTTCTCAGAAAACTCTGACTGGGAAAAACTCTATGAAGCAGCTACTAAAAAATGTGTACCAACACTACTTTGCCTGTTTAATATTGTAGCTTTCCTTGAACAAGGTAAAATTGCCCTGTAAAATGTTAGAGTGTTATAAAATTGGTTTTGAATTTGCCACCAAGTTGGTCTGCCATGAGGACTGAGCACGTGAAGAGAGCATTTAATAAAGGATAGGGATCTGGAAAGTTGAAAGTAAAATGATGTAAATAAATATTTTAAATAATAACGGTTAAAGAGCTACTTAGAGAGGAGGCCAGAATAAATGGGTCAATTAATCCATTGAAACACTGAGCCTTCCTCAGAGCAAGAATCCAAATTAAAATATAATTGACAGGTGACCTTATAGTATCTGCTTGCATATCCAATGAAGAATTGCTCACTACCTAAATAATAGATTCCACTGTTGCTATTAATACTATGATGGATGGGTAGAGGTCATTCTAACTTTTAATCAGAATTTGCTTTTCTGTAACGACTGTCCAATTGTTAGGTAAATTGTAGAAAAACAACTAACTGCAGCCACATACTGCTCACTGGTGGTAGTGAGGGCGAATCTTCCTGAATGGATACCATCATTTGCCCAATCATAGAGGGAAAACTCACTGCTTACCAGCATTTCAACATAGAAAACCAAATGCTTTAAATTAACCTTAAAAAAGTGATTTGCTGGCAAGAGAAGGGGATGCTGAAAAAGTTGAAACCTCTTATACTGTATCCCTTTGGAGAGCAATGGAAACTAAAACATTATTTTGTTACATTCTTAACTGTCTAAAAAAAACGGTCAAACTGCATTAAGGGGAATAAATGAACAGAACTTCAAGGAAGTTGTGTAAGCTAAATTCTTTCTACAAATCATAAGCAAGGCTAAGCAAGTATTCAGTACAAACCTATAGATTTTTTTTTGTTAAACCCAACCTTTGAACTTTTTGTCTAACCTACAATGTAAAACTCCTTATGCACATTTGTATAGAAATTCCGCCCTCTATCAGTTTTGTTCTTAAACTATTTTTATGTCCTTAATTTCAAATTCAGTCTAACCATCATTACTCACCAATTTTTTTCTTTTAATAGTCTCACTTGGTTCTTGTTTCTGAATTATTTTTAAATATTTCACTTCAACATTCAAATATTCTCATTCGTATGTTTCTTCAGGCTCTTCCATAGTTATTCTGTGATCCTCCAGAAAAATACCCTAATAAAGCCCTAGAGGTCACTTGTCCTCCAATAACAATTTTCCACATTTTCTATAGTTGTAAGCCATGAATTGGGCCTGATGGTTTTAATTTTGCTCAATACATTGTTATTTTTACTTTACTTTTTTTCTTTCTGCAAATATCTTAATAATATTTTGGCCATATGTCCAACTGTCTTTGCAATATCAAAATATTTTTTAATTTCTTGTAATTTCTACTTGTAAAATATGTTGTTTTTATTCAAAATCATTCCTAAGTTGTGACACTGACTATATCACAGTAAATTAATATTCAGTTATATAAGAAATCTTTTCAAATATTGTTTCTACTGAAAATGTAGTAATAGAAGATCTTTCCACCACATATGTCATGGAATCCAAAACTGACTTAAATAGCTAATCATGTGTACGTTATATAGCAATACCTTGGAGTTTTCTGCTAAGTTCTAGCTTTTCTTGCTCTAAACGTCTTATTCGTCTTTCATATGCTTCTGTAGCTAAGGTATCCTCTAGTGTTCTTTGAACACTGGCATCAAGTTCCATTACACGTTGCCCAGCTGCAAATCTTAAAGTACTACGATCCGAAAGGACACTGCAAAGACAGTTATCAGATTCAGAACATTTTAACAGATTGATTTTTATGACTTTCATATTAGGATAATTAAAAGTTAATATTAGGATAATTAAAAAGTTTATATATACATTCCAACAGAAAACTGGAAGCAGTTAGGTCTCTTTGTTGTATAGTTTTTTGCGAACATATTGATGAAGCCATCATAAATTGCAATTGAAATCCAACAATATTCAAGCAGAAATCCACTTGAACATTCTGATGAAATCCACTCACATTGTCTCTCCTCCCTCTTATTAACTTCCAAATTAACTTCTAATGATCTTCCTAATATCCAGAGTCAATTTTAACTGGCAACACTCATAAGGAGGGAAGAGAATAGTTTTGTCACCTCTCCCCATTCCAGCAAAGAACTAGCTCTGTCAGTAGAAAAAAATAACTAAAAATTACCCACATAGTTAGGTATACTCTTGAAATATCTCAGCTTATGCAGTGATGCTAAAAGGTTTGTGAACCCTTTTGAATTTTCAATATTTCTGCAAAAATATGGCCTAAAACATGATCTGTTCTCCATATGAGTCCTAAAACTAGATAAACAGAACCAAATATTAAACAAATGAGCCAAACACATTGTACTTGTTCATTGATTTATTCAGGGGAAATGATTCAAAGTTATATGGCAAAAGGATGTGAAACTTTGCTTTCAGTTGATCAATTCTGCACATCAGCCTGGAGGAATTTTAGCCCATTTCTCCATACAGAAAAGCTTCAACTCAGGGATGTTAATGTGTTTACTCTCATGAACTGCCTACCTGTCCTATATTTCTATATGTCCAACTGTCTTTGCAATATCAAAATATTACAGTCAGAACTTGGTCTTGGCCATTTCATTTCTTTAGCTTTTAAGGCCTTTAGTTCCTTAGACATCACTCCTCTTAAAATTCTTTTGAGACCTCCCATAGTATTATAGTTCAGCAGTGTTGAACTGCCTCCAGTTGTACAAAATCTGCTGACAGTGAACTGGAGGAGGAGGAGTCCAAATTCTTTGGAAATAGTTTTATAATTTTTTCCCGCCTGATAAGTGTCAACAACTGCTTTTTGGAGATCTGTAGAAATCATGACACAATTCCACATACCTGTGTTGTGAAGTTCAGGCTTTGACAATGAATATCCTGAGCTCAATTCTTTAAACAAAGCAGGACTTCCACACTCACACCTAATTACTAGATTCCCATTGATTGAAATACCTGATTCTAATTTTTCCTTCAAATGAACTGATCATCCTAGATGTTCACATAATTTTGCCACACATTCAATAAATCAATTAACAAGTATAAAGATTTTGACTCATTTGGTTAATTGGGCTTTCTTTATATAGTTATAGTTATGCAGAAATATTGAAAATTTAAAAAGATTCACAAACTTTTAAGCAGTTTTGTGTATACTTAGATAATGCAGGCAAGGAAATGATCTACTACACAGGTGTCAAACTCGATTGCATCACGTGATGTATCGTAACATTTTTTGCCTTTGTGGAGCTGGGGTGGGCGTGGCCTATACGTGACGCATCCGGCCCACAGGCTGCCAGTTTGATACCCCTGATCTACTATATAAAACTTGCCCAACTGTATAAGCCCTCTATTCTATCAGCTGGCAGCCCTTTCAATAGCCAATTGCGTATTCTGCAAAACAACAATTATATTTGTCTCTATTCATAAAAAAATCCCTTGCAGTTTTGCCCTTTTAATATTTTGCATTCACCTATTATTCTAGATGGTCGGCATGAGGGCCCAGTGGTTAAGACATTGGGCTTGTCAGCTGAAAAGCTGGCAGTCTAGGTTCAAGACCTGAGCACCACATGACGGAATGAGCTCCCGTCCTTGCCCCAGCTCCTGCCCCAGTTCAAAAGTATCCAAATGTAAGTAGATAAATAGGTACCACTTCGGTGGGAAGTGCTCTATGACATCATACTGGCCACATGACTGTGGAAATGTCTTTGAACAGCGCTGGCTCAATGGCCTTGAAACGGAGATGAGCACTGCTATAGTCAGCAATGATTAATGGAGTAAAATCCACAGGGACTCCTTTACCTTTTTTTATTATTATAGGTAGAGGAAACAACCAACATAAACTGGCATAAAAATATATTGGATTAACATTAGGGATTTTGTCTGGTGTGTAGTTTTATTATACAATCTGCACTTACTGTATTACTATGTGGATGGAAACAATGTGCCCTATGAATTTTTTACTACTATTGGTTCAAAAGTTTCATGTAAAATGCACACATTACAGAAACAAACATTAACAAATAATGCAAGGAAAGGTATATATGAACATTAACTCTATTTTATTTTTAAATTATGAAATAATTGAGCTATTCTTTTATGATTTAGTACAGCGGTCCTCAATCTTTTGGGCACCAGGGACTGGTTCCATGGAAAGAGGTTTTTCTGTGGACTGGAAGGGGCATAGTTTCGCAGGCTGCCTGCATCCCACAGATGGAAATTTGCTTGCTTGCACGAACCAGTTTCTAGCATGTCACGGACTGGTGCCGGTCCACAACCCGGGGATTGGGGACCCCTGATTTAGTATAAAGAAACTGGTCACTCACCAGCTACTTGTGTATGTAAATCCAATAAATGGCAGGTGATGGCCAGAAAATGCAGTATGTGTTGGTGGTGGCATTGTCTCCTGAGATTTAAAAAAACAAGAGTTAACTAATTTAGAGAAGGTTAATCCATTGATATTAATTTCAGGTAAAATTAGCACAATGTGTATTCTGATTCAGAAAAAGTAGCCATTTATTCTGGAACATATCAGTTTTGAAAAGACCATTACAAACTACTGCTGGCTTCCTTCGTCATTTATGATAAGGTAAAACTGTTTCTGGTTCAATGCTTCTTATTTCCAACAATGTTTACATCACCAAAAGTACAGAACAAGAAGATGAGAAAACAATAAAAAACCAGGATAAAAAAATCTGTCTTTTTTGGAGTTCCTGACTGCCATTTTTGCTTATTTTAGAAATTAATTTCCATTTTTTGTGACCCAATGAACATAATTTTGATAGCAATGTCTGTTAGTAATTTTTATTTACTTATTTATTTGTTTGTAAGTTTATTTGCTGCATATGTTAAATAATGATTGGGGTATTATTTAAGTAAGGTAGAAATTTTATACATAAATATCAATGTAACATATTAAAAACACTCTCCTCTATTACTTACAGAATTTTTTAAACAGTCATCATCTACATCAAAATTTGAAGTGTCTGTTGGACTGCTGACTTCAGGAATATAAGGTGCTTCACAGTTCTGAATGTTATCCCAGTCAATCCCTGAAAAAAATGGGTGGCTTTTAAAGTCTTCTATTCCGTTCTGCCCAAGTCTATGTTCTCTGCTGCAAATAAGCCTTCGAATTAGGTCCTTGGCATTTTCAGACACATCTGTCATTTGGACAGGAAACTGAAATCTCTCCTTAAAGGGAAAAAAGAATGCTAATTAATAAACTAATGCTAACTACCTTACCAAAAAATATAAACTAACTGCCGAATCCCAAGAAGCAAAAACCCATAGGTTCTGTATGCATACATTTATATCTTCCATCAGAAATCTATCAAGTACAAATGTATTGCCACATAATGTGAGTTACCACTTTCTGCAAGGAAGCTTCTACAATAATAAATTTATTCAGAAGTATAAGCACAAATTGGTAAGAAATTTTCAATACTTGTATGTTAAAATCTATTAGAGTTTTTAGAATTTTGTTATGCACCTAGGAATTCATAAAATATATGCTTTGAGGAAGTACACACAGAATATTTTATATCAGAGAGACAGTATCTGTCTTGAAAAAAATACACATACTAGGATATGCACCATAAATAAATAAGGATATATCTTTCATATATTAAATGAAATTTGCAGGAAGATGTGTAAAAATTTGAGGTATTTTATTTGTTTTGGATAAGGACAAACTTGCAAACTAATTAACCAGGTGGTGACAAACTAAGAATTGGGAATATGAGAAACTGAGAAAAATCAAAATTGACAGATTCAGTCTAGTTGCAACAGTGACTGAACTTCTTTTAACAAGAAGAAATCCTTGTTTCTGGTCTGTGGTCATATTTATCTTTTGGTTGGCAGATAAAGGATGAAATAGGGCAAATTAAATTAACTCAGTACAATTAATGTGAATACTGCCTATGAATGTTATCATTTATGCTTTTGTCACATGAAAAGAAACATTTCTATATGGTTGCAATTTTGGAGGCTGCACCCAAAAACAAAATTCAGAAGGTGAAATTCAACCTTACAACAGTATTTATTTGCATTAATGATCTTTTCCTTATTTTGTCATTCTTCTGGGTACATGGAAATTTGTATAGGAGCAGGAGAAGGCACTATTCCCTCTACCTGATCAATTTTCAGAAGCAGTTTCACCAGAAGAACAGTTTAATTAGAATTCACCCAAAAATCCATTCATTAACAAACAAGAATATCAATAAAAATGTTAGGGCACTTAAAGTCAAGTCAATAAATAAGTAAATCAAATAAGCAAAACTATTAATATATTAATTCATTTAAAATGAATTAATTTACAAAAGTTTCATAATCTGGTGTGCCTTTTACTATTTTCTACCTCAGAGACAAATTTATTTTTGAACTTAATTACAGCAGCAAGATTGTTGGTGGGACAGTACTGGAAGAATCCGGAAATACCGCCTATTGAAGAATGGACTGTGAAAGTAACAAATTTGGCGGAAATGGCAAAAATATCAGCATACTTGAAAAACCGCTCCAATGAACAATTTGTGACTGACTGGAAACAGTGGATAGACTATATCCAAGAGAGACACCAATCAAACAGAATGCAGCTGGCGTTCAGCTAAGGATCGATGGGAGGAGGGATGAAGGGCTAACAAATCAGATGTTTACAAAAACTAACACCCAACGTTGAATGTATATGTTCTATAACTAATGCCTCTTAACATAACCTTATGACTAACGTTGTTTGCCTTAATATTGTTAAAGTAGACTGAATCTCTACCTCAGGATATGAAACTTTTACCTCAGGATCTCGGGTTGGGGACCGTGGAGGATTGCACTAGTAATGGGATGAAGTCAACTCAGAGGCGCAAACACACAGTGTGCGATAGACTAGATACAGTAGATAGACCATATATAGGAGAAATACCAATCAAACAAAATGTATTCGGAGTATACTTGAAGATGTAAGGGAGGAGGGAAGAACGTTTACTAAAACAGATGTTTACAAAGATTAATACCTAATGTTGTATGCTATGTTCTAGGATGATTGCTTAGCAATAGGATCTTATGTTTAATGTTGACCACATTAATATTGAAACGGATAGGGGAAACACCAATCAAAATAAAATGTAACAGGAGTATAGTTGAGGCTAGACACGGGGAGTGGGGGGAAAAAGGCTTACTAACCCAGACGTTTTCAAGGACTAATACTTAGTATTGTATACCAGGAGTCATGATGATTACTGCATAATATGTTTTTATGTTCAATGTTAATGGTTTTAATAAAAGAATTTTAAAAAAAAAAAAAGAAAAAAAAGAAATGCATTTTGAAAGAAAATATATTAAATACAGGCAGAAATAAATATAAATGAATTACTAAGCAAAACAATTTTAGATTCCTTGGATACTGTCATTCATTTCTACATACAAGGATAGCTCACTCACTTTGTGGTTCATTATCTTTCCATATGTCTCCACCAGAGATTCAGCATAAAAAGGTGTTTCTCCATACAGCATTTCATACATGCAAACACCAAGGGACCACCAATCACATTCAGGACCATATTTTCCTTTCCCATCTTCCATGGCTTGCAGAATTTCTGGAGAGATATAATCTGGTGTTCCTACTGCCACTGAAGACTGAACCTGTGGGGATTATTATTTCAGAATTAAACTTTATCCATAACACTATTTCTGCTTTTATATGTATAGGAACAGATCCATTTATATTTAAAGCAGTGATAGGTGTGAGTAGATAGAATTAAAGAAGAATGTTTTCCACCATGACAGATTAAAAATCCTATTAGCAATCTGGCATTTATTAGCTATAGCTGTTATCTTGTTTCTGAACTTGCAGTAAAGAAAAATTCTACATTAATATATTTCTTCTAGGTTGTACCAATACTTAAAGTTTGTATTAACAAACTGCACATTTTCACTTTTTTCAAAAATTAAAAATATTTTGCCAGGACTTGGAGTGATATAAACAAAAAGTAATAAGAATAATAGCAAGTGATATAGATATTTAATCTAATTATGAGTTATGGATAGGAAATACTAGAACACACAAAATAGCTATGAACAGGCAGAAGTGGGCTCTGGATTTTATCACAGTTTGGCAGAAACTAAGCTGTATTTTACAATGCAAACAGGATTTGTGATATTTTTTCACATGTTTCTGATACTTTTTTTTAAAAAAAAGAAAGCTCTAGATTCAATATTCAAGGCCAGTGATCAGGAGAGAATGTACAGATAACATTCAAATAGTGAGACAACACAAATTACAGAGAAGACCATTACATGAGATAGAATCCAAGAAAAATTACAGGTTTGAGTCAGTAGGATGGCGTAAGTAGGACTAGAAACTTTTTATATTTTAAAATGCTGAAATATTCAAAAGATTGCTATGAAGTAACTGAATAGATATATTTGCTCATTATTACTAAATATTTTTTTTAAATAACAAAATCAAGTTCTATTCATTCACAGCAAAATACATAAAGTAAAACTGACTGCAGGTATTTTTCAATATCTAACTTTGTTGTTTAAGGACACAAAACTACAGTGGGACAAAAAAGTATTGAGTCAGCCACCAATTGTGCAAGTTCTCCCACTTAAAAAGATGAGAGAGGCCTGTAATTGTCATCATAGGTAGACCTCAACTATGAGAGACAAAATGAGAAAACAAATCCAGACAATCACACTGTCTGATTTGGAAAGAATTTATTTGCAAATTATGGTGGAAAATAAGTATGTGGTCAATATCAAAAGTTCATCTCAATACTTCGTTATATATCCTTTGTTGGCAATGACAGAGGTCAAACGTTTTCTGTAAGTCTTCACAAGGTTGGCACACACTGTTGCTGGTATGTTGGCCCATTCCTCCATGCAGATCTCCTCTAGAGCAGTGATGTTTTGGGGCTGTCGCTGGGCAACATGGACTTTCAACTCCCTCCAAAGGTTTTCTATGAGGTTGAGATCTGGAGACTGGCTAGGCCACTCCAGGACCTTGAAATGCTTCTTACGAAGCCACTCCTTTGATCCCTTTGTTTGGGATCATTGTCATGCTGAAAGACCCAGCCACGTTTCATCTTCAATGCCCTTGCTGATGGAAGGATTTTGCACTCAAAATCTCACGATACATGGCCCCATTCATTCTTTCCTGTACACGGATCAGTCGTCCTGGTCCCTTTGCAGAGAAACAGCCCCAAAGCATGATGTTGCCACCCCCATGCTTCACAGTAGGTATGGTGTTCTTTGGCTGCAACTCAGCATTCTCTCTCCTCCAAACACGACGAGTTGTGTTTCTACCGAACAGCTCTACTTTGGTTTCATCTGACCATATGACATTCTCCCAATCCTCTTCTGGATCATCCAAATGCTCTCTAGCAAACTTCAGACGGGCCCGGACATGTACTGGTTTAAGCAGGGGGACACGTCTGGCACTGCAGGATCTGAGTCCCTGGCGGCGTAGTGTGTTACTGATGGTTGCCTTTGTTACGTTGGTCCCAGCTCTCTGCAGGTCATTCACTAAGTCCCCCCGTGTGGTTTTGGGATTTTTGCTCACCGTTCTTGTGATCATGTTGACCCCATGGGGTGAGATCTTGCGTGGAGCCCCAGATCGAGGGAGATTATCAGTGGTCTTGTATGTCTTCCATTTTCTAATTATTGCTCCCACAGTTGATTTTTTCACACCAAGCTGCTTGCCTATTGTAGATTCAGTCTTCCCAGCCTGGTGCAGGTCTACAATTTTGTTTCTGCTGTCCTTCAACAGCTCTTTGGTCTTCACCATAGTGGAGTTTGGAGTGTGACTGTTTGAGGTTGTGGACAGGTGTCTTTTATACTGATAACAAGTTCAAACAGGTGCCATTAATAGAGTTAATGAGTGGAGGACAGAGGAGCCTCTTAAAGAAGAAGTTACAGGTCTGTGAGAGCCAGAACTCTTGTTTGTTTGTAGGTGACCACATACTTATTTTCCACCATAATTTGCAAATAAATTCTTTCCAAATCAGACAATGTGATTGTCTGGATTTGCTTTCTCATTGTGTCTCTCATAGGTGAGGTCTACCTATGATGACAATTACAGGCCTCTCTCATCTTTTTAAGTGGGAGAACTTGCACAATTGGTGGCTGACCCAATACTTTTTTGCCCCACTGTATAAGGAGCTCATTTTGCTCTGCAACCCATGCTATACTAAAATATTGAAAAGGAATGTAAGAAACTGAATGAAAGTTCTCCAGGATGATATGACAAGTGTAAAGTTTGTATTCTCTGATACAATTCTAAATGGCTCTTTTACACATGTAAAACTGTAACAACAGTTTTAAAGTACACATTTTTGTAAAACTGGCCAGTATAAGGTACTTTTTTTTAAAAAAAATCATTACACAAATGAAGAAAGGAAATGTTTACACTCCCATTTCCACATTTATTTTAGTGAGAGCAATGCAGTCAAAATATCATGGTTACAACAGTGGCTATAGAACAGGAGAATACAAATTAAAAGAGCTGGAGCAGAACCAGTTTTTTGATCAACTTCCAAACTTATTTTATTCTGTTATACTTGGCATATTGACATTAATGTTGACATTAATGTTGCACCAATTCTCATGTGATTAATTTCCAACTATAATGGACTCCTAACAACTTGAATAACATGTCAGGCAATTGACTAAAAAGGATACTGTGTCTTCCCTTCTGTGAATCTCAATTCCTCATTTCCAGACTTATAACTGTTATAACCTCCATATCCTCCTTCATTATCAAGTATTGTATCTTTTTTGTTAGTTCTATAATAAAAGCATCTAAATTTTGCACTCAGAACCTAAATTCTATGGTGAAATAGATCATTAAGACAGAACAAATAAAGATATCACTCAAAACTTACAGTAGATATTACGATATAGAACTATATAAATACTATCAAAAAATGGAAGAGTCAACAGATAATGGGAATTATTAAATATGTATGGATTATGATGGTAAGGTAAGATATATAAAAGGAGTGCAAAGTGAATGAATCTTATAATATATATACAGCCAGAAGAATTAAAATGGGTTTCTATTATAGGTCCAACACAATTGCTCAAAAAGAATAATTTTGCAGCCGTTTCTTTATCATCAAATATAATCCCAAAATTGAATTGGTTAACAAGTATCAGATATTAAAGATGACTGAACTACATTTTAACCGGGTTTATTTAAAAAAAACTAATTTACCGTTCCATCTTCCATCAGCTTCAGACAAGAGCCAAAATCCGCTAACCGAATATGTCCATTCACATCCATCAGGATATTATCTGGTTTGATATCCCTGTGAACAAAATTCATTTGGGTCATTCCATGTTAAGTGTCATTTTATCAGCTTAAGTCTAATAAAATATTTTGTACTTCAAACACTTTGCATATTGATTTGGGGCAACTGAAATTAAAATACATATTGCATGGTTTGATGAAACCTTAATCACATGTATTTCTATCAATTAATGTGCATCAATTACAATCTGTATACATTTACATATTAATGATATGATACCAGTAGTAGTGATCTGTAGTATTTGTACTTTTAGGTAAGACATGTTAAGTGCTGCATCAAAAATAATATTACACGATACATACCCTATGTGGGTGAGGAGATCATGAATATCTTCTAAGACTGTACAGGCCACATGTGATTTCATAAACTACTTTCTAAAAATAACTTAATATTCCATTATAAATTTTTAAAAATATTTATTGAAGTATGGCACAAAAATAGATTAAAATAAAACTACAAAACCATTTTAAATATAATGCTTTAAAATTCAGATATACTGAATATAATGGATAAGTGTAAGTGCATTCAAGTATAATTGTTATACATTGTTTTCTTCTTCCCATCATTAGCCACCTTAAACCCCTCCAATCCATACAAGAAGCAAACTGACACCCACCATGAAGATGAGGCACGACCACGAACACGAAGCCAAACAGCTATGCAGCTCACCATCTCTAATCCCCCTGTAACTCAGACTAACCCCTCATCCAATCAGAGCACAGCCAACCCCCTAACCAATCAGAACACACCTCCACCCAATCAGAACACAGCCGAGCTCCCAGCCAATCAGTTCAAACCCCCACTGGCAGTTAAAAGGAAGAAACAGTTGCAATCACACATTGCTGCTAGAAGCACGAAGCCGAAAGCACCAGCCTGAAGATGACGAATGTGACTTCGTCGAAACGTTGCCAAGACACTTCAAATTCTACGTGGGAGAAAACCCGAAGAACCAAAGACCTACATACAAACACCCGCGAAAACCTCAGAAAACAAATACACACACACACACACACACACACACACACAATCTCAAAAAGAAATAGCAATTCAACTATGAAATATACAATACTCAACATATACATTATAGTGTAGAGGTTCCAATGAACAACAACACTGAAAACATTTCTTCCCTATTCGCATGAATTATGCACAGATAAAGAATCTAAACTATTTTGAGAATTAAGTATCAACAAATATTCGACTTTTTAAAAGAATAATTATTTCTAAGTAGCCAGCATAATTGAATTTCACTATTTCCCCACAACTATGACATAATTTTTGTAATGGAATATATTGTCATAACACATGCAATTATTTATCAGGCAGTCTGATTTATCCTCTTAAGTACTGTTCATTTCAAGCATCTGTATACGTTCTATAGGAAAGTTTTGCAAATTTAATGAATCTGCCCCATTATCCTTAAAAGTAAGAATGCAAGATTTGAGGCTGAAGTTAATTAAATAAAATGTGTTCCTAAAACATAGCTACCTCTTAAATCAGAATTCTTATGCCAAAAGAACTACCCTGAAAATATTAGAATTTCTGTTCTATGTAATTAAGATGCAGGCACACATATAAGTATACAGCAAATTCCAAAAGAATTTGTTACATTCATTACATTTTACTGCTGATATTAATATAACAGTCTCTGGAAAAATAACCTATTTTAATTTAAAAATGTGAGGTGAAGGTTTTCAAACATAATCTTATAATCTTATAGATATTTTGGGATATTTATTTTTTCAGACACCCTTCCAGATTACTCATGAATTGAAGATAGGGCTCCTAAATTTTTCCTTCACTTAAATTTTTGTAATCGTTATTAATAGATATATTTCAGTTCCAATGCAGCAACCTTATACACATTTATCTAGGGGTAAGTCTTATAAAATAAGTACTAATATGACAGCATTATGCATTATTAGTCATATTCTACATTAATTTGTTCACTTTGATTCCTTATTAGTGACATAGAGTACGGGGAGAGGAAGCAACATGCAACCCTTCAGTTATTGTTTAATTTTCCATTGACCTGAGCACAGGTAAAGAGAACTATAGCTTATCATATCTGGGTAACGACACATCTTTTACTATGAAAACAAGTGCAAAAACCAAATGAAAAGACCTCTGTACAGAACTAAATAAATGATCACATCCAAACTCAGCCTTAAAAAAGAACATCCCAATCCCACCTAGTAGCCAATAAACCTATGCTCTGGACTGCTACAGTACCCTCCATCTTCCATGAGCACAACATATTCCTCTTCAATCTTCTTCCAGCTCAGAAACAAGTACTTTGTGCATTCTTTTCTGTTCTTGATTTTTATTCTTCTGTTTCCAAGCTTAATTTAGGCCATATTAATAGTATGAAGTATAGTTGGTCTGTGACCGATGATATATTGAAGGCAAATTATTATTATTGCTAAACAAGACTGACTATTGCAAAACACTTGGTCATTAAATGAAGCGGTCGCTAAGTGAAATTGCTACTATGCTTATGAACTTACTTCAGCTTTCCTTTGCTTTACAGACCTGAAAAGGTCATAAATGCAAGGAATTATAATAAAAATTTCATTTTCATCACCATCATAATTCTGAAAGGTCACTAAACCAGGCAGCTGCTAATGAGAACTATCTGTACAGTATTTCTTTTTAGATTTTTCTTTTTTATTAGTTTACAATAAATGTACACCCACAACTTCTGGAGGCAAGCTGTTCCACTGTCTGGAAATTATTCCTTAACTCTAGATTAGATCTCTCTTCCAACCATTACTTCTTGCCCTGCCCTCACGTGCTTTGAAAAATAAGTTGATCCCCTCTTCTCTGTGACAGCCCCTCAAGTACTGGAAGTCTGCTATTATATCACCCCCAGTTCTTCTCTTCATTAGACAAAGCATGCTGTATCTAGTTCTGTCAATTGTCCAGCCCCCAGACTCCTTATCGTTGTTGCTCTTCTCTGCACTTTTTCTAGGGTCTCAATATCTTTTTTGATACTTGGTGGCCCTAATCTCCAGCTACTGTTATTAAATGTCAGTTTCAGATGACTTAATTGAGGAGAAATTCAGCCAACTTGGCTAGCATAACTGAGGCTTGGAGAGGCTGGGTGGGGGGAGGTATCTAGATTTTGCATTTAAAAGTAGGGAAGGAAGGATGGCAGATGTCATCTGGGACATTAGTATGTCTTTTGGGGGCTTTCTGCTAGAAAAACAGGGACTCTAACTGAAATTGGGCCCTTGGGAGCAGTCCAATTTGTTGCTACCTTACTGACTTCCCTGCTATATAGCAACATCTCTATCTGAGCTGTTAAATTCCACTGGTGATAGCAGTTGAATCCCAAGGCAATAGTTTTGAGGGTTAACACGTACCTGGATAGTGTTGGATTTGGGGTTGTTCGGGACTTCATGCTCACTATGATAAACGTGGACTTGTCCAAAATTATTGATGGACTAATGCACGTTTAAGATTATACATTAGATCTGATTTTTATGTGAGGACAGTTGTACTATGGTCTGAAGGTAAAGGATATTACCATTAGTTCTTTGCCACAGTCAGGTCACATTCTGTTCACTTTTTTGCTTCTCCATCTAAACATACTCCTTGAAGGAAGGTAAAACCTATTAGATGAATCTGACCCAGGGAGACTTGGAGAGAACTCTTGGAGGTTTTTTTTTTTCCTGAGGATCTGATGGGCTCTTCACCTAAGATATGGTCTTCTAGCCAGAATTGGCAGTGACATGGGCCTTGGATGGGAGTGCTCTTATATGGCCTCTATCAGTATACCCATCTTTGAAAGCTAAAATATCTGAAGAGATGACTAGAATGACATTGGAGGAAGAGTAAATCCGACTGAATGTGTGTTAAAAGTTCACGTTAAGAGATTATGTCATGTTGATAGGAGTGGTGAAACACAGTTATTCTCACTCTTCTCACATCCACCAATAACCAACCAGCAATCCTTTATCTAGCGATCTACTTCCTGAAGGGCAGGAATGAGCATTAGGATCCTCTAATGAGCCTCTGTGAAAAATAGTCTAGTTATCTAGCAGATAAAGTTACTCAAGTTTAGCTGGAGTGAAACCCCAACTGGGAAAGTTTGATTGAAGTGGCAGAGGCATGGTTATACTTGGTTATCTGGGAGAAATTTAAACCTGTAGTTGCTGAAGAAGTAAACAAATAATCAAGAATTAATCTGTCTGTTAGATCCCTGTTCTTGCTGCCTTGTGAAGGCCACTTAGGAGGTGACATGCTTTTGGGGTGCTTCTGCTGGCCTTGAAGGACAAGACAGTATACTCCATTGGTGACGAACCTATGGCACACGTGTCAGTAGCGGCACTCAGAGCCCTCTCCCAGCCCCGCCTCCCCCGTGGTCCCTCACCAGCAGCCCCCCTGGAGGAGAGTTGCCCCTGGGCGTGGTCCACAGAGCAGCGCAGCCAAGGACATAGCCAGGCAGCAGGGACAAGACTCCACCCTCATGCCCCATAGCGTGCAGATGATGCTATGGAGTGTGGGTGGAGGGCGTGGCTGCCATGGCACTGCAGGGCTGTCTGGGTGATCTGCGGAGGGCCATGGAGGCAGTGCGTGGCCCTGTGGGTGGGTGTGGCAGGGGGCGGGTGGGGGCGGAGCAGGGAGGGTGGGAGGCAGAGCAGGGACGGGGGGCAGTTTTTAGGCACTCGGTTTCTAAAAGGTTCGCCATCACTGGTATACTCCCTACTCAGGAGATCACTGTTGAACCCAATTGTTCTGGATAGTTTTTGTGCAGTCTCTGCTGATAAATATTTAAGAGTCTGCCTATCTCTGACAATGTCAGCCTGTCCCATACACTCTGACAGAATTGGTTTCCTTGCATTCCATTAATTAAGCAATATCATTTAGAAGAACCCAAGAAACAGATCTTCTCGGATGCAACACCTGCAATTTGGAACAAGATCCCCTGTAGATTTGTACAGCTGAAATTTTGCCTGCCCTCAATCTTTAAGAATTTGGTCCTTCCTACCCCAGATCTTCAGTTAGATTATATGGGTGCCCCAGCCTCTAAGTAAGTGGTTGATGTGATGGGATAGTATATTTTACTTTGGATGATGGTTGTTTTTATGTATTTTTGTCTATGTTTGTGGAGTTGCCCAGAATAATTTTAGAGTTGGGAAACCTTGTAATTATATAAATCAGTCAGTCAGTCAGTCAGTCATTCAATCAATCAATCAATCAATCAATCAATCAATCAATCAATGCTTGACATTAAAATACAGTAGTACAATATTTCTATATTAAATGAACACACATGATCAATAATGGCAAAATGAAAAAAGATTAAGTAGTCCTTAAGTAAGATCATAAAATGTGCTAAGCCAGATTTGTTTTATCCACTGTTTGTTTTACAAAGTACATCCGAGTGACCTCATACTATATATTAATCATAAAGCATATTTTATAAACTACAATGACTGGGTTCATAAAATCGACTAAACTAAATATTATGATTTAGAACAATTTTGGAAGCCAGTTAATATCAATATTAAAATGTTAAGGAAATTAAAATGATAACAAGAGATGAAAATCATCTTTGTGTAGCACTGTACAGTTGTAAAAATCAATCCTTAAAATCCATCTAGAACTAAACAGCAAGTTAAGCCTACTGTTTAAAAGTGAACACATAGTTCCCTTTGTTAAATTGATGATTTTCTAATGACGAGTCTTAAACTCATTATTGCAGGACTTTAGAAAGGTCTTTAAAACCAATTTGATTAGTTGCTTGATTATGATTTGGAGTTTTATTGATTATGATTTTAGAACTAGATGCATGATTTTTTTTAGTTTTGCTGCATTTTTATTACCTTAAATTTAGTAATATTTTTACTGTTATCTTGAATTTTGAGCCTTAATATGTGGCCTAAAATGTGTGGTCACAAAATGGAGGCTGAAATTTAGAAAGCTAACTATCTGGCAATTCATTTTATATGATGTACAACATGAACTTGATTTATATTAAAGGCCAACAGAAATTACCCTGGAAGCTGGCAGAACACTATAGCTGCGGTTCAGTTAATAATTCTGTAAATGTTTCCTTTTCCATAAGTGGGCAGTTGCCAATTTGTTTCTCTAGAAAATAGCACAGCTGGCAATATGGTTTTTCATCTCTTTCTACTAGCACAGCTTTATTAAATAAAATAAAATGGAAATAAGTCATACATCTCAGAAAAAAAAGGGGAAATGTAGATTTAAAGAGGAAAAGAACCCCTTGCCTTATTGGCATGATATGTATTAACTGAAATCCAAGTGATAAAAACTGTCATTTGGGATATAAAGTGATCTATAAAACAGGAAAATACAGTGCATTGGCAAAGTTGCAAAAAAAATTAGGAAAGCATGAGAAGTCTTATGAAAAGAATATAAGCAAAGCAAGAAACATGCCTGCAAAGACCTAATCTAACTAGCTGCTATTCTAATAGTGGCAAACTTAACTATCTGAATATGGAAAATATTACACTGGCATGTGGCAGTTAAATGACTACTTAAAAGAGAAACCTCCTGTGGTACCTTCAATATACAGACAAATTGAAAGGCAGTCTTCTCCCTTTGTATTAACTCTCTTTTCAGTTTCATTCTCTTCCATACAAAATAATAATTAGTTCTTCATATTCATGAATTCCCTTGTTTATATTGTTTTTACAGTAGCTTCTTGCCAGGTTTTAAAAATCCTGGCTCTAAAATCACTATTTTCACATCAACTCTGCTGAAGAAATGACTAAAAATATCTGTCATTCAGATATATATATATTTCCTTTCTCTCAATTTTTTAAAATATATTTTATTAATTATTTACAATAACAATCTTTAGTGCTTAGTGAGCAATGTGTTGTCTGGGTTCATATATTTAAAAATAATCAATAATAATTAATTTCTATAACTGATCAATATGTTAGTTGATAATATATTTTCTTGATCCTCTCTTCTTCCAGTAATATTCTCCTTTTGTCTACATTAAACAAATATAATTCTTAATACTTTCAATACATATCGAGTTGGGTATAAACATTTTTCTTGTATTTGTACATATAACTATAACATCAACATATAACATCTTTTCTAATCAGCTTATGTTTCAATTGTATTTATAGAAGTCATCTTATTAAGTCATTATATGTCCTGTTTTCAAAATTATTATTTAAGCTTAATTTCCCCTCAGTATTGAAGCCACTCTTATCAGTCATAATTTTCAATTCATTATCTTTAAATATCCAAACTTTTCATTCAAATACACCATCTCAATATTTTTACATTTCATATATTATAAAAGTATTATACTACTTATATACCTTATCCCTCTTACTATAGGGCCCCTTTATGTCCAAGCTTTATCTATTCTTTTAACCATGTTCAAACAAGTATTTAATCATATAGTATACCATCTAGCAATTTTACTATAGGGCCTCTTTATACCCAAACTTTATATTTTTTAACCATATTCAAACAAGTGTTTAGTCATATAATATTCCACCTGGTAAATTGAATCACATCTCTTAAATCTAATTCTAATCTTCTTTTGCCAGGTTGCTTTCCAAATCAATAGGTTTAGCTTGCCAGGTTGTATTTTTGTAGATATTGTTGGGGATAAAAAAGACAAATTAAGTAGAATATTCGTTTTTGTCTCCCACGTTTTAATGATTCTCCTGACAGCTCTTTAATCCATTTTATTAAATCTTCTTTTTTGTCCTCAAGTTTGTTTTGAAGTTCCTTTGTTGTAGCAAAATTTTGCGGATTTTCTTTTGTTTGTATTAAGTTGTAGTTCTCCTTATTTGTAGCTTCCATATTTAAGTCATTTTCCTCTGATTTGTATTCTATTGTCTGATTTATTTGTTCATTCTTTATCATCATTTTTTGAGAATTGTTTAATTGTGAGTTTAGGTTAGAGATATGTTCATTTATGTTATCTAAGTTGTTTTTAATCTCATCATGATTTAAGACAATTGTCATTTGAATCTGTCACAGCACTGCATATATTTTCTCCTGGAACGTATTTACTTTGTCTTGAATCATTGTTCCTGCAGATCTCTGATGTTCCACGCTGGGGTTTTCAGCAGGTGTCAGGGGTGGCTTTCTGTCACTTTTAGATAAATATACAACATCCATTTTGTCTCCTTCTTCTAAGTACTTATTCACCGGTACCATAGTCTCTTTAATTAGCTTTATCAAACCAGCCCATCTTAAAATCCAAACAACCAAATCTTGTGTAGTTCTTATCTTTATATATGGTTTTTGTAATCTAATATATTTCCAATTATCAAAGCACCACTGAAAACAGTATTTTGTAACAGTTCTTCTTTCCAGAGGTCTTATGATTATCAGCCAACCAAGATTTCAGTCCAAAGTGTTTTCAAAGTGCTATAGTTTTTTCTAATCCTCCAGTAGGTGTCAGTAGCTGTTCTTTTTCCAGTTTTTAAAGCAAAGAGTTGTTTTTTTTGTTATTATTATTATTATTGTTGTTATTATTATTATATAATTTCATCAATACTTTTTCAGGTATGGAATTTTAACTGTTGTTTTAGTTTTCAAATTTATCCAGACTGTAGTATTTTTTAACCTCATTTCAATAATTTTTTGTTTCCCATAGGGTGGGGGTGTAGTCCCCTCCCTTCTCACTTTGGGAGGATTTTTGCTTCTTGGGAATCTTTTCCAGGAAATCAGATACAAAATAGGAGAGAGAATATTGAATTCCTCACCCAGTTTCAAGCACGCTGTTCACCGTTGTTCTGATTAGTGCCTTTGGCTGCAAGTAACTTGGGCTGCAAGTAACTTGGGCTGGTCACCAAGGTGTGGCCATCCTTTCTTCTGTCAGGTTAGAGGCTTTCCTCCAGATTGAGCGGGAAGACCACTGTTGTTCTGCGATTATCAGGGCACTCCTCTTTCTTCATCACCTCTCCGGGGCGACTTTAGATCCATTTAGGGTACCCTGGCAGGTGAAACTAGCCTTGTAGTACAGAGCTCCGCAATCCCTTGGCTGTGCGCTATGGTGCAAAACTGGAAGTCCTTTCTCTCAATTAAAAGGCATTGTGAAGTTCCTCTCTTTCAATTCTCTACTCAATGCAGAATTTACAATACTGATGCAGTTATATTATGCCTGGCAAATAGCAGCCTGGCTGCATTTAAATATCTCCAGTCAAAGAGAGAGGCCAATATCACTCAATAATTAACAGTAAAGGAACAGACAGTTAAGCAATGTGCACAGACCATCACTTGGTAGAGCAGCCATGAAGGCCTTGAAAAAGGTATTCAGATGCTACAATGTGCCTATATCTATAAAGGTCAGAACCCTATGGAAGTGCAAGTTAGATTTTGAAGAAGCAGCATATGAAGAGTATTGATACTGTTGAAATTCTGTGTCAAAGACTCCTGAGAATACCCTTGACAGCTAAGAAAACAAACACATGGATCATTGAACAAGTTAAGAGTTCTGAGGCACAAATGATCCAGCTCATACTTCAGACACATTATGTGAAGACCCAGTTCTCTGGAGCTGGAAAAGTGAAAGGGGAAAAGAAGAAAACCAACAGTAGTCAATTACTGTGGTGATGGGTACACACTGGAAAGAACTGAAGGACCAGGGACAGATCATCATATAAAAAAATCTATCTATGTGGCTGCTAAGAGTCGACACCAATATACATACTACAGTATTTCACTGTTCTTCTTGTGGAGTTTCTTCTAAAGTTTTTCTGGGATGTGCTTTTCTGAAGTTCTACTAATTACTTATTTTTCTCTTTCCTTTTCTGTGATATAACCTTTAAGCCACCATGTCTTTTTTTAGCTTTCCTTGTTCAAACTAAGTCCAGAATTTTCATTTATTTCTCCTAAGATTGGGTTCTAGATCCTTTAACATTCTGTGCAACATCCTTTTGATTTGCGTTCATTTGTTCATATGCTTCTTAAAAGAACTGAATACTCAATAATGCCCAATGCAGAGAAAAGTAAATATATATAATGTAGGTAAACAAGGAAAAGAACACGGACATGTATGTAAGTCTGAACCAAACATTCTGTAAAGTATATGCAAAATTATTTGTAAGCATGTTCAGCTTACATACATTATATACTTCTTACAATTAGGAGCTCTGCAGCAAAGCACATAGGAAGTCAAAGTGTTAAATAAAATAAAGTAATAGCAACATCAGGTGCTTGAGGATTTTAGTTGTTTGTTTTTTACTTGACAAAATAAAAAGATGACTTGAACTTGCATGAAAATATATTGTGCCTTATCACTAATCATGCACAAGTAAAAGGGGCAAAGCCACAGAAAGTATGGTTCAGGAGAACTTCTAAACTATGAACCTAAATACAACTTATCCAGAACAAGGTGACACTTCAAACCAAACAAACAAACTAAAAAAAAAATTCCTGTTTTATCCAAACTCATTCTATGTATGTTTCCAAAACAATTAATTAAAAATCCTAGAAGAGTATAAAAAGTAGGACAAAAGATTTTCAGAGTTGAGCATTTTGTACTAACTAGACTTCTAATACATCTTGAATCTTTCAGGTTATCCATTTCTTCTTTCTGGTCTATAGTCAGCATGTTACATTAGATTACCATAATCACTCTCTTGAAAATAAGAGAAAAAAATTATTCTCCTAAATTTAGTTGCAGAAATTCGTATCAGAGCTTCATTTTATGGCTGTTTATAGTCACATATCCAAATTAATTATTATATAAGGAATCCCAGAAAATATTTAAAAAGTATATATGGTAAAAACACATATGTATATATTGTGCTGAGCAATACAAATATACTAGATATTATTAGAAAGTTTAAGACTATAATTGCATATTTATCTAACAAAACTATCAATCCACTTGTTTGAAACATATATGCCAACTAATTTATTCTTTCTAGAGTAATGAAGTAAATGAAATCTGAATGAAAATCTTGCATATATGGCTGTAGCCATAAATGACTGGCAACCTGACTTGGCTAAGGCTCATACTATTAAAAATATTCAGCAAAAATGTACATCAATTTCTGTCAAAAGAATTGTACATTAGTAGATAATACTATCCTCATTAAGTTAATGTTTAAAGATTTAGTTCTTTATAAACACCACTTTAATTAAAACAGCAGACACTAACTCACAATGGGAAATATAATCTATTGATAACATTTACCTGTGGACATAATGTAGCTGATGTACAGAATCAATTGCTACCACCATTTCAGCTAAATAAAAGCGAGCCATTTCTTCAGGTAACCGGTCCTCAAACTTACTGAGCAAGGTAAGCAGATCTCCACCAACATAATAATCCATAACGAGGTACTAGGAATATAGAAAACAATTTTGATAGAAACACAAATATGCATTAAATATAACAAATTGGTTAAGACCAAGAGCTGCCTTCTCAGAATGAGAAAGGTAAATCTTCTGGAAACAGGTTCTTTGTATATCCTTCATCATATAACATCTCTTTCAAAAAATTTGCCCCAATATTTTTCTTTTCTAGAGAAAGACTATATGAGAAGTACAATAATGCTAGAGCAAAACACTACAGAAGAGCTTTGCTATCAACAAAAAAATATTCCGTGGCTTATTCTTCCCTTATAATCTATCCATCATCTGCTACAAAATACAAAAATAAAGCACAGCAATATCTAATTGCTTGAAGATTGGAGTGAGATATGAAGTGTCATGCTACTCTTCAAAGTTATATAAAAAGGCAACTTTAAAAGTATAGCTAATTTACATATAGCTAATTTATAAAAATCCACTTTCATATCAGTTCTTGGGATCATATATTACTAAGATCTGATGTATTTTGACTGTAGCATTTTTTTAAAAAAGGAGTAAGATGGGCAGATATTCGAAACTGTAATGACATTCATAGATAATATTCAACAAAACCTTTTTAAAAAATAATTGGGTCACACTACTGTAGCACTTCACAAGTGGCTAACTTCTTGTGCCATGAGCAGCTGGCCAATTGCGGCTTTTAAATCCTGCTAGAAGTAATGTCATGTGCTTCGATAACTCATTTCTCCATTATGAAATTATGTGCAGATAATACAGAAGATATACGTTTTTGTCTATGCAATGGAACAATTAACTGCTTGTATGGTGGCACAGCAGCATAATTGCTACTTAACTATTTTAGTTATCAGTAAACAGTACATTACAAGTAAACAGGTAAATTGAAGTTAGACATTATGTTCAAAAGTTACTTTTAATAATACTCACTAAATAATTTTCATCCTGGAAGGCATAGTGCAATGTTGTAATCCACTGATTATCCCCATTCACCAAAACATCCCTCTCTTCTCGAAAACAAGCTGTCTAAATGATAGATAAATATAATTATTATAAACAAAATGCAGAGTCATTTAGAGTTCTTTTCATTTAAACAATAATACTGAAGATAAAGGAAATAAGATTATCATATAATACTTTTTCATTACAACTATGGTAATCCAAAGCAAAGAGGGTATAAAATGTGACTAAAATAATAAAAATACTTTTAAAATCATAAAATTGCAACAACAGTTCTTGTAAAGCTACAGCTGCATATTAAAAACAAGAAGGGGCGCTGTCTTACCTGAACGCCGTTTCTCAGCATGGAGATGGATAATCCACTAATGGGTTAACTTAATCCTCCTGCCCAATCAGATCAAGTCAGCCAAACTTGCCATGCCTGTCCTGGGCCTGCTTGCCCCAGTTTTCGACGAGGACACAGCTACTGACTGACAGCATGACGTGTTGGCTCACAGAACAGACCCTAGGCCTAAGGACCTAATTGGGTGGGTGTGGATTATCCATCTCTGTGCTGAGAAACGGCATTCAGGTAAGACAACGCCCCTTCTCCAGCACTGGAGATGGATAATCCACTAATGGGACATACCAAAGCCCACTGTCCTTACGGGAGGGAAGCGGGCAAGTTTGGAACCGTGTCACGGGGCACCACTTGTTGGAGGACCCTCCTGCCAAAGGATGCCTCGGCGGATGCGTACCTGTCCAGTTTGTAGTGACGTATGAACAGTGATGGGGAAGACCATGTGGCTGCCTTACATACCTCCTCGATGGAAGCCTGCGTGACCCAGGCTGCTGAGATGGCCGCACTGCGTGTAGAGTGGGCCGTGACACGGGGTGGAATTGGCAAGGAATTGGCCTGGTACACCCCTGCAATGCAAGCTCTTATCCAACGACTGATCGTGGAGGCCGAGACCTTCCGACCCCTGGAAGAAGGCAAGAAGGAGACAAAAAGGGCCTTGGAGTTACAGAAGGAGGCCGTCCGCTTAATGTAGTAACGAAGAGCCCATCAGACATCCAGAGAATGCCACTGCCGTTCCAGATCTTGGGACGGATTGGGGCAGAAATCAGGAAGGACAATGTCCTGGGTCCTATGAAAAAGAGAATTAACTTTGGGAACAAAGGTGGGGTCTAAGCGAAGGGTGACCCGATCCCGGTGGAAGACACACAGATCCTCCCTGACTGAGAGAGCCGCCATCTCAGAGATACGCCGGGCCGAGGTAATGGCCACCAAGAAGGCGACCTTGAGGGATAAGGACCTCATGTCGCATGAACTGAGGGGCTCAAAGGGAGCCTTGGTAAGAGCCTGAAGGACCCTAGGTAATTCCCACGTGGGATACCTGTGGACCACGGGTGGCTTGGTATTCGTAGCTCCCTTGAGGAAGGAACGGATCAAGGGGTGTTGCCCCAGAGAGCTAACAGTGTCGTAAGACAGCAAGGTAGAAAGGGCCGCCACCTGTCTACGCAAGATATTAGGTTCCAATCCCTTATTCAGTCCCTCCAGTAAATAGTCTAGAATGTTTGAGACAGTCAATCTCAATAAAGGTAGTTGATGAGTGGAACACCACCGGCAAAAGTTCTGCCATGTGGCATCATAGATGCGGTTAGTCGCCGGTCTATGGGATGCCTGAATTACATCAATGACCCCTGGTGAACAGGACTCCTGGGTCAGGATCCTGCATTCAAGTGCCAAAAGGCTAACTGGAGCCATTGAGGGTCCAGGTGAGTCATGTCTCCCTGGATCAGTGATACCCTGTCTGGAGGGATTTTCCAAGGATGTGATTGGGAAAGACCGACAAGGTCGGTGAACCAAGGTCTCCGCGGCCAGTAAGGGGCTACCAGGAGAACCTCTGCCCTCTCCTGCAGGAGCTTGCGGATGACCGCTGAGAGGAGGGGAAGGGGGAAAGGCATAGAGTAAGTCGTCTGGCCATGGGGCCCGAAGGGCATCTACTCCCTCTGCCCCCTGAACTGGAAATTGTGACAGGAACCGCGGGAGTTGCGCATTTGTCCTGGAGGCAAACAGGTCTATGATGGGAAGACCGAATCTGTGAGTGATTTCCCTGAATAGTGTCGGGTGTAGACGCCATTCCGAGTGGTCCACGGTTGACCTGCTCAGGAAGTCTGCCCTCTTGTTTGCCTCCCCCGAGATGTGGTCCGCCCTGAGCGAGGCGAGATTGGTCTCTGCCCAGGAGCCCAGCTGCTGGGCCTCGGCCAGAAACGCCCGGGACTGGGTGCCCCCCTGCCTGTTCACATGGGCCTTTGCCACCACGTTATCTGTAAGGATGAGTACATGTTGTTTCGCTATGCTGTGGTGAAAGTGGCGAAGGGCAAGATGTATGGCCCTTAGTTCCAGCCAGTTGATGTTGTGTCTCAGGTCCGCCCGAGACCACCTTCCTTGGACCCATTGAGACTGATAGTGTGCTCCCCAGCCGAACAGACTGGCGTCCGTCATGACCGTGAGCCAACTGGACTCCTTGAAAAGAGACCCTCTGGTCATGGCTGGAGAGAGCCACCATCTGAGGGAACGTAAGATGTGTGGTGGAATCCTTACCTCTCGTGTGGAAGTGCTTGTTCCCTGCTTCTGATAGGGGAGCAGACACCACTGGATGGACCGCGAGTGCAACCTGGCCCAGGGAACGATTGAGATGCACGATATCATCTTTCCCAGGAGCCGGGAAAGGCCGGAAGGAGACAGAGTCTTCTCTCTGCAGACCTTGAGAACCAGGTCCCATATACTGTCCCTGTGTTCCTGGGACAGATAAACTCAACACTCTACTGTGTCTATGATGGCCCCTAGGTGGAGCAATCTGGTTGATGGGACTGTCTGACTTTTCTTGAAGTTGACCGAAAAGCCATGGCTCTGTAAGATTCCGATCACCAGTCTCAGGTCTGTCAGAACCCCCTGCAGGGAGGACGACTGTATTAAGATGTCATCCAGGTAGCATTGCACCCGAACCGGCATCAATCTCAGGTGTGCCACAAGAACTGCCAGGACCTTGGAAAAGACCCTTGGAGCCAATGACAGGCCAAATGGAAGTGCCCTGTACTGGTAATGATGTCCCATGTAGCTGAACCTGAGAAACCGGCGATGGCCGGGGATGATGGGAATGTGGAGGTATGCCTCTGTGAGGTCCACTGAAGTGAGAAAGTCCCCCTTTCGAATGCTGCCTAGGATGGAATGAAGTATCTGCATTTTGAACCTTCGATATGCCAAATAAAGGTTCAGGCATTTTAGGTCTAAGATTGCCCTCCATTCTCCTGAGGTCTTGGGGACTACAAAGAGGATGGAGTAGAATCTGCGCCCCCGTTGGGCCACAGGTACTGGTTCTATGGCTCTGATGTCTAATAAGTGACAGATGGCCTCCTGTATGAGACCTCTCCTTGAAGGCTTCTTTGATTGGGGGCAAGCGATGAACTGTCTTGGTAGACTGGAGATGAATTCCAGAGACAGGCTGTGGCGAATGGTGTCCAGGACCCAGGCGTCTGTGGTGGTGGCCTCCCACTGAGTGACGAAGAGGGAAAGCCTTCCCCCTATGGGAGGCTCCACTGGGGGTCACTTCCTGTGGAAGGGATGACCCCCACCTCGAAAGGGCCGTTTGGACTGGAATTGCTGCCTGGGCCGTGTGGCTGTTCTGTCAGCCGGACAGTCTTGCCTGGGCGTGAAGGGCCGAGAAGGTTGCGTGGCTGGTGGGGTAGTGGCAGCCCGAAAGGTCTGTCTATGATTGAAAGGGGTAGGACGTCTATCAAATTGCTTAGTAAGATGGGCCAAGATCTTCTTTTTATCCTCGTTCTCTGACAGGTATGGGGCTAAGGCATCCCCAAACAATTTACCGCCCTGGTATGGGGCTGTAGGTGTAAAGGTGGCCTCTGGGGTCTGCGGGACCCATGGAGTATAGGGGGACCTGAAGGCCTGCACCTCAGGTACCATCTCGGCTTGGTCATAAGAAGTGGAAGGTTCTGCCGGTGCCCAGACCTCCTGAGGAGAAGCAGAAAGACCTAGAGGTAGAGCAAAAAAGGTGGACTCTGTCTGAGCAGTCTCAGCCCTGGCCTGTTTTTGAGCTTTTGCAAACTCTTTTTCCAGTGCCTGGTGTCTCCTGCTGGCCTGTCTTTCAGCCAATTTGGAGGGTTTCTCCCCAGAAGCAGCCTTGGGCTTGACCTTGACCTTCACTTAGGGCAAAAGAGAGAAGGTGTAAAAGGTCCTCCTTTTTAGAAACCCCCCCTTCCCTTGCACTCAGCAAGTCAGTGGTATCACGCAGTCGCAAAATGGCGGCCGCGACTCATCTCGACCACTCCCTCCGGTTCCAAAGGTCTTGGAAGTCGCCCGGCCTGTTGCACGCTTCTCTGGGGGCAAAGGGGTGAAAATGCCCTCCGGAATCAATCAGGCCTCGTCTATGCAATTTGAGGCCCCTGTGGCCTCCATGAGGCAGTCTGGGCTCTTTAAGGCCAAAAAACGCCCTCCCCAGCTGATCTGCGGTGTTTCGAGTGACTCCGGAAGCCTCCTGAGCGCTCGGACTCGTCTATGTAATTCGAGGCCCCTGCGGCCTCCACGAGTCAATTCGGCTCTTCAAAATCCGTCGGAGCTGCAGCTGCAAGCTCTGACGATGGAGGAGAGATGGTGAGAGTGGGGGGGGGGATTGGAAAGGGAAAGAAGAAAGAACGGAAAAGACCCACCCTTTACCCGGCGAGGAATGAATGGGGGGGGGGAAAGTGAGTTGGGAAGCAAATGGAGTCTTCTGTTAGAAAACTGAAGCCCAATGGGAATCAGGGAAATACTCCTCTGGAGGAGCACTGGTCCCAGCGCTACTCAGGCAACAAGTCAAGGGAGTTTAGAAATTTTAATAATCTAATGGATAATCCACTAATAGGTAACTACCTGCCTGTGAGCCAAACCTGCACGCATGTTCTGGGCAAGATCAAGTCGAAAACTGGGGCAAACAGGCCCAGGACAGGCGTGCCAAGTTTGGCTGACTTGATCTGATTGGGCAGGAGGATTAAGTTAACCCATTAGTGGATTATCCATCTCCAGTGCTGGAGAACGGCAAGAAGTATGAAACACAAGTACATAGTCTCAATGTCTCAAGTAAATTACTTAATGTCTCAAGTAAGGGTACTACTATCAAAAACACACTGTCCTGGGTTGCCGCATAGTAAACGCTGCATAAATAGCAAATGAAGTACCCTCAGAATAGCATTCTTCCTATAACTTAATTACTATGATATAAGAGAAAAAGCAATTATGAGGAGACTGCATATTCTGAATTTACCAACAGTTGGATTCATTGAATGACCTGTATTATGTATAGAATTAATATGTCACAATCAGAACTAGCAATTAAGAATCTTACCAGAAAGAAAATGTAAAAAATGTAAAAAAAAATCAAAGAAGAAATATAACAGTTTTTTCCTACATCAATTTAGGCAGAGGTACTTTTTTCTGGTGTATCAAACATCTTTAATAATTTAATGTGATTTTCTGTCTTGATTTAAACCACTACAAGGAGCAAACATCAGTAAGTAAGTGATGGTCGTCTTCCCAAACAGATTTGGCAACATCAAAAAAGGACGTGGGAATACAAAAAGCATTTAATTTTTTGTCAAAAAGCTGACTTTGTCAATCATCTATTGGACACTATGCAGATGATTCTAATCCAAAAGTATGAACCAAACAGACAAAAATGGATGCCCACTTCTGGTGTATGTAAACCTTTCTGGCAAGTGGTTCTAAAAAAGAAGTAATTTATTGGAAATTTGATCTGCATGTTGTCCTGTGATCAAACATCTGTTTCAGTGTTTATAAGATGAACAGAAGAATAATAAACCTGTTTTACAAGATGATTAATATAGACCATTCAACAGAAATAAATTACGAAAATGAAAACTATGACAGTAACATATTGTCAAATTTCAAAGTCTTTCAAGATATATTACATTTAGAAATAATCTGGGTTTTTCCTTTAAGCTTGTCAGATTCTAATTAAAAGAGAAAAAAAAAGTTACAAACTTAATAGCCACTTGACCATTCCTTGAGTCTTACCTCCGCTCTTTTCAGCATTTCCCATTTATTTAATATTTTCATGGCAAATACTTTATCTGCATTTCTTAATTTCACAACAGCAACCTGCAAAAATTAAATTAATTTTTTTTAAAAAGTGGACATAAAATATTAATTTCTCAGAATGCCATTGGAGATGCATTTATAATCCTACAGTTTATTTTAGTTATAAACAAATACAGGTAGTTCTCACTTAATGGTCAGTTGCTTAGCGACCATTTGAAGTTATGACAGAAATCCCCAGAGCTACTTACAACCCATTTTTGATGTTCTTATGGCCACACACCCTCACCTCAATCACATGATCACATTTTGGGTATTTGGCAACCATCTCGCATTTATGACTGTATGCAACATCCTGCAGTCAAATGACCATGATTTTTGGTTACTTTTGCCAATTTCCAGTGTTTACTTCTGATTTCTGGCAAAAAAGCTCATTGGGGAAAATGGACCAGTTTAACAATCTCTGTGTTAGCTTAACGTCCACAGTGTTCACTTAATGACTGCTGCAAAAAGGGTCATAACATTGCATGCAATTATGTGACGACCCACTTAATGTCCACCATGATTTATGAGTGTAATTCCAGAGTGTAATTACAGTCATACGTTAAGGACTACCTGTATACCACCATGGTGCAATACTTGTGTTTTACCAAAGCAGACACAATATATTACAATTGTTAACATTCTTCCAATATAGTAGAACTTAAAAGTTTGTGAACCCTCCTGACCTTTCAATATTTCTGCACAAATATGCCTGAAAAATCATTTGTTCCCCACAAAAATCCTGAAATTAGATAAAGAGAACCCAATTAAGCAAATGCCTCCATTATCGGCATGCTATAAGTGTCCCTCAGCATTGTTAACCAGCTGCAAATGCCCAGTCCTCCATGCCAAGGCCCTCCAACCAGCCATCTAATAAAGCTGCCAGCAAACTCTACAAAGGAAAAAAAATCCATTGGGGGAGAAATGCCAGCAGCAAAGAGAACACAGTACATAGAGTGGTCATAGAAACAGTAAGCACAGTCGGCACCAGGCCCACAGGCATGGCAAACATGGTTAGCACAGCCAGGGTAACAAGCATGGCCCATCATCTGGCCCATTACTCCAGCCCGAGCAGGTTCAAATCTAGGCCCAAGCCAAACCAAATCCGACCTTAATCCAGGTAACTGCCAATTGAAACTTGCTGTACAGCTATACAATTTAAGAGGACAATCCGTCTGTGGCTCCTGCTGGTCTCCATTAAACCTTTTGAAAAGGCCCTTAATTCCTTTGCCCATCTGGATTTCTGTACACAAAATTATACGTGTGGAAGCAAAAGACACATGTGACACTGGTATGTAGGGAGATTTTCAGTGAAAGCATTGCCACAGGCATAGCTGTCCTTTCAATAATTGCCTTTCAATAACTGCCTTTCAATAAATATAATGTAAAGTCTTAAAATGAATGTCAGGATAAAAAAAAGACATGGGGAACTTTTATTCTAAATACAATATTGATAATTCTTCTTGTTTTAATAACACTCAATTAAGACTCATACTTCCTACATTCTTAAAAATTCTTTATACTAAAATACATTCCGAAGATAACAAACCTAGATATTTCAAAGAAGTATTTACTATATTAGCTTCTAGTCCAAGCTTGAGCTCAAATAACAAGTTCATACTTTGTAAAGCAAGCTTTAATGATAAATTGTCTTTTAATGCTTTATATTACTTTGACCCGTCAAAGACATTTAAAACAAAATACAGACACAGAGGTCATTTTGCAAGAGAGCTTATTTTATTTTTATTCAATGTAAAAAAGAGAAAAAGGTGAGAAGCCTCAAAAGTACACATTTCTCATAAGCAAAACTTTTTATTATAATGTATTCATGTAAATAATTAACATTTAACTAAGGTTTCATAACAATAGGAAATTAAAGTATATTTATAACTAATATGTTTAATTATTTAAATATTTTGTTCTATGAAAGCAGTCATTTTATTTATTTTTCTAGAAATGTGCATACACAAAACAAAATATTTAAACTTGAAAAAGCTTTTTAAAAAATTAGAAAAGACAATCTCGAACAAGCTTTAAAAAAAGGAGGGGGGAAAGAGAGTCTAGTTATGCAGAGGGTCATTATGTCCCAGGAACTTTGTCTATGAGCGTTTGCACTTTAATCAAATTTCTGATAAGACACCCAAACACAGGAATAACAGAATCATTATTTAGTCATTTCCTTCTTCTTATTTACTAAGCTTCAATCTCTAACATGGTATTATTATTTGAAAACAAATACATGCAAAAATCAACAGGAGACAAGTAATTATAATCAGGATTAAAAAAATAAAGCTGGAAATACAGTGATTCTAGCTTTACAATAAATAGAGAAAATATTATCAAAACCTTCAGCTGCTGAGAGAATTATGGATAATATAACTCAGTTACACACATCCTCACATCTCCCCTCCAAAGGATAATTAAGGCCATGTACTGAGTACAGTTCAAAGTTTCTAATTTATAGTCATATATACCAGCTGATAAAACTTGATTGAAATTTTACCTTGATTCAATTCTACCAAATAAACTGTAATTTTTTTTCAAGCTTTCTTGTCTTAATTAATGCAGCTCCAGTAATATAATTATATAAGTACAACTGGGAAATTTCCTTGCCTTCATCCAAGAAGGGCCAATATTATTTGATGCAAAAATTTGCCGTCCCTTCTATTTCCTCCTAAAAAGATATGTCTAAAAACTATATGAAGGTTCCAAAATGATTGACATTGATGCCTTATTTTCTTGTACATCTAATTTAGTGCATTCTAACAACTGTTTATCTAATATTCTAATATTTCAGGGAGTTTTAAGCACTTTGGGCTGCCAGCTCATATCTATACACAAATTTTAACTATTTCTGCACTTCAGGACGAGTGACATTCTTGATATAGGTCAACAATAATAAACATAATCATAAACATTTAATGTTATTATTTGATCTATAAGCTGCTCCAGCTGAACCTGTGGAATGTCCAATTCAGGACATGCTTTCTCAACTGTAATTGGGGTGGAATAGTTAATTATTGCTATTAAGGGGTTGCTTGGGTGGCCTCTGGGCACCACATCTGATGGAAAGAGGAAGGAGGAGTGAGGGCTGATGTAAGTAGATAAGAAGGGGGAAAGGTAGGGATAGATTGGTGGATTAGTAGGATGGAGATAGAGAAGGGGGGAGAAGTAGGTAGATAGTTGGTAAGTGAGGGGAGGTTAGGGTTAGGGGGATGTGGTGGTGGGGGTTCTGAGCAATGTCAACTGTTTGGTAAAGCTGGTCTATGATTATTTTCAGTTGAGTTGTATTGAAATATGTATCTATGTTGTGTTGTGTTTATGGATGATTGTTTATTTTAACATTATGATTAGATTTGAGTATCTTTTTTCTTTTCTGTTAAAATTAAAAAAACAATAAAAATATTTAATAAAAAAAAAGAAACAACACTGATCCATGGTCTTTTGTTCTTGACTGATCTCTGGCTCTTGTGTGATAATTATGTGGATACTACCTATGGAATTCTCACATCTGGATTGGCTGACATCCCTGACCTGGCTCCTAGAACCTTGGACTGAATTTTTACTATTCTTCTGTGTGCTCCTGTTAAAAGCAAAACTAATTAGGCAAAGCTTCTTTCAGAGACTCTGTTTGATTTGCGTTCCTTGCCTGATGCTTTTTCCTTGAGCTTGAAAAAAACTGGTAAATGCCATAACTATTTGTATAAGTGTGTATTTGTAACCAAAAATAGGAAAGTGGGGGTCTGGATGAGAAGCAACAGGCTTCAACTGAACCATGGCAAGACTGAACAGCTCTGGATTCTGGGGCCGTCCATTTGGAGAGTATGACATCTTTTACTCTGGCTAGAGTTGCACTACCCCAAATAGACCTGGTGCACAATGTGGGGATTCTCCTGGATTTGTGATTCCTGCTCAAAGAGCAGATGGCAGTTGTGACTAGTTTCATACTGTGAGTCAGTTGTACCCATTCCTAGATCAGGAGGTTCTGCTTATCATCGCTCATCCCTAGTCACCTCCTAATTGTTCTACTGTCACCTCTCGAATGGACAATTGCAGTATGCTCTACAAGGGACAACCCTTTGAAGAACATTTGGAACACTTTTCTGACATGGCGTCTGACCTGTAGAACATTATTTTCTGTTAAGGCCCCATCCTTGACATCCTTCCAGAATTCCCTTAAAACATGCTTATGTCAACAGGTTTGGGAATGTCAGGGAAGTGGTGAATTAGTGAGATGGTCATATTGATGTATCTTCTTTGTTTTCTTTTTCTTTATTTTATTGTTGTATTATTTTTATTTTATTGTTCTATTTCTTTACTTACATTTTGTTTAAACTTCCTTTTTATTTCTTCATTTTTTATTATTGTAAGCTCCCTGGAGTAACCCTATAGCAAGATAGGCAGCAAATAAATTTAATAATAACTATATCCTGTGTTAATACTTCCAAACACCATAAAACATCAATATCTGCTTATCCCTGATTCTTGGGAAAGACTCAATATGTGGATAAAAATACCAAATCCAATCTGAATATCTGGCTGACTTTGAGGAACCATAACGGATGCATTGCCATAAGAATTATTCTCTTACTACTCTTTCATTAATAGTTCTATCTATCTATCTATCTATCTATCTATCTATCTATCTATCTATCTATCTATCTATCTATCTATCTATCTATCTATCTATCTATCTATCTATCTATCTATCTATCTACCGGTATCTATCTATCTATCTATCTATCTATCTATCTATCTATCTATCTATCTATCTATCTATCTATCTATCTATCTATCTATCTATCTATCTATCTATCTATCCAGTACTTTTTTTGAAAAAAAGAAAAAAAAGGTGCCGGAACTCACACACATCATACAACCTGCCTTGCCTACCCTACAAGGTTCCATCCGAAAAAGGTGCCGGAACTCCGTTCTGGGCATTCTATGACAAAAAATCCATCCATCCATCCATCCATCCATCCATCCATCCATCCATCCATCCATCCATCCATCCACCCATCCATCTTAGACAAATGAAGCAAAACCTGCAATTCATTAATAAAAGAAAGGAAAAAATCATTTTCACAAGGGTCTAAAACTTTTGGGTACCGTGATTCCCCCTAAATAATGAATTTGTGTGAATGATAATAAAAATAAAAACAATTGATAAAATAACAGAAGTTTCCTCAGTCATGTGTGGCTGAACTGGGAAATTCTGTGTTCAAGTCATCAAGACTTCAAAGGGAAACCGGAGCCTGCCATTTGTTTAAGGCTTTGCTTTATTGTTAATTCCAAGACCAACTGTTTTTGATTCTTACAGTAGCAGCGTATGAATGATGGCATCCTTGTATTATTGAATGGGAAGCAGATAATGATCTCTTTATTTACCGGCATTTATAAATTGTTCAAATCTTGAGGATACTAGATGGTAGACAACAACATAGGAAAGTATATAATCAACATAAAAAGAGTAGAATCTCTCAACAATATTGTAAAATAACCAAGGTAATTAAAATAACCAAGATGATTAAAATGACTAAAGGCACCTACAATTGCTTTTTGAAATTCCTTTTCTTCTCCCCACTGGTACTATCCATGCTTCTTCTGTTGGTTAAATTATTGGCATAACATTGTGAATCAACACAACTCAGTCTTGATACGATGAGCACTTTCACACTGAACATGACAAATATTATATTACAGAGATGCAATAAACTGCAAAAAATAAAAATTATTTCTACACCTCAAACTCATGAAATCATAGCTTGTATCACCAAATTCACCACTGAAAGGTAAGAATGCCTCTTAACAGTAAGAATTATAACTGGAGAACAGGAAATCTTAACTTATATAGAGATGATTAATTTAAAATTAAAATAATTTAACTCTGGAGCCCTGATGCTAGTATTTGTTCCTATACATAATTAGGAACTAACAGAGGCTGGCGTCCGTCGTGACTACTATCCGGTCCAGCTCCTTGAAGCGTGACCCTCTGCGTGTGGCTGGTGATAGCCACCACTTGAGGGATCGTAGTACCTGTTGCGGAAGTTGTACTGTTTGGTGGGAGGCGCTGAGGTTCCGCCTCTGGAAGGGCAGCATGAACCATTGCAGTTCCCTGGAGTGGAGCCTGGACCATGGCATGATTGCAATGGCCGAGATCATCTTCCCTAACAGCTGGGAGAGACTGGCCAATGTTACGGATCGACTCTTGTGAATCTGGAGGATCGAACGTCTTATGCTGTCCCGGCGCTCTTTGGATAGGTAGACCCGGCAATCCACGGTGTCTATGATGGCACCGAGGTGTAGTAATCTTGTTGAAGGAACCAGGTGGCTTTTGGGGAAGTTTACCGAGAACCCGTGGCTCTGAAACAGCCCTACCACCAGATCTAGGTCCGACAGGGCGGACTGGAAGGATGCGGACTGGATTAGTATGTCGTCCAAGTAGCATTGGACTCTGAGCAGTATCATTCTCAGGTGTGTTGCTAGAGCCGCCAGGATCTTGGTGAAGACCCTTGGGGCGGAGGACAGGCCGAATGGGAGCGCCCTGTACTGAAAATGACGTGCCTTGTAAGCGAACCGTAGGAACCGTCGGTGGGCCAGAGAGATCGGGATATGGAGGTACGCCTCCGTGAGGTCGATAGATGTCAGGAGGTCCCCCTTTCTTACGCTTCCCAAGATGGACCAGAGCGTTTGCATGTTGAATTTGTGATATGCCAGATGATAATTCAAGCCCTTGGGGGTCTAGAATGGCTCTCCATCCCCCTAATGCCTTTGGGACAATGAAGAGGATGGAGTAGAATCCCTGGCCTCTCTGGCCCAGCGGAACCAGTTCTATGGCTCGTATGTGAACTAGATGATGAACTGCTTCGTTCATCAACCCTTTCTTTGTTCGGTTCCGGGGGGTTGGACAAGAAAGGAACCGATTTGGGGGGTTGGTGACAAGTTCCAAGGAGAGGCCGTGACGGATAGTGCTGAGCACCCATGCGTCCGTGGTGGTGGCCTCCCACTGGTGGGCAAACAAGGAGAGCCTTCCCCCAATGGGAGGTCCTGATGGGGTGTCATCTGGTGCGGCGGAATGGCCTGTTGTTCCCTCGAAAGGGGCGCTTCCCCTGGGGTTGTTGCCTGGGTCTGGGGGCATGTCTATCAGCCTGTCTGTCTTGTCTGTCTTGCCTGGCCGGAAAGGATTGGGGGGGCTGGGGGTAACTATATCTAGCTCCTGCACGAAAGGGCTGTCGTCGTGAATAGGATCCGGCGCACTTGTCCTGTTTTCGGAACAGATGATTAAGGACCTTACATTTGTCCTTGTTTTTGGTTATGTAGGGGTTCAGGGCGTCCCCAAATAACTTGCCCCCCTGATATGGAGCCGCTGCTAGTTTCCACTTAGTCTTTGCATCGGCTTGCCAATGTTTCATCCAGAGCATATGTCTGCCCGTGATACTGGAAGCCATAGCCCTGGAGGAAAACCTGGCGGACTGGAGGGTCGCATCTGCAGCGTATTCCGTGGCCGCCACCAGCTTACTGAGATCTTGATGTGTGCGGAGATCCTCCGCTGGAATCCGAGTTTGGAGTTGCCGGAGCCAACGGAGGGAGGCCCTGTTAAAGAAGGAAGTGGAGGTTGCTGCTCTGATCGCCCATGCAGATGCTTGGTGCGTTCTGCGGTAGGTGGACTCGCACTTGCGATCCTCAGATTTGAGGGCCTCAGAGAAGTCCATGGAGATGGCAGTTGATGACACTAGGGGCCCTAGGGGCTCGTCCACGGTAGGCACTTCCCGTGTCTCCTCCAATTTCTTGGCAACACTGTACAACTTCTTGTCCGTGCTACCTGGAATGGGAAGAAAGGCCGGTGATGTCCACTGTTTCCTGATTGCGTTCAGGAACAGGGAGGGGCAAGGGATGCGATGTTGCATCGCGACTGGCTCTACGAAGTTAGGGTCTGCCTCCGAATTCAGTGGATCAGTGGGTGTTGTCGCTGGGGGTTCAGGTCCAAGGGGGGCGGTGGATGTGGTGTTGCGTAGCAAGGTTATGAAGAAGGAGTGGTTGAATAGCCCACCGGAGGGGGCCTCCGGTGGATCCTCCTCCTCCTCGGACATTGGTATACCCTGTTCCGTGATCCTCTGATCGAGGTAAGAGTCCTCAGACGCTAGGGATGCTGAAGGAGAGGAAGGGCTATCGTAGGCCTCCGTCTCCGGCTGTAGGCTGTGCCTGTAGGCGGTGGCCACTGGTCTGGAGGTCTGAGCCCTGGTATCCAGGGCTCGATCCACCGCCTGGGCGGAGTCCGGCCGCAGTGGGGGTGAATGTGGCCTCGGGGGTCCCTTGAGGAACCCATGTAGCCGGGGCTTGGGCCACGGAATGGAGCTCGCCTGTGCCAAATTGCGTGGGGGAGTGTGAGGGTTCCCCCATTGACCAAATCCCCCGAGGAGAGGTTGATGGACCCAGGGGAAGGGCTAGGCCCTCGGGCTGGTGTGATGCAAACCTGGCTCTTTTCTGTGCTTTGGCAAACTCCTTTTCCAAGGCCTGGTGTCTCCTCTTTTCCTGCTTGTCTGTTCTTTTGGAAGTCTTGGTGGCAGATCTGACCTTAGATTTGGCTGCCGTCTTGTCGATGCCTTCCAGACCAGGTTGACCTGATGAGGATGACAGGGCTCCTGATGAGGCCAGGGTGGCCTCCTCCATTCTTCGATAGCGCTGGAACATGACAGGGGGCCCCGGGTATCTAGAGAGTATTACACACTGGGTAAGGACAGGTGTACTACAGGGGACGTCTGGAACCCAGGTACAGCCTCTGTGTGGATAAGGACAGGCGCACTACTGGGGGCGCCTGGAATCCGACTGTGGCTGTGCATGGATAAGGACAGACACACTACTGGGGGTGCCTGGAATCCGGCTTGATATACTGTGGACAAGGACAGGCACACTATAGGGGGCGCCTGGAATCCACGTATAGTTTCTCAGATAAGGACACACTACTGGGGGTGCCTGGAATCCGAGTGGAGCTAATTGTGTTAAGGATGACAAGCAGGCAATAGGAGACACCAGACTTAAGAAGGGGGGTAAGGCTGTGTGTACCACGGGCCCACCAGACAGGACTGGCCTGGCTATGGGGAGGCTTAGGGAGGCCTACTGGGTAGGCCTTGGTTGAATGGGCCCGGCTTGGAGCAACAAAATGGCGGCTGGTAACAGGGAGACCTCAGTGCATATATGCCCCAATGGGAGCAGCCGTCAGCTAATGGGCCTGCTCAGGCAGCGCCCGCTTGATTAGAGTCCTCCGGGGGGGCAATGCTTGGGGAGGATCTCCCTCCTCTGCTTCCCCTGTGAGGCTGAATGTGCCGCGTGGCCAAAATGACGGCCGCTGAGAGCCTCCGCCACTTCCCCTTCAGGCTAGCTGGCCTAACAGCCATTAGTCCCAATCCGTCTGGGGGTTAAGCTATCAAATGGAGGGGGGGAGGATGGGAGGAAGGGGCTCCTTCCTTGCAAGGCAACTGTTGGTAGCTTTCCCTCAGTTAGGAAGAGCTAGGAGCAAGGCTCCCAACCCCTTGCTAAAAGGAGGGAATAAGTCTTTGCTAATTACTACTCTACACTATCTTGAAATAGAGAATCCACCAATAGGTGACTGTACCTGCCTAGGAGCCACGCTGCATGTCCGTCCTGGGCCAGATCAAGTCAAAACTGGGATCTCTATGGTCCAGGACGAGCGTGGCAGCTTTGGCTGACTTGATCTGATTGGGCAGGAATACAGTCTAAACCCATTGGTGGATTCTCCATCTCCAAGTGCTGGAGAATGAACCAGTTTTTTTTCAACAATATTGCTCAAGAAATTTCATCCATGAATGTGCATGCTTCAATCAATATATAGGCACATAGAACAAAGCTGACTATCATGCTTGCGATCTACCCCTTCCCCCAAATGTACAGAAACCTTAAGTCGTGTAAGAATTCTTACTAGCTTAAATACCTACTGTTAATTCTTAGTAGCTACTAATCTTATTAGCTTAAAGCTTTCATCTAGAACTAGTAATCAATTAATCCAAACCTCTCTTTGGGTCTATTTCCACAATTTTAACATATACTATTAAATATTGCAAGAAAAAAGCCAAATATTTTTAGTCTCTATTATTAACTGACAGATTAAACCGATCTCAGCCATATAATTTTGGACTTCTTAAGTCCAAACAGTAGTTTATATTCTATAGAGTGATCTCTATAGAATATAAAATGCTGTAATAACAGCATCCATCTGCAAGAAGCTGAAAGAAACATAATTCTCATGACTCCTATGTTCACAGGAGAGGAATAAAAGTGGGGCAGTGGATCATGATAGTGGATAAATCCTACAAATAAGATATAAAATGCTCCTATCTGGAACAGTTCAGATGTAATGCATATTAACACAAGGTATTTCAAAATGGGTTAGGGCAAACTCTGTTTTCTCTCAACTGGAAATTTATCAACATCACTATTAAATACACACACACACACACACACACACACACACACAAACACACACACACACACACACACACATGTACATGATAGCTGAAACAGTAAGTAGACTAGAAATGTAAAGTGATAACTACATAGTTTCCCTGGCCTCTCAAAAACGTCTGCCATTGTGATTTATTAAAACTGAATATTTAATGTTTTTAGATGTGTGTTTTCCTCCATGAATAGCCTGCTAAAAATCTGTGGTATGTGCTGATATAAACATTTTGGTTTTAGTTTGAAGGAAAGGGAAAAGGCAAAATTCTTCTTCCATATTTCCCACAAATAGTTATTGCCATCTGGCTTGCTGTCAAATGATTTCTTCCTCTTTACTAAGTTAGGTCTCTTGTGTATTTATACATCAACATACTTGCCTTTCCTTCTTCAAATATTTTAATGGATGAAGATATCTGAGGGGGAAAGAAATCTAACGAATTTCTATTGCTACTTGTGTAGGAAGTTTTAAAAAAAAACAAAATATAGAAAGTAACCAGGGTATTAGCTGTTTTGCATTGATTTGGCACAAACCGTGGCAGATATGCATTGTCTATCCAGACTAGCACAAACTGTCCTTGCCTTGAACTAAAGTGATGAAAAACTGGACAGCTGCATGCAGTTTGTATTCTAAATTAAGAAAAGGCTCCCTTCCCTTCCTGCACAGTAGATTATTTTCTCTGTAAACTATAGTCATATATTCAGAATGAAGGTTATATGAATAACCTTTAAAAATCAGAAATATTCCCTCACTAACCATTTATACATTCTTTTTATATCTCCACAGCAAACTTTATTTGACCTTGGAATTAGCTTGAAAGCAATAACTTAAGGTTTTTCAGTTGAAGTTCATGCTGTTGTTAGATTATAGATTATTTTGGGGGAGGCACATAATTATACAGGGAGTGTAGCGAAGTCTTACTAAAAAATTTTTGTAGTTCCTTAGAATTCTTCAAATGACTTTTTGGAAACAATCTAGAAGTTAACATCAATGTTTTTATTTAAAAAAATAGTAGGGACAACTATATTCTTAACTGAATTTTTGCCAAATCTGAGTGCATAGTTTCAGAAATCAAGACTTGCATCAAGAGGCAAATAAACAGAATGCTGATCTTAAAAACATAGATTTTATGTAGCAACTAAGAAGTCAAGTACATGTTCTCAGAAGGAAAGCTAGGTTTACCAGATGCTACCAGCATATTTTATCAAAGTAAATTTTGTTAGATTATAACCTGCCTTTCCCCCCAGAGCAATAGATAATCAGAAAAAATAGACCTATGAGTTATTCTGAGGTGAGAAATAATAACTGAATATATGTCATCCAGTTAGCTTCAGTGGGTGCGTATGACTAAGATTAGGTCTCCCTAAACTTAATCCAGCAATTAAACTACTACATATTAGCTCTCTAAATTGCTTAAATAATTATTGATATATATGGAGAGACAAAACAATCATCTAATATGCTTTGCAAACCACTGTTTTACAGTGAAAGAAAATTTTCAAATAATGTACATTCCTTGCAGCAAAGGAGTTCAACTTCTTGAATACTCTGTATTTTCTACCTTTAGGAAGCAGAATATTATTTCTGAGTTAAAATTACTAGTATTTCATAAAAAGCTAAGGACCAAGCAATATAGATATTGTACAGACAGTAAGAAACTAGTGATAACCTTGCCCTGATCCAGATTGACCAGGCCCAAAATTGACTCTACAGGTAGTCTAAAAAACTATTTTTATTGAGATTAGCTATAACAGAATTTTGCAAGCCAGATCTCCTCATTCTTCTTATGCTTCAGTGACTCAGGGATGCATATATCTCAGCTATTTCTGAAAGTTATCTCATTATTCTGGACTTTAAAAAAGTGTTTCAGCCCCTTTGGTCTAGGTCAGCGGTTCTCAATCTGTGGGTCTTGACCCTTTTGGGGGTCGAACGACACTTTCACAGGGGTCACCTAAGACCATCGGAAAACACATATTTCCAATGGTCTTAGGAACTGAGACACCGCTCCTCTATCTAGCCGCCGCCCTCCTCCTCTTCCTTCACCGGCTCCTCCACCTCCAGGGCGCCCTTCTCCGACAGCTCCTGCTCCTGTCACCGCAGCGCCATCACGCGCGTCCCCGACACCGCCCCGGGCCGGCTCAGCTGTGTGGGCAGCTGGGCCGAGCCAAGCCAGGTCTGGACCGCTGCTGGCGCTGGGCTGCTCTGCTGCTGCCGCTACTGCTGGCTGAGCTGAGCTGCGGCACCGAGCCGGTCCCCACGCCTCCTGGTTGCCTGGCCGTGCTCCGTCCCTGGCTACCCTCTGCACCATGCCGGAGCCTCCCCCACGCCACCCGGCCCGCCTCCCTTGCCTTTGGAGGCCGCTTCGGCCCTCTGATGCCTGGCATGGCCCTGGGGTTGGTGGGCAGGAGCGGCTCCTTCCCGGCTCATTGGGCTCTGGGCCTTCGAAGTGGCCAGGCAGCGGCGATGCCCGCATGTGCGCCTAGCCGGCCGAGCCGGGAAGGGAGAAGTGGCGGCTTCCGAGCGGGAGATGGCGCTCCGGCCGCACCCCTCTCACGTGCGACGAGTCAGGGAAGGATCGTGGTGGTAAAGGGCTGCATGGCATGGAAAGGGGCTCCCACGACCCCACCGCTGTGATGGCACTCAGGAGGCTGGAGGAGCGGGCAGGTCCTGGGGTGGCTGGGAGAGGGCGAGAGGTGCCAGGATGAGGATGGGGGGGCTGCAGGTTGGTGGGCACGAGAGGGCAGCCGGTGGCTCCGAGGCGCGTGGATCCTCTGTGCGGCTTCCGAGGCCCTGGAGGTGACACCACTTGGCTCTCTGCCAGGCTCTCCGCCAGAGCCTGCCCCCCTCCCCGGGCAATTGTGTGGAGCTGCTTGTGCGTCCTTGCCTGTGGGCATGGCTCTGTGCCCAGGCCGAAATGCAGCGCTTTTCCTACCTCTTCTCCTCACGTTGGTCAAAGAGGCAGATGCGATTTCCCTTTCCCTGGTTCTTTTCATTTGCGTTGGAAAGGACAATTTGGGCTATTTTATTCCTTTCACCTCCTGGCTTTCTATCAATCGAGGCAGATTACAGAGTCGCGATCCACTCCTGCGAGCCGGCAACTGGGTGCCGAAATCAAAGAAGAAAACTCGTTTCGGAGCTATAAGAAAGGATCCCTCTCCCGCACCCCGACCCCCACCGCAAGCAGCGCCAGAGTTTGGAAAGGCACTGGTCCGGGACCCTTGGCTATGGGGACAGGCCGGCAGCAGCTCAGATATGGGGGACAAAAAAACCGGCTGGAAGGGAAGAGAAATCATTTGACTGGACTCCGCTTTGGATAAGGCTTCGCGGCTCAAAGTGTTGGCACCAGTTTTAATCTGGGCGTTTGTGCTTTCTTAACCCTGCACGTGCGCACCTGTGCATTTTCCCCGGTGGTAGCCAAAAAGGGAGGGGAAGGGGCAATGGGAAGCGTTCTTTGATACATCATTTGCACTCCCGCTTCCCCAATCAGGCTTATTTGGAAATCGGTCCAACAGACCTGGCTTCCTCAATCAGCCACCGGGGGTTAAAATTTCTTTCCCCATCGGGCATTATAAAGCACCTTTTCCTTCCTTCCTTCCTTCCTTCCTTCCTTCCTTCCTTCCTTCCTTCCTTCCTTCCTTCCTTCCATCTCCTTCCCTTCCCCTTCAATCTCTCCTTCCTTCCCTCCTTCATTCCTTCCTTCCCCCTTCAATCTCCTTCCTTCTCCATCTCCTTCCTTTCTCCTTCAATCTTTCTTCCTTCTATTCATCAATCTACTTCCCTTCCCCTTCAATCTCTCCTTCCTTCCTTCCTTCCTTCCTTCCTTCCTTCCTTCCTTCCTTCCTTCCTTCCTTCCTTTCCCTTTCAATCTCCTTCCTTCTCCATCTCCTTCCTTTCCCCTTCAATCTTCCTTCCTTCCATCTCCATCTCCATCCCTTCCCCTTCAATCTCTCTCTTTCCTTCCTTCCTTCCCCTTCAATCTCCTTCCTTCTCCACCTCCTTCCTTTCCCCTTCAATCTTCCTTCTTTCCTTCCTTCCATCTCCATACCTTCCCCTTCAATCTTTCTCCTTCCTTCCTTTTCCCTTCAATCTCCTTCCTTCTCCATCTCCTTCCTTTCCCCTTCAATCTTCCTTCCTTCCTTCCTCTTCCCTCCCTCCCAACATTTTTGAGCAAGGAAGAGTAAGCTTCTCCAGCGAGCATTGCTATATTATTTTTGTGATTAATCACTATGCTTTAATTATGTTTAATTCGTAACAATAAAAATACACCCTGCATATCAGATATTTACATTATGATTCATAACAGTAGCAAAATTACAGTTATGAAGTAGCAACGAAAATAATTTTATGGTTGGGGGTCACCACAACATGAGGAACTGTATTAAAGGGTTGCAGCATTAGGAAGGTTGAAAACCACTGGTCTAGGTAATAGTTTCTGTATATCTCCATCAAGATCATCTTCCTTACTCTCTACATAACGTCACTCAATCTATGACTGCACCTCAAATAACATATATCTTGTAGCATCAAAGAAGCCATTTACAATAACTCTGATCAATGTAATACTACAGCAGACATCAAGGAGCCAAAGTGGTGCTAATATCAGAATCCAGAAGATATCACCCTATGAGGCAAGGAGAAAGAGCGTTGTCTTACCTGAACGCTTCTTCTCAGCATGGGGATGGAGAATCCACAAGAGGATGGGTTCATATCCAGCTTCTCTGCCCGTAGACTAGGACCAAATTGTTAGCTCCGCCTCCAACCGGGACTTCCTGTCCTCCCAACCGGGCTTCCTGTCTCCCAGTTTTTTCACCGGCGAAGCTCCTTCAACGTAGTTTGGTCCTCGTGGCTCCTGTTCATATTCCTGTAACTCAAATCTGCCTAGACTGTTAGTGGAGGGTGTGTGGATTCTCCATCCCCATGCTGAGAAGAAGCGTTCAGGTAAGACAACGCTCTTTCTCCAGCATGTGGATTACGAATCCACAAGAGGATGGGACATACCCAAGCCCTCCCATGTCCCCCGGGTGGGAGTCTAGGCTGATGTCTCATTTGAGGCAATGATCTGCTGTAGCGATCGTCTCCCGAAGGAGGCCCCTGCCGCAGCAAACCGGTCTATCCTGTAACTTCTGATGAAGGAAACCGGGGACGCCCATGTTGCCGCCCTACAAATCTCCTCCACCGGTGCCTGCGTGTGCCAGGCCGCTGATGTGGCCGCACTCCTGGTGGAGTGTGCCGTTATTCCTGTCGGAACCTGCAATGACTGTGCCCCGTAGGCTTCTGCTATGCATGCCCTGATCCACCTGCCAATGGTTGAGGAAGAAACCCTGTGACCCATGGTCGCTGGTTGGAAGGAAACAAATAGCGACTCCGATTTCCGGAAGGCAGATGTCCTTTTGGTATAAATGAGTAAGGCCCTGCGCACATCTAAATTGTGCCATCGCCGTTCCCGTGGGTCAGAGGGATTTGGGCAGAAACTTGGTAATGATATCTCCTGGGCTCTGTGAAACCAGGAGTTGACCTTTGGGATGAAGGCTGGGTCTAGGCGTAATGTGACAGTGTCCTCTGAAATGATCATCAGGTCCGCTCGGACCGAGAGAGCTCCCAACTCCGAGATCCGCCTAGCTGATGTAATGGCCACCAGGAAGGCTACCTTCCATGTCAGATGACGGAGTGAGCAGAGTCTCAGAGGTTCGAACGGAACAGATGTTAGGGCCTGGAGTACCTTGGGCAGATCCCAAGACGGGTAACGGTGCACCACCGGAGGTCGTACTGTGGCCACCCCTTTCATGAAGGCTTTAACAGCCGGATGCTGTGATAATGACTCCCTGCTGTCGCAGGAGATCACGGTTTGTATGGCTGCCACCTGTCTGCGAATAGTGTTAAGAGCTAGGCCCTTCTTAACCCCTTCTACCAGAAAATCTATGACGATGGGAATGGTCGCCGTTAAGGGGTCTATCCTTTGCTTGCCGCACCAGTTAACAAAGCTCTTCCACGTTGCCTCATACACTCTGTTAGTGGAAGGCCGGCGGGCAGCCTGGATGATCTCTATGGCGTCCTTTGAAAAGGACTGTCTTGCTAGTCCCTCCCTCTCAAGTGCCAAGCGGCTAGCTGTAGCCATTGTGGGTCTGGGTGTTGCAGCTTCCCCTGGCTGAGCGACACCTGGTGGGGAGGTATTATCCAGGCTGGTGAAATTGACAGGTCCACCAGGTCTGCGAACCAAGGCCGGCGTGGCCAATGAGGGGCGATCAGGAGCACCTCCGCTCCTTCTAGGATGATCTTGCGGATGACTGCCTGTATCAGCGGAGGAGGCGGGAATGCGTACATCAGCCCCGGGGGCCACCTGCACCTGAGGGCATCCGTTCCCTCTGCTCCCCAGGTCGGAAACCTGGACATGAAGCGAGGGAGCTGCTTGTTCATGTGGGACGCGAACAGATCTACTAGTGGCCTCCCGAACCTGTTCGAGATGGCCTCGAACAGGCTCGGGTCCAGTTTCCACTCCGCTTGATTCACCGTGGCTCTGCTCAGTGAATCTGCTTGGCTGTTCGCCTCCCCCGATATGTGCTCTGCCTTTATCGACCCTAGATGCGCCTCTGCCCAAAGTCCCAGCTCTCGTGCTTCCTTCATGAGAACTGAGGATTTGGTCCCTCCTTGCTTGTTCACATGTGCTTTGGCCATCACGTTGTCCGTTAGGACCAGCACGTGCCTCCCCTCCAGGTAGGGAGCGAATTGTAGGAGGGCTAAGTGGATTGCTCTTAGTTCGAGCCAGTTGATGTTGTGACCCAGGTCCCTGGGAGTCCATCTGCCCTGAGCTATCTGGTCCTGTAAGTGGGCTCCCCAGCCGAACTGGCTGGCGTCGGTGGTGACTGTTATTCTGTCTGGTTCCTTGATTAGCGTTCCCTTGGCCGTGGCAGCTGAGGTCCACCATCGGAGGGATGTTAGGACCTGAGGAGGAAGAATGACCCTTCTGAGGGATGCTGCCTGCCTTTTCCTTTGGTAGGGGAGAAGGAACCATTGGAGCTCTCTGGAATGGAGTCTGGCCCACGGAACGATGCCCAGACAGGATATCATTTTCCCCAGGAGTTGGGATAGTTGCACTATTGTGGCTGACCCCTTCTCCTGGACGGTGCGTGCGAGCTTTCGAACGCTGTCCTTTCTGTCCTGTGAGAGGTGAACTAACCCCGCCTCTGAATCTATGACCGCCCCTAAATGTTGTAGACATGTGGCAGGTGTTAGATGGCTCTTCTTGTAGTTTACAGAGAACCCGTGTTCTTGTAGTGTGTCTAGTGTGACTCTCAAGTCTGCGTGAGCTGCGTGTAAGGACCTTGACAGGATCAGAATGTCGTCCAGGTAACACAGGACCCGCACCGGTAGGCTGCGCAGTCGTGCTGCTAACACCGCCAACACCTTTGTGAATACCCTGGGTGCCGACGAGAGGCCGAAGGGTAAGGCCCTGTACTGAAAGTGTCTGTTCTTGTGGCAGAAACGCAGGAATTGGCGATCTTCCTGCCTTATTGGAATGTGTAAGTATGCCTCTGTGAGGTCTATGGATGATAACAGATCTCCCTTTCGAATGCTGGCCAAGATGGATTTGAGGGACTGCATCTTGAACTTTTTGTATGTTATGAAGTAGTTTAGTCTCTTGAGATCTAGGATTGCCCTCCATCCCCCCGATGTCTTGGGTACTACGAACAGGATGGAGTAGAACCCCTGTCTTTCCTGTTCTTGCGGAACCGGTTCTATGGCTCTTATCTCTATCAAATGTTCTATGGCCCTTCTCAGAAGTTTTGCTTTTGAGGGGTTTCTTGACTCTGGGCAACGTCTGAACTGGTTCGGGGGGGGAGCGTAGAACTCTAAGGCTAGGCCGTGAGTTACAGTGTCCCTTACCCAGGCGTCTGTTGTGGTGGCCTGCCACGCCTCCTTGAACAGCGCCAGGCGACCCCCTATGGGGCTGTCCCAGGCGTCACTTGGAGCGCCTGTAGGGTCGCCCCGCCCCGCCTCTGGCATTGCGTTTTGGGAACTGGCCCCTGCCTGCGGTCGGGCGGTCCTGGAAGCGCTCCTGACTTGATGAGGAGGGGCGCTGATTTCTGGGCCAATCCCAGGACTGCCCTCCGCGAAAGGGCTGCCTCCCATCGCCGGTCCCGCTCTGGCGGAACCCCTGCCTGCGGAACTCTTGTCTCCTATCCGTCCCTTTGGACGGGTGGGCGAGGATCTTTCTCTTATTCTTGTCCTCGATTACATACGGGTCGAGGATGGACCCAAACAGTTTAGATCCCGAGTATTTATCGGTGGCTAGGCGCCACTTAGACTTAAGGTCCGTCTTCCATGTCTTGAGCCAGAGGAGCCTTCTAGAAGCTACTGTGGAACCTATGGCCCTGGCCGAATACTTGGAAGAGGACAGGGTGGTGTCAGCCATGTACTCTGCTGCCATCAGCAGCTTGTTTAGTGTTTGGTGCTCACGTACCTGGTCTGGTGTTAGACTTGCCTGCAGATCCTGAAGCCACAAGATTGAGGCCCTGGCTGCCAGCGAGGCTGAGAGCGCGGATCTGATTGCCCAGGCTGATGAGCTGTGCGTCCTGCGAAGTGCAAACTCGAACTTCTTATCCTCGGCCTTCATGGATTCCGCCATATCTCCTGGAATGGCGGATGAAGCAAAGAGAGATATTAGTGGCTCATCCACCTTGGGTACCTCTATGAGGGAAGCTAAGGCATTGCACACATTTAGTATCTTTTTGTCTGTGCTACTCGGGGATGGTGTGGTAGCCAATGAGGCCCATTGTGCTTCCAGGGCAGTGCGGAACACTAATGGACACGGTACTTTTATCTCCTCCGGTGCTGGTGGGTGTAGCACCGGATGGACCTTACCTTCCTCCTCCTCCTCGGGAGACGAGGGTTTTGTCACCTTTGGCCTGGCTGACAGGCACAGGGTGGAACAGATCTTGATCATAAGTGAACGGAAATCAGCTGAGTTGAACAGCCCTGAGGCTGGGACCTGTTCTGGGGTCTCATCTTCATCCTCTGACAGCTGGCGTCCCGATACTTCCCAGTCCTCCGGTTCCTCCTCCGTAAGCTGTGAGGAGGCCTCAGATTCCTCAGAGGCTGGAGTGGGCACGCCTCCTCTGTGAGGCGGGGGTGCTGGTTGTTTGCTGTGCTCCTGAGGAGAAGAGGAAAGTTTAGTAGCCATAAACTTATCAAAGGCCTGCTGCATAAATGTCTGCAATTGTTCAGACCACCCTCTAGGTAGCTCTGTGTTTTCCAGTTCCGTCTGCGTGTCTGCATGGTCAGCATGCTCTGGTGTGGAAGGCATGGATTGGGAAAAATCAGCCTGTTCGTTCTCTCTGGCCTGAAGTCTCTGGGCCTTGGCACACTCTCTCTCTAGCACCTGGTGCCGTCTTAAGGCCTGTCGCTCGGCTGCCTTCGATGGCTCCTTGTTTAGATGCTTAGTTTTGGCCTTCTTCTTGCCCCCCCCCAATTCCGGATCCATGGTCTTGCGTTTTGGGGAGGGAGGGGGGGGGCTTGAGCCTTGGTACACCTGAGGCGACGCACTGTCTGCCATCGTGCGTCTGGGAGACTAAGGATTGCTCCAGACAAGCGGGAGTAAGAGGGAGGCTTAGCTCCGCAGGCAGGTGGAGTCAGACCCTCTTCTGCACTGGGCACAGGCAAGACAGGCAGGCAGACTCTCTCTGGGCAGGTCTGCGAGGCTGATTAACCCTAGGGTTTAACCCCTTCGAGATCACACGCCCTCCAAGACTCCCTTGTCGGCCTGACTCAGCAGGCGCAGAGGTGGCAGGGCCTACAGTTGCCTATGGCAGCGGATGCTGCCTCTGCTGGCCTCCCGTGAACCGCGAGTACTCAGGTTCAAAAGTCCCCCCACCTTGGTCGGCGTTCCGGCTTTATTCCGGAGATTGGGCCTGCAAAAAGATGGCCGCTACTGCCGCCCTCTGGGGCCCCGCCCCCTTTCCAAGATGGCCCCTCGCGCCAAAACACCTCGAGGAGGCCTGCTCAAGATGGCTTCCGCCTCTTCCACGCGGTCCTCGATGGCCGCCGGAGCCCTCGACTCGCTTTCGCTGTCGACCGGTCTCCGCGCCGCTTGCCGATTAACGGCTCAGCGGCGCCTTCCTCCCCCCTACTGCACCCCCCACTTGCGGTTTGATGCGCCGTCCGTCGCCGCTTCTGCCGCTTGGTCCTCGCCTCTCCGGTCCTGGGGTGCCTTTCGGGGGAGAATCCTCGTCCAGAAAGGGGATTCGAGAAGCGGTTGCGTTGTGTTGCTCCTTCCCGCTTCCCGCGTGGTCCGAGCGATCCGGGGAGGCCCCTTGGATCGCCTGTCCCCGAATCCTCCTTCTGATGTAGATTAAAAAACCTCCTTCTGCTGGAAAGTCTAAAGGAGGTCTAATCCAACCTATCTGCTCATTAAAGTAACAAAAGAAAACAACTTAAACCTAAATTGAATCTAAAAAAGAAACCTATTCTGGAGCCTGCTGAATTAGCTGTTGACGGGCTGAAGACTAGGAAAAAACTGGGAGACAGGAAGCCCGGTTGGGAGGACAGGAAGTCCCGGTTGGAGGCGGAGCTAACAATTTGGTCCTAGTCTACGGGCAGAGAAGCTGGATATGAACCCATCCTCTTGTGGATTCGTAATCCACATGCTGGAGAATATGCTCTTTCACTGACTATGCAAAATTGATAATGGTTAGCTTTGGAAGGAAGATGCAGACTGAATGTAGAAATTCTCTCTGTTCTTATATAAGATCTCTAAGGGAAAAGCGGAGGCAGGTGAATGGGGAGCTCACCTATTATGGCCAGGAGAGAACTCTGGATATTAAGGAAGTAATTTTCAGCTCATTCTTGCAGTCCTTTGGCCACAAAACATTATCCATAACCAATACCTTGTGTTCATCACTAACAGTAACTTTTTTGACAGATACTTGAGGGATTGTAATGCTTTTTTACTTCCATTATAAAATCACAACTTACTGAACAAGTACAAAGTCAAAAACTTTGTAAGGTGGAACTTTCTGAATAATGCAATCTCATAATATGTGATCTTCTCAATCCTATAATGTATAATTGATTACCATCACATATGATTTTGACCTATATGTCCCTTAAAGAATAACAAAAATAAAAGTCAAACGGCAATGTTATAATGCAAAAGATTTATAAACTATAGCATGAAAGGGCAAATGTATCATTAAATCTAATGACACACTACACAGAATGTATATTTATATCAGAAATCTGAGACATGTCTTTTGCAATTTAATTATATGTATTATGTTTCTACAGTATTAATATATTTTTTACAATAGATGGTACAAAAATATACAATTTCCAAATCTTACCTCCCCAAAGGCACCTCGGCCAATCACTTTCAATATTTCAAAGTCATCTTTATGCAATCGCATCTGCTTCACCTTAGATGTGAAAGGCTTGGCTGAAAAACAGAAAAATATCGATCACTTTATGTAATATAACTACTTATAAAAAGTCTATACAATTTCAGAAATTATTGCTATAACAAACTAAGATAATCTACTATCTCCTGACCATAAATGGATTTTTTGACATGGTCATGATAGAACAGGGATCCCCAACCCCTGGTCCATGTACCGGCACTGGGCTGTGCAAACAAGTGAGGCCCCATCCGCTGGATGCAGGCAGCACACAAAACCACACCCTCTCTGATCTGCAGAAAAATCTGGTGCCCAAAAGGAGGCCTTTGTGATAGAACATTCCAAATGTATGCTTTTTTTTTACTTGTAACATTTTTTTTACTAATGTTTGCAAGAAAAGTCTTAACATTTTATAGACCCAGAAGATTTGTTTCAGCAATTTCACATAGCGGGCGTCCTAATAATCACTTGGCTAAAAATTGTACAATTTTTGTAAATAGCAAAAAGGGACTGCGTTAAAATATTTCCTTTTAGCACTGCAAGCCTGAAAAATGAAAGCCTTCCACAGTTCTATTTTTAAGTTAAAAACAAAATAAAATTTGGATACAATATTCTAGATTTAGATATAATGCCAAAAATAAGGGAATGGTTCCCAAGATATCACATAGCACAAATTTGTTGGGAACTGCAACACAAATTGCTTTAATAGCAAATTTTCCTTTCTAATCCATCTTATCTGTCATTTTAGAAATGTCATACAACTAGAAAATTAAAAAAATACAAAAATTCACCCTCTTAAAATAAAGTGTAAAGACTAATGAATATTGCCTTTAGATTCTTTTCAAGAGTTAAAAAAGTAATGTTAAAAAGCTTTATTCCTGCTGATTACACAGACATAACCATTCAATCAGAGAGCCAATTTGGTCTAGTGGTTAAGGAATCAGGTTAGAAACTAGGATACTGTGTCTTCTAGTCTCTCTTGAAACATGAAAGCTAGCTGAGTGATTTTGGGTCATTTTCTCTCAGACCAATTCACTTCACAGGGTTGTTGTTGTGAGGAAAATAGGAGGAGGAAAGGATAATAGTAACAGACCTCTCACTTCATTGCACTTGCATGTTTTAACTTTATCTTTTATTGGTTTTATTGCAATTTCATTGCTCCATCATTCTGTGCGGTCCAGAATCATTGAGAGCTGGTTCTCAATTGTTGCTCTGGCTTTGTGGAACACCCTCTCTTAGAATATAGACACGCTCTATTCCTTCTAACATTGCAGAAGTTACAGAATATGGAATTTTCCAAAGAATAAATTTTCTTACTACCTTTAATTTAGTTGACTTTGAATTAATTGATTTATTTATGGAAAATGTTTTGAATTCTTTTATGATTTAGCTATTCCTTGTTTATGCTTGTGCTGTAATTTTCATTAATTTTAGTTGCTTTAATTTATGTTTATTGTGGACATTTTTAACTATTATGAATGTTTTTTTTCCAATTCTGTAAATTGGCATGAGTTTATATTGATTTGGCAACAAGTAGAATAAATAAATGTAGGAAAACAGATTGCATGTCTGTTTTTTGTATTCTGAATAAAGGAGCATGAACACAGTTCTTATCCACAAATCCTTAAGCAAAGTCGTGATTGCTTTAGAGCATACAGAAATTAGGAAGAGCAGTCATGCACTACCAGGAAAGGAGGTTAAGGGGTTGCACAGAGTTGCAGACAATTCATGCCCCTCTCCTACTTCTAAGCATTTTCGCCTCCAACTACAAAGGTCCTACTGAATAAAGGCCATGGGGGGTGCGTGGCCATTTACGCATGCGCACAGCGCCAGAGCATGCAGCATGCGTGAACGGGGCTGCTAGCACACCAGTTTTGAAGCTGCTCTCCTTCCCTCCGGTCCACGAGCCCGGAAAGGTTGGAGACCTCTGCTCTAAAGGTCAATGGTGAGGAATAGGCTTCTCTTGCAGAAAATCTCAGGATCAATCTCTGGCATCTGAAGTTATGATCTGTTAACATGTTCCTGGACAACCTAAGAAAGCTGCAGTTAATCATAGTGGACAACACTAAAAGAAAAAATACACTATGTTGATGTGTTCCAGTATCAAGCTGCCTGTAGCACGGCTTAACTGCTTTACAAGTGGCTACTATTTATGACTATCGCTATGTACGTTCTCCAGTACAGGAGATGGAGAATCCACCAATGGGTTTTCTCTGTCTGCTTGCTCTTGAGACCAAGTAGCCAAACTTGACACGCCCCCTCTGCTAGGAGATCCAGTCTTAACGAGGGCGAAGTGGCTGAAGATGAACTAGGTGTTGGCTCTCAAACCCTCAAAAGGCCTAACTGACCTAAAGGGTGGGTGTGGATTCTCCATCTCCATGCTGAGAAAAGGTGTTCAGGTAAGACAACGCCCCTTTTCTGATACATTACACTCTTCACTTTTATATTATACTTTCTTTTATTCCATTTATTAGTATAAATATATAAAAATAGATCTGAAGTTAAATATACAAATATACATTGAAGCTGAGAATACTTACTGCATCTGAAAAAAATGGGCGGAATCTTTAAAAGCATATTTATACATCTTTTATGTGCCCTAACAAAAGTTGTTGATTTTCCAAAACTGAACAGTGTGTTTAATTGGAATTTTTTGTAACTTATCCCCAAATGTCCTTATTGTCAGTCAAAAGGTTTACCTGTTACTGTGAAGATTGGCATGGAGAAATGATTTCTGTTAGATAACTGAATTAATCATAAATCCCATAAATAACAGAGATTTAATGTACAAAGGACAGCAAAAGTCAATTTATAATAAAAGTAGCCAATAAAAGTGGCTGTTAAGCACTTGGGGCAATATTTGTAACAATGATATACAATGAGATTTATAGAAATACCATCACAGAGGAAACCAGTAAAATATTGCTACAGAAAAATGTGGTACAAAAAAACTACTTTTCTGCAAACCTTTCCTTTCTAATGCTTCTGTGCATAAAAAAAATGAAAGGGGCAACAAAAGTAATATAAAACAATACATTCTCTAATACAGGGCTTTTCATCCTTTTCACCCATTGTACCACTTTTAGGATATGGCAATATCCAAGTACCACCAGTCGCCTAACAAGGTGTCAAAAACTTGATGATCCCCCCAAAAAAGGAAAAAATTGATAAAGTACAGGTAATCCTCGACTTACAACAGTTCGCTTAGTGACTGTTCGAAGTTACAATGGCACTGAAAAAAGTGCCCCGCAAGCCACAGCCGAGCAAGACACCTGCCTACCCACCCAGTGGCGCTCTTCCTCCTGTTCCGATGTTTTCATTGTTGTGAGCATTTCTGTTGGGGATTGGCAGCAGAGGTGGGGTGTGGGGTGTTTGGTTTTTATTCACCCCGTCTGCTGGGTGGTTGCAGCAGGTTTTGGTCTCTTCACATGACCCTGGGACACTGTGACCGTCATAAATATGAATCAGTTGCCAAGCATCTGAATGTAAATCACAAGACCCTGGAGATGCTGCAACATTCCTGCTGCTTGGCGCTTCTTCTGGGCTAGCAGAAGTGCCAGGATCAGCGCCGAGCTCCAGCTGGAGCCTGGAGCTGATCCTGGTGCTTCCACTGAGCCCTGACAGCCCTGCAGCTCCAGCCATCTCTCGCTCAGGTTTGTGTGGTGCTGCCACCGGTTCAGCTCATTCCCCTCCCCACTACAAGTTTTCTAGGATGGTCACGTACCACCTGCCAGGTGCCAATGTACCACAGGTGGTACCCGTACCACTGGTTGAAAAGCTCTGCTCTAATATTCATTACTTTAAACAAGAGAGAGAAAGCATGAGTGTGTAAAAGTAATTTAATTTGTACACAAAGCTGTCAACAGAAGAGAAAAACAAAGCATGGAATGAGGAAGAGGGAAGCAAGCCTTCACATATTCCAAAGGCACTTTAAAACTGGCTGCCAAAAGTCTATCCAGCAAATGAGAACAAAATGGCTTGCAGCAATGGAAGATGGATAAAAGAATAATATTTAAACCAACACTAAATAAATAAATAAAATAACACTGTCTTTCTCAGTTTTATAGCTACTATTATGTTTTTACTCTGTAGATACATTCTTCACATATTTTTTCAGTCAAACAGAAAGTGACAGCATCTGTATCTGAGTCTCAAAAAGATCTGGTATTTCCTGAAAATACAAAGAGTAAACACGGATTCTTATTTTACAATGGTATAGATATGAAAACTATATTCATAATTGCATACAAAAAAGTATATTTCTGTTGTGAGTGTCCCTAGACCAGCTTGGGAAGTGTCAGAGTATGAGGATGCGCAGCCAGGCCCCTCTGGGTGTTTTCCCCTCCCGGCAGCCGAGGAAGAGCAGCCAGGCCCCTCTGGGTATTTTCCCCTCCCGGCAGCTGAGCCAGACAGGGAGGAGATTTACAGGCAGTCTGGGTCAGATTCACAAAGTGAGGGGTCAGATATGGATCAAGAAGATAGATGGCTTGATCCGAGATTCCGAAGGTTTGATAAGCGACGGTGTCAGTTAAGTGGAAAAAGGAAGTAATAGGGGGAAGTGACGTATCAGACACTATATTAGAAGGGGACAGAGAGACTACGCCTTTGTCACGAGCAACTTTAATCAAGGAGTAGCCTGATATCTGGAGCAGTGCGTTTGAATTCAGTCTTCTGATGTTTTGGAAATCTACGGAAGAATAATGAGGTACTGGACAATGTGATAAAGAAAGAGTGAGTTAATTGGAAGGTGTGGGAAGAGCATGTTTTAATCTAAATGTAAATAAATGAGACTTGGCCGTTCCTGCCAGCAAAATGCCAGCAGCGTGCTTTGAAGTGAATCCTTTTGAAATGTGTTAAATAAACCTCTTAAAGACATATTTATGTGGATTTTAATGAGCTGAGAGGGGCCAGACAGAACAATTTCTAGCTAGGAGAAATGTGGAAATCACCTTATTTCTAAATTTTAAAAAGGAATTCAAGATTTGCATTTAGCATCACAAAAGCCCCAAGGCTGTACTCAAAGCTTATAAAGCACCAAAAATGAGAACAGAATAAAAACTTATATAAAATGATAAAGTTAAACTTTAACTTATTGCTAAACAGTGTCTTCAACCAACCTACAACGCAGCTTAACTTTAGAGCAGGGGTGTCAAACTCACCACGTCACGTGACGTATTGCGACTTTTCCCCCATTCCCAGAGCTGGGGTGGGTGCAATTTCAGCATGAAGCATCCGGCCCATGGGCCGGCAGTTTGACCCCCTGCTTTAGAGAGTAAATTTTCTAAATCCGGGGTCACATGGACCACACAGTGTTCTTTATAACTTAATGGAATAAGAATTGGCTAAGCAAATTGAATGCTCCAAAATACAGCAGTTCTAAGGATACGATATTACAAAACCAGATTTTAAAAAATCATGCTCAAAGTTTGAAGGAAGCCAGTGAAGAGTTCTATAAGAGATAGCTGATCATGAACTAAATTAAATTATAAGATTCAATTAAGGAAAAAATCCAATATACTTGGTGGGATAGAAGACAGTGAACTGGCATACTTCCAATGTCTACTACTAGATGAGATTTTTTCAAAGAATATTGGGCTGATTAATTGTTAGTGTAGATTACCCATATTGGGCTAGATCCAAGAAGACACTTACATTCATAAGCAAAAATGTACACTTGGGATCACTTAACAAATTAGCCAAGCCTTAATATTTAAGAAATCTATATATTTACAAAGCAAGAAGTCTTGCTTTGTAAATATAATACTCGTGATAGATAATCAGAATCCTGATTTAAATGCTTACATTAAAAATTTGACTGACATGCTCAGTTTGAAGGAAATTAATGAAATGTGTGATCAACGGAGCAGGAAACATATTTCCCATTCCTATGCTCCAGTAAATATTTTCAGAAACCAGGAACTTAACAATTTTTTAAAAAATTGTGAAGAAAATCATTGGTGAAATGCATATGAAGTGAAGACTGTATAGGCTGTATAATAGAGGGAACTACCAAAACATTTATTTGAAATAAACATACCATTTTGACACTTTCTCACAAAAACCTGGTAAATTATACATTGTCCTTCCTCTCTAGCCAAAAATGAGAAGGGCATGTTGTGAGTGACATAACCTGCCCAAAGGGTAGAAAAACCAATGGCAGGAGCAACTGGACAATCACCACCAGTTTGTGGTTAAAGATAACAGTGATTTTTCTATGTTCAAGCACAGTGATTCACAGTCTATACCAGGAGTGTCAAACTGCCGGCCCGCAGGCCAGACGCATCATGGCAAAACTGCGCCCACTCCATTCCCGGCAATGAAAAAAAAGTCACGATATGTCGTGACACGTCACATGACGTTCTGAGTTTGACACCCCTGGTCTACATTGACATTGTAATAATGTACACATATTCAATTTCAAAGAAGTATATATAAATTAATAAAAATGACTCTTGGTATTATAAATCATGACTGATTTGCCAGAAGCAGTTTTATATATAATGAAGATCAAGTTCTATGAAGTCTATATAAAGGGAAGGAGAATAATTTCCTTATAAATCCTTTTTGGGTTTTTTTTTTGTTTTTTCTTTGCACCTTTTCTTTTTTTACTTTTTATATTTATATATTATTCTTAGTTTGGTTAGTTTTTTAATCTTTTTATCTTTGTATTTATAAATTTGAATACAATTATTATATAAAAAAGAGAAGGAATCCATCAAACCTAAGACAACTGGAGCACTTAGCTCAAGAAGAGTGGGACAAAAATACAGTTCAAGATGTAGAGATCTTTTTCAGGGAAACAAAAGCAGTTGTTTACAGTCATTGTCTCAAAACTGTGTATTATGAAATATTAACTTATATTACCCTAACCCTAACTGGCAAACTGATGAGATTCAAGACAATGAAGATATCAAATTTGTGGAAATCCATAGGGTAATCTGGACATTTGTTTTCAGTCTCAAAATAAGGTGAGGACAAAATTTGTTTATTCATCTATGTTTATATTTGGCCCACTTTAAAACAACTGTAGCTGATTCACATTTCACAAAAATATTTTTAAAAATTATTTAAAAATAGAATATCATAAGAGAGTTAAAACAGCTGCTAATCCTACATCACAATTCCCAAATTCTAATTGAAAGAAATTCCTTAACTGCACAACACATGGACAGAGTTAACCATCATTTCAACTAGGAAACTGGGAATCTAGACCAAGCTAAGTGCAAAACTGCTAGAGAATTCCTGGAAGCCTAGCACTCGGATAAATCAGCTATCAACTGGCACATAGAGGTAAACAACCTTTATATACTATTCAAAAGAGACAATCAAAGTTAAAATGAAAACAAAAATACCAAAACATCTCCTCACCAACAATCTGCAGTCAATTAAGCAGAGATTAACACCAGAATTTAAATCATGCCAGCAATTGAACAATAAATAATATCCCAATCAAGAAACCACCAACTCAGATAAACAAACAACAGCTTAATCAAGGGATTACCAAGAAGAAAACCACACTCCCACCCACACTGCATGGTAAGTCACTCTCTTCTAATATTGAAGATGTTACCTAGCTGGGTAATGAAATGTTTGTAAGAAATCAATCAAGCTCACAGAGTACCAAGAAGTCCAAATTGTTAAAGCCTAAACTTTAACAACATTAGGGACATCCAAATCATTTCAAAGGGATAGAGTTGTATTGAGAACATCTATCTCCAGGCTTCTGTCCCGACCCTCAACCTCTGTAAGAGAAACATGGCATGGGGCCAATATACCCATGGAATCATCTTCATCCCATCACATGGTCACCCAGTCAGTTATGAGATCCTTTTCTGCCACTGCCCCTACCCTTTGAAACAGGTGAGACAGGTCCTCATTCTCTTGGCCTTTTGAAAATACCTAAAAATCTGGCTCTGTCATCTCACTTAGGGCTCACAGACAAGCATACAGTTTTGGGATCAAGTTATAAAGTGCTAAAAAACAATTAAAATTAGAAAAATTGAATAGAGAAGTTAAAAGTTAAAACCCAAGATGATGTGTGACCTAGGGGGTGAGAATCTTCTCTGCCCCATCAGTCCTCCCCCCAATATAGCAGACCCCTGTTGGGGCCTCAGGCCAAGCAGTAGAGCCAGGTTTTTAGGTTCTTAAGATAAGATAGATAAGATAAGCTTTATTGTCATTTTTTTACTGTGGGCACAATGGCACACATCAAAAATTAAATTTAGTTGCCCGGTCTCAAAGTGAAATACATACATGACGCACACTTAAACATACTATGAACAACATATGTATAGATCCACATCCTTACATATACGTGGCAAATAAATATTAAATACTGTCCATCTTGAATATATAACGGAAGGAGGAAGCTTGAGAGTTCACAAAGTTAATGCTGTATGGAATGAAACTATGGCTGAATCTGGATGTTCTGCTTTGGATACCACGAAGCCTCCTCCCAGAAGGTATCAAGGAAAACAGGTTATGAAGAGGATGTGTAGTATCCTAGATAATCTTACGGACCCTGCTCAAGCAACACTTCTGTGCTATGTCCTGGATGGAAGGGAGAGAACTGCCAATGATCTTTTCCGCCATTTTCACCACTCTCTGCACCGTCTTCCTGTCTGAAGCAGTGATGCTTCCAAACCAGACTGTGATGCTGTATGACAGGATGCTCTCGATCGTCTTCCTGTAGAAAGTGGTCAAGACAGGGGAAGGAAGATGTGCTTTTCTCATGCGACGCAGAAAATGCAGGCACTGCTGTGCCTGCTTCACCAGTTTCTCACTGTTGAGCGACCAAGTCAACCTACTCATTAGCTGCACACCCAGGAATTTGACGCTGGTAACCATCTCCACAGGTGAATCATTAATGCACAGAGAAGTGTGGCTGTGCCTGCCTTTTCTGAAATCAACAATGATCTCTTTGGTTTTTCCAGTATTTAAAACTAGGCTGTTCTCCTTACACCAGTTCACCAACCCCTGAACCTCCTTGAGGTAAGCTTCCACCTTGTCATCCTGAATAAGGCCCACTACTGTTGTATCATCTGCAAACTTCACAATATAGTTGGTGGCAAACCTGGCACAACAGTCATGAGTCAACAGGGTGAACAGCAGACGGCCAGGAATGTAGGGGTAAACCTCACCTCCAACGGAAGAATATTCCAGAAGGCAGTTCATTAATCAAAGTTCATTAAAATTAACTTTTAATGTTAAATTTTTAATTATCCTTGTCTCTATTTTAAAATTTATATATATATTTTAACATTTTATTTATATGCTGTCTCTAAATTAGATAGATAGATAGATAGATAGATAGATAGATAGATAGATGGATGGATGGATGGATGGATGGATGGATGGATGGATGGATGGATGGATGGATGGATGGACGGATGGACGGACAGATGGACGGACAGATGGATGGATGGACGGATGTCCAAGTTGCAGGACAAGCAGATTGTGGAAGCAGATGGTCCATTGGGTAATCTTGGCTTAAGACATTCAACTGGAATCAACTATCAATTATTGCCAACTAGGGCAAGGCCCAACAATGCTGAAGTGACTTTCCAGCAGTGATGATGTATTCGGTAGTAACTGCATAAAGTAAAAATAAACAGGTATGTTTCTTCTTAGCTTATTAAATGTTATTCAGGAATTCTGAGGATAATCTGAAGGAAATACTTATTCTTCTAAGAAGAATTCTGAGCTATAATCTCCTTTCACAGCTCCAAATCCACAAGGAAAACAACATGCCTATTGCAAAATCCTGGTTGTGTAACAAGGCTGGCTGACCATACATCAAAAAAAAACAAAACCCCTCCAGGTCCCATCCTCAGGTAGAAAAACAGATATATTTTTTAAAAAATGTCTTTTAAGCTTACAGCTGATTCAACACCCCTATTTAAGCACTGCTCCTGAGCTTCATTTTTGGCTGGAGGAACAGATGAGCAAGAAGAGGAACTGCTATACAATGTAGGAACAGCTATTGGTGAGAACAAACAGCAGAAAGGCACTGTACAATTAGGATGGCTTAAGAAAGCTTTGAAGACAGGATAGTTGGCTCTTTTACCATAGGGATAAAAAGAATCACATTAGTATCTTACATTCATTTACTATTTTTACTTAAAGGAATTAATATTAATAATAACATTTTCATTATTCATGAACAATTAAGTATAACGTCTAGTCAAAACTACACTAAGAGAAAGCCGCAATGAATTTGATTATACTTGCTACTGGGCAGTAGCATAAAACTGTCATGTCAGATACCTAGAACTTTCCCACTGAAATATGAGGCTTTAAAGCTTTTCTATTTCATCAATTTTTGCTAACAGCACTTAAGAATTACTATTTCATAAACCAAAGTTATTGTTTAATTTTAAAATAATATTTAAAAATTTAATTCAATACTAAAAGCAAAAATAACTTATATTGTTATATTAAATATATTAACAATATTAAACACTTAACTCATGAAATGAATCAACATGCCATTATTTATAGTAATAGAATTATTTCCATGACAAGGACTCTAAGGAACCTTGAGAATTATCCAGATTAAAATGACAGAATCCTTAGATGTTTGCAGTTACAATTCAATTTGGGTAATTCCCATCAACTTTTGGCCTTCTTGATCAGGCATGTCAAACTCGCAACATCACGTGATGATGTGCAACATATTGGGATGGTTTTGCCATTGCCAGCAATGGGGTGGGTGCGGCTTCCGGATGATGCATCCGGCCCGCAGGCTGGCAGTTTGACACCCTGTTCTAGATGGAGACTTCAGTGTCCATGGTATTCACTGACATGTGATGACCTCAGAAGCTTTTCTATTAACAAAGAGGGGAAAAAATCTATTCACAAAGGACAGGTGCTAAACACCTGTATTTACCAGAATTTTAAAATTTAAGTAAAAAAGTAAAAGTTCATTTTATTTCATTGCTCCAGATAAAAAGTATTAATTGAAATGTGCATTTTTGAAAAAAATCTAGAAATGTTTTTTATTTAAAATATAGAAGATCAACTCAGTATACACATGACAAATTTCTACTAATTTCTAACACTTTTAGTAGTTTGCTTTTATCTGCATATGTGCGGGGTTCCTCCCTCATCTATCTCCCCAGGATGTCAGAAGGAATGAATGAGAGAAACTGGAGGGGGATGGTAGAGCCATGTATCCCAAGAGGAAGGAGATCAGGGTGGGAAGTGAAAAACATCTTAGGATATCTACGATGAGACAACACATTAAAGTGGTAACAGACATGAGATGTTACGGGAGTCAGAGGGCAGGCTGTTACAGAGAAAGGTTCCTCCCCCCCCCATGTTTAGTATCAGAGATGAGTCCTGGTCCCCTGAATTCACTCACAATCCCTGGTCAGCATACACTCAGAGGCCCAGGGATTCAGCTGCTGCAGGTTAATGCCAATAATAAGGCCCCACCTTATCCAAGACTTCATCAAGAAGCAAGCTGACCTGGCATAGATCACTGAGATTTGGCTGATTCTGGAAAAAAAAAGGGTTCCCCTCTCAGAGATATGCCCAGCTAGGTTTAGGATTTGGCATTAGTTGAGACCCAAGGATAGGGGAGGTGGAGTGGCAGTGGACATCTGAAAACAGGTTTCTGACTGTGAGACCCTGTTTCTGAAGCAGGATTCACCGGATGAGTTAGGATTGTTGCTACTGTACCAGCTTCCCTTCTATGTGGCAACCTTCTTGCCTGAGCTTCTGGAAACCATCTCAGTGTTTGCACTAGAATTCCCCAGGTTTATGGTCCTATGCAACCTCAATTTGTCATCCCTGAGTTGGCCTCGGAATTGGCCAGGAATTCATGGTCACTATGGGGGCATGATGTCAGCTGGAGAACTAACAGCCCAGGTTTGAGACCCGAGCTCCATGAAATGGGGTGAGCTCCCATTATTTGCCCCAGCTCCTGCCCACCTAGCAGTTCAAAAGCATGCAAATGCATGTGACTTTGGCATATAGCCTTGCAGATCACATGATCACAGAAAATGAACAACATTCCCTAGAGTCAGACATGATCGACAGGGAAATCTTTCCTTTTTTTTAATGGTCATTATGGGGGTCATGGACCTGCTCCAGATCATCTCAGGTCCAACTAGGGACAGTGGTTACATACCAAATATGATATTCTTGTTGGAGCAATGGGAATGTGATCTGGGATCTACCATTATTTCACTCATGATGATCATATTGTGCCCTGATGTCCTTGAGATTCTCTCCCCTTCTGCAGGGAGGCCAGACCCGTTTGAGTAGCCCACCCCTGATTGACTGATGGCCATGAATGGGTTCCAGAGGGAACTGGGGGATATCCCAGGGGCTTTGTTGCATGGTTCTCCAAAGCTCTAGTTATGACCTGGAACCAAAGGGCGGCCAACGGCCAAGGCTTTGGATAGAATCATGCCTGTGAAGCCTTTTTTCACCCATTGCTTCCAACACTCATGGAGATTCTGAAAAGAGACACCTAGAGCACTGCCAAGGAAAATGAGGGATGAATCATGAATCCAACTGAAAACAACTTGGAGTTTTATTAAGGCCTATCTTGCGATGGTAGGAGTGGATAGAGTTATCTCTGGCAAAAGGGGCAGCATACAAGTTCAATAAATAAATAAAAGTAAGTATGTTTGCTTATAGCAGCCTTTTTCAAAGTGTAGATTATCACCCATGAGGGAACATGAGACAATGAATGAACAATTGCCAGAAAGTGCCTTCCTCAAACTTCTAAGCAGGCTTATTAACTTTTTAATTATAATGTCTTTGTCATTTTAATTTCTACACCCACTATTTGCACATATAACTTCAAGTGGTTTACAAGAGGTTAAAAAATACAGTACAATCAATCTGCCATATAATCAATCTGATGCAAAAGTATGCATAATGTAAAACAACGCAACAGTTCCAGAGCTCTGTATGATACCTAAATGCTCTTTGTTGGTTTGCTTTTAACATATTGTGTTTGCCTTTGGAAGATGGAGTAATGCTTGGGGAAAATTCTGCAGAAGGCATTAACACAAAGGGAAGGGTCTCAGATGAGGGAAGTGAGTGTTATCTCAGTGTAGCAAACCTGGGAGAGATAAAGTGTCAAAAACAATTTTACAACTTGACTGTTGTGCTAGCTATGGTATTTTCAGAATAGTTTAAGAATTGATTTAAGGCAAAGAAATAACCTTTTTTTTCATTCTCCCCTGACTTTGCCTAATGATAGTGACTGGTTTCAAAATGCAATCTAGATTTCAGGAATTATGTAAAAACAAGCCAATTCATCTTTTCCATCAAAAATACAAATTGGGAGGTTGTCTTATTTATAAATATACATTTTATTTTATAAAGTTGCAACAGTTCATCATTTTATCTGATGATATATTTCATTATGGCTAGAATCATGCAATATAGTATTATTGGATTTTGCAAAACATTGCTTGCCTAAAGCAGGTGCCAGAGGGAAAAAACCAAGAAAGCAATAAATTAAAAACAGATGCCCAATTTTCATTTTCAGGGAATGTCAACAGATGAAAATAATCAGCTAGCAACAAATGTTACTGGTCAATTAGAAAAACTGATTTGGGATTAAACTTGCTCTGGAAGAGACTGTATTACCACTATCAAGTCCACAGTTTAGATGTATCTTTTGATTCACTGCTATCTCTGAATTTGCAGGCAGGAGACTGAATACAGGTGGCATAGTTATATGCATTCAAGAATTAAAATATCCATTCTGTGGTTTCATGATATTTAGATAACTATACATTTGTCACGAGATTTTAAAAAAATCTGGAAATTTGTGTTGGTACATCTGTATCATAATAAACAGTAAAAGAGTAAGCCTGAAATAATCTTATGTCATTGTAAGATAAGATCATATCCGGTTTATTTTCTCAAGTACTATCCATCTTATCTGGCCAAAGCTTTTGTATACTCTCCACAAGCCACTACAATACTGGAATTCTCAAGCCTGAAATTAAAAAAAAAACATTTTATTACATTATGGTTCTTTAATAAAAGAATGAACCATAATGAACAAAACTGGAAGATATTTAAATTTTCTATGTTTATCTTTCATTTAGGTAGATCCATCCCTAAAATAAAAGGTTGGTAGTCCAGCTGTACCATATTCCATGGCATTATTTGCACCTAGCATTAAAAGTTATCTGATTGCAGTATTCCAGCAGTATTTTATATATATATATATATATAAGGAAAACATACCGGTAGAATGCCACCATAACTATTACAAAACTATCAAACCTTGTACAAAATGCTATATAGATAAGATTGTACAGAAAACCAGAACACTACAGCACATGACAGCAAGAGGCAATTGATGAAAACGAATTCCTCAGATTGTACATAGAAGAGTTTTTTCTTTCCATGTGTCTGTGTACACACTGTTAAGTCAGTTCAACTGGTACACAGTTTATCCAACACAAGAGATACTGTGAGGATAATGGGTGAAGAAATTAAGAAGTGTTGAAAAACCTAGAGACTACATTATTGCTCCTTATTTTGAAGAGCAGATCAATCAGTAGCACAATATTTCTATCATGTTAATATATATTAACAAGGTGACACCTTGTTCACTTAAACATGACTCTTTAGGAAATACAGACATTGGTAAACGTTTACATACACTAACAAAGATTATTAAAAAAAACTGTGCAAAAGACTTTCACAGGCATAGTGTGTAAGGTTTGCCATGGACAATGCTGCAAGTATATTCAAGTTAAGAAGATGTTTTTAAAAAAGACTTCAAACTAGCATTAGACCCTACCTATAGTATTCATTTAAGTCATTCCAGCAAGACTTTGATGCTTCAGAAACAATATCTAATGCAGTAGCTGCAAAATAGGCAACAATCAATAAGCATATGCAAAAACTGTTCTGAAGAAAACAGATGGACAAAAGTAACTTTACTATTAATGTTCAATGGCACAAATTAATGGACTGTTTGGAATACCATATCAAGAATTACCCTACTTTGATGGCAATTTCTCTGAAAAAAAAAACTGTGAGGAAATAAATTGAATTGTTAAGACCTACATTCTGAATATGGGTTAAAAAAGGTTGACAACTATTTTTTTTCTAAGCCCTTTTATTTCTGATGCTGTTGAAATTTGGAAGGAACAGAAAATTGAAAGCTTTGAAAATAAAAATGGGCAATGACAAGAACATACTCAGTGACATGATCAATCTTTCATTGCTAAAAAAAAGTTGGCTGTTATGTAACTTGAACTTCACATAATCATTGTTCTGATAATGCTTTAAAGAAAGTTACTTGCTGGAAATCCCTTAAATATTTCGATTCAAAGACTACTAAATCAGAGATTACTGAACATTTCAGTTCAAAGACTACTGCCTTTTTAGAAGTAGAAGTTTTCTTTCTTTGAACTAATTTATTCAAAACTGAGAAACAGCATGAGAATTTGAAAGGCAAAAAGCTTGTCATCTTTTCCCAAAGTCTGCATAAAAAGAAAAGACAGAAATGAATTCACTACCTATTCATGTTTAAGTTCCTTGTACTGACTTGACCTGTAATTACTTGCTTTTTAATTACTTTTCTTTTTTATTTTATCAAATATTATTAGTAAAGTTTTAAAGTTTATGGAAAGTGTTCCAGCAGTACTTCAGGACAAAAGGCACATAATAATTAACTTATCCATAATTGATTCAGTTCCTAAAAACTCTGGATATTTTTAATGGCTTGCTTAGCTTCTTCATTGTCTATTACTTTGTCAATTTTGTGGTCCCAGTTTTCACTTGCAGAGAAGGACCGTTGTCTTACCTGAACACCTCTTCTCAGCATGATGAGGGAGAATCCACCAATGGGTTGATTCTGTCCTCCTGCCCAATCAGACTAAGTCAGTCAAAGTTGTCATGCCCGTCCTGGTCTGGGACCTCCCAATCTTGACGATGGCAGAGCCATTGACGACAGTCCGACATGTTGACTCCTGAGAGAAGGAAAGGAACCACCCTCTGACACAGGACCCGACCTCTAGAGGGGTGGCTGTGTATTCTCCATCATCATGCTGAGAAGAGGCATTCAGGTAAGCCAACGCTCCTTCTCCAGCATGATGGATGGAGAATCCACCAATGGGACGTATCAAAGTCCCACTGTCCCTATGGGAGGGAGTCAGTTGGGGCCTGTGTCCCCGGCACTACCTGTTGCAGTACTCTCCAACCAAAGGAGGCGTCTGCAGAGGCAAACTTGTCTAGCTGGTAATGCCGCACAAAGGGAGAAGACGAAGACCATGTCGCCGCCCTACAAATGTGCTCTATAGATGCCTGTGTTGCCCACGCAGCAGAGGTGGCATGGAATGTGGAGGGCGTCCATTCCCTCTGCCCTCCGAGAGGGAAACCGGGAAAAGAATCTGGGAAGTTGAGCATTCTCCAGAGAAGCGAACAGGTCCAGAAGCGGATTGCCAAATCTCTCTGAGATCTCCGTAAAGAGATCGGGGTGCAGTTGCCACTCTGAATGGTCCACTGTTGACCTGCTGAGGAAGTCCGCCTGCCAATTTGCCTCCCCCAAAATGTGCTCGGCCCTGATGGAAAGAAGGTTGCCCTCTGCCCAAGAACCCAGCAACCGAGCCTCCATCATGAGGGACCTGGAACGGGTGCCCCCTTGTCTGTTCATGTGTGCCTTTGCCACTACATTGTCCATGAGGACCAGCACATGTTGCCTCACAATCTCATTGCGGAAGTGGCAGAGGGCCAGATGGATTGCCCTGAGCTCCAACCAATTGATGTTGTTCTTCAGGTCCAAGTGCGACCATCGACCCTGAGCCAACTGAGATTGGAGGTGTGTGCCCCAGTCAGGCCTAACTGACTGTCTTCTTGATAGAGGATGGCTGGTATGGAGTTAGAGCGCTGCACGGCATCCAAAATGGCATCCGCGATGATCGGTGAAGGGAACTGTCAAACTCTCCTCGACAATCTTGGCAAACTGGCCATTTTAGCTAACAGATGAGAGGCGCGCCAGCCGGAACGTCTCTCAGGAGCACGGATGACTCAAAAATTAGGTTTTTTAAGAAAGATTGCGAGAATTAGACCGTCCTCGCAAGGTTCCTCAAAATGGCGGCCATGCTGAGAGGGTTGAGGAATTTGAGCTCTTTCCGTGGGGGGGGGGGAATCTGAGGAGATCGGTTCGCCGCTCTAAGCCGGTAAATGAAGTTGGATTCAGTGCCTCTCAGCCAGAAAAAGCAGTAGAAACGGGAGCGTCCTGTGAAAAGGGAATCCCAGCCATCAGCACTGAACAGCTGATAGGCGTGGCAGCCGTGGCGCCTTCAAACAGTGACGGGGATTCCGAGGCCGATGCTACCAGCCGGCAGGGAAATGCAGATCTTGATTATGCTCTAATCGGGTAAAGTTAAGACGCGATAGAGCAAAGGGCTAGGAATCTGGTTGATCTCAAGCTTCGTTTAAATTAGTTGTCCCCATACAGAAAGAGGGCTGATCGAAAAACTGATGCTTGAATGGTTCACATACAAGGGGTGCCACTTCCAATACAGTGCGCTCCTATTCAGCCTCTCATCGGCCCCCAGAGTATTCACCAAGATCCTGGCAGTCTTGGCAGCTCACTTGCGAATGATTCCCATAAGAGTCCAATGCTAGCTGGACGACATACTAATCCAGTCACAGTCCGCCCAGTCCACCTTGGTGGACCTTGAAAGGGTGGTAATGCTGCTGCAGGACCATGGGTTCTCCATAAATTTTCCCAAAAGCCACATGGTCCCCACGACCAGGCTGCTGCACCTCGGGGCCATCATAGACACGGTGGAATGTCGGGTGTACTTATCCCAAGAACGCTGAAGCAGCATAAGACAGTCAGTACTCAAATTACGCAGGAGCCAGACAGGTATACTGGTCAGCCTCTCCCAACTGTTAGGCAAGATGATCTCGGCCATAGCGATCGTTCCCTGGTCCAGGCTCCACTCCAGGGAACTACAGTGGTTTGTGCTCCCCTTCCAGTGCGCTCCCTCACGTAGTGGCTATTGCGAGCTATTCTCAAGGGGTCATACTTCAGGGAACCAGACCGAATAGTACTAACAACCAACGCCAGCCTGTTCGGCTGGGGAGCGCACTTTCGCTCGCAGCGGGTACAGGGCCGTTGGTCTCGCTCAGACCTTCGTCACAACATAAACTGGCTTGAGTTACGGGCTATACATCTAGCCCTCCGCCAATTTCACAGCCTGATAAAAGGGCGTCATGTACTGGTCCTCACGGACAACGTGGCAGCCAAGGCCCATGTAAACCGACAGGGGGGCACCAAATCTCGGGCTTTACTGACCGAGTTGCGCTTACTGGAATCTTGGGCAGAACACAATCTGGCCTCCATCAAGGCCGATCACATTTCAGGGGAGACGAACACCCAGGCCAACATCCTGAGCAGAGCAACGGTGGATCACTTGGAGTGGCGTCTGCATCCAAGGGTTTTCAGGGAAATCTGTCAGCGCTTCGGTCTTCCACTTGTGAACCTCTTTGCGTCCCTGAGCAACGCTCAGCTGCCTCGGTTCTTCTCCCGGTTCCTGTCTCCAGCAGTAGAAGGGACGGATGCTCTTCGGGGCCCATGGCCTCAAGGTCTGCTCTACGCCTTTCCCCCCCTACCCCTTATCCCAGCAGTGATATGCAAGCTTCTTCGGGAACGAGCAGAGGTAATCCTGGTGGCTCCTTATTGGCCAAGGAGGCATTGGTTCGCCGATCTGATGAGCCTAGCTCTAGCAGACCCTTGGAGAATTCCTCCAGAACGGGTATCTCTCAGCCAAAGGGTCATTCTCCATCCGGACCCCCAATGGCTCCAGTTAGCCGTCTGTCACTTGAGCGTTCAATCTTGTCACAGGAGCTATGCTCGCCAGGGGTCATCAAAGTGATCCAGGCCTCCCGCCGTCCTTCCACAAACCGTATTTATGAGGCCACATGGAAGAAGTTTCAATCATGGTGCTCCGGTCGACATCTGACTCCCTCGGAACTCACAATTCCCCACATACTAGACTATCTGTTAGAAGGCCTGGAAAGAGGCTTGGCTCCAAACACATTGCAGACACATAGCTGCCCTTGCCACGGTCCTCACCTGTGATCCTGCGGGGCCCTTGGGACAGCACCCTCTAATCCGCTCATTCCTTAAGGGAGTGGCGAACACCAAGCCCCCTACGGTGCATAGGTACCCCTCATGGGACTTACCTTGGGTACTCCGGGCCCTTACCAAGGCCCCCTTTGAACCCCTGGGGATGTGCGAGGTCCGCTACCTGTCTCATAAGGTGGCCTTCCTGGTGGCAATCACGTCGGCATGTCGTATCTCAGAGTTGGCAGCACTCTCCACACGGGACGATCTGTGCATCTTCCACCAGGATCGAGTGGTCCTCCGACTCGACCCCACTTTTATTCCGAAAGTCAACTCTCTGTTCCATACATCACAGGAAATAGTGCTGCTGGACTTTTGCCCCAACCCATCACATGCTCTGGAACGGCAATGGCACAGTCTGGACGTCTGCAGGGCTCTTCGGCACTATCTTGCAAGGACAGCGGAGTTCCGCAGATCAGAAGCCCTCTTCGTCTCCTTCCATCCCTCCTCCAGGGGTCGGAAGGTTTCCTCTTCCACAATTGGCAGGTGGGTCAGAACATGCGTTGCCGGGGCCTATCAAGCTGAGTCATTGCCGGCTCCACGCCGCGTTACAGCCCACTCCACACGGACTGCAGCCACTTCAGCGGCATGGGCCACCCAGGCGTCCATTGAGGAAGTCTGCAGGGCAGCTACATGGACTTCACCATCCCCTTTCATACAACATTACAAGATTGATAGATTCGCCTCGGCTGAGGCCTCATTCGGTAGGAGAGTCCTACAACAGGCATTACAGCAAAGTGCCACACCGGACCAGTCTACTACCCACCCTCAGGGACAGTAGGCTTTGGTATGTCCCATCCATGGATTCTCCATCTCCAAGTGCTGGAGAAGGGGCGTTGTCTTACCTGAACGCCTTTTCTCAGCGCGGAGATGGAGAATCCACTCCCACCCTTGTAGGTCATTAGGCCGAGGGTTAGCTGATTTTAGTGAGCCACAACGTCTTGCGGGTCAGTCAACGGCTACGCTCGCACCAAAAACTGGGATTTCTATGGTCCAGGACGGGCGTGGCAACTTGGGTGACTTGATCTGATTGGGCAGGAATACAGTCTACACCCATCCGTGGATTCTCCATCTCCGTGCTGAGAAAAGGCGTACAGGTAAGACAACACCCATCTCATTGTTAGCCAAGCCCCTCAAGGATTTTAAAAATAATAGATAATAACTACACTTTTAAAGATAAAGATAATAACCGATTTTTAATTGCACCTAGAAACAGCACCCAGGGCAGCTCTCACAGTACTGGTGTTATATTGAAACTATGCCATCCTTTTTAATTTGTGGTCCACATTTTGTCTCAGTTGTAGTTTCCAAATGGTCTTCAAGTGTATTTTTATGTAGCCTGCAGTAATCAGTTTATGAGATGAGTGGCCATTGCTAGCATCTCCTGTTTTAGAAAAGGGTTGCACTCAAAGTTTAAAAAAGATCTTTTTGGCCACAGCCTTAATAATCCAGGAGGACCCTCAGATTGCATACCATCTTATTGAAGAGAAGCTTTTTTTCCCCTTCAATAGATATTTGAATTAAAAAAATAAACAGGTAGAGACAATTCAAAGGGGAAAGTTAAAAGTGAAAAAAGAAAGAAAAAAGAGATATGAATTTCACTGAATTTGAAATTAGTTGAATAGGAAAGGGGTCCTATGAGGTCTAAGGATGTGAGGTTTAACAATATTTTAATTACTTCTCTTGCTCTTAGTTGTGAGTAGAAAATTGTTATTAAATGGAGAGGAAACAGAAATAACCAGTTGCTTTATTGATATTCATGTATTGACAATTGAAGTAATTTTTACCAAAATATATAACATTGTCATCAAGCAACAACAAGACAAAAACTGTCAGTGTTAGTCTCCGATATCATTATAAGATTATATATGTCTATGATATTACTGCATTGTTCAGATTTAGACTACACTGAGTAATTAAATGCACAGAAATGTTTTTTCTTCTAAATTTTTATGTAGTTCCTGGTTTGTTTGTTTGTTTTTGCTAGTTATTCCTTTGGAACAAGATTCTTCTGACTGGCTGCTGAAAGTTTACATTGCCATCAGCATTTGAGTAACTTTTCTTCATCTGTCCTTGTGCAATTAGTCAGTTTCTGTTGGTTTGTATTAGGAAGCTGAATATAGTCTATTATATGACTGTATAGTAAAGAACAAAACCTCAGGAAATCCTGTGGCTAAGAAACCGTAATGACATTTGGGAAAAATATTTTGGGGGGAGGGGGAGGAAGAGATGCTGCCTAGAGAACAATCAGATAACAGAGGGCATGGCCCACAGCTGCATAACAGGCAGAGAAAGAAAGGAACCCCCCCTAACCTGTCAATCATCTCTCTTTCCCCCCCCCTTTTCCAAGGTCATTCTGAAATATCATTACGGAGATTGCTTGGGCCATATTTTCTTAGTGTTCTTTTTAAATAATTTCCTGTTTAAAATGCCATCTGTTGCATGTCACATTTTATCTTTGTGATGGGACTGTGTGCATGTCTAGAAAGGGAATGTGGTAGCTTAGACGCCCTCTGATTTCCACAAGAAGTCTTTAAAGCCTCCCGGAGTACTTTCACCTTTCTCTCCCCTTTCTTCCCCCTTCCCATTTTCCTATCTTTATTTTCATTTGTATTTTATATTATGATAATTTTAATAACGTTCTTAATAAAAGAAGAATAAAATAACAAAAATGTCACCAGCCATTTTTGTAACCTATCCAGATGGGGAAAGCATATATTAAAGGAGATTCCCTTCTCAGAATAAGTTCCATTGTTTCACTAAGAATGTTAAATCTGTATTATATATATCAGGGGTTCTCAACCTTGGCAACTTTAAGACTTGTGGACTTCAACTCCCAGAATTCCTCAGCCAGCAAAGCTGGCTGAGGAATTCTGGGAGTTGAAGTCCACAAGTCTTAAAGTTGCCAAGGTTGAGAACCCCTGATATATAGCAATATCAGAGACCTATCAGAAAGTTGTGTAGGAAAAGAAAAGGGAGAAGGAAATGAACTATTGCTTTCTGAAAAGATTTATCTCAATCAGTTGTTTGCTCGGCATCACAGTCCACATCTTCATCCAGAAGATAAAACCTGTAATATGACTAGCTTCACTGGTCCTAGCTTGCTGTCCAGTTCAAGCCCTGTTTCTGCCTGGTGAAGCTTCTTCTCTTATAGGGCTTTCAGTCATCTTCTGAGACAATTCATTTTGGCACTCAAAGAAACAAAAACAAAAACAAAAAAAGAATAATTGAGAATATTCTTTACTTGAGTAAAAGCCTGACTACTTGGCTTCTCAGTGTTTGATTTTCTTGGGATTTGATTTTCATTACCCAATATGTGTGGAGACAGGTCAGCTACTTTTCGTTAACCTTTTTCTATGTTTGAACTTCTTTAACCTATATTTATTCACTCTTCTATTTCTCATTTCTCAGATCATTTTCTACTATTTACCATTATATTTGAGAGACCAATGAGCACTGTGGTAATAAATTCTAGATTGCACTCTACTTAAAATAATCATTTTTATGACATCATGAAAGTGATATTTTAGGTCACAGGTGTCAAACTTGCCACGTCACATGACTTTTTTTGCATTGCCAGAATTGGGGTGGGTGTGGCCTCTGCAGTTTGACGCCCCTGTTTTAGGTAGACCAAACCAAAACATTCTTGGAAATAAAAATAATGTCAGTGCAACCTTTCTCAACCTTTTGAGTCTGGAGGAATCCTTGAAGCATTTTTCAGGCCTTGGGGGACCTTCAGGCTCAAATATTGGCCAGAAGTTACAAACTTGATATATTTGTTTCATGTGTAGCCTCCCCCTCCCCCAGCACCAGATTCCCTGCATCCACTCTGATACAAAGCCCCCTGAGCTGCTGTGCCTGAAGAAACACAGGCATATGCCAGCAAGGAGAACCCTGGCCCAGAGATCCCAGTGGTTTCTCTGTTACCGGTATGTATACTCTCTCACCCCCTACTGTTCCTCTCTCATCTCTTCCTCACTTCTTGCTCACTTCTCAGCTTTGCTCACTCCTTGCTCTTTGGTTCACACAGGTTTCAGTGGCTTGAGTCTTTGTTCAGTTTCGGTCATTGCTTTTTAAAAATAAATCAGGATCTTTCAGGGAAACCCTAGTAGTCCCTCATGGAACCCTGGGGTTCCATAGAACTCCCATTGAGAAACCTCGTGCCGGAGATTGATCTGTTGCTTTAAAACATATAAGCCTCCAATATCACTTAAAAAAAATATGGAAATAAAATACCTTCAGTTGAGATAGGCAACTAGAGAGCACCACATTAGAAATTTTAATTCTAAACTAAGGATACAATCTGAAGTTGGGGATTCATTTTTTTCCTACACAATCCTGACTTAATACCGGTATGCTAAGTAAATGTTGGAGAGTGGTAAGTCATGTACCATGTTAAGGATATGGAATAAATGCAATCCCAGGTTGGGGCCAAAAATACCTTTATTGGTCTCAGCATGGAGAACATTTTATAAAAGGGGGGGGAATAAAAATGGTTAATATATCAAGAGCTAGTAATATAGGAAGGTAGAGAACTTAAAGATGAAGACAAGAGAACAATTGTCTGTAGAGGGATTTAGTTTTCAGTGGTTTTCATATGCACATGTAATAGATAACTTGAGTTGAATAACATAAAATGGAATTTGAAAATGAATTCTGTACAAATAATGAACATATGACTGCAAAAATGTATAAAGTGATTGGTCTCATTAGAGATGATGACAAATCTGCATGCAGACGGGAAGTTGAACCACTAGCTTTGTGGTGCGGCTGGAACAATCTTGAATTGAACACACTCAAAACTGTAGAAATGATAGTAGATTTTAGGAGAAGCCCTCCTATTCTACCACCTCTTACAATACTAGACAACACGGTATCAACAGTAGAAACATTCAAGTTTCTAGGTTCTATAATATTTCAAGACTTAAAATGGACACCTAACATCAAAAATATCATCAAAAAAATCACAACAAAGAATGTTCTTTCTTTGCCAACTCAGAAAGCTCAGACTGCCCAAGGAGCTGATGATACAGTTTTACAAAGGAATTATTGAGTCTGTCATTTGCACCTCTATAACTGTCTGGTTTGGCACTGCAACCAAACAAGACCGACATAGACTTAAATGGATAGTTAGAACTGCAGAAAAACAATTGCAACCAGCCTCCCTTCCACTGAGGACTTGCATGCTGCATAAACCAAAAAAACATACCCCTCCCATCCTAGACATAAACTGTTTCAATTTCTTCCGTCAAGAAGACACTACAAGGCATTGCATGTCAAAACAACTAGACACAAGGACAGTTTTTCCCGTGCCATCACTCTACTAAACAACTAATTCCCACTACACTGTCAAATTATTTAGTAGGGCTGTATTACTATTATCCTACTCATCTTTCCTATTACCAATTTTCCTATCTTACGACTATTACTGTGTTGTTTGTATCTTATGATTTATATTGATTATTTTATTTAGTGTCCTAGTATTGTTGTTTGTATCTTATGATTTATATTGATTGTTTTATTTAGTGTCCTAGTATGATTTATCTTGATTGCTTATTATCCTGTAACTATCACTGAGTGTTGTATTCTACTCTATTCTATTCTAAACTTTTGTTGAGATTTGAAATAGAAGAGAAATAAATTAAAGATTGCATGATAAAATGAGCTAATTTTGCTGATAACATGGATCAATAGGAGAAAATTGAGTAAAATGATGAAATTCACATTATATTATATTAATTTAACAGAAATTTAAAAAACGTGCAGTTGGTATAGAGAAATTATTTAAAATATATAAAGGTATTTCTGGTCAACATTAAAAATATGAAAAACATGAACACGACATTTTATCATGCATGGTGAAGTTGAAAAGCAAGAAATTTTTGGATACAAAAATAAATATAATGACATAAATAATTTTAAAGATTTATATTGAGAAGACACCAAAACTTTTTTATTGGAACTTATGGATAGCCAATTAGAAAAGATCTATGGAAGACTGAAGGCGCTTGAATGGGCAGCGGAGCTGCAGTCGCAGCTCCGAGGTCGGTCTGACTAGGAGAACCGGACGGCCAAGCCGATTACGGAGGTCCTCCCCCCCTGCGCCTTCCGTGTGGCAACGGAGCTACAGCCGGAAGCTCCGGCCCCAATTGACCGATCTGTAAATGGTTTGGGGCTTCCCACGTGGCAACGGATCTACGCGTAAGCTCCAGCCCCAATTACACTGATCTGGCAGCAGATTGGGCTAACAGCCGTTAGCCAATCAACAAGGAACAGGCAATTTGGGGCTTGGGGAAGTCTGGTAGTCGGAGGGGGAGAAGAGAGAAGGCAAAGGGGAAAAGGGCCCCTTCCCTTAATCCGCCGTTATTTCCCCCCCCAATAGGAACCTTTGACTAACTAAATTTGGAGTGTTCGTAAATGGGAGTCAAGTTATTACTAGCAAGCCAAATCTTTTGCTTAGAATAGCACTACTCAGCTATTGGAAACTGGAAGATCCACGAATGGAGACTGTACTTGCCTAAGAGCCAAACTTGCGCATCTGTCCTGGGCGAGATCAAGTCAAAAACTGGGATCTCTATGGTCCAGGACGGGCGTGGCAACTTTGGCTGACTTGATCTGATTGGGCAGGAATACAGTCTACACCCATCCGTGGATTCTCCATCTCCAAGTGCTGGAGAACAATTGCTTCACTTAGAGCAGGCATGTCAAACTCGCAACATCATGTAACGTTGCGCAACGTATCGGGTCGGTTTTGCCATTGCTGGCAATGGGGTGGGTGCAGCTTCCATGTGATGCGTCCGGCCCGTGGGCTGGCAGTTTGACACCCCTGACTTAGAGCCAGAACAATTAAAACATAAAAACGTCTACATCAGGAGTCCCCAACTCCCTGTCCATGGACCAGTACCGGGCCGTAGCATGCCAGCAACTGGGTCGCACAAACAAGGAAAGCCCCATCCGCAGGATGCAGGCAACACACAAAACCACGCTCCCTCTGGTCCGCGGAAAAAACTCTCTCCATGTAACTGGTCCCTGGTGCCCAAAAGGTTGGGGACCTCTGATCTACATCAATTACAGGTAGTCCTTGACTTATGACTGTTTGCCTAGCAACCATATGACCTCCCTGGTGGTATCTATGACCCAACTTTAAAATTCTGATAATTGTCCCCTCATGTAGTTACATGACTGCACTTCAGGGGCTCGACAACAGAGCTGCATTTATGGCATCTGCAGTGTCCTATGGTCATATGAACACATTTTACAACTTTTTTGCTGAAAACCGGCATTTACTTTCGGGTTTTGAAAAACTGTGCTCATAGTAAACTATTAGTTCACTTAATGACTATAGCATTTACTTAATGAACACAGATATGATTAACAATCACAATGCATCACTTAATGACAACCACAAAAAAGGTCATAAAATTGGGTTAGTCACATGAATGATCCAGTTTGCAACTGTCCCAAGTTACAACCGTGATGAGCGGATTACATTATGGTCATTACTCAAGAACTACCAGTAATCAGTGGATAACCATAAGTTTATACAGTAGCCTTTCAGGAGAAATTTCAAATGTACCAACAAATAAGTTCTGCTGAACTGAATTTGCTTCAATCCTATTGCTTATTGTATTGTGTTTATTGTATTGTATTATTTACTGTAAAACTGACAGTTTCAACTTTCTTGAAAAGTTAAAATGATCTTTTTCTTTTTCAGCAGAACAATCTTGCAATGGAATCTTAAGATATTTTCACCAACCACCATGGGACTTACTCTAAATAACTGGAAGTGGAAGTGGAATATTAGATTTGGAATGTCATAATATTTCTCTAACCAAAGAGGTTTTATAAATGACTTCAGGGGGAAAATATAAGATGACAGAATTCAAAAATATCATAAATTTCTCCAAAAGCCTGTCTGTAAAAAAAAACAAACAAAAAAACCCCCTTCTTAAGACCAAGTAATGAAAAGAAAACAAATGTTTACTTTATGTTAGTCAATGTAAGAATCTCAAGAAATTCTTTTTTAAATTAGGTCCAAAAAGGATATTTAATGTAGAACTTTGCAAGGGACGGATGAAATGCCACAGCATTTCTACGTCTGTTAAGAATCCTTGTCTTTAAATAAAAATAAACACAAAGCAAACAGGGTAAAAATTCTCTAATCTCTGAACTGCCCTGTGGCATTTTCTGTCTGAAATTGCAAGTCCAAATTTGGGTGTGTTGAAACTATTAAAAGGAATTGCCCAGCAGCTATACAACCCATTCATGAATACAGACATATTATATAAGAATCCCAGAGCACTATGTATCATTCTTGTAATCTAACATGAAATAACAATTCAACTGATGTAAAAAAAACCAAACTTATCAGTGTTAGGGGCTAGTCACAGCAGGTATGCTTACTGCCTATTATAGTTAAAAATACAAATAAACCTATATAACATCTGTGGGCTAGAAGAGTTTCTACTTGTGTCATATTTTTATTTTCCTCTAAAAGCAAATTAGCAAAAGGATCAGATTTGACTACACAAGACAGTATTTTAGAAGATAATTCAGAAAATACTCCTCTCAGGGCCATATAATTGGATTTATTTTTATAAATACATGTGTTTATTTATTTAATCTATGGCGGTGGTACAATTAGCCAGGAGACTACATAGTTAGTACAAAGTAGTTATTTAGTTGCCGAAGAGTGCTAGTCTGTTTACTTCGCACTCGCATGCTACCCAGGGTACACCACAGGGCTGAATTAGCTCCACATCCAAAAGACGAGTAGTGTCCTGCAGTATCATCTGGGGCCTTCTCTCACCATCGATGTTGCCTCATAATTAGATATCGCATCTGGACAGTTCTAGCACCGGCAGTGGTCCCACCATCTGCACAAAACACCACCAGGTTTCCAAAGTGATACCTATTTATCTACTTACTTGTAGCATGCTTTCAAATTGCTAAGATGGGCAGAAGCTGAGGCAAGTGATGGGAGCTCACTCTGCCACACGGTGCTAGGGCTTGAACCACCAGAACAAAGACCATCTCCAGCATCTTTAAGTCACAGCGCCATCGCACCTCTTATAATTTGGAAATTAGTTTTGATTTATATTGGGACACTCCCACCTTCTTAGGTTAGTGATATCACAGTTTTAATTGACCTTAAAAATGTCGTAAGTCATAAAAATAGTTTAGAGTTAAAAAATAATAATCAAAAATTTGGGGGTAGGATTTAACGTATAAATAAGGACAAATCTAATTGCAAATTGGAATTTATTTTTCTCTCCTGTCTCAATTTACACTATTTTCCTATTCACCAAACCTACTGTGAAAAATCTCCCAAACCATTTAATGAAAGGATTTTGTCAGTTCACAAGGAGCTGCTGGAAAGCTTGCCTCCTCTTACCGCTGATGAGATAGATTTCATCACTAGAAACAAAACACTGGATATCAAAATTGTACTATATTTTAATGACAGCAAGGAATGAAAAAATATCAGTTTTTTAAGAATGGACACATACATAAATACCGATCAGATTCCTTAGATACAGCTTTCTCTTCAATAATTAGTACATCAACCATTAAATACTACTGGCCAAACATACGTGATTCATATGACCACATCACCAAATTTATTTTGAATCTAGTATTAATGTAGAGGACTAATCCAAGCACTAAAACCACTGTAAGGATCCAAACTATATTTAAATATTTTCAATACTCTTTTGTTTTGGACAGAAAGAATAAATTTAAATATTATTCTATAGAATTATTCTATAATAATATTTCTATAAACTTAGAAATACTTTAGAAGCAGAGTATTGATAGGAATTTTAGCAGTTTCCATTTATTGGCCATTAGAAGCTACTTACTCAGTCTACAGTGGATTTTAACTGTTAAAAACTATGAAGTTTAGAATTGTTCATCCTATTGTACTTCTCAGTATTATTAAATATATTGAATAGGACATCTCTCTGGATTATCAGTAAAGAAAAGGAGTTTGTGGCAGTACTATGCAGTTGTTCTGATTCTTCCTAAATGGGTAGTTCCAGCTGGAAAAAAAGAGAAGTCAACTTGATGGACATTCATTTGAAAGATACTCCCTCTGTTCATTATTTACATGATACCATTGGAAAAGGTTATCCACTATATATGGGTGCAGATATATACCTAACTATGTATCTCTACCTAGGATGAAAGGGCCTAAATTTTTGCTAATTATAGGACTATTTCATTAATATATTACTAATATATTAATATATTTCCCACTAGGGTTTATCAAAAATGATCAGGTGCCAGTTATTAATTGATACATTTGATATAGCTAAGGACAGAAAAAGCCTTTGATTTGGTTCAGATTAAATTCTTAAAGAAATTGATGACTAGATATGGCTTTTCACAGGGTTTTGTTCAGTGGGTTGAGATTTATTACTTGCAACACTGCCCCAGAGTTATCACAAATCAAATTATTTCAGACTCTCTGTAACATGTGCCAAGACTACCCACATTTCCCCTTGTTAATTTGTTCCTCCATCCTTTCTCCACTATGATAAGTCAGTCTTTATTCATTAAAGATATTATATTATAGGATCTCCTCCTCTTTCAGTGGATGAGGGAGACATCTGCCTGAGCTACTCTTAAATGTTATTTCATTGTTCTAAATTTTAAAAATGTTTTGTCCTCTTTTACCTAGGTTACAGTTCTGCATTATTTCTATCAAGCTAATTTTCTTTACTCTCTACAAACGATGAATAGGAAAGTTGAGCCTGGTCCAAAAGAGGCTTCATGTACCTTTAGTGGCATGCAGTTGTGAGCAACATTAGCTCAGGCCTAAATCACCATATGCCTGTTCTGCAATGAGCTTTGATGGGACTATGTCTGAAGATAACTTGGAAACCAGAACTGGTACAGAACAGAGCATTTCTGTATATTCTATATTCTGTGTATAATATGTTATTGCTGAATGAGATTTGCTCTAATGATCTAACACTGCATAGTATCTGTACCTGAGTTAATTTGTTAACTAATTAAATTTATATGTTCAAATTCATGACCCTAACAATACAGGTAGTCCTTGCTTAATGACCAATTCTAGCACTAAGTGAAGAGATTACTAAATGGGAAGTCGCATAAGGACAACTGTTCTTTCCTGCTAGAAAAGAGATAAGACTAATCAATTTCACACCTTTGGCTATTCTTTGCCTCCTAACTCCGCTGAAAGAATAGTTGTAAGTGAAGGACTGTTAACTGTTTGCTCTTGAATACAACAAGAACAATGAGATTGCACCAGCAGCTGGAAAAGCTCAGGCAAAGGCATGATGTCCATGGAAATTGCTTTCTTTTTTCAACAACCCCCACCCCATAGCAGAGGATAAGTTGCTAGCATGATCACATTGCTTTTGATGTGTAGAAAAGCAAACAGCTTACTTTCTTGCAGTTTCTTTCTCTCAAATAAATCTGCTCTGCAAGTGGGCGAGTGGGGCAAGAAAAGAAAACCTACAGGTAGGCATAGGACAAAGCATACTGACTGTGGTAGCAATCACTTGATTGAGGGACGCTGTGAAGATAGTAAAGCTATTCTGTCATAACTTTGAACAGTTGCTGAACAAATGATCGGTAAGCTGGAAGTATTGGTAGTTAAAAAAAGAAAAGAAATGGCAACAATATAAATACATATAAATTGTAGTCAAGGTAAGAGCAAATTCATCAATAACAAATCAAAGCAATCGTTGCATGGGATCTGCCACATGAGCCTAATCCCCAGACCTGATGACAGAACCAGGTCTTTAAAGCCTAATGAAAGAAGCGTTGTCTTACCTGAACGTTCTTTCTCTGCATGGGGGGATGGAGAATCCACCAATGGGTTAACACTGTCCTCTGCCCAATGGGAGACTAGGTCCGAACTTTAGCTCCGCCTCCGGCTTCCTTCTTCCCCAGTTTTTGCCAGGCGAAGCACTCCATCAGGTCGGACCGTGTAGCTCCTTCTCAATGACCTGTAAGAGAACTCCTGCCTAGACCGGTTAGAGGAGGGTGTGGATTCTCCATCCCCCCATGCAGAGAAAGAACGTTCAGGTAAGACAACGCTTCTTCTCCTGCATGGGTGGATTCCGAATCCACCAATGGGACGTACCCAAGCCCTCATAAGTCCCTTCGGGTGGGGGTCTAGGATGTCTCTTACTAGTCCTGAACTATCTGCTGCAAAGACCTCCTTCCAAATGAAGCCCCTGCTGCAGCAAATTGGTCTATCTTGTAATTTCTAATGAACGAGGACGGAGAAGCCCATGTGGCTGCTCTACAAATCTCCTCTAGTGATGCCTGGGTGCGCCAGGCAGCCGATGTGGACGCACTCCTTGTGGAATGCGCCGTGATGTTGTCTGGTACTGGCTGATCCAGCGCCTCATAGGCCTTGGCTATGCATGTTCTAATCCATCTACTAATGGTCGAGGTTGATACCTTCAGGCCCTTAGATGTTGGGTGATATGACACAAAGAGGGCCTCGGACCTTCTGTAGGCCTCTGTTCTGGTGACATAATGGCGCAGAGCCCTGCGCACGTCCAGTGTGTGCCATCGTCTTTCCAGACGATGAGTGGGATTCGGACAGAAATCCGGTAGTACTAGGTCCTGGGACCTGTGAAACCATGTGTTGACCTTCGGCACAAAGGATGGGTCCAGGCGTAGGATTACCCTGCCTTCTGCGAAGGTGATCAGATCCGGTCGGACCGAGAGGGCCCCCAACTCCGATACCCTTCTTGCCGATGTGATGGCCACCAAAAAGGCCACCTTCAGCGTCAGGAAACGGAGTGGGCAAGTCCCCAGTGGTTCAAAAGGACCTTCGGTTAATGCCTGTAGGACCCTGTGTAGGTCCCAGGAAGGAAAACGGTGAACTACAGGGGGTCGCCTAGTGGCTGCCCCCTTTAGGAATGCGCTCACCGCTGGATGTTGTGACAGAGGTCCCCGGTCCTCGCAGACGAGGACCGTCTGTAATGCCGCAACCTGCCTGCGGATGGTGTTGAACGCTAGTCCCCTGACCATGCCGTCCCAAAGATACTCTAGAATGGTAGGGATGTTGGCGGTCAGGGGGTTTATGTCCTGTCTGCTGCACCAGGAAGAAAAATTCCTCCATGTTGCATCATAGATCCTGTTTGTAGAAGGACGTCGGGCGTCCTGTATGACCGAGATGACATGTTGGGAGAAGGCCTGCCTACTCAGACCCTCCCGCTCAAGTGCCAGGCGGCTAGTTGTAGCCACTGCGGGTCTGGGTGCAAGAGTTTCCCCTGGCTCAGGGACACCTGGTTCGGCGGCAGTTTCCATACAGGCGAAAGCGATAGGTCTACCAGGTCCGCAAACCACGGACGCCTCGGCCAGTATGGCGCAACCAGTACCACCTCCGCCTGCTCCAGGATGAGCTTGCGAACCGTTGCTTGGATCAGGGGCGGAGGAGGGAAGGTGTACAGTAGCCCCTGGGGCCACCTGCATCTCAGTGCGTCCGTCCCCTCCGCTTCCCTGGTCTGGAACCTGGAGAAGAAGCGGTGGGTTTGAGTGTTCTCTGGTGTTGCGAAGAGGTCTAGGCACGGCCGGCCGAACCTGTTCGAGATCGCCTCGAACAGCTCCGGTGCCAGCCTCCACTCCGCATGGTCTATGGTGACCCTGCTGAGGGAGTCTGCCTGGTGGTTTGCCTCCCCCGAGATGTGTTCTGCCTTTATTGATGCCAGGTGTCGCTCTGCCCACAGGCCCAGCGCCCTGGCCTCCTGCATGAGAGCCACTGACCTGGTCCCGCCCTGCTTGTTTACGTGCGCCTTTGCTGTTACGTTGTCCGTCAGGACTAGCACGTGCTTCCCTGCCAACAGGGGTACAAACTGAAGTAGGGCCAGGTGGATGGCTCTCAGTTCGAGCCAATTGATTCTGTGCTTTAGGTCCCCTGGACTCCACCTTCCCTGGGCCATCTGATCCCCTGAGTGAGCCCCCCAGCCGAACAGGCCTGCATCGGTTGTGACGGTTACCCTGTTGGGTTCCCTGAGTGGGGTGCCCCTGTTCAGGGCCCCCGACCTCCACCACCTCAGGGAGGCTAGGACTTGTGGAGGCACTCTGATTTTCCTGGGTGAAGCGCTCTGATTCTGTCTTTGGAAGGGGAGCAGTAGCCACTGCAGACCTCTGGAGTGCAGTCTGGCCCACGGGACAATTCCCAGGCATGATATCATCTTTCCCAGGAGCTGGGAGAGCTGCACCACTGTGGCCACTTTCCTCTGCATTACCAGAAACGCTAGTTTCTGTAGGCTCTCCCGGCGCTCCTGGGAGAGGTACACCATGCCCTGGTCCGAATCTATGATCGCTCCCAGATGCTGAAGCCTCCTTGAGGGTGTGAGCTGACTTTTCTTGTGATTGATCGAGAAGCCGTGCCTCTGGAGTACGGCTATGGTGGTCTGGATGTCCCTTAGGGCTGCCTGGTGGGACGCTGAGAGTATCAGGATATCGTCCAGGTAGCACTGGACCCGCACCGGTCTCATGCGCAGGTGCGCTCCCAATGCCGCCAGCACCTTTGTGAACACTCTGGGCGCTGAAGACAGCCCGAACGGGAGTGCCCTGTATTGGTAGTGTCGCCCCTTGTGGCAGAACCTCAGGTACTTTCTGTACCCCGGTCTTATTGGGATATGAAGATAGGCCTCTGTGAGGTCTATTGAGGACAGCAGGTCCCCTTTCCGGATGCTGGCCAGTATGGATCTGAGGGACTGCATCTTGAACTTCCTGTATACTACATAGCGATTTAACCGCTTGAGGTCCAGGATTGCTCTCCAGTCCCCTGATGTCTTTGGCACCAGGAAGAGGATGGAGTAGAAACCTTGCCCCTCCTGTCCTGGAGGAACCGGCTCTATGGCCCTTATCTCCTCCAGGTGTCCAATGGCCTGAACTATGAGGCCCGCCTTGGTCCTGTTGCGTGATAGTGGGCAACTTATGAAGTGATCTGGTGGAGTGGAGTAGAATTCTATTGCTAGGCCCTGGGTCACTGTTTCCCTGACCCAGGCATCCGTCGTGGTCGCCTGCCATGCCTCGCTGAACCGTGCCAGGCGACCCCCGATGGGGCTGTTCCAGGAGTCACTTGGAACGTCTGTAGGGTCGTCCTCCCCCCCCTTTAAAAGGGCGTTTGGACGGTTGGCCCCTGCCCGCGGCTGGACGGTCCTGACCGCGCTCCTGCCTGTATGAGAAGGTGCGCGGATTTCTGGGCCCTTCCCAGGACCGTCCCCCTTGAAAGGGCTGCCTCCATTCTCCGGCCCCATTCTGACGGGGAGCCTGCCTACGGAACTCCTGGGTTCCCTTGTCCGTTCTTTTGGAAGGGTGAGCTAGCACTTTCCTTTTGTTTTTGTCTTCTATCAGGTAAGGATCCAGGATTGCCCCGAAGAGCTTTGATCCTGCATACTTAGCTGTGGCGAGTCGCCATTTTGACTTAAGGTCCGCCTTCCAGTTCTTGAGCCATACCAACCTCCTAGCTGCCACTGTCCCTGCAATGGATCTAGCTGAGTATCTGGACGCGGCCAGTGCGGAATCTGCCATGAATTCCGTTGCCCTCCGCAGTTTGGTTAGTGTTTGTCTTACACGTACCTGCTCAGGTGGGACACTTGCCTGGATCTCCCGCAGCCACCTGATCGCAGCTCTGGCGACTAATGAGTTCGTAGATGCGGCTCTGATGGCCCAGGCAGATGAATGGTGAGCCCTGCGGAGGGAAAGTTCTACCTTCCTATCCTCCGCCTTCATTGATTCTGCTAGGTCTCCTGGGATGGCTGAGGAAGGAAGAAGAGAGCTTAGTGGAGCGTCCACCTGTGGCACCTCTATTAAAGTCGCTAATGGACTGCAAACATTATACATTTTCTTTTCCACGCCATTAGGCGTTGGGATGGTGCCTAGATTAGACCACTGGGTCCTTACCGTTGACCTGAACACCTTAGTGCAGGGTACCTGGATCACCTCTGACACCGGTGCGTGAAGCAAGGGATCCTTTGCGTCCTCCTCCTCTGAGGACGGCGGTCTGGCCTCCTTGGTCTTAGCTGGCAGTTCTAGAACAGAGCATGTCTTAATCATGAGGGAATAAAACAGATTATGGTCAAATAAACCTGACACTGGGGCCGCCTGTGGCTCTGCATCCTCATTTTCTGACAACGGGGCATCCTCATCGTCCCAGTCCTCCTGCTCCTCGTCTGCCACCTGTGGAGAGTTCTCAGACTCATCAGAATCCTGAAACAATATCTTTTCCCCACGGGAAGATGGTGTGCGTGTTTTGTGAGCTCTCTTGGGAGGGGAACTCCTCCTAGAGGCCCTGAGGTGCACTAATGTTTCCTCTAAGAGGGAATGAAGTCGTGAAGGCCACTTACCAGATCTCCTTCTTTTCCTACCTCTGTGCTCAGGATCCTCCTGGCTTGTGGAAGGCTCTGAATGCTCTGGTGAAGATGGCACCGAAATGGGAGACACCTCCCTTTCTGTCTCCCCCCTGGGGGACCACTCCTGTTCAACCGCCTCTGCCGGCTCGAAGGAGGTTGGTGTCTCCCCGAGGGACAAGGCCGGACTTTCCATCCCGCTGTCCCTCAGTCTCTGCGCCTTGGCAAATTCCCTCTCCAAGGCTTGGTGTCTCCTTGCGGCCTGGCGCTCGTCCGCCCTTGATGGCTCAGACAGATGCTTTGTTTTGGCCTTCTTCTTGCCCCCCCCCGCTTCCTCCGTTCTGCGTCTAGTCGGCGACGGAGGGGGCGCTGAGCCCTGGGCCGGCGTTCCTTCTGCCATTGCCATGTGCCAAGAAGCACCCTTTCCGGGTATCTAGTAGGCACAGACCGATGTCGGCAGCGCTACAGGGAATGCCCCTAACGTGCCTGGTCGAAGAGCTCCTGCGGTCACGAGGATACCTAGCCAGGGAGTTTTGTCCCTATGCCCGTCCAGACCGCCTTGACTCCGCTGGGGAATCTGCTAGGAGCCAAAACACCGAGAACACACACACACACGCCTCCAACTGGACCCCCCTGGGTGCTCGGCCTCAGTTTCCCTGGTCTGGCAGCCGGAGCTAGGCCTCCGCCTCACCGGCAGTCCCTTCCCTTCCCCCTGGGCCCGCAGGCAACTCGACCGGGTGAAGAAGGGAGATTCGCGCCAGAAAACAAAGACTTTCACGCCAGAGATTAAAGGCTTTCGCGCCAGAAAAGCGAGGTCCCAATCAGAGGTCTGAGGCGCTCTGATACGCCCCCTTTCCAAAATGGCGCTTCGCGCCAGTAGGCGAGACCGCCCCTTTTTTAAAAATGGCCGCCGCGCCGAATTTTCGGTCGGAGCTCTGTGCTCCCGGCCGCGCGGTGCCTTAAGGGAAGCTGGCCTCGGCCTACCCCTCCGGTACCGACGGTCCCGGCCTCTGTCCGCCTCCCGGCTGACTGGCTGGACTCCTCCCCGCGCCCCCTTGCCCCACTTGCGGTTTTTGGCGACGATCTGCGTCGAGCTCCTCGAAGCTTCCCTCGACGCCTGGTCCCTCGGAGCTTCCTGGGGCGCTGCGAGTCGAATAGCGGAGTCCAGGGAAATTTCCCCCTTTTTCTCCGCTATTCCCAGGCCCTAGGCCCGGGCGGACTCGCAGCCGCGCTCCCAAAGCGTGGGGGGGGAGGATCGACCGAAGGTCCCCGAAGAAAAAAAAAAAACCAGAAAAAAATCTCTAAAGTTAAAAACAAATCAAACTAAAGTTCGAAACTAAACTTAACTCAAAAAAACAACCAACAAAAACCTTACTCTACCAGTCCTAACCGAAAAGAAAGGTACTCTTTTCGCGGAGCTACGCAAAGAGCTGTTCCTTGGGCTTAGACTAGGTAAAAACTGGGGAAGAAGGAAGCCGGAGGCGGAGCTAAAGTTCGGACCTAGTCTCCCATTGGGCAGAGGACAGTGTTAACCCATTGGTGGATTCGGAATCCACCCATGCAGGAGAACGCCCAAGGACTGACTTACCTAATCTGGAGGAATGATATTCTAAAGAGTAGGTATCATGATAGAAAACCTCTTGCCAATGGGTTTTTGCATGCAGTTCAAAGTGCTGACTTTAAACGGTATCATTTGGCTCCTAGGCATTTGTTTGCTTGACTGCCTTCTCTGATTGATATGTCCAATATATTCTTTTGGACTGTTAGGGGTTCAAAAGAGTTATGAGCGGGTTTTCCCTGGCGATCCCCGTTTCACGAAATAGCCTGCCTGTCAAAGCGAGACTAGTATCCATTCTGGTAATCTTCCAAAAATTGGTAAAAACAGGTTTTCAGAGAATGTTTTGAGTGTGAGGCTGGTACCATCAGGGATTATCAGCATTATAGTATTTGAGTTATATTTTAATGTTTTATTGAAGTTATGTGGTGGATTTCTCTGTTTCTAGTGGGATATAAACTTTTGGAACGTGTATTTGCCACTCAGGGCTGTTTTAATTCCTAGAATGTAATGCTGTTCCTATTCAGATCTAAATATATTTATCTGATTCAAATATAATGGGTATAAAAAGACAATTTTAAGATAAGTATTAAGTTTCACTCCATGCAAAATTTATCCACAGTAACCTTTAGTAATAAAGTAATAGAGAAACAAAACTGCTCTGACTGAACAGAAATCTTTCTCTTTCTTAACACTATATATATATATATATAAAACAACAAGAAACAAAATCTGGAAATTACTAAGATATTGCCCATGGCTGACTTCATTGAATCATAATTAGGAAGTGCTATATTAGAAGCACTTCCATCAATCGGATACTTTAAATCAGGGAGTCCCCAACCCTCAGGCTGTGGCTTGTTCAAAACTGGATCACGCAAATGGCAGGTGAGTGTATGCAGTTGCACTTGTCAAGTGGTGGAGACCTATGCAAGCACATGAATCTCAGCGCAGACAAGCGCACTCACCTGCTGCTTATGCAGGACCATCCCCTCTCCTGCCCTGCCGCCACCGCTGGTCTGCAAAGCAGGAAAGGTTGGGGACTGCTGCTTTAAATAGTGAGACAATTATATAAACATAAAAATCCCTACACTTTTAGTATGATTTTAATAGTATTTCTAAAAGTTACCCATGAACTCTTTCGTATTCTTATGAGTAAAACACAGAAGTGAAAATACAATTGTTTCTGTAGAGTAGGTGATAAAACCAAAAGGTATTGCAACAATGTAATGTAATACAATGACATAAACAGTTGAAAAATAGGTCTATTAGCAATAGCAGTAGATGAAGTTAATAAAAACATTGACACACAAAATAGCAGTCATGGGCACGGCCAGATAAAAGACATGCATTTCAACAGAAAGCCTCTTCTCCTAGATGCTATACTATTTTATTTTTTCTGAGTAGAAGACAACAAAGAAACAAATCACTGAGTTTATTTATTTAATTTCTAGGGCTACCCATCTCAACCAGGTGATTCTGGGTGACTAACAATTCTTTGAGCTGTAGCCATCCATCTTACCATTCTTGGAAATAAAGATGCTGCTGGAGACAAATTCCAATGAAAAAAAATCTATGAGCATATTGATGTTTACCAAACATCACGCATATGTTTGTATATGCTTGCATGTGTGCATGCTTGTGTATGTACACATGCACACATATACACAACACTGAGCTGTTATAGAAAATAATAGAAATAAACATTTTGCAGTTTGTATCTACAATTTGACAGAATATAATACATTAAATGAGAAGGAAGGACTCACTGGAGAAGGGCCTAATGCTGGGAAAGATGGAGGGCAATAGAAGAAGGGGACGACAGAGAAGGAGGTGGCTGGATGGAGTCACTGAAGCAGTAGGTGTGAACTTAAATGGACTCCAGAAGATGCTACAGGACAGGAAGACCTGGAGGAACGTTGTCCATGGGGTCGCGATGGGTCGGACACGACTTTGCAATTAACAACAAAATATATTAAATTAATGAAAAAAAAGATATTGACAACATTGTACAAAGAACACCCTTACAAGTAATCCTCGATTTACGACCATTCATTTAACAACAGTTCAAAGTTATAGCAGCACTAAATAAAGTTACTTACAGCCCATCCTTGAAGTTATGACCTTCACACTACCCCTGTAATGATGGCAGCACCCTGCGGTCACAACCTTCCCAGACAACTTCTGACAAGCAAAGTCAATGGGGAAGTTTATTTATTTATTTTATTTTTATTTTATTTGGACGTATATGCCGCTCCTCTCCGAAGACTCGGAGCGGCTTACAACATATATAAACAATATTCAATCTAAGTCCAAATTAAAAAAGCATTAAAAATAAAAACACATTCATCATTCACACAACAATCCACAATCATCCCCAGGCCTGCCGGCAAAGATAGGTTTTAAGATTCTCAGGGAGAATTGTAAATCACAGTCATATCATATCTCACTCACTGAGTGATTCGAGATGTCTCACTGAACTATTGCTCTGTTTAACCATTTTTTGTTCCTAACTGGGGTCCTAAATCAAGGAATTCCTGCACTGTAAAGTATTATAGAGTCGTGATGGTGCAGTGATTAGAAACCTTCCAAGGTCGGTAAAATGAGGACCCAGATTATTGGGGACAATACACTGACTCTGTAGAGAGAGCTTTACAGCACTATGAAACGGTATATAAGTCCAAGTGCTACTGCTATTAGAAAGTTATAAATTAAGGTGCTTCAGTTATCTACTTTCTGGGTTAAGAAAGATGTGAACAATTATACATGGCAAGGCCAATAAAACTTTTTGTACCTTTTGTAACATTATAGATAAGCAGAAGCTGGAAAAATATATGTCAGGGTTACTTTAATTTGATTTCACATTGAGCAAAAGGCAGGATTCAATGCCCCCTTTCAGTTTTGTGACTTTATATGGATAACATACCATTCACCAATAGTACAATTCATACAATTCAGCATAAAATATCTTAAATAAAACTTCAGGCTCCACAATTAAATTCAGGATAAGAAAATGTTCTAGTCATTTCAATACATTAAAAGCACACATCAATGCCAATAAGGAGGAGAAGCCCTAAGATGTTAAAAAAAATATTGCTTCTGATAATGTTTGGTTGCAATGTTCACATCCCTTGTATCTCTTCCAAGGACCACGAAGTAAAACCCTTAGCTAAAGCTGAATGGGCTTTTCCTGTCTTTTTCATTTATTCTGCTTTAACAAACTATATTACTTAGCTTCCTCTTTCTCCTTCTCAACCCTCCTTTTAATTCCTTCTCATTACTGAAACAGTCCATAAGCTTTAAATTAGTTTTCACTAGACCAATGAGATTTCAAAGCCCACATTGCTGATCTGCTCTAAACTCTCTTCCATTCGAAATTAAACTATGCCATAAAAAGAGAAAATTATTCCCAGATTCCCACTGATTCATAGAAGACAAACCCAGATTAAACATTTTAAATCTAGATGACCACAGATCCACAGCTATACATTACTACAAAGTCTTTCAATACTAGTTACCTTGCAGCCAAAATAATTGTCAGAATGGATAATTGTGTATATGTACGGATTAGGACTTTCACAATGCTAGGCAATCGATACTATCAAGGCCTTTTGTAATATATAACTAAGTCTGATAAAATTAATCATAGTTATGGCGCTGATAGAAATTGCTACTTCCAATGCAATCCTATGTATATTATTTTGGAAATAAACCCCAGAGAAATATGCAAAGGATTATGGCCTGAGGATCTGAAAAAGTTTCATCACGGAACAGATGAGTTTTCTTGAAATCAAAATTCAGTTATGAAACTAGCAAGTAGTGCAATAGAGGTGATTCAGAATATACAGAAGTAAATACAAAACACCATTTTTCAAATCTTTAAAGCTGCCATATCTTTTTCCAGCTTGCTGGCTTTTTCAGAAGCTGCTCCCAGCTGTCTCTGTAGGCATGTGCACACACAGTGACAGAGACTGCCAGTCAGACACCCAGGACTCAGGAAGACCTTCCAACACTAAATAGAATTTAGCAAACCCTATGAAGACAAATCCAAAATAAATATGTAGGTGTGTTGCAGACTAGACCAAAAACACTGGAAAATAATATGTTGAAGCTAGTACAGTAATATTCCTAATTGCATGTTTGCTCTGCTAGTTGTTATTCTTACTTAAAATTGTAACTTTAAACTGACAATCTAAAGTTCACATATGGGATACTCCCATGCTTTCCATCAATTACAATTTAATGCTAAATATTTACAGTATAAGGTAAGCCAGATCTTGATTAAACCGTATTTATGAATGAGCAAAAATTTAATTAATATGGACTAATGTAAATGAATGGAATCTCAGATTAGTTATGTGATAAATATTTATAATTAACCATATAAAATTGTGCATCATCCTCCAATTCTGAGGAAATTATATGTGTAATCATATGAAATACATCCTGAAAATAATCTCTTTCTACATTACATTTTAATTTAATTTTTGTATGTTTTGATAAAGTCATCTATTACCAGTTTAATTCCAATTAAATCCATAATTTTATTACACTTAAGAAATGGACATAAAATGTAATTTCCAGATAATATTATTCAAAAGCTACTAAATCTCTACAAAAGGCTGAAGTAAAAAATATTCAGAATTAGATGAGTAATTGAGCAGCGTTACTGAATTGCCAGTGAAATAGCAATGGCATAATAATGAAGATACAGTATCATTTTCTTACATTCTAGTCTATACAATTCAAAATAATAATTAATAATCTTGGTTACTGTATTATACATATTTCATAAAATGTAAACTTTGACTGAAGTGCTTTAAATATAGTACAATACATAAACGCTAAGCGGTAGGATTATTTAATACATTTGGAACAACTCCCTTTGACGTGAATGTGACTAATGCAATAAGATTAGGACTACAGCCTTTAAAGTTTTCTAACTACAGTATAGTTTTCAATCAAAATCAAGATATCCTTGATACCTTATCTTCCATTTTAAAAAGTGTTCTGCATTAAGAATTAACATATTTTTAACATCTCTGCCGTAGTCTTTCATTTTATCTTCTACATCCTGTCCTATATTTCCTTATCCAGTCACCAGTGACAAGGTACAAATAAAAGAAAACATACTTAGTATCTTCAAATCTTTCCAGGCTCCATTTATTACAAGAAAGCACTTATTTTTTCCACCTTTTTAGTCTAAATAATAGTGAAGCACAAACTAATCCTGTATAAATGGAATATATTAAGTAACTATTGTGCAGTAGTTCAACACCAAAATTGTTATATATTTTTCAAGATTGTTTGTCAGGTCAGGCAAATTACAAAAACTGAACTTCTGTCACCTATAGTTCCACATCAAAAACAGTAAGCATTTTTGAATGTGTTATTTTCCATAAAAATATCTACATATAAAGTAAATATATATCAAAAGTAGATTTGTATAAAAACTGTCCGTTCTGCTTCCCCTCTAACTCTGTCATAATAAATACTTACAAATCTGAAATAATGGACAATTATATCTGTGAAACTTTATAATTTTTAATGACCAAGTTATGCTGAATGCAAGTCCTGAAAGAATTCAAAACTGCATAGGAAATTTATTCGACTATGCTTAACATTTCAAAAGTAAATTCTAACATTTGCATTAATCCTAACATTTATTTTAATTCATGAATTGATAAAAGATTTGTTTAAAGATCTCTCCACAGTGAATTGATTTAGTATGTATTATGAATCCTAAACTCAAAGGGGAACATACCACAAAATTAATTCTAAATTAAATCTAAACATATCATTGCCTAAATGTGTTGTCCAAAATATTGCTTTATATGAACATCTCTATGCACTTCGCAGATATATTACAGCATTTACAAAAGTTTTATATTCTTACTACTAAATGCATCTTATGATTTATCATTATTGTATTTTATGATTATGATCATGATTTATCACTTGTTGCTTATATGTACACTGAGAGTTTATGCACCAGAGACAAATTCCTTGTGTGCCCAATCACACTTGGCCAATAAAGAATTCTATTCTATTCTATAAATGAAGGTGCTGCTACAGACAGCGAGAAAGGGCCCTTTCATAGATTTTTGTGGACACTCCAGTTGTGTTTGGTACTCTGTCAACTGACAATCAGCAACAGTCATAGGCTACTTCAGAGGGAAAGATGGAAAACAGAAGTACTTCCCTCTGCTTTACTGAGACCACCTTATCAGACATCACCTGTCCAAAATGTTTCTGTTCAAACCTGTCATGAAAACATTATAACGCCCAAATAAGTACCTAAGTTTCCTTCTTTTTTTTCATTGTTTGTTCTTGCTTATATGCAAGTTACCTTGGAGGTTGTGTGGCAGAAACGTTATAAGAGTGAACAAAAGTTATGCCAAGCCTATGTTATTATCTTATTCACTGTTTTTTTTCATCATGTATGTCTGGATACAATGCACGTCTGGCACAAAAAAACTTGGAAAAAGAAAATAATTTAGCAACTGCAGAAAAACTTGAATTACTATGTTAATAATAACATATGTTAATAGCACTTTATTTTTCAGCAGTTTTGACCCTAAGTGCCTGGTTAGTGCAGTAATTTTGAAAAAAAATGTTTTGGTGTTTTCCACATGTTCTACCACTTGGAAAAGTATGTACAAACATATTAAATAAAACAATAAAAGTTCTTTCATTATGCTGGAACAACACATTTACTTCGCAGTGTATAACAGATTACAGTCAACATATGTAGTTATTACCATATTAATATTGATGTAACTGATACCAAGTTCAATGTCTTCAGTATAATTATACCCTTCTGTACAGTGTCTATGTATATGTATGCTTATGTATGAGCATGTATGGAGTGGGCGGTATATTAAAAATAATTAATATAAATGAAAACACATACAATAAGTTTTAATGGCAACTATGCTGCAATATTATCAACCAAAAAATGTTCTTAAATATTACAAAAAAGTTCAGGGATAATGTCTAAGCAACTGTTAAGTTGTCATCCTAAAACACACTACACTATATTACACTATGCTATACGCTAGACTAGAACAATCTAGAGAACTTAGTGATATTGAGTAAACCTGTTTAAAAGTGCACCGATAATTCTTTAGCTGCTCATTTTGAAATGAAATATGCATGAGAATTCAGTCTGCTTTACTTCTTTTGACTGTAAAGTATAATCATAATTGCTTTCTTTCAGATATTTTCATATGATCTTAGAAAAACCACTGTATGTTCTCTAATTTCAAGTAGCTTGTTTTAAAAATCCTATATCATAAAAACCTTTTTGCATCATTTCAAATATATACAGTATTTTTTTTAATGCTTGGAGGTCACAAAATAACTATTCTCATGTAACTTCAACCTGTATTCTTAACTATTATACACTGAGAAGGAAATAAATAACCACCCTTGTCATCATGCCAATATTATCTAACTACCAATTGTTTGACATTTCAGTCTTCTAAAAGCCTGTTTTATTACTGTATGGATGGTGAGAAAAAACAAACTTAGGTTGTTTTCTACCACAGCCAAATCAACAGTAATTCAGAACATATCTAACTTTCACATTCATTATTTTTACATAATATAAGTGATTTCATTATTTGCCCCCCCCCATATACACACATCTCAACTCAAATAGTATTTTCAATCATGTTTCTATATTAGGCCTTAAAAAGTCATGTTTACATAGCTGACAGGACCAAGACCAGTTAAAACTTCTTACTCCTTGAAATCAGAGATTCCCAATATAAAATTATGGTTACTGATGAATATAAAAACTATAAAATAGATGCATACCTAATGCCTTAATAACAGCAGTACCAATTAATATAAATCATTAGCATAGGTTGATTAAATATGTCACACTAAAACATAAACGAATTGTGGAGAAATGTGTAATTGTTAAGTGTATATATGGTCAAACTTACCCCATTCTAGAAATTCCAGAATATTCTTCTCTCTTCTCAAGGGTGAATTATTACATTCATCATAAAGGCAGATGAGTATATCCAACAAGGATTCCACACTAAAGCATTGCCCATTGGTCTGAGTTGGCCCATCCAAAATAAACTGTTCCAACTGTCTCAAGCGCACTTCTCCAGACATGGCTGCTTCAGTTCTTAACAGACTTTCCTTCTTTATTATTTTGTGCTATCTTTGACAAATCTAGCACATTAGAATATATTACAGTTTATAAAAAGAATTTTGAAAAGTCAGTGCTTTAAAGATGGTGCTGAACGTATAATCCATCTCAGAACTGCTATTCTGAGAATTGTAACTTGGTCAGTCTGTCCACACATACATCTACAATATATACAGAGTATTACAGAAAAATAATTATCCTAAAATCTCTTTTAATAACATTTAAAAGAGAAAATATATACTTTATACATTTAAATAATAATTAAAATTTAATCCCAAGACTGAATCCACTCTTCTGTCAGCCATATAGATTTTTAAAGGTCTTCTCCTTCATTCGAAATTTAGATCATGAAACCCAATCCCGAAATGAATCCTTCTGCATCATTTAAGTGTAAAGTCCCCATTCCATTTGCAATAACAATTCACTTTCAAGGAAAGAGCAGCAGGAAGAAAGCTATTTGAAGGTGGGAGGGCAAGAAATAAAAAGCACAGGATTCTGAAGATCTAGTGCTGGAGAATATCCACCACCTCCACCACCTTCTTCTCCACCTTCTCCACCACCTCCACCTCCACCTCCACCACCTCTTAGAAAATGCATTAGTGGCAACTCTTCAGAAAGTGGGGAGTGGGAAGAAGAGAGGAAGAAAAGTCCTCGGAAACAGAATCCTTCCTTAGGGCAATCGGTGCCACTCTTCCATGAAGGCTCTTCACCATTCCAAAAAATAATGTATAGTCTGTATTTCCTTAACCTCCCTCCCCAATATCCTGGGGAGGGGGAGCATGTGGAGGGGGGAGGTCACACCCCTCTTTAAATATCGGGGAAAGTAATAATTGTCCTCTCTTAAATACTGTATGAGCACATCCAGTCAAGGGAAGGGTAGGCTGGGCTGGTAATAATCCTAGCAAATCCTTTCCATATCGCTGCACGACCTCTAGCTCCTTGTTTCTCTTGACAGGGCGACAGGATATTGCTTTTTTCAATCCACATACATCTCCCACTCCGTTTGCTCGCTTCCCCCAAAAGATGCTGTGCCGCTGCTGTTTTCTAGTGCAAGAGATGGAAAGATGCTGCCCGTCTTTCGGTCCACCATACTTAGGGCATCTTCTTCGAGTAGCGAACAGTGATAGACTGTACTCCCCCCCACTCTTTCCTCCGTTTCCTCTTCCTCGTCGTGGTTGTTTTCCTCCTCTTCTTTCACAGTCCGCCCTCCCTGACACCACAGAGCCTCATACATAAGCTCAGGCTGCTACTGAATTCTCCGGATCCAACATGGCGGCCTCTTCACCCTCCCTCCTAAAGCTCTGAGCGAGCGAAGCTGCAGAGAGGCAAACGAGGCTGCAAGCTGTTGGGAATGAGAGGGAGGGAGCGGAGAGCGCTGGAGAGATGCTTATAGGGCAGCAAGGAATGCAGGGATACAGGCGGACCTGAGGGGAGGGAACAGCAGCCGCACGGAAACGCCCTGCGGGCTACTGCAGGACCAGGTTGCTAAGCTGTGTTTGGGGCTCCTCTGGCTGCGTCAAGCGCTGTCGCCCAACCCGCAAGAACATACCTGTGCTCTGCAACCCCATCTCGCCCTTGGGACTTTGAAAACTCTGTGGCTACTTGGCATTTGATCCAGCCGACCGCTTGAAAGCGCTTCTCCCACAATTTCTAACAGTCGCGGTTTGTCCCCCCCCCATCCCCCGTCTTTTCTGCATTTTTAAAGGGAAAGTATTTGATGACGGGAAACTGGAAAGAACGCCCGTTTTTGTCTGTGGAGATTCTCAGTCGTCCAGGTCAGGGTTGTCCCAAAGATGCTTTTTCAAGAGGCAACTAGACTTCCTTGTTTTTCTTTGAGGATGTTTCGCTTCTCGTCCAAGAAGCTTCTTCAGCTCTGACTGGAATATTAAATAATAAATGGAATATAAATCTTTCCATCCCCCACCATCCAGTCAGAGCTAAACATAAGAACATAAGAACATAAGAAGAGCCATGCTGAATCAGGCCAAAGCCCATCGAGTCCAGCATTCTGTGTCACACAGTGGCCCACCAAATGTACATGGGGATCTTGAGCAGAAAGAGAAGGCAAAACCCTCCCTTTCCCTTGACCCCCAAACAAATGGTACTCAAAGGAATCCTGCCTGCCTCAACCAACATAGAGGCAGCACATGGACATCTGTTTTAATAACCACCAATACACTTTGCATCCATGAATCTATCTAGCCCTGCCTTGAAGCTGTCAAGGCTGACAGCTGTCACGACCCCTTCAGGAAGTGAATTCCATAAATCAACGACCCTCTGGGTGAAGAAATATTTCCCTTTATTTGTCCTTACTTTCTTAGCTATGAGCTTTAGGGGGTGCCCCCTTGTCCTGGTATTGTGTGATAGAGAAAAGAATTTTTCTCTATCCACATTTTCTATCCCATGCATGATTTTATACACTTCGATCAAGTCACCCCTTAAACGCCGTCTTTCAAGGCTGAAGAGACCAAGGCGTTGCAATCTGGTTTCATAAGGGAGGCGCTCCATTTCCTTGATCATTCTTGTTGCCCTTTTTTGCACCTTTTCCAGTTCCATTATATCCTTCTTGAGGTGCGGTGACCAGAACTGTACACAGTACTCCAAGTGTGGTCTCACCATCGATTTGTACAGAGGCAATACAACACTTGCTGACTTATTTTCGATTCCCTTCCTAATCATGCCAAGCATGGAATTTGCTTTTTTTACTGCTGCTGCGCATTGGGTTGACATCTTCATCGAGCTGTCCACAAAACCCCAAGATCCCTTTCTTGGGTTGTCTCAGAAAGTTTGGTCCCCATCAGTTGGTAAGTATAATTGGGGTTCTTTGCCCCGATGTGCATAACTTTGCACTTGTTTAGGTTAAAATGCATTTGCCACTTTGTTGCCCACTCACACAATTTCGAGAGATCCTTCTGGAGCTCCTGACAATCAGTTTCACTTTTCACAACCCGGAACAATTTAGTGTCATCTTCAAAGAAAAACAAAGCCCAGTTGAAAAGTCCTCTTGAAAAAAGCACCTTTGGGACAACACCCATTTTTCTTCCAAAACTGTAAAGCTGCCTGTGATACCTATTGATTGATTGACACTTAGCAATAACAGAAAAAAGAACATCCGATGTTAACAACCCTTTGCATCCCATTTCAAGGGCATGGCTGTTGAAAATTGGGATTGGTACAGTAGTTGGTGACAACCCTACCTCCTAGTTTTAACATTCCCATGCTACATACGTACTGAATCTTTTGCTGATGTTCTCTCCAGTATTTTCCATTTTTTCTACTTTCTACTTAATTTATCTATTTAGAAATCAGTGTGGTTAGATAAGGAGTGTAGGATAGGATTAACGGGTCCAAGTCATGAAATTCAGTGCCTAACTTTGGATCAGTAATCTCCAATTTAGGATCACTATTTCCTCACTGCCTTCTGCATCACACTGGTTTGCAGTGGCAATAAAAACTGGCAATATAATTTACATATAGATACAGGTGCAAAATCAACCTAGTGAATAAGTACAAATTCTGGCTGAATAATTCCCCCCCTTTTGGGGTGGCTTCTCTCGGTACCTTATGTTCCCAAACTGTCTTACAATCACATTATGTGACAGATATTCACATGTTCCATACTGCAAAGATTTAATAAATCCATATATGTAAAGAGTGTTATATACAGTATATCAATTTTCAAAGAAGATTGTAGGTTATGTAGTGTGTCATGTAGAATTCTGTACTCAAAATACAGCAACTTTTGTTTCTCAGTCTGTACAGTAAATTATTTAATTGATTGTGATTCTATCCCAGTGATGACAAACCTTTTAGAGACCGAGTGCCCAAACTGCAACCCAAAACCCACTTATATATCACCGGGTGCCTGGTGGGTGTGGCCCACTCAGCGGACTCAGTTGCAGTGGGCTTGGCAGACTGGGTGGGCGTGGCCACTGGATGGGTGTGGCTGCAGTAGTCATGGCAGATTGGGTGGGCATGGCCACCTTGATGTTGCTTATTGGGAGGGACATCTGTGGGAGCCGGGCAGGGTTGGGGGAGATCCAGGGGGTCTCTGGCGGGTGGGATGGTGGCCTCCCCAATGGTGGCTCCAGGCTGGCTGACCTTAGGCCAGTGATGGCGAACTTTTAGAGACCACGTGTGCTGGGGCGATGGCGCATGGCCATAGAGAGGGCTCCGCGTGCTGCCTCTGGCACGCGTGCCATAGGTTTGTCACCACTGGTCTATCCTATGGTTACTACCACTGTAACTAACTCAGTCTGTGACTAAAAACTTCCTGGTTTTTATATGGCTACTGGCCTGTGCCCTCTTCTTCAACAGCCAGTCAGGAGGCAGAATAATGAGATATCTTTCCCAGAGATTATATTTCAGAACTGTTCTTCTACTTTTTCTTCTTACTGCAGATCACTGATCCTGCTCCCTTCTCAAACATTAGCATTTTTTCCTGCTTCTGAGTATGATGGAAATGGTATAAAAACTGGAAGTATCCCAAAAAAATCAGGAGCTATGTATTCCTTAATATCATTCAATTTTCAACATGCTAAGAAAATAACAAGCTAACCAGTATGAACAGAATGGCATGGAAGATAAATTCTATGTCTAGTTGAGTTTAATTTTAGATTAGTGCTGCTGTTTAAAACTGTTTTTTAAATAAGAACTTTAAAAACAGGATCTATGATAAGGTGATTAAGATGATTAATTAGAAAAGAAGCTTCACATTGATGTGGTTGTTATTTGTAGAAATACTAGAAAAATGTTTATATTCAATTGTTTATTAAAATACTAAGAAATGTACTAATTTAAGGTTAATAAGTGAGAATATTATTGGAATAAGAGAAAATCAAGAAAAGCTACTATGTGGATTACGGAATTATAGAAATTAATTGTTATTGTTTGTAAATATAAACCCAGACAATACGCTGTTTACCAAATATTAAGGTGATTATGTTAATAAAAAATAAAATATATTTTTTAAAAAGCTGTTTTTCCTTGTTTTTAATGTTGTCTAAATTGATATGATGAAGCAATCAACTTGAAACATGAACTGATTTGGAGATTTGATGAAAAGATTCTGCTTCATTGATGAAAAGATTGCTTGAAAAGATGGATTCTACATTTTAAATGGAGAAAATGCAAAGAGAATCTAAATGCCTCTTCCCAAGAAACAAAAATACCAATAGAAGAGACTATTTGTAGCTCAGGGTTGAATTGTGGAGTCTTTGGTGCTCTTTTAGCTTAGTTGTTTTCTTGCAGACTTTTCATTACCCGACTAGGTAACATCTTTAATGCTACAAGAAAGTGAGGTTTGCTTTCTATTTGTATAACAGTCAAAAAATGTGATGAAAAATTTTTAATTACATGACATATGGACATACTTAACCATAGTTAAGAAGTTCAGAAGCAGTTTGGACCAGTGCAATATCAAGGCATCAGTTCTTTTCATAAAATGAATTTCATTTTTCTGGTTCCATTCTGACTTGTCAAAAACTGGAATAATATTTTTCTTTTGTAGCACTGCAAAATAAGTTTGTAAACACTGAGAGAAACTTTTGCCTTGCCTTGCCTTCCAACTTTTGAATTTATTCACAAGCTATCAATTCAATGGTCTTCTAGGGCAGGGGTCTTCAAACATGGCCCTTTTATGACTTGTGGACTTCAACTCCCAGAATTCCTCAGCCATCGTGCCTGGCTGAGAAATTCTGGAAGTTGAAGTCCACAAGTCATAAAAGGGCCAAGTTTGAAGACCCCTGTTCTAGGGTAAAAAAGTAGTTTGTTGGATTTGTAGGTACCTTCAGAGTTTGTTTCGTATATGATCAGATAGATTCACACAATGTAAACCAAAATCATTGGATAAGGAGGCCTGCTTCCATCTTGGGGGAATAAAAGTGAGGGGATTTTTGATCCCTCTGTTTTTCCATGACAAACAGTAAATTGGGCAGTGTTCAGGTAGAATCACTTTCTTTATGAGATGAACCTTCATTATGGAAGGTTTGAAGACTGATGAATTGGCTTTAACAATATTTTTCAAGGATTCTGAAGCAGAAATTGTGGCCATTTAGAAGTGTAGGCATTTGGTTTTCTTTTAATATCCTATTCTCTATTTTGTAAAAGAATAATCCACTCAGTATGGTTACTATCTAATTTCACTTGAAATATTTACCTGTTTGAATTAAACTGTATTTCAATCAATTTATAAATTATAATTTTAGACATTTGCATATTAGAGAAATATGCATATTGGAAAATTATGCATGTTGGAAAACAATGCAAAATTTGAATAAAAATAATCCTCTTGTATATTTAAGAGGTTTTAGAGCAGTTTTAGTAGATAACCATTTGGGGGGGGAATTACAGAAGACTTGAAAGAAAACTGGTACTGAAAACATGTAGCAGTCCAAGCCTTATTGGATTCATATCTATCCATGTTCAGTGGGATCTCAACAGATCTCAACAGATTGTCAGGCCAATAGGTTGCTTTTCAGGTCCCTCTTAGTAGGGAGACTCCAATCACTCGCACATGGGTGTAGGCAGGAAGCTTTCCTTTTGCAAATTGTGTGGGGTTCTCTTTCTCAATCCCTAAAACTTATGGCAGCTGCTCTTCATCCAGGAGTCCATAAACCTCTTCTTTGGGAATCTATTCTGAAGCTCCAGAGAAAAGGAGCCCTTCTTGCAAGCAAGCCCTTTATGTTGATTTGTTCATTTCTATATTGCTTCTGTTTGTTGTTCTTTCAAGTTCTATGACGCCTCTTGGTATTGTTATCCTGCAACCATTTCTTATGACAGATCTAAAATCTTCCTGGTAGGCTGAAAGGTTAATAGCTATGCCTCTAGCTCCTTCCCTTCTCTTTCAGGAGGGCAATCAGCATGCAGCGTGTTGTCATCATCTTCAGTGAGGAAAACAAACATGGCTCATCCCCTGAAAGAGACAAGAGTAGTTTTCTCTGTCTCATGTTCCTCGGATGAACAAAGGAAGAAGAAGAAAAGCCTTTCCCACCAAACTCCTATTTGCTCTCCCTCTTTACTCACTCAGTGACCTTGTTTGAATCAAGTCATTTATAGATCATTTACCAAATCAGAGTTAAACAAACCATTGCTTGCTGAGATATATAAGCCCAATCGCTATCTTTGAATCTCAGTTCCTTCATTCATAAAAACTTAATAACATTTGGTACAATCTTGCTATCAGTTAGAAAGGGGCTAAAAAATAAAAAAGCAATAAGTTTGAAAAATCTTCCATATAAATTCATAAAAAACTACAAAAGGACAAAAAAGAGCAAATGCTGAATTTTTCTTCTTCTCATGATTAAATTGTGCTGGAGAAAACTACTTGTTGGCAGGAGAGAAAATCATAATAAAATAGGTGTTCAGAAAAATCAAATCTACTACTTTATTCCAGGGGTCCCCAATCCCCAGGCTGCAGCCTACTACCGGGGTGTGGTCTATTTGGAATTGGACCATGCAAGTGGCTGTCCAGAGCGCGCTTATGCAACTCAACTTGCCTGAGCAGCAGGACGGTGGACACTCGTGTGCATGCATGTTGGCTACCACTTGGGCAAGGGCTGCATGCTCATGTATGCATGCCTGTGTGCCGCCCCACCATTTATGCGGTCCAGTTCCCCTCTCTCTCCCAGCTGGGCCACCAAGCCGCAAGGGGCCACTGCTTTATACAGTTTCCCTTTAAAATACTGTTTTTAAATAACTTATATTTTATTGCGAAGTATTCACACTCATCATTCAATTTACAGTTAATGTATAGATTATTTCTAGATCAGAAAATAAAGCTGACTTGAATCCCTATTAAGAATAGCATACTTGTATATAAGATACTCAGTCACAGCTGCACCTCTAATGTAGTTATCTGTCAATCTATCCATTATATGTGTATGTGATATATGTAAATGAATATGTACTCATATTACAGCTATTTGTGGATATATACAGAGGTAATATGGCAATATATGCATACTTAGGCATGATATAAGCACATTTTAATGCAGAGATTAAATATAGTTAAAGTGATAGGCAGAAAAAAATGTGTGCCATCTGCTTTCAATAAAAATAGCCTATTTTATATCTGTGATGATTAAACCGGAGGACCTCAGGATTCTTTGATTCCATTCCTGCTTCTGCCAGGGAATTAGTTTCCTCTTTGGGAATGCAACTTTCTTTCTCTGATTGCATTTAATTATGGAAAAGTTAAAAAAGGAGTGCTGAACCTGGAAACTATACAGCAGATAATATATCAGACAATGATTTTGCAATGCAATATAATGCCTTCAAATATTTTTTTATTGCTCGTACTGTAATAAAGGAATAATGTGAGCCTATGGTCATAAGCCAACACTCTGTCTGTCTGAAAAACCATGTCTCTTACTGAAGAAATGCAAGGTAAAAACTTAATTCTGCCTGCATAATCCCCGATTGGTATATTTGTCAGAAATGACAAGTGCAAATGACTCATAATTCATTTCTTCACATGCAATAAGTGCATAACATCTAATGTGAAAGAGACAGAGATGTGTTCTTCATATTGGAAGAATATTTCTCTCTTCATTTTAAATATGATTTAAAATGGCTCTGGGAAGGTTTGGAGAACATTAGGTGGTGTTAGGTTCTCAGTAAGCCCTCAGTGAGATACAACAGATTCATCAGAAAATTTGCCTTGATTTGGTTTGCTATAAGATGGGATAGAGCAGCGGTTCTCAACCTGTGGGTCGCGACCCCATTTGGGGTCGAACGACCATTTCACGGGGGTCGCCAAGCACCGCAGTCTGCCATATTTTTTTTGGTCGACCATTTTTTTTGGGTGCAGGCCCGCCATTTTTTTAAATTTTGGTCGGCCATTTTTTTTGGTCGGCCATTTTTTTCCCTATTGCGATGTGGGCCGTCGTGCCGCGCATGCGTGATGTGTCGTGCTGCGCATGCGCGATGCGGGCCCGCAATTTTTTTTTTTTTGGTGGGCCATTTTTTTTGGGTCGGACATTTTTTTCCCTATCGCGATGCGCCCCGTCGCGCCGCGCATGCACAGTGCGCCCCATCACGGCGCGCATGCACGATGCGGGCCGGGGTCGAGCCCCGGAAAAGGTTGGGAACCGCTGGGATAGAGAGAGCCTGTGACAAGCTTTCAGAATTCTGTTATTTGTACCTTATAACAATAAAGAGAAATCCTAAAACTTCAGCTGCTTCTCTTCCTTAACTTTGCCTATTCTGAAGGACTGAGAAACTCCTAGCAGGAACATGCTCTCCTTCCAGAGTCTAGAAACAGACCACTTTGGCCATTTTGGCTTGAGTTGCAGGGTATGCCAGGCATCTGGCTTCTACAGAGGTATCTGCCTCCATAATGCCTGACTGGCATTTCCAAAATGCCTTTTGCCTTTGGATTGCCTTTCTAAGATGCTTGACATGTTTTGTGTAGGGTCTTTATAAACATAGGTTCAGCACTGTTTTTAAAGGCTTAGACCTGTTTCCAGACATACTGTAGGTATAGAGCTGTTTCAGACACCACTCCTGTGCAATAGTCCTGGGCTGCACGGAATTTAATTTAAACCTAATCCATGTCCTACAAGCCACAAGTTGCCAGTTTTGTCACCTTTGGATTCCTTACATTTTTTTACTGCTTTGGTTGACAAAGTTTTTTTTTTACTTAGCTGTGTTTTTACTGTTGTTATTACTCATAGAAGGCACTGTTTTATCTATTCTGTCCTAATTTTTGTACAGTTAGGTGTCATGGTAATAACTCTTGTTATTATGAATTGGCCAGTCACAATGGCATGTTCTTGCTGGTTGGCTACTTCCACAACCTACTGAGCGTGAAATTAGGACTGAACTACTTGGTCACTAGGCATCAGTGTTACTATCCCCTTGCATTACAAAGGAATATTGTGATGCTCCTGTTTGATACAGTTCCTCTTCCTCTATATATGCTACTTGTCAGCACAGTTATGTTTTAAGATGGATTTAGTGCTCATTCAGAAAAAAATTTATTATACATATTAGAAAACTACAACATTACATTACTTTTTGACATAATCGCCATTCAAATTGAGGCACTCGTCATAAAGTCTTACAAGGTTTGAAATTCCTTAATAGTACTTGCTTGGTGCCAAATCTAGGCTATTGGGGGTGTGTGTGATCAAAAACATCCCAAGGGAATGGCTTCAAAAGTTCTTGGGTGCGCCTAGCGGTATGCAGGCGAGCATTATCGTGAACCGACACCATACCAGAGGTCAGCATGCTCCGATGCTTGCTATGGATATCTCGTCTGAGTTTTCATAACGTTTTGCAGTAGACTTCTGAATTGTGGTTGAACCGCGCTCCATGAACTTCACTAGCAGTACTCCTTTGGCAACTTCACATCTGGCAGGATTTTATATAGCACCACTTCTGGTGTGGTGTTGGTTCACAATAATGCTCACCACACACCTCTAGACACAACCAACTTCAACTTTTGAAGCAGTTCCATTGGGATGTTTTTGATTCCCCCCCCATAGCCCAGATTTGGTGCCAAGCAACTACTACTAAGGAATTTCAAATCTCGTAAGATGTTATGACAAGTGCCTCAGTTTGAATGGTGATTATGTCAAAAAGTAATGTAATGTTGTAGTTTTCTAATGTGTATGGCAGATATTTTCAAGAGATTTCATGATGTCATGATGTCAACATTTGCAGCTTCAAGGAGCTAATAAAATTCTTATAGGTTGCCAAAGTATTGTGTCATTATTTATTGACAAACTTGAACTACTTTGTTATAATCTATTGAAGAGAGAATTTCATCAGTTTCCTGAATTATCATCTATAAAAGATGATGTAACTCCAGAGGATATTGACAGATTCAGTAGCCACCTCAACGAACTTAAATTGGACATGGAAAAACGATTTGAAGATATTTTGAAATTGAAGGTGTATGACTGGATGAAAAATCCTTTTACCGCAAATATTGAAGAGGCTGATACAACTTGCCAAGAAGAACTATTAGAAATTAGATATGATGAAGAAAGTAAACATAAATTCGATAGTGGTGGATATAAAAACCTATGGCAAAGTAAAAAAATGCCTGTCTTATATCCAAATATGTGGAAAATGATATTTGGTTTATTGATACCTTTCCCTATCTCATATCTTGTGGAATCAGGCTTTAGTGCAGTTAATTATATTATGACCAAAGAAAGAAACCGCCTGAATATTTCCGAAAGGGGAGACCTTTGTTTGTTCCTTACAAAAATTGAGCCAGATATCTAGTATTTAGTTTTGCTGCATCAAGAGATCCTCAGGGATCTCATTAATAATTTAATTAATTAAATGTAATTTCATCAGACTTCATGCTTCTATGTATGCAAAGTATAAATAAAAAGATAGATTTAACTACAGTAAGTTGTTTTATAAAGATTTATTCTGCCAAACTTAGCGAAAGTCCGACATAAAGTATTTGGTAAGTAATTATTATGATATGCTTTAACTTGCTATAACTCTGCTTTATAAATTTTATAAAGTAAAGTTACTTCCCTACTTTATAAATCACCATTACTGTGGAACCGGTGGGTGGTTAGAAAATTTTACTACTAACAGAGATACCAAAGTGGGCGGTAGGTATAAAAAGGTTGACTACCCCTGCTCTACATTATAAAGTTGCAGCTGCCATTTATTTTTTATGAAATGCAATGCTCTGTTAAAGTCTTATGGTATTATAGGGAATAATTTCCTAGCTTTGGTTCTAATAGAATGTCAGAGCTCCAGCAGATGTCCAAGAATATTAAGTCCTAAGAAATCTGTTGACAAGGCAATGAGGAACATAAAGTAATCAAAATTGCTGTCTGAAGTAGATCCTAGCCTTATGCTATGAGTTTCCTAGTTCACAGACTGGGCATCCTGAAAACACCAGACAGCAGTTTTCTGTTATTATAAATCAGTGTATGTTTAAATGTCTGCATATTCCAAACCACAGTCTTCCTAACATTTTTTGGGTTCCAAGTCAAGAGGTTTGAAATGCCAAGGAAAAAAAAGAAAAGGAAAGAAGGAAGGAAAGAAGAAAGAAAAAGAAAGAAAGAAAGAAAGAAAGGAGGGAGGGAGGGAGGAAAGGGAAAGGGAAAGGGAAAGGGAAAGGGAAAGGAAAGGTAAGGAAAGGAAATTTGCTTCTCTTCTGAAAACTTTTAAGGTATATAACAAATTCTCTCAACTTTTTCTAAAGAAGATTTCAAGGGTCAGCTTATTTATGGATGGGCTTGTTATTAGATAACATAAAAATGAAGTTAATGCAGTAGGAATTATTTAAGTATATGTAGGAAACAAAAAATGATAGGGTCAAGAATGAATGAATACTGAATGAATGTGGATTCATTCAAGAGAATTATCAATACAAAACAAATACATACAGAGAAAAAAATAGAGCTGAATTTCAAAATAAATATATAAAGGGAGAGTAAGTAATAGGAATAGGAAGATTGAAAAGGTTGTTACATGAAAAAATGAAAAATTTAAAAAATAAAAATTTATAAAGTGATAGATGAGTCTGGTAGAAGTAAGAAAGATTTGCAAGGATAGAAAAATGGAAAATATAGAGATGTTTGAATAAATCAGATATAGGAATATTCAGTGCTTTTTTTCTTAAAAAAAAAAAAAAAAGGTGCCGGAACTCACACATGTCATACAATCTGCCATGCTACCCTACAAGGTTCCATCACAAAAAGGGGCCGGAACTCCGTTCTGGGCATTCTATGAGGAAAAAAAGCCCTGGGAATATTTCTTTTTCTCATCTTACATAGTTATTAGATTTACTATTTCCTATTCTCTTTCTGTGCTTTTCCTCCTGAAGGGGAATAATCGCTGATATACATATATCCATGTTAGCTGATATACAATAAAAGCTGATTTCCATCATTAAGGATTTGCCCCCACCAGCTCTCCAAATAATACTGTTAGCATCACCAAGCTTGTCAGCAGAAACCAAAATATATAATTTATATACTAATTCACACAATTTCTTGCACTTTTATTTAGGACTTCTGATATATTAGATGAGTGATTAGATGGCTGCTTCTAACAACACTGAGAAAGAGACACATGAGAACACCAGGTGCTGCTTAAACAATGAAAAATTTAAAAAAAACCCATTCAGGTTTGAATCTAGTCTAGATCATTAATAACCAATCCCAATTTGACTTCTGGATGGATGGACGGGCAGACAGATAACCTGTCATAAAAATACTTTGCAGCTAAATGACATCTGCTATTAATCTGACAACTTTGTCATAATTAATTAAGGCAGTAATTCTCCAATAAGATGCAAAAAGATACTATGTTTTCAGAAATGTATACATCAATTAAAGGTTCCTGGATTACCTAATTTATATGCCCATAAAAGATTAACCCATCTCTGCGAGAATTCATTCATTCCTTTTTGGCTTTGACTCCTTCAGTGGAGATGGATAATTCCATCCCAAGTCTTGAAAAATTAGGAATTTGCCTATTGCTTCCAATTCAGTATACTTCCAATGAAGTATAAACTTCATTGAATTATTTGTCTTGTCAAAGATGTCCACTTGTGAGTAGAAGGAAGCTTCTGCCACAAAGGGGTTATGACTGGAAGCTACTGCTTGCTGTGATCATGTACTGACCACTGCAATTCTTATGAACCAGAGTTTATACGAATGGTATGACTGCTGCTACTGATCTGCTCTCTATTTTCAGAGACTTCTCTAACTTTTTGCTGCCCACCCCTCTTCCTCCTGCCCCAATACTGAAATAGCTGGCCTCTTGTGGTACATTCCACTGTGACCTATCATTTTGGACATTTTGGTGCTGCTGCTGCTTCATTGCTTACACCATTTTCACTCTTCACTGTCCATCTCAACAAATCTGTAGAGGAGCGGGTGAGTTTCCTACTCTGACAATAGCCACAAAGCAAAAGCTAGGGGCTCTAAAATGACAACCATGCTCACTTGATTTACTCTTAATGTTCTTTTCTAACAAAGGCATTAGGGGCTAGTTGTACAGGGTGTTTTGGTGTCTATAATAACATCTCAGAAAACATTACTGAGAAAAAATACAACATTGATGGTAGAAGCGGAAAGTATTTAACTGAAGCAAGTATTTCAAAAGCACAGTGGATCATGCTTATTTTGGTCTATTTTCTGATGCATATGACTTTAATAGGAACTTTTTCTATAGGGCTTCCCTTTCTTGAAACAATTGGATGATTGCGCACCAATATAGGAACACACAAAGCAAATGAAAGAGGCTACTCCATTTTCTTAGCTGAACAGATGACAGTAACAAGGAGGTGGGAGCAGAAGAGTTGTTAGGAGATACCTCCAAGAGGGGCCCAAAGTTGCTGACTGCAAAAGTAGACCTGATAGGCAAATTTGATTTGTCTATCTTGGAATAATAGATTGGAAGGATTGGAAGAAATCTTAAAGATCAACTATTGAATCCCCTGTGCTTAATGGAGGAATCCATTATTTTATTTTAGTATCCCCAACAAATCGGCATCTAGCTTCTGTTGAAAGTCCTCCAGAGAAGGAGAACCCACTATCTCCCAAGGCAGTATGTTCCATTGCTGAATAACTTTCCCTGTTAGGAAATTTCCTTATGTTTGACTGAAATTTATCTCCTTCTAGCTTACCTCTCCCACTTTTTTAAAAGAGCCTTCTGGAATAACCCTGAAGAATGTGATCTATTTTTTTACATGAGACACCTTTGGAAACTTGAAGTCAACCATAATGTTATCCTGTATTTTTTTCTTCTCCATTCAAAACTTTATGTGGGAAAGACTTGAGACACAAGGTGAAGAGATGCTGCCTTAGGAACAGTTAGATAAGAGAGGGCATACTCACAGATACATTGTGGGACAAGCAAGAGGCTCAGAAGGGACTCTCCCTAAATTCTTGGGTGTCCTGGATCTGTCCCAGAACCTGTCTCCAGATGCAGAGGAGGAGGGTGAGTTTGAGTCTGCAAAGGAAAGCATGGAGCCAAATATTGGTCAGGATCGGGACCCAGAGAATGCTAGCCTGATGGAGCAGCCTCAACTGGGTTAATCAGACCAGTAACAGGCTGAGGCTAAGGGAGGTGAGTCACAGCTGCAGCAAGTTGGCCAAGAGGACCTGGAGCAGCTGGCACCCATTAGCAATGAGGAGGCAGTAAAGTCTACACCTCCTCCTGATTCAAGGACATGTAGAGCAGAGAGGAAACTGGTGCAACATCAGTCAGCTAGATTACTCATGAGGAGGCAACCACCTGTCATGAAGGGCTGCACTGGCATTGCCTATTTAACTCCACCCTGAGGACTAGAGTATTGCTGGAGCAATGTGCCCAGTTATGTGCCTTGTGTGCTTGTGCTGTGCATCCTGGCCTCTTTGATTCCTGGACTGTTTTCCTGGGCTTCATATGTGCCCATTGGACTCAGTTACTCAGTGATCTTGCTGTACTGAATTTGGAATCCGGACCTGTGCAACAGGAGTGCTTTCTGAGGACTTGTTTGGGGGGATTGAATAAATACCTATAAAACTCTTGCTGTACATGCATGTGTGTGTGGGGAAATGGGGCAGCACATTGGGCTATAAAGATGACAGTGGGAGAATTGCATTTTCAGACTTGCAAGATTCTGTTAACGTAGCTTTATAATAATGTTGAATTAGTTTATCTGTTTGTGTTTCCTATCTGATCTATCTGGTAAGGCTGACAAAAACATATAGGGCACATCCAGATGTTTAAGGAAAGGGTGAAAGTTATGCACAAGATGAACCTACTTTGTTGATTGCCACAAAAGAGCCAGCAAAGTTGCAATTTCCTTACAGATACTCCTTAGCTTACAACCACAGTTGGGACTGGAACGTCCATCTCTAAGCAGTACAGTCATTAAGTGAGTTGCGCCCAATTTTTTGACATGGTTGTTAAGTGGTTTATGGTTGTTAAGTGAATGTGGCTTCTCTCATTGATTTTGCCGGTCAGAAGCTGCCTGGGAAGGTAGCGTATGGTGATCACATGAGCCCAGAATGCTGCAACCATTGTAAATATATGCCAGTTGTTAAGTGCCCAAATTTTGATCATGTGACCGCAAGGATGATGCAATCATCATAAGTGTGAGAACCAATTGTAGTAGTGTCGTAACTTTGAAAGGTCATTAAGTGAATGGCCATAAGTTGAAGGCTCTCTCTATATACCCCTTAATGGGTAAGCTCGAGTAATGTTTGTTTCTTTCAAGTAAACAGTTTGACTTCCTTTTCTAAATTTGTGATGCGTTGCTGGGCTTGGGTCCTTGCTAGCTCAGCTCTGGATCCGCTGGCTTGGTTTGCACTTGTGATTCCTTAGGTATGCTCTGTTCAGGTAAATCTTGTGATGTAGGCTGAACTCAGTCTAGTCATGTTTTTTAACTTCTACATGCTAGACTTATGATAGCATTTCTCATACAACATTTGTAAGTATATTGAACAGTACAAGACTTAGAACAGAGCATGTTCCGAAGCATGTTACTTATCATTTCAATCCAGACAGACGCAGAGCTGTTGATGTACCTTTGGTATAATTATTCAGCTATCTCTGAATCTAATCTATATCTGCCATCTTGGAAGACTGTCTAATGTTTTACTGAAGTCAGGGTCCATTGCATTTCTGTGGTCAGCTGACCTGCTGATTCTACTGAAAAAGGAGATCAATTTGAATAGCTTGTTCCTGATGAACTGTTGTAAATAAATGGTGCAACCTCTAAAACAGGGGTCCTCAACTTGACAACTTTAAGACTTGTGAACTTCAACTCCCAGAATTCCTCAGCCACTCTACTCTAAAACAATGAAAAATGAACACAAAGCATAGAAATCTCAGGTCTTGTTCTTGTCTGGTGGAATTTCCCACAATAATGCCATCCCATGAGATATCAGTCTCTTCACTGTGTTCATATATTATATAAACTCTCTTATAGACCATTGCAGAAGCAGAGATTTTGTCAAATGGAAGCTGCAAGAGTCTATACTGAGACTGCAGAGTTTGGAACTTTTCTATGGGCTTTTAAGATACCAATATTCAAGTTGTCCCACGGCTGCTTTTAGTAGGTAGTTTGATAAATTTGTTAAGGCATTGGAGTCTAAACATAAGCAAGTTGCAACCAGAGTTTTGCATAATGAACAAAAAATAATACTGTAGGTTGTTGCGCTTTTTATTTGACTTTCAGTTCTTCCATCCCCAGAAGCTCCTCTTTAATTTGATCATGAAGTACTACAATAACTCAGATTACAGATGCATTTTATATTTAGTCATTACAGCATTATGAAGCACAGCGTGACTCCTTTTAAAGGAAAAGCATGTAAAACTAAAACAAATTGCCAGAAATAAAATGTACACAAATCCAAATAAAATTAAGTCAAAAGCAAAAAAGGTAGAATTCTTAATCTAATTATGCACAGCATTCTTTTAAAAGATATTTCCCTTACCATTTATAACAGAAGGTAAGAAAGTGCAATTTTTTATTCATTATGAAACAAATAACAAATCCATTCATTCTCCTGAATGACTCTCATCACACTTTCTGAAAACTGAACTTAATATTGCTCCTTTACTGTGCTGTGCAAAGAGTACTGTTGTATCAGTATGTACAAAATAAATACTGTAACTTTTATTACCCTTTATACTAGTTAATGGTGTATGATTCACCAATGATAAAACAGTTGTGTTATGATACTATGACAACACCTATCTGGCCCAAAGTTAGAAGAGCTGATAAAGATACTATTTAAATATGCTTACAACATAAAACTTATTGTCTCAAAAAAAATCAATAAAACATCCTGCTCTGTAAAGTAGTTTAAAATATTATGTGTCAATATTAGCATTTGGGTACTTGTTTCAAGAACCGATTTCTCAAAGTATTTCTAATCATTTAAAAATAAATGCCAGTTGTTTTAAACTTTTCCTCCTAGGTGATAATAGCACATTTGTTAATGTCAAATTGCCAGAATCTTTAAAGGCTTGTATGTAAAGAATATTTGTAAAGAATATTTGGAACAAATTATTGAAAAAAAGAAAAGAAAAAAGAAAATCCACATTTACACCTAGAACTGAAATACAATAAAAGCAGACTGCTGGTGCCTAACTGCACAATTATTCTATAAGCACTGAACTCATAGAAATTAAAAAATGACAAAAGTTAGTACTTTGTCAAATGCAGAAACATCTGGAAGTTGCAATTCGATTCTAGAATCTGAATAATCTGAACAACCAGGCAGTGAATTTCAGTGGTCAACCTCCTGAAGGAATCGTGTGGATTTGGTATGTTTCTCTCTGATGCCAAGTGGCCCTAGGGATGTATTCCAGGGACTGGCAGAATGTAACACTCCAGTTATAGCATTTCCAGCATCTCTAGAAAATATGGTCAATGGCGTGGAAGCCTAGCTTATTCTGATATAAACAGAGTTTCACTATTCACCAAAAGTTAACTTTCACAGTTCTGGATATGAAAGGGAAACTATCTGGAGTGAAACCATTTCAACGTCTTATAAATTGGATGATGCCAAGTATCAGTGTAGATTTTCCCAGGTATAAAAGCAGTAGGTAGGAAGCAAAAAAGAAACAAGTCTAGTTCTAAGTGAATTCAGACCAAGTCATGCATGTATACAAAGGCCTGAAGAATTAGATCAAATTAAAACTAGAAATTTTCAACATTTCCTACTAAACAATAGCTGTTTAAAAACAGTATATTTAATATTTCTTTGGAATAAATTAATCCATCTCTGTTGAAGTACTAGTCAAGATCAAACAGAGTATATTGTCAGTGAGAGAAGCAAATTGAACTGATATTACTAATATTTCACAGAGTTTTAGAGAATATATATGTCACTTGAATATGGGGCAACAAAGCATTTTCCTCACCACTTTTACTTCTGCAATATCCTACAAGAACAAGCCTTGCTGGATCACTTCAGCTTAGTGGCATTGCCCACCTGTTGATTGATATTTTAATACATACATACATACATACATACATACACACACACACACACACACACACACCACACACACACACATACACACACATTCCAAAACTAAATGCATGTTGGTCGAAGTAATTATTATTATTATTATTTATTTATTTATTTATTTATTTATTTATTTATTTATTTATTTATTTATTTATTTATTTATTTATTTAATTTCTATGCCGCCCTATTCCGGAGAACTCAGGGCGGCTCACAACATGATAGAAATTACAATAAAATACATAAATGCTTTTTAGTTCCTTTTTGTTTTTTAAAATTAATTCTGCAGGTCATGTTTATGTATTATAAAAACCAAGGGAATGCAGTGTACTGTTCATAAAGGGAGTGGATCTCCCAGCCATTTAAGCCATTTTAAAAGGAACAATTGTTGTTGTTTTTTCCTCTCAAGTTTCCTTAGGGCATTTTACAAGAAAAAGCTCAATGGCTTCCGTTGACTACAGCAGGAAACCGGGGAGATGTCTGCCCAGCAGACTGAAGCCAGATTTTGGCAGCAATGCTGATTTAACTCTGGGAAATCCGTAATGCAAAGCCCTTCCTCAGCTTTAATTTTTCAGCTTTCCTCCACATTTCATTGTATCACACTACAGCTACAGCCTGATATTAGCACTCCTCATATTTTATTTCATTGTACTTGGAAAGCTTGTGATTGCTAGATGCAGTGCAAAGCTATATAGACTGAAATTATCTTTTGTGGACAAGGCTAGCATAATACCTAGAAACTTCTTAAATAATTTAAACACTGAAGTAAGCTTAAATAATATAAAATACTTTGGCTGGCTCTTTGTGCAGGAGGAACTGGTCAAATGAGGTTATTTAACCAGCCCCTCTTTTTTCTTGGTTTAGAAAATTAGATTAGGACTGACTGATAAACCAATGTGACTGAGCATTTTGCTTTCAGAACAATTGCCAGAAAAAAAGGAGTAGTTTTTCCTGATAGTTTTCCCATTTCATCTGAAACAGGAGTGGCTTAGAAGTGATCCTATCAGTTTGTAGAGCACCTTTGAGGCAATATGAAACAGAATCATCATTACCCATGCTATTGAAATGCCTTCTCTAAATCGAGGAAATGCAGTTTTTATACAAAGGAATGCCTTACAGACTCCACTTACATCCTGTTCACAGTTGCTTTTGAATTCTGGAAAAAACCCAAAAGCACTTCTTTTTGAAAATTGCTTTCATTTCGCCTTAGGGAACTAGTCATAGGCCACCAGTGCAGCTAAACGTTCCTAGTATTACATAGTACTGCAAAAACACTGATTATTATTATAGAAGTAATGTGATACTACAGTTAGTCCTTGACTTACAACAGTCCATTTAGTGACAGTTTGAAGTTACAATGACACTGAAAAAAGTGACACTCGCCCACTATTTGCACAGCCCGGTTCTGAAGCAGAAAATGGAGCTTTGCACATGAGCTTCGCACACTTGCCTGCTACTTGCGCGGCCCGGTTCTGAACAGGCCACAGCCCGGGGGTTGTCTCCTTTTTATCTCTCTGTTTAATGAAGAAATGTAATAATGTTATTTGAACTGAAAACTGTTATCATTATATCATCAGCTACTCATGTCTTTGAATAAAAAAGGAGAGGATTTTGAATAGCTCAGAAATGTTGATGGGATTCCAGCATTTTTCTAGTTGTAGTATAACTTCATGAGGAACAGTGACCCTGTTTCATAAGTATGTTTATATGAGCGCAAGTAAATCTCATGAATTTTATTTTGGCTTCTTATGAATGCAGGATATTGGAGAGAAATGGCCAAATGCAAAGCACGGCTTATTATACATTAGATTATGTGTCACACATGGAAGGAATTAGGAGACTACAGCTTTGCCTGAAGTAGCCTTCTGTCCTAATTCACAAAAAGCTCTAAGTACTGTGGATAATTTGTTGAAAAGATAATGTAACAAAACAGTATCAACATAAATTTCACAATGTCTGAATTATGAAATATAAACTAGTTGAAGATAAATCATTTTTATCCATTTGAACCCCCTTTTTAAAACAGGTTATAAATACTAACAACCACTTTTATTCCAAAAAATATATTAAAAATAAGCATACCATTGACCTGATTTAATGAACTATTATGTTTGCTTTTTAAGAAGTTTTGCTTTTTTATTTGCTTTTTATAATTTTTATTCCACCTTTATTGATTTAAAAATAAGTCAGGGGGGGAATTCCTTCCCCCTCCTATTTTCCACATAACAACTGTGCTGTGAGGTGAGTTGGGCTGAGGGGGAATGACTCTCCCAAAGTCAACCACCTGGTTTTCATGCCTAAGGTGGGACTAGAACTCACAGTCTCCTGGTTTCTAGTCTGGTGCCTTAACCATTAGATTAAACTGAGTCTTATTTTGAAATTAAGTGAACAAGACAGACAACAAAATTAAATGCTTATAAGCACATGTTTAACTCTCACATTGACTTCTAAATACATGTTAACTCAGACACTTAAAAGTGTTTTGTGAGATCAGATTACATTAAAAATACTGCATATGGTATGCTGCATATGGTATGGTATGCAGGAGTGCCTGAGGGCTTGGTCTTTTTTATGTACTGTGCTCCCAAATGCTAATTTGTTTTTAAAAAATCAGAGAAGTTCTATTTTTTTGGAGGGGAGGGGTGGCTACTTACAGCCTGGTCTGATAACAGAATGTTATTTTGACATGTAGAATTGTGATTGTATTATGAATTGCTACAGGATAGATTCACACTGCTCAACCAGCATTAATTTCCATTGCTAAAGTAATATGTTTAGTTCTGGATCATATTCTTCTCTTTATTTAATATACAATTAATACACTCTGATCCAAATTATATTCTCTCTCCTCGCTTTAATGATGTATGTTAATTGTGTTATGTTATTTCCTATATTTATCTTCAGACCTTTTCATTATGGAAAGTGGTGTTTTGGAGCATTTTCTTGGCTCAACACATTAATTTTGCTGCCTTCCTTACCTGTAAACATTGTTTTCACCCTCTTGGCAAATGCAGCATATGGTATAATTATCGTCAATTTATTCATGTGTTCGATATAGCTAGCACTCTATCCTGCAAGCTCAGGTTGTTGTACTTTAAAATACAGTACGCTCAAAGGTAACTAAATGTAAAAATGACATTTACTTAACTAAGAGTTGGATTATATAGTGTGTGTGTGTGTATGTGTGTGTGCGCGCGGGGGTGGTGGTGGTTTCAAATGTACAGAACTCAGAATAGCTTATAGTTATTTGTTTTTTATGAATTCCAAAAATGATAAAAACTAATAAATGTACGTAATAAATAAGAGAATAGGACAAATAGACTGTAGCCAGGATTGGATAAACTTATATTTGGATCACTAGTAAATCATGAGCTGATTTGTGATAATTTGGAAGGATTTCTGACTTCTGGCAATAAAATTGCTCTCATCATCCACACACTAGTTTTGTACTGCTGAAACGAAGAAAGGTGAGGAATGAATTTATGCAGTGGAAATGTTGTAGTAGGCCCTATATAGTGGCAAGTACTAACAAGTAGTTCAGGATTCTCTTAAGTGTAGGACTTTTGCATTGGTGGATCTCGGAGAGCTAGAAATAAACACAGTCAATCCTGCTAATTTGGAGTCTGGCTATCCTTGCTCCTTATGAAGGAAAGTTTATGTTACAGTAAACACATTATTACAGGTTTCTGTAATTTAAAAGTCCACTGTCACACTCTCGTCAAATGGGATGCAGCTCCACATCAAAGGACTATGCTTCCATCAGATAATTGATGCTAAGTAATTCTAGGTAAGTAAATTTAGACTCAGTAAAAGGTGCTTTCGACAGTTCTCTTTTCATGGAAAGATTTCCACCCTAACTAGTTTTCCAGAAAATGAACTGCTAGAAATTGTTAGTGACGTCTTTAGAATCTCTGAAAGAGTCTGACCACAACAACTGAAGTTTGCAGTCCTTTATTAGAACAATTAATGCAGATACATTGCTGAATTAAATCCTAATAACAATGTTGCCTCAATAACAAGCTGTGAATTTGCATAGAAGTCTATTATTATGAAGGAAAATAAATGCGTAAAGATATTTTAAAAGGTTATTTTCTTCTTTTTTTACTTTTAAAATAACCCATCTATTTATCCAGTTCTTAATGAAGTACAAGTATTACTTTTCACAAGTAAGGCAAAAATTCTTAAAGTTTATGAAAACACATCCCTAAAATGATGAATGATAAATTTATATGAATTAGAACGGGGCAAAAATAAATATATCATATACTAAAATATGTTATTTTGTCATGCTTTCTCTTATCATGCAATAAAACTTTTTCCAGTTTGGGTTGGAATTTTAAAATTATGTATGAAAGTATTGAACTTCATTAAAACATATCCCTCTAAAGACAGTCTAAAAGTTGTATATTAAGATGGAAGTCAAAGACCAATGAGAAACCATCCCCCCATTTACAGACCTGCTGTGAATACAGTGAAGAAGAAAACAGTTTAATAAAACATCCATGATAAAATAAATCAATAGTTTAAATCCAAAGTTTTCAGTTTCATAGGCAAACCAATAAACTGATGGCATAACTTTACTCTAAACACCCTTCAAAATAATTCAATTTGTATAATTTGCAGAAAATCAACAGCATAGGAATTATGATTCTTCTTTGTATCAGGATTAACTGGCGGCACTGACTGAAAAACCAGCTGCTTCAACTTTTTCAATTTTCTATTTGAAATGGAAGAAGCTTTTGTGCATCTGATGGTGTGGCTCTAACCCACTAAAGTGTACTGTATGCCATAATTTTGTCTCTCTGTGTTTAAGATACTAGAAAATTGTTGCCATTGCAGAAAAGCACAGGTATTCCATTGTTTTTATCTGATGTTTTTGACAATCCATTTGAAAAATATACAACTCAGAGAAAGACAAATATGATACAATAAAGTGAAGGCTGTTCACAGATATTGGACAGTTGTTTCCAATGCAGTTCATCTCAATATAATAGTTGTAGCCCAATGGACCCCTTGTGGCCTAGGGCCAAATACAGGTTTAGAAAATAATTCAAACTTCCGAATGCTCTGATCCTTTGGCTTATAATAAATAGAGGAGTACATCAGAGGCACTTGAAGCCCCAGTTTTGAGGTGGAGTAGAGAGATTTGAATCTATTCAATTCTAATTCTAAACCTCATCCAATTCTTGTCTCTGGGACTCTGGCATATTGCACAGAGCAACCCTAAGATAGTTGCTTGAGAAAAAAAATATATATTTTGACATGTACATAAAACAGTACAGTAGGAAAGAGAGGGAGGAGAAAGTATATGGTCAGTGAACATAAGCTCTAAATAATAAACTGTAAGCAATAATATAATATAATAATAATAAAGTTGGAAGGAATCTTGGAGGTCATCTAGTCGAACCCCCTGCTCAGGCAGGAAACCCTATACCATTTCAGACAAATGGCTGTCCAATCTCTTCTTAAAGACTTTCAGTGTTGGAGCAGTCACAGCTTCTGGAGGCAAGTTGTTCCACTGATTAATTGTTCTAACTGTCAGGAAGTTTCTCCTTAGTTCTAGGTTGCTTCTCTCTTTGGTTAGTTTCCATCTGTTGCTTCTTCTCCTGGCTTCAGGTGCTTTGGAGAATAGCTTGACTCCCTCTTCTTTGTGACAATCCCTGAGATATTGGAACACTGCTATCATGTCACCCCTTGTCCTTCTCTTCATTAAACTAGACATACCCAACTCCAGCAACTGTTCCTTGTACAGTATGTTTTAGCCTCCAGTCCCCTAATCATCTTTGTTGCAAAGCAAAATAAGTTTGGATAAGAACTCATGCTTCACTGCTGCTATTGCCAATTGTAGACATGAATGTGATCCTCATTAAGATATAGTGTTGGGTCCACTTCTGGTTTTTCATCACTATTACTCTAGGCTGTCTTTCAGTTACATGTTTAATTTTCTCCAGCTCCTTGATAAAAAAAAGGAGTTCCTTGGGAATGGTAAGTGGGCAGAGGCCTCACAGGAACAATCTCATTTATTATTTTGGTTATCTCAGCTTTTCACAGGTTATCCAGGTGCAAGATGGAATTGTCTGCCTAACCGGCAGGCTGAGCAACAAGCACCAATCTGGGAACACTTAATAATGCCTGAGATAGAGACATTCAAAAGAGAGTCCATCAACTTTTCACAGTCCAGGGTGGCTGTGATCTGCTATTTGATCTTGCAACTGAGATGTGCTAATGTCCTTCATTTTCATATACTGTAATGTTTTATGCATTCCAAAGTGAAGACCATATCAAGCATGTGCTCACACATAAATGCCAAGGCTATAATACCTGTGATGGTCCTATGGTTGTCACAGAAGCTATAAGCTCATGAGGTAGACTGCCGGCATTCCCCAAGGCATGGAAGTCACCCCAAACCCAGAGGTTTTGGGAAATCTGATTTTGAGAAACCAGCCCCTGGATAAAGTGCAGGAGCATATAGAGAAAGTTGTATGATTCATAAATCACCAAAGGTCTAATCAATTCTGGGGCAGAGGTCACCTCAAGGGATTCATGAACAGTCACAACAACCCTTCCTCTCCTACCTTGGCACCATGGCAAGTATAATACCAATGAAGAACAAAAATTAACAGCTCTCAAAAGAAACCAGCACGGCTCCATAAAGCACTCTCTGATAAATTGAAAGACAAAAAGGACTAGTATAAAAAGTGGAAAGAGGGGCACATAACTAAGGCAGAATATCAGCAAATAGCCCAAGCCTGCAAAGATGAAGTGAGGAAAGCTAAGGCTCAAAATGAACTAAGGCTGGCAACAAAGTCAAAAATAACAAAAAAAGCTTGTAAACAGGTAAAAAAAACAGGAAAAACGTTAAGGAAATGATTGGTCCATTAGTGGGAGAAGGTGACAAGCAACAGGGAGAAAGCACAACTGCTTAACTTGTTTTTTGCATCTGTCTTTACACAAAGGAGAAAAACAATCCAACCTATCAAACATAGTACCGTAAAAAACAGATTAAAAACACACCTTAAAATATGCAAGAAAATGGTAAGTGAGCACCTGGCCACCCTAGCTGAGTTCAAATCACCAGGAACAGATGGGATACACCCAAGGTTCTGAAGGAACTAGCATATGTGATCTCAGAACCACTGAACTATATCTCTCAAAGATTCTGGAGCACTGGGGAACTACCAGAGGACTGGAAAAGAGTTGATATAGTTCCCATCTTCAAAAAAGGGGGAAAATGGATCCAGGAAACTATAGACCTATCAGCCTGACTTCAACACCTGGGCAGATTCTGGAAAAGATAATCAAGCAACGAATCAACAAACACCTAGAGCAGGGGTGTCAAACTTGCAATGTCATGTGACGTGTCATGACGTATTGCGGCTTTTTTGCCATTGCCGGCAATGGGGTGGGTGTGGTTTTGCTATGATGCATCCGGCCCATGGGCCAGCAGTTTGACACCCCTGACCTAGAGGCTCATAGAAGCCAACATGGGTTTGTCAAAAACAGATCATGCCAGACAAATCTTATTGCATTCTTTGACTAGGTGACAAAATGAGTGGACCAGAGGAATGCTGTGGATATAATTTACTTGGACTTCAGTAAAGCATTTGACAAAGTAGGCCACAACCTACTACATGATAAGATAGAACAATGGGGGTTAGACAGCATCACCACCAGATGGATTTGTAGCTGGCTGACTGGCCATACTCAGCATGTGGTCCTCAATGGAACTGCATTTACATGGAGGGAAGTGTGTAGTGGGGTGCCCCAGGCTCTGTTCTAGGCCCATGCCCTTCAGCATCTTCATCAATGAGTTGGATGAGGGGATAGATGGGGAACTCATCATATTTACAGGTGACACCAAGCTGGCAGGAATAACCAACACTCCAGAAAATAGGTTTAAAATACAGAAGGATTTTGACAGACTTGAACATTGGGCACTATCTAACAAAATGAAAATCAATGGTGAAAAAAGTAAGGCTCCACATTTACGCAAGAAAAACCAAATGCACAGGTACAGTATAGGTAATACCTTGCTCAATATTAGTAACTGTGAGAGGGATTTCAGAGTACTAGTGGACAATCACTTAATATGAGCCAGCAGAGTGCTGTAGCTGCCAAAAAAGCCAACAGAGTGCTAGGCTGCTTTAATAATGGGATAGAATCAAGATCAAATGAAGTGTTAATATCACTTTATAATGCATTGGTAAAGCCACACTTGGAATACTGCATCCAGTTTTGGTCACCATAATGTAAAAAAGATGTTGAGACTAGAAAGAGTACAGAGAAGAGCAACAAAGTTGATTAGGGGACTGGAGGCTAAAACATTAAAAAAAACAGTTGCTGGAATTGGGTATGTCTAGTTTAATGAAGAGAAGGATTAGGGGAGACACGATAGCACTGTTCCAATATCTCAGGGGTTGCCACAAAAAAGAGGGAATCAAGTTATTCCCCAAAGCATCTGAAGGCAGGACAAGAAACCTAGAACTAAGGAGAAATTTCCTGACAGTTAGAACAATTAATCAGTGGAACAACCCGCCTCCAGAAATTGTGAATGCTCCAAAACTGGACATTTTCCAGAAGAGACTGGACAACCATTTATCTGAAATAGTATAGGGTTTCCTGCCTAAGTAGGGGGTTGAATTAGAAGACCTCCAAGATTCCTTCCAATTCTATTATTATTATTATTATTATTATTATTATTATTATTATTATTATTACTACTACTACTACTACTATTGTTATTGTTGTTGTTGTTGTTATTGCTGAAATCAGGTGGATAAATTTGCAACAAGGCTACAATCATTTCCAACCAAGTATTGATAATAGATGCTAAGTCTACAAATATCAAATAACAAATGTAGCCACCACTTATGTAATCAAATAAATTGGCTTTACTAAATGTGGATAGCTAGCTATTAGTTCCTTTTCAACTAGCACTTGAATTTCCAAAAACAAATAAAAATAACCAATCTTAAATCCCGCCCCCCAATTACCCTATCTGTGATAAACAAATTCCATTTGACATTCAATACACAGCTCTTTTTTAAAATTACTGTTTAGTATTACTATGAATTTTATACTGTGCAATGATAGGTCACAGTTGTTAGCTTCTATCTTTATAATATAAAAAAACACATTAAATCCCAAATTTTCTTCATTTAAGTTATTCATATGTGATTTAAATTCCATTGATTTCAAAGGTTCTAAGCAAGGATTCAACTGTCTTCACCGCTTCACCCTCTGCCCACTGTTAAATAATCCTCTAAACCTGCCATTAGTTTTACATCCTTCCCCTCCCATCGAGTTAAATAACTTAAATAACTATTGACTATAATAAAAATAAACCATTAAACCAATTACCAACCTGTTAATGTTTTGCTTCTTTTTTCTCTCAGAGTTAAAATATGCCACTTTGGTAGCTTTCTGGGCTCCACCTGGAAATTAGGGATTCTTACCTTAGGTGAGAACAATAAACAAGGTTTTTAATTATGTCTTATTCTGAAAGATATATAGTGAACTAATAAAAATATGCTCCGACTTCCGGTGGCTCCGCCGGCGCCGCTAGAGTCTCCTCTGTGAGGCTCCGTTCTCTGGGCTTGTAAAGCCGCAAAAAACAGCGCACACCAGCTGTTTTTTGCGGTGAAAAATCCCCTCTTCGGGCAAAGGAGAGGTGTAGAGCATCGGGAGCAGGGTTGAGCTCCTCTTAAATCCCTGAAAAAAAAGTTTTCAGGGATCAAGAGTGTGAGCTCCCTAAAGCTCCGGAGGACGCTCCTGCCCAGAGACGCTTCTGTCATCAGACAGAGAAAGACGCCGCGACCACTTCTGCTTATAAAAATTACAACACAGGAGAGACTGTAAGCAGACTGAGTGAATACAGGAGTTCTTAATGGATTGCAAGTATTTTTTTATTGTTTTTCTGGCTATATATTTCTAACTTCTACAATCAACATAATGCTTTCAAAATGGCGTATAGCTTTCACTGCTTTCATTGTTAGAGGAAAGTGCTGGAAAGTGAAAGTGAATTCTTTACTTTTTTCCTCTCTTCTTGTTCTCGTAAGTGAAGCCAGAGAGATGGCTGTAGGAATTGATTTACAGCCAGAGTGATTGTTTTAAATTTAAAATGGCGTGGAATTTACATTCAAATGTTAAACCTATTTTGGACTGTATTGATAAATTTCATGAAGAAAGGCTTGAAATAGTGAAGAGTTTTAAGCAAGAGTTTAAAGCAATATTGAAAGAGACTATTACAGAAATATTAACCAGATTCTTTTTTCCAAATGAAATTGATCTACAATCGACTGCTGAACATTTTATAATACAATCTAAAGAAGAAGAACAAGAACAATTAACTAGATTCTTTCTTCCAAAGGAAACTGATTTACAATCGACTGATGAACATTTTATAATACAATCTAAATTAGAAGAAGAACAAGAAAAAGAAGAAGATAGTACTGAGAATAAAGAGAATAAAGGGAAATGGATTTTGCTTGATAAACAGTTCATCTATGGAGAGGAAGAGGATTTGTTTCAAGAAAGGAAGGGATGGCTATTCCTTTTAGATAAGCAGCAAGAAGAGGATTTAATTGAGAAAAAAGAGACATTGATTCAGTTTAAGAAGCAACTTACTTATGGGGCTGAAGAAGTAAAGAAGAGAGACTTATTATTTGGAAGGGAGGCCTCGTTATGGAGGTTTACCTGGTTGAAAAAAAAACCTAGAATTCGATTGAAGGAATGAAATTTAAAATTGTATGTAAGGAGCTATGGGTAATTTAAAATTATGGACTGAATTAAGGACTAAGATTATGAGTAAGATGTAAGAGAAGATGATTAATGGATATAATTAAATTGATGAAGAATGTATTTGCATTAAAATGATCTAGGTTTGATATTAGATTGATTGATTGATGGGATAGATAAGCATTATCTGATTGGATAAAGTTGAAGGAATGTAAGTTAGAAATGGAATAAATAGACTGTATTGGTTATGGAGGTTTATTTGACAGATGAGAAAGCCCAGAAGTCGATTGAAGAAATGAAATTTATAATTAAATGAAAGGAATTAAGGCTAATCTAAGACTATGGGTTGAATCAAAGACCAATTTTATAAGTAAGATGTAAGAGAGGATGTTTAATGGAAGCTATATTAAATTGATTAAGAACAAAAAAAATTTTCTTTTTTTTTGTTTGAATTGAGGGGTTTATTGATATTATTTGTTTATTTTTCTAAAAAGATGATTTTTTTATGTTTAATGGTTTGAAAGAGGTTGATTACTGGAAGATGTATATAAAACTTGATGGTTTGGGTGATTTTATATAACCTCTCAATGGATTGAAGTGATTTAAGGTTTGACTTAGATTGATGGTTTAGATATGTAAATGAAAATTATTATTCTTAACAAGATGATTTGTTTGTTTTGTCTAATGGATTGAATTGATTTAGAGATTGCATATAGTATATAGTTTAAAATTCTTGTTAGGATTATATAATAATTTTGTTTGATGTAGTGGGTTTTCTTTTGTTTTACCCTGTACTCACTCTGGGAAGTCGGGGGGGGGAGGGTTAGGGAGGGTTTATAATTTTATATATGATGTTTTCTCAACTGTAATTGGGGCTGATGTAAGAATATGTAATTACTGTCATTAAGGGGTTGCTCGGGTGGCCTCTGGGCACCACATCTGATGGAAAGAGGAAGGAGGAGTGAAGGCTGAAGTAAGTGGAAGTTGATAAGAAGGGGGAAGAGTAGGATGGAGATAGAGAAGGATGGAGGGAAGTAGAAAGGAAGTAGAAAGAAGGATGGCAAGAGGGGGGATGAGTAGGGATAGGTGGGTATAGAGAAGAGAAGGAGGGAGGAAAGTAGGTAGCTAGTTGGTATGTGAGGGGGGAAGGATAGGGTTAGGGGGATGTGGTGGTGGGGGTACCGGGCAGTAATGTTAATTGTTTGGCATGATTATTTTCAGTTGAGCTATTGGTATTTGATGTATTGAAAAATGTATTTATGTTTTGTTTATGGATGATTGTTTATTTTAACACTATGATTTGATTTGAATAGTTTCTTTTTTCTGTAAAAATTAAAAAAACAACCAATAAAATATATTTAAAAAAAAATATGCTCCAACAGCTTCTTATGCTGGCGCTTTTAAAAACATATTATTATTTTACTCCACTGAATCTGAATTGTCTCTGGGGGATTCCCTTTTTGTTAGGAGTATTTCCTAAAGGCCAGACAACATACAGTCATATTTCTAATGGTAAGTTTAAATTAGTGCTTTGAGCAAACATTTAAATGTGTGTGGTCTTGAGTAACAAGAGTAACAAGACAATATTATTTTGATGTGGAGAAAGAAGAGCTAAATTATGAGCCTTAATTTGCATGTCATTACTATGTCAATGAAATTATTGTGATAATGTGATTCTCGAGGTTATAAACAGCCAAACATGACCAATGCCCACCTATCTAAGCTAAATGGGAATCCGATGGTTTGGTTTGTCACTAAAGCCCATCATCTGAGATCCTAACTGAAGTATAATATTGCTTCTTGAGTGAATCAAACTTGAATGTATGCCTCAAACTCTGGGGAACAGTGATTTGGCCATGAGGGCTTCAAATGATTGACAGCTTTGTAGCAGCTTTGAAAAACTTGTGATATTGATATGGCAGGAATGAAAAAGAAGCATCAGAAATGAGGTTGATTGTCAGACCCAAAACAAAGAAGCAATTTCTTTATTGTCTCACACCTATAGAAAAAATCTTGCCAGACTGAAGATTCTACTGTCTGCATGTACAATATAATTTGCCAGTGCTTTAAAAAAAAAAAAGGTGCTGGAACTCACACACGTCATACAACCCACCTTGCCTACACTATAAGGTTCCATCCAAAAAAGGTGCCGGAACTCTGTCTGGGCGTTCTATGAGGAAAAAAGCCCTGTAATTTGCGAACTATTAGGGAGGGGCTGTCTTCAGCTTTTTTCTCTCACACATAATATCTGGGCCGAATTGCCTCTCTCTCCCATGAAAGGAAGGCATCCCCTCCCTTCTGAGATCCACCTCCTCACTACATTCCATCTCATCCATGCTAGCTAATGGACAGTAGTTAGCAAGCAGGATGGAGCCCATGTGGGCTGTTCTGCTTAGAAGAAGTAACTATTCAATGAAGGAAGACACCTTACATAAGCATACTGCACAGGATCAGCAGATGCTTTTTGATTATTAGAAACATTCAGGTCAGGCTTCTTTATTATCTGATAACAAAGAAATCTAACTATATTTAATGTCTCCTTAATGATGGCAAGTGTGTAACAATATGATTTATAAATTAATCTGGATTAGAGATCCTAGTTTGCATAGAATAGCATATGTGTATTTGGGGTCAAAATCTTAATTAGAATCCTTACTGATTCTTCTTGATTGTGTTTGTGGCATATTCACTAAAATGTCAGAACGCAAAAATGTTTAAAAATATATCAGAGAAATGTTGGAAATGTAAACACAAACTAGGTACTTATTATCATATGTGGTGCACATGTGTTAAAGCAAGGAGATATTGGACAAAAATTCACACTTGGTTAGAAAAAATGTTAGAGAAACACATAGACTATAAAACTGATTTTTTTTAACTAGGTATAATGCCAGAAAAACTTGATAAGCAAAGTACATACCTGATTTTACATGTGATAATAGCTGCAAGAATTATATTTGCACAATATTGGAAGAATGATGAAATACTACCAGAAGAAGAAATAATTAAAAAAACACTAGACCAGCGGTTCTCAACCTTTTCCGGGGCTTGACCCCGGCCCGCGCCGCGCAAGCGCGGCACGACCCTGGCCTGCATCGCGCATGCGTGGTGCGACGGGGCGCACCGCGCATGCGCGGCGTGACGGCCCGCATCGCAAAGGGGAAAAAATGGCCAACCAAAAAAAAATGGCGACCCCAAAAAAAATGTCCGGCCAAAAAAAAAATGGCGGACTGCGGTGTTTGGCGACCCCGTGAAATGGTCGTTCGACCCCAAATGGGGTCACGACCCATAGGTTGAGAACCACTGCACTAGACTGTGTGGAAATGGACAGACTTACTTTAAGGTTGAGAGAAAAAGAATATTTTCAGACTTGGGGCCTCTTTTATCAATGGTTAGAGAAAAGATTTAGGGATTAGGAATTTAATTTGTATTAGTGAATAAGATACTCAAACAACACGTTTTGTTGAATGATTACTGTTGAATTCTGTTTAAAAAATAATCAATAACACTTTATAAAAAATGTCAGGACAGATACTATCTGTGATGTTAGCAAGCGATATTACATGTGGCATGGCTATGACTAAGGTTGGTAGCCACTCTTTGTATCTTATCAAAGTATTATGCAAAAGCTTCAATTAACCAAAATCTTGATGGATGGCCATGGCCAAAATCTATAGGAATTAGTTATTCCTAAAAGGAATAACTATTAAAGAAGGGAAGGGCATATGTTGTACATTTGTAACACTAAGGCTATTTTCCCATTAGTGTCTTCATAGCCTGGATATATAGATTTTGCATTATATAAGTAAGATGGATGAATAAATATCACCAAGCCATCAATTATATAATGTCTGCTCTCATTATTGTTATTTTGGCACAACTATGTCTAGATGACTTTAAAAGTCACCATAAACCACTAGGAAAATTACTTAAGAGAAAGGGGAATAATATAATTATCTGAATGAAGATAATTGATCTTGTAGAATGGAGTTGATGAATACATGTAGGCAAATAAAGGTAAAAGTTTAATTACTGTATATGCCATAGACGTTGTGGAGTTACACATATGGGAAGTTGAATGAAGAACTGGATAAGGGGAAAATGCACGTAAGAAAATAATTGCTATAAAAAAGAAGAGGAGAAACGTTATACAGGAATATAGAGAAAAAGATAATTGAAATAATTACAATTAAAAGAAACAGAGAATATGCAGAGCAATTTTGGTAAAAATAGAGAAATTGTCCTGGAGGAACTGAAAAAGGCTAAACAAGGAGCCTCTACCATTGTGAGTGATATGAAAATTATAAAATGATGTGAAATTAATTGATTGTGAATAAAATGATTTATTTTTTAAAAATAGAATTGAAATTACAGGTATAAATACTAATGGTTACATTATGCAATCTACCTGTGATTAAATATTCACAAAAATGAGAACCACATGGATTTTAGAAAGGCGTGTTTAATAATAGTCAGGGATAGAAATATATTATTGAAAATGTAAGAATAAATTCCCAGATAGACTTACGACAAGCCAATTAAGGGAGAGTCTCGTTGAAATGTTCCCTTCCCACAGCCACATCGGGTTGTGCTTCCTCTTGTCAGTCTAACCAAACTGCTCATAATAGAGGACAATCATTTGATAATTGCCTATGTTTTATTTTTGGTTATCCCAGAAAGAAAGCAAAACCAGGAATTTTATTTAGCTCCTAGGAATGCCTATATCTGGCTTGATAAGATCTGTAAGAACAACTCTATAGACTTCCCAGGAGGAAATCACATTTCTTGTCATTTCTTCCCTCGTGATATGGGAAAAACAGATATTTACAGATACCTACCTAGTTTTCCTCATTGTCTGCCTCTTGTCCTAATCTTCAAGTATCTGATGAAATGAGAAGTAAAAATAGAAAGCAAATTAAAGCAAAATACTAGTTTGTGCTTGTTTGGCAATGAATTTGATGGCATCTGGCTTCAAGGAGGAAAATAATGATTGAGAAGAGTTTAACTAAGTGCTCTGGGAACACACCAGTACAACATAAGAAAGTAGGAAGTGCAATAATTAGTTAGGCTGTTGGCAAAAAATGCCTTTATTTCCCAAGAAATGCCTAATTACGAAAAACATTCCAGATTCCTATGAGCACCAAGCATGCACAATATCAGACCTCAACCATAGAAGTCAGAGGTGATTTGGCCATATGGGCTTGTATCATAAATCTGTCCTATTGCCTATGAGATGATGTCAGGTGCCCCTGGCAGATCAATTACAACAGTTTTCAGTTCCTTCAAGAACTTTTGCTTGAAGAGCCAATTGTCCTTTTCACCAGTTCTTCATATCATTCACGCTGTACATCTTATTCCATAAAGCCAAGGACCAGTCATCTATAACTCCAATCTGCTGGTGGTGATGGGATTGGAGACTTATTGTGCAGAGCCCGGCATCAAATGAGTTCAGGTCTTTATTATTAACAGATGGACAGACAGAGGTGTTGCCAAGTGAACTCCGGGGTTGTTTAGGAAAGGCTAGCACTGACATAGATAAGTATAAATGTTGCTAAGGCTGCAATCAGGAGCATGGAGACCATCCCATGTATGCAACCAAGATGATTTATATAAATAGATATAGTTAAAATACCAGATGGGTGAAGCAACTGATGGAAAAAATGTTGCAAAGCATTTGGATTCAAACTGAGTAAAAAAAAAACAACTAGTAAAAATAGGTAATTCTATGGAGCCACTGGGTAGGGAACTTATGAAAAACTCCAATCATATGGAAAGCACATCAGTGAACTTGGCTACAGTTAATTTGCATAGTACTTTGGGCTATAATAAGTCACAGTTGGTACATAATTTCCATGAACATTATGGATGCCAAGAAACTTTTATGGCATGTTGCACTTGGTTCATGATATGCACATCCTGAAATTATTTACTAGCAAACTTCCATCCCCTTCAATTCTAGATTTCTGAGCATGATGTGTGAGTGTGCATTGTTGCTAAGTTAACATTAAACAACACAGCAGAAAGACAACTACTTTTTAATAGTGTTTTTAAATTAGAATGTAAGATTTCAGTGACTATATTACGTATGAATAAATCTAGATCCAACCAATCACAGTCATTTATTAGTTTGTTGCTGGTACTTTAAGAATATATAAACTGACTTCTGGTTTGCCATCGCAGCTGCCGCAGACACTGGAAGGCAAGCTCCATCTTCCACATTTTGTTTCGTTCCGCTGGGGGACCCTGGAAAGGGTCAAAAGGGGCGACGAGCAAGGAGGGGATCCCTGCTTGATCGCGGGAAGGTGGCAGCCCTTCCACTCGATCCGGGGCAGCCCTCCAAACTGGCAGAGGAAAGACCGGCCATAGCAATATGTCTCATCACTAAGCTGCAGACAGCTGAAGTCAAACTTATTACCAAGCACTTCCAAAGCAACGCGGAGGAAACTGGGTGAGATCTGATCTTCTCTTTAAGATCCTAAGTATTTTCTTTTTCTGTAAAAGTTGCCCCAAGTTTCTTTTCCCCCTATGAGGAGAGAGGGAAGGGAATTTCTACCCCACCCCCTAAGAATAGTGGCGACTGACTACCAAGGGGAGTTAAAGCACTAAAAGAACAATTTTAATTTAATTGGATTTATATTTCTGAAACTTGGAGACCAAAAGTCTTCTTATTTTTACTGGAGACTTTCGTTTTTTTCTAGAAAAAAGAAATAAAACTGGAAAAAGGATTATGAAAATTTTGGACCTTGTGGCGAAGTTTGGTATTACAATTTGTTATTGCCTAAAAGAGACTTGGCTTGAAGCCCAGACTATCTTTCTGTAGTCTGGGCTTCAAGCCAAGTCTCTTTTTGACCTTGATAGATACCATCTGTGAGACACTCAGCTATAAAGAGAACTTCTGGGTGGCATAATTGGCCTGCTTCAACTATGAACATAAACCTTTATTGACTTTCAGAGCCATATGTGGGGAATTGCTTTCCTATTTCTTTATCTGAGGAACATTGGCTATTATACGAGATGATGAAATAACTTGGACTATAAAATCTTACTTGACAAATGACTTCTACTATAAAGACTACCTATAAACACGTGAAATAGAAGTCCCATACCTAGTTAAAAATTATTTTTAACATCTGATTTTAAAGTCCTCAACTTAAAATACTATTAAGAGAATATGGATGAAGACTAGGAAAATATACTTTCTATGTTAAAAGCAATACATGAAACCATTCTTTCAGCCTATGACAAAATAAGATGCAACATAAAAGAACAAGATGCCAGCTTAGATATACAAACCCAAATTTTGACTACAATCAAAGAACTAACAACCCAGAAGATAACAGAAGAAGTGGAACAATCAAATACTAAGACAGAGGACTCAGTTGACCAACAAATACAGTTAATGGAAAATCCAGAAAAGGGAGTGACAACACTAAAAATGGAAAAGACTTTCTATATAAATCAGAAGAAATTTGAGGAGAAAGAAGACGAACAGATTGAATGGAAGATAAACATATCAGGACAATCATTGGAAATTGGAATAATAGGAAGACAATCTAATGAATACAAATGGGCTAGTCCTTCCCAAAAAAATGGCAACTAAATGATCACTCTTATTTCAAATATATATAATAATAGAGGGAGAGCTATTTGATGATTTAAAAGCACTGACATGGAAGGCTAGTTGGCAAAGGAAGAAAGCCAGAATAAGACTGAAGAAAATTGGGGGTTTGATTTATTAGAGGGGATTTTATATTACTAATTAGAAAGTTAAAGGGAAAAGTTGAGATAAGGGGAATTTTGGTCATTAAATTTAAAATATTTGGAAATGAGTTGAAAATAAGGATTCTATTTGTTTAATATTTAAAAATTAGACTCAAAAGAAAAAAATATGATATGTTTGATTTATTGATTAACCCAAACAATATATATAATAGTTTTGATTTATTAAAGGCGATACTGTATTATTAATTGGATGATTTAATATGGTGGGAAATAGATAACTTTTAGAAAACAGAACAAGACTATACTCAAATAGATAAGATGTGTATTTTGAATATTAGATTCTGTTATGAATTGAGATAAGGGAAACTTTGGTTACCTAAAGCCTGGAAATTATAAATAACAAATGTTAAATTTGAATATTAATGGGAAACTAAAAATTAGGAAAAAATCAATAACAGGACATTGATTGTCTATAAAGATTGAATGTAAAAATAATTAAGATATGTATAAGCTAAACATTTATTGATAAATGTAATAATGATGTTTTTACTTAGTTGATATAATAAGAACTGTATTAGCTTAAATATGAGATAGTAGATATTAACGGAAAAAGAGAGGAAATGTTTGATGTTGTAACTTGAGATTTGTACTAAAGATTTTTGTATGTTATTGAATTGTTGATTAACCCAGCCACCGCATTGCTTTTTAAATACTTAAATGTAAAATTAGAAAATTAATAAAATATTATTAGAAGAATACATAAACTTAAGGCAAACTTTGCTAGATCATATCTAAATTCATATTTAACTGAGGCTAAATTGTATGATAAATTGCTAAGGGAATTAGGTATATTTAGCCTAAGCAAGAGAAGGCTTAGGAGAGACATGATGGCAATCTTCCAATAATTGAAGAGCTATCACTGGGAAGAGGGCATTAATTTATTCTCCATAGCACCTGAGGGCAGGACAAGAAGTAATGGGTGGGAGTTCATCAGAGGGAGATCCAATCTGAAAATAAGGAGGCATTTCCTGACATTGAGAACAATTCATCAAGGAACAGCTTGCGCTCCAGAGTTGTGGGTGTTTCATTGCTAGAGATTTTCAAGAAAACATTGGACAACCATTTAGCTGGGATGCTATAAGGACTCCTACCTTGGGCAGAAGGGTGAATTGGAAGACCTCCAAGGTCCCTATGATTCTATGATAACCCATGTGATTCATTTTATTATTTGTTTGTTTATTTATTTGTATTCCACCTTTATTATTTTTACAAATAGCTCCAGGCAGTGAACATATCCAATACAAGTTCCTCCCCTTATTTGCCCCACAACAACAACCCTGTGAGGTGAGTTAGGCTGAGAGAGAATAATTGACCCAAGATCACCCAGCTGGCTTTCATGGCTCAGGGGGCTAGAAACTCACAGTTTCCTGCTTTCTAGCCTTAATCACTAGACCAATCTGTGTTGTCAAATTGTGTTGGGTAGACCAAAATATACGTTGAGGACTGATGGAGTTGTTCAGCAGTATCAACCTCACCTATGGCACAGCTATTCAAAATGATACCATTGAATGCATTAGAACAGACGTGTCAAACTCGCGACGTCACATGACGTCGTGCAACGTATTGGAGCTTTTTCGCCATTGCCGGCAATGTGGTGAGCGTGATTTCCCGATGACGTGACCGGCCTATGGGCCGGCAGTTTGACACCCTTGCATTAGAACCACCAAGAAACATTATTCATATGATGTTGATGAGGATTTTCAGTCATCCATTATTCACATGATTAGAAGACACCTTCTAGCAAGACAATATCAAAGACTACAGTTTGTGGGAGATTTGTTGAATGTACAGCAGTGTTGCACTCGAATATCTGAAAGATATAAAGCACTACTTTAGATGAATTTGGAAGAGGGTGTAAGAGAATACATGTCTATCTCCCATGCAACAGAAGTCTAAGAAGTAGCTGAGCTAAATCATGCAACAATAGTCCTGCCAACCAGAGGTTATAAATTGGTCCTGGTGTTCAGTAATTACAAGCTGCATAATTAAAGAATTCAGAATGTATCTAGAATAAATGGATACATTTCAAACATAGTCATGGTTTTAATTCTTTTGAAAGCATTTGAGAGAAAAGGAAAGATCCTGACGGCAAATGATCATGCTGTAAGCAATGGGGAGAGGCAAAGCGGGGTATGCTTCCTGCTGCTTATGTATGTGAGCAAGCTATTATGAAAAGATTTTATGCCAAATGCAGGAATATTTCTTAGAAATTATGAGCACATTTTTATAGATGCAGTGGAAATACTCATCCAGGGCTGAGAACACAACAACGGAAATCAGTTCCATAAAATATATCAACTTTATATTGGTACCACTTTATAATGCATTGTAAGACCACACTTGGAAAGCTGCATCCAGTTTTGGTCGTCACGATGTAAAAAAGGGAGGAGAGGAGTTTAATAAGGCTCCACTCAGAGTACAGAGAAGAGCAACAAAGATGATTAGCGAACTGGAGGCTAAAACATACAAAGAATGGTTGCTGCAATTGGGTATGTCTAGTTTAACGAAAAGAAGGACTAGGAGTGACATGATAGCAGAGTTCTAGTATCTAAAGGGTTGCCATAAAGAAGAGCAAGTTGACCTATTCTCCAAAGCACTTGAACACAGGACAAGAAGCAATGGATGGAAACTAATCCAGGAGAGGAGCAGCCTGGAGCTAAGGAGAAATTTCCTGACAGTTAGAACAATTAATCAGTGGAACAACTTGCCTCTAGAAGTTATGGATGCTCTAACAGTGGAAGTTTTAAGGAAGAGACTGGACAACCATTTGTCTGAAATGGTATAGGATTTCCTGCTTGAGCAGGGGGTTGGACTAGAAGACCTCCAAGGTCCCTTCCAACTCTATTATTCTGTAGCTGCCATAAGGCCAACAAGTTAATGCAGTTCAGAAAACATCATTGCACCCCTGCTCAAAATGAGAGACTAGATAAGAAAGAGACAAAGCAAATGCTAAAATTAAGGATCTTGCTCTATCTCCAGCTTTTCTCCATCACTAAGAAACTGCAATTGGTGTGGTCTGTGGACACTCTGATTTGAAAGCAGACGTGTTGATCACAAAACTCTCCCTGCCACTCCTCACCTTGGCATTTTACCTAAACAATGAATTTTATTTTTCCTTTGTGTTGGCTGCCCTTATTCTTCATAGCATAGTTCACACACCCATCTACCCTGTGCTGGCAAAAAAAAAAAAAAAAAAGCTGTTCCAAATAACTCCGTTTAACAATCTGGGTTTTGCCCAAATGAGATCCATAAATAGTATATGTTACCTCCAAGATCAGATATAATATGCCTTTATGAGATGTGAAGGAGCAGCAGCAGAATGTTTTTGCCATCATATTGTGCTTATGTGCTTCAAACATCTGGATAGGTCTGTGGGAAACAGAATACTAGACTAGAGATAAATTCTCATTTCATAAGGTCCAGCAGAGTTCTTATGCAGCCTTTTCCAGCCTGGATGGCCTCTATAGATCTGCAAATTGTGATTCTCTGAATTAACAGGCAATTGAAATGCTACCTGTAGATTTCTGGGAATTGAATTCCAGATATCTGGAAGAGAAACTGGATTGGAAAGGCTGCATATATGCTTCATTACATCCCATCACACTGGAAAAGGGATAACAAAGAAGTGGGAGGGTTGACTAACTGAATAAGAGAACAGTAGAGAGAACCAGATTAGTTCCTACATAACCTGTCCTACATTTTGCTTGTCAGGGTGTTAAAATACTGGTAAAGAATAGAAATATCAACTGAAATTTAATGAGCGAGGAGGATGGAAAATTAGAGAAATTGGGTTCTCCCAAGTAAAAACAATTAAATGATAATTTTAAGACCATTTAACCAATTGATTACTTATCTACCACTAGGTGGCAGGCCAAAACTAGTCAATCCATAGCCAATTTGATAAACACCACCAAATGACAAAAACATCAAATCAAACTGTTGTTAATAGATGAAATAAAATCTGGAGAAAGCCATCTGTAACGGCATTTCTGTGACATGTGTACTATTGCTATCCCCTAGCAGATTTCTGAGTGGGGAGGCGAGGAGGGAAAAAAATGATAGTGGCAGTTGTGGTAAAAGAAAGAATAACTCCACCCAGCCCAGGCATGCAGCCCCTGACAGATTATATCCAAAGGAATGTAACCATTGATGGGGGAAAAAAGCCCGCTATAAATATAGCATCTCTCTCTCCCCCTTCTCTGTATATGATTGCAGACTTAAATTTTTCCTTCTGTACTGGCAGCCCAGACATTGGGGGATAAATTGTGTGTTTGTTTGTGTATCTGTGTGCGACATGGCCTGTTTTCTTCTCAATGGCATCTGAATAAAGCAAGCTGCAGAAAGAACTTCATTCTTCCTTGCCCTGAACCACCCTCTCCCTTTCCTTTATTACTCATACACTTATGTGGTTAGCAATGTGAAGAATGTGCCAACGGCTGTGGTAGTTTTCAATATTTACATAAGCTAAGAACAGCTTCCCTTGGCCTCTTTTGGTCATCTCCCTCCTCCATAACCAAATTCTGGACATTGTTCCCATATGAAATAGTCCTCCGGAGTCTGACATTAATGCTGATGCTGATATATCATCCCTTTGCTCGCCAGAAGATGGTGAATAATTGCTGCTATGCATCGGCTGAGGCAGTTTTATTTTAATACGAAACATGCTTTTAATTAACTTAGGAGACTCAGTTAGTGCGAGTCAGCTATAGGAATGGAAATGTTTCAAGTGATGGTCGCCATCAAGTGGTCATTAAATGAACTGCAACCAAGATTCCAAATAAACCAAAGAACATCTAACTGTATATCCTTTTGTCAGTGATTTAAAAATGGATTTCATATAAAAATGGATTTGAACAAATTAAGGGATCACCACGTGACCTGTGCATTTCTGAATCAACTGGCAATACATACCAGTTTTCTGAAATCAGAATTTCTGATGTGCTCATCAGACGTTTTGGGACTATAAAGTTCAGAATTCTCATGAAGAATGCCCATTGCTGATTGGCTATTCCTGAAATTGTAGTCCTATGTATCTGAAAGACGTTCTGGCTATAGAAGGTTGACATATATGCATGTTTATTTACTTTAAACTATATCATTTTTAAAAAACAACTTTTGACAAGTTTAGGGTTTTATATATTGTTGATCTATGTCACCCAGAGACACTTGTTGTTTGATCTGTGGCCATGTAAATTAGACAAACAAACAAGTATTCCCAATGTGTTCATTGGCTCAGTATTCTTCAAAGTTATTCTTATATGTACGCAATACTGCTGTAAAGCTTGTGGCTATTTTTTTGATGCAAGTTATGAACTTATTCTTACCCATTCAAAAGTTTCCTGGATGCTCAGGGGAGGAGTGAAACTATTCCTTCTGCTAGCTGAAGACTGGCTGCAGGGCAGATTAAGGAGAATTACAAAAGGAGTTGGCTGGAAGGCCTTGTGGAAACTAGCTTTTCAAACTCAGGGCAAGTTTCTGTTTTAAATAACTATTATATTTGCTTTTGGTAGACAGGAATAACAAGGTGAGCTGTGTTTAAAATTGAGGCAGCTACAATACTTTGTTTCTTAAAGCCACAAGACATGGATGTAAACATGGATGTAAACCAGTCCAACTTGTTTTCTTTCACTCATTCACTCTTTCACTGCTTTATTGCATTTCCCCTAATCGAAAAACAAAGGAGTTCCTCCCTAACCCTCCCCCACACTTCCCAGAGTGAGTACAGGGTACAACAAAAGAAAACCCCACTACATCAAACAAAATTATTATATAATCCTAACAAGAATTTTAAACTATATACTATATACACTCTCTAAATCAATTCAATCCATTAAACAAAACAAACAACTCATCTTGTTAAAAATAATAATTATCATTTACATCTAAACCATCAATCTAAGTCAAATCTTAAATCACTTCAATCCTTTGAGAGGTTATATAAAATCACCCAAACCATCAAGTTTAATATATACCATTCTTTTTTTTAAAAAAAATAAACAAATAATATCAATAACAATAAATCCCTCAATTCAAAAAGAAAAATTATGTTCTTAATCAATTTAATATATCTTAATATATCTTAATATATCTTCATTTAAAGATCCTCTCTTACAACTTACTTATAAAATTGATCTTTAATTCAACCTATAGTCTTAGATTGGCCTTAATTCCTTTCATTTAATTATAAATTATTATCAATCGACTTCTGGGCTCTCTCATCTGTCAAATAAACCTCCATAACAAATACAGTCTATTTATTCCATTTCTAACTTACATTCCTTCAACTTTATCCAATCACTTAATGCTTATCTATCTCATCAATAAATCAATCTAATGTCAAACCTAGATCATCAAAACAAATACATTCTTCATCAATTTAATTATATCAACCATTAATCATCTTCTCTTACATCTTACTCATAATCTTAGTCCTTAATTCAGTCCATAATTTTAGATTACCCATAATTCCTTACATACAATTTTAAATTTCATTTCTTCAGACGAATTCTAGGTTTTTTTTAACCAAGTAAACCTCCATAACGAGGCCTCCCATCCAAATAATAAGTCTCTCTTCTTTATTTCTTCAGTCCCATAAATAAGTTGCTTCTTAAACTGAATCAATGTCTCTTTTTTCTCAATTAAATCCTCTTCTTGCTGCTTAACTAAAGAAAAAAATAGCCATCCTTTCCTTTCTTGAAACAAATCCTCTTCCTCTCCATACATAAACTGTTCATCAAGCAGGATCCATTTCCCTTTATAGTCTTTATTCTCAGAACTATCTTCTTCTTTTTCCTGTTGTTCTTCTAGTTTATATTGTATTATAAAATGCTCAGCAGTCAGTTGTAAATCAGTTTCATTTGGGAGAAAGATTCTAGTTAATTGTTCTTGCTCTTCTTCTTGTTTAGATTGTATTATAAATTGTTCAGCAGTCGGTTGTAAATCAATTTCATTTGGAAAAAGAAATTTAGTTAATATTTCTGTAAAAGTTTCTTTCAATATTGCTTTAAACTCTTGCGTAAAACTCTTCACTATTTCAAGCCTTTCTTCATGAAATTTCTCAATACAGTCCAGAATAGGTTCAGCATTTAACTGTAAATTCCACTCCATTTTAACTTTAAGACAATCACAGCCGTCTCTCTGACTTCGCTTACGAGAACAGGAAGAGAGAAAAAAGTAAAGAATTCACTTTCACTTTCCAGCACTTTCCCTAACAATGAAAGCAGTGAAAGCTATACGCCATCTTGAAAGCATTATGTTGATTGTAGACGTTAGAAATATATAGCCAGAAAAACAATAAAAAAATACTTGCAATCCATTAAGAACTCCTGTATTCACTCAGTCTGCTTACAATCTCTCCTGTGTTGTATTTTAAAAAAGCAGAAGTGGTCGCGGCGTCTTTCTCTGTCTGATGACAGAAGCGTCTCTGGGCAGGAGCGTCCTCCGGAGCTTTAGGGAGCTCACTCTTGATCCCTGAAAACTTCTTTCCCAGGGATTTAAGAGGAGCTCAACCTTGCTCCCGATGCTCTACACCTCTCCTTTGCCCGGAGAGGGGGTTTTTCACCGCGAAAAACAGCTGGTGTGTGCTGTTTTTTGCGGCTTTACAAACCCAGAGAACGGAGTCTCACAGAGGAGACCCTGGCGGCGCCGGCGGAGCCACCGGAAGTACATTATTATATTTGCTTTTGGTAGACAGGAATAACAAGGTGAGCTGTGTTTAAAATTGAGGCAGCTACAAACTTTGTTTCTTAAAGCCACAAGACATGGATGTAAACATGGATGTAAACCAGTCCAACTTGTTTTCTTTCACTCATTCACTCTTTCACTGCTTTATTGCATTTCCCCTAATCGAAAAACAAAGGAGTTAAATGTTTATCTTGCTTGTGCCTTTGTTGTGAAACAACACACTTTCTTAAGTTTTGTTATTGGAAGAATGCAACGGACTGATTCTGCAGATCAAGTTGATGGCAAATATATGAGTTAGTTGACTACAGTTCAATAAATGAAGTAGAACCATTAAGGCAGCGGTTCTCAACTTGTGGGTTGCAACCCTTTTGAGGGTCGAACAACCCTTTCACAGGGGTTGCCTAAGACCATCGGAAAACACATATTTCTGATGGTCTTAGGAACAGACACTGTTGCAGCCTCACTCTCTTCTATCTTCTTTTCCTCCCCCCCGCAAGCTTGTGATACCCCTCAGGGCCTCACGTTGCCTCCCAAAGGACTCAGCTGTTCAGCGGCCAGAAGTTGGAGCCATTCAGCTGTTGGTCGGGATGCCCACGGAGCCGACACCCACGCTGCCAGGTAGAACGGCGCCGGCCGCTGGTCTCCTTTGCCGCCCCCCACGTTGTCCTCGACCCCTCCCCTGCCCGTTCATGTCGAGCCTGTGGGGGGCTTGGCAGGGAGAGAGGGAAGGAAGGAGGAAGGGACTCCTCTCCTAAGGTTCAAAGCATGATCAGCTTCCCAAGGGTGCCACAATCCCAATTCATGTGTTTCTGCCGTGCTTTCTCGGCACTCCCAGAAACGGGGTGGGAAGAAAGCTTGGCTAGGCTAAGCAAAGAAAAGCCACAGAGCCGGGAGCTAAGATCACAGGCAGGCCGGGGAAGGGGGTGAAGAAGAGGAAGGGGATTGGGAGAGAGGAAATGCCAAGCTTGCACTCGCCTTTCCCAAGGACCTCCTGCGCTACCTCACAGGAACACCTGGTTTCAGATTTACACCGCAAAAGTTTTTCTCACACAGAGGAGAGAGGAAAAACAATTACGGAACATTCGGGAATCCTTTGCAAGGCACCATGTACCTTGGTGTTTATTTCCTAATGCTTTCCCCCTGTGTTTTCTGCTCCACCCCAAAAATTTGCCTCCCTTCCACTCTCCTTACAGAGCCATCTATGGTCTTAATACAGCCCTCAGTCTGTCTCCCTTTCAACACCCCGTAAAATTCTTCATTCAGGCAGGCTTCCAGAGTTTGGCTGGCAGGATCCAGGTAACCCCTCCCCCGTCCTGCTGCCTCCCATGGCACCGCACTGCTCCGTGTCCTGTGCCTCCGTGCCTCAAGCCTCAATGGCACAGGAGCACTGGCGTGCTCCCCAATGGCCACTGACTCGCTCCCCGCCTCTGGCGACCATGCAAGCCCTGGCAACTGCTCCAGCCTAAGAAGCAGGTGGCTGGGAGGCTGCTGCTGCGCCGACCTCCTGCACCCGTCAGCTGGTGACCCCCAGACCTGCACCCATCATCTGGAACGTCCAGCAACACTTTGGCCGATGAGGAAGGTGAAGGGGAGGCCGCTGCAGCACCGAACTCTGCGCCTGTCAGCTGGCGACCCCCAAACTTGCGCTTGTCAGCTGGGAGGTCTGGCAATGGAGCCAGCTGGCGTGGAGGGCGATGGGGAGGCGGCAGCTTGGCAGGCAGGGTCCTGCCTGCCCGCGAATGTCGGGCCCACCCGCCCCATCTGTAAAAGAAAAAGTCTTCCACCCAAGCATAACTTTTAAGGATTTTAAGGATCTTTGAGAGGGAGAGAGAAATAGAGAGAGGGAGAGAAAGAGAAAGAGAGAGAGAGAGAGAGAGAGAGAGAGAGAGAGAGAGAGAGAGAGGGAGGGAGAGAGAGAGAGAGAAAGAGGAGAGGGAGAAAGAGGGAGAGAGAAAGAGAGGGAGACAGGGAGCGAAAGAAAGAGGGAGAGAGAAGGAGAGACAGGGAGAGAGAAAGAAAGGGAGAAAGAGGGAGAGAGAAAGAGAGACGGAGGGAGAAAGAAAGGGAGAGAGGGAATGAGAAAGGGAGAGAGGGAAAGAGAGGGAAAGAGAGAAAGAAAGAGGGAGAGAGATTAAATTAGTAACATGGTTGTTCAGTGAATCTGGTTTCCCCACTAACTTTGCTTGCAAATACTGAGTATTTCTAGCATAATCAATGTGTACTGGTTGTTAGATTTTATATCCTGCCACATAGATCTTGGCTACACTAGGTAATGGAAAAAGCATTGTTTAGATACTATAAAGGAGCATATTGTGGTTTTAATGGCCCAGTATCTTTGGAAGTAGGGGTGAATAAATGTAATACAAATACCTGTATAATGTGGAAGAAAAAACATTCAATACTCTCTACTTAGAGAAGGAGAAAATTATCCCATGATCCAATTTATGAGTGGAAACCACACAATCTGCTTGAGCCACATTTATTTGAGCAGCACTGGGGACAGAATTTAAAAGGTCCTACACACTTAAGGAGGGTACACACAGCCTTTATATATACTGTAGGCTATATAATAAATCCTGATCAGTAATGAAGTCAAATGTTAATTATCTTATTTTTGATAACATCCATTAGTTTTTCTGCTTACGGAAATACAGTTATAAAATGGAAGTTGGTGCAAGTCAGTTTTTGTATTCAGTTACTTCCTAGGTATTCACTTAAAATACAAGTTCTGATTTAAGATATTCCATGGATGTGGCTTTATAAATACCACAGAGATGCAGTTCTTCCACTTGTGTACAGTTTCTTCTAAGCATTTCTTCCATATCATTTTCAGAACATGCTTAGTGCTAGAGCACAGGTCAGTGACCTGCGGCTCCAGAGCTGCATGTGGCTCTTTGAGCCTTCCCCTGCGGCTCCCAGCCTGCTCTGCCATTTGCAGAGAGAGACAGAGAGAGGCACTTGTGCTTCTCTCTCTCTCTCTCTCTCTCTCTCTCTCTCTCTCTCTCTCTCTCTCTCTCTCTCTCTCTCTCTGTAAAAAAGAGAGTGGCCTAACCCTGTTCAACGAGCGGACAAGCTTATTGGGTGGGGCTCCTGCCTTGGCTGTGTCTCTGCAGGAATCAGGAAGCAGGAAGAGCAGGAGACAGCCAGCCTGTTGGAGAACAGCTTGAAGCCAGCTTCTGAGGTGAGCAGAGGGACAGAGAGAGGGAGAGAGAAAGTGTGAGAGAGAAAGAGAGAAAGAGGAAAGAGAGAAAGAGAGAGAGAAAGAGAGAGGGAGAGGAAAGAGAGAGAGAAAGAGAGAGAGAGAGGGAGAGGAAAGAAAGAGAGAAAGAGAGAAAGAGAGAGGAAAGAGAAAAAGAGAAAGAGAGAGAGGGAGAGGAAAGAGAGAGAGAGAAAGAGGAAAGAGAAAGAGAGAAAGAGAGGGAGAGGAAAGAAAGAGAGAGGAAAGAGAAAAAGAAAGAGAGAGAGAGAGAAAGAGAAAGAGAGAGAAAGAAAGAGAGAAAGAGAGAGAGGGAGAGAGAGAGGGAGGTAGAGAGAGGAAAGAGAAAGAGAGAGGGGGAAAGCGCAAGTGCCTCTCTCTCTCTCTCTCACACACACACACGCACACACACACATTGAGTGGGGAAGAGGACTGGCAGACCAAGGGCAGAAAAAGGGAGAGGGAGGGAGAGAGAGAGAGGGAGGAGGGAGAGAGACAGAGAGACCCCTTTGACATCTAAAATTAAGATAACACTGCATATATCCTTTTTTATCTTTATGATACATATATCCAGTGCTTTTTTTCTAAAAAAAAAAAAGGTGCCGGACCTCACACATGTCATACAACCCGCCTTGCCTACCCTACAAGGTTCCATCCAAAAAAGATGCCGGAATTCCGTTCTGGGCGTTCTATGAGAAAAAAAGCCCTGCATATATCATAAAGAAATTGAATGCCTGAATAAGACTAATATTTGTGATTGTAATAACACCATCCTGGCTTTATCTTGGCTCAGATACTAAGGGCAGTTAAGCTTCTAGTACATATACAAGAATCTATCACCTATAGACTAGACCAGGAATCATCTGTATTATTAAGGTAAAATGATGTAATTCAGAATGAACATGCACATTCTGGAGAAAGCTGCCTCTTTATTTTCTATATCTGTGCAGAATTCTGGTGTAACCAAGAAGGACATGTTGTTAATTCCCCTGTTAGTAAGGGAGATCATGACTGAACAAGGGCTTTTCCAAGGGCTAGTTTTCAGAATCTTCTTCGTTATCATGTTACCGTAGTTTTCTATTAAAAGTGACCTGCTTAACATATCCTCAGATGTACAGCTTCAATGATAGCCTAACTGGTTTGGAATAATGGAGAGCAAACAGAAGTATTTAACAGATCTAACAAGATAAATCTGAACTGAATGAGCACTGATGAAAAAAACTTGGCTGCTCTTTGAATACAAAGACATTTATGGTTTCCAGCTTTGGTTCAATGAAAAATTATCTGATAGGCAGACATGCAACCTTAGAAATATTGCACAATTATAGTTGATCAGGTAAAGCATTTGATGGCAGGACTGCTACTTAGAACAGAATTCTGTAGCTGATAGTAATTCCACTTATTACTAAAAAAAGGCATAGCTTATCAAAAAAAGACCTGATGAAGCACCATAGCTGCATCTTAATTGTGGAAGAGGGAGTCAAGAGGCTGGAGGTATTATAATTATGGGAAAGTAATATGGACACCTCTTTAGTTACTCTCAGAATATACCTGTAATGAGTAGGCTCAAAGTATTGGTTTATTTTTCTAATGATATGTAGGAATGACCTTGGGAAGCAGGAAGAAAAGCCACAGACTGAACAACTGGCATGTAAAAAGCCCAATCAATTCACAGAAAGAAGGAGAGGGGGCCATGGGAAACATTTAAAAAGGGAACCTCCTAGTTTTCCAAAGAATAAAAGGAAAGAAGGGAAAATACTTCCAGTCTTGTAAGATTCTGTTAATATAACCTTAAAGAAAGTTCCGGTATTTATTTTTGTGCACCTTGTTTGGACCACCCCAAAGGGCTAACATTTTGTGTTCTGGAGTAGTGTTAGAGAGCAAAATAATTGACTCCATTTCCTCATCAACTCTCTCTTTACGCAGTAAACTGGCTGTGCTTCATTGACTTCAGAATATCATTGATGAAACCTGCTTTGACCCTTGGAGGCCATTGATTTTTAGAAAGTGTGCTCATAGGAACAAGTTGCAAAATCTTTCCCACTCTGATAAAGATTGTATTGAGCAAGATGGATCAATGGTTTGAGATGAGGTAAGACATAAATTCACATGCATTTTTCAGTGGGGAACTGAGAAATGAAGGGTCGAAGTACTTCATGAAATACGTTGTAAAGAACATGTGAGCAATCTGTGGCCTGCAGAACACATAAAACCCTCCATTTTGTAGTCTCTAGAGCAGTGTTTCTCAACATTGGCAGCTTCAAGATGTCTGGACTTCAACTCTTAGAATTCCCCATCCAGCATGGGGGATTCTGGGAGTTGACGTAAAGGCATCTTCAAGTTTCCAAGATTGAGAAACACTGTTCTAAAGGCCCAACATCTTTCTTATTTTTTACTGGCAACTGATAAATAACTGCTTTCCTACAGTTAATAGCAGAGAGGGAGGATTAAGCTGGAGCCGGACTCTGTGAGGGTGACTTTGCCTTCCCTTGCAAACCTGTGGTTAACTTTAGCACAAATAAATAGCCAGCTCCTGACCCAACAATGGTACTATGGCTGACCCTTAGAAATGTAAGAGAAATCACTTCTAGTATTATGCCTAATGGGCTCATTAATAGACCCAGTAATCTGGAATAGAAGGATCACATTCTTTATGTAATGAATGCAGGTGTAATGATAGTGAATCACTGCAGGGCTGAATCTCATGGTTATGCCAAGCAGGCAAGTCCAAACATGTTCTTCCAAAAGGCAAAATTCCCTTGAGATCAGAAGCAATATGACATATAGGAAACCCAAATAGAATTTACAAACTCAAGGATTGAAATGGGCAACTTGCTTTAATTGTGGATTCCCCCCCCCCTCAAAATGCCCTGACTGATAACTTTAATTAGCTATATAGCTAGAGGAAGGATAGTTGATGTGCCCCAATGTAATTTTTTGATCTGTCATAAACAATGCAAACAGTTTCAATTACACAATGTGGATTTCCTGGCTAATTATTTTTAACTTCAAAGGACATCTAGTGACACCATAGATACAACATCAAACCACCAGCCTTCCTACAGAGTAGGAATTAATAGTGGAATAATGAAAGTACCGCTTTGCCCAAACTTAGAAATTCAAATATTTACCTTCTCTTAAGACCAGGAAAGTCAGCTATCCTTTTCAAAGCAATTTTCCTACACCAGTTGAGGTCCAAATTCTTCAGAGATATATATTTTGTTGTGATTTTATTTATGAGAGTTATATGTTGGCAGGCACAGTTTCATAACACAGTTGTTATTGATATTTGCTCATCTTTGCTGCATGCATTTCCAGGAGCAGCCACTAAATGGCTCAGTGACTATCAATTAAATCAGTGGTTCTCAACCTTCCTAATGCCGTGACCCTTTAATACAGTTCCTCATGTTGTGGTGACCCCCAAACCATAAAATTATTCCAGGGTCATGTGATCACCTTTTGCAACTTTGTGACAAGCAAAATTAGTGGGGAAACCAGATTCACTGAACAACCATGTTACTAATTTAATCTCTCTCCCTCTTTCTTTCTCTCTCTCCCTCTCTTTCTCTGTCTCTCACTTTCGTTTTCCCTTTCTTTCTCTGTCTCTCCCTTTCTCTTTCCCTCTCTCCCTTTCTTTCTCTCCCTGTCTCTTTCTCTCTCCCTCTTTCTCTTTCTTTCTCTCTCTCTGTCTCCCTTTCTCTCTCTTTCTCTCTCCCTCTCTTTCTCTCACTCTGTCTCCCTCTCTTCTCTCTCCCTCTTTCTCTCTCTCCCTCTCTCTAGTTCTCTTTCCCTTTTTCTATCCCTCTCTCTATTTCTCTCTCCCTCTCAAAGATCCTTAAAATCCTTAAAAGTTATGCTTGGGTGGAAGACTTTTTCTTTTACAGATGGGGTGGGTGGGCCCGACATTCACGGGCAGGCAGGACCCCGCCTGCTGGGCCGCTGCCTCCCCATCACACTGCACACCAGCCAGCTCCCTTGCCTAACCTCACAGGTGCATGGTCACCGGCTGCGGAGAGCGCGTCAGCGGCCCTTGGGGGCCATGTAAGCCCTGGCAACTGCTCCAGCTGAAGAAGCAGGTGGCTGGGAGGCCGCCGCTGCGCCAAACTCCTGCGCCTGTCAGCTGTTGACCTCCGGACCTGCACCCATCAGCTGGAACGTCAGGGAACGCTTTGGCCGGTGCGGAGGGTGAAGGGGAGGCGGCGGAGCACCGGACTCCTGCGCCCATCAGCTGGCGACCTCTGGACCTGCGACCTTCAGCTGGAATGTCAGGCAACGCTTTGGCTGGCGTGGACGGCGATGGGGAGGCAGCGGCTTGGCGGGCGGGGTCCTGCCTGACTGCAAATGTCGGGCCCACCCGCCCCATCTGTAAAAGAAAAAATCTTCCGCCCAAGCATAACGCCAGCAGTTCTGTGCCACGGAGGCTTGAGACATGGAGGCACGGTGCTGTGGGAGGTGGCAGGACAGGGGGAGGGGTTACCTGGATTCTGCCAGCCAAACTCTGGAAGCCTGCCTTAGTGAAGAATTTTAGGGGGTGTTGAAAGGGAGACAGACTGAGGGCTGTAAGGAGAGTGGAAGGGAGGTAAATTCGGGGTGGAACAGAAAACATGGGGGGGGGAAAGGTGTTAGAAAATAAGCACCAAGGTACATGGCGCCTTGCAAGGGATTCCCGAGTGTTCTGCAATTGTTTTTCCTCTCTCCTCTGCGCGAGAAAAACTTTTGCGGTGTAAATCTGAAACCAGGTGTTCTTGTGAGGTGGCTCAGGAGGTTCTTGGGAGAGGCGAGGACAAGCTTGGTGTTTCCTCTCTCCCAATCCCATTCCTCTTCTTTAACCCCTTCCCCAGCCTGCCTGTGATCTTAGCTCACGGCTCCATGGCTTTTCTTTGCCTAGCCTAGTCAAGCTTTCTTCTGCCCACCCCCTTCCCAGGAGCGCCGAGGAGGTATGGCAGAAACACATGAATTGGGATTGCCCTTGGGAAGCTGATCCTGCTTTGAAAATTAGGAGAGGAGGAGGAGTCTCTTCCTCCTTTCCTCCCTCTATCCCTGTCAAGCCCCCGTGGGCTCGACATGAACGGGCGGGGGGGTCAAAGAAAATGTGTGGGTAGGCTCCGTGGGCATCCCGACCAACAGCTGAGCAGCTCCAACTTCTGGCCGCCGATCAGCTGAGTCCTCCAGGAGGCAACGTGAGGCCCTGAGGGGTATTGCAAGCTTGCAGGGGGTGGGTGGGAAGGAAAAGAAGATGGAAGAGAGTGAGGCTGCAACAGAGAGAGTGGTGTCTCGGTTCCTAAGACCATCGGAAATATGTGTTTTCCGATGGTCTTAGGCGACCCCTGTGAAAGAGTCGTTCAACCCACAAAAGGGTCACGACCCACAGGTTGAGAACCGCTGAATTAAATCAAGGCACTTGAAAAATAACATTGTGAACAATCTTACTCATTTTGTGTTGGTAAATTAAGATCAAGCCTGACAGGATACTGCTCATGCATATAGCCCATGACTAATTGTCCCTCCCCAATGAAAAGTCGAAATGTGCATTTCCACACTTTTGTTATAACTCCCCTCTTTCTGAATCAAGACTCCACACACTTCTTATTTCCAATAGGAGGGAAGCTTCCTTTTGTACAATGAAGAGCTTTACCTCAATTGCAAAAAGTCCATAGCAGACTCTCCTTCCCCCAAATCCAGAGGAGTTGTAGTAGTGGGTGCAAAAGATACAAATCTCTTCTCCCATGCCATGGGAAATCCTCCTCCTCCTCCTCCTCCTCCTCCTCCTCCTCCTCCTCCTCCTCCTCCTCCTCCTCCTCCTCCTCCTCATCTATAGAAAAACAAACATCCGCAAACAGGCTAAAGTCATAAACACATTAAAGAGCCATGGTGGTGCAGTGATTAGAATGCAGTATTGCAGGCTAACTCACTGCTTACTCCAGGAATTCGATCCTGAGTAGTTCAAGATTGACTCAGCCTTCCATCCTTCTGAAGACAGTAAAGATTTTTGAGGGTAATATGCTGAGTCTGTAAAGCACTATGCTTTACAAACTTAAGTGCTATTCTGTAATGTCCAGGTTTTATTTATTTATCTTATATTTCAATTTAGGTGCCACCTGACTTTGGAAGTCTCACAAGATAATAAACAATAAAAGCACAATGCAGAACAAACAAGGATGAGATCTCGTTGCTCTACACACAAAGACAAAAAACCCAATCTAGCAAAAGATTTCATCCTTCTCACCACAAGGTCTGAACGAATAACCAGGTCTTTGGGGCTTTACAAAATGCCAACAGTGGGAGCCACATGGATTTTGGGGGGTCCCCTTTCAGAGGGCAGGTCCTGCGACAAAGAAGACATGATATGCAGGTTCTGAGGTTTTGCTTGATAAAAAATACAGGAAACCAGAACTTGCCTTCAAGAGTTACGTGTTTATTCAGCTGAGTAAAGACAGGCTTCTCTAAAAAGAGAAAAGCTCCAAATATCGAAAAAGCCTTATTTTTATACCTACTTTGATTACATAAGCTATGCACCCAGCAAAGCTGATACACATAAGATAGAGACTTCACCCTTTAAGGCAGGCACACTGTAGATAAGAAGGAAGAAATCAGAAGTAGCTAATATGTTCCCTTTTGGGTGGTTTGGGTGTTTCCCCAAGGCACCGTATGTTCCTGGGTGGGTTAGAATATTGGGTGTTTCCTTTGCTGTCCTTTCATGACCTTGCATTCATGGGTCTGCAAGTGGCCAGAGAGAGCGGGGCCATCTGCACGTTTTCACAATTGATACTGTCCCCTAAGTCCTGGTCATCAAACATGCTTCTTGGGCCCAGAGAAATGACACTGTTTGATTGAGGGAACCCAGAGTGCATTAACTCTGCCAGACCAGATCAAATTACTGGGAGATAGGCAGTCTCTCAAGTAACCGCCCTGAGTTCTTGGAATAGGGCGGCATAGAAATCTAACTAATAATAATAATAATAATAATAATAATAATAATAATAATAACCTGACCCAGTGCCAGATGGTTGTTTAGTAGTGATAACTAGCACCATGAATGGCAAGGTTTTCTTATATCAACTTTGGATTTAGAGGAACACAACAAGAGGCTGAACTGCATGAGATTTTCAGATTTGCACATTCCTTGAAATAATTGTGGATTCAGCAAGGCATTCTTCCTATAAGCACATTCTACTGAGGTGGAATGAGACCTGTGCAAGTGCACGAACTTATCCTTGTTACACTCTTTATCTTAATAAGCAAGGCAGAGGTTAGGGGCAAAGACCCAAACTCCATGCCGAAGTTGGGGATGGAGAGCAGAATAAACTTATCTAACTGTATCATTACTAAGGGATGGGCAGAGAGATCATCAGAAAATTGTGCAACGTTGTGGCCTTTGCTTGCAACTGGCATAGTTGAACACCTGTTGAATATCAGCCAAGTCAGAGCTAGAGATTGTGGCATACTTTCATTTTGTGCAGAACCAGTTGTCAAGGTCAGGCACAACTGTTTTGCAATGAAACTGATTAGGGTCATATCTACACTCAGTCTCAGTGGCAAAGTATCCAGGGGAACTAAGCAAAGGAGAGATAAAAGTCTAGTAAGGAAATACATAATTAAATGAATTCTCACGAGTGGGGACCTGCCTACCCCATAGCTTCGGAGAAAATACAGCGATTCCTTTGCTGTGCCTAATGAACTGATTAAATTCTAAAGTTCACTGGGCCAGTATAAGAAATCATATTTCTGATTAAGTGAAAAACCTCATGGGCTATACACAGGCAAAGACGGGTGCCTACTCATGTGAGGAGAGCCTTTTACTTTCTGATTTTAGGGAATGAGTAGGTTGGCCATTTATATCTTTCAACATATTTCATTGTGCTCTGGAAGCAAAATAGTGGCCTGGTGTATACATTGCAACAAAAGTACATTTTCAAAATAAATAAACAAACATATACCTAAACTGATTCAAAGAAATGGTCCCTTCATGGCACCTATGCCACCCATAGGGGGTGGGTCTATATGTGTATAATTTTAATATACATTACAGAAATCAACCCAAAGGCATCCACTAAACTTAGGAGTTCCATCTGCTTAAGATTTCTACTCCTCACCCAAAGAAACCTGATTTTTCTTTCTTTAAGCTGCTTCATATGTATCACCACTTTTGATTTGACTTCTAGGTTTTCTCAATATTTTTCCAACACTGCTCTTCCTACTACCTCACTGTAAAATCAGCTGGATCAGTTGGAATATCGAAGAAGCAACTAGACTGCCTTGACTTTTCTATTAATTCGCCCTTTTCAATACACTATGACAATTAGTATTATCCCATAGGATAATATGTTTCCCATAGGGAAGCAATCATGGAGTTATATATGTACAGCTAAGAGCAATGCATGTTTAGATTTGATACTAAGAAACATTTTCCAAGCTGTGGGAATTATTTCAGAAATCAAAAATTTATTTCCCCATATATTTTAAATCCCATTTCCTAATAAGCTTTTATTCATTAGTCTGTTGTCTTGCTCAGTTCTGATAGTATTTAGCTATGGCCCAATATTAAGAAAATAGGCAGAATTCTGAAATTTCCCAATCTGATTTAATTTGGTTTTGTCCATTGCTTGCTCATTTATGAACAAATTAAGATTGAAAATCCTTTATATCGAATTGCAAGGGAATAAATGCTCGCTCTTTTGAAAAGATCCATGGAATATCAAATTGGTGTCATAACAACTCTAGAAATAATGATCAGATGTTCTAGTGACACAATAATGGTTTGATTCAAAATGAAACTCTGTGGTTAACAAGGCATTGGATATGGTATCAGATGCTTCCATTCATGGAAACATACCATGCAGTCTCAAAACATTGCTAAGCATTATTTCTTAGGGCTGTGTATATTTCAACAATGATTCAGAGATGGTCCTTTGGACTGGGTGCATTCACACAACATACTGAATCCCATTACTGAATTATCAATCTTTAACTTATACCATTCAGTAAACCATTAGTTAACAAGTGGTGCAAAAATCCAATTAGCAAACTTAGCACCTTCTGTAAATTCAGACAGTAGATTTTTAAGTGATTGTGTGGAATATATTATGTTTTGTTATATACCAAGGTCCTGCCTACCTCAGTTGGACCCCCGCTATACAGAAAGAGTGCAGAGTCTTCGGCAGGATTCAGAAGGTTGCTGCCACTATTTCTGAATTGGCAAAAAACTTATCTTATCTGGCAGATTTCAATTATCTGCCACTAAGTTATACACATGAAGGTGGATCCTAAAATATCTCTAATAGTTGATGAGGCTTATCCTCAAACAAGCTTCAGTTAGTTATCAGTGTGACATGGCATTATCTTTAATTGTTCAATAGTCCTACAATTAAGTGTGTGTGTGTGTGTGTGTGTGTGTGTACATTTGGGGCTCAAATGATTTTTTTGGTTTTAGCATTCTGCAATACGTACATAATGTTATTGTGGATTTTTCAACAAATGGTGGCTCTTACTGCACAGATGGATAACATTGTTTTTTTTTCAAGATGAAAGACTGCTAAACAAAGCTGGGTCCAAAATTTCAGAAGTAAGCAAGGTCAGAATAGGAGCACATTGGCAAGAACAAACTGAATTTGATTTAATTCAACATGCTTTTCAAATATAGTTCAGATGCTCCCTGTGAATTAGTTTCCCAATCCCACCAGGCTGTTCCCTTTCAGAATAAGTAATGTTCACTAAAATGCAGAAAAGAATCAAGAAAGATTAGGCCAAGGAAACTAAGGAAAGAAATAGGAACATGGAAAAAAAACTGTAATCAAATCTAATTTATACTTTCTAAAATTGCCTATTAATCATTTCAAACCTTTCAGAGACCTTTGGAACAAACAAGTTTGAAAATAATTAATCCTCAACTCTGAGCAACAACAACAACAAAAATATAAGTTTTAGAATTCAAAGAATTTGAAATAATCAACAAAAAGTTAAATAAGCTTTTGATCTAATGATGTTATTAGCAGGGTCCCGATAAATTTCAAGTATTTTTTTTTACTATATTTTGGAATTAATTATAAAAAATAAACAGTTTCTTATGGGAAACAGGCTTATTTTGATTATTCTATCTGTTGTAAATCATAACAAATAAAAGATGATTTTTAAAGACTGGACACTAAAGGGACTAAAAATTCTAAGCAGAGAAAAAAGATGCAAGCCTGTTCTTGATGTCATTTAATACTGAGACTTACAAAATGATACAAGACAATGTTATAACATTGGAAATATTAGATTCAGCAATGTGCTGAAGCTGAAAAAAAAAAAAAGCCAGCAGAGTCCTGAGTTGCATCAAGAGAAGAATAGCATCAAGATCAAAGGAAGTGTACTACTCTGTACTACACTGGTGAGAATTGATAGTGAGAACTTTTAAGCAGTGGAACAACTTGTTTCCCGCAGTTGTGGATGCTCCATCACGAGAGCTTTTAAGGAAAAAATTGAAAAAGCTTTTTTCTGAGATGGTATGAATCCTGTCTTAGGTTGTGACTAGAACACCTCCAATGTCCCTTCCAAACCTATGATCCTATGATCATTCAGAGTATAATGCAGAATGAAGAAGTTCAGCAATGTTCTGTATCTTCAGTTTATTCATCTTCCTTTTGATGCTAAATGTAAACATTTGACTTTCGAAGTAACAACATGGCAGCAGTTTGACAAAGTCACCCAATTTTCTAGTTCCATCTTTTCTGTCTTCAAAAGAAGAATAGGTTTTACAATGGGAACTTTAGGAGTCCCGGCCTTGCTTAAAAGCAGAAGAATTTCCTACTTTGGACCTGTATATTATAATAGTGGCAGTGTACTTGTTCTGAACAATGATGATGATGTTGTCCATTCAGTCATGTCCAGCTCTTGGAGATTGTATGGGCCAGGCCTCTTCACATTCTCTGGTCTTGCACTACTTCTTTGAGTTCTTCTACGCTCTGGCTGGTGTCAGCTTTTGATGGTGGTTTTGAGCAAGACCAATGGTTATTGTCCACACCCTTTGCCCTGCATTATTTCCACAAAGTACAAAAACAGGATTAAGGACAGAACAAGGATATTATCTTTACCCCCAGATTTGTTCCTCCCTTTCCTCCCCCAACTTTTTGTGGTCTGCCATTTTCATAAGATGTGTACATCTTAAAATAGGCACTTTGATGTATTTTATTGTATGTGTTTAAGTTCTTTTCACCTTAGTGCCCAACCTAAATACAACTAATCCTATTATCAGATAGATAGATTTTAAGCAGACAGGTTTCATCAGGTTTTTCTTTATTTTAAACCATGCCAACAAACTGAGCAATTTGTAGACTATGAACAACAGTCACACTCTACCTGAGAAATACTGTAAGATGACAACGTTTTGTTTCTATACTACATTGGTGTTCTCAGGTATTAGAATATATATTCACATTTATGCAATAATTCCTTACCTTGATATATGATGAATGTATCAGGCGTGCAGTAAAAACACCTATTTATTTAGATGTGTCATCCACCCTCTAGTATGAGTTTAGGATATGGAACCGTGTTGCCACATTCTCCTGAAAATTTTTTATATACAAATAAACAAATGGAAGAAATATTGTTTTGTTGGAAGAAATGAAGATTTGGCATTTGAAAGACAGTTCCTGGTGGTTGGAGAACAATTAACAGAAAGAAACAATTCTGACAAATAATTGTCCAACCTTTGTTTGAAAATCTTCAGAATACCCATGACTCCAGAAAGCAGTCTGGACCATGAGAGCTATTAAGTAACTCTCATGGTCAAGAATTTCAAATCTGGATCTTTCTGTGGAGAGTTTTTATCCATTGGTTCTTGCCATTGGTTAAAGAAAATAAATCTATATCCTTTTTCATTTGATAGTCTTCAAGTAATGTACGACTGCAATCATCTCTCTCTTAACCTTCTCTTTTTTTTAGGCTAAACACACCCAGTTCTTTTATCTGTTCTTCATGGGATCCAGCCTTTAAGCCCCTTGTGTGGTTTTTTTTTTTTGCATTATTTCTAATCTCTCAGCATCTTATTGTGATGTCTACATCTGGTAGTATTCCAGATGAAGTCTGACCAGTGCAGTAGACAGCGAAACTTCAACTTTCTATGATTACACCTTGGTTGATGCAGGGATAGTGCATTGGCTTTTGGCAGCTGCAGCATTCCGCTGGCTCCTGTTTAATCTGTGGTCTACTAGGACACACATTTCCTTCTCATAAATAAAGTTGCTGACTCAGATACCACCTGTTTTGTATCTGCATCTAGGTCTTCCCATCTAATGACAGAACTTTGCATTTCTTGCCATTGAACAGAATTTATTGGATCCAGCTTAGTGTTCAAATCAAGTAAGATTCTTTTGAAACTTGAGACTATTTTCTTTTATAACAATTTTATTGAAGTTTTTAATAAGCATAGTAAAACCTAATATAACCCAAATGAGAGAGAGAGAAAAAAGATCAGAGGTTGCAGAAAAAAGAAAACAAAAGAAAAAGAAAAAAAGAAAAGAAAGAAAAGAAATGGCAGCAAAGACATTAATAAAGAAGTGGCTTCTAACTTTCATCAGATAGAACATAAGCTAATATAGTAACTTTTTAAATAATTTTATTGAGAATTATATTAAAGTAGTAAAACTAATAAAATTAATATAGAAATACAGTAGTATATATGTATGTGTGTGTATATATATCATAAAATAATCCGAACACCAGGATAATACTAAAAACAAAACTGTTTAATTAAAAGCTGAGCCTTTCGTCGGTCAACACTACCGACATCATCAGAGTGTGATGCAAAATTGCTGGGAGTCCTTCTTATGCTGCTGGGTGGCTTTGCGCTCAGCTCCTTGACCTGGTTACCGGTCCACCCGTTCTCTCCATCTGGTTTCTTAAAGGGCCCATGTCGTTTATTGTGTTAATGACCTCCAAAGTTGCTGTTTCCTTCCTCCTGGATCCAACCACTCTCCGTTTCTGCTCACCCACTCTCACGTCTGTCATCCTCTCTAGCCCCGGCAGCATAAGAAGGACTCCCAGCAATCTTGCATCATGCTCTGATGATGTCAGTAGTGTTGACTGACGAAACACTCAGCTTTTAATAGAACATGTACTCTATACTTGAATTTATATTGTTTGGATCATTAGAAAGGCAGGAATAAAGAATATAGAGGCTATTTGGCTATAGTGATTTTGGGCTACACAGTGAGTTAGCAGGAAGTTCAGATGAGGTAATGCTCTACTTTCTCTTTCATAAGTAGACTGAGTAAATGTTTAAGTATTTTTAATCTCTTTAGCTTTCTTCCACTAATCTCAAGGTTGTCAACAGGGTGCCAGGCAATCCATTATCCAAGTAGTAAACATACCCAAGTCTGATAAATTTGAGATTGATTCATTGTGTGCTTTTAAAAATATGGCCTATAATACTGTTGAAATATGATTAAAGTTTGTGTGACACCACAAATATTTCAGTGTTTATATTTTGCTGAGCTATGCTATACTTTATTAGAAATACTAAGAAGCATGGTATTGGAAACCCGATCAGGTTGCTATGAACATAGATAATATCAACTTTCAGCTTGCTTAATCAATTGTTTCAGAATTATCGATGCAATTGCATGTGGATTTTGGATATATTTGAGTTTTGGAATACTACTTCATCAAATGAAATGCATCTGTGATAACAAAGGTCTAATTCTTCATATGCACAAACATTAATTTAAATATGCATTAAATGCATGTATACGCATGTTTCAAATCACTCTAGTAAAAGCTGAGGAATGTAGTTACGTATTGCATAATGCTGCTTTTAAAAATGAAGGACTATTAGTAAGCCTAAGAATTGCAGGGGGGTTATCATAAGATCCTCGGGAAGTGTTATACTGATCAGTTTAAATAGGATTTTTCTTACAGGTTTACTTATATTTTATTTAGAAAAAGGTGGTGAATATAAATAAATTACAGTTAAGTCATGGTTGATTTGATGCTGATCTGTTAATGCTAATATCTTTAAAATTTAGTAGTAGATGCTAAAGCTGGTTTTTTTTTGGAGAGGTATGAAAGGAAAGCACTCAAGATGGATGTAAGTTGATTGAGGAATTATTTTTGCACAAGAGAACTACTGGACAGTAGTTCCTATCACAATTAAGGGTCATCTAATAAAAGCAAAATTCTGCTAGAGAGAAACACATTCTGCTGAACAGAAATTTCCTGAGGATGGGCTCCGGCGTGAGTCTGAAAGCTCAGAAGACTAAACCTCTGGTCCTGATGACCAGCCCAGATTGGATCCTGCAAAAGCATAATTGCCCAAGATGTCACTTCTTTTTGACTAACATATCATAATTGCAAGGATTTGAGAATTATAGTTGGATTAATCTACTTGTGTTTTAAATTACATTCTAAGTATACAGTATATAAGCATCGATTTGTCAGGTTTGAGCAGCTTTTAAGAAAGAAAGTTGTTACAAAGTTACTGTAAGTTATGATGATATAACACTACTCTACAACATTAGCTCTAAATTGGGATTAATTATCCCCAACAGGTAATTTGAACATATCAAATGGAGCAATTTGAAATTGCTTGTTTGTGCATCAAGAATCCAGTTTGGGACAGCAGCTAGTGAAATAACAGAGTCTGGGCTTTTTTTCTGTGTGTAATGACATTATTCAAGACTGGGGAAGGGAGTAATTGGGGTCAAATAGTTGATCCCATAACTCTAGAATCAGTTATGCCAAAGATATTCACAAGTGGTAGAACATGAAAGAACAGACGTAATTTTGAGCAATCTTGTTCTCCTGCCAAAGTTTGCCTGCCTAATTTATAGAAGATTGCATTGAATTTCATGGCAAAAAATGGGGTGGAAACTACTTTTTTTTCTGTTTTTCCTCTACTATCTTTAGAGCAGGAAGTCCCAACCAAGTGTAGTTGACACGCCTCTGGGCGGTTCTTTTATAACTTGGACTCTTCCAGTGTTGCAATATAAAGATTAAAGATTCCTAGGAACTTCTCACATTGCCTGTTTTGATATTTCTGGGACAGGCTGCAGCTGTGTTGGGCAACTTTAGAGAGTGTGATCCAGGAACTTATTCCTATTTTCCATTCAGAAGATGCACAAAATGGCCCCAGAAAAAAATGAACTGCTCTTCTTTGTAAATGGCAAGAAGGTAGGAGAGAACCTGTGTGTTTTTTTTTATAACATTTCTTCTTGCATCTTAGTTCATGGATTATTCCCATGGCTCTTCTCCCTCTTTAGCAGGTGGCAAAAGCATTTCTCAAAGGAGTACTGGATTTAAGATATCTCTTTAAGATATTTACTGATCTATTCAATAAATGATAGATGAATGAAGAAACAGTGATAGCTGATGAATAGCTGTCATTATGGCAATTGGGGGTGGGAGGGTGGTTGTTTTAGAAAACAAATTAAGCTTTTTAATGGATCTAATGTTTCTTTGAATCAAAAAGGAGGAAAAAGCATAGCATTTTTCAGGTGTTTCTGTTTCATTTTTGCATTGAAAAAGATCTTAAGGCAGGGACATCACTTTTATAAAAGTGTCATTCATAACTTAGTGCTGAGCAAATGCTCAATAAGCCCTAATAAAGCTGAATTAAAGAGAACTGCAGAAAACTACCAAAGTAAGACAAGGTAAGACAAAGTAATGCAATCTCCTATGCTCCATAGTAAAGTATGTAATCAAATAATGTATATATTCTTGATTGCCTTGAACTTTTCCTGATCCCAACTTTGGTTGCTTTTCAGTTAGCATATTAATATCCATGAACTGATTTACAAAAATAAGCCCTATTTTCCCCTCCCAGACCCCTATATCTTTATTTGACAGTGAGATTAAATGTTAGCAATTACCAATAACAGATGGGCTCCATGCTGGAACAGGTAGATTATTCCATCCCTGATGAATTTCAGAGAAAAAGATACTGTATGGCAATGTACTGGTTTGCTTCAGAAAATTTCACTGCCAGACTCTGCATAGAATTTGTTTCTGCTGCCAGGATGTAGTTCATGAATTGAAACAAATTAGCACCTCCCTTTTAATTCCATTATAAATAGCTTAGATTAATCTCATACAGCATGGGCAAATTCTGCTTTTATGGCTGAGCATCTGACTGAAGCTTGTCTTAAAAAGATACCCTCAGCAATTGCAGGCTGTCATATTGAGGTAACGAATGGGGCACAGCCAGGGTGGAGATTAGGTAGGCTGCATCAACAAACTGTATACAAAGTCACTGTTCTTACTTCCTTGAAAACACGTGATGTGTAGCTTTCAATCTGTACCTTTATCAACCTGCAGTCAGAGGAGAATATTGTTTTTGCTCAAGCTTAATTAAACTGGAGAGCAGAATGACACAATCATCACAGCTTCTTTAAATCTCTCTAGTGTTTATCCCAACAGAGGTCTTTTCTTTTCCCTTTTCTTTTTCTAACTATGAGCATCCTTGAAATAAAGAGAAAAGTGAAGTCCTGTTCCTGCATCTTTTTGCCCTACCCCAATAGATCATTGCTCAACAGAATACTGTATGTTTTGCATGTAGAAAAGACCTGCTCAGTCCCTAGATCTTTAACTAAAAAAGCTTTCCAGAAATCTGAAAAAAGATCTTCCCACTTTTGAATTCTTCAAGAGCTGCTACCAGATCAAGCAGAATAGGCAATATATTGATAGTTACAAGCATGCAACTCATCTAGATACTTCTAGAGCCTTCCTCTTTCTGTAAACAATTCTGGTAGTATTCACAATGAACATCTTCTTTAGAGAGTGGCCAACTGAAAACCACACTGAGGCTGGGGTGGAGGTTGACTGACTCCAAATCCCTGTTATTTGATGACAAGTTAACAACTCATGATACCAAATATGCAAAAGTGTTTGTTCCAGGCTTTTACAGATCTAAACATTAACTGAAACCCTTTCTAATCATCTCCCCTCATATAGTATGTTTTACATCAGCTATGTCTCTTCCATGAGTCAAAAATCCTCTGAAATGGTGCCAGTATTGATTTAGCAGCTTAACTTTGGGAAAGGGTTGGCAAATAATTTGGATTGCTTGTTTCATAAAATGAGTCCACACTGTGACTAAAAGATGCATGAGTTCTGTGATAATCACCTTGATGTAAGCAGGCTTTGTTGTGCAAGTTTGTTCAGATCCTTCAAAACTGCTGCAGCATGGAAAGATGATGAAATGCTACCAGAAGAAGAAGCACAAAGTAGAGCATTTCAGCAAACTCTGGGAATGTATTGACCAAGACCTTAGGACAGAACGCAACATATTGCATTTGATGAGAAAGGTTACCTTGTCTCTATTTATGGCAGTCTGGCATTTTGAATACCTGGTATAGTTTGCTGCATGTGACTTCAAGGCTACAATGATGAATGATAGGGAGAATTTGATAAGGTGTAGAAAAACAAGCCAAAATTAATATTTATCATTTGAAATTCATTAAGCGCCTAACTTCTCAAACCAACAGCCAAAATCATACTATTTTTCCCTTTCATTATAGCATGACCGTCACTTGTACTTGACTGGAAATGTTTGATTAATATTGATTTTGTAATAAGGGGATATAAAAAGAAAAATAACTACTTCAATCAAAGGAGGGCCATATGTATTTATTTTACCACTCCTTGTACACTTAATGTCCCAGTGATGTATCTACATGAATGGTTTGACTTCATTTGAGTAGATATGCATTAAATCATCTTTCCCAAAACAGGTGCTCTATAAATGCTGGCTAGAAATTATGGGAGTTGCAGGTCCTACATATGTGGAAGGAATTAGATTTGGGAAGTTGTGGGGTTCAGGGGGCAAATGTTTTTCCATCCATCTGATAGTCTTGATGGAAAATTGATCTCTCATTAAATCAATGGCAATAGCAACAAGGGGTTTTTTTTTTGTTAGAAATGTAGCTTAGTCCTGATTCAGTTCTTAGGTGACAAGTATTTCCCATAAAAATGATAACAATGGAACATGCAGGAGGAAATAGACTTTGAAATTATGATCTTGTTGTTTAACATATATTATAGTGAGTCTTGCTGGATCATCCCAAAGATTTATGCAATCCAGCATTTGACTTCCACAGACTGTCTGTGCTTCCCCAGCAATTATTATTGAGTAAGCACCCTGCTACCAAGTATTATGGTTCTGTAAAGTAAATATCAATTTCCCCACTCTCCTTTACAGAAGTTATCTTAACTAACTGCCACATTTTATGGCAGTAAACCAAATTATGCCAAGAAATGGCTATTTATCTATCCTAAAATTCTTGCATGTCTAGGCAAAATGAATTTTAACAAACACTTAGTTTGTGTTACAGCATCATCACCATCACAACTTAAAGCACACAATGACCTTCTTCAATCTACACAAACATAAGAAATGGGCTGAAATAATCTGTTAGTAACAAAAGTAATTCAGTCCGAAAGAGAAGCAAATATACGTTTTTAGGTTTTTGACCATGAGATCAAAGTTTTCAACTAAAAAGCAATGTTATAATTGATTCTAAACTGAAAAGCTAGAGATAAACTTTAGTGTTAATAATTAAAACTAAGTTGGCTAGAATTCACAAGGTGAAAATTTTCTCCTGCTCAAGATCTCATCCCCTATAAATCACAAAGAAACTAAGGCAGAAAAGCTACATGTTTAGTGAGTAGCATTAGAGGCCCAGCACCTAGAAACTGCTCAAATGGTCCAAATTATAGCTCACATTTTAGCCTATTATACCCAACCTTTAGGGTTATTGTATTTTAATTTACTGCTGTACCATCCTAGAAAGCTAGATAAGTAAAGAGGAGTTTATTTATTTTTTTTACAAAAATTTTATTGGTTCTTTTAATTTTACAAGAAAATGCTCAACACACTCGTGGTGTTAGGGTAAACAATCATCCAAAAGCAAAACATTTATACATACTTCAGTCAATGCCTCTAATATTCCCTCTCTTTCCCCTTAACTAATATAGTTTATTTAAGATAGTTCAATCTAGTTTAAATTTAGTCAACCTGCACCTGTTTCTAACACTTTTTAAAAAAATTATACAACCATAATTAAATTAACTTTAAATACAAACTCTATCAGTTCGGGTATTCCTTCCAAATATATTCTGGTACCTTAGTTTTTATTGTAAATTTTATTTAATTTTTCTTCCACTAATATCCCTTAATTAAAATAAAGCATTAATCTATCCTGTATATATCTAATCTATCAACTAATCAATCTCTTATAGCTAACAGATAAAATCAAATCTTAAATTTTTTTCAATCCATTAAACATAATTCAGTTCATATCCAATTAAATTGTCATAACCAATAACATCAATCTTATCAATCAGAAATCATCTTATTAGATTAGTTCAAGATTACATAATAATTTTCTTGTAAATAACCCTATTTCCTACACACAAAAAAGAAAAAAAAGAAAAAACAAACACATTCTTAAAAGATTTAATATATATTTCATTAGTCACTCCTTTTTTTTCTTACTTGTAACTCATAATCTTAATCCTAAAATCAAATCATTAATCTAAATTGCCTTTAACCCATTATCTCCCAATATCTCTTTTTTAGGCTAAAGTATTAATCTATCCTAAAGCTATATAAACCATCAATCAACTTTAAACTAACAAGATAACATCAAACTTTAAGATATTTCAATTCATTAATCATCAAACAAATAAATCATCAGTAATTTCCATATAGATAAATTTTATATCTTCCATTAATCCCATTTTTCTTACATCTAACTTATAATCTTGGTCCATAAGTCAGTCCATAGTTCTAGATTGCCTTTAGTCCATTACTCAAAACTTTAACTTTCATTTTTTAAAAAAAATCTTATTCTAGGTTTTTTCAAATGCCAAGTAGGTTTCCATAGTAAAGCTTCCTTTCCAACAGATAGGCCTCTCTTTGTTGCTTGTAATATCTTTTGAATCAGCAAGAACCATCTTGACCTCTGAATTGGCCTTCTGATTTTTTTTTGCATAAAGTCTTGTTGCTTTAGAGTTCCAAGTCCCAGTCTTTGCTTTTCCTGGTTCTCAACGCCATAACAGAGTTGCATATAAGGCAGAGTCAATTTCTCTTTGTTCTCAGTTAAGTCCTCTTCTTGTAGAGTCTGTTTGATAGAAGAATCAGGTGCAATCTGAAAGTTAGTTTTAAAGTTTGAGGAAGAGATTCTGGCTCTTAGTTCTGTAGTAAACTCTTTTCATTGTAGCACATATTTCCTCTTTAGTCTCATAGATTTTTTCCAGAATAAGTTTACAGTTTAAATGTGAGTACAGCTCCATTTTAGAAAAAAATTCAAACGTCCAGTTAACTTTCATATAAAGAGATCATCTCCTCTCCAGTTGCAATATCACTTTTTAACCAGTAGATGTCCTCAGTAAGCTAAAAACAAATCCATTTCCCCCCCAAGAGTTATTTCATTTTTCATTCTTCTTTCTTTACTCAAAAGAAAACAACATAGGCTAATAATAAAGTCCTTAAAAATGTTTTTCCGATACCCCAAAACGTACATATATATATATGTATGTATGTATGTATGTATGTATGTATATATGTATGTATGTATGTATGTATGTATGTATGTATGTATGTATGTATATATGTATGTATGTATGTATGTATGTATGTATGTATGTATGTATGTATGTATTTATATATATATATATATATATATATATATATATATATATATATATATATATATATATATATATATATATATATATATATATATATATATATATATATATATATATATATATATATATATATATATATATATATATATATATATATATATATATATATATATATATATATATATATATATATATATATATATATATATATATATATATATATATATATATATATATATATATATAAACCAACATAGTTTCTAAAGCTTTACTTTATTCCTTTGTTTGCCTTTCTTCCCCAACGAGTAAAAGCTGCCTTTCCGAGCTAGGGAAATCTTTCCAACACAGCTCTTACAGGCAACAAACAAAAAAAAACAAAAAAAAAACAAAGAGAGGGAAAAAAAGGAAAGGTCTCACCCGGATTCACCACGGTGAGTCTGAAGCTTAGATGTTCTTTTGACTTGCGGTTTCTTGCGGCAGAGCGATCGGCCATTTTATTGGCCGATCTTCTTCTCCATCAGCCCTCGGAGTTCTGTCCGGACAGCTGGAGGAGCCGCCGCTCCTCCACTGCCGGAAGTCTGCCTCCTCGTAGGAAGGTTGCACACTCCAGGGCGACTTTGGACCCGCATAAGGGTCCGCCGACGGAGGGAAAACTAATCGGCAAGGAGAGCAATATCCCCGCTCAACTAGCTACGCCGCGACCCGGAACCGGAAGTCAAAGAGGAGTTTATTTAACCATGCAATGGTTATCAATCTGTCTGGGTTCACACAATCTACTGAAATATAAGCTGATTAGCTACAGTTAATTTTTGTATATTATGTAAAATTAGGCACTGTAGATACTTAATAGTTTCTAGAGAAAGACATTGGAAGCATTCAGGAATCAACAAGAAATACCATTACAGAGAAATGCTGATAAATAACTCAATAAAAAATCTAGCTTAAAGATAGAGCAAGGATAGTGTGGCAAACCAAGCCAAGAGATTAAGAGTTCACTGTAACTGTGCCATAAAATCTATCTTGAAGAGTAAATGAACAACTTGACTCAGTGTCTACTAGTCTTGTACTGCAATTAGGAAGGAAAGTATGTTATTGTTGGCAGAACAGATACTGACCTCCTGATCTTGATACACTCTGCATGCTTGTGACTGAAAACCTATGTTTTGGTACATAGAGCACCTAGTCCACTATGTTGGACGAAGGAGACAAAGTATACTTAATTTGTGATTGCCAGTGATACTTCTGGTCCTCAGTACATGACAGAAGGTGTTTAGCAAAAGTTTTTTTTGTTAATCTTAATTGATTTTTATTCTACAATTTTAGTAAGAATATTGCCCATTTATTTAAACTGAAATCATTATTATTCTTTCTACTGAAAAGTATGACTATTAATATTTAAATCAAAACAAGTAAACATATGAGATTTTTTTAAATGAATAATTAAAGGCACCAAAACCCTGTTTGAAAGCTGTGAAAAAAGTAAATGCATTTTGAACTGAGCTCAACTCCTTGTGACTGCATAAACACATCCAAAACGCTTGCTTGGCAACAATACAAAAGAGGTTCATTGTTGTCATCTTCCACAACTTGTTTTGACTTTCTACTGTCTTGCAATACACTGGTGTCTCCCATCCAATATTGATAAGGCGTGAACCTGAATACTTCCAAAACTCATTGCCACCTGCAGTTTTACATTGTAAATATCAGGTTAGTACTTAATAATTCTATCTCAAGAACAGGGATCTTTTAAGAAATGATTCTTAGTCAAAGAGACGGGGCGGTTTGTGAAATTCACTCACAACTGGTAGAAAGATCTGACTTCCTACAATGTAATCAGCTGCTGATGGATGATATCAGTTCCTTTGTTTCTGGAATTAGCTGCAGCATACATATACATTTATAGTTAAATGTCTTTTAAGAAACTATTTTTCTTTTCTTTTGTTTTTTTAGATAGTGGAGAAGAACGTGGATCCAGAAACTACTTTGCTAATCTACCTTCGAAGGAAACGTATCTGAGCTCAAGAAACATGCACCATATGGAATTTAAAATAGTCCATATATTTTGAGGTGGCCTAATGACACAGGAGCAGGCCAGAGTCCAGTAGAATAAGTTTTAAGATTTCTGAAGATTCTATACCTGCTAATTGTTATTCCCAGTATCTCTAGTTTTGCTAGAGTTAAACTGAATGACATAAACATAAAGTGCATTCACAACTGATAGTAAAATCTCTGTGTGAGAAATGGACAACTTTCATCTTCTGCCTTACATTGGATTAATAGGAAAGAAGCTGAGCTACTTCTACATTCACTGATTCTTATGTTAGAAAATAGCATGACTTATTTCTAATGAAGTCTGATTTCAAGATCAACAAGCAATGCCCCATCAATCACCCAGCCCTCTTACATCCACTTATCTGTTGATCCTTGTAATCAAGTTCTACATTCTTCTATATAGTCTCAGTTATCACCAATTGAATAACTGTAATGTTATGGTTAGAGCTGGCTATTATTGAGGAGTATGGAAGAGAGTGGTCTCTCTCCAAAATCTGTTGCTAGGTAACTATAGTTTTCCTAAGGACTGTTGACACTGGCATGCCCTTTGCTAAAAATCCATTTCCCAGAGAAGGTAATAAGACTTCAATAAACTGCAAAACAAAATGCCAGGTGCCACAAAGATGTCTTTACCTTCACTTTCCTCCTGAGTTAAATCTAGTTGTGCTCACATGATGCCAAACTACAAACTAACAACTACATTTAAATTGCACAAATCTTGCTTTAGGCAATAAATGTGGTTTTGGAGCTCAAAAATCTAGACTGAATGAACCTAAATCAGTGTTTGCTGGCTGTGGAATTCTGGGAGTTGAAGTCCACATGCCTTAAAATTGTCAAGGTTGAGAAACACTGATTAAATGAACCATTGACACACCTATTTAAAGATTGTGGCCATTTCTGGGATCTGGCTTCTGTTGTAGACTCAGTGCTTCTTTCCTGCAGTTACTGAAACAGGGAGTTCAATTTGATTATCAGAAATTCAGGCTAGCTAATTTAAGGGGATTACTGGTTTGGGTTAAATCTAAGTGGGAGTTTTTTCTCTTGTTTAAAATAAGTAGCATATTAATGCTTACATTATAGTCAATCTTAGATGCCAAAAGAGGGACCAGAAAAGAAGAGCAGACTAATTGGGAAAGTTCATACATTATTTGTTTTTCATAAAAAGTTGAGTAGCATTGCCATGGACAAATGATTGCACAGTATTAATTACATTGTTAAGAATGTTCCCAAGTGGAACATCATATATTTTAGTAGATATACACATTCCTTGACTTCTATGCTGGAGAATTAATGCCTGATCTGATTTTTTTCCTTAGTCATATGCGTAGAACAAAGAAAAATACATATCTAGTGCATGTAAATCAATTATTCCTTTTTCACCAGCTGATTCTTTTCAGCAATTAAAAAAGGGGAAAATGTATTTAAGGATATATGCACAATTGAAGTTGGACTTTGTATGCAGTTTTATACACAACATATTAAATCAACATAAAATCTCAAAGAGCCATCAACAGAAAACTCTGATTAGCAAAAAGCAGCTGAGAACTGATTGATTTAAAGATTTGCTTGAAGAACTGAAATGAGAAGGCCATGTGTCATTATTGACACACAAACCAAGTAAGATAATAATTGGAGGCTGTACTCACATCACTTGCAAAAACACCAGCCATGATCCCCCTGTGAGGGAGATGAGTGGTTTCTAAATATGATAAATAAATACATTAAAAGACATGATTTGTTTTAATCTTTATTAGCTTTTGTGCCTTGATGATTTTGGTTAGTTTATGATTTGATATATTCTGTGAATCCAGTCATCAAGTTAAGCATGTGGTGTGAACATAGTTCAGGAGTCTATAGCCAATTTAGTCCAATGCCTCTGTGATTTTTAAAATCAAATTTATTAAATCCTATACTTTAAAAATCAGTTTTCCCATCAGGGAATACATGTAGTATAAACCCAGATAGCTTTTTTTTAAGCCAAATTTTTAGCCTGCTCTTAGGAGCCACAATGCAAACTTGTTACCAGGACCAGAGACTTTCAATGATAAAGGACTCTATGCAATTAGCCATGTTGGTATTTTTTCCTTAAGCTCTACCCTCTTAGTGGGATTGTGTGGAACCAAACTGGGCTGTGGAGAAGGAGGCTGTGGTGCTTGCACAGTCATGATTTCCAGGTTTGACAACTTCCGAAACAAAATCATGTATCCTTTGTACCCCATTCACTAAAATGGAAGAGGTCTTGAACGTGGGCGTGTAGAATTTGTGATAGACAGAGCAGGTGCTGGATATCTGGGAACATGTGTTTGTCAGAATCCATCTGTTCCTCTTGAAAATCCTTTGCAAATCAAGAAAAGATTGCACACAAGAAATATTAAATATTTTGCAAAATCTTTGCTTCTTGTTCCTTGTACAGATATGTGTTACAGAGCTATGTGAATATACTGCTGTGCCATAATTGTATGGATTATTAGTAGGACTAACTTTCCCCAACATTTCTAATAAGCTATATTTCAACTGCTGTAATTTCCAACCAGCAAGTCCACATAATGGAGAAATAAGAGAGTTAAAATCCAACACTTTGTCTAGTGCAGGGGTCCCCAACCCCTGGTCTATGGACCGGTATCGGGCCACAGTATGCCAGCAACCGGTCTGCACAAACAAGCAAAGCCCCATCCGTGGGATGCAGGTAGGACACAAAACCATGCCCCCTTTGGTCCGTGGAAAAACCTTTCTCCACAGAACCGGTCCCTGGTGCCCAAAAGGTTGGGGACCTCTGGTGTAGTGGGCTGTGGATAAAGTGATTAGGCATGTCTAGAACTGGTAGAACTCCAATGTCCCAGGATAGGATACTTTAAAAAGCATTATTAAGATTTATTATAGCATAAAATACAATGAAACCAACGATTTTTTTAAACAAAGAACAAATCAGAGACTAGCCCTCACCAACTGGAAACAAGCTTGGTTAAAAGCCAATCAGAAGTGAGGACACCTGACTATAAAGCTAGAGCCTAGTCAGTCCCTGCTTAATTGCCTGTAATCTGTGTCTCTGAAGATAGTTGCTGGTGAAATTTCAGGAAATCTGTTCTCTAGATTATGGTCATCTTGGGCAAGAGGTTGGATTAGAAGATTTCCAATGTCCCTTCCAGCCTTATGGTTTTGTGATTCCATAAACCCTGAAGTTCAATAGGATTTAAAGTTTCAACATTCAAATTTTGTCTAACAATTCTGCTAATATTTTATTACTACTGAAGCATTGGATAATATTTATTAAAATCACTGTACTTTTTCAGCTCTGGTAAACATTTGCCAGATTTCAATGACTGACAGTGAATTATGATCTTCTGAAGGAATGATAATATTGTCGTCTTGATATCAGTTTATTCTCTTTCCTATTTGCCTTCCACATCTTTATCCAGTAACGGTGCTGGTAATCAGAAGCTACATCCTGTGGCCAATGTTTGCCTAGGATTTCAACTTTCATCAGGCCCAATCAGAATAACCAATGGGAGGCGTCAACTTCCAAAACATTGGGATGATACCCACGTATCTACCTCTGTTCCGGTTTCAATATGAGATAGCCTAATCTCGAAATTGGTTTTCGTTGATTTTATTGTACTTCTTTAGGAAATGAAGATTGTATAAAACAAGCCACTTCCTTAATTAATTTCTCCAGACATTATTCTGCAAATGCATGTTTATTCCCTATCTGCGCCCTCCACCATGTAGCTGTAACTACTGTTGAAGGCATTGGAAGCACCAAGACAAGACTGCACCCTGTACAGGTAACCTGGGGAGATGTGACTATGTGTTAATAAATGTTTAGGTTCACAGATTAAATTAAGCTATAGTTTGTTGTATGAACAATTGGCAGTTTATATAATACACAGACCTTCTATTAATATGTAATGTGATGTGTGAACCAGACCAGACACTGGTGGTATTCACACCTGTCACTAAAAGCAAATTGATTAATTGATTTGGCATGGCATATTCTATGAACCAATTCTTCTTCTAGGAGAGAATAGCCAAAAGCCATGGATCACAGTGTGGTTTCTGCACTCCTGGCATTGTCATGTCCATGTATACATTGCTTCGTAATCATCCTCAGCCTAGAATGGAAGAAATTGAAGATGCTTTTCAAGGTAAGATTGCCAGACACAGTGGACCACAACTCCCATCTTTATTGGCACAATCACTTTTTCATCATGGAATAAAGCAAGAAATACATTTGAAAATGATTAGATTGATCTCTCATGACTTGGTAAATTTGTTGTCACGTCTTTTGAGACTGGAATCCTGCCTTCCAAAGTTATCAAAGCCCCAGAGACAATATTTTTTTCTCTCTATTGGTATCTTCTTTCCTGAAAGAAAAAAAAAAGAATTTCTTCATGGTAGAGAAAAAAAAGCAAAAACTAAAACAACCTTTCTATTAAGTTCTACATGTCTTTTAAATTTTTCAACTTGATTTGGATACATAGGAAATCTCTGCCGCTGTACAGGATACAGACCCATCCTGGAGGGGTACAGAACATTTGCAAAGGTAAGGGGCTAAAGATAAAATATCTTGGTGATGAAATCAGACTGACTTTTCCAAGTGAATGTGAAGATGCAATCTGCTTTGACTTCAGCTAAATTTCTGTTTACTTCATAGCCAAGTCTATGTAGTTTACTTGACAATAGTACTGAGGTAATTTGCCACTATCTCCTAGTAGGTTGGTTTTCAATTTCAATGTTGTTCCGTATGTTGTCTCCATAGAATCATTGGAGTAATTATCTTGAATTTTAGAGGCCAATGATACCCAGTTTTGTTTCTCATTATCATCCGATTCCAAGAAAATATTCTTGAACACTATTGAAGTTTGAAAAATGGGCTAAATGAAAGTACATGCTAAAATTATATTCAGGCAAGACAGAACTGCTATTATCCAAACAAACAAACAACCCGCCCCCCCAAAAAACCCCAAAACCCCAAACCCAAACTGCATTTGGAGGTTGCAGTAAAGCCTGGGATGGCATTCTCCTTTAGGGAATGGTCCTTGTCATTCATTTGTGCCTAGATTTGCAGGTGGTAAATTTGTAGTGAGGCATATGGTTGCACAACTATAGCTAATAAATCAACTCCAACTTTTTCTGCAATATGGTGACAGTTATTCACATCTTGGTTCCAACTTATTGTAGCTACTGCTTTGCTCTCTGTGAGGGGTTACCCCTTAAAAATGTTCAGAAATCACAATTGGTGCAAAAATAAGTGGGAAGACTGCTAACTGATGGAAGGTATGGGGATCACCTGCCCTTGTGGAGCAATCTATAATAATTGCCACTTGTCTGTGGAGCACAACTTAAATATTGGTTAGGGCTTGACTATTTGAGGAACTGCCTTCCCAAGTATCAACCTGCCTGCCAGGAGAGACCTCTTTGAAGATACCCCTGTGGCTGATACATGGTGGAGGGTCTTCTGTGTGGCTCCCAACATGTTCTTTCATATGCACGCCATAGTTTATTTAAAGTATTTATCTTCCCATTTCTATCTAGGAAGGAGGATGCTGTGGAAATCTAGTCACTGGAAAAGGTTGCTGTATGGCTGGAAAAGAAAAAAATGTGGTAAGTGGAATAAACCAGTTATATGCCTCTCAACTTTTAAAATAATTTCTGAAGGAAATAAAATAATATTTGTTTTAATGTTATGAAATTTCTTGTAATAGGATTGAATTTATGAATTTATTTTTTTAAATAATCAATTTAAACGTCACATCTCCCTCCCACATGAAATACACAGAAATATAACTTGAGAATATTGGCAATTCTATTAAAGCTTCTAAGTGTCCTCATAATTATAATTCCAGGATTATTTGGGAATAAGAAATATCTACTGAACCTTTTTAGGTTTATACACATATTCTGATTTGCCCTATCAGATGTTAAAAGCACTGACAATTAGGTGCTAAATAGTAACAACAACAACAACAACAACAGCAGCAACAAAATTGGAAGGGACCTTGGTGCAGTGGTTCAGAGGTTAGGATGCTGAGCTTGTCAGCTGGAAAGCTGACAGCCCTAGTTTGAGCCCTGAGCACCTGATTTCTGCTCTGATTTCTGCCCCAGCTCTGATGAGCTCTGATTTCTGCCCCAGCTCCTGGCCCACTTAGCAGTTTGAAAGCAGGCAAATGCAAGTAGATAAATAGGTAGCACTTCAGTGGTGTATAGCAAGGGTAGGCAACCTTAGCTCTTTTATGACTCGTGGACTTCAACTCCCAGAATTCCTGAGCCAGCCATGCTGAGGGGAAAGGGAGAGTTTCCAAGCTGAGCCATGCTGGCTCAGGAATTCTGGGAGTTGAAGTCCATGAGTCATAAAAGAGCCAAGGTTGCCTACCCCTGGTGTATAGTCATGCTGGCCACATGACCACGGAAATATCTTCAGACAGTGCTGGCTGCCTTAGCTAAGAAATGGATTAAGTGCTGCCTCCTAGAGTTGGACATGACTGGGTAAGAGAAATCTTTAATGTAAACCCTATGCCATAAAATTTACTGCTGAGTGAACATGCATAGAACTGCAAACTTAGTGTGATTTATAATTACATCCAATAACACCCAAGACTTCCTCTTAATGGCAACAGTGGGCCTGCTTAACTGGAAAATTCCAGTAGGAAGACCCAGTAAGATCTTCCTTTGTGTTTAATGCAATGTGTAAAGTCAGAGAACACAGGGGGAAGGCATTAGGAAAAGGACCAAGGTACATGGTGCCTTCGATTCCCGAGTGTTCTGCAATTGTTTTTCCTCTTTGCGTGAGAAAAACATTTGCAGCGTAAATCTGAAACCAGGTGTTCCTGTGAGGTGGCGCAGGAGGTCCTTGGGAGAGGCGAGGACAAGCTTGGCGTTTCCTCTCTCCCAATCCCCTTCCTCTTCTTCACCCCCTTCCCCGGCCTGCCTGCGATCTTACTCGCGGCTCTGTGGCTTTTCTTTGCCTAGCCTAGCCAAGCTTTCTTCCGCCTGCCCCGTTCTCGGGAGCACCAAGGAGGTACGGCAGAAACCCATGAAGGCGAGACATAAAAAACAAAACAAATGCTGAGTTCCAGCCAGTAGAGGCTTGGCAGCCCAGCTGCCGAAAAACAGAAGAGTGTAAAGCCGAGGAGAAGAAGGTGGCAGTTTCCTCCCAAAGAGGGCTCCTTTTCTCCACCCCTTCCCCTGGTTTGTGGGGGAGTTTCTTATCTCTGACGCTGACAGGTGCTCCTTTGAGCCTGCCGAGAGCTTTCTCACCCCCTTTGCTTCTCCCCCCGCTTTTGTGAGGATTGTGGTGCCCTTGGGAAGCTGATCATGCTTTGAACCTTAGGAGAGGAGGAGGAGTCCATTCCTCATTCCCTCCCTCTCTCCATGTCAAGCCCCCGCGGGTTCAACATAAACGGTCTGGGGGAGGGGTCGAGGATGATGTGCGGGGCGGCAAAGGAGACTGGCGGCCGATGCCATTCTACCTGGCAGCATGGGTGTCAGCTCCGTGGGCATCCCGACCAACAGCTCAATGGCTCCGACTTCTGGCCACTGAACAGCTGAGTCCTCCGGGAAGCAACGTGAGGGCCCTGAGGGATATCGCAATCTCATGGGGGGGAGGAAAAGAAGATGGAAGAGAGTGAGGCCGCAACAGAGAGAGAGAGAGAGAAGGGGGAAAAGAAGGAGGGGCAATTGTGATATTTGTGCTCAGGGCCACGATGCGAGCGGTCTCAAACCCCTTCCTGCTGAGGGAGTGGACGGCTCTGTCTCCTATCAGGCTAGTGCTTGTTGTGAAGTAAGAAGAGGGATGGGAAGGGTGATATGGATCCCGCTGACCTGCGTGCACGAGAAGAAGTCAATCCGATTGCTGCACAATGAGTCCCTGGGGAGGGCGGGGCCTTGATCTGTGCCTGTGCTCTTCATGCACCTCCTGCAGGGCACATTCGGTAGGGTTCATGCAGGCTGCCACCAAGCAGCATGTTTTCCACAAACAAGTGAGCTGGGAAGGAGCAGAGCAGGGGGGAGGAAGGTGACACCGTGGGGGGGGGAGGAAAGTGACACAGCGTACCACCAGCCAGGTGGCCGCGTACCACCAGTGGTACGCATACCACTGGTTGAAAAGCCCTGGCCTAGACTGTTGCATGAATGAAAAAGAAGGCAATTCAGTAAGTTTATGAAACCTTTGGATATAGATATTTACTCTTGGTACTTTCTTAGGTAGAAATAAACAGTTGGAGAAATTATCCACAGCAGGATGTTCTATATATGGATTAGGGTTACAACTCCCAGAATTCTTAAGTACAGAGTATAATTAGTAGTTTGTTTGCTAGGGAAGTTTGAAAGTTGTAGCTTTAACAAATTAGGAACCATCGGATAGTAGGAAACTGACTTAAGAATTATGTGGTTGTGCAGTACCTGAATAAATATTGTTACTTCTCAAACCTTCTTACTGTTACTATTTTTTTTTACAAATTCAGAAATAAAAAACATGAAAATAGTCTTTAATAGTACAATATTACAAAACCAAGAAAAAATGTATATTATTGTTGTATCTAGCCCCTCTCAGCTCAGTAAAATCCACATAAATATGTCTTTAAGAGTTTTATTTAACACATTTCAAAAGGATTCACTTCAAAGCAAGCTGCTGGCATTTTGCTGGCCGGAACGGCCAATTCTGATTTATTTACATTTAGATTAAACATGCTCTCCTCCCACCTTCCAATTAACTCACTCTTTATCAATCACATTGTCCAAGACCTCATTATTCTTCCGTAGATTTCAAAAAACACCAGAAAACTGAGTTTAAACGCGCTGCTCAAGGTATCAGGCTACTCCTTGATTAACGTTGCTCGTGACAAAGGCGTAGTCTCTCTTTCCCCTTCTAATATAGTTTCCGATACGTCATTTCCCCCATTACTTCCTTTTCCCACTTAACTGACACCTTCGCTTATCAAACCTTCTGAATCTCGGATCAAGCCATCTAACTTCTTGTTCCAAATCTGACTCATCACTTTGAGAGTCTGACTCAGAATGCATACAAAGCTCCTCATTGTCTAGCTCGGCTGCCGGGAGGGGAAAATACCCAGAGGGGCCTGGTTCTGCTTCGTCATCCTCTGATATGTCCCCAGCTGGTCTAGAAACACCCACAACAATTATACTGTTTAATTTTTATACTACTAAAACTCTTTAGAACATAGCATAACAGTGCTGGAAGGGAGCTTGGAGGGCTTCTAGTCCAACCACCTACTCAAGCAGGAGAACCTATGCTATTCCAGACAAGTGGCTATTCTGTCTCCTCTTAAAAGCCTCCAGTGATGGGGCACCCGCAACTTCAGAAGGCAAGGCTTTCCATTGGTTAATTGTACTCACCATTAAGAAATTTCTCCTTAGTTCTAGGTTGGTTCTCTTTCTCTCCTTCTCTCTCCTGTGTCTGTAACCTTTAATTAGGTGAAACAATGTATCATAGGGCAACAAATTTTGACAAATGGCCTAATTTACTGAATGTGCCCAAAAACTGGGACCCATTACTCCTATGGGATTGAAATTTGGCAAATTTGTGGTCACATATATGTGCTACACTGCTGCACCACCACCCGGAATTTGGTTAGACCGATCTCAGCCAAGGCTTCTGGAGGCTAGGTAGACCGACTGCTCCTTTCAGCCACTGGAGATCAGATAGATCAGTCTCAACCTAGCCCTCTGGAGACCAGGTATACTGGTGTCACCATTGGCCACTAGAGAACAGTCAGCTGTGCTTATGCTGGCAGGAAATCAGTAGTCACTTCTGCTCCCACTGCGTTTTTGCCCCTGATCATTCTGTTTCTCTGTTTAGGTAAGGAATATCTCCGAAACAAAAACCCACTAGGTCTAATATATATACATTGCTTTTCTTTTGCAGGGACTGATTACCACAACTCTGTTCAATACATCTGAGTTCCAGCCTTTAGACCCTACCCAGGAACCTATATTCCCACCTGAGTTATTGGTGAGTTTCCTTTATGGAAGATTTTGCTATTCTTGTTGATTTGCACCCATAAACCAGCTTATTTAGGATTCTGTCAACTTATCTGGAGAGCACCACTTTAAGAAAGAGTAAACTTAGATACTCTGTCTGGACTAACTTGAAAGTTATGCAAGCAGCTTTTTTTTCCTGACACATTTTGGTGGTAAAGTAGGAACTATAATAGAGCTGGATAGAGAGAAGGAGAAAGAAAAAAAAATAGGTTGGTTATGTAAGAAAGAAAAAAAAAACCAGGCCAACAACTATGTGCAAACTGGGAGTCTTTGATTCATCACTTTTTAATCTTTAAGTAAATACTCTCAGATATGATAGGAAATGCTATCACTAACAGTTTGCAGAAGCAATGCAAATGACCCAAGGCATTAAGCAACATTGGTTGCTGAAAAAGATCTGTAATTCCTCTGTTTATGTAGCTTGTTATATCACAGAAATTCAGTCCAGGATAATGGCCCTGCACAGGGGTTGAATTGTGCCTGGGTCCTGACCATTGCACAGGAAATAATTGATGATGAATATTGTCTCCTTTTACCATCAGAGCTATCTATTCACCTTAGTCAAGGGTAGGCAATCTTGGCTCTTTTATGACTCGTGGACTTTCAACTCTCAGAATTCCTGAGCCAGCATGGAGTTGAAGTCCATAAGTCACAAATGAGCCAAGGTTGTCTACCCCTGACCTTAGTTAAGCAATTTGTTCCATAATTCAGGAATTTTGTATTCAGGCATTTAGTATCCTGATCTTGCTTAGACAAGGAAGCTGTATTCAGGAGACCTTCAGGGAATCCTGGGATTGTAGACTGCATTGGGAAGTAAAAATAATAAAAGAAAAAAAACCTTGAAAAAGGCAGCGCCAAATATATATACATAGTTATGTTCATAAAATCTCCTTCTTTGCTGGTCTTAAAAGAAAGCTGTTTCAGAGAGTCTTCCCCTGCTTTGATTTCATGTTGCCATCTTTTTATTTTCTTGTATTCTTGCAGAGTTCTTTTGTTTTTATTTTGTTTTATGAAACTTGTTTATACTATTTTTTCTATAGGATCCATCAAGAATTATTTTAATTGTGGCAACACAGAAATAACTAAATAAATAAGTAAACAAACAAATAAAAAGTCCTGCAGCCTTAAAGAAAAAATATGTCCATATCCGAAGATGAGGGAATCATATTTGGACAAGGAACGGACAATTGATTTCAAGCCCCATTCTATGACATCTTCAAATTAAATCTTATATTAGAGAGGAGGTGGATTTAAAACCAATATAACAATTGTATTATTTTATGAGATTCCATGAAACGGAGAGCATAAACATAAACATGAAGTGGCAGCTTTCTGTGGTTACAAAAATAGGTTGGGTAAATTGTGTTACAGTAATTTTAGTGTTTTATTCTATGGCAGAACTGCCAAAATTATGGGTTGTTACTCCTAGGCGATGTAAAGCACATCTCAGGATGGCCACATATATTTTCGAGCATGTCTAGGCACAAAAAACAAAACAAAACCCACTATCAGAAGTTGTTCCTGTTTTGCCCACACAGGCCTAACGATTTGCACACTGAATGTCAGATTGCTGCCAGACTTTACTCCTGCCCTGTCTAGATAAGTTGGTTCCAGAATCAGAATTTTCTATAGGCTCTGTTACAAAGAACAAATATTTATCTGAAACAAATAGGGAATGAAAAATGTGAATGGTTGTTTAAAAAATAAAGTTTACATTTTGGAAATTACACAAAGTTAAGGTAATCTTTCCCATCAAAATAAAGCAAAATAAAACATTTTGTTTTGCTAATGAAAAGGTGTTATTTTACAAAGTTGCAATGTTCTATCATTTTATTTATATATAGCTTGAAATTAATTATTAAATGTAGATGGCATATTTATTTTTTTGGCTAACTTTAACCCAACCCCCCTATGAAATTATGAAATTATTTGTGATGTGATGTGTGTGTGTGTATGCAGCATATTGCCCCCAACAATCAGTGTCCTCATTTTACTGACCTTGGAAGATTGGAAGCCTCAAACCCCATTAGGATTGAGCTCCAGGCTGTGGCAGAATTAGCCTGCAATACTGCATTCTAACCACAGTGCCAATGTAAGGAGTAATCCATTGGAATCACTTTCTTTAAGTTCTGTCTAATCACTAGCCTGCAACCAACAGGGCTTTGGTGCAGCTTTCCCAGAAAGCAGGAGCAAGGGACTTTGATAAACGAAAGCTAGTATTTCTCAAGCTATATAGCCTTAAGTTTTGTGGCAGATAGATCGTGGAGACCTCTTGCCCCTCCCACTTACAAATACCCAACTAGATAATGAGAGAGGATTTATTGACTTCATAGAAGGATTCCTATGCTGCTTTTTGTTGCAAAGAATCCTGAAGCCTGTAGACTTCCAGTTTGCTGACACAGCTGCCATGGACATTTGGAAGGCAAGCTCCGTCTTCCACATTCAGTTTTGCTTCGCTGGGGGACCCTGGAAAGGGTCAAAAGTCACCCTGTAGGAGTGACCAGCAAGGAGGGGATCCTTGCTTGATCACAGGAGGGCAGTAGCCCTTCTGCTTGATCTGGGGCAGCTCTCCCAACTGGCAGACATAGGACCGGCCTTAGAAATATGGCTGGTCACTAGGCTGCAGACAGCTGAAGTCACATTTACCACCAGGCAGCTATAAAGCAGCGCGGATGAGACTGGGTGAGATCTACTTCTCTTAAATCCTATCTATCTTTTTTACCTGCATAAGCTGCTTACTTTCCCCCCTGTGGAGAAGGAAGGGAGGTTTTATCCCTCCCTCTAAAAAAAGCAGTGACTGACTATCCAGGGAAGTTTAAAACATTGCAAGAATAACTTGATCCTAACTGGAATTTTATTTTTTAAAGTTTGTGGACTAAAAGATTTTCTATTTTTAATGAAGAGCTGGGTTTTTACTTATAAAAAAGAAGTAAAACTGAAAAGATTATAAAAACTTTGGACTTAAAAGAAAACTTTAAATAGTAGGGGCAACATCTTGTGGCTAAACCTGATATTACAACTTGTTATTGCTTAAAAGAGACTTGGCCGGTAGCCCAGACTATAGATAAGACTTATGTAACTTTGAGATATCAGCTGTGAGAAGCCCAGCTGTGTTCTACACTCAGTGACAAATTTTTTTTGCATTTTCTTTTAACCTAATACACTACTAAGAGAATATGGATGAAGATCAGGAACAGATTCTTCTTTAGTTGAAAGCAATTCATCAAACTATTCTTACAGCTACTGATGAAATAAGAGATTACAGAAAAGAACAAGATGTTAGCCCAGATATATAAAGTCAAACTTGATTACAACTAAAAAAATTACTACACAGAATATAACAGAAAAAGTGGAATAATTAAATATTATGACAGAAGATTCAACTGATCAACAAATACAGCCAATAGAAAACCAAGAAAAGGGACTGACAATATGGAAAAAGGAAAAGACTTCCTACATAAATCAGAAGAAACCTGAGGATCAGGAAGAAGAACAGACTGAAGAAAAGATAAACAGTTCAGGACAACTACGTCGAGATGGGAAAATAGAGAGACGATTTGTTAGTCCTCTCAAACAAATGGCGACCAGATGGTCTTTTCTACATCAAACAATATACATAACAACACAGGGAGATTTATTTGATGACTCAAAAGCATAGACATGGAAAACGATTTGGCAAAGAAAGAAAGCTAGAATAAGACTGAAGAAAGTTGGGGTTTTGACTTATTAGTGAGAATTAAAATAGAATATACTCAAATAGAGAAGATGTGTACTTTGAATACTAGATATTGTTATGAGTTGAGATAAAGAAAACTTTGCTCATTTAAAACTTGGAAGTATAAATATTAACAGTTAAATTTGAACATTGATTTGCTTATAAAGGTTAAATGTAAAGGTAATTAAGATATATATAAGCTAAAAATCTATTGTTGAATGTAATAAATATGTCTTTACTTAGCGGTAATAAGAAAAATTACTAGCTTAAATATGAGATAGTAGATATTAAGAGAAAAAGAGAGGAAGTATTAAATGTTGAAATAAGAGCAATTTTGGTTATTAAATTTAAGATATTTGGAAATTACCATAAAATAAGAATATTATATTGTATTATTAATTAGTTGATGTAAGATGGTGAGGATTCAAATAGATAAGACGTGTATCCTGAACATTAGATCTTGTGATGAATTGTGATAAAGGAAATTGGGGTTATTTAAAACTTGGAAATTATAAATATTAAACATTAAATTTAAATATTAATGGGAAACTAAAAATTGGGAAAACTAACTAGGACATTGATTGTCTAAAAAGATTGAATGTTAAAATAATTAGGATATGTATAAACTAAAAACTATTGATAAATGTAAGAAAGTTATTTTTATATAATCGATATAATGAGAATTGTATTAATTCAAATATGAGACAGTAAATACCAAGGGGAAAAGAGAGGAAATATTTAATGTAATAGTTTGAGATCTGTACTAAAGATATTTGTGTGTTATTGAATTATTGACCAACTCAGCCGCCACGTTGCTTTTCAACATTAAACTAGAAAATCAATAACATTTTCTTTAAAAAAAGAAGAATCCTGAAGCCTGTCACTCACTGAAAATAGTAACTGCAACTATAATGCAATCCTTCTCTTCGCCCTCATACCAAATTGAGATTGCTTGCTTTGTGATGCCATATTATTACATGAAGCTAAATCTGGCCTTTTCTCTATAGACACAGAAAAAGCCTATTGAGCCACTGTATTTCAAAGGCGAGCGAGTGATGTGGTTGCAACCATCAACTCTCAAGGAACTTGTTTCTCTGAAAGCTCAGCACCCTGATGCCAAGCTTGTAGTAGGGAACACAGAAGTGGGTAAGAGGACCATGTCTGTTTCCTGTTAAACAAATGTACTCAAACATATACATAGCAGTACATAATTGGCTGACCAGTCAAGATTTTACGTCTTCCTTCATAATATCATAACCATTAACCTAGGGTTTTAAAAAAGATAATTAGTAACATTTATAATTAATTAATAGCAGTGTCCCTGGGGTAACATATATGTTAAGCCATAATGTGGTTCATAATGGGAACCCAACCACTATCGTTTGTAATGGTTTAACAAGTTGTATGAACCCAACTGACATGCAGTTTGTTTAGTGAATATGACTACGATATGATAGCTATACTTTACATCTAATTTAGAGGCAGTTTGATACTGGATACTGGGAGTAAGGACACTAAATGCCCTCTCAGCAGGCCTCTTGTTATGTTCATGGGAACTATATTTGATCCCATAGGTGGAACAATTTTTTCTCTGTAGGAATGCCTCAAAACAACATATAAATTCAAAATAAGTTCTCAGGCACTTTTCGGTACCCATTAACAAGTTTTTCTCCATTCCCTTGGCGATACGATATTTTGAATATCTGAAAGCCACTTGCTTTACAAAGGAAGGGGAAATGCTGGACAAACCAATTAACTTTCATGAATCAATCATAGCTGCTGTAGATCTCCAATGTGCTTATCCCAATCACAAGATTTTAAATACTTGATAACTGTAGTAGGTTACTGCAGAAAGGATGAAAACAATGCAGGCAAGAGAATATTAAGGCATATTTATTGATACTGCCAAGCAGAACGGAAAATTCTTGGCTTTATACATTCATTACAAGTCAGTGCATGCAGGAATGGCTCTGGAGGAAGGGACTACCATCACCACTGAGATGAGATCTACTGTTCTGGGAGTCTTTTATATAAGAGCTCTGTTGTATCATTGGCAGATTTACTACTTCTGGTTGGCTGCCATGTCTGCACTGATCTCACTGGATTTTGTTTTCTTCAGGTATTGAAATGAGATTAAAGAACATGCTGTACCCTGTGATTATAGCCCCAACTTGGATCCCAGAAATGAACTCTGTTCAGCATACAGAAGAGGGTAAGTAGTCTGCCTGAAGGGATTGGCAAGGTGTGCTTGAAATGCACAAGGAAAAGTTTACAAGGCACGATTTTAAAAAATGCTGGGTGGCACCTTTTCTCCCTGTGCACTTATAGCCTCTCTCTGTTCCTGGTATACTGATTGCACTTCTGGAGAAAGTTCTAAAGCAAATTCAGAGTTCGTGTGTCACTTTTGTCAGCCACAATTTCTGAACATGTTTGTCCTTCTTAAAAAAGTGAGGTTGGCTGGTGGAGTAATGTATTGAAAAATGCAAAAGTATTGTACTGTTCTGTTTTAACAAGCAACAGAAACCTGGATGGGCAGGAAATGGCATTGTATCAAGTGCATTTTTCTAGGACCTTCTGGGAAAGTTGCAAGTACAACACATGGCCAGATCAGATACCTCAAGTAGAGCCCAAGACCACATTGAGGGAAGCCTTAGAGCAATATTTTCCAAGCAGACTCCAGGGATTACAATTCTAATGCAAATTACAGGGTGCCTGGTTGGGAAAAGCTATCCAAGAGCAGATTGTCAGATTTCTGAATGAAGACTTGGGATCAGGTGGCAGGTGGGTCATTTGATTGCCCAGAAGCAACTGAGCCTCTGTTTTAGATGAATAAACTAGTTTGTTCTTCAGAAATTGATGGAAGACTTACACACACATGCACACATCACACTCCAAATGATTTATTTAGAATAAAACATATATATACTCACTTATTACAAATATAATAAAACTTTTTTAAAGGATGATCTACTGCATAACCATGGGTTTACTCACTTTCTTGTAATGGCAGAACTGGTATGCATCGTCTAAAATCTGGTAACTGCTGGAAATTGAACATCTTGGCATGCTGAGAATGTTTGCAACCTTTTTAACAGCAGTAATTTTAATTTTCTCCTGAAAGGGGTCAACCTGTAATCTCTACTCTCCCCATCTTTCCAGAGTTGCTTTCACGTTTGCCACTATGATTACCGAAAAACAGTGGCTATTTTTTCCTGTTTTCAGGGGATAAATACAACAAATTTTAATGTACATTGGAAAATAAGCATGTCACAGTTTTAAAAGAATCTCCCAAACTCTACCCCCAAAACCATCTGTCCCCACGTATGTGACATAGACCCATCCATCATGACCCTCAGATTCCTTCCTTGCTAAGTTAAATATACATCCTTATAAGATATGCAGGAAATAAATCCTTTCTTGATTTTTTAAAAAATAAAAATAAAGGGAGGAGACTAAAGATGTAAAAATTCTTCAGTTCAGCTCCTGAGAGCAATGCTTTTATCTTGGTGAAGGTCCAAGAGAGTCAAATCCCTCTTGTTTCTGGTTTTACAGGAATCAGATTTGGTGCCTCCTGTAGCCTGAGCTGTGTGGAAGAGGAACTCAGGAAAGCAGTGGACAAGTTTCCTTCTTACCAAGTAGAGGTCTTCCAAGCAGTCCTAGAACAACTGCGATGGTTTGCAGGGCCTCAGATCCGCAATGTTGCAGTAAGTGCTTCCAAATAGTTTCTGATAAAGGAAGGAGATAAGAAAGGCAGGTGGTATGTACTGTTCCTTTAAAGTATATCTCCTTTTGCACTTTTATATCCCAATTTATTTTATTATCCTTCACACAATACTCCCCATAATGCCGGTGGCCGGTAGTCTACTGATTTTAATTTCAAGGTTACACAACTTCATCTACTTCTGAATATCTAGACCAGTGTTTCTTAATCTTGACAACTTTAAGTTGTGGAGTTGAGGTTGTCAAGATTGAGAAATACTGGCCTATATAGTTTTCACAGCAAGAATATCTAAATACACAAGTTACTAGACATGCTCCTTGTGATTTTCCCCACAAGGTTCGTGGTGGGCAACAATGCAAGATCTCAGGGAGTTGGGCAGAAAATCATCCTGTAAGCATCCTTTGGTGCAAAAGTATTTCAACTTCCGCCTCCAATTTTATGCCCACAAGATATCTGAGAGTTAACACCTGGATCCAAGCCATCCAGTGAACTTCTATGGCTAAATGTAGACTACAAATTGGATATTTTTGTTCCTAATAGAATAATTCCTATATTGTCCATAAAGAGAACAAGCCTACAAGGCAATAAGATTTTTTATTATTTGGTAAATTTAAATTGATCAGTGAATCTTCTTATGCATGGCTTAGTTTGAACAAATCTTCAGAGGAAATGTCAGCTTAGGAGAAGCATATCTTTTAATTTATACCAACCTTCAGGCAAGAGAGATATACTTTATAGTGAAAATGGGTAATATTTTTTGAACTGACAAATCAGATTTGACTATATATTTTCTTCGTTGGGGCATTTTAAATGCCCAGATGTTTTACAGAAACAGTGAAATTAAATAATTAATCTAAATGTCTTTATAGTCACCCACCCAAGTACATTTTAGAATAATGAATCTAAATGTAAATTGTTGTTTAAATCTACCAGTTCTTAATTTCATGAAAAAAAGCATTTAGCACATCATGAAAGCATGAACAGTAAATGATAAATTAACTTGAGATGTATTGCTTCCTTGACCTATTCTTGTTCTATTTGAGGATAAGAAAATCCCATTTTAATTTTAATGGTGTAAAATTAAAATATTCAGGATTTTTCTGCTTACTTACTTTGATGACTGATTTTAATGACATCTGTTGACCTAATTTCTAAGATATGGCTGTGCTATATTTTCTTTCAGGCTATTGGTGGAAATATAATGACTGCAAGTCCAATATCTGACCTAAATCCAGTGTTTATGGCAACCGGGAGCAAATTGACTTTGGTGTCAAGTGGTAAGCAGTTTCTCAATTTCCCTTGTTGCCAATATAAACTCTATTATGGGTGTAAATGGAACAGGTTCCATGCCTCATTTTTCTCTCTGGGGCTAGTCAGAGAAAGTAGTATGGTCTGTTATTTCCAAGAGCCTCAGTTAAGAATGTTAAGAGAACTTTCTTTCGTTATTCCTTCTTTTGCTTTCTAAAGGGTAATGCAGAATGTTCCCCACAACTCCACATGCTTAGATAGGTTCAGCCTGGATGATCTTTGGTTTGGTTTTAATATTTCATAAGTGATCATTGTTAAGCTGTAGTATTTGGTAGCTGTGTGATAGTATATCACACCTTTGTGATATCTGTGGTTTTCAAATCTTCGCTGTTAGAATGTTGAGCATTAAAGAGAATTCTTGGAAATGTTTTAGATGCCCTGTAATTTCTATTGGAGATAGAAGTGGATTAATACACTTTTGTGCTCAAGGTAGGCTATGAAACATATGCCTTTGTACAAAGCATGACCAGCAAACATTGATAAACCATTTTTCATCTGTTAGTTGCAGCTAAGAAATTCAGAGTTCCCAAAAGGGTGGTCTAAACACCACTAAAATAGTTTTGGGCAACATTTGATGGTTGACTCCAGCCTGTCTGTTACTTGATGATATGGACTTCAGGGACCTGTTGATACCATGATGCCTGTGATTCCAATGTGACATGTAGGAGGTGACACAAAATACATATATCAAGCTCTAGATGTCTAGGGAGCACCAGGCTGGAAAAGGTAGCTAGGATATATTGTTTAATCAGTGTAGGTCACAATCTTTGCTTGTGGAATTAAAAGACCAGCTAACCTCCCAACAATACATAGTTGCTAAGATGAATTGAGAACCCATCTGCTTACCCAACTCATCCTCTGTATACTGTATCTTGTTTTCTTGCAGAGGGCAGCAGGACAATAAGGATGGATGAAAAATTCTTTACTGGGTATAGAAAAACTGTACTGAAGCCTCAAGAAGTGCTGCTTTCAGTTGAGATTCCATTCAGTAGGAAGGTGAGGTGATCTGAATATTTACTGTCCGAGAAAAAAAGGCTGTATAGTTTTATAAGGCATATGTAACACTTTAGAAAATAGACTCAAGATCCAAAAGGATCCTGACAGACTTGAACACTGGGCCCTATCCCGCAAAATGCAATTCAATGGTGAGAAAAGTAAAGCAAGGAAAACCAAATGCATAGGTGTAGAATAGGTGGTACCTTGCTCAATAGCAGTAACTATGAAAGGGATCTGGACAACCACTTAAATATTAGCCAGCAGTGTGCTGCAGCTGCCAAAAAAAGCAGAAAGAAAGATCACGTGAGGTGTCAGTGCTGATTTATACTGCTCTGGTGAGATCAATTTGGAATACTGCCTCCAGTTTTGATCATCACAATAGAAAAAAAGATGTTGAGACCATAGAAAAAGTTCAGAGAAGAGCAACGAAGATGACTAAGGGCCTGGAGGCTAAAATACATGAAGAATGATTGCAAGGACTGGGAATGTCTAGTCCAGGGTTAGGCAACCTTGGCTCTTTTATGACTCGTGGACTTCAACTCCCAGAATTCCTGAGCCAGCATAGCTGGTTCAGGAATTCTGGGAGCTGAAGTCCACGAGTCATAAAAGAGCCAAGGTTGCCTAACCCTGTTCTAGTCTAATGAAGAAAAGAACTAAGGGGTGACACGATAGTAGTCTTCAATATTTAAGGGCCTGCCACAAAGAAGTGGGGGTCAACCAATTCACCAAAGTACCTGAAGGCAGGACAAGAAGTAACAGACAGAAACTTATCAAAAAGAGATCCAACTTAAAACTGAGGAGAAATTTCCTGACAGTGAAAATATCAGTGGAATGGCTTACCATTGCCATCAGTGGGGATTTTAAAGAAGAGTTTAGACAACCATTTGTCTGGAATGGTATCAAGTCTCCTGCTTGAGCAAGGGAGTGCAGTAAAAGACCTCCAAGGTCCCTTCCAACTCTTGTTCTGCAAGTTCACATGGCCATATTAATCAATAATGCAGATGCAATGCTCAAGCCATATTAAGTGTACTATGATTCTTCTGAAACATAGAAAGTAATTTGGATATAGCATTCATCTCCCCCCTTCTCCCCCTTTCTCCTGCTGAAAAATATCTAGTCCCTATGGCTGCCAATATGCGAGTAAAAGTATCTAAACTATGGCTCCTGAAATCTTACAAACTGGAGCATTGCGTTTAAAAAGATTTCCATCTTGGGGATGACCTTTAATGCCATATAAAATCTCTTGCTCTTTCTCATGCCTAGCAAAACAAGCTACATTATTCCAATATAGTTTGTTACTCCCACTTAATAACTGAAATACAAGTAGAGGTAAAATCATAACAACAACAACAAAAAAAAACCTAGACAAAATTATTCAAAATCAGAGAAAGGATTTTTTATGGGGCAAAACTTTGACCTTGTTCAGTTCATACAAATCACTTATTGAATCATGCAAATGTATTTGTGCATGCAGACTCCTTAAGCCAGAAAAATGATCTGCTTAATCTATACAAAATGGGTTAGATCTTTTTCCCTTGCAAAAAGAATCAGTTATTCAGGGCTAAATTAATTCTCTTTGTGTTGCACAAACTAGCTACCAGGTAGTTGATACTCTTTTCATAGAAAATTTTAGCCAAAACATCCATCCAACATTGATTTATACGTATTCCATTTTGTATAAAATTTTAACTAGGAGTAAGGTGATAAAGATATAAAATCTTTAAATATGTTTCCTGCATATATGATGAATTTAGGAATTAATACTGTATACTAGAAGAAGAAAAAAAGCTAAAAAGACAGGGAGTGGGGAAGGAAACGACAATTTCTTAGCATGTTTTGCTATGGCTGGGAGAGCTAAAAAAAAAAAAGGAAATCACATGACAAACATAGCCATCCTGCATCATGGATTTGTTTGTTACTGCCCAAGCAACCAAGGAATTAATTCTAGCATAGAGTTCTTCTTACATAAAATGTAGAAAATTTAGTTTAGTCATGGAAGATACAAAACATTTCAATAAAGGAGAATATTTGTAGCCCAGGGTTGAAATGAGGATTCTTTGGTGCTCTCTGAGCTTGGTTGTTTTCTTGCAGACATTTCATTATGCAAACTCGGTAACATCAATACTAGCAGAGAGTGGGATTTGCTCTAAATTTATATTCTAGTTCAGGAGTGTCAGACTGCCGGCCCATGGGCCGGATGCATCATCCGGAAGCTGCGCCCACTCCATTGTCGCCAATGGCAAAACCGTCCCGATACGTGACGTCGCGAGTTTACATTTCTGTTCTAGTTGATTGGTCTGTCAATGTTGGTTGGGCTTTTTACTATTAAGTTGCTTGGCTTGATTAGTATCAGTATTTTTTTTGGTAACTTATGTTTCTAGTTTGCCATCAAGCAACATATACATACTATACAAAAGAGACAATCAGCAAACCAAAAAAGGAAAACGAAAACCAAACACCTCTCCACCAGCAATCAACACCCAGATGAACATAGATCAACACCAAAATTAACATCAGACTAACAGTCAAGAAGTGAACAACATATTAATTAAGGAACTGCCAAACCAGTTCGGTCTAGTGATTAAGTCACCAGGCTAGAAACCAGGAGACTGTGAGTTCTAGTCCCACCTTAGCCATGAAAACCAGCTGGGTGAGCTTGGGCCAGTCACTCTCCCACAGCCAACTCACATCACAGGGTTGTTGTAGGGACAATAGGAGGAGGGAAGTCTGTTTCATGCCTTGAATTTTGTAAAAAAATAATAAGGGCAGGAAACAAGCAAAATAAATAAATAAATTCCTAGTTTGGGTAATGAAATGTCTGCAAGAAAACAACCAAACTGAGACAGCATCAAGAACCCCTCAAAGAAAATTCATGGATTCTAGATACTCATGGAGTCAAGTATGATGATTAATGGTTAATCACTTAATGGACTGAGAGTATAGTTATTATTTTTCAGGGCTGTGTTTATTTTGCTTCTTTCCTTTCTTCTCTGAGCTTATTTTTGGATATGGTGGTTATAGTAACAGCATATTTTCAGTCCTGATACAATTGCACTTTGGGGCAACCATGTTTTTATTATATTGGTTAAGCTTATACTAGAAAGAAAGATGAGATTTTCCTGACTCTGGAGTTCCAAGAATCTCATGATTTGCAGTGTGGGAGATCCATGAAAAAAAATCCATCTGAATTGTGACATCAATTATACTTGCCTCTTTTGAGTTACAGGGAAAGCATTTATTTGACTGGTATACTTTAATTGAAGAATGGAAGGTGGGGGTTAATCCCGTTCCGATCTGGGTCAATTCTGCACACATTCTGTCCTGTTTTTATATCAGTCAAGGGTTGTTGTTTTTCCTTCAAAATTTTCCTAACATTAACTTAATTTTCTTAAATATCCCCATCCAAACTTAGAGCAACATTAACAACAATTACGAAAAACAACAACAACAATAGAACAATATCTACAGAATGCTTTAAACAACAATGAGAAAAATACTATAATTATAAGCCACAAAACTAGGGTAAAATTGTTAAAAAAAAGATTCTGTCTTAATTAATTATATAACTAACTTACAGAATTGCAGCTGAGAAATTTCAAGATTCTGCACTTACCCCTGACATTACAGAGGTAATGGCAGCTTGCCAAAATTTGTGTAGCTCTTGCCACCTTCCTCTTGCCCAGCTGCATGGGGCGTGATACCAGTGGCGCACCATGCAGCCAGAGCACCCTCTGCTGTGCATAAAGACATCCAAGTTCTAATTTCAGGATCTTTTTGAATTATCTCTTTTGAAGCTATCCTGTGAAAAATCTGCAGATTTTTCTACATCCTTGCAAGTAGTGCTGTCACTTATAGCAGGGCATATGTGTTTGAGCACCTAAGTACTCTGTATCACTTTCTCTAACTTGTAATAATTACATAAAAACCATACAAGTTGTAAACCAAGAGGCTGTTTCTGTCCATTCCTGTTTCAGAAGTTGGCATTCATGAGAGTTGTAGCTTTTATTTAGCTGGGCAAAATTTTAAAATAGAAATGAATTGATGTGCAGATGTTCAGGATCAAATTTGGTGGAGAAATTGTAATGTTCTTATGCACGTTTAACTTAGGATCAGAGCACATTAAGGGAGACCACCCATTGTCAGTATGAAGAAAACGGTGATAAGTGGACCAATGATCTGGCTTGGCATGCCATTTCTGTATTCCTAAAGTAACCTGATACCTCTGTTTGGAATGCTCAACCTTGACACTTTCTAGAAAGATTAATAAATCACAATGAGTATTTGCAAAGGGGACTCAAGCATTTTAAATGGCAGGAAACAGAGAAATAATCTGTCATTTCATTAGCACACTAACTGAGCTTCTTAGAGATTCAAAACAAGAAAACACCCTCCAAAACAATGCCTGCTGCTCCTATATAAAAAAGCAAACAAACACACCAACAAACCAAGATCCTAGACATAGACATGGTGCAGAAACACTTTGCAGCTCATAGATGTCAATTCCAGAATAATAATTAACACTTATTTATAAACTGTATTCAGAGATGGAAGTGAATTTCGCAATGTTAAGTTTTATTCAGAACGTAGCATCAGGAATTCTGTCACAGTTTGTCTGGAATTCTGTTGTGTTTCCCCAGTGCTCACTCTTCCTTCATCTAGAAATTATTACATAAAAGAGACTGCTCATATTTTAGTACAATTGTGGTCAGTGGACCGACTTTACTCCAGACTCCCCCCACCTGAGATCAGTGAGAAAAAGTCAATGGAAAGTTTACTTCTTTTTCTTCTCTTAGGGTGAATATTTCTCTGCCTTCAAGCAAGCTTCAAGACGTGAGGATGACATTGCCATTGTGACCTGTGGAATGAGAGTTCTGTTTCAAGAGGAAACCAATCGATTAGAAGAGATTAAGCTGAGTTATGGCGGAATGGCTCCCACAACAGTCATGGCTGTAAAAACCTGTCAGGAGCTGACTGGGAGGTAAATGAGTGAGACTCCTATGCAACATAACACATGCTGGGAGCAGAATTTTGTAATACTCTCAGCTGGGAAATCAAACTTTATGATGTTGTTATTATTTCAGTTTTTAAGGAATATGGGAAGGGGGGAACATGTGATTATTTGCTGAATTGTGGGGTCAAATATTTCCATTCAGTTTTTTATTACTTTGGGAAAGATTAGGAATGTAAGATTAGGCTTCATCATCATAGTTTAATATAAATGCATTACTATTTGAAAATTGGCATTATAATGAGGAGATACTTGGAAGGCTGCAAAATGGGACAGACTTATGGACTACTGAGCAACCCTTCTTGACTATGAGTGCAGCTTAAAGGAGACTTTCTTATTGGGATGCTATAAATAAATCTCTGATGATTTCTGGTCTGCTCCCCAAAGAAAATAAGCAGAATTTCCATCACATCATCATGATCATCATCCTGATTTTTTTTCCAACCATATTCTATGGACACACTTGCTATGGGGCCAGACAAGGGTAATTCTGGAAGATGACCTCCCAGTATAACTATAAGGCATCAGAATGGGAATCCCTGCTTATTTTTTTTACTGAATAGACAGGGACAAATGAAATGATTTTGTGTTAATTTATGGTTCATTTTTAATAGAGAGTGGAAAGAAGAACTCCTGCAGGAAGCTTGCCGTTTGCTGGCTGAGGAGATGAATCTTTCCCCTTCAGTCCCTGGTGGCATGGTGGATTTCCGTCGAACTCTCGTGCTCAGCTTTTTCTTTAAGTTCTACCTCACAGTGCTTCAGAAACGAGGTGAAGAATTAAATGGCAATGTGAGTTCTTCTGTCTTCTTGATGGGATAACGGTTCAGCAGTTTCATACAGCTGCCCATATGCAAGCTGAGCTCCATATGGCTTTTGGTAACTTTTTATGTTTTGATTGTAATGTTTTTATGCACATTAAGAGATATATTAAAAATACATTTGCATTTGCATAAGAGAAATGAAATTAAAATCAGATTCTATCTATATTTTTACAGAATAATTTGAGCAATTCGATCCCTCCCACACATGCTAGTGCTACTAAATTATTTAATAAGGATCCTGTTAACAACGTCCAGCTTTTTCAAGTGAGTAAGAACAAAAAACCAGTTTGTGTTTTCCGTTTGTTTTATTGCCTCTTATCTCAGTTCTCGGAAATGTTCTTGCCTGAGCATTAGACCTTACCTTGAACTAACCTTTATTCTGATTTTTGCTCTTTGCTGTTTTTTTAAAATTAATCAATTACAGGAGATGTCTGTCCTAACAGAACCTCTTCCTTTCAGGTAGAAGAAATAGTCCTGTATTTGATGTGCTAAATGCTGTTCTCCTACTTGCTTTATTGCTGTAGTAGAATTTTAACTTTTTGAATGAGGCAATGTTTGTAGGGTATTGATGCCAGAATTTAATCAGCAGTGAAAGTACTCCCTTTGCTTTTCTCATAGGAAGTGCCTATTGACCAATCCATTGATGATACCGTGGGACGACCTCTGATGCATTTGTCAGCTGCCAAGCAGGCAAGCGGAGAGGCAGTCTATTGTGATGACATTCCTTCTTATGCAAATGAACTCTACCTAACCCTGGTTACCAGCACCAAAGCCCATGCTAAAATTATGTAAGTTCTGTTTCCATGACAGACACCATTATTTATTAAATGGTACAGGCCACAATTATTATGATGTGGATGTGGGCTTTTGTGGCTTTTACATTATAAAGGCCCTGAGGAGAGACTATAGTCCACCTCCTTTCAGCCATCCAGTATAATATGTAGCTTGTGCCTCTGGAACTTGTGTAATTCTTACAGCTGACAGCATGCTTGGAAGGTGCAAACTAGCTTTAGAATATTGGCCACCTTTTCTTGGAGAGTCTTTGAGAACCACGTGTATGTATAGGATTTAATTTCCAATCTAGAAAAATCTCTTGGTTGCCTTTCTTTGAATCTCTTCTTTCAACAAAGGATATTACCCAGAAGCAGACACAATGCTCAAAAGGAGGGTTGTTCAGTGCAGAATAAAATAGAACTATTACTTCATGTTTTGGAAATAAATGCAGCCAAAACTTGTATTTGCAGACATACACCTAAATCTAATGGGAATAACTCTACTGTGCTACTCTTTTCTTTCAGTTCCATTGATACCACAGAGGCTCAGAATGTACCTGGCTTTGTGTGTTTTGTCTCTGATCAGGATATTCCAGGAAGTAACATTTCTGGAATTTTTAATGATGAAACCATCTTTGCAAAAGACATTGTACGTAATTATTGTTTTTCATCTACAAATTGTTCTATTAATCTCAAAAAGTACTAAAGTGGGGCAATCAGCTCACTTGCATTATAGCTCAATAACCACACCCCTTTGGTTCATTCCCAGATGTGTTTTATAAAGTGCATTTCATACTCTTCACTTTGGTTTGAATTGGTGAGTTATGTGTTAGGGTGACAACTGGCAGATGTACCGCCATCCCCTATGAAAATTGTATCTGTATGTGTTCCAATACAATAGTAAAATGTATATGTTTTATGGAGTGACATATCAAACTATGAGATGCCACTTCATACATATGAACTCCTTAAAATGGCATTTTGGTATATATGAGGGGGCAGCCCATAGATTTGGTAATGAATGCAGCTTAATGTGTATAGGGAGGAATACCTTATACCAACACCAATTGAACATAGTTCTCACTGAACTCACTGGGATCAAATATAATCACATACATTTGTCTGTGCTCTATCATTTCTCATTCAGTTTCATGAGAGAGAATTTGCTTTTAAAACTCTTTCAAAACAGAAGAGTATGATATTCTTGCTCTAATTTAGTTACAAGGTAGCAAGATATGTGTGGGAATATCCTGTCTTTCACTGTACAATTCTTCCTTTCCCAGTACTCTGATGTCCTTGACTATCCACATTTCAGTGAAATACCAAGGAAAAATATTGTATGGGAACTTTAAGTACTAGAGACACCATCACTTCTAAAGGGAAGGCTTGTCCCTGAAAAATTATAGGAAGAGTTCTCTTACTACAGGGAAAGTTGGAGAAATTGCCTGTTTAATTACTCTGCTCACAAATTTAATTGACAATTTTGAAAATCTGTTTGTGCCCAGACTAGCTGTTGTCCAATAGTATATCTACATTCAGAATGTTTGTCCTCTTTATATAAAATTGGGTTTCAAAAATAAATATATCTAAATTAAAATATTACTGACGGCAAATCAGTTAAAATTTGCAAAGTTGCTGAATAAACTGAAAGGTTTTTTCCCCCCTTGCAGGTGACATGTGTTGGGCACATTATTGGTGCAGTATTAGCAGATACACAGGAACATTCCCGAAGAGCTGCTAAAGCAGTGAACATCACATACGAAGAGCTTACACCAATTATCACTATCCAGGTGAGACACTGACACAAAGTGACATATACCTTGACTTCAGGGTCCTGACTGAGTAAGCTTAGTTCTTGGTTTATTTTTTTAGAAAGATTTGAAAGTAACTTCTCTGGTTTCTGTTACTACAGTTCTGAGATGGATATGTGAAAATAATCTGTACTTTTTTCTACACCCATTTGTTGTGATCATTGTTTGTATGAATCAGGTTAATGGGCAACAGACTTGCTGCATGTAAAACCCCTTTTTCTTTTGCAAATTAGTCCCAACCAAGAAATGGTCATGCACACACTTGCTTTTACTTATATAGAGTAATTGTTTGAAGTTTGTAATTAGGGCTGAGCCAATATTTTTCCATTTAGGGCTGTATTCACTTAGGGCAGGGATAGGAAACTTGGCTCTTTTATGACTTGTGGACTTCAACTCCCAGAATTCCTGAATCAGCATGGCTGGTTCAGGAATTCTGGGTATTGAAATCCACAAGTCATAAAAGAGCCAAGTTTCCCTACCCCTGACTTAGGGGTAATCATCATTGGCTGTATAAAGGAGGTGAAGAAATTAGTAGGTAGTGGTATCTGATCTCTCTCTATTTGATATCCTCCTTTTCTACTTTGGATCCCTCCCTCGCTGCTATCCTTCTCGCTGGACAGACAGCTTCTGACATTGTTCTGAGGGCCATGTCAGCTTACGTTAATGGCTGCCTGAGGCCTTTAGGTTGCAGATTTTTCAGCCCAGGACAAATGGAAAGAAAGTTGTTGAAGTTAGAGCATAGTAGAGAATAGGAAATTCTAATGAAATAGATAATGGCAGGTACTATCTGCCAATGTTTTTTTTTTCTACGTAAGGTGCAGAAGCCCTGTCTTTAACTACCTTTCATTCAAAATGTGATGCATATTACCTAACAGTACATAACTTGGCTAAGCTACACAAAACAGAGCTGGCTGCTATATGAGTATATATATGTGTGTGTGTACACGCATGTTCATGTAAATGTGTTTGTGTTCTCCTATAATTTGCACAGGAAGCCATTGAGAAAGAGTCTTTTTTTAAGACTGACAGGAAGATTGAAAAAGGAAATATCCAGAAAGGTTTTGAAGAGGCCGATCATATTGTGGAAGGTAAGCTTGTTCGTTTCTTTTTGGTTTGTATAACAAAGGTTTATTTTAAAGCATTAACTGCATGAATAACATATTTGCATTGACCTTGGGGTTCTGCTTTGGACAATACATTAGAAACGGACAATCTTTTAAAGCTCCTCTTATTTTGTCATTGGTTTTTTCCAGCTTCCTTACACTGTCTATCCATATCAGAGTAAAAATTGAACGTTTCTTTGATACTAAGATGCTTTGATGTTAAGAACACCTGACAATCCTTTTTTGTAACTAGCAGCAACTAACAGCATGATTGGGGGTGGTGGAATCTTGGCAGGGTAAAATCTTGAATAAACTATATTTCCTGGAGTCTGCACCAAAGTTACTAATGGGGGAAAAAGAGTACGACAAGGGAGAAAAAATTTCTTTTTCTTTATTAAGAGGAGCAAATGAGATGGAAGCTGCCATTTGGCAAGGTGCGTTGAGAGGCACTGGTTCCCCGCCCCCCAAGTGATTGGACTCTAAGACCTCAAGCAGTGAAGATCAGCAGTAGGAATCTGAACTCCATGAGCTTGAATCAGAATCATTATTGTATAAATTCTCACATCAACCCTGAAAAACCTGTTTTGAATTTAATGTATTATTTGATTTGGAAATCCTTTCTTTCCATCTTCCCTAGGGGACATGTACATCGGTGGCCAGGAACATTTTTATCTGGAGACTCACTGCACAATTGCTGTACCAAAAGGAGAAGATGGAGAAATGGAACTCTTTGTATCCACCCAAAACTTAACAAAGACACAGGTCAGCCAGTCTCTTGATAAGCTCTGATCTTGATAGCTTTTAGAGAATGCAGTTAGTTTTGCTACTAAGAATAACATCATCATCGTCGTCATTATTATTGTTGTTGTTGTTATTTGAATAGGGATTTTAATTAAGAGTTGAGGAGGGATTTTCCTCTAGAATGCAATAAGAAAGTCAATGGTTACATTCTACATTCCTGTCCATGCTAATCTGATTCATAATAAGCTCTTCTTCCCCTGCTTAGTTAGCATTGTTTTATTCTTCAGTTTTAATAATCTATTATTTCTATTCAAATAGTTTATATAAAAATGCTGTGCATGATGTTGAAGACGTGCTTTGCTTTATTGAAACTTTAAGAGAAGTCACCCTTCCACCAGTGGAATAGAGTAACAATGATGTTGCACATCAAAAAAACCAATGTGATTTTGTGTACAGCTCAGCTATACACAAGGAAAAGCACGTTGCTAAGGACATGCAGGTCATCTTTGGCATGTGAGAACCAAGAAACACAATTCGAGTTTCTGATATTCCCCGATATGCCTCATTTACCCAGCTATAGAACTTGCATAAGTGCGAAACTTACTTGTGGAATTATATGGCCAATTAGTAAATTACTGTAGCATGAAGTCAATTTTGTCTTTACCTGAAAGGAAAATGATTCTGGTTTAACACATTCCAAAAAAAGATTAGACAGAAGAAAGATTCTAAACACAAACAAAAGTCTTGACTAGTCCTTCACAGTTCTATTTTATCAACAAAGATTGAGTGCTACCACTGAAACCAATCCTGGATACTTTATAATCTGAATGTGACCAACTTGTATATGTATTTGCATATATCTGCATCTATACATATAAAGTACTTTCGCATACACAAACTATCTTCTAACATGTGCATTCAGGAATTCACACTCTCCCGTCAAGAAACTGAAAATCTGACCTCAGGAAACGTAAATCTATGCATGCTTAGATAATTCATTCATTCACTGATAATAAATCTCAATGAATGCAATAATTCTCCCTGTTTACAAATAGGTGTAGGCTACTTCTATGCTGGGAATGGAGTTATTTAGCTTATTTTCTCTTTTTACAAGCATTTATGTGCAGAAAGAGAACTATTTCAATGTAGGCTAATACATGGTTGAATTATTTTAAATTATTTTTTCAGGATCTTGTCGCTAATGCTTTAGGAGTTTCAGCTAATCGAATTCTGGTTCGTGTGAAGAGAATGGGAGGAGGATTTGGAGGGAAAGAATCCAGAAGCATTATCTTGTCTATAGTTGTTGCAGTAGCTGCTGCTAAGTAAGTTCTAACGAATGGCCCCTCAATATGGTTACTTCAGGTTTTAATGTGAAGTGAAAGTTTCTGTTTCATATGGAGAATCAAGAAAACAGATTTGTTTGTGGTCCAGAAACACTACATGTCCTTTTCTAGGGTGATTGTTCTCCTCTGTTTGTCACATAGAAATGCAAAATTCTACTATAATTTGGAAATGGCTGCCACCTTCAACATCATGCTGGAGAGACTTACCTTCATTGTCTATTTGTAGATTTATATTATATACTGCTCACAAAAATAAAGGGAACACAAACGTATAGGATGTCTTATATTTGTGTTCCCTTTATTTTTGTGAGCAGTATATTATACTGTTCGGTGCCTTTTAGAATTAGATTCATAAATGTCAAAAGAAAGTCCTTTTCAGTACCAGCTCTCTTGTGCTTTATTTAATGTTTTTTTGACGCTAGGCAAAAAGGCTTTATTTGTTTCCCTTCCTGGTCTTTTCAATTATATGATGATTTCACACATCTTCAGAACTCTCTCTCTTTCTGTTTTTTTTTTAAAACTTAACTTGCTTTTAGAAAATATGGGTGAGACTTGTAATAGCTTTGTGGGAATCTATGTGTGCTCTATAGCTGAGGGAATGACAGAATAGGAAAGGTTTATTCACAAACACAAAGCACTTAGAAAAGAGCCTCTTGTGTTATCCTCTGATATAAATCGTTACTGTGACACCTTTGCAGTAGGTTCACTCTCAGCCTAATTTTACAGGACTGGCTGCCCAGTACGATGCATGCTTGATCGAGATGAAGATATGTTGATTTCTGGTGGAAGGCACCCATTTTGGGCACAGTATAAGGTAAATAAAAATTAATATGAGTATTAAAAAGATTACACTTCTTATGAGTGAAACAGTACACTGTTCAGTCTATATTGTGGAGCAAGTAATATAACATAAAAAGAACAAATATATTTTCCATTCTAAATATGTTTATTCATTAGTTTATTTTATTGATGGATTTTATCCCTCTTTTTATTTTTATAAAAAAATCATATCTAATATGTTCTTTAATCGTTCCATCCCCCATTTTTCTGAGGTGGATTGGACTGAGAGATAATGACAAGCCCAGAGTTATACAGATGTCTTTCACACCTATGACAGGACTGGAACTCATGCCTGGTGCCTTAACCATTAGAGAGTTAGCTAGAAATTGTATTTTTTGTGTAAAAATAGTCCTCTAATAATAGTTTTCACGAAAGCCTGCCTTTCAAAACTAAATAGCTCAGTTAAATGAATATCAGAATATCTGTAACTGGAATAATTGAATTCTACAAAATAGTCATTTTCTGCTTTTCCCAGGTTGGCTTTAAGCAAAATGGAAGGATTACTAGCCTAGATGCATCATATTACAGCAATGGAGGAAATTCTATTGATCTTTCCCATGGGGTGAGTGGAAAGCACTGTCTATTCTGATTCATTTGAACCAACTTCAGGAGTTGTAGGAACGAACAAGCTTTTTGAATTCCATAGAATCCTTTGTCTGGTAGAATAGGGAAATAGCAAGGATAGCTTAAATTGGAATAGAAACAATAACTATAATGCATACAAGGGCAAAATGATACTAATCAGAAAGTCAGATATTGAGGGGACTTGACCCCTAAATTGGGTCTAATGTAACATATCAAGAAAGGCTCAATATTATTCAAGTTTATTTGGTTTCCAGAGGTCAGTGATATCAGAAATCCACATAGATTTTGGGAATCCAGGCTAGGCTTCTTGTGATGCAAAGCTCCAAAATTGCTCAAGAGAGTGCTTCAGACTTATAAATGCTCACCAATAAAGTTATAATGAAATAGTAAGTTTGATTTAACTTTAAAGCTCTTTTTTGCATGAATAATAATAATAATAATAATAATAATAATAATAATAATAATAATATTTATTATTTACTAATTTACTAAGGGTTCGCAATTTGGGAGTCCTCCTGGATTCACGGCTATCTTTAGAGGACCATCTGGCGGCCATGGCCGGGAGGATGTTCTATCAGGTTCGCCTGGTACGCCAGTTGCGTCCCTTCCTAGACCGGGACTCGCTATGCACAGTTACTCATGCCTTCGTCTCTTCCAGGCTGGACTATTGTAATGCTCTCTACATGGGGCTCCCCTTGAGGTGCACCCGGAGGGTTCAGCTGGCCCAGAATGCGGCCGCGCGGGTAGTGACAGGAGCGTCGTGGCGCTCCCATGTAACACCGCTCCTGCGCGAGCTGCACTGGTTGCCGGTGGTCTTCCGGGTGCGGTTCAAGGTGTTAGTGACCACCTTTAAAGCTCTCCATGGCATCGGACCCGGATACTTACAGGACCGCTTACTGCTAGCAAATACCTCCCGCCGTCCGGTACGCTCCCACAGAGAGGGCCTCCTCAGGGTGCCGTCGGCCAGACAATGTCGACTGGCGACCCCCAGGGGGAGAGCCTTCTCTGTGGGACCTCCAACATTTTGGAACGAGCTCCCCCCCGAACTCCGTACGATGACGGACTTACGCACCTTCCGTCGGGAACTGAAAACTTTCCTTTTTCAACAGGCCGGCCTGGCATAGAAGCTCCGGCTCCAACCGGGTGAAAATGTTTTAGGGGGATTGTATAATTTTTAGGATTTTTGTAATTTTTAGGATTTTAGGATTTGTATATATTGGGTTTTATAGATTTTATGGCCTAATTTGTTTAATTTATTTTTAAATATTTTAATTTTGTACATTTATATGTTTTTTAAATTTTAAGGCTGTAAACCGCCCCGAGTCCTTCGGGAGAGGGGCGGTATAGAAATTTAATTAATAATAATAATAATAATAATAATAATAATAATAATAATAATAATAATAGTAAAGTTGGAAATGATCTTGGAGGTCATCTAGTCCAACCCCCTGCTCAGGCAGGAAACTCTATACCATTTCGGACAAATGGCTGTCCAGTCTCTTCTTAAAAACCTCCAGTGTTGGAGCATTCATCACTTCTGGAGGCAGGTTGTTCCACTGGTTAATTGTTCTAACTGTCAGGAAGTTTCTCCTTAGTTCTAGGTTGCTTCTCTCCTTGCTTAGTTTCCACCCGTTGCTTCTTGTCCTGCCTTCAGGTACCCTGGAAAACAGCTTAACACCCTCCTCTTTGTGGCAGCCCCTGAGATATTGGAACACTGCTATCATGTCCCCCCTCGTCCTTCTCTTCATTAAACTAGACTTACCCAATTCCAGCAACCGTTCCTTATATGTTTTAGCCTCCAGTCCCTTAATCATCTTTGTTGCTCTTCTCTGTACTCTTTCTAGAGTCTCAACATCTTTTTTACATCGTGATGACCAAAACTGGATGCAGTATTCCAAGTGTGGCCTTACCAAGGCATTGTAAAGTGGTATTAATACTTAACGTGATCTTGATTCTATCCCTCTGTTAATGTAGCCCAGCACTGTGTTGGCTTTTTTGGCAGCTGCAGCACACTGCTGGCTTATATTTAAATGATTGTCCACTAGGACTCTGAGATCCCTCTCACAGTTACTACTATTGAGCAAGGTATCCCCTATACTATACTTGTACATTTGGTTTTTCTTGCCTAAATGCAAAAACTTACTTTTTTCACCATTGAATTTCATTTTGTTAGATAGTGCCCAGTGTTCAAGTCTGTCCAGATCCTCCTGTATCCTAAGCCTGTCTTCTGGAGTATTGGCTATTCCTGTCAGCTTGGTGTCATCTGCAAATTTGATGAGTTCCCCATCTATCCCCTCGTCCAAATCGTTGATAAAGATGTTGAAGAGCACTGGGCCCAGAACAGAGCCCTGGGGCACCCCACTACACACTTCCCTCCATGTAGATGCGGTTCCATTGAGAACCACATGCTGAGTACTGCCGGTCAGCCAGCTACGGATCCATCTTAGTGGTGGTGCTGTCTAATCCACATTTTTCTATCCTGTCAAGTAGTAAGTTGTGATCTTACTGAAGTCCAAGTAAATTATATCCACAGCATTCCTCTGATCCATTAATTTTGTCACTTGGTCAAAGAATGCAATAAGATTTGTCTGGCATGATCTGTTTTTGACAAACCTGTGTTGGCTTTTAGTAATGACTGTGTTTGCCTGTAGGTGTTCGCTGATTCGTTATTTATCTTTTCCAGTATCTTCCCAGGTATTGAGGTCCGGCTGATAGGTCTGTAATTTCCTGGATCCATTTTTTTCCCTTTTTTGAAGATGGGAACTACATCAGCTCTTTTCCAGTCCTCTGGTAGTTCCCCAGTGCTCCAGGATTTTTGAAAAATATAGTTCAGTGATTCTGAGATCATATCTGCCAGTTCCTTGAGGTGTAATCCATCTGGTCCTGGTGATTTGAACTCATCTAGGCTGGACAGGTGCTCAGTTACCATTTTCTTGCCTATCTTAACTTATGTTTCTATTCTGTTTTTTATGGCACTATTTTTGATAGGTTGGTCTGTTTTTTCCCTTTGTGTAAAGACAGATGTGAAAAACAAGATAAATAGTTCTGCTTTCTCCCTGTTGTTTGTCACCTTCTTGCCACTTTCACCCACTAATGGACCAATTGTTTCCTTCACTTTTTTCTTGTTTTTTACATGTTGAAAAAAGCTTTTTTTGTTATTTTTGACTTTGGTTGCAAGCCTTAGTTCATTTTGAGCCTTAGCTTTCCTCACTTCATCTTTGCAGGCTCGGGCTATTTGCTGATATTCTGACTAGACTGGTTTTTTATCTCACTTTTCAAAATTTCCCAAGCTTCTTGTGTTGTTTTCCCCTGGAGGATTCTCATCCATGGAATCCTTCCCAAACCCTCTCTAAGTTTATTGAAATTAGCTCTCTTGAAGTCCAAGACTCTAGTTTGACTGTGTTCTATTGCTTGTGGTTCCATAATGTTGAATTTTAATATTGCATGATCACTTCCTCCCAAGGTTCCTATGGCTTCAACACCTTCTATCATTTCATCTCTGTTAGTGAGAATTAGATTCAAAATAGCTAATTCCATAGTTCCCTTCTCTATTTTTTGGGAGACAAGTTGTCTGCTAGGTTTGTCAGGAATCTGTTTGATCTTCCACTTGGTGCAGAGTTTGTCTCCCAGTTGATGTCAGGGTAGTTAAAGTCCCCCATTACTATTGTGATGTGCTTCTACATACCTTAGTTAGCTGACTAGCAAAAAGCTCATCTATTTCCTGTGTTTGGTTGGGTGGCCTATAGTATACACCTATGGCAATGTCATTTTCTCCCCCTTTTATATTGACCCAAATGCATAACATCATATTTTTTGCCATTTTATGTAAAAATGTGCAGAAAATATTCAGCTTGTAACTATTGGCACAGGAATGACAGCAAGAAAAGATACAAAAACAAAAAACCAAGCCCCACCCCTCACACAATTTATTTATTTATTCAAATTTATTCCCCAGGTTATGGACAGAGCTGTGCTTCACATGGACAATTCTTACAACATCCCAAATATCAGAGGTATCGGCGTCGTCTGTAAAACGAATCTGGCCTCCAACACAGCCTTCCGTGGATTTGGGGGTCCCCAGGGAATGATGGCTGCTGAATGCTGGATGAGCGAGATAGCCTTGAAGTGTGGGCTGCCAGCAGAAGAGGTACGTGCTCACTGAGATATAATTTTGCAGAAAGCAAGTTACAATACTCTCATAACTGTTCTGTCTAGCCCCTCTCAGCTCCCAGGAATACACTTAACGAGGTCGTTAAGACTTGGTCAATTAGCACAGTTCACAGGAAGGCAGTTCAAGGCAAACTGCTTTATTCAACAATTTAAACAGACACACTAGGAAACTCAGTTACAACTCACTGCGAACTCCCCCAGGTCACTCCTTGGGTAAACGTTGCTCGTGACTAAGGCTGAGGCTTCCGTTTCCCTGCTAATATAGCCTCCCACACGTCACGTCCGTCTTCCACCCAACTGACCCCTTCGCCTATCAGCCCGTCGGTATCTTGGATCAATCCAATTAGCTTCCTGTTCCACATCTGAGTCATCCTCCTCTGACTCAGCATGCATACCAAGCTCCTCGTTATCTGGCTCAGCTGCCGGGAGAGGAAAACACCCAGAAGGGCCTGCCGGTGATGTGTCATCATCTGAGAAGTAACCAGCCTGGCCAGAGACACTCACAACACTATCCCCCCCCGCAGGCCCCTCCTCCGGGGTCCGTCGTAGGGGATGTGGTTTGGAGGGAAACGCGGTATGGAAATCCCACATTAACGCAGGAGCCTCAATATCCTGAGCATCCACCCACGTGCCAGCGGCTGGCCCACCCCCGGTCCAATCAACTAAATATTGGAAGCGGTCATCGAGCCATCGGGAATCTCGGATGCCGGACACCTCCAACCGGGAAACAGGAACGTGAGCACGGCGAGCTGTCGGGCCCGGATCAGGAGGTCGAAGCGGAGAATCAGGGTTGACAGGGACAAGCAAGGAGCGATGAAACACGGGATGTACACGAAGAGACCTAGGCAAAGTCAAACGATAGGTCACCGGATTGATGACCGTCTCCACAGGAAAAGGACCCATGAAACGTTGATCAAGCTTGCGGTGAATTCTCCCTGGAAACAAGTACTTGGTGGAGAGCCAAACCCGATCTCCAACAGCTAACGGCGGCGTGTCGCGACGTGAGCGGTCTGCAACCCTTTTGTAGTCTTCCTTGGCCTTAGTCAAGTGCTGCTTCACCATCTCGTGGACTGACTGGAGTTCTGTTAAACAGTCCTCGGCAACTGGAACGGGAGAATCAAGGAGCGTGAGCGGAAAAAATCTGGGATGATAGCCGTAGTTGGCAAAAAACGGAGTGGTCTGAGTGGAAGTGTGCTGAGAGTTGTTGAAAGCGAATTCGGCCACGGAGAGGTATTTGGACCAATCGTTCTGTTGGTCGTTGATGAAACAACGCAAATACTGCTCCAGGATGCCAATCACTTTCTCTGTACCCCCATCAGTCTCTGGGTGATGTGTGGAGGCTAGATTAACTTGGACTTGAAGCGCGGACATGAGTTCTCTCCAGAACTCCGAGGTGAACTGGGTTCCTCGGTCGGACACTATTTTGTCAGGCAAACCGTGTAGCCGAAAGACATGTTGAATGAACAGCTGAGCAGTGACCTTGGCTGTCGGTATTCTTCGGCAAGGAATGAAATGTGCCATTTTGGTCAGCATGTCCACCACGACAAAGACAACGGTGTAGCCGGCAGAAACAGGTAGACAAGTCAAGAAGTCCATGGAAATAGCTCCCCAAGGTCTCTCCGGTGTGGGCAACGGCTGTAATAATCCCGGAGGGGCTCCTGTGGCATGTTTTGCCTGACGGCACCGTACACAGGAATTCACATAGGACTGAACATCATGGCGAAGTCTGGGCCACCAGAAAGTCCGAGACACTAAGTGAAGAGTCTTAAAGAAACCAAAATGACCTGCCGCAGGGTTATCATGGCATTGAGTCAGGATGAGACTCCGGAGTGGGCCTGCTGGAACATATAACAGGTTGCGGCAGCATAATAGTCCCTCGGACAAGGTCCAAGGTGAGTCGGGACCCATCTCTTGTCTCTTTCGTTTCGCAAAGTCATCTAGTTGTTGCGCTTCCCGAATCTGTCGTCGTAGATCTACCGGATCATGCACGGCTGCTATCGATTCGACAGGCAGAATGGTTCGAGGAGGCAAGGGGTCCTTGATCTGTAGATACTCAGGTTTACGAGACAAGGCATCTGCTCTTTTGTTGTACCCTTTCAGAATGTAGGTGACTTTGAAGTTGAATCGAGCGAAGAACAAAGACCAACGGATCTGACGTTGATTCAATTTCCTGGCAGATTGCAAGAATTCCAAATTTTTATGGTCAGTCCGAACTTCAACTTGGTAGCGAGCTCCTTCCAGGTGGTGTCTCCAGGTCTCAAAAGCAGTCTTGATGGCCAATAGTTCCTTTTCCCAAATGGTATAATGGCGTTCGGAGGGACTCAATCTCCTGGAGTAATAAGCACACGGGAACAGGGGGCCGCCATCTTGGCGTGTTTGAAGTAGCACAGCCCCTACTGCCACATCTGAGGCGTCGGCCTCCACTACAAAGGGACGACAAGGATCTGGATACTTGAGAATGGGTTCCTGAACAAAAGCCTTTTTGAGGGTCTGAAACGCCTGTTGCTCGGCATCGCCCCACTGGAACTTAATCCCTTTCCGTAACAGTCGAGTAAGGGGCGCAGTCAAAGCAGAAAACCTCGGAATGAATATCCGGTAATAATTTGCAAATCCCAAAAGTCTTTGGACATCTTTTGCTTTGCATGGGGGTTGCCAGGTTTGCAAGGCTTCAACCTTGCCAGGATCCATGGCGATGCCTTGTGGAGAAATCATATGTCCCAGAAACTCAATGGTGGTTTGATAGAATTGACATTTCTCTAACTTGGCATAAAGGTGATGCTGTCGTAAGCGTTGCAAAACTCGCCGGAGATGCTGAAGATGTGTTGCTCGTGACGGGGAGTAAATCAGGATGTCATCGAGGTAAACCACCACAAATTGATCCAATAAATCCCGGAAGATGTCATTCATGAAATGTTGAAAGACGGCCGGAGCATTGGTGAGTCCAAAGGGCATGACTGTATATTCAAAATGACCGTACCTGGTCCCAAACGCGGTCTTCCACTCGTCCCCCTCTCGGATGCGAACCAGATTGTAAGCACCCCGTAGATCTATCTTGGTGAAGATGGTCGCTGATCGGAGACGGTCCATGAGATCAGGAATCAAAGGCAGAGGGTACCGATTGCGCACCGTGATGGCATTGAGCTTGCGATAGTCACAGCATAGGCGTAAATCTCCGGTTTTCTTCTTCACGAATAACACAGGAGCTGACAAAGGCGAAGAAGAAGGACGAATGAAACCCCTGGCCAGGTTTTTGTCCACAAAGTCTTTTAATGCGGCCAACTCGGGTTCAGACATGGAGTAAAGGCGTCCCCCTGGAAGTTTGGCATTTGGCAGCAAATCAATGGCGCAGTCATATGGTCTATGCGGAGGCAATTGGTCTGCCTCTTTCTCACTGAATATATCCGCAAAGTCCGCTAGGTCGGCCGGCAAGGTGATGTCAGGGTGAGATGGTAGTTGGGCTGCGCAAACGTGGCGTACGTGGTCAACGCATTGCAAACTGGGAAAGGAAACAAAGTTCTGGGACCACACCACACAAGGATCATGGGTTCTCAACCAAGCTAAGCGGAGAACTAAGGGGAAATGAAGTCCCTTGGTAACATAGAATTGGATGGCTTCTTCATGTTGTCCTATGACCAGGCGTATGGGCTGGGTCATAAACTTGATTGGTCCAGACAACAACTCACGACCATCAATTGTCTCAACCGACATAGGCGGCTTCACGGAGCACAAAGGTATGGCATGCTGACGAGCGAAAGCTTCATCCATGAAATTAGTGGTGGCTCCAGAATCCAACAAGGCGTGTGCCGGAATGCCCTGGGCATGGTTTCCCAGACATATATTGGTTGCTAGGATCAGATGTCTCGGAGGACCGGGGTCTTCGTCTGCGGAACGAGGACTGGGTTTGACGCCTGCCCGACCCAATGTTTCCATTAGGCTGGGCTCTGGCCGTTTCCCGGCAAGGTGGCTTGAAAACTGCTGAGTGGGAGGTCGAGCTGGAACAGGAGTAGGACCTGCCGTACCACGTCGTTTCTGGGGGCAGGCCATAACGAAGTGACCCATCTCTCCACAGTACAGGCACAATCCCTCAGCTCTCCGTCTTGCCTTCTCAGCCTCGGTCAAGCGAGATCTAGCTGCACCGATATCCATGGGTTCCTCACTGGCCATGGGTACAGGACGCCTCTCGGTATAAGCCGGCAACGATTGGAGAAGACGTCTGGGTGCCGGGATGGGTGGGGTGATAGGTAGGGTCTGTAATCCTCTGCGCGGTGCAGGAACTGGCTTGGCATTGCCGGTGAATGGAACCATCTGTTTGGCCAGGCGGGCATCCATGGCTTGCGTTTGCGATTCAAGAGCCAAACAATGTTGGTATAATGCAGCCAGGGTTGTGGGTATTACAGTCACTTTCAACCCATTCAGGATTTGGGCAGACAGACCATCTAGAAAGATTTCTATGAGAGCTTCATCATTCCACTTAAGTTCTTGAGCTAGGCGGCGAAACTCTGATATATAGTCTGCTACGCAGCGCGCTCCTTGACGTAGCTCTCGTATCTGCCGAGTGGCATTTTGCCGACGAAGGGGGTCAGCAAACTCCCTTTCCATCAGCTGGCAGAATCCTGCATAATCGCGCAAGACAGGATCTTGTCCGTCTATCAAAGGAGACGACCACTCAGCAGCGGGGCCAGAGAGTAGACTTAAAATGAATGCTACCTTCGTTTCATCCAGTTGAAAGTCTGCTGGGGTGGAGGCAATGAATATTTTACATTGATTCAAAAAAGCTGGAAATTTATTACGTTCTCCAGTGAACTTATCAGGCAAGGCTAAGTAACATCTGCTTTGTCTGGGAGGGGTGGCTGGAGCTTGGGCTGCTGCAGCTTGAAGCTGCTGTTGCAATTGTCCAATTTGTTGCTGGAGAGTTTGCACTAATTGAGACAGAGCCGGGTTATCAGCAAGTAATTGTTCCATGATGTCACTGAAAGCTCGGACTAATGTTCGTCCTTTCTGTTATTTTTTGTTGTGGTGAGTCACGAGCAAACTGTTCTGTCTAGCCCCTCTCAGCTCCCAGGAATACACTTAACGAGGTCGTTAAGACTTGGTCAATTAGCACAGTTCACAGGAAGGCAGTTCAAGGCAAACTGCTTTATTCAACAATTTAAACAGACACACTAGGAAACTCAGTTACAACTCACTGCGAACTCCCCCAGGTCACTCCTTGGGTAAACGTTGCTCGTGACTAAGGCTGAGGCTTCCGTTTCCCTGCTAATATAGCCTCCCACACGTCACGTCCGTCTTCCACCCAACTGACCCCTTCGCCTATCAGCCCGTCGGTATCTTGGATCAATCCAATTAGCTTCCTGTTCCACATCTGAGTCATCCTCCTCTGACTCAGCATGCATACCAAGCTCCTCGTTATCTGGCTCAGCTGCCGGGAGAGGAAAACACCCAGAAGGGCCTGCCGGTGATGTGTCATCATCTGAGAAGTAACCAGCCTGGCCAGAGACACTCACAACAATAACTACTTGTACCTATCAGAACTTTCAGTTTCCTTTTATGTGAAAGCAGTAGGCCATAATTTCTTCCTTGGAGTTGGTGTATCCTTTTGGCCTGAAGGAAAAGGATCAAATTGGATACCCTTCCCTCCTCATCTATATAGCCAACATTCCTGGTGAAAGGCTAGTGCCAGCTCTCTCCTTTATGCTTTTCTTTTTGAATTCCAAACATTTATTTACTCTTCATATCTTTGCAGTGTTCTTGGACTAAGATTAGATCTCAGGGACACCATCTCCTTATCCCCTGTCTGTTATAACTTGGTTAGCATTATTTTCACCTGGCTTTGAGTGCATACATTATTCACATAGTTCCACTGAGCTTGATTTCATCACTGATGCTGATAATTGGATTGTTTCATTAACTGAATATAAACATCTTATTAGGCATCATGCAATTGTGTCCTATTTCTTCATTCTACTGAATATTGATGGGATGATGAATGTGTTTTGCTCAAGAAGTTCTATTTCAGATTAGAGTTCAATATGTTGCTGAAGCTCTGCTTGTTTGTTTAAAAGATCCCAATTATTTCAGAACTGAAGTCTCTCCATTTCTCTTTTGTTCTGAAAAGGTACGAAAAATCAATCTATATAATGAAGGAGATCTAACTCATTTTGACCAAAAGCTTGAGGGGTTCAGCTTGAAACGATGTTGGGAAGAGTGCCTTGTAAAATCGAACTATCATTTAAGAAGAAGCGACATTGAGAAGTTCAATCAGTGAGTATCTTATTTTTTACAGATAATTTCTGATTTTACTGCAAATTGGAATCATCTCATATGGATTATTTTCATTCTAAAGATTGCCGTGTAGCAGCATTATACCCAGTTGTCTGAAATACATTTTCTGCCAATTGAAGTGAATAGATTTGGCAGAAGAATGTATGGACTTCTGTCAAAATTGTAATTTCATTGGTGTATGGTTTATGTTACTGCATTATTCCTGAAACACACTTTATTGCCACCATCACTGTAAGGCTAATTAATAAGGCAATTTAGGCTATTTCTGTGTATTATGCATGCATTCATGTAGCTAGATAACAACAAATATCTATTTCACTGTACTTTAAGGTATTTCTTCCAGATTTTATTCACATACACTCATGAATGACAGAAAAATGTGACATTCAAAAAAGATAAGAATACATTTGGGACAAAAAGCATGGAGGAGCATTATCACATTGCATTGTTCAGGAAAAAAAATCTTGGTGTATCATACAACACGGCCACCTCTTCGCCTTTCGTAGATTGCTTAAAACATACTTTTGCCGGCAGGCCTGGGGCAGCTAACACCTTGCCCCTAGCCAGTGTATGTTTCTGTGTATGTTTGTGGAGTGATTGGTTTCTTTTAGCTTAAGGGTTTTTTATAGATATGTGTTTATTGTAATTTCTATCATGCTGTGAGCCGCCCTGAGTTCTTTGGAATAGGGCGGCATAGAAATTAAATAAATAATAATAATAATAATAATAATAATAATAATAATAATAATAATATTAATAATAATAATAATAATAATTAACTGCTATAAACAAACTGGCGTAGCTGTTAATGTGATTCACAGAGAAATTTCCCACAGCTTTCTCAATCATTTTTTATTGTTTGAAGGACAAGGCTGGTTTCATATGGATTCTTATGACCAGTAGCTGAAGACTGGAGAGGGAAGATGCAGAGGGCTAGCACACTGGCATTAAGGAAGCAATGCACAACTACTGTAGAAAATTTCTTGTATTACTAGTACTAGATGTCCTTGAATGTTGTCTTGTATTTGGGACTCAATACAAGTTATTATCTCCCTCAAGCAGCTAGCTTGTATGGGTTTGATCATTAGGGAATCACTCCCACTGTGGGCTTAAAATAAAATATCATAGATCAAATGAGATAAGCTGCATTGGTTTATTACTCCAGTTCTCTATGAAATGCTGACAGAAGCCTTCAAAAATTCAGAGATAAAAAGAAAAATAAATCAAGGTCAAATGCAAAGGGAAAAAAGGGGGGGAAGCCCTGTGATATATAAATGCAGTGCAAATGTATATATTTAGATTTGTACACAATCTGGTTTAAAACTTTAGATGAATCCTTTTGAACATTATATTCAATACTACAAGGCTGCCCTCAGTAATAATGTTTCTTACTTATAAAATTTACTGACTGGATGCTAGATTTGTTTTGCAAAATAATGTCTTGCTTAGGAAGAATGCATTTGGAAAGGCATGCCAGTCTGATACTCTTCTGTTTTCCAAGGAAGAATCGCTGGAAGAAGAGGGGCATAGCCATTATTCCTACCAAGTTTGGGATCAGCTTCACAGTTCCTTTTCTGAATCAGGTTGGCAAGCATCCGTTTTTTGTTGTTGTTGTTGTTTACTCAGACAGCCTATGGGTCTCTAGTGTCCTTCTTCATTTAAAAATAGAATTCCCATGCTTCATGTGTTTTCAGACTTTGGAAATAGGTTTTTTTTATAGAGATTGCACCAAACTTATACAGTTATATTAGGACAGATTCTATCTGAACTTCAAAATGACTGGATGTCAGGTGAGGGCAGCAACTATCTTTATGATCTCATTTTCTAAAGTGCTGGACCAAAACATTGAGTTTTCTGATTGAAGCAAAAGATACTGCTACCTGCCCCAAATGGCACTGTATCAGCACTAATGTTAGGACAACATGCTCCATCATACCTGACAGCAGCAGACAAGAAGTATGATATTTTTCACACTTCTGTCTGCCAACACCTAGCTGCTGTTCCCTGCCCACTTTCTGCTGTTCTATCTACTAGTTGAAGGGACCAGCTCACTTTGCCTGCTCATAATTCAGATCTTCATAAACTAATAGCATGCTGATTTGTGTAAAAAATATTTTTTAGCTTCAGTTGAATATGAAACAACTTCTGTCAGCTACACGACTGCATTAATAAATTATGAAAACATGGGGATCTATATTTATATAGTCCCAGCTTGCTATACATTGTGGCCTGGATTCAGTAATGATGTGTCTGGTCATTCATAAGTAGAACATGATTCTCATCAACAAGGAAGCCTTCACCTATAGATTGAATTTCACATAGGTTTCAGCCCTATAGTGCTCTATAAATAAAATATGGTTCTATATCTTTTTGTATGTGTGTTTCTTCTATGTATGTTTATATAGTCTGGATGAAGCCACAGTTGAAGATTGGATGTGCTACTAATATTAATAATTTAGCATCAGTTCGATTGATTCCTAATGAAAGTATATGAAAGACGGAAGACTACAGCTAAAAATGTGCCCTAGATACAACAATATTTCAAACAGATCTTAACAGTTTATTTCTCTATTTTTGGTGATAGGGTGGTGCATTGTTACATGTTTATACTGATGGTTCGGTGTTGCTCACACATGGTGGGACTGAGATGGGTCAAGGTCTGCACACCAAGATGATCCAGGTAAATTAGGAATATGTATATAAAAGCCCTGTGCTGTTTTAATATATACTTCATTTGTTCAGCTACATCTATTTATAATAACAGCTTCTGAAATCCTACAAGCCTCTTGACATGTAGATACCCCATTAAAATCTGTATCCCCCCCCCTTTATTTCCCTTGCTGTATTATAACTTTTATTTGATGGAAGCCAGGATGGCTTGCTTTTTTCTTTTTTTTTCATTTAGAAAAAAAGGAAACAGCTATTCATAAAGTTATGTTTCTTTGGGTTGTGGCTGTCTAACATTTAACAATGAATCCAATGTTCTCTTTGTAGGTTGCCAGCAAGACTCTGGGAATCCCTACCTCTAAAATCCATATAAGTGAGACAAGCACCAACACGGTACCAAATACATCACCAACAGCTGCTTCTGTCAGTGCTGATATCAATGGGATGGCTGTTTTTGTAAGGAATATTACTTATACACAAATTTGTAGCTATCAGTTTGTAGCAGAGAGCCCCTCCAATTGACTTGGCTGTAACCCCACTCCCCAGCAATCACAAAAATTTGTTATCAATACAACGTTTAATGTAAAAGGAAATGGTTAAATAAGTGACTGAGTTCCATTATTTATACGTTGGTGGGAAAATCCTTTGTCTTAGACCCTGGAATTCTACTGCTGATCAAAATAGCAGCATTAGGAATGATAATAACTGGTCATTAAGCTTCAGTGATGCTTAATTTGAGATAAACAATGGTATAATAATAGACTCTAAACTATCTCTGTGATATCTTTCCATAACCTTTTATCTGCCAGATGTGTTGTATCAAATTCTAATTTTTAGCTTTCATGGCCAAAATTCCACATTATAAAAGTTTGACTTATACAATCATTGCTGTTAGCACAAGTCTGTCTGGCTTGGGAGTTCAAGAAACAGTTTATGTAATTTGCACTATAAAAGTGGACATTCTGAGAATCTCTTAGCAGATTTTGTTTTAGGACAACAGTATATGAGAGTTGCTGCTTCAAAAGTGCCCAACATGAAAATTTTAGGTCTAAAGCAGATCATTATATTTTTATTCATTTGAGGTCAGTTTCAGACAAATAAAACGATATAGACTTAACTGCAATCTGCAGGCACGGTAGAGATCATCTTTGTAACAAAATGTTTTTTGTTTTGGATTATTTTTTAGAACGCTTGCCAGACCATCTTAAAACGATTGGAGCCATTCAGATGTGCTAACCCAAAAGGATCATGGCAAGATTGGGTATGTTTTCATTTGGTGCAAGTTAAAATTTTGGAAGTATAGCATAAATGTGCTGTCTATATATTTTTTTTTTTGCAAATTCTAATTAGCTTTCTCCCATACTATTTTTCTTAACTGCTTCATATTTCATTATATTGTAGCCATATCTCATTTTGATTCTATATTAATGTTGTATTGCATCTTCCAGAATAAATGGAGCTTTGTGGGAGGCAACTACTACCATTTCCTAGCTCTAATACTGACAGATCATGTCATTGTGGTCTGTACAGGATGTGCCCTATTCAAGGAGTGGTAGTGATAAAAGTGTCCTGTATTTTAATCTGATACAGGATGGTAATCAAGCTTGATTCCTGATGATATATCCATGCAGATTCCTGGGTGTTCCTGCCTTTCAATTGTAATGACATGAGCAGCAAACAAATTTAATGAATAAATAAATAAATAAATCCCCGAGTCTAGCCTATAGCTCTGGACTTTTCAAATGGTCCCCCACCCATGTACTTATAAAAGCTATTTCAGTGTAGGTTGCTGTATCAGCCATGTTTGGTTTGATGTTGCCATCTAATTGGTCTAAAGCAGGGCTTTTCAACCTTTTCACCCATTGTACTACTTTTAAGTTATGACAACATCTGAGTACCATCAGTCACCTAGCAAGGTGTCAAAAACTTGATGCCCCCCCAAAAAGGAAAAAAGTGATAAAGTACAGATAGTCCTCGACTTACAACAGTTCACTTAGTGACTCTTCGAAGTCACAATGGCACTGAAAAAAGTGGCCCCCAAGCCACAGCTTGCCCAACCGGCAGCACTGTTCCTCCTGTCTGAGGTTTTCATTGTTGTGAGCATTTCTGTTGAGGATTGGCAGCAGGGGTGGGGGGGTGTTTGATTTTTATTACCCCTGTCTGCTGGGTGGTTGCAGCAGGTTTTGGTCACTTTACCCTGGGACACTGTGACCATCATAAATATGAATCAGTTGCCAGGTATCTGAATGTAAATCACAAGACCCTGGAGATGCTGCAACATTCCAGCTGATCGGCACTTCTTCTGGGCTCAGCAGAAGCGCCAGGATCAGTGCTGATTTCCAGCTGATTGGTGCTTCTTCAGGGCTCAGCAGAAGCACCAGGATCAGCGCCGAGCTCCAGCTGGAGCCTGGCGCTGATCCTGGCACTTCCACTGAGCCCTGACAGCCCCGAAGAAGCGCCAATCATCTGGAAAGCGGTACTGATCCTGGCGCTTCTGCTGAGCCCTGACAGCCCTGCAGCTCCAGCCATCTCTCGCTCAGGCTTGCCACCGGTTCAGCTCATTCCCCTCCCCCGCTACTTTTCTAGGATGGTCGCATACCACCTGCCAGATGCCAATGTACCACAGGTGGTACCTGTACCACTGGTTGAAAAGCCCTGGTCTAAAGCATGTAATAAAATCAATGCAGAATAAGGCTGCATCAATGCAGAATAAGGCTGTCCATAGTTTTGGCAAATATTTAGCAATGCATTCCTGTACATTTCAATTCAGAAGGAAATTCCATTTAGTTCTGTGGGGTACCCTTCTAGATAAAGAGAAACGTTGGCAATATAGACTTGTAGTCTTTCAGATGCTGTTCCCAGCATTTTTCCACATTCACTGTATGTACCTGGAATTGGAGATGAGCAATAATCAAAATATCAGATTGCAATCTCATATAGTCTTTGCTCAATGCTGATTTTGGGCAAAGGTCTATTATGTTTTTAAAGTTGAACATTACGAGTTGAGAGGAAGTTTTTTTTTAAATGTTTTGTTGATAATGTTTTCCTTATGAATACTTGTGCTACTCAATGAAACATTTTCATTCCACTCAGGAAATTACAATTATTCCAGTTTGAGAAAACCCCAACAAAATTTTATATGCTTTTTTTTTCACTAGGTGTTAGCAGCTTATCATGACTGTGTGAGTTTATCAGCTACAGGATTTTATAGGTGAGTGAAACTATCAGAGAGAAGATCTGCAAAACGTCATCAGCTTTGGAATTTAGGTATTATTTCTGCTGTTGGGGATTTAGACATAAGCTAATTTCGTAAAATGGGTTTACAATAAAGAAGATGCGATATAGAGTTGTCTCTTATCAGCATTCTACTAACATAATAGGCTTGTTAGCTCCACTTATTTTTGAAATCCAGACTGCAGTCTTGTCTTGAGTCATGATATTTGCATGCTCTAATAATACATAAGAATGAGAGAGAACAGCTAAATGTTCTTGTGGCTGAGGGCCAGAGGACAAGGAGGAAGAATGCTGTAACAAAGAAATGGAATAAGTGCAGCTTATTTCATGGAATAACTGAAGCAATTCTTCTGCTCTGGCCCTCTCAGACTGTTACCTCCAGATTTTGGGGACCAGGTTGGAAGTGCAACTGTCTTGATTTCAGTCCCCTTGATTAATAAGAATTATGGTTGGATCTTCAGAATCCCCTATATTGCTTCACTTTATTAATTTTCAGATATTCTGACCTAACAACATTAGACTAAATCACAATCAATGATTTTACTGCAATGATAATAAAATCTGTACATGCATATTAATACATCCTTCGTGCCATCTCCTTCTGGAGTCAGCAACAATGTGCAGAAAAATGAGAAATAGTAGCTCAGAGAGATCAAAGTTATCGTAAACAAAAGAAAATGAAATGTAGCTAATCTAGTTTTCCCCCACACTATATGCTATATTTCTCCATCTCTTTTTATTCTTGCAAACCAATCTTGCCTTGACCATGTCCATACATTAGTTTATGCATTGCCTTTTATACCTTACAATCTCTCTGATAATTTTATATTTTCCTCCTTTTGTTCCCTCTCTGTTTAGAATTCCTAATGTTGGCTATGACTTCTCGAAGAATGAAGGAAAGCCTTTCAATTACTTCTCCTATGGTGTTGCTTGTTCTGTGGTTGAGATAGATTGTCTGACCGGTGACCATAAGGTAAGCAGAATTACTAAATAGTTAAAAGCACTTCTTCATTTTCATGTAAGGAGGGACATTCTATAATAATTAAGAGTGTATTTAATGGATAAGATACTCTTGGCTTTAGATTCATTCTGTGGACTTCAGTAAATCTTTTGCTCTGTGCTTATTTTTTTTTACTCTGTTTATATAGTTTTTTAAAAAAACATTTGGTGGATTCATCTGGGTATGAAATTAGTATAATCACTTCCAAAGTGGTGGAATTTTTATAATCTTTTTAATAATTTTTATAATCTTTTATATCTATATTTTGTTTTAAACATTAATTTCATAGTCATGATAGATTTCCACAACTGTGAAGGCCATCATGACACTTAACTCCAAAGGGCTGCAGCTTTAAGCAATGAATTCTATAATCAGGATAACTTTTTAAATCACCAAGTACTGTGTTGTGTTGTATTGTATTGTATTGTGTTGCATTGCGTTGCATTGTGCATTGCATTGCATTGAGATCTTTCAGGCACACTGAAAGTTGTCTTGTCAACATCAATATCTAGGAGTTTTGACCTAGATAGTTCCAGCTCAGATGAAAACTTCGCTCTTCCATGAAACATATGAATAAAAACATCAAGTCAAATGCGATTCATATTTAGCTAATAATATGTGGTTAGCCTTGTGTTTACTGAGCTTTTACTTGTTTCGATATTTAGAATCTTTACACTGATGTTGTGATGGATGTTGGCACCAGCCTGAATCCAGCTATAGATATAGGTCAGGTAAGCAGTGCAAGTTGTCTGTACTCTGTGAAGCTAAAACAGATGTGTATACAAACAGACAGATTAAAATGGTTAATAATCAGCAAAAGGCTTGATAAACAGCAGCAGTACTGTGAACTCTTTTAACACAGGGAACTGTTAATTGCTAATTTATTATCAGTTTGTGTTAGCCTTCAAGTGTTTTGCACATGACATATATCTTTATGCCAGCTGGAAAATGGAAAATGGTTTGTTCATTACAGTGTAGATTCATTTCAGACAATGCTCACGTTTTGGAGAAATTGAGCTTCCTGTTTTAACCTGTGTTGCAATTCACCTAAATTACTAAATTCAGATATGTAGCCAACTATGACTACTATCAACAAAATATCATGCCACAAACCCATTATTTAGAACAGGGGTCCCCAACCCCCAGGCCACTACTGGGATAGGACCCATTCGAACCAGGGCCATGCAAGTGGTGGTGGGGGAGTGTGCACATGCACACATCTCCACTTGCATGAGCAGTGGGTGCTTGCACTTACGTATGAAGCTCCATTTGCTCAAGAGTGGCAGGTGCACGTTCCGACCATTCACACGGAACCATCCCCTCTCCCTCCCCTTGCTGGTCCCCCAAGCCAGAAAGATTGAGAACCACATATTTACACATATAGAACAGTTGAATATATACATACCTGAGTTGCCAAACCTTCAATATGTGGTAATATTAAAACTGGCATTGATTAACATTTAACTTTGTTAAATTTATTATATTAGGTACACTCCAAACCTCATCTGCAGATGTTGTTCTTGTAGATAAGAACTGTTCACAAGGACTTTTACATTTATGTTTCATGTTCTTAACTCCACATTAACATCTCTTTTTTCATCTACAATATGACATTAACCATTTTTGGGTCTAATAGCAATGTCTTAGCATGAGTCTCTGGCTGCTCATCAACTTCACCTGTCTCTACAAGAGATCACATTTTTTAATGCATATTATCTATGATTTTGGGAAACAAGCCACTTTCAAAATGTACAAACGTGACTTAGTTTTCTAAATAACTACAATTATTTAGAATAGATACATTTTGGAAAGTTTGGAAACAAGCCCCATTCAGGTGCCACTTGAATTGGGGCATTCACTGTGCATTTCATGTTTTCTACTAACATTACTCAAATAACAAGTTTCCTTTTAATACTCGCAGGTTTGGTGTTAATGTCTGCAGGAGGAATGTATATGCATGCATGAAAGACAAAATATGTTTGAGTCAGGATCATGCAAACATGTACTCTGTGTGTGCAAAAGTGCAAAACGGACTTCCTTGGAACATGTAGATACCAGGATAGAGGCCAACCTTATCATAATAAAGGGCAGAGAGAGGAGGGGAGGGGGTTATCTGAATAGCTTACTGAAAAAGCACTTCAGAGTCAGCATCTGAACAGAACAATTGGATCTGCCTTTCGTGGCCATACCTGAGAGGAGGACCAATGAAGTTTGGCATTTATTGCTAATGCAGTTCAGTATACTGTCCCAATGCATTAGCAATCATACACTTCAAATCATTGCTTACAAACAGATGGTAAAGCAATATATTTGTTATAATTTTATTAGTTACTTTGCCACTCATTTAAGCAATAATCATGTAATGCAATTTATATAAATGTCTGCAAACACTGTTTTTCTTAATCACTAAATAATTGCAGTCTGGCTCCGAAGTCTTTGGACTGAGCAGTTTTCTTAGTTTGATGATGAAGTTTACACACAATCTTAATGAACCCAGTGGGCCTATTCCCAAGAACATGGGAATAGGATTGCAGTCACAATTAAGCATTTAGGAAGCTTGCCTAAGTGTGTCTGCAGAAACCTGTACAATATTTGGTTTTTAAATTTTTCAATGGTTACCAAAGGGATGGGGAAGAGAAAAGAAAAGAACAAATTTGGACTTGATTTATTTTTTTCAGATTGAGGGAGCATTTGTCCAAGGAATTGGGCTGTTTACTCTGGAGGAGCTACGCTATTCTCCAGAAGGCAACTTGTATACACGGGGCCCTGGAATGTACAAGATCCCTGCATTCGGTGACATTCCATCAGAGTTCCATGTTTCTCTTCTCCGGGATTGTCCAAATAGCAAAGCCATTTATTCATCTAAGGTAAATATCTCACTGGGAAATAAATTTCTCCTTTTGTCAATTAACATATATGCAATGCAGAACACTCTTCTCATGTTTTCTGTATTCCAGATATTTCATAACAATTGGCAACATGGGACCTTGCTTTGCTTGCTTCAGTCAGTAACCAGAATACAATCAAGTATACTTTAGGTCAGCGGTTCTCAACCTGTGGGTCGCGACCCCATTTGGGGTCGAACGATCATTTCACGGGGGTCGCCAAACGCCGCAGTCCGACATTTTTTTTGGTCGGCCATTTTTTTTGGGTCGGCCATTTTTTCCCCTTTGCAATGTGGGCCGTTGCGCCGCGCATGTGTGATGCGGGCCCGCCATTTTTTTTTGGGTCGGCCATTTTTTTTGGTCAGCCATTTTTTTTTCGGTCGGCCATTTTTTCCCCCTTTGCGATGCGGGATGTCGCGCCGCACATGTGCGATGCGGGCCCACCATTTTTTTTTGGGTTGGCCATTTTTGGGGGGGGTCGGCCATTTTTTTTGGGTCGGCCATTTTTTTCCCCTTTGTGATGCGGTCCGTCACGCTGCGCATGCGCGATGCAGTCCGTCGCGCCACGCATGCGCGATGTGGTCCATCGTGCCGTACATGCGCGATGCGCCCCGGCACACTGCGCATGCATGATGCGCCCCGTCACACTGCGCATGCATGATGCGCCCCGTCGCGCCGCGCATGCATGATGCAGGGCGGGGTCGAGCCCCGGAAAAGGTTGAGAACCGCTGCTTTAGGTGATGAATATCACTGGATTAATTCTATGCTGCATTGAAGAATATCTTTCTTTCTCCCCTTCCTTTTATGATTCTCTTTTATTCTTTCTTTCCACCCACCATTCTAAAACATTGTAGTATTTATAGGATAGGCCAATGCTGAGTCAGAACTTATTAGCTGGAGCACCAGAGCATAATGATTTTCATACTATTACACTGAGGAATGTAAATATTATGTGTTAACAACTCTATTTATCTCTTCCATATTATCCTGCCTTACCTTAAAACATTTTAATGACCTTACTGCAGGATGAACTGAAATTGCTCATTTTGTTTACTGGCTATAGAAAATTTATTATATTGTAAATGTTTCTCCACTAATTAAGTACTCTTTGGCTGAATGCAGAGACCACTTTAAATCCTAAATGCAGCTTAACAAAATACTGTAAATAGCAGCTGAACAATACTATGGCTCAATATGATGAGCAGGTTCACACAACATGCTGAATCACATACAATTTCATTTGAGCTAATGCAGTTTACATACCTAATTTCTGTAATTAAACATTATACAAGATCAATAATATCTCTGCTTATTGGTCCTGGAGTTATTCCCCAACAGACATATATAACTGTCTTCTTCAGGCACTCCTTCCCATATGATTAGAAGTCTGTAAAAGTGAAAATGGATACATTGTTGCCTCCATCATATTGGAGTTATTCAATTGTGATGGTTCACAAGTTAGCTGATGATGTCAAATAAGAGAGCATAACATGGAATACAACATACAAATTATGCACAAAAGATACATTTTTCCACCACTGTACCTAGTAATTTCGCAGTATGTGGTCCACTGAAATTGTGAATTGGTACATTATATATGTATATCTTGTTATATGCTGAAAATACGTTTTTGATGGAAGATTGCATGGCCTTTTGCCCTTTCATCTCCACAGGCTGTGGGTGAGCCTCCATTGTTCTTAGCAGCCTCTGTATTTTATGCTATCAAAGATGCAATTGTCTCTGCAAGGGAAGAATCTGGATTGAAAGGAATATTCAGATTAGATAGTCCAGCTACTCCAGAAAGAATACGCAATGCTTGTGTTGATTCCTTCACCAAACTGGTAAGTTAATTTATCTCCTATTCTCCTCTGCAAATATAATTAGTTAAGCATTAGATCAACAGGAACAAGGACCCAGCTTTGAATTGGTAAAGGCTTTCCCAAACACTTGGTAATCACAACATTCAACAATTTTATGGTGCTTTTCAAGGATTCAAAATTTATGATCTTGAAGTCTTCGTGGCAAACTAGATTTCCTTGCGACTCCATGGGAGAAGCAAGATTTGAACAAAGATTTCTGACTTGAACTTTAGTCTTTTAACTGGTACACTAAAGAACACTTTTTCTAAAATAAGAGTCTTTTAGAAGTTGCCCATGCAGTCAAGTATATTAAGGAAAAGCTCATCAAAATGCAGATATTAATGGAAATAATGCACCATGGTATATTTTATTATAAAAATGATTTGCAAAACTTTAAACATTGGGTACAATTGCAAACAAAACTACACATGTGTGGAGAAGTGTATTCCTAAATTCATGCAATTGTTAGTACAACTTTTTTTAAAAATTGTTTCACGATTGACAAATTGAATTCAACATAGCTGCAGAAACTATTAAGATAAAACAAAATTAATATCTTTCCTCATCTTTAAAAATGACTCTTGACCCATGAAGTCCAGTGTTATTGATTCAGGACTTCAGGACTTCAAGTAGAAGCTATTTTCAGCCCTACCTGGAAATGCAAAAAAATTGAAGCATCTATAATTTGTTCTCACCCCATTTATTTTCTTTTTAGTGTCCGCCTGCTAAACCAGGAGCTTCCAAACCATGGTCTGTGAGAGTGTGAATGAAGACATCTCTAGAAATTAGCTCCAGGGACCAACAAAGCAATACCTCTAAGCTGAAATCAGAACTGTATTCTGTGTCTACTTTACTGATTGAGAAAGCGTTATAATGTAATTGTGGAAGCATTGATGTTGATCAAGAAAAATGTTATTGTTGATAAATTATTGCAGATGTTATATGTAACAAAAGGAGAGAGAAAATTACTTTTCTTTTGTGAACAGAAAGATTGCAATGGTTCCTTTAAGCTTGCAGTGAAGATCAGGGAAACACTATGTATATGTTCACTTTTCAAAGTGGAATCATGGCACCCAGCCTCAAAAATCATCATCATAACATCTAATTTCGTCTTAATTTTTTGGATGGATCACTGAAGATGGTAAGACAGTCAAGAGAGGCCACTGTTTCCTTTTCCTTTTGTGTACTAAGAATGAGAGAGGTAGTTTAATGGCTAACAGAGGCATTTTTGCCCCCTGTTTTCAGCTTCCTGTTCTTGCAAATTTGCTAGAGTAAAATCAGTGTTATTCCCTTAGTCAGAGTGAGACAGTCACCCCAGGGAGGAGATGCAAAGCCTATAATGATCCAATACCCAAATCCATGGGACTATGATCTATTGAACTCAGTGGGACTTACTTTTGAGTTGGCATAAACAGAATATCAGTAACCTATATGTGTATATATCATAGAAAGCTGTTTTTCTCACAACCTATGGAGCATAATCTTCAGTTTAATTTTGTCAAAAAATGGATAGGCTAAACTGAGGATTGTGGGATTGCACAAAAGCACAATTTGTGGGGGCTTATTAGGGAATACTGTCTTCCCATTTTTTGCCCTATAGTGTTTGTTCAGTGTAGTGTTTATTTAACCAAACACTCCGCTACATGAATATTGATTTTTTTTCCTTTTTAATCCATTTTGTGCTATGATACTTTTATGTGTAGGCTAGGATTATTATTATTGCAATTCGGTACTCAGGGTGAATATGTCCAAAATTCACACATTTTAAAACAAATAACAAAAATTGAAATACATTGTACAATAAACATATTTTCAGTAGATAATAGATAAGAAGTTAAGGAGCCCTAAGATATTAGAGAAATGGGAAGAATCATGGACAAGTTTATCATACTAGTTTCATTTCAGGAGGAGAAATGTACAGGTGAACTGACTGGACCTTCTTCCTGAAAATGAACTAGGTCATAATTTATTTGAAGTGTTTAAAAGCCATTCAGTTCACCATATAACTATAAGGCACTCCATTTCTCCCACATCAAATCCCATTATACTCTTTGTGCTATATAGCTCTTTGCATTCTTTTAGAATCTTATAAATTTTAGAATCAATATCAGTTAATACAAAGTCATTTCCAAATGTTCAGAAACCAGGTAATGGTATCATTCAAAGATCCTGATTTTGCCTTGGGCTCTTGGGATGCAGTTTGTGGTTGATACCAAGGAAATTGTATGAAAGCAACAGAAAAACAACAATATACGACATTTTAGTGCTTTCTAACAAAAGTGAATAGGTGCATAAGTACTGACAAACCAAACCTTGAATGGACCCAATATAGTCAGATTATTTTCATGTAATTCCCAATGATTTCAATAGGTGTACTCAAAATAAGACTAAATTGTAATCAAACTTCTTGTTTTTCCAAGTTGTTGCTGAGTAGAGCAATACAATACAACCATGCTGTATATTAAATGTCGTCATGGACTACAGGATTGTAAAAAAGGGGAGTTATGGTACTGTTTTATAATAAGGTAAAATACATTGATTACAACTCTTGTTCATCATTTACTAAAATAATACTTAGTATTTGATGTTGATAGTTACTATTTTGTGTTTTGATGGAAGAAAGAGAAGAGGTTGATTGTTTCATAGGGCTGTCATTGTCCTGAAACCTCCACTTGCTCTAATATTGATACATGAGATGGACAAATCAAAGTGTAATACTAGGTCAGTGACCAGTTCTGCTTCTTCCTTCTGCCTCCATTTTTGTTTTGTGGCAACTAGGATTCATCACTATTCTAGGGCTGACCATGGTTGATTCTCCATTACAGTTTAGGATGAGATTTTTCTTTTTACTTGCAGCTGCAATACACCTCAGTCAGGCACTTTTGCATCATAGAAATGACACTATTCTTGAGGCTGTGATGATCACCTCTAAAACTTCCAGGGCCTGAGGTCATGATGGAATCTCTTTTCATTGTTGAAAATGTTGGATGAAGCTGTTGAAATGACGTGAAGGAAAATAATGGAGTTGTATCATTTCAATCTTAAGAAGTGGTTTGTGTTACTTCATGAGGCATATTCAATGTCCTGTTGACGAAAAAACCATTCTGAAATCCTACTTTTTGGTTTCTTATTCATTGAATTCATTGGAAAATCCCATCCCTTAGCTGATCCCTAGTTTCAGGAAGAACATGTTATCACTGGCCTATTTTAAAAGCTAACAAAGTCTGTGATATTTAGCCCATAAAATGTGATGTTAAACATGACTTCCGGTTTGCTGATGCTGCTCCGGATGGTTGGAAGGCACTCTGTCTTCCACGTCCGATTTTCCTTCGCTGGGGGACTCTGGAAAGGGTCGAAAGTCACCCTGTAGGGCGACGAGCAAGGAGGGGACCCCCACTTGATTGCGGGAGGGCAGCAGCCCTTCCGCTTGATCTGGGGCAGCCCTCCAAACTGGCAGAGAAAAGACTGGCCATAGCAATATGGCTCATCATTAGGCTGCAGACAGCTGAAGTCAAATCTACTATCAAGCACTTTGAAAGCAATGCGGATGAAACTGGGTGAGATCTGATCTTCTCTTTACCCTAAGTACCTTATTTTTCTGTAAAGGCTGTTTGAAGTATCTTCCCCCAGTGAGGAGAGAGGGAAAGGAATTTCTATCCCATCCTCTAAGAATAGCGGTGTCTGACTACCCAGGGGAATCAAAGCATTAAAAAGAACAACTTTATATGTTCTTGAAACTTGGGGACCAAAAAGTTTCCTATTTCTATTGGAGACTTTTGTTTTTATCTACAAAAAAGAAATAAAATTGGAAAAAAATTAGAAAAATTCGGGACTTAAAAAACTCTAAATGGCATCGGTGACATCTTGTGGTGAAGCTTGTTATTGCAATTTGTTATTTCCTAAAAAGAGACTTGGTTCAAAGCCCAGACCTTAGATAAGACCTTCCTGACCTTGGTACCATCTGTGAGAGATTTAGCTGTAAGAGAACAGCTGGGCAGCAAAATTGGCCTACTTGAACTGTGAATGTAAACCTTTACTGACTTTTGCTTAAAAAATAACTTTTACTAGAAAGACAATTTAAGTGAAAGAGATGGAAAGGGAGGGTTTTGCCTTCTCTTTCTGCTCAAGATCCCCATGTACAATTGGTGGGCCACTGTGTGACACAGAATGCTGGACTCGATGGGCCTTGGCCTGATTCAGCATGGCTCTTCTTATGTTCTTATGTTCTTATGGATGAATTCCAGGAAAAGATTCTTTCTATGTTGAAAGGAATACATGAAACCATTCTTTTAGCTTGTGATAAAATAAGACGTAAAATAAAAGATCAAGATGCCAGCTTAGATGCACAAAGCCAAATTTTGACTACAAAGAACCAACAATGCAAAAGATAGCAGAAGAAGTGGGACAACCAAATATTAAGACAGACCAACAAATACAGCTGATGGAAAATCCAGAAAAGGAAGTGAAAAACATTGAAAATGGAAATGACTGTCTATATAAATCAGAAGAAATTTGAGAAAGAAGTAGAACAGATTGAATTGAAGACAAATATATTAGAGCAAACATGGGGAACTGAACATAAGAACATAAGAAGAGCCATGCTGAATCAGGCCAAAGCCCATCGGGTCCAGCATTCTGTGTCACACAGTGGCCCACCAAATGTACATGGGGATCTTGAGCAGAAAGAGAAGGCAAAACCCTCCCTTTCCCTTGACCCCCAACAAATGGTACTCAAGGGAATCCTGCCTGCCTCAACCAACATAGAGGCTGCACATGGACATCCGTTTTAATAACCACTGATACACTTGACATCCATGAATCTATCTAACCCTGCCTTGAAGCTGTCAAGGCTGACAGCTGTCACGACCCCTTCTGGAAGTGAATTCCATAAATCAACGACCCTCTGGGTGAAGAAATATTTCCCTTTATTTGTCCTCACTTTCTTGGCTATGAGCTTTATGGAGTGCCCCCTTGTCCTGGTATTGTGTGATAGAGAAAAGAATTTTTCTCTATCCACCTTTTCTATCCCATGCATGATTTTATACACTTCGATCAAGTCACCCCTTAAACGCCGTCTTTCAAGGCTGAAGAGACCAAGGCGTTGCAGTCTGGTTTCATAAGGGAGGCGCTCCATTTCCTTGATCATTCTTGTTGCCCTTTTTTTGCACCTTTTCCAGTTCCATTATATCCTTCTTGAGGTGCGGTGACCAGAACTGTACACAGTATTCCAAGTGTGGTCTCACCATCGATTTGTACAGAGGCAATACAACACTTGCTGACTTATTTTCGATTCCCTTCCTAATCATGCCAAGCATGGAATTTGCTTTTTTTTTACTGCTGCTGTGCATTGGGTTGACATCTTCATTGAGCTGTCCACCAAAACCCCAAGATCCCTTTCTTGGGTTGTCTCAGAAAGTTTGGTCCCCATCAGTTGGTAAGTATAATTGGGGTTCTTTGCCCCAATGTGCATAACTTTGCACTTGTTTAGGTTAAAATGCATTTGCCACTTTGTTGCCCACTCACACAATTTCGAGAGATCCCTCTGGAGCTCCCGACAATCAGTTTCACTTTTCACAACCCGGAACAATTTAGTGTCATCAGCAAACTTGGCTACCTCACTATTAACTTCTACATCCAGATCATTGATGAATAAATTAAAAAGTAAAGGTCCCAAAACTGAACCTTGGGGTACACCACTTCTCACTTCTTTCCATCCAGAGAATTGTCCATTTATTGCCACTCTTTGCTTCCTACAATTTAGCCAGTTACCAATCCAGGACAAGACCTGTCCTCTAATTCCGTGGCTGGAGAGCTTTTTTTAGGAGCCTTTGGTGAGGAACTTTGTCAAAAGCCTTTTGAAAGTCAAGATATACAATATCAACTGGGGGCCCTTTATCTATGCATTTATTTACACCCTCAAAGAATTCTAACAAGTTAGTAAGACATGATTTGCCTTTGCAGAAACCATGTTGATTTTCTTTCAGCAATGCCTGTTTTTCTATGTGCCCTGTAATTTTACCTTTAATAATGGTTTCCATCAGTTTACCTGGAACTGAGGTTAAACTGACCGGTCTATAGTTTCCTGGATCACCTCTGGATCCTTTCTTGAAGATCGGGGTTATATTTGCTTCCCTCCAATCCTCCGGTACAGTGTCTGATCTTAGAGAAAGATTATATATTTTAGCTAGAAGTTCAGCAATTTCACACTTGAGTTCCTTGAGAATTCTAGGGTGGATGCCATCTGGACCCGGCGATTTGTTGACGTTTAGTTTAGAAAGGCCTGCAAGAACATCTTCCTTGTTTATCTCTATCAGGTTTAATTCTTCTATTTCCCTCCCTGGGAAAACTAATTCAGTGGCAGGCAAATGTTCTCTATCCTCCTCAGTGAAAACGGAGGCAAAGAAGTCATTTAGCCTCTCAGCAATCTCCTTGTCTTCTCTGATTATCCCCTTCTGACCATTGTCATCGACTGGCCCAACTGATTTTCTGGTTGGGTTCCTGTTTCTGATGTACTTAAAAAAGGTTTTGTTATTATTTTTAATATCCTTGGCTATATGCTCCTCAAAGTCTCTCTTGGCTTTCATGACTATCGCCTTGCATTTGGTCTGCCAGAGTTTGTGATCCCTCCTGTTCTCCTCGGTAGGAAGAGCCTTCCATTTCTTAAATGAGTTTTTCTTCTTTCCAATAACCTCCTTTACCTCATTCGTAAGCCATACTGGTATCCTCTTGGACTTTCCAGTCCTCTTTCTTCTTTTAGGAATGCATTTTATTTGAGCCTGCTGTAACGTATTTTTAAATAGTTTCCAAGCATTTTGGAGGGATTTGACTTTTTTTACTGTTCTTTTTAGTTTCTTCTTTACTATTTTCCTCATTTTGTCAAAATTCCCTCTGTGAAAGTTTAAGGTCTCTGTGTTAGTTTTCACTGACAATTTGCTATCCATGGTTAAGTTGAAGGTTATTGTGTTGTGATCGCTGGTTCCTATGGGCTCGGTTACAAGGACATCATGAACCAAATCCTGGAATAACAGGAAGACAATTTAATGAATACAAATGGGCTAGTCCTTCCAGAAAACTGGAAATCAAATGGTCTTCTTTAATTCAAATAACATATATAAGAATGGAAAGAGATCTATTTGATGATTTAAAGGTACTGATATGGAAGCCTAGTTGGCAAAGGAAGAAAGCTAGAATAAGGTTGAAAAAACTGTGATTTTGACTCATTAGAGGGGATTTTATATTGCCAATTAGAGGGTTAAAGGGTTGAGATAAGGGGAATTTTGGTATTAGACTTAAAATATTTGGAAACCAGTTGAAAATAAGGATTTTATTGGTTTAATATTTAAAAATTAGACTTAAAAGGGGATATTGTGTTATTAAGTAGATGATTTAATTTGGTGGGAAATAGGTAACTCTTAGGAAATAGAACAAGATTATATTCAAATAGATAAAATGTGTATTTTGGATATTATAGTTTGTTATGAAGTGAGATAAGGGAAATTTTGGTTACCCAAAATCTGAAAATTATAAATATCAGAGGTTAAATTGGAATATTGATAAGAAATTAAAAATTGAGTAAAAATCAAGAACAGGATATGGATTGTTTATGAAGATTGAATGTAATTAAGATATGTATAAGCTAAAAAATTATTGATAAATGTAATAATGATGTTCTTATTGAGTTGATATAATTAGAAATGTACTAACCTGAATATGAGACAGTAAATGTTAAGGGAAAAAGAGAAGAAATATTTGATGTTGTAACCTGAGATTTGCACTAAGATTTCGTTATTGAACTAACCCAGTCACCACACTGCTTTTTAAATATTCAAATGTAAAATTGGAAAATTAATAAAATATTATATTAAAACAGTGATGTTAAGGATTCAAATTAAATGTACCTGCTGCGTGGTATTTGCAAAAGAAGGGATAGCTATCAATAACATCTTGTTATCAATGATTCTTCACAGGAAGGCTACTTTTCCAGGAAGCAGACAGATTAATTTTATCTGCATACATTACAGACATTTCTGAATGCGCTTACTCTTTTATGATTAATCTGGATGTCTGCTCTAAATGAAACATTTTGAAAAATAAGCATGTATTTAAATGCTTTTGTTGTTTCTACATAATGTTATGATGACTCACAGGACACACAGTTTCTCTCTCTCCTGGAGGTGTGCCAGGAACAACTATGCCTTGAATAGAAGAAGGTTTTCTCCTCATCAGTGGCCTCCAAATGCAGCACATTAGTTCCTCCCCCTTGTCAAAGATAAAAATCATTCTCATTTATGGGAGAAAGTATTTCACAAAATGTATGTTGGGGAAGCTAGATCTGCCTACAGGGATTACAGTCACTGGGAATAAATTTTGTATTCTCTGTACAAATCCAATCTGGATTCTATTTCTTAGATGTGGCCAAATCTAGAGATCAAATATGGGCCATTAATTTATACAGAATAGAATGCAGAATAACAGAGTTGGAGGTCTTCTAATCCAACCACCTGCTCAAGCTGCCAATCTCTTCTTAAAAACCAATATACCACCACTGAATCATCCAGACATACATGGATAATTTCCATAAAGCATCATAAATGTCATCAGACCAGTAATATATTGGTCCTATATTAAAAGCTGTCCTGTCACAACAGTTATTTTTATATCTTCAAAAGTAAAATTTAAAGTGATTCTGATTGTATGAGTATAACTCCATACTGCAGTAAGTAAAAGAATAACGTGGAAAATACAGAATTCAAAGGGTGGTCATTCAAAAGATTAAATGGGAAACAAGCAATTAAAATCCATAGCCTCTGGTAGACGCTTCTTGTCGCCAGTTACCAAACCTGATGGCATTTCAAGTTGACAATCTTGAGATATTGAGTAACAAACTTGATCTTTGTTCCCCAAAATTGGTTTTCCTTAAATGAAATGCCATTAATAACAGTAGTACAAATGTGCTGTAGACTCCTGCACTGCTATTGCTGAGCAGACTAGTGTAAAACACTTTGATAAAAACCCAGCACCTATTTGAAGATCAATCATTTTGCTAAGGGTGGGCTTTGCAGTTGATTATATCCTCTACAGGCCAAAATGGAGAACTTTACATTAGTAGATGTAATATGATGGATATTATATTTTTGGACTTTAAAATGCTTTCAAAAAATTTATCCCCCAAAGGTTCATGAACCACATCAGCAGCCATGCAAATAGAACATTTGTCTGAAATGGTATAGGTTTTCCTGCCCGAGCAGGGGGTTGGACTAGATGACCTCCAAGGTCCAATCCAACTTTATTATTATTATTATTATTATTATTATTATTATTATTATTATTATTATTATTATTATTATTATTATTATTATTATTATTATTATTATTATTATTATTATTATTCATTAAACATGAACTTTGGTCAACTAAACATTCAAATTGGCTGGCGCTGGTGGTTGATACGGGTTGCTACCAGCATCTTAGGTGTCAACCAGGTATCTCCTTAAAATATAAGATGTTCCGAGTAGCTCAGTTTTTTGTAACATTGCTGGAGTTATTGCAAGAAGTTGCAGTTTCTTGATGTATTTTGCAAAGTTTTTGGACATAGTTCCCAGTGCCTCGATGACAATGGGTACCACTGTTACACGTTTCATCCATAATTGCGCAGTTTTGATGGCAGGTTGTGATATTTTGTAACTTTTTCCAGTTCTTTTTCTTCGACTCTGGCATCTCCTGGTACAGCTATATCCATCAGCTGTACGCTTCGGTTCTCTACAACTATGATATCCGGCATATTGTGTTCCAAATGGTGATCTGTCTGTATTTGAAAGTCCTACAAGATCTTCACCCTCTCATTCTCAACAACTTTTTCCACCCTATGTTCCCATGACTTTTCAGACACAGGCAAGTCGTATTTTTTACACAATGCCCAGTGGATTAATTTAGCAACTCGGTCATGTCTAGATTAAAATCAGTTGTTGTTGTTGTTATTATTATTATTACTATTATTAACAACATAGATCCCATTGTTATAGAGAATGTGAACAGTAAAATTTCGCAAAGCTCTGAATCCAGACAAGGCTTTTGATTGTTTCTACATAACATGGAATTAGAGGTGAGAAGTCAGGTGCTAACATTTGCAGATTATTCAGGAGCATAAAATAAAAAATGTACTGTGAACAACTCCAGAATATTTGGGACCAATAAAAAGAAGTACTTCTTTACAAAGCACATAATTACATTGTGGAATTTGTTTCCACTAGATGTCAAGGCTACCAGTGTAGGTCCCCATTCTGTAAGAGTCTGAGATTTCACTTCAATAGTTCAGTTCTGTGCATTCTTCTTTAATGTCTAATCCTAACTGTTTCCAGAAATGCATATGAAGTCCCATAGCAAACTTCTGGAAAAGGCAAATGCATCAAAGTCAAATCGAAAGAAATGGCAAAGCCTTTTCTTCTGCACAAGGGATAATTCACTGAACATCTGTTCTTCTAGCCAGGTATATGTCCACTGGAACTTGGAGTCCATGAACTCAGGCATCTGGATGTTATCTGGAAATCCAGTCCGGAGCATCAAATGGTGCACTTCATTGCCAAGAAACCCAAACATTATGATATAGTCATATTGAACAAGACATGGATGACACAGCTTGACTAAGGGTATCCATTCAACACTGGCATTCTTCAATCCAATGTACAAGATGTAGTCAATGAACTCTCCGAAGGTCAGATTTTCTGCCAACCGATGCATGTACGCAGAAATGAGTCTATGGAAAGGATCCCTAATGAAAACCACTTTTGTGTAGGCTTTAAGCAGAGCTTCCATTGATGTCAAGTTATATTTACTCAAGGTCTTTTTGTTACCAAAGTCCTGGTGATAGGGGACAGGCACCTGCAATGTGACATTTTCTTTCTCCAATATAACTTCCAACAGGTGCTCCCACTCTTCCACCCCGGTGGCTGGTATTTTGCAATACAGGAAATTCAGTTTGTGATTCACTGCAATAGAAGAGAGTACCTGGGAAGCTTCCTTTTGTGTAGCTGGAAGTTTAGTGAGTTTGCTCTTTTTCCTGCAAAAAGACCGCAATGTCTTTTTTCTGACCCGTTGAACATGTAGCAGAGCATCAAATGTGAGGGGTACATCAATCTTCTCTTTGGTGGTCAAATGGTCTGTAAACAGGATGGGAAAAGCTATTCAAAAAGCTGTATCATCAGATGCATGATAACATTTGTCTTTTTAGTTCTAATAAGGACCTTGTGGCCACAGAGATACTTATGACTGCAAACTCCCCCACCCTTTTTTAGTCTCCTCCAGTTGTGCCACTGAGTAACCAGCAACTTTGTTCCCTAACTTTTGGGGACAAGAAGCTTGCATAAATGCTTTTATAGGATCTGATATGGGCTTAACATAGCCTTTTCCTAAACATTTTTATCTTACACCAAACTAGAAAAAGACTGCAAACCCACATCACCTCTTATAAATGTTGCCTGGGCCCACCCACACAACATGTGAGGCAGACCCCTTTCAACAATTTGCCCTCCGGAAAGGAAAATGTGAAACCCCAGGTGTTGACAAGTTTATCTTCTCTTGCAATAGCTTGCTGGGAGAGAGGTTGTTTTACATATTTTCTCCTACCACCAATTGCTAATCAAGTAATGAACACTTGAAATAAATACCTATTGGGTGTGTTCATTTTGCTACTATACTATATCACCAAAGTTACATTTTTATATTATTAAGATACTTTTTGAAAAGGAAGAGAAGGCAACAACTGAGTATAAGTTATGCTAGTACTATTATTTGTTTGTTATGTGCTCCTAGGTCACTAAAATTAATCCTCTGCTATGGAGCTAGGATTCATTGGCAATGTTAATAAACTGCAACAGATATATGTCTGTATAAAAAGAGAAGGAAAATATGGCAGGTTTGAAGGAGTGTTTCTCCAGTGAAGCTATACTTGTTAGAGATGGTTGGCTTTTAATAACTTTATTAAAATTTCCTTGGCCTTTGTTGCAAGACACCTATTAAATACCTTGATTCTAAGAACATAGGAAAGTGCCTTCCACTGCCTGTATTTCCTCAACACATGTCTTTGGCTAGTTGAGGCAGTTTAATGCTGCTTTCAGATGAGGGATGGGGGAGATATCTTACCTTGCTGCTGAAGGGAAGAGAGATGACGGTGCCACCATAACAGGGAAACAAAGCCTACGCAAGTTAAGATGATGGCTCGAGGGAGAAAGCGCATTGTCTTGTCTGTCCTACCCAAAGGAGAGCTGCAAAGAAAAACAACAATCATCTGAAGCACTGTCCACAGAAACACTCTTGGATGTTTATTCTGGGCAGTAGAAATACAAGAATAAGGTTAAAGTACTGTTTGAACATGCCTGGACTTTCCTTCCTGATATAACTATGACAAACAAAAGGAAAAAAAAACCTATTCCATGTTACGGAACATAACTATGAAAAACTCACAACCACAATCAGCTTTAACCCTACCTCCCCCCCAAAAAACTTTTATTAAATCTTTTTTTTAAAATCTAGCAAGCACCAATGCTGATAAAAGTATTAAGAGGGATCATATATTTAACAAATGAATCTAGGAAGTAGAGTTTTCTCTGTAAACCAGAACTCAAGGACAGAAGCAAGGAATGGTGTCTTTCATATGGGGACATTACTGTCTCCTGAATATTCTCTTTAGGGGTCTTTGCTGCAAAGTGATGGTATGTGATCAAGGAGCCAATGGCTTCCCTAAGCTAAAAGTAAAGGATTCACAGAAATCTTCCGTAGTGGACACTTCTGAAACATGATAGATTGCAATTCCCATTGTCATCACTTAGAATGGCTAGAGAAACTGGGAGATATTTTACAGTGCATCTGGAGAGTCTGAAAAAAGAGAGGATTGGTTTACAAGTGAGATTTTTGATAACAAGTCCTTCAAAGAAATAACTATCTTTCTTTAAGCAACTAGTTTCAGAAACTTTGGCAGGGGCAGTGTGTTGATCCCTTTATAAAAATATAAACTTTCTATATCAGGGGTCTTCAAACTTGGCCCTTTTATGACTTGTGGACTTCAACTCCCAGAATTCCTCAGCCAGCGTGCCTGGCTGAGGAATTCTGGGAGTTGAAGTTCACAAGTCATAAAAGGGGCAAATTTGAAGACCCCTATTCTATATAAACTCACCCAGTACTAAGGGCTGAAAAAAAAGACAACAAGAAACAAGAATGACTTAATTGCTTGTTTTTAGAGTAGACATATCAAAATAAAGTTCAATTAACCATTACTTTCTTAAATTCCCTTAATTTTACTGAGATTATGACCGACAACTCAATTAATACTTTATACATACAGTACAGTGCTTAGTATTAAAACTTTAAAAGTTTGAAACAAAGGGATTAGACAAATTTGAAATATTGGATTTCCTATTTGGAATATTATGACTTTTACTTTAAGACTTTTGAAATAATTTAAAACAAAACAGTATCCTTGTGGGAACCTAAATTGTTTAGTCTTTCGGGAAAGAAATGATTGGTTGATTAAGAAGAAAAAAAAGAAGCAAAAGAAATTTGAGACAGACTATGTCATTACAAAAAAGAGACACTAGATGTGGCTAAAGATCCCAGGTAGAGGTAAAAGGAAAATAAAAGAAAAGGCTGTTTTCTACCTTTTAGAATTTGATAACCAGGAGTGAAGCTTGCAAAGATTGCAGATAACAGTATTACAATGGGGACATTTCAAAAGTTTTTTTTTTTTTAAGAAATGTGAAAGAAGCTTGCAGCTACAATAACAACAATATATGCTCATGAAAATGCACTATTAAAAAAAAAGATCTTAAAGAAATGAAAGATGCGATGGAGAATATTTGGAAGAATTTACAGATTGCCAGGATGAAGAAATAAAACAAAGCACAGCATATACAGAAATACCAGAAAATAAAATAGAGGTTTTCAACTGTAAGACAGACATGAAAACTAAAGGGAAAAAACCTGGATAATGACTCATTACTGGATTTACAAAAGAGGGCTGTTAAAGCCATAAAAACTGCCTGAGAATGAAGAAAGATAACTAAGATTGTCCTAATTTAAGGATAGCTGAAAAATATATCAAAGTTAATGATGTCTCTGTAAAGCAGCTTTCCTTTTCCCTCCACTGATTGGACATATATTGATATTTCTTTCCTTAAAAACTCTTAAAAAATTAAGACTCTCTTAAGATGCCAGTTTTTTTTAACAGCAAGACTTTAAGAGGAAATATAATATTTGCATTAGTACTATAATGGACCACTACAAAGAAAAAAATGCAATGTCACAGAGGAAGAAAAGGAAATTTTAGTTATGATTCATCTGATCCTGTTGGTTTGCACAATGGATTAAAACACATATAAAAATTCTGAAGAAAAAAGTTGTCTTCAAGGAGTTTGATACTGCCACCACATGGGACATTCCTTGTCTTATTCCGAAAGCATGTAAAAATATAGATGCCTATGGCACTTTAAAACGAAACCTATAACGAAAAGAAAATCCCTTGTAATTATTTTTCCTCCTTTCTTTTTAATCTAATTATTTATTTACAGAATGTAGAGGCTGCACCAGTCAGAACCTGTTTGTAAATTGAAATAAAAACATGCCCCCCAAAATGTTTCTCAGAATTAATTTTTTGATCAGAAGCAAGCCATATTTCAGGAGAAAAGATATAGCTTTCTTCTGCAGTCATGCATAAGATAGGGAATGGCCAATAAGGCTGAGACTTAGCAGAGTTGAACTTGATTAATATTGGGTAGCAGACCACCAGGGAATCTCAGGGCTATAGGCTAGATTGGGAAGTCAGACAGCATCCCAGAAGGGAAAGGGAATGACAAATAATAGAAGAGAATATTTGTAGCTCAGGGTTGAACTGTGGGGTCCTTGGTGCTCTCTGAGCTTGGTTGTTTTTTTGCAGACTTTTCATTACCCAACTAGATACTGTATATCATCAGTCTGGAGAGCACCAAGGACTCCACACTAATAGCAAATGATTCTATACTGTTGTGTTTATGGGGTCACCAGAAGTTGAACTTGACTTGGAGAATTCTTCACCTCTTACTAAGGAGGAAGAATTTGTAACAATTTCTTTATATATTGCAGATGTGTGCGTGTAAGGGAGCACAAAGTTGCTGTTGTAGAAGAAAAATGTGAAGAGGGAGTCTGTGTATTCTATTGCAAGCTCTTAAATGAGATGTGGGATAAAATTTGGATAAAAGTGATTACTTGACATTCTCAACTCCCACCCCTGCTTTAATAAACCCAAAAGGGAAAGAGTTGAAAAGGAAACAAGTTAGGCTGCTAAGGAAATGGTGGGACTGTCCTACGGTTAGAGTGACTCAACTGACTGTACAGTACAAATCACACTGCCATTCTGCCATTGAAAGGAGTCAGTTGCTTTCAATGGAAGGTGCTATTCGATTACTGGTACTGAAAAAAGAATCAGCTGTTGATTGACTCAGATTTTATATACAATTGTTGTAAGAATTTTTGTCCCAAGAACTTCCAAGTTGTTCCAAGAACTTCTACGAATTGTTTCCAAAACTAAAATGGGAGAAGTAGATGGTGGTAAATAACTCAAAGAAGATTTATTTGCACACTAGAAAGTTATCTGGTGTCCTCCAAATATGTGCACTTCAATTCTCTAATTCTTATCTACCTGAGGAATTTGGGGAAGTCCACACATTTGGGATGCAACCAGAAAGAGGAGATCTGGTTTAGTCAGATTATGAGCTGTTCCCAAGCAGGCAAGCAATATTCTCTGCTGTAAAAGGCAGCCATGACTGAATTCAAACAGTGGATGAAACAGTTAGAGCTGAAGAAGCTTCTTGGATGAGAAGCGAAACATCTTCAAAGAAAAACAAGAAAGTCCAGTTGCCTCCTGAAAAAAGCATCTTTGTGACAACCATGACCTGGATGACTGAGAATCTCCCTAGACAGTGGATGACACACATTTATCCAATTATCTCATCCAATTACCTCTTATCACCTTGGTCTATTTTTTTCTGAAAATGATGCATCGGCTAATGTGTCTGCTATTTGTAGCCTTTATTCTGAAAAAGCCAAGCTTTTTGAATCTCTTCTTTCATGAGAGCATGTTTAATATGCAATGGATGCATTCACAAAATGATTGTTCACTAAATAACTGCTCTTGCAGGCATGGCTAGTCACAAATATTTCTTTGTCAGAAGGTGAATTAGCCATTCAGAATGTTAATACCCTTCCAGAAGACCAAAAGAGAGGGAGCAGTTCTCACCTTGGGTGGTAGAGTGTTCCACAGGGACGGGGCCACAGTGCAAAAGGCTCCTCTCCTTGACTTTGGCCACCAGAATTCCTTAGCAGGGTCTGTAGCAGGCTTGTTCTGCTGGTGAGAGTGGGGCAGGCTAGACCCATTGTTATTAAATGTTTTTATTAAAATATTTTTAAAAATCAGATGGGGAAATGAATCTGAAAAATATCCAAGAAGGCACATTGATATGCATGGATAGCTAACATAATAACAGACAATGGCATTAAACGTAACAATGAGAACGGCACATTGCTAGTATATAGTTGCCTATAGACTTTTATCATACTGACACTGTTTTCCTTCCCAAATGCTTAGTCACAAATGGAAATTAATTGATATTTGTCCTTGAAACACTGAGAATATCCGACAAAGTGTATCTAACCAGCATTCAATCTCTCTCTCTCTCTCTCTCTCTCTCTCTCTCTCTCTCTCTCTCTCTCTCTCTCTCTCTCTCTCTCTCTCTCTTTCTCTCTCCATTTAAGTAGTACTATTTAATTACTTCATATAGTTGCATTACCTCTTTTTCAAAAGACTGAGCCATTGCAGTGAGACAAAGCTATCAACTTGCCAAGGTGATGTCCTACAGCTCATTTTAGAAACTTCCCTAGTTGTGAAAATAAAAAGACAGAATTATCTCTTTAGGGAAAGGGCCTAAGTGCTAAGGGAAAAAAACTGACTGCCAACATGCTCTGCAAAGCTGCAGCATTTCTGGTTGTATAGAATATTCTTGTACCTTAATTCAGCCAAAAATAGACCAGCTCAGCTGTCCAAAGGAATGAAATCATAAGCCCACAGATTTCTCTAGATTTATATAAAAAATGTTGACTGATTTGTGACCTGGGAGGCCCAGGAGATTTGGGGGACATTATCAGAGTGGGAGCCATACAAATCTCTTGTGGAGGTGGGAATCCTATTCCAGAGGACAAGAATTGTGACAGAGAAGACAATACAAAGTTTTTGACCTCTGTGACCAATGGTAAGGTAAACCTTGACTAGAAGTCAAGTTCTTCAATTTCACTCCTCCCATGGAGCACATTGCCTAACCCTTATAGGAAAAACAACAGCAATGTAATAAACATTCAGTAGAGATTCTTGTAGAATCAAGAGAACAACCTGGATAATTTCCCTATATTGGATTTACAAAAGAGACTTGTTAAACACTTTCAAGAATTTTATGAGACAGGACAAAAAAGAAGAAGAAAGAAATCAAGTTCTAGAATACTATTTGAAGGACTAAGGATCAAGAATTTTAAAAGTAAAAGGAAGGAGTTTAAAGCTGATTTATTTGATCAAGGTTAAAATGGACATTTATTTTATTTATTCCCCACCTTTATTATTTTTTATAAATAACTCAAGGCACTGAACATACCCATTCCTCCTCCCATTTTCCCCACAACAACAGCCCTGTGAGGTGGATTGAGCTGAGACACTGGTCACCCTTTTCATGACTAAGATTGGACTAGAATTCATGGTGTCTTGGTTTGTATTATGGTACCGAAACCACTAAATCAAACTGATTCTCAATAATATTGTATCAGTATGCTGTTTTCTCTGGTAACCCTTCATGAACTTTTACAGACATCCTGATGGAACTAACAAGGATTTAAGGATATGGTTTATAGATAGGAAAAGGGATATGTGAAGAAGACATCATTTGTTGCATTTTAAACAAAGGTGATATATTACTAAAATTGTTTATACTTGTGATGAAGGGAAAAGTAATTTCTTTAGATATTTCTTTTTCTTTACAATATTCTTATTTTTCTTTTCTATTTTTCTTTTCTTATCTGCGCCTGTTTTTTCTTTTTTTTCCTTTTTTTTAAAGTTTGTATTAATTTTTATTGTTGCAATGTAATTTTTAATAAAATTATTATTTTTTAAAAAAGAAAGTTTTGAGCAACAGCCTATTCAGGAAGTAGTTTAAAGCAGTTCATGAGTCACTTAACCAGTCTGAATATATATAAAAAAATGATCTGGTTTTGTTACTATTTTAAAAATGCAGCAACATATTGGCTTCCCAGTGTATGACTCCTCAACCGGTAATGACTACATATGCTTCAAACAATGTTTTCTTCAAAAATATATTTTGTTATCTCTCTGTTTTTTTCCTAAGATTATGTGCTACAATTCTTCAGTTTCCCCAAGAAGGTGAAGCTGCCCAGGCTTGTTGAAGTCATACTACCATTTCATTTCAGCAGATTAAGTTGTCAGTTTTTGTTTTAAAATAGTTCATATAATACAGGATTTTTCTCATGCTCTTATTAAGAGCCAACTGGAAGAATGTTTGTTGTGTTATTTGGCCCTGTAAGGTTTTTTTAAAAAACAGAATTAGCCAATGCTGGGAAGTGAATAGGATGGTCTGAATGATATAGGTTCTTCCGGTTCCTACTTCTGTCCAATCTGGTCTAGAACAGGCAACAAGGGGAGAGAAGCTGTCATGTTGTAATTCTGCTGAAGAGGATGGGGGAAGGTCTTGTTGCATGAACAGAATCCTTATCAATATCTAACCTTCCTCATCTTTTTCAACCTCTAACAAAAGAAGCTGCTTCTAACCCTATCGCTCTGCTGGTTAGCTATCAAATCTTGCTCCAAGGGATTTTGAAAGATCCTGTCTTGAATGGATTTCTGCAGGTAGTATTTGCTCATGAATGGAGCCTCAGACTTTCTGAATGGGATTATCAAATCTGCATTTCTACAGACCTGGCCTTTGTCTAGTTTCTGCTTGGGGCTATTAGAAAAACTGGGCCTCTTTTTCTGCCTTTAAGATCCTTTGGGGAAATATAATATTCTGCCTTTTTAAAATTCCTCAAAATATTTCTTTCTCGGGGGTGGGGGCTGACTTCCCACACTGTTAACAATAATTGGAAGACATCCACAGTTATATAAGACTTTCCATCTATAGAGGGATCATCTTGGTTTCACAGTGTTTACTCTGCTTTTTATAATCTGAAGCAGTAACTACTGTTTACGAATCATATTGTGAAGTATGCAGATGACATGGCAGTGGTTGATCTTATCCTGGGTGACAATACTTATTGGGAAGAGGTGAAGGCTCTGGTGGACTGGTGCAATAAGAGTAACCTGATTCTAAATCTTAATAAAACAAAGGAGATCATTGTAGATTTCAGAAAAAGCTGGCACAGTCATACTCCACTCAGTATCAAGGATGCAGCTGTAGAGGTGGTCAACAGTATTAAGTATCTGGTCTCTGTTGTGTCCTGAGCCTGCAGAAGCAGGGTTGGGATGTTGCATTGGTCCCAGGCATTCCAAAAGCTGCCCGGGACCAGACAGAGCGGCACCAGCCTTGCGCGCATGCGCAAGGCACAAAAACACTCTGTTCCTATTAGTTGACACTGTCTGGGCTTCTGGCCATATAAAAAGGCCTGCGTGCCTTTTACTTTTGTTTGGTTGTTGTAGAAGGAGAATAAAGTGTTTGTTCAGCAACGCCATGTGTCTTCATCATTTGCACGCGAACGAAGTATACAACACTGGTGACAAAGGTGGGATCCTTTGCAAGCTGAAACAAAAGATTTAAGGACTTACCCAGGAAGTCCTGAAGAGGGGAAGACGGTGTCTGAATCAGTGTCCAAGCCTGCCAGTACAGCGTCGTTGGAGGTTGAGCTCAGCTAAAGGACCATTTCCCCAAACAGCAGCTTGCAGAGGAAGCGAGTGGTGAAGGTCGTAAAGTTTACGATGTCGAAGATTGGCCGCTTGACTGATTTCGATGTCTTCCACCCAGAGAGATGAAATTCCTACGTAGCATGGGTGGAGAACTATTTCAGAGTAAATCAGATTAGAGAAGATGGCCTGAAGGCAGCAACTCTTTTGTGTGCCTGTGGACAAGAAGCTTTTGACATTGCAGAAAATCTGGTGGCCCCTGCACCTCTGGAGTCAGTAACATATGTTGACTTGAAGAAAATGTTGAAGGAACATTTCCAGCCAAAGTTATCCGTCATTGCTTGGAGGCACGCATTCGAACAGAGAGACCAGAGGCCGGGTGAATCTGCTGCGGACTTTATTGTGGCCTTAAGGCAAGCAGCCAGACCTTGTGAGTTAAAGGATCTGGAAGAGAGGCTGCGAGATCATTTTGTCTGTGGCTTAAGGAGCAGAGACTTACAACAAAAGATTTTTGCAAAAGAAGATGTTTCCTTCCAAGATGCATTGCGAGAAGTGGCAGCTGAGGAAGCAGCAGGCAGGGCTGTGAAGGCCTTGCGCCTCGCCAGGAATCCTCCAGACACAGCTACCATCCATCAAGAGGACGCTCGAGAAGGATCAGAAGTGGATCCTGAAGAGGAGGTCGACAGACTTCACCAGTCAGCTGAGAGGAGGCAGAAGGACGTCAGGTCAAGGTCCCAGCATCTCTTCAATGCTTCGGGTGTGGAGAACGCCACAAGTGAGCTGACTGCAGGTTTCGCTCCGCCATTTGAAGGGCGTGTGGCAAGCAGGGCCACATTGCATCCATCTGTTTGGGTCACCAGAAGGTTCAACCTCAGGAAGAATTGCTTCAGAAAGGTACCAGGGCCCCAGCCAAAACAGGGTGGGTTTCTGCGCATTGCGCAGGAGCATTCTAAGAACAGGGACACACAAGCCCCTTAAGAAGAAACTTTCCATTAACATAAGGTTGCAAGGGGTTCCCTTACGGATGGAGTTGGACACAGGGTCCGCTCTTTCCATTATTTCAATTAATACCTTTAAAAGGATTTGTAGCAGTAGTGGCCTTTGAGTTAAACTCAGGCCATTGAATCTAATACTCACTGATTTTCAAAATTCTATGCTGTGTGTTAAGGGGGAGGCCATGCTTAGGGTACAGTATAAGGATTTTGAAGGTTCCCTAGATGTGGTGATTGTTGGGGGTGAACATACGAGTCTTATTGGACTCGATTGGTTCGAGGCTCTGGGAATCCAGGTAACTGGGCTGCACAGCTTGCAAATGCTGGGCCTTGCAGAGGTTTGCAAGGAGTTTGCAGATGTGTTTAGTTCAGAGCTAGGATCCTACAAGGGGCCTCCCATTTCGCTACGGTTAGTCCCAACCATCACGCCCATCAGGGTTAAGCCTAGGAGGGTGCCTCAAAGGTAAGATTGGTGTTGAGCTGGACAAATTGCTCCAGCAGGGCATTCTAGAACCTGTGGATTCTAGTCCATGGAAAACCCCCATAGTAACGCCTCTAAAGACTAATGGGGACATACGTATATGTGCAGACTATAAGTGCACACTGAATAAGGCACTGCAACAGCACGCTTATCCAGTGCCTGTGGTAAGTCACATTTTGGCCTCCCTCAAGGGGCGGCGCATTTTTGCGAAGCTTGACCTGGCACAGGCCTATCAACAGCTATCTGTTGATGAGGCAGCTGCAGAGGCCCAGATTATTGTAATTCACAGGGGGGCCTTCAAGGTCAAGAGACTGCAGTTTGGGGTAAATGTAGCCCCTGGCATATTCCAAAGTGTCATGGAGAGCACACTTTGAGGTATTCCTGGGGTCTGTCCCTACTTCAATGACGTCCTCATTGCTGGGGAGTCATCTCAAAATTTAGCAGAAAGATTAAGGGCTGTCTTGCTTCGTTTTCGAAAAGTAGGCCTTAAACTAAAGAAGGATAAATGTAAGATAGGAGTCACTTCTACTGACTTCTTAGGATTGAGGATTGATGCTCAAGGCATTCACCCTGCTGAAACTAAATTGCAAGCTATCCAGCAGGCCCCAAGCCCTAAGTCTAAGAGTGAGCTGAAAGCCTTCTTGTGGCTATTAAATTTTTACCATGCATTTCTCCCACATAAAGCTGCAGTGGCAGAGCCATTACACAGGCTCTTAGACAAGCAGGCTCCTTGGCAGTGGACTAAAGTCCATGACAAGAGCTTCAATGAGGTTAAGGCCTTGCTCACTTCTAATGCTGTTTTAGCGCATTTCAATGAGAAACTGCCTGTTTGCATCGCATGCGATGCATCTCCTTATCGGGTGGGAGCAGTACTTAGCCATCTGAAGGCTGATGGGACACAGGTCCCTGTGGCCTATTGCTCAAGGACTCTGTCTTCTGCAGAGCGAAATTATGCTCAGATTGACAGAGAAGCCTTGGCCATAGTGGCTGGCATTAAGAAATTTCATGATTTCTTATATGGCCACCATTTCATGGTCTATACTGACCATAAGCCTCTGCTGGGTTTGTTTACCACTAACAAACAGACCCCGCATATCATTTCTCCTCGTATGCTGAGATGGTCCATTTTCCTGTCAGCATATGACTACACATTAGTTCACAAACAGGAAAAGAAATGGGTCATGCAGATGGCCTGAGCAGATTACCCCTGAACCAATTAGAGCCAGATCCTGCTCCAACCATTAATATTCTTTCCATTCAGGAGTTGCCTCAGTCTCCCCTCAATGCTAGGGACATGGCTCCAAAAACTGCCACTGATCACACGCTTACACGTGTGCTGATATGGGTGTTGTCAGGATGGCCTGACAAGTGCCCAGATAATGAGTTCCAAAGCTTCTGGCACAAGAAGCATGAGTTTTCCACTTTCAAGGGTTGCCTGTTATGGGGTAGCAGGGTAGTGATCCCAGCCTCATTGAGGTCTAGAATCTTGATCTCTCTGCATGAGTGACATCCTGGTATAGTCAGGATGAAAGCACTTGCGCGCAGTCATCTTTGATGGCCTGGGCTCGATAAAGCCATCGAGGCCCAGGTGCACGGGTGCCTAGTGTGCCAACAGTCTCGGCCTGAAATGCCTCAGGCCCCAGTACATAGATGGGAGGAAACTCAAACCCCATGGTCTAGGGTGCATATAGAACATGCTGGGCCCTTTCAGGGGCAATTCTTCCTGGTTGCTGTTGATAGCCACTCCAAGTGGCTAGAGGTTGTTCCTGTTTCCTCCACTACTACTGCCAGGACCATCCAGGTGTTGAGAGGAATTTTTGCATCACACGGTCTTCCAGATGTTCTGGTTTCAGATAATGGCCCTCAATTTACCTCTTCTGAGTTCCAGGCTTTTCTTCAGGCCAACCTGATCCAGCATGCATCATTGGCTCCCTTCCATCCATCCTCCAACGGACTGGCAGAGAGAATGGTGCGCACCACCAAAGATGTCTCAAGATACTGACTTACAGTAACTGGCACCACAGGTTAGCAGATTTCCTTCTTGCACACCGTATCACACCATGCACTGTCACAGGGAAGAGCCCTGCTGAACTCCGCTGGGGTCACCGCCTCATCACTAAACTGGACAGGCTGCACCCTGACCAGGTGGCTTCACAGGTGTCACAACCACGGACACCAAGGAGACTCCAGGTGGGTGATCTGGTTTGGGCTAGAAACTATGGGCCTGGACATCTCTGGGTCACAGCTGTGGTCTGCAATGTCTCGAGGGCACTCTCATAATTCAGCTATTGCTCCGAAAAGGAAGTCAGTAGCAAGGGGGTTTGCCATTGAGGCGGCTCCTGACTCTGGCAAGTGCTTGGGGGGCCACAGAGTACTGGGGGCATTTCCGCTACCCAGCCCTCTCCATCTGCTGGCCTTGGGCTCGAGGGACAGTGTTCCAAGAGGGGTCCATTGTGGACTCGAGGACTTCCACCCCTCCAAGGTATGCTGGCTTGGGCGGGTCACCTGGGGATTTAGGGCAGCAACATTCTGGCCTGCCTAGCCTGGTAGGTGAGCAGGTGGGCCAGGCAATCTCTCCGGGCCTTAGAAGGTCGCAGCAGGCCAAGTGCCCACCCAAACATCTGAGAGACTTTGTGAGGTTGCTGTCAAATCATGAGGGACCAGCTCATGAGGCCCCTGAATAAAGGGAGAAACTTGTGGGTAGATTATTTTGTATTATTTTTGATTTCGGATACATTTATTTGTATTAATTATTAATAAATACTGAAGGGGGTTTGCCTGAGGGCGGACTCGAGTATTCCACACTCTTTGCATTTGAATAATGCAACTGTATGCCACTCTTCCCAATGCACGTGTGTGTACGCGAAGTATGTTCCATCTAGAGGGGAGGCTCGGGATGTTGTATTGGTCCCGGCCATTCCAAAAGCTGCCCGGGACCAGACAGAGCTGCGCCGGCGTTGTGCACATGCGCAAGGTGCAAAATCGCTCTGTTCCTATTGGTTGACACTGTCTGGGCTTCTGGCCATATAAAAAGGCCTGCGTGCCTTTTGCTTTTGCTTGGTTGTTGTAGAATGAGAATAAAGTGATTGTTCAGCATCGCCATGTGTCTTCATCATTCGCACACGAACGAAGTATACAACAGTCTCTCCACACTTCATCCTTAGTGAAGTGTGCAAATCAGCCTCTGCATTTCCTGCGTCAGATGAGCAGAGCACATCTTTCTCCTTCTGTCCTGGTCACTTTTTACAGAGGCATGATTGAAAGCATTTTAACAAACTGCATCACTGTCTGGTTTGGTGGCAGCAGTGCCTCAGATAGGAGGTCCATACAGAGAATGGTAAAGACAGCCAAGAAGATCATAGGAAGCTTGCTTCCTGGTATTCAGGATGCTGCTTATAAGTGGTTAAAACTCAAAGCATTGTTAGAGACCTCACCCATCCACTTTATGGTCTGTTTCTTTTTTTTTATAAATATTTTTATTGGTTTTTTATAAGATTTTTAACAAAAAATGAAATAACAGTTCAACTGTAAACAATTAGATACATATACAATTCGCAAACAATCAAACAAAACTGCTCGGTACCCCCTCCCCACCACATCCTTCTAAAACAAAACTAACCCACTCTTCTTCCCTCTAACAACCTACTTAAACCTTTCTCCAATTCCATCCTCTCCTCCCACCTACACTCTCCCTCATACCTTCTTCCTACCTGCCTGACTTTCACTCCTCCCTCTTCTTCCAACCAATGTGGTGCCCGGAGGCCACCCGAGCAACCCCTTACCACCTAAAAAGAGAGAAAAAAAACTCCCCAAAACAGTTGAAAAAATATAAAATAACTATTATTAAAACCCTCCCCCCTCCCCCCAGGCTTCCCAAAGTGAATACAGGGTAAAAACGCAAGAAACCCCCCTAAACTACTTATACGTAATTATTTAACTATAAAACAAATATAATTCCTTCAATTGATATTTCTTCTGTATATAATCTATCCATTTTTTCCAGTCCATCAAAAATTGTTCATTTGAGTGGTCTTTCAAATATGCAGATATCTTTGCCATTTCAGCCAAATTCATAACTTTTAATGTCCATTCTTCAATAGATGGTGTTTCCGATGTCTTCCAATATTGACCCACCAACAATCTTGCCGCCGTAATCAAGTTCAAAATCAATTTAGTCTCTACGGTGGTACAGTCTTTTATAATACCTAATAAAAACAACTGTGGTGAAAATTCAATACGCTTTTTCAATATATTTTGGAGAATCCACCATATTTTTATCCAAAAAGCCTTAATTTTTTTACAAGTCCACCAGATATGAAAATAAGTAGCATCCATAAAATCACATCTCCAACATTTAGGTTGCATATTTGGATACATAAGTGATAATTTTTTTGGATCTAAATGCCATCTATAAAACATTTTATAAAAATTTTCTCTTAAATGCTGAGCTTGTGTAAATTTTACATTTTTCACCCATATCCTTTTCCAGATTTCCATCGTAATTGGATGTCCAAAGTTACCTTCCCATTTAATCATACAATCTTTAATTAGTTCATTTCCAGAATCAATTTCAATTAGAACATCATATATTCTTTTAATATGCATACTTCTTTGATCTCTAACTTGTTGAATTAGTTTTCCATCCTTTAAAGAAAAACCCATTTTAATATCTTTTTGGCATCTAGCCTGAAGTTGCATATATGAATACCAATTAAGAGCTATTCCTTCTTCCCTTAATCTATCTAGTGATTTCAATTCTAAGCTATTCCCTTCTTTAATTAAGAGCTTCTCATAGGGTACCACATCCTGAATTTGTTGTCTATTTATGCTCTCTATTGCATGCCTGGGAATTGTCCATAAAGGAATTTTACCATTTAACTTATAAGAATACTTTTTCCAGACACGCAACAGTGAATTTCTCAATAAATGTTCTTTAAAACCCCTATCCAACTTTTTTTCATAAATTAAATACGCATGAAACCCATACAATAATCCGTACCCTTCTATATTCAATATTCTTTCATTAGTTACTACTTTATGGTCTGTTTCTGTTGCTCCCCTCTGGGAGGAGGTTTTGAAGTATTTCTAGCAGGACTGCATGATTCTGTAATAGCTTTGTTCCCTATATGAATCACAAGATTCGTTTTTCTCGCTATGCACATGTATACATAACCCGAAATAGACTGTTTCTCTGTGTGATATATGTAGGTATATGCATAATTCTGTATTTATTTATTTATTTATTTTTATCATATTTATATAATGTATATCGGAGGTGATGACCCTTTGAGAGCTGAATGCAATGAAATTTCATTTTAATGTATGCCAATTAGTGTACATTCAAAGTGACAATAAAGTTATTATTCTATTCTATTCTATTCTATTCTATTCTATTCTATTCTATTCTATTCTATTCTATTCTATTCTATTCTATTCTATTCTATTCTATTCTATTCTATTCTATTCTAGCTAGGTTGATACTCTACTCTCTTTGTACCTTCATGTAAGCAATATCAGAAGCAATAGCATATCTGAAAGAGACTGCAAAAATGAATAAACGAATTCTCATGCAATCAGGCAAGCATTTTTTATCCTTGCTCAGTTGACTTCTTTCTTTTCTTTTAATTTTCAAAATCTTTACGAATATTGAAACGTCAGCCTTCTTGTCCATGTTTTCTACAACTTAATCTGTATTGTGGAAGTTCAGTAATGTCTGTTTTTGATAGTGAACTAATTTCATCGTATTCTGTATTTCTCAAGCTTAAACTGTAAGGTATCAACTTTTCAGTTTATTAGCTCTTCATATAATGCATCCATATTTTTCTTGCTTCTCTCATATCAGGTCCCACTTGTATCTAATCACAACCCAAGTGATACCCTGGCAGCATTTATTTTCTTTCTTATGATGAGTGACATAGGTCAAAGTCATCTTTACAGTGCTGGCACTAAAGTAATTTCCTTTACCTTATTTCTGACATCATCTAAGAACAGTCTCTAGATCAGTGTTTCTCACACTTGGCTGGGGAATTCTGGTGACTGAAGAGCACACATCTTAATGTTGCCGTGGTCAATAAACAGTAATCTAGATGAAATCAATAAGGCTTTGTCATCGGTTGCTTTGGAAGGTAGTCAGGTGATTGGCTATGACCAGGAACAAGACAGGGAACAGCAAATTTCATGCCAGCAGTGCTTTTTTGGTCATAGAACGCATGGAATGGCATTCTGGCACCTGTTTTTGAAGGGAACAACTGGCTTCTTCTAAGCTGCCAGTGCAAATAAAGCTTTGGCTCAGTGAAAGGAAGCTGCCTGGGGAAATCGGGGGCATTGAAGGTCAACCCGGAAACACTTCCACAGCTGTGAAAGCAAACCCTCTTCTCTGCCTTGGTTCATGGGGCTCCCCCCACCGCCACCACCTTTCCTCATCCCCGTGTTGGCTACCAGGGACCAGGACTGACTCCTGGAGCAAATCTCTTTGAGGGACCAGGCAAGCTCTGGCTCCAGAGGAAGCCTTTGTGTCATCAGAGATGGCACCAGAGATGGCATCTCTATCACACAATACCAGGGCAAGGGGGCACTCCCTAAAGCTCATAGCTAAGAAAGTGAGGACAAATAAAGGGAAATATTTCTTCGCCCAGAGGGTCGTTGATTTACGGAATTCACTTCCAGAAGGGGTCATGACAGCTGTCAGCCTTGACAGCTTCAAGGCAGGGTTAGACAGATTCATGGATGCCAAGTGTATCGGTGGTTATTAAAACGGATGTCCATGTGCCGCCTCTATGTTGGTTGAGGCAGGCAGGATTCCCTTGAGTACCATTTTTGGGGGTCAAGGGAAAGGGGGGGTTTGCCTTCTCTTTCTGCTCAAGATCCCCATGTACAATTGGTGGGCCACTGTGTGACACAGAATGCTGGACTCGATGGGCTTTGGCCTGATTCAGCATGGCTCTTCTTATGTTCTTATGTTCTTAGGAAGTGGCAGAAGACATGTCGGCTCTGAACAAGTGCCCTCTCAAAAGCTGCGGTAATGGCATCTGTCAGCTGATGTTGCTCACATGATCTGCACCTTGGAAGCTCCCTAAAGCAGTTCCCCCCCCCCCGTAAAGGGCTTTGGACTGGAGCCGGAGCTGTACTTTAGTTCTGGCACCTTTTTTTTTTTTTACAAAAAAAACACTACATGCCAGTATAATTTTCTGCCAACTGATAGCTATGTAGACACCAATAAAACTTGGTAGTGGGGAAATGCCTTCAATCAATATGTGTAGAGCTATAAATAAAAATATGGATGAATTCTCTAGTGACTTTTAATTCTTTTTTACATTGTGAAAGGAGTTAAAGAGATCTTACCACACATATGATGTCTGGAACTTGTTTTATTGGTTTTGAATTCAGTAAATGATATATTGTGAGCTATGATCTCAAGTTAATTGTTACTATTGACTGCTTTGAATCTATTTTAACCTACTTTTTCATCCTCTTTTTCATCTATTTCATTGCCAACAAACTCACTATCTATAAGCTAGCTACTTTTAGACAACAGTAAGTCAAGATTGTGCTCACTGAAGCTTGAGGCATTACACTCGCTAGAAGTTTGATATATTGTTTTGCTCCTAATTTTTTTTTTGTAAAGTGGCAAAAGGAAGAAAGGCACCATTATAAAGTTGGCATATAGATCATCCTCACTTATTGAGCACAAATTAGAACAGTAAGTCCATCACTAAATATTGTGTTCGTTAAATGAACCATCACATGATTGCCACTTACAATTTTAATTTGGGAAGCACACAAATGACAATCATGGGACCATGGGATGCTGTAACAGTTATAATGTGAAGATTGGCTGCAAAGCTGATTTTTTTTTATATCACTATACCTTTTCTGGATCACTAAACAAGTCAGTCAGTATGTGAGGACTAGCTGTACAGGTATTACAAGCCATAAAGTCTTTTGCCCATAGATTGTTGAAAACCATAGAGTAAGAGATAAATTTATAATTATAAATTGTAAAGTGGATTGGCATCTTTGTAAGTTTTTTCTTTCTTTTGTATTTTTCTTTTACTTTTTTTTCCTTTCTACATTTTTAGCTTCCTCTTTGATTTCTTCTGCTTTTTTTTCTTACTTTATTTTAGTGTGGATTTGTTTTTATATTCCTTTAAAAAGATTTTGATAAAATTATGTATAAAAATACTGGTATAATGAATAATTTGAAAAACATTAAAAAATGTGGAATAGCTAACAAAATCCAGTCCTTTTTGCTTCATGAGCATATCAATACACTTAAGCTAGGAGGATCTGTCCTCTTACTCTGCATTGTTCAAATTTGTGCTGAAATTCCCAAATGTTCAGATTTGGGAACAAATGTGGGAATGGAAAGAGTGGGAAAAAAGAGAAAGAAGTGGGGTGGGATGGGAAGAAGCATCCATTCACCAGTGGAGTTCATTCTTATGACAGGCGGTCATGGCTGATTGTAAAGCATCAGGAAAATGAGATGCATATGTTATTCTTAGAAAGGACACATCCCACATTATTGACCTGTCTTCTTTAATATATAAAATTCACTGAAAGGCAATAGCTGTGATGCTATTTCTATTCGGAAAAGAATAGATGACTGAGTGAAGATTTGCACTACTGGAATCCTTTTTAAATATGTATACATAGTACAAAAATCAACACATTTGAAAGCCCATTAAAGGCAGAAAAAGCAAGCTGAAATATTATGCCCAATAAATACTTGTTCTTCACAGTTTGTCATCTCATTTCAAAGATGAGAAATGAAAGGCTGTTTAGGAATGTCAAAAGAAAAAATCAGTGGTTGGCCACATCATAGAGGATGTCAGGTGGACTTTTGCATACTTGGTCAAAGTAACCGAAATGGCTTTTCAAAACTGCGGACATAATTTCATTATATTTCTCCAGTGAGAGTAACTTTTAAAACTATTTCTCAGAAACTTGGATAAGTAGCTTCATTGCTATTTCCCAAGAATGTTTTCTATAGAAGACCTGGTGGCTTGTTCATCATTTTATGTTGACATCCAGACTCCAATTTTGTATCTTCCTCAAACCAATGTTGTTCTGGGGATATTAAACATTGTGGAGACTATTAGGAGAAAATTTGGCATTGTCCCAGGCTAGCTGAAGAATTTGGGGAGTTTAAATCCATCTAGAACAGGGATGTCAAACTGCCGGCTGGACGCGTCAGGCGGAAGCTGCAATCACCCCATTGCTGGCAATGGCAAAACAGTCCCAATATGTCGCGTGATGTCACATGATGTCGTGAGTTTGACATGTCTGATGTAGAAGGTCTGCAGGTTATGAAAGTTTGACCTTCACAGCTGCCTGTAGCAGTTTCTGTAGAATCTAAGTCTGTCAGTATCTTTTGTCTGCTACCGTGTTTCCCCGATAGTAAGACACCCCCGATTGTAAGACGTATCGGGGTTTTCAGGGGGTCGGCTAATATAAGCCGTAGCCCGAAAGTAAGACATATTACTCCTGCCCACTTCCGCCTCCTGCTTAAAATACTTAAAATACTTAAATACTTAAAATACTTAAAATACTTAATATACTTAAAATACTTAAAATAAAACTGACAATTGTTTTCCAATCAATATAAGCCGTACCCCGAAAGTAAGACATAGTGGGGCTTTTGGGGATAAAAAGAAAGTAAGACACTTCTTCCTTTCGGGGAAACACGGTATTATTATTATGGTTGTCATGCAGATTTGGATTTGGCATTTTTATCCACCTATTGGATCCTTCTCAAGGACCTGGGATTGGCAGATGTGGATGTTTGATGCTGTTGGAGATATCATCATAGCATTTAAGTTGTTTCAAGTAAACCTGCCTTTTGCAATTAATTGATGATGAATTATTAAAGTAGGGAATGATGTCTTTAAAATCCTTTCATGCAATATTAGCCCCCAATATTAGATAAGAAAGACCCTTTGTTGCCATGCATCCTGCCAGATCAATATCGCCAGAACTATTGTTCTTTTTTTTAATCCAGACGTTCAGATATTTAGAAACAAATGCAGGTTTACATCTTTCTCTCTTCACTTTTAAACTAAAATCTCTGTTCATTCACATATCTATGTATACATTCTCAACTCAAACACTAGCTGGCCAGGCTATCTATGTTAGATACCTTCAAAGTTAGATACCTACATTGTTCTGTGTTAGGGTTCCCAGGACCATACTTCCCATACATTTTTGTATCTTCCAACAAAGCTTGGCCATTTCATCAAAGCTTGGCCAATGTCACCTTGGCATACTACTTGATACTTTCCCACTAGAATGTTATTGCCTCATTCAAGTCATATGGGAACAATTTGTTTTGAGGACCATCTTTGTGTGTGTGTATGTGTGTGTGTGTGTGTATGTTTCTTCTTCAACTCTTCATTCTGGTACTTTTCCATATGCTATGTAAGATGAAATCTTCTTGAGCAAATATGTTTGCCTTTTTAGCCTGCACTGAATGAGTTTTCCATGCTCAGTTTTTCATTCATGTTTATTCAGATAAATATATGGAATAAAGCCACCCACTACTGTTTTTCCACAGCATTACATAAGGCTGGCATTATATGATAGTGGCAATATGGATCATTAACTGGGGCATACATACTTAATACATTCTAACAAAGCGTTCACGTGTATACATTCTACAAGTATTCAGAGTGGAAATGTAGCTATTGCAAATAGGGTGGGGGGAAATAACCTTAAGGCAGTATCTTTAGGCCAATGTGGGGGTGCAACGGCTTAACAATTAAAAGGCACTGAGTTTATCAGCTGGAAAACTGATACTCCAGGTTTGAGACTGAAGCGCCTCATGACAGTTTAAGCAACTGTTACTTACTCCATCTCCTGCCAATCTAGCAGTTTGAAAGCATGCATTGTGAGTAGATAAATAGGTACTGCTTTGGTGGGAAGATAACAGCATTTCATGCACCGACATATAGTCATGCTGGCCACATGACTGCAGAAATGTCTTTGAACAATCCTGGCTTCCTTGCCTAAGTAACATAGATGAGCCTAGTGTTGGACACAATTGGAGAAGGGAAACCTTTAGGGCATGGAGTAACTTTAGGGGGCTCCACATGTAAGATTTCTTACAGGCTTTCCCCCCTGTTTGTTCTTAGCACATTTTCTTCAGTTGGTTAATTTTTGGGTGTCTCTGGGAGTTCATATTTGTGTGCGTGTGATTGTGCTCATGTTTCTATAGAATTTTTTTTTTTTTGTAAAGTATGGTGGAAAAAAGTGGTGAGACTCTGCTTCTCCTTGCCCCTGCCCACACCTGAAAATCAAAACTTATAGTCTGTGCTGTATACCTATTAAAAATACAGGCACATTCCAGTAGTGTGCGTGTGACCGGCTGTGTCATCTGTTTATGCTTCATGATTTGGAAGGGAAAAACAAAACCATAAACAGAGGAGGAAGTAAAAAGAGGAGGATCATGATGTAATTATACCTGCTATGAAGAATATCAGAAACCACTTTGTATTTTTATTTCCTTTTTAAGACTTTTTTTCTTTTCCTTTTTTTGGCCTTTCTTGCCTTTTAGCTTTCTTTTTTCTCCCTTAGTTTGTATTGATTTTTTTTACCATTCTTTTTAAAAGTTTTAATAAAATAAAATAAATAAAAGTTATATATAAATAAAATAAAAGTTATATATAAAAAAACAGAGGAGGAAGTGCCTTTTGGTATCTGTGCAATGTGTGTGTCATTTTTCTGATGATCTTACAGGTCTTTTCAGGTAAGTCATGTGACCAGCCAAACTTTAAAAATCTCGACTGTTACAACATTTCCAGCACTTAGAACCCAGCTTGTTATCAGGTATCTTCCTTGAACTTGGTGAGTAATATAGGAGAATGCATATCATAATTGTTTAAATAAGAGATTGTTCTAGCATCACAGAAGTGGCCACAAAATTGACAAGGCTTCTCTTCCAGGATTTATTACTTCGTTTTGGACAAGGAAAAGTATTTGGAGAACGTAAGTATTCTATAGACAAAAGTCAGCCAGTTAAAATGTTAGAGCGTCATTGCTTTTGCCAGCTAAGGTTTTAATATACACAATGCATTGTGAATTTAATTAAGTGGTTTCTAAAATTTACAATCAACTTTCCTTAATTTTAAATTTTAACTATACTATAGTTAAATTATATGTTAACTATGGGAACTGAAGTCCCCTATCATGCTATACTAAGGCGGTAGAAATATCCCCCCACCCCGTGGCAGGGTTGGCTTCATTATTTGTCTAGCCTGGTGACTGGCTCCTTCTCTCATTTTTTTGCTTCTATAAAATAGTGGAAACTCTTGACTAGATCTTTTATCTCTTTAAATTTGGCAAATAACTGTAGTAGGCTCATGGATATGATGAGAGTCAGGCAGTAGCACTGGAGAAGAAACAACAATGTATCTTTTCTTTCCAGTGAAAAATGTCTTCACCAAATCATCTCTTTAAAAAACAACAACAGATTTATAGGCTGTGTGAAATAACTTTTTCTAAAATGGGAGAATATCTTTAGAAAGGGAAGTGACTTCATTCGAAATATAGCAGGAATTCTGAGATTGGTCATGGATCAATGCCTTCTATATTTTGTTCATTAGACCAATAATTTAGTACATTGCAAGGAATCCTGAGTTTTGAAACACCAAGGACTAGTGAGGAAAATTATATTATTCTTCCTGTTTCTCTGATCTCTTTTTAACTGATTTCTTTCCCAAAATAACTTCTAAGAATGTATGCCCATACAATCTACACTTTCCAAAATGCTACATGAATGTTATTTATAGAAATATTGGTGTTTTGTTACTGTTTATTTTATTTTTTCAAACAAATCTGATTATTTTTACAAGTGACATGATCTGATTTTAACTACAAATGTAATGTGCATAATTTTGTTGGTTTAAAATCAAACCAACTATTTGATTTATATACTCTCCCTTTATTAATTCTGGTTTAACTAATAATTCCTGGTAATTAAGGCACAACGCCTTAATTGTTCTTTTCTCCATTCTGTTTCATCATTTTTCTAATATCCTCTTGTAGGCAATGAATTTTAAAAATTCTAAATCAAACTGAACACTGTGTCCAAAGCAAGTTTTTGGTTACATGTTTATAAGGGATTTTCACATTGCTTTGGATTTATAGCAAAAAGTCCATGTGATCCTTTTCTCTTCTTGTGTGGCCAGTCAGTACTTGTTCAAGAGGAATTCTGTGAGTTCTCTGCATTTTGTAGACCATGGTATCTTAACGCAGTTAAAAATAATCTTCCACCAACAAAGAAAAAACTGTATGTTTTCCATATAAATATTATAATTTCTGGATGATATTAGGATATTATTCTAATATTTTATTATAATTTCTCTGGCAGTACCTAACATACTCTCTTTTCTTTAAAGGACACAGTAATTAGAGTGGCTTTAATGACATCAACTGGGAGACCAACTCTGCACCAAGTGGAAGATCAAACAGATTCCTGACAAACCTAGCAGACAAATTTGTCTCCCAAAAAGTAGAGAAGGGAACTAGGGGATTAGCCATATTGGATCTAATCCTCACTAACAGAGATGAAATGATAGAAGGTGTTGAAGCCACAGGAATCTTGGGGGGAAATGATCATGCAATATTGGAATTCCACAATATGAAAGCACAAGCAATAGAACACTGTCAAACTAGAGTCTTGGACTTTAAGAGAGCTAATTTCATTTAACCTAGAAAGAGCTTGGGGACTGCAGCCAAGAAATTAAAAGACGCTTGCTCCTGGGGAGGAAAGCTATGGCAAATCTAGACAGCATACTAAAAAGCAGAGACATCACCCTGCCAACAAAAGTACGTATAGTCAAGGCCATGGTTTTCCCAGTTACAATGTATGGTTGTGAAAGTTGGACCATAAGAAAGGCTGAGTGCAAAAGAATTGAGGCCTTTGAACTATGGTGCTGGAGAAGACTCCTGCGAGTCCCCTGGACTGCAAACCAGTCAGTCCTAGAGGAGATCAACCCTGACTGCTGCAGTCCCCATCTGTGGTGATCTTGGAGCCCATCTATTTGCCAGGAATTAAAAGGGCCGGATGCCATGATCTTGGTTTCCTTAATGTTGAGTTTTAAGCCAACTTTTGCACTCTCCTTCTTCACCCGCATCAAGAAGCTCTTTAGTTCCTCTTCACTTTCTGCCAATATCTTAGGTTGTTGATATTTCTCCCGGCAATCTTAATTCCAACTTTTGATTCATCTAGCCCTGCCTTTCTCATGATGTGCTCCGCATATAAGTTAAATAGGCAGGGCGACAGAATACAGCCTTGCCAGACTCTTTTCCCAATTTTGAACCAATCAGTAATAGTAATATAGTAATAGTAATATAGTTATTCTGTTTTTACAAAAGGAACATAATTTCTTTTTTAACAAGCTTTGGTTTTATTCATTAGATATATCGAAAACCTTAATGCAAATCTATCCTACAGAATGTAATTGAGGTGTATGTGAATACATGTACTTGGAGCAGGCAACAAGTGGTTCCAATTTTATGAAGTTTTCAGAAGTCCGCTGGAAGCAGACCTCTGACAAGAAAGTGATGTGTCCTTCTGGCACTTCTGTAACAATGGGGGAAGAAGAAGAAAAGAAAAAAAAGCAGGCGTAAAGCTCATCTGAGTTGAAATGCTAATAGTTTGGAATAAATACTTACAGGCTAATAATCATGTTCAGTGAGAACTGAGCAAAACTTCAGCATAAAACAGGACAAAAAACAGTGGATGGAAACTAATCAAGGAGAGAAGCAAGATAGAATTAAGGAAAAATTTCCTTAAAACAATTAATCAGTGGAATGACTTGCCTTCAGTTGGGTGCTCCAACACTGAAGGTTTTTAAGAAGAGATTGGAGAACCATTTGTCTGAAATGGTATAGGATTTCTTGCTTGACCAGGAGGTTGGACTAGAAGACCTCCAAGGTCCTTTCCAACTCTTTTATTCTGTTATTTGGAATTAGAAGTATCTGTTTGCTTCCAACACTGTTGGAACCTTTTAAGATGAAAGATGAAAAATAAGTCCATACAACTTTTCTTACTGCGCATGTTTGTATCTATATTAGAGAAAAAGAGAATTATATCATGCCACACCACCAGCAAGATAGAATATTGGATACACAGGTGACTTGACCAATATGTATTATTATCAGTGTTGTCACCTATTTGGATCTTTGGCCAAATAGCTCAATAGTGAGGTTTTGCACAGATTCATCTTGTGTGCTGGTTACACCCTTTCTGGGAACAGGAGTACTTGCTCATTGTCACTCATGTTCTGGTCACTTCCTGGCTAGATTACTGCAATAGAGTATACATGGACTGCACTTGAAAATCATCTAAATATTACTACTAGTCCAGAATGCAGCAGTACACATAGTTCTGGGCACTCCATGGTTTGCTCCTATTATACTGTTGCTGCACAAACTGTACTATAATAGCTTCAACTTTCCAGGTGCAATTCAAAATGCTGGTTATTATCTTTAAAGCCCTGAATGGCCAGATTATATGAGGGATGGCCTCTGTCTTTGGATATTTGCCACCCCCGCAAGGTCAGATAGAATAGTCATACTTCAGGTCTCTTCCCTTAAATCAGGGTGTCAAACTGCCAGCCCACGGGCCGGTTGCATCATACGGAGGCCATGCCCACCCCAGGTCGGGCAATGCAAAAAAAAAAAAAAGTCACGATACATCGCAACATGTCACGTGATGCAGCGAGTTTGACACCCATGCCTTAAATGATGTTATCTTGTGTGATCAGGGGTTACACCTTATTTGTAGGAGTCCTTGCTCTGTGGAACACTTTTCCTCTTGCAATCTGGCAGTCACTTTCCCTTTTCATGCTCTGGAAGGCCACGAAGAGCTGGCTCTTTGCCCTCTAGCTTCATCCTCTCCAAACACTGGAGAGGGTGAAGCTGGAGCTCAGTCAACTGAAAGGGGTGCAGGGATGCTTGCTTTGGGGGAACTGGGAGATTTTGTAATATTTTTTATGATGTTTTTATTCTTGTTTTGTGACCTGCTCAGGATTATAACATATAAAGGAGAATATTTGTAGCTCAGGGTTGAAATGAAGGGTCCTTGGTGCTCTCTGAGCTTGGATGTTTTCTTGCAGACATTTCAGTACCCAAACTAGGTAACATCATCAGTGCAGTTTGAGATAATGAAATGTCTGCAAGAAAACAACCAAGTTCAGAGAGCACCAAGGACCCCTCATTATAACATACAAAATGAGCAGCTGTATAAGCAAACAAACAAACAAATGTCTGAACTGTGTCTAAGAACAGTTTATCTGGGATGGTGAACTGATTCTCCATGCATGTGACCTCTGCATGTCATGCGAAATGAGCAGTCAGCCAAGAACAGGATCAGCAAATGTGTGGTCAAGCAGGGAAATCTAATGCCCTGGCATGCAATCTCACTCCTTCTTGTTCTTTGCAGAAAGTTTGGAGAATCGTGCCAATTGCTGGTGGGAAAATCTAATGTAATACTGGGGGAATGGAAATTTTACATGACCTTTCTTGGTCCCAAACCAACAATTTTTCTCTTATTCTGCCAAGCTTTGGGAGGATGCATAAAGCATATGGAATGATCATATCTATCTAACCACCGATATACTGTTGTTGCCTTTAAATCAGTCTTAACATGTTGACTGCCTGGACTTGTCCCTGAGACTTTCTTGGCAAGACTTTCAGAAACTTTCTTCTCCAAGCAGAGAGAGAATAACTGTCCGAAAGTCACTCAGCTGGCTTCATGCCTAACACAGAAGCCATCTTCTGTTTCTAGTTAGTGCCTTAACCACTACACAAAGTGGCTCTCAATTATATCTATACCCAAGTCCAGTCTTGAGAGACCAGCCATTTTATCTAACAATTTTCTAAACATTCAGTGAGGATATAGCTGTCAAAATGAGAATCACTTTTTTTCTATTACAAACATCCAAAATGAAGCCTTTACATGCAAAAGAAGTTTAATGTTTAATCTTGGAAGAAGTCACTCTGTGGGGATTTTCAAAATAATAATTAAGAAATCTAATAAGAAGGATAAAGTAGAATTTTTGATTGACCATATGAGAGTACATTTTATGATCTTGAAGAATGTTCTGAAAACTTTTCTTAAAACCATCAAGTGAATCTTAAGCACACTATCTATGCAAAATATTCTGAGAATACACTTTCTAGGGATGGGGGATATTTGGTTTTAAAACAGTTAGCATTAGTATAATGAGGAACAAGAGCTGAACATCAAAACCCTAGCCGTAAAGTACAAAGTTGCTAAAACCATTTTCTTTCCCTTTCTGTTTTTAATAGAAATGCTCAAGAAGAATAAATATATTTTTGTTTAATATACCTGTAATTTATGTGATTTATTATATGCTCAAGTTGTTTCCTTTCTTTTATTCAGTAAAAGCTGATTCTAAAATCCACATAACCTAAATGAACATATGCCAGTTTAGATCATTTTACTGACTTCGGTATAATTCTGGTGTGGTTTCAAAGAAGAGTTAGTAATAATATGTGCTGTTTTTCAAAATATGACATCATCTACACCAGTCAGGCATTCTTCAGAAATCCAGCTTAAGAAGATTGTTTCTACAGCACAGACTGCAGTCCTTTATTTGCTTTTAATGTGCTTTGTATGCTATTTCTTTTCTCTTTTGAATTCCATTTTTCCTTTCAAAAACTTAAGAGTGGTGTATATGATTCTTTGTTTGTTTTTAAAATGTGATGTTGGAAAATTAACTCACTTTCTTCCTTAATATGATGGATCCCATAATATTTTAGTTGCCTGGGAAGAGCCGTAGAGCGAGTGAGTGAAGGAACTTGCTTGCTTATTTACTTACTTACTTGTTGAACTTTTATGGTATCTTTTCAGACAGGACTAACTTGGATTGAAGAAAAACCAGCTTTTGGAAAAGGGAGTTAGAACCAATACGCAGATCCAGAGCAACACTGTTTTACACAGCTATGCCTTTTTGGCAGCTATTTTACATGCACCAACAGAAGAGGAAGCGACAACAATGGCGGCCCTTGAAAACAAAAAGCTTTGCAGAGCCCAATAAGCTTAGCCAACAGAACTATCACACTTTGCTGGCAGAGTGCTTGAAGAAAGGGTGTTTGTTTGAAGACCAGTCCTTCCCAGCAGATGTGAGATCCATAGGCACAGGACCATTACTCCAGGAACTGCCCCAATGGATACAGTGGAAGAGGCCACATGTAAGTGATGCAATTTGTATTACAGGAACATTTTATTAAAAAAAAGAAAAGAAAACGATTTTCTGAAATCTTAGAAGGCACGGAAGACTTGTTTTACAAAGATAGTCTTGCTTAATGACCTGTTGTTTAGTGACCATTTAAAGTTATGATGGACTCTCAAAAAGACAGATATGACCTGGATTTGAAGTTCCAACACCCCCCCCCCATTGTCACATGATCACATTTTGGGTGTTCGGCAACCAACCTGCATTTATGGCTGTATGCATCATCTCATGATCATGTGACATGATTTACAACATTTTTTTTTGCCGGAAACCAGTGTTTACTTTCAGTTTCCAGCAAAATCCATCCACTGGATTTGTTTAATGACCAAGGCATTCGCTTAATGACTGCCACAAAAAGTTGCAAAATTGTGTTGGTCATGTGATGACCTGCTTCAAGACTGGCACAACTTACAACTGCTCAATTAGGGCCGTAAGTTGAAGATTACCTGTGGACATATAACACATGCTTTGCAATTCACAGATCCCGAGTTCAAGAAGATTTAGCCTTAATAAAAATATCAGACAATGGGAAAGTCATTAACTGCAGACGTCAGAGAGCCACAGCCAGGGTAGATCTTTCTACTCAACCCCTTGTCTGTACTGTACCAGATACTCAGTTTCCTGAATGCAGAAACGGAGGACATATTCTTTCGCTAGTCCCAGCCCATTGCAAATATATCCTGCTTTTGTGTTTTACAGCATCAATTCAAAATTGCTATTTTTTTAATGAGAGCCTTCTTAAATCCTTCAGAGAGGATGATCTCTGGCACTTTCGTCTGTCCTTAAACCAGCTCTGACTGCGGTGCATGATACAACCTCTCTTCTCCGGTAGCTGACGGCTCTGCTGACTAGCAGTGACTTTTCCCCCAGTTCTGTTTAGAAAAACTTGCAGCTGATTCCTACAATGGGCTGTTAACTCAATGAACTATCTTCATCTCTAGAAGTTCATGTTCCACTTAGCCCTTACATCCTCCAGTGGGCATCTTTGTTTTATTTCTGTTTGGGTTGGGGTAAAGTGCTTACCCTTGCTTGTTTGCCCTCTGTGCACAACACAACTTCTATTCCCTTTATTATTGTTTTTTTCCTCAATATCATAGAGTTGCAATCTAACGATGTATGATAATATTATCTCTGATAATATTTCAATAGAAGAGAATATTTGTAGCTCAGGGTTGAACTGTGGAGTCCTTGTGCTGCCTCTTTTTGTTGCTTGCTTGCAGATCGTAATCTGACTATGTAAATATCATCATGGGTGGAAATGGATGAAGGGTTTGCTCTCTGTTTATGTGCAGTAGCTTGCCTTGCCAGTGGGGGTGGGGGTATGGTTCTTTCCTTGGTAGTTCCTTGTTTTTTTTTTCTTCTGGTGTTATCTTTCCTTATTTGATTGTAGGGTATTTTCAAGTCTTTTTGTTTCTTTCTTAGCTTTTTTATTGTCTCTTTTGAATGGATTATAAGTGTGGTTTATCTCTACAATATGTGTCTATTGATGGCTGATTTGTCTGAATGTCAAGCTTCCAGGAATTCCTGGTATTGATTTGACTTTGGATTTTGGCTTGATATTTCCTTGTTGGTACAGTAGGTATATTTATTCTTGGGCATATAAATGTGGTTTTGAGTGAATCATCATTTTTTCTAACAAGAATAATACTGGTTTCAGCCTTTCCAGAGAAAGTTAGAATGCAATTATCCAATTATGAAAGCTTGGGGTATAAATCCTCTATCAACAAAAGATGTATTGTGTTAAAATATATTCACTTTATCCTTGAAAGAATGAGCAGGCTACAAACTTATGACAAAACACATGACAAATATATTCCTTTAAAGTGATTCCTAAGACAAGTTTGACTCCTCACATTTCTAGCTCCTCTTTTGATTCTCATTTAAATATTCACCACCACCAAATGCTACCATATTTATGTTTTGACTTATTCAATTCAGAAATGAAAACTGTCACAATGAGTACTATTTTGATTTCTTGGGACTGGCCTCAAATCACATATTATGATGCTGGCAGGAAGCACTTGTTTGTTTTTAGCTGATCCTTGGTTATATGCTAGATTATAAACTCCCTATGTTATGCTTCTTTCTTGAGTTCCAACATGTTTAATATAACAGCAAAGCAAAGATGCTTATAATATTATAAACATATTTATACAACAGGGCATTGTATAAACATAGTATTGTGTGGGCTTAAAGTGGCTTATATATACCTATATATTCCAGGAGCTGCACAAGAATCCAATCTTTTATTCTACCAACAAAAAAAGGCTTGCTCTATGTCAAGGACTGATAGGTAAGAAGTATTTCAAGAGAGAATGTCATTTGTGTGAATATTTAGAATGTGTCAAGGTTGGCTTAGTCTACCAGATCCATTTCAAGAGCTGTAGCTCTGGAAAAAAGCCCATTCTAACCTTGAACAGCCTGTCAGAAAATAATCTGCCCTAAATTGATCTATCAGATTATATCTGGAAATATAAGAATTCTGCCTCTATTTATCTGATATATGTGCAGTATAAGCCTAAATGACTATATGTTTTAGATTAAATTTTCAGGAAAGTTAGCCTATGAAAAAGAATAAATTTTCATGGAAGGTATAAAAGTATAAAAGGTCTGCTTTCTAATCTAAATTTCAATTGCAAATTTACTACTAAAAATGAAATGCATTCTACAGAATAAGGCACAAAGCTACATCTGGTGTCTATTAGTTCCTGGTTAATTATAAAAGTAATAAATACCTGCATATGTACTGCCTTCTATTTAGTGCCTGAAATAAGGTGAACAAACAATTTTTAGGTCACCTTCTGTTTTCCTTAACCATTTTGGCACAGAGAACTGCTGGTTTTTGGCTGCGGTGGAAGCTTTAACATTTCATGAAGATATTTTACTTAATGTGGTACCACAAAATCAGAGTTTTGAGACGAAGAAATATGCTGGAATATTTCATTTCAAGGTGAGCATAATCCCTAGTACAGCTATCTGATGAAACAGCCTAACTGTAAAAATGTTAGATTTCTGTAAATGTAATGAATAATTCAGACAGTTCTGTCAATATATATGAATCAGCCTTCCCCAACATAGTGCTCTTTAGAGGTTTAGGGTGGAAATTGCCAGTGATATGGCCCTTTGCACAAGGAAGTAAAATAGAGGAAAAAAATATGCATTGTGATGTCATTATGTGAATTCCAGGATTTATGTACTGTGCTTTATGTTTGTCATGTGAAATAGTAGATGCAGATTACACAATGAGTGTGTCATTTGCACAATGATGCATGTGAGATTATTGTGGTTAGTATTACTATTGCAAGGAGGAAAATGGCCACATAATCCTGTGAAACAAAGCAAAAAGACTAAGAAGTCTGGATGCTTAATGTTTGCAGGTAAAAAACACTTTTTTATTTGAAGTATTTAGTGCTTTAACTCTATCATATGCATGCTCCTTCTTGTCACTTCAGACCCTGGAGATGCAGCTTAGTTTCATATAACTCCTACTCATCTCTTCGAACATTATAGTTTTGGTCATCATATTACTGTAGCAAAAAGTTCACTTATACTTTCCTTTCTCCCTCTTTGAAATAGGAGCATGATCATTATTTGTTACTTTCCTTTTTCAGTTCTGGCATTTTGGAGAGTGGGTTGACATCGTAGTAGATGATCGATTACCAGTAAATGAAGCTGGTCAGCTTGTTTTTCTCTCTTCTGTTTACAAGAACTTATTCTGGGGATCTCTTCTGGAAAAAGCTTATGCCAAGTAAGTGATTACCCTAGCATTCTGTCATGAATCTTATCCAGTCTATTTTTAATCTATTGTTATATTTATCTAACATCCATTGGCAAAACTTTCTGGGCAGGCTGTGTGGTTCTTATGAAGATCTACAGATTGGTCAAGTGTCGGAAGCTCTAGTAGATTTCACAGGGGGAGTCAATAGAACAATAAAGTTGGCTGAAGCACCACCTGATCTCTGGGATATCTTGACAAGAGCAACTTACAGCAGATCGCTCATGGGGTGCCAGACTGATGCAGGGGTAAGACCTTCATTTCTTTTCTCTCACATTATTATTAAGAATTTTGGTCTCACAGTTCCCTGTATGTCATTTATTGAAGTAAGCGAGACATTTCCCCCTATTAGCTGCCCAACAAATAGCATTATGTGATAAAAGGGATCATTCTAATACAGGGGTCCCCAACCCCCAGTCCGTGGGTCAGCACCGGTCTGCAGCATGCCAGCAAGCAGGCCGCACAAACAAGGAAACTCCATCGTTGGTATGCAGGCAGTATTCAAAACCACACCCCTTTCGGTCCACAGAAAAACCTTTTTCCATGGCACCGGTCCCTGGTGCCCAAAAGGTTGGGGACCTCTGTTCTAATAAAGAAGAAGAAAGTTTTTGAGTGCCTTCTTTCAAGAGAGCAAATGCCCCTTAAAAAATAATATAAAAAAGGAATAAGGTTAATACGAATCACTTAGTAAGAACTTTATTTTATTTTATTTTTTTAAAAAAGCCTAAACACTTTCATTAATGAATACATAAATTATTTGTCATTTAACACTATCTCTTCTGTAGCATGATCTGTCTGAGATTGATTTTGGAAAGATGAATATAGAATTGCACCGTATTCTATACAAATGCATAATTTATTTAAAAATGAAGCCTAGCGATTAGATTTTGATTTTTCACATATGGAGAAAAAAGATATTGCCGCTATTCTCTTTTTTCACACTGTTCTTTTAAAGCTTGATTTATGCCCTACCTCAGCAATTTTCTTTTTCTAAGCTGAACATTTTTTTTATTCCAGCAGCTGAATCATCCCCGTAACTTCACAATAGCTTGCAGGAAGTTTAGTGAGGAGCTTAGCTCAAGCTGCTCAAGTATTCCCAATGAACCAACTGCCAATTGTTTTCTCTTGGTTGAAAGCGTACTGAATTTCTACCTCAGGATACTGAATTTCTACCTCAGGATACTGAATTTCTACCTCAGGATTATTGGTTAGGGATCATAAAAGATTGTACTAATACTGAGATGAATAATATGTGATAGACTAGGAACTGTGGATAGACTATAGAACAGAGAAACACCAAGCAAACAAATTGTAACAGGTGTTTAGTTGAGGCTTGATGTGCGGAGTGAAAAATGTTTACCAAACCAGACGATTATAAAGATTAATACTTAGTGATGTATATCAGGTGCTATGATGATTGATGCATACTATGATTCTATGTTCAATGCTGATTGTTTTAATAAAAGAATTTTTTTCAATTAAAAAAAAAAGAAAAGAAAAAGAAAATAGTTCATAGCATGGTTAAATAGACTGATTTTGTTTTTCCTACAGCCAACAAAGGTCCTAGCAAATGGCTTAGTGGCTGGTCATGCCTATGCTGTGACTGGCATTCGAAAGGTAAATGCAAACTTGCTTTGATCATTCCAAACATGGTTTCCTTAATGGGCTTATATTCTTACCTTCTATCTTAACATAACAAGGAAGAAATTTAGAAATAAGCTCTCTGTTTAGCATTTTTAAGCAATGGATGAAGCCAGCAGTTCATCCTTTTCAAAATATGGCATACCTTTATTGACTCACACCTGACTATTTGATTTTCTGGCTTTCATTTTTTATTTCTGGTTATCTGTTGTTGTTTAACTTACTAGACAACCTTTTGGTGGCTGAAGGCCAGATTTAACATTTTTTGTATGCCAAGGAACACTGTAATTGGCAAGGCCATGTTGAGATGGTTGGTGTCAGAACTTTTTGTTTTGACTTTTCCTAAGCTTCAAGGAAGAGTGTAGTGGATCTTTTTTAAGCTGAACAAGTTTTACCTTGCTAAAATGAGGACAATGGGAAATGGAGGGGGTCTAGTGTTTTCTTTCACAAATCATATAACTAAAATACTGAGCTCCGGTACTATATCTAGTTTACACTTTGCATATTGAATGGAAGCCACTCAACCACAGTTTAACCTAGGAGGGTATGCGAACGCAGCCCATGTGGTTAGTTGCTGATTCAGTATGTTGAATAATGAATACTACAAATACATCTCACTGTGGTAATGCAATAATCTAGAATTAGATTATTTCTGTGTGCAGTCTGCAGTTCAGATATTGAATGTTGATGGGCAACTTCAGATCCCTCATAGCTCTCTGTATGGTTCTTTATCTTTGTATTTTAGACAGGGTGCCCCTTCTAGTATAGATTATCCTGTTTATAGTAGGAGTTATAGCCTTCTTCCCAGTTCTCTAGCACACCTCCAGTTCATTTGGCTTCTTTTGATCAATGGCAAAGTATTTTACTGATAGATGAAATCCTGGCAGAATGTGTTATTGGGCTTATGGAGCCTGGATGCCCTTGGAAGTATTTAGGGATCAAGCTACTCAGTATTTACTAGACCCATACTGGTATCTTGTATCTTACTTAGAAAGTTATAGTTACTCAAAGGAATGGAAAGTTGAAGAATAATTCTTACTGTAGCAATCTGTTATTGTTTCCCAAAGGTGACATGCAAACATGGACCTGAAAATTTAGTAAGGCTAAGAAATCCCTGGGGAAAAGTTGAGTGGCAAGGGGATTGGAGTGACAGGTGAGTCCTTACAGCAAAAAGATGTGACACTTCAGATGGATGCAGTCTCAATACCACCTGCAGGCAGAGATTAACACAGACAAGTTCATCAGTTAGAACACAACACTTTGAGCTGCTCTGAAAGACCAGACAGTGCTAGTGGAACTGAATGTGGGTGAATGTTAAACACATAAAACCAAAGACAAGAAAATAAAAGATGGTGGTACGAAAAAGAAACTTTATAACTTTCACCCAAGACAGATCAAAATCTTAGCACTGCTATTTGTTTACTAGGAACTCCAATTTAACTGGAGACTTTTAAACATGTCGATAAAAAGTGAGAATATCAGCAACTTCTATAAGCAGTTATAATGGGGACTGAGAAAATGCATAGGAAGTGAATATTTTTCTGCTCAGGTTTTGAAAAAGCTTTCCTTGATAGCACTGATTTTTAATTGTGGTACTATTTATTTGATTTAAAGATATAGAATCAATAATAGATAATCAATACATTTAACTCTAGTTTAACAGAATGTGAACGCACTAATTAAATAAAAATGAACCTGTATATTAACAATAATATATGTAAGGAATTTGTAGAAAGTAAATTTACATAGCAAATCAGCTGACGTCCTTAAAGAATTCTTTAAGGCTCCTGTAGTGGAGCTCTTTATATGAAAAAATATTTTGAGGATTAACCAGGGTAAAAAAGAGGGGAAAACATTGAATTTAATAAGTATTTATATATTTTGCCCTTTTAAATTACAGATAGTCTTTGTTTAACATCCACTCATTCAGGAACTGAATGAAGTGCTGAATGAGTCATCATACTTGTGGCTGTTGTGGTGTCCTTGTGATCCATGTGATTGAGATTCAGTTGGTCAGTGATTGGCTCACAATTATGATATCACAGTGTCCCAGGGTCACATGATCATTATTTGTGACCTTCATTGCTGGCTTCTAACAAGAAAGTCAATGGGGAAGTTGGCAGCAGATCACAAATGTCAATCACATTACCATGGGATATTGTAGCCATGAAAGATTTGCCTAACAAGAGCAACTGGGACTGACAGAATTGCTGTTGTAAATTGGCATTTACAACACATTATTTAGTAACAGAGTTTCTGGTCCCAATGACCATCAGTAAGTGGGGGCTACCAGTAATGAATCAATCAAATTTCAAATTTTGCAATGCAATTTTCCAACTAAACATTATATATCAGGTAAATAAACATGCCACATTAATTTAGGACTGGAGAAATGAGAATAGGTAAATTTTGGGTGTACGGAGATAGCTGTGTTTTGCAGAAGCTCTTTCTAAACTGAACCTGTTGGCTGAGAGTTCAACACTTCACTGAACCTGTAATTCTTAGTGCATCAAAGCTGAGTGAGCTCTGTTTTACAATCATCTTTTTTTCACTTTACTTTAGCTCTGGAAAATGGGAGCTGCTCAGCCCCAAAGAGAAGATTTTGCTACGAAGAAATTCTGATGATGGAGAATTCTGGTACTTTCATGAAATAATAAGTGGCCGTGTCTTTCAATCTATTTCTTTCCCAGATGGTCTTGCTCAGTACTGTTTTGAACAATTTTCTTCATTTAAGATCATGCCTCTGAATAGAAATGGTAGGGCTGAAGCAGGGAAAGATGAAAAAGGGAATGGGTATCAGACTGAAGGCCTATTGCCCCATCTCTCATGGGGTCAATATCATCCACTTTCTTCAATGATGTGCTTCACACAAATCACCTTCCAGCAGAACTGCTTTGCACAACCACAGTAGGTTTACCCAATCCAGGCTAGCCCTAGGTTCTAGCAATCAAAAGTAGTAAAATAAATTATGTGCCAGAAGAATATATCAGGTTCTAATATTCAATATATAGCTATAGAGCTAATGTGTAACTACTGGGTTAAAACATCAACCAGGTAACAAATAATAATAATAATAATAATAATGAGATATTTGGGGAGTATGTATCAGATTTTGAGTAGTCAGAATGAATATGAATATTTTTCTCCAAAGTTTGTAGAGGAGAATTGTTAGAAGCACACCAATTTTAACTCTCATTTGTCCTGAGAGCTAATAAGAGACTCCTGCATAAAGAATACTTAGCTCAGTAATGCATATGGGTCAATATAAATGGGGGGGGGGAAATGACATTGCCATAGGTGTATACTATAGGCCACCCAACCAAACACAGGAAATAGATGAACTTTTTGCTAGTCAGCTAACTAAGGTATGTAGGAAGCACATCACAATAGTGATCAACTGGGAGACAAACTCTGCACCAAGTGGAAGATCAAACAGATTCCTGACAAACCTAGCAGACAACTTTGTCTCCCAAAAAGTAGAGAAGGGAACTAGGGGATTAGTCATATTGGATCTAATCCTCACTAACAGAGATGAAATGATAGAAGGTGTTGAAGCCATAGGAACCTTGGGAGGAAGTGATCATGCAATATTGGAATTCAACATTATGAAAGCACAAGCAATAGAACACAGTCAAACTAGAGTCTTGGACTTCAAGAGAGCTAATTTCAATAAACTTAGAGAGGGTTTGGGAAGAATTCCATGGATGAGAATCCTCCAGGGGAAAACAACTCAAGAGGCTTGGGAAAATTTGAAAAGTGAGATAATAAAGGCACAATAGCACAATACCAACAAAGAGGAAAAATAACAGCTCTCAAAAGAAACCAGCATGGCTGTATAAAGAACTCTCTGGTCAATTGAAAGATAAAAAGGACAAGTATAGAAAGTGGAAAGAGGGACACATAACTAAGTCAGAATATCAGCAAATAGCCCAAGCCTGCAAAGACGAAGTGAGGAAAGCTAAGGCTCAAAATGAACTAAGGCTTGCGACCAAAGTAAAAAATAACAAAAAAAAAGCTTATTTCAACATGTAAAGAAAAAAGTGAAGGAAACGAGTGGTCCATTAGTGGGTGAAAGTGGCAAGAAGGTGACAAGCAACAGGGAGAAAGCAGAACTATTTAACTCCTTTTTTGCATCTGTCTTTACACAAAGGGAAAAAACAGACCAACCTATCAAAAATACTGCCATAAAAAACAAAATAGAAATACAAGTTAAGATAGGCAAGAAAATGGTAAGTGAACACCTGTCCAGCCTAGATGAGTTCAAATCACCAGGACCAGATGGATTACGCTCCAAGGTTCTTAAGGAACTGGCAGATGTGATCTCAGAACCACTGAACTATATTTTTCAAAGATCCTGGAGCACTGGGGAACTATCAGAGGACTGGAAAAGAGCTGATGTAATTCTCATCTTCAAAAAAGGGGGGGGAAAGGGCCCAGGAAATTACAGACCTATCAGCCTGACCTCAATACCTGGGAAGATTCTGGAAAAGATAATCAAACAAAGAATCAGCGAACACCTACAGGCAAACAAAGTCAGTACTAAAAGCCAACACGGGTTTGTCAAAAACAGATCATGCCAGACAAATCTTATTGCATTCTTTGACCAAGTGACAAAATTAGTGGACCAGAGGAATGCTGTGGATATAATTTACTTAGACTTCAGTAAGGCATTTGACAAAGTAGACCACAACGTACTACTTGATAAGATAGAAAAATACGGGTTAGACAGCATCACCACCAGATGGATCTGTAGCTGGCTGACCGGCCGTATTCAGCATGTGGTCCTCAATGGAACTGCATCTACATGGAGGGAAGTGTGTAGTGGAGTGCCCCAGGGCTCTGTTCTGGGCCCAGCGCTCTTCAACATCTTCATCAATGATTTGGACGAGGGGATAGATAGGGAACTCATCAAATTTGCAGATGACACCAAGCTGGCAGGAATAACCAATACTCCAGAAGACAAGCTTAGGATACAGAAGGATCTGGACAGACTTGAACACTGGGCGCTATCTAACAAAATGAAATTCAATGGTGAAAAAAAGTAAGGTTCTACATTTAGGCAAGAAAAAACAAATGCACAGGTATAGTATAGGGGGTACCTTGCTCAATAGTAGTAATTGTGAGAGGGATCTCGGAATCCTAGTGGACAATCATTTAAATATGAGCCAGCAGTGTGCTGCAGCTGCCAAAAAAGCCAACACAGTGCTAGGCTACATTAACAGAGGGATAGAATCAAGATCACGTGAAGTATTAATACCACTTTACAATGCCTTGGTAAGGCCACACTTGGAATACTGCATCCAGTTTTGGTCACCACAATGTAAAAAAGATGTTGAGACTCTAGAAAGAGTACAGAGAAGAGCAACAAAGATGATTAGGGGACTGGAGACTAAAACATATAATGAACGGTTGCTGGAATTTGGTATGTCTAGTTTAATGAAGAGAAGGACAAGGGGGGACATGATAGCTGTGTTCCAATATCTCAGGGGCTGCCACAAAGAAGAGGGAGTCAAGCTATTTTCCAAGGCACCTGAAGGCAGGACAAGAAGCAACGGGTGGAAACTAAGAGAGAAGCAACCTAGAACTAAGGAGAAACTTCCTGACAGTTAGAACAATTAACCAGTGGAACAACCTGCTTCCAGAAGCGGTGAATGCTCCAACACTGGAAGTTTTTAAGAAGAAACTGGACAGCCATTTGTCCAAAATGGTATAGGGTTTCCTGCCTGAGCAGGGGGTTAGACTAGAGGACCTCCAAGGTACCTTCCAACTTTATCATTATTATTAGTAGTAGTAGTAAAGAATACTTAGTGACCAATAACAAAGTAGGGATTTTGATAATGTCAGAGAGTAGATGTGTTAGTAGATGCATTAAAGTGAGATATTGCAGCTATCTTGGTCAAAGAGCATCATGCAAAAGATGAAGCTAACTCGCTTTCCATTATTCCAGGATGCAGGTTTACAGTTAGTGGTAAGGAATTGCAGAGAAACAGATTTCTCATTAAATACTAGAAGAACTTCCCAACTATAAAAGTTGGTATAGTTGTCTCAGAAAGTAGTGGACTAGGTAGTGGATCAGTTACAGTTATTGTGCATTTCCTATATAGAGTATGAGTTTGGTTGAGATGAAATGAGATTTGATGGATCACTTCAATTTGATCATCTCTTCTTATGAAAGGAGATCCATGCTGCTTTGCATTTTCACTTACTCAAGCAGCCATGCTTCTTCAATTTTTGTCCTTCAGGTTTCTGGCCTTTAGTGGTCTTCTGTGCATGTGTAGTTTATGTATAAAACCAAAGTGAATAGTTAAGGTAAATTGGCTCCCTCTAATTGGTTTGTGAGGTTCAGTAGTCATCTCTGACTCTTCACGTTGAGTGTAGAAACAGACTGCAGAATCTAAACAGACTGTCTTGCTTTTAATACTTGAAGCCAAGCAGCTTCATGGTCTAGGCCTAATAGATGTTGTCTTAATCAATTTTTATTTGAGATAGAAATGTCTATAATATGGACTGCTTGCTACAATACATTGCTTTCTGTGTCTCAAAAGAAAATGAACAGTTCTGTATTATGTTGCAGAGGCCTCAAAGGCCTGCTTGACTGGGCTACATTCCTGTTTTTGTTACAGCACTAGTGAGGATCTCTTCCTATATGGTATAGACCTTTGCGGATTGCCTAAATCATACTCTAAGACATATCAACATATTATCATTGAAATCAATTAATCAATCTTTATTACGGCCACAGACCAGCACCACAAACAAAAGCATTCAAAACAATAATAATAGTAAAAAAACAAAAATTAAAGACAGACAGAATACCATTAAAATATAAGAACCTAAAATCTATTATAAAATCAGACACATCTTATTCCGACCTACACCAATGAAATTCTTGCAAATAGTTTGTTTGGTTTAAAAAGGGCCATTTGTGAAAACCCAAAGTTTGTCATGTTTCCACATACATTCATACTTGTCATTACATACACAATCACATGCATACATTTCACACAACCATTTTATATGCACAACGGTTTCACAAACGTGCGCAAATGCACACACACATTCCATAACTACAGAGTCAGAAAGTTATTTATTCCATGTTTTCATATTATAGCATTTTACCACTAGATGGCAATATCAACATAGATTTTAATGTTAAGGTAATTTTTCTTTGCTCTTGCCTTTTCACTCCTGCACTCCATATTTTAACACTAACAATATGTCAGGCATTTTACACAAATCTGCATTTTCTTTTATCTTCTCCTTTGGTGATACCCATCCTCTTTATCAATGCTAATTAGGCAAGGTGACAGGGGGAGATTAAAAAAAAAAGTAGGTTGTGGGCCATGCCACATAATCATGTTCCTGGTTTATCTGTGTACTCATAAAACAAATTTTTTAAAAAAAATAATTTTTTTTTAATCATAGGATGTCACTGGAAGACTTGAAAATTCATTTTATGGATCTGGTGATCTGTAAATTAACTCCTGATCTCATGAGTCAGGAAGATGGGAAGAAGTGGACATGCTCCATGCAGTTTGGCAAATGGATCAAAGGAAGCACAGCAGGTGGCAGATTGAAGAACTTCAGAGGTGAGACTTCCTGGGGAGATGAGGTTTGGAAAATAATGCCTGGGTTTAAGGAGCTGTGCATCTGTTCTTTTTTTAATAATGTCTATAGAGCAACTTGAAGACAAACATATAGTAGTGAATGCTCTGATATCAAAATGCTGAGTTAACTCTAGCTGAAGAATTCTTCTTAAATTATTTCTGTTGGATAACGATGTGCTTCAGCATGCACATTAGCTTATATATGAAATTGCAAAAAAGTGAATTTTTCCCTTTGCAGACTTGGTGAGCAATTTCCCCACAAGCAGGAACTGATAAGAATATAAACTGCCTTCAGATGTATTGCAGGTAGCCCATGTTGAACAATGGTAATTGGGACCACAATGCCCATTGCTAAGTGATGGGGGGTCATAAAGTATGATGTCATGTGACTGCATTGCTTAGCAACAGCAATCCTGGCAGTCCCTGTTGTGATTGTTAAGCAAGGATCGCAGGACCTCACTAAGCAAGTGACCAGGATTTTTTTACTTCCTGCCCACTTTCCTATTTACTTTGCTTGTGGGAAGCGGGCAGAGAAATTCACCTGTGGAAATCAGATGACCTCAGGGACACTGCAATAACTGCAACTTTGAGGATGAGATGTACAAAGTCCTCCTCATTCAGTGCCTTCAATTGTAACTTCAAATGAGTGGTTGCTAAGTGAGGACTAATTATAATTTGTTTGGAGGCTCTTAAAGGGGAAGGTGGCTTGAAAACTCTACAGGTTCTCTTTTACTGCAATTACTCAACCATCCCAATGTAGCCCCAAACCACTTCACTGTATTATGGATTCTGCAGAATATTCCAAGTATACATATTTACCCTCCACAGTAACCCAGACAAAGGAACTGGGTGAAGCTGACAAGAGTTTTCATTATTTCCTCCTCCTCCTCTTAAGCAGAGGAAAAAACACAAAGTGCCAGGTTATTTCTTGGGCTTTTGGTGTGGGATGGCAAAGCAACTACTTTATGCGTTTGTTGTTCCAAAACCAGTGACTCCAAACCCAATTCTGTTTTATCTTGATGGGTATTGTTGTTATTATTCAGTCTGATGCCATTTTACTCCAAATGACTTTGGGCAAACCACAATACCACAGACAATATAAAAACAATATGCACTAATAAGAAGCAATAAACAATCCAGCAGAGGGGGCTCTAGCCACCTAATCCCACAGTCTGGGAGAACAACCAGGTCTTTATGGCCTCCAGAACATCAACAGAGTTGGAGCCATCTGAGCCTCAGTGGGAACTTTATGCCAGAGAACAACCTCTGTGGCAGAGAAGGAGCACTTTTTGGGTGCTGATACATGACATGGCTTAATTGAAAGAACTCGAAATGTGTCAAGCTTGTCATCTTGAATTATCTGGAGAGATGCCATCTCAAATAACCAAGGTTTATGCTGTATAAGGCTTTATACATCATAGCCAGTACTTTGAGTCACACCTAGTGTAGCTTGCAGAGAAAAGATGTCACATACACACAGCAAGGCATGCCCATTGCTGAAATGCCATTGCATTCTAGACCAATTTAAATTTCTGAGTGGTGTTCAGTGGCAGCCTCCAATGTAATATTCAAGCTGTGAAGTGTTTAGGGCATGAATGTCTGTCTGAATACCTTCCCATCTGAAAAAAGGGTGCAATTTCCACATCATAGTTGCCACATGTCCATCAAACATGTAAATCCATGAAAGCCCCAAGTTGGGCACTACTTTTGAATGGGGACATGCAATCCCCTCCAAGGCCAAAAATAGAATATTTCCCTAAATTAAGTGGCCCCAATAACTATAGATACGCAGTCTTGGTAAGAATAAATCAAAGTCTTCCACCACATCTAGATCCACTCAGCCTCAAGGTGCTGCTGGGCCAAGACAGTCTTACTTGGCTGGCCTGGGGCTGAAGGATCTAATTGGGTATCATCGCATATGGATGGTACCAAACCCCAAACTCCTGGATAAACTTATCTAGCAGTTTCACATGCTTGTTGAATAAGAGTGGGAGAGAATCAACCTTTGTGGTAACCCGTAAAGGAGGAGTTGAGAGCCGGGAGTGATCAATCATTTCTATCTAATACCAACTAAAACCAGCCCTGAAGGAACAAAGAGAAGCATCATAAAATGTCCCCTCCCTCATTCCCAATCCTAGAGCCAGTCCAGAAGATCAAAATTGCTACACGCTATTTTCTAAAAATATGGATTTGTAGGAAAGGTAACAATTATTTAATTTCTTTTTTTATATCAGTTGTATGTTTCACGTGTTGTTGTAGGACCTAGAGTAGATGGTGGAGGGCATTGATAGGGTAATAGTATACGCATTCTTCTATTAGTAAGCTAAAGGAATCTCCAGCCACGGAATTAGAGGACAGGTCTTGTCCTGGATTGGTAACTGGCTAAATTGTAGGAAGCAAAGGGTTGCAATAAATGGACAATTCTCTGGATGGAAAGAAGTGAGAAGTGGTGTACCCCAAGGTTCAGTTTTGGGACCTTTACTTTTTAATTTATTCATCAATGATCTGGATGTAGAAGTTAATAGTGAGGTAGCCAAGTTTGCTGATGACACTAAATTGTTCCGGGTTGTGAAAAGTGAAACTGATTGTCGGGAGCTCCAGAAGGATCTCTCGAAATTGTATGAGTGGGCAACAAAGTGGCAAATGCATTTTAACCTAAACAAGTGCAAAGTTATACACATCGGGGCAAAGAACCCCAATTATACTTACCAATTGATGGGGACCAAACTTTCTGAGACAACCCAAGAAAGGGATCTTGGGGTTTTGGTGGACAGCTCGATGAAGATGTCAACCCAATGCGCAGCAGCAGTAAAAAAAAGCAAATTCCATGCTTGGCATGATTAGGAAGGGAATCGAAAATAAGTCAGCAAGTGTTGTATTGCCTCTGTACAAATCGATGGTGAGACCACACTTGGAGTACTGTGTACAGTTCTGGTCACCGCACCTCAAGAAGGATATAATGGAACTGGAAAAGGTGCAAAAAAGGGCAACAAGAATGATCAAGGAAATGGAGCGCCTCCCTTATGAAACCAGATTGCAACGCCTTGGTCTCTTCAGCCTTGAAAGATGGCGTTTAAGGGGTGACTTGATCAAAGTGTATAAAATCATGCATGGGATAGAAAAGGTGGATAGAGAAAAATTCTTTTCTCTATCACACAATACCAGGACAAGGGTGCACTCCCTAAAGCTCATAGCTAAGGAAGTAAGGACAAATAAAGGGAAATATTTCTTCACCCAGAGGGTCGTTGATTTATGGAATTCACTTCCAGAAGGAGTCGTGACAGCTGTCAGCCTTGACAGCTTCAAGGCAGGGCTAGACAAATTCATGGATGCAAAGTGTATCGGTGGTTATTAAAACGGATGTCCATGTGCAGCCTCTATGTTGGTTGAGGCAGGCAGGATTCCCTTGAGTACCATTTGTTGGGGGTCAAGGGAAAGGGAGGGTTTTGCCTTCTCTTTCTGCTCAAGATCCCCATGTACAATTGGTGGGCCACTGTGTGACACAGAATGCTGGACTCGATGGGCTTTGGCCTGATTCAGCATGGCTCTTCTTATGTTCTTATAGTATTCACTGTTCATTGTGTATTCCAATGTCTGTAGTGAGGAAGATGATCAAAGAGCCAGCTTCAAAAAGGATTTAGAACAATTGGAAAGTATAAATGAAGCCATATGGAAATAGCCACAGTCTTCCTCAAAGTGTTTTGATCCTTCCAAGCATTTTGGCCTGCAGCTTCTTTTATTCATGATTTGGTTGTGTTCGTTAAGGCAAATAGGAGTTGCAGTGCAAAATATTTTGGGAGTACCAGATGGATAACATTCTCTATTATGGAACTACATAACTGCTAAGGAAGACATTTAGTTTTTTTAATATATACACTCTTACCTCGGAAAATATTTTTCTTGCTTGCTTATTTTAAACCAGACCAGCTAGATCAATAAAACAGTTTATAGTCTATGTGACATTTTTCTTAATGTTAGCTCTATTCCATTTTTGTGGATTTTTTTTTTTGTTAGCAGTCTCTTCATGTTAATTTCACAACTAGGCACAGAATGACATTCTGGGGACTGAGGCTGGAATTTTTGCCCTTTCTTCCCTCAGGCTCATTTTGGACAAATCCCCAATACTTGTTGAAAGTTTTGCAAGGCAATGGAAGCAAAAGATCTTTATACTCCTGCAGTGTGCTGGTGTCTCTTATCCAAAAACACAGCGGCAAACATCGGAATCGAGTCCCTCATTTGCACATAGGCTTATCACTCTACAAGGTAAAGAGAATTGTGTTTAAATGTGGGTTTGAATTGCTCAAGATGAAGAGAAGGAAGTTCCTTGGCTTTGCCAGGCAAATACTGCAATCATCAACTTCTTTTCCAGTATGGGACCATGATCTTAACCAACCAAGATGTCCCGGTTTCATCAAATAGGAACAGAATATTTAGTCATTTTTTTCTTTGTTTGAATCTTTTATTCTTTTTCTTTCTAGTTTGTATTTATATTTTCTTGTTGTAGTTAGAACTTGTAATAACATGTTAAAAATATTTAGTCTTAGAGAAATTGTTATTAAATCAAGATGAACAGAGATTATTAATTAGAGGCAGAGAAAAGGAGAGGGGCCAGGAGAAAGAATATCATGTAAGGAAAATATAGATAAGATCCTACGCCCATATTTTGCAGAGCAATCAAAACCATTCCTGATTTGATAATTCCTTTAGGATAGTAAACACACCAACATTTTCTACTATATTCAGTGTAATTTCTTGTATACTGTCATGGTTCCGAAAGAAGAACCTTTTCAAAGAACTTTGAAGCATTGTTTACCTGAAAGAATCTTTAATTTGCAATATAGCTTCGGAAAGTACATAGAGAAGCCAAAATCTGAATTCTCCTCCCCCAAACACACAGTATCAAAGCATAACTCACTCCTTCATTTAACATTTAACAGTCATTAATCACATTCTCCAATTAGTTTGAAGTGTGAACTTTCCCTCCCTTTATCTCCTCTTATTGCAACTAACCTTGAAGAATACTCTACTGAGATATCGTTATGGCTAACTAGTCCCCAAGCACATTCTTCCCCCCTCCCTTCCAGCACCATCTAATTTTAACTCTAAAAATAATACACAGATTAAATAGAAAATGTCTGCATCTTCATATATTGTCAAGCAAGAACATCCGATGTTAGCAACATTGACATATACTTTAAAAAAGGTAGAAAAAGTTTTAAAGACAATCCTCCCTGCAAAAGTTTAATCAACAATGATAGAGATTCTGGTTGTTGAGTTTAGGGCTTTCATGTTCTGACTGGTTCCACCACTTAACAATTTTCATTTTTAAATGTCTTGATGCTTACTTGTTGACACATGTCCTTTCTCTTCCTTCTAGGTGGACCAGGAGGTATGTAGAAACTTTTCATCTTTTTTTGAGGGGGGGCATAGTTTGGTACCATAGTTGTATAAATTACTTTCCCCTGCTCTCTTACCGAATTAAGATTAAGTAGAAATTGTGCAGCTAACTTCGATGAGTGCAGCAAAACTGATTTTCTGCTGTGAATATGATTTTCATTTATTCAAAGCCTGAATGTTGGAGACACGATATTGAAAGTAGACAGTCTGAAATGCAATATACTTAAATTAATAATGAAGAACATGTCTCAGTGATTGCAATGGATTTACTTTAAGTATCATATATCATAAAATACTTATGGGTCTTTATGTGAAAATGTTGAAATATATTGCTTTCAAGAGCTGAAATATTCAGATTGAAATCTTAATAATTTTTTGCTAGAAATTATTATTGAACGTGTTCACAATCTTGATCATTTTTTTGCTTTTCCAGATCTGAACACTGTCCAATGTGAGTGTTTGGATATGGCATTCAAGTACTCCTTGTTCTTATTTTAGATAAGCTTCTTAAGGAAATTAGAAAAAAATGACTGTTAATGCCAAAGTGATTGAATACATTTCAAGATAATGCACTTTTATGGCTTAATTAAGGATTAATGGCAATTTTCCTGGGATATGCCCAGAAGCAGTAGACAAGGTTGAGTGAGAAATGATTTTATTACATTTTTCTCCTTTCTTTTATTTTAGTTTCTGCCGCTAATAATTATATATTCCTGGGAGCCATTCAACCAACTTTTTGGCTGATTTGTGGAAATTACTTGTAGACGCCACTAAATCGATATAAACATTTTTCTCCACTGCATATAGCCAGCCTTAAATAATAGTTTAGAGCTACTTCATCTCAAATATGTTGAGTTTTTCAAATTTAATAAATGTATTTTGGGATGGGAAAGTGCTGCTTTCAAGAAGAGATTAGATGCTACTGTTCAGTAGAACAGGTTTTCCAAACCTGAACATTCTCTAACATTTGATTTCTGTCTCTCTGGATTCTTAGTGAAGTCCTTGTAGTTTGGTGAATTCTGGGAGAGCTGAAATCTAATATCCTAATATTTTTTTCATGTTTTCATTTTTATTCAAGAATTGTAATTTTTCTTTATTCTTCTTTCCTTTTCTTTTAGCTCCACTTTCCCCTAATATTATTTTTAGATACTATCAAAAACTGATCTGAACCACATTCAGATTATAACCAAATTTATAATGTCTGTATTTTTTCCCAGCCTGTTTGTTTTACAAATCCAAGCATTAATGTAAATGTGCACACATTTTCATTTACAATTCAAGTCCATTTTCATGTGGCTACATGTGCTTTTGAAAATGGTTTGGAAAAGGATCTTCAGCATATGTGAGAGTGTGAGCACAGCACCTCTATTTAGCAGCCCAAGTCCCATAGGGACCCAAAGGGGGAAGCTGGCCCAAGGCTTGTGAAGACCCAGTGGGGCAGGAAGAGGGGGGAGATAGCTGGGAGGGGGCACTGCAACATCCCTGCAGTTGGTTGTATGGGCAAATGACTGCAGGGGCACTGCAATGACTCTAATTTCAAAACTGGGTCATAAGTAGCCTCCGTGTGTGTGTATCTGTCATAACATTGAACAGTCACTAAGTGAGTGGTCATAAATTGAGGACTACTTGTATGGATCCAGGCTAATGATTCATGAATGAATAACATGTTCTGGACAGTTGTATGTTTTAAATCAATACACTGGACAAGATTTGTTTTCCCCAAATGTTTTGCTTTCTGTTTGGTAATTATGATAGACGCCTTCAAACTGAATAGAATTATAATTTCAGAATGACAGTAGCACACAGGAATCTTGAGAAATATGAAATTAACTTTTAATAACTAGAATGTATTTAATTGCATTATATTTCTCATATACTGCATGAGTTCAAGAGAACTAAAGGTGTTTTGCTGCTGATTTTTGTTTATACTCAGTGTCTGATGCATCTCACTGCAATGTGCAAGAATAGTTATCCAGCACTGATAGAATCCAGTTGCCCTGATACTGTTTTTCCATTGTGGCAATATGCTGGCAAAACCTTTCACCATGCCTGTCACTGATTGCAATTAGATTTTCAGGGGGGGGGAATCCAAGTATGAATGCAGAAAATGAATCTTTGGTGAGATGTTGTACTTCATGGTCTTGTATGCTGTAAGAAGTTTGTCAACCAGCTAAATTCAGTTTGGTACTCTGTAGTTGCCAAGAAAATTCTCAACATTCTTGAATGCTTGCTAGGTGTTTTTGTCTGACTTCACAAGCAGATCTTTGAAGCATCTGTCATTGATAATGTATCTGATTTGTGGACCAACAAAAATGCCTTCCTTAATCTTGGCATGAGTTATTCTTGGAAACATCTGTCTTTAAATAATGAAAACTTTCAGTTTCCTTGTTCATTGCTCTCACAAAATTTTTCATTAGTTCAAGTTTTATGTGAAGTAGAGACAAAAATATATTTTATTGGGCAACACATGAAACATGTACCATGTTTTTCTGTCCTGGAACCAAATTCTTTCAAAGCGGCCACTTCTTTTTAATACAATGCAACTCCCTTACACAGCTATGCCATTCACGTATGTAAAACAGTACTTACCGGTAGTTATATCCAAGCTGCATTGGGTATAACTTTTAGATATCCACAGATATTCCAGTTGTATTTGGCATACTAGATGTGCTTCAACACCAGTTCCATGTTTTTGTATGTTTCTTTCATGTATGCAGCATAGCTAACAGATACTGAATGGTGTTCATTGCCATTGTGTAAGAAGACTTCTATAAAACAACATGTGATAGGTTAAATCACAGGTTATTTCCATGATTAGCAGCCCAAAATCTGCAAAATAAGCCTAAGAGTGTTGAGGAAGCAAAATCTTTGTTGTTTAGAACAATACAAATAGAATAACATAATCAACATAAAGCTAATGAAATCAGCATCAAATCAGGTATACCATAAATGGTATAAAACTATTACTAAGGTAGCCTGAGACCAGTTTGTAAACATAAAAAAGGGAGTGCATTAGTGCCAAGATGAAATCCATAAAACAAATCTATATATTACTGAAACTCTCCTTGTCTATTTGTAACCTCCTGTTGGGTGAAACGGTGAATCATTGAATCAATATATTTCAGATGTGCTAGCTTAAAGAATGCATCACAAATATGGAACCCATGGGACTGAAATTTGTCAGAGTTGTGGTTTAGTGCCTCTGCATTGTCATGGTCAGCTGTGGTCATGTAATAATTTCTAACACTCTCTACCAGCTGCCTGGCAGGAAGGAAAGTCAATGAATAAGTCAGCAGGAAGTCAAAGATCATTCCCATTTCCACTGTTTTTTGCCTGACTATGGTCATTCTGTTCGTCTATTTAGGCAAGGAAATATCTCTGAAATGATGACCAAATGGGTTATGAATTGCCTAGTAAGTAACTAAAATCCATGGGTATATTATATTTCTATCTAGCAATAAAAAGACTACAAATAGGTGTCATATGAAATCCTCTAATGAGTGTATTCCATTGGAATAAAGATTAAGATTGATGACACCCTAACAATGGTAGACCAGACTAAAAAAACTGTTGCCATATGTATGTTGCCATACATTATTGTAACAGCCATAGTAACAAAATCTTGCAGATCTGATTGTGCTTCCCTCTCCCTCACTTTACTTTAGTGTGTGCTAGGGAGGGCCTGCTTGAGATGTTTAACTAATTTCTTGGTCCAGGCTCACACCCCTCGTATCTGACTGTTGCCTTTGTTGCTGCTCTTTCTTCTGTCCTTCAAAGTCACTGCCTATTTCCTCTACATTTTTGCCTTATTTTATTTTATTTATATATATTTATAGAGTCATACATACATGACTCTAGATCATGTATGTGAGATGATGTAGGATTGACCATCAATACTAAGGGAATCAGTAATCATGAAATATGCTGCAAACCAGCACTTTAGTAGGACAGCAATGAAGGGCATGGAAAAGACACAGTGACAAGTCACTAACTATAAAGAATCAAATTGTCCAGACAACAGTTTTTTCCTGTGGTATTCTGTGGAACTAAGGAAAATTGAACTTTGAAGATGCAAATAGAAAGAGCAATGACATTTTTGAAGTTTGGTGAAGAAGAGACTCTCAGGAATACTATGGATAACAATAAAAATGAACAAATGGATCATAGAGCAAGGCAATCAGAGTCCTTACTCAAGACATTAATGACCAAACTATTACATTTGTCATACATTGTGACCAGGTTTTCAGCTTCTTGAAGGCCATAAAGGTAGGGAAATGGAAAAACAGAGAACAACCTGCAGCAAGTTGGATAGACTTTTTAAATTAAATCCAGTTTACTGACTACAGTATCCCTTAAATGAGCTTACATTTAATGCATGACAAAACTCAAATCCCGAAGAGATTGTCCAACTTGTCAAAAGCACTCAAGTTTTATTAAGATTTGAGAGTAGTACACAAATTCAAATTCTGACAACTCTCCAAATGTTCTGAAATTTTACTTCAGATTTAATGAGAATATTCTGTTCCTGAGTGAACCCACCAGGCTTTTGTGCTTTAAAAGCTAAACTCTACAGGTTGCTTTGCTGTGAAACCTGTCAGGCTGTCATTGCTTCCCATAAGGAACTCTTAAGGCTATAGGGGATGGCTAGCTATATTATCTGGCTAGAGCAGGGAAACCAAATCTATTTGTCTTTCATGTGGTGCTTTAGACCAATTGGGAGACAGCACTTTGCCATTTAAACTCATTGAAGCTTGGAGCTGGAGACTGCTAAGAGGTAATTTCAGACATGTATTGAACATCAAGATTAATATAGTGAAGTACAAAACCAAGAGCAGTTTTAAAATTGGAAATACAATGAATCACAGCATTGACCAAAGCATAAATGCTTTGCATTTAATATATGATGCATTCTAAGGGGCAACCCCACCCTCTTAGCAGATGATAAATTGCTCCATTAGCAAGAGAGAAATACAACAAGAGTGAGCGAGAGTGCAAAAGTTGCTCTGCAAATGCTCTTGTGGTAACAAAGTCCATTGGAGAGTAAAATGTCACGAGTCATTGTGAGGTATGGCTGGCTCCGGGAGGCTCCATTTTTCTTAGGCAATGTAATTATTGATAGTCTTTCTGTGCTGAGTATTCTATTTAGTTGTTGGTGATAGAAAGGCCTAATAAAAGGGCAAGTTTTTCTTCATGGTCACATTATAATAGTGGAAGTGCTCGAAGTATATCTACAGTTGTAATTCTAAGCATGCTTACACAGAAGTAAGTCTGGTTAAGATTAAGGGAGCTTTTATGGAAAAACAAGAACAGGAACAGTATGAAGAATATAGTGTTGGTGTATTCTTGGGCTTCAGGGTGATACAAAAATGAAGCTAAATACAATTTTGAAAACAATTGAATTGCCCTATTATTGCATGTTTTTTCTTCTTCTGTTCACTTGTGTCTGATTCTCAGAGAGTGCCTGGACAAGTCCTTGTGGGCTTTTTGGCAAGTTTTTTCAAAAGTCGTTTGCCATTGCTTCCTTCCTAGGACTGAGAGAGGGTAACTGGCCCAAGGACAGCCAGCTGGCTTTGTGCCTAAGGTGGGACTAGAACTCACAGTCTCTGTTTCTAGTTTAATTACTACACCAAACTGTCTCTTGCATGTTCCTGACCATAATAGACATAGTATCAAATAATTGGCAGGTTTCTTTCTGGTGCTCCAATTGCAATCAGGCATCAGACATGATGTATGCTCAAGCAGAATATGCAAACTAGACCTGGTACAAATGCAGCAGCTTCAGCAATGATGATGCATATATCCTGATATAGTTAGGTGAACTTACTTTGTGAATATCTTACTCATACTTTGTGAACTGCATTAGCTACCATTCAGCTTCTAGATGCCATTCAATATGCCAGTTGTCCCTCTTTAAAGACCTAGAGGCTCCAGACCTGATCTGAGGGATTACCTTCTCTTGTATTTATCTTCCTGTCTAGCCAGTTCAAATAGACTCAACTTTCTCCAAGTCCTGTCTCTACAAGGTCTTGGAGGGTCTCTTGGAAGCTGTTCTGAAATGATTGTTCAGAGGGCCTAAAACTGTACCCAGAGAAAGTATAGGGCAAAAGGGAAGGAAATGAAACTGAGGAAAGAATAACATGGGGAGATGAGTAAAATGGTTCAAATATTTGTTGGTTTGGCCATAAAGGTTTAATTTCTATTAAAACATGCAATACGCATTTTGGAATATTATTGGTCGGGGGGGCTGAATTGACTAATATTCTAGTTATAGGGAGTAGCTTGGCAAAAAGTGTCAGGAGAAGGAGGAAAACCTGACCCATCCCCAGTGAAAATCTGCCACCCTTGCAGGTATTATGTTTTTAAAATATTCCAGTATGGTTTTTAGTGTTGCATTTCTTGGTTGAGTTCTCCGGAATAGGGCGGCATAGAAATTAAATAAATAATAATAAATAATAATAATAATAATTTCATTTAGAAATATATAGAAATGATCTCCACCATCTGTTTTTAATACAGGAACAGGATGGTATGTATATTTGTTCCCAGAGCCTGGGTTAATATTGTGAGCAGCATGAACGTGTAAACCATTAATCTCCCTTCTATTTTTTTTTAAAAAAATTCTCAGTCATCACAAGAAATGCTCTTAATTTATTTTGTTGTTTTATTTTTTTTAGTCCTGTGATAACAATAAAAAGCTGCCTCCTTCTTTCTTCGTTTGGAATGCACGTTTGGGTCAATCGCTCTTTGTGAATAATCGGGAAGTGACTCAGGATTTCCGCCTCCCTCCTGGGACGTATGTGGTGGTTCCCTCTACTTTGGAACCTCATCAGGAGTCAGAGTTCATCTTGCGAATCTTCTCCAGAAAGCACAGCTTGCAGTAAGAACTCCTTTCTTAGTTTGCAAAGACCATCCTAACACCCAGATTTCCCATTCTAATTCCGCCAACAAAACCTCTGTGCCTCCCTGTGCAGTTCTGCTCCCCTTTATCTCCTTTTTCACCACATTCATAATTTAGCATTGTATGAAGTACCAGGCAAATTGAGGTTGGTAATTAGGTAACCAGTAGATCTTTCAGTTCAGATTTCAGGCCTGTATGAAATTCTCTGTATTTTATAGAGATTTGCCATCTGGATGTGGATGCTATATAAGTAAAAGATTTCCAAGATGAGAAATTGGTTTAAAGTAACAAGGGAACTCACAATCCTTCGAGACACAATCCACTGTGGTTATCCAAAGCTTTCTTCACTTCACCAGAAAATTTGGAGGAGGGTGTCAGAAAGATTTGCTGATCTACCCCAATCAGGCCTCTCTTACTGCTAGTCTGAATCAGCTGCATGGGCAACCTAAAAGTCCTCCATCATTTGTGAGTCTTAAAAATCACTCATGCAGCCTGCTCTGTGACCTTAGGTTGGTGATGTCTCTCCTTGATTTTCCTCCCATACTGCACTCTCAATTTCTTACTTATGCTATCACTATGATTGTCCAAGGAAAGACAGAAGAGAATCCACAAATTAATTACCTCATGCTCTTGACTCCAGTACTGTCTCCATCAAGATGGCAGAAGAAGCAGCAGCTCTTAAGAATCCTGATCAAGACTTTCTCTTGGTGAAATGGAGGGCCAAAATTAAACTCTCTTTCCACTAAAGGTGTTGTTGTATAGGTTTTCTGCACAGAAAGAGAAAAAGAAAACAAATGGCATTTTTCAATGTGTATGTGTTGTCTATGTGTAGTTTAAAAAAAGACTTCTTATAGTGAATTCCACTATAAAAAGTATGCTTTTAGGATATGTATGAAAAGAAGAGGGTATATGAAAGTTTCTCTCTGATAGTAATTTCTTGGGAGGTCTTCCATTTCCAGTCAGAAACAGATGGGTGCTATTAATTGTACTGTCTCCAAGCAAGGTCAAATTACAGAGAAGCCAAAACTTAGAATATCATGTCCTCCAGATTTGTGGGTTTTGTGGAATAGTTTTTTTTAATAATAACTTTTATTAAAGTTTAAACATCTAAAATATACTTCTAAGCAAGATAAAATAACAGCTAGCTTGAAGATCTCAGTCTAGATAAATCACGATACTCACTTCATAATTCTAACATTCATGCTGGTTTCTTTCTTCTTTTTAAAGTGAATTGGGTGGAGACTCCAGCTGTGTCCTTTCAAAGGTGAGATGTGATTAGGAACCATGCCGTATAGCTACTATTTTGTTTTGATCTCTTGTTCTTTTCTGCTTAAGTGCTCTCAGAGGCATAACCTGAATGGGGATGAGGCTATCAGTGAGCTAAATTTACAAATGGATTCTGATTGTCAGTCGTGACACCTGAATGTCAGAATAAAAATTAGAGAAAAAGTAGGAGTGATTGAGCCGTCCTTGCTGTGTGCTTTTAAAGGGTAGCAGAAAGCAAAGCAAATATAACTCATAGTACTTCATAATGTGGAAATGGCAACAGAAGATCTCTCCTTCATCACTCATGTGCAGTGAATATTTCTTTTGACTTAAACCATAATAGCTGATCAAGAAAGAAAATCCTGAGAACTCACTAGCTAAATGCCACAGGGACCCAAAACACACACACTGTCTCTTACTAAGCTGAGGCTAAGGTAGAATAGATAAATAGACAGCTATTAAGAATAGCATAATTTAATCTCAGTTTTAAAAGAACTGTGAAAGGCTGCTAGCATGCTTTCTGTCCAAGTTTCAAGAGGCTATGAGGCTGTTTAAACCTAGTGATTTTGACCTTGAGGTTTACGTCAATGTCTCTGTTCATCTGTTTCAACATTAAAATCTGCCAAAGGGTGGGGAACCCTTGGAAGCTAAGAGGCTCACCTAAAAGAGAAAATCAACTGCATTTGTTGCCAAAGTTCAGGAAAGGGGAATTTTAAGAGGCTGAAGCTATTGTATGGATCATTGAGACAATTGCTATCTATGGATTGTAGATGGCAAATAAAGTGATTAAGGTGATGCTAAAGTTTTTTTATGTCTTCTATACAGCACACAGTTTAACAATTTAACAGTTTAGTTGGGAGACACAAATGTGATGATGTTGTAGACTTAGATGGCTATCTCAACACATTTACGGAGAATCAATAACGTCTCTAGGGCAAGATGGTTTTTGATTCTTCCAGATTCCGAGACTTTACATTGTACACATACATGATTAGAACTGGGGAGTCAAGTGTCATATAGTGATTAAGATTTTGGCCTAAGACCACAAAGATCCAGGTTCAAGCCAATCTTTAGCCATGGAAACTGACTGGTTATATACATATGTTGTATATAGCATGTTTATATGGGTTTTATGCATGTGTACACTTTTGAGAGCAGGCAACAGAATTTCATTTTTAATGTGTGCCAGTGTGCCCACAGTAGAAAATGACAATAAAAGTTATCTTATCTTAACTTGGGGCCAACTACTAGCCCAAATTCACACATTGTAGTTGTAGGGAAAAATTGAAGAGGGATATATACTGCCTTGGATTCCTGAGAAAAGATGGCTATAAATCTAATAAATAAGGTGAGATACAGGTTGCTGAGAATAACTTGTAGGGAAAGTCTATTCTTGAATGAAAGTGAATAAGCAGGTCCCAAGATAATGTTGCCCGATCCAATTTGGGTCAGTCACTGGGATCAGAGGTTTAGTCTTCCAAGCTTTCGGATTCATGTTGGAGCTCATCCTTAGGGAACTTCTCTCTGTTTTGTGCTATTCTGTTTGGTATTTATATGGTGCCGGGTTGTATGTGGCTTTTTAGTTGTTGATCGGGGTGTTGATGGCCAGCTATTAAGTCATTGGCTGTTGTTTCCTTGTGCTGCCAAGCCTTTCCTCCTAAGTACTTGATAAGTTGGTGGTAAATCAGCACTCCTGTTTCCCAGGCTTCAATCACTTCCCTGGCTGTTTTTGTATCTGCTTGTCCAACAATCTTAGTTACTGCAAAAATGAATGTATGTCCTTGTTTATTGCAATGTGAGGCTACCAATGAGTTCTGGTCTCTTTGCCTGACCGCTCACTTGTCTTCTTGTAATCTGGTGCTTAGCTTTCTCCCCACCTGTCCTATACAGTCACAGGTGCAATCCATGCAGGGTATCTAGTAGATTACATTGGAAGTATCTCTCATCTCCAAGCATTACAATGCATAATTTGTCCTCGTATGGTAGCCTCTGGGCAGAGTATGATGCCTGTTTGCAGATATTGGAAGTTGCGTTCTACTGCTTCCAAAATGTTTTTGATAAATGGCAGGGTGTGCCATGTAGTTGGTCTTGTACCTTGTTTCTTCCTTTCTCTCCCCACTGTGTTGGGCAGACATTTTATAACAAATGCTTGTGGGTACCCATTCTGCATCTGCTCTCCAGTTGTTTAACTTGTTGGGTACTACAATGGATTTTATTCTGGCTAGAATAGAACATCTTAAAGTTGCCAAATTGAAAAACACTGAAGTAGAGACTGATTTGGATATTCTTGACATGATGAACGTTCACCCAACAATATTTTCACATGCAACATCAATGTCAAATGCCACATGCAATGTCAGTGTCATAGGCAAGTGTTTTGTCTTTGTTGGATAGGAGCAACTTTTCTACCCTTGGTTTTCTCACAAGTGTATCTTAGTCACTAAAGCTCCACAATGCTTCTAGCTCAGCTTATTGAATATATTGCATATTCTATACCAGTGGTGACGAAGCTATCTCGGAGCCCTCTCTGTGGGCACACATGCCATTGCCCCAGCCCCACCTCCCCCCACGGCCCCCTCCTCCTCAGCAGCCCCCCAGAGGAGAGTCATCCCCGGGTGCGGCCCAGGCAGAACAGCACAGCCAAACATATGGCAGCTGGGCGGCAGATGCTGCTGCAGGGCGCGGGTATTGGGCGTGGCCATCATGGTGCTGCAGGGCCGCCTGGGTGATCTGCGGTGGGCTGTGGATGGCCCTGAGAGCGGGCAGGGTAAGGGTGGAGCAAGGCGTGGGTGGGTGGGCGGAGCAGGGGCAGGCTGGGGGAGGGGCAGTTTTTGGGCACTCGGTCTCTAAAAGGTTCACCATCACTGTTCTATACTCTATAAATCACATATTGGTACATCCTGAAAAATTGGACAAATTTCCCCCTTCCATCTTTTTAATTTTTATTTTATTCTTTATAGGAAATAGTTGATAAACATGAAGATTGCAAAGAATTCTTCTCTAAGTATTTTGATCAAGTGAGTATGCCTTTCTGGTACATCTGAATACTTTTTCTGAACATGCTTGACCAAAAACAGTTCCTCAGAAAAATTATGGGTTTTCCACTTGGCATTTGTCAGTTGGTGTGTAACTATTAATTACAGGAAATATACACTAGTTGGGTTCACACAGCAAACTAAACCATAAAATGGTTTGTGTGAGTTTTCTCTGCTATGTGAACTCAGCCCTTACGTTTTATAAACCATGGATTTGTGCTTAGTGTGTTGCATGAAACCAGGCAATTTTGGTGAATCTAACCATGATTAATAAACCATGGCTTAGCTTGAAGTATAAACCACCTCCTTGCTGATAATTAAATTCTTGAAGATTCAATCATCAATGTCCAATGGAAAAAAAGTTCTTCTCCAGTGTCAAATATCAGTATCCCTTAACTGCATGATGTAATCACTGGGTCCAGAATATCATAAATGGAACATCCCATCTAGCAGCACATACTGGGATGTTGAAAATGTCAGGTCCAAACTCCAAGTTGAATATTGCTTGGTGGACCCGAAATCCAGACAGGCATAGCTAATTCTTGCTGAAAGTACAGCAACAGATAGATCAATGGTCTTGCTTGGTATAAATAGACTAAAAATCTATAGGACCAATAGAGGACAGTAGCAGTACAGAAAATCTGAAGCTTTGGTATTTCTGCAGTTCAGACATAGTATGTCTAACATAAGACAGTTTGTATATGCTTGAACAGAATAATATTTTTAATATATCATTGTATAATAGATGGAGGAAAGATGGGACAAAATTAATTTTAATTAAATTGAGAATGATAAAGCATTATTTTTCATTGCTTTGACATAATTCAAAATGAATTTTTTTGAAAACTCAGGTTTCCATTAAAAAAAAAAGATAACAGGGCAATTGTGTATCTTTCCTTCCCCATTAGTAATTTTAGATGTAAAGATGTTAATCACTGGATTTTCTATAATTTTGCCTCCCCTGCTTTAGTATCCTGAAATAAACGTAGTGCAGCTGCAAAGGATCTTAAACAACATGGCAAGTATGTCTGGTATGGGATTCTAAAACTCAGTATTTTATATACATTTTATACACATTTTATGCACATTTTCACACATACCTACATGAAATCTATGAGTGATGCAAGCAGTGCACTTTCCACTCATCCATATTTTAAGTATTTTAACTGCTTTAAGAGCTTTTTAAGTAGGAAAGTAGGCAAAATATTTTAAATCAATAAATATATAGATTAGTCTCACAGGCTTTTAAAAGAGAATGGGATTTAATTTCCCCTTTATCCTTTATAACACAGGGTCTCATGTTACAGATGTCTAAACTGCAACATTTATATGTTCTTAATAAGGCTATTTTTTTAATGCGAGTGAACTCATACTCATGTAGTGCAAGTTTAGTGATTATGTTTTCTTTATGGGAGAAGGGCTGCAAATTAGTGACAGTTCCTGTACGCAAATGCATTCATAGTGTTAGGAAAATCCATTTCCATCTAAACTACAGATCTTCATATAGGTAATCTTTGACTTATGACCACAATTGGCACCAGGATTTTCATTAGTAAGCAATTTCGTCATTAAGTGTGCCAATTATTTTTTTTTTGCCTTGGTGATTAAGGAAATCACATGATTTGTTGGAAGTGAATCTGACTTTCCCCATTGACTTTGCTTGTTGAAAGCCAATGGATCCAAATGCATTCTGCTTGCATGGTAATTTATTTAAATTTACACCCTAGTCTTCCTCAATGCGTTCAAGGTAGTGTGCCAAATACTCCCTTCTAGTTTTTTTCCCCAAGCAACAAACCTGTGAGGTAAACTGGGCAGACTGAAAAGGACAACCCAGTGAATACATTAGTATTTCTACTGGGATTGGAGGTAGATTTCAAGGCCCTAGTTTAAGACCTTAATTATTATCTATCTGTCTCTTCTCTTTCCTTACCTTGTTACATGACTGGCTTGTTGGCTCCTTTTAAATTTATGATAGCACATTAGTTTATCCAACTTTCACAACTTCTCAATGTGTGATCTTCAGTATCCAGAATTCCTTAGCCAAGCATGGCCGTTGTAGAGGATTCTGAGAGTTGAAGTCTGTACACTTGAAAGCTGGCAAGCGTGCAAAATGTTATCTCCTTTCCAAAGACATTTGGGTTTCTGCTGGAGTTTTTATTACAATTGCTTGTCTTCATTATATTGCAAATGTTTGTGCATTTCATATGTTAGTATTTCATTTCTATTGTATAAAAAATAAGCCTCCCTCAAATCAAGCTTGGCTCTATAAACTGTAACAAAAATATCTCCAACATTTCACATTATTTTTGATTAAATAAAAGAAAACATGTTGTATTATTTTAAAGAATAGGTCCCTTCGGCATACCAATGAAAAGTCATCTTATTTTCTTTGTTGTTGACAACAGTAAAAATAATCTGCTAATGAATAATCTATTGTTTCCACATCCTTATAAATTTAGTGTTAATACCACCAAGTAGGGAACAATTCATAAGATAGTGATCCATATCTTCAATATGAATTTGTAGATGTTTTAGAATAGCATCATCCATTACAATGGAAAATATCAGCTGAAAATGTAAGTTGTAAATGAAATCATTTGTTTTGGAAGATTGTCCAAGTGTAGTACTTTATTATGAACCTCTTTAAAACAGGACAGGAGTCAAGAATGCAATACTTAAGGATATCAGGGTACCTACTGGAATCTTCCCCTCCTATTAAAAGTAAGATGCTAAAACTTGCAAGATCTACATGATTTTGGTAGTATTGCATGAAACTGCATGAAGTTTCATATATGATTATGAAATATTTGTGAAATTCTACTTGAGAATGCCTAAACCTTTCAGCCATGTAATCTTGTCTGTCAGGTCCTCACCAAGATCACATGACACCCAGAGCCAAACTTTAAATAAAGAAACATTTTGCATTTTTTGAAGTTTGTCTAATTTTAATGGTTTAGAAAGACTTCCAAGAAATTAACTCCTGAATGATCTTTTGCTCATGTGCTACAGTTTATTTGATTCCTTCATCACACAAATCTTTAAAAACCTCTGATAAATTGAGGCTGTTTATGTGCTGGTCTAATGCAATTAAATACAATCTCTTCTGACATTATTTTGTTGAAGTTTAGCAAGCAACAATAAATAATTGCAGTAATAGAAGAGTAGTACATAACAGAACTGTTGGGAGTCCAAAGGGAGGGAAAAAAAACATTGATTTAAAAATTGTAGAATCTCTCTATATCCAGTCCAAAACTCTTTACAGATTCCACATGACCATCTTTTGTCCAAGAACTAAACCAATTGCTAGTTTTCTATTAGCCGGTTGATATTTTAAATTCTAATTGCATTTGGGGAAAAATTAGGTAATCTAGCTAGCAGTAGCAGTAGGCTACAAAATGGTTCAAATCTTTTCTCCCTCTCCTGTTTTATTTTCTCCTGCCAGAAATATGAAGTTTATAAAAACATAGCATTTGGTGAATATAACAGATATACAGGATGGAAAAATCTTGAATGGATAAGAACGAAAACTATTCAAGAAGTTAATGAGATAAAAGCTTTTGTAGCATCAGTTCAGAGCAAAAGCAAGGATGTGGAAGCAAATCCTTCATCTCCTTAGGACATGGCAGACTTTTTAGCTTCCCCAAGAGTGAGAGTAGACAGCCATTTCATTGCTCTTGAACATCTTTCCGAAGTAACACATCAGACATGGGGAAATCTATAAGGAAACTAACCAGGCTGTGTGGCTCGTCTTTTATTCTTCATAGGCAATCAATTTTAAAGCTTTCATTTCCAAACTTTACAGTGCATGATTCATATTTAATAAACAGGGCAATAATGAGATTAAAACATCATTGGTTTCTGTAGAGAAGGGATCAGTGAGTTATGAGCTTGGCGCCTGCTCGGTAAAAGTCTGCAGGCAATCTATAATCATGATTTGCAACAAGATTAGATACTCTTTCTGTTTCATTTCTTGTCATTCGTGTATCACTAGGACAGCTTGGGTCTAGCTTTTAACTTGCCTATTTATTCTGTCTGAGAGAGGCAGAGAGAAAGAGGCCAGGAGGGAGAAAGAACGCACAACTGTCAAGATTTATCCATGTTCCTGTTCTATTTCAGTTGGTATAGTTAGACAAGGGACAAATCAAGCAGAAAAGAAAGAGACTAGTGACTTCTCCCAAGGTCATTTAGACATCCTGCTAAGCACACTTCTTTGGAACTAGAAATTAACAGCAGTAACATTTTACCAAGATGCCAAAATGAAAAAGCCCAAGATGAAAAAGCCATTATCATTATTATTATTTTGGCAATTGATCTAAAACCTTGTCCAAGCTGGAACCCTTAGGATAAATTGAATGAATTAAAGAGAATTAAACATACCAATGAAGGCTTGTTCATTCAGTAGATAATTATATTTAGGATAGCTTTACAGATCTCAAGTAGTCTTCTGTTGACAAATAGCTGCTGCAGGAGCAAGAGCATCAGAAAGTTATTGCATCTATGGTGGAAAGATTTGGTATGACCCACAGTGGATGAATGATTAGTGAAGATGATGGAACTTAGATGGTGGAATTGATTTCTTTTATTAGACAGAAGACAATAGCTACATTTTTTGCTGACTAGAAATCCCTTGTGGATTCTTTGCATGAAACAGAAAAAAAAGAGCTTATGATTGTGGTTTTTATGATTAGACAGGAGAGATTATAGAAAGCAGAGAGTTATGTTGAAACCATAAAGTAAAAGGTAAATTTATAAATGTAGTTGCAACTGATAAAAAGATCAGAAGCTACTTCTTTGTGTCTTTTTTCTTTCTCTTCTACTTTTCTCTTACTTTTCCTCCTTTCTTGCATTTTTAGCTTTGTCTTTGATTTATTTCTTTTTGTTTTCTTCTTCTTGCTTCTTCTTACTTTATATTAGTTTTTATTAAATTATTTAAAAATATGTATGTTTGTGTGTGTGTGTGTGTGTGTGTGTGTTTGAGAGAGAGAGAGAGAGAGAGAGAGAGAGAGAGAGAGAGAGAGAGAGAGAGAGAGAGAGAGAGAGAGAGAGAGAGAATCTCTGTGTTACTTCCTTTATAATCTATTTGAGAGGCCTCTCAGAAGTAACTGCTGGACCATTGTGAAGAACAGGATAGTTTATCTTTTAGTTTTATATGTGAACTTGGGAAATTATGGTTTATTCATAAATCAGGGTTAAATAACCCAGATTAGTATTATGCAGCAGCTCATTCGCTTTTTATGTTCACACTGAAGATACATGGGCTCAGGCCAGTGGTGGGATTCAAATATGTGAACAACCAGTTCTCTGTGTGGATGCTGCTTCTGGAAGTCCATTCTGGGCCTGGCCAACAAAATATTAGCTACCGGTTCTGCCGAAGTCGTGCAAACTGGCTGAATCCCACCACTGGCTCAGGCTCCTACTCTTCTATGGAGAATATGGTTGTATTGTGGTTATACATTTTCATTTCTTTCTTTTTTTCCTCTAGATCATCAAAATTATGGGATGAGATTTAGCCTGGATGCCTGCCGTAGTATCTTGGCCCTCTTAGATGTATCCTTCTTTTGGTTTTTAGCTGTGTCACATATTTTGCTAGCTTGACTGAAGAATGCAATTCTTGCCCTTTTCTGTAATAATTACTTAATATCTACTTATATGTTTACAGTTCTTCTGAAACTCAGAGGGAAAAAAGACAAAAAAAGAGAGTGGGACATATGCTTTCATGTATTATGAGTGTATGGTTTCCTACATGCTGTCCCCAACTCTCATTATTGTTTTGTGCTACTCTCACTTATCTCTCTGTTTCGTATTCACATGTCCTTCCCTTAAGTATCACACTGAAGATTGAGATCCTTGCAAACAGCTCAAGTCCAATAGCCTCGCCATGAGGCTGCATAATAATATCAGGACAGTGAGAAAGAAGGGAAGGAATAAATATCTTCCAGTGGGTCTGAATCTCTTTGCATGTAAAACAGGCCAGAGTGTTTGGCTTAAGCCTTAGGAAGAACTGCAGGATTTAGATGCATCTATATCAACAGTCCAACCTTATAAATTATTCATTTGAGCTAACAGGGGTTTATTTTTCCTCCTGTGACTACTCAACCTGACATCTGGCTTTGCAATCTTGGAAATTAATGGCGAAGAGACTCTTTTAGGGATTGGTACAATGTTCCTTGGGGCATAATTCAAAGACCTTCGAAATCAAGACCTAGTGTTGACTTTGAGTATGCTAGACACAAGGTATGCTTTACTGAAACAAATTCCTATCCTGCTTTTTGCCAAGCTAACTTGGTTTCCAGCTTTGCTATTTCTTCCTAGTCTCAACCTTTTCTGTCATATTGTACACCTTAATAGCATAATTCAGCTTAATAGTACTGGAACCTTGAGCATTCAAGAATTCAGATTTCTCAGGAAGAAGCTGCTTCTATACCAGGTAAACAACAAAGTGTGTGTGTGTGTGTGTGTGTGTGTGTGTGTGTGTGTGAGAGAGAGAGAGAGAGAGAGAGAGAGAGAGAGAGAGAGAGAGAGAGAGAGAGAGAGAGAGAGAGAGAGAGAGAGAGCAGTAAATCACCAACAGATCACTGGGGAGTGGAAAGAGGAAACTTTATGGTTTTTCCAAGTTTGCTCCCAATTTTGCTTTAGGCAGTATCAGTGCTGGAGCTGAGAGTGAATCACTAATGCACAACTACTTCTATAACCAGTCAGCTCCAATGTAGATGGTAGATGGTAAGGAGAAAAACAGCTTCCTACTGGGGCAGGTACTACTGTTATTCCAAGCCTATTATATAGCATTTAGGCTTATATACTGCCTCATAGTGATTTACATCACTTTTTGGGCAGTTTACTAGGTATTTGTATATTTCCCCCAACTATCTGGGTCCTCATTTTACCAAGCATGGAAGGATGGAAGGCTGAGTTAACCTTGAGACCCATCAGGATCAAACTCCAGGCTGTGGGCAGAGTTTGCATGCAATACTGCAGTTTAACCACTATGCCACTAGGGCTCCTGTTGCAATCTTGTAATTTGACTAATATAATGGCATTTAACTGAGGGTGACAAAAACCATGAGCAATATATATTCCATTCTTATAAACATTCCTAGACTTCCTGACCTCACCACTGAGTTGTATGATTAACTGGAGTCTCTCTGCTATAAATATGTGTGATCCTGGGAAAGGATTTCCAAGAATCTATGCAGGATCTGGGATTCAACTACTGCTGATATGTATCTTTTTTTGTTTTTATTTTTGGAATTCCTGGATGACTTGTTTTTCTAATAAAGCAATGCAACATGCATTTGTTGGATTTCTGATCAGCTACCAATGCCCCAGCAAACTTTTAAAACACTGGTAACAGCTGTTTGAGAAAGGAACAGCTGCTTCCAAGATAAAACATTTAAAGTATTTTTTTGAAATGGAAAGAAAAGTGAGCCAAATGGTAGCCACCAAGAACAGGTTTAGCTCCTCCTGAAACATTTTGTAAAATAGTTTCACCCACCATATGCCAAAATACCAGCAGCATTGCTAATTCGCAACAAATGAAGACAAAAAACTGGCAATTTCCCCTACAGTTTAGGCATCATATTCACTGTCAAGAAAAGCCGCCATATGTACATGCATACATGCAGATGTGCATTATCTTGTGCCTAACTTAGCCAATGATCGCTCCATTTGCTTAATTTAAGGAAAATGGGGGACATATAGGCTAAAAGACCTTTCTTTAATTATTGCCAATTGTAGAGATTTAGCACACTAATGTTCCAATCTCTACTCCCTTGTGAATTGTGCCTTTTGGGGAACATCTGAAAGTTTCCCTCTATTTTGAAAAAAAGTACAGCAAACCTAACCACGTTTTGCACAGAACAGGGTGTTTTAGAAAACACCGACATCCTTAGGCTGAAGAAGCATTTTAGTTTTTCTTAAAATTTTATATCTGATGAAACATTCCTGTCTTGTATTACTCTAAGAGTTCTGCTGTTTCTCAGTCTCTCTTTAGCTAAAGTTGGATCCTAGCAATTTCCTTGGGTCATTGAAGAAAAAGAAGACACTAATGGAAGGCTGGACCAGCAGCGAAACTACTGCTTAGCATGATTTCATATTACTAATTTCTCTCTTTCTCTTGAAACTCCCATGGCAGGAAGTTTTCCAGAGAAACGATACCCATCAATTAGGAACCTTGGATCAGTTACAATTGCGTGTTGCTATGCAAGAAACAGGTAAACAGAAATTAAAGTAGCAATAAGGTGGTTTTGCTTCTAGATGTCATGATTTATCTTTGATCCCCTAGTCAGATATAAAGTAGCAAATGCCTGAGCCTTTTAGCTTTTCTACAAAAATATCCTATAGCTGCCAAACCTTATAAATGAGTGAATGGTATAAATGGTAGTGACTGTAACTCATTCACATAAGCTTTGAAAGCAAAAACCCTGGCTTCAGTCTTGGAATTAGCATTTAAAAAGCTCTCAGGTGACAGAGGTGAGGGACAATGCTGTCAGAAAGAACTTTGTCCCTTAAATCCACCCCATTTCTGAAAAGAGAACCAAATTTCCATCCCTCATCCACCAGTAAAATTGAGAGCAATATTTTTTGCTTTAGATGTCTATAAAGCTTAAAGTACTCTTTTCTATTTAATCTGCTCAACCATCCCTTTTCAAGAATGCCTTTGTGTGTTTTGGGATGCATGTCTTTCTTTGCTGCTCCTTGTATCATACCTGACACCTGGAATTAACCTCCATCTAAAGCATATAAAGCATATATATACATCTAAAGCATATAAAGCATATATATACATCTAAAGCATATATACACACATTTTATTTATTTATTTTATTTTATTCGGGCTTGTATGCTGCTCCTCTCCGGAGACTCGGAGCGGCTAACAACATATATATATATACACACACACATATACATATATACACACATACATATACAGACAGACACATAATATATGCGCACACACTCAGATACTTGCTATATATACACAACACCTCCTTTCTTCTTTTAATCTATCCTCAGTATATTGTATGCAATCGATGTTAACTCAGTTTTGTTTTCTTTTTGGACTAAGGCCAAATAAATATATAAAAATCAGACTGAAACCTCTCTTGTATTGTCATGCCATCAGCCATATCCCCTCCAGCATTGGGACACCAAAGCAATAAAGTATGACTCATAATTCTTAAAAAAATGACCTGGTCTATATAGTGGCACCCTATATATGACTATTATGACATTGTATTCACTTACATTCTGGCCCTGGTCCCAGCCATGAAGCCCTGGTCCCAGCCATGTCTTTCTTCCCAACCTATCGGCTTAGGCAGTTTTAAGGATTACCTCTGTTGAGAAATACTGAAATACTGATTCTAACCTTTTTTTTGTTATTAATTTTCTAATTTTATATTTAAGTATTTAAAAAGCAATGTGGTGGCTGGGTTAATCGATAATTCAATAGCATACAAAAATCTTTAGTACAAATCTCAAGGTACCACATCAAATATTTCCTCTCTTTTCCCCTTAATATCTACTGTCTCATATTTGAACTAATACAGTTCTTATTATATCAATTGAGTAAAAATAGCATTATTACATTTATCAATAAATTTTAGCTTATACATATCCTAGTTGCTTTTACATTCAATCTTTATAGACAATCAATGTCCTGTTATTAGTTTTTCCCAATTTTTAGTTTCCCATCAATATTTAAAATTAACATTTTTTAAAAAGTTTTTTATTTATAGTATAGTTAAAAACAAATATGGACATAACGTGACATTCCAAAATAAATATTCCTAACAATTTGTTCCTCTTGATACATGTAATTAATGCATAGTTCTTGAGCTCTATATAAAAACATTTTTCTATACAATACAGTTATATATACAGTTATATATAATTCTATCTTAACGCTAATTTAAAACCCGAGCAGTTCTCCTTGATTCACACCAGTGATAAAATTTGTCACAGATCTCGAAATAGTCTGATTCTGTCTTATCTTTAATTTCCATTGTGAGCCTATCCATTTCAGCACACGATAAAATTTTATATATAATCTCTTCTTCTGTTGGAATTCCTTTATTCCTCCAGTTTTGAGCATACACCAATCTAGCAGCCGTGAGAATGTGTAACATCAAATAAAACACTCCTTTATTGTATTTCTGCATGGTTATGCCTAGTAAAAAGAGTTCTGGTTTTAACTCTACCACTAACTTTAATATTTCTTCCAGCCATTTTTTAATCTTATTCCAAAAGTCACAGGCTCGTGGGCACTCCCACCACATATGATAGTATGTCCCTTTTGTCAATTTACATTTCCAACATTTGGGGGAGACATTTGGACCCATTTTAGCTAATCTTACGGGTGGGAGATGCCACCTGTAGAACATTTTGTAGAGGTTTTCTTTCTAAGAGGTGGCCAGAGTAAGCTTCCTGTTTCTTACCCATAATTCCTGCCAGATGTGCAGATCAAAATTGAGATCAAAATCCCTGCTCCACGTTAACATAGTCTCTTTTACCTGTTCCTCATACATTGCCTGATCTAACAAATAGTGATATAGTTAATATTTAAAATTAACATTTAATATTTATAATTTCCAAGTTTTAGGTAGCCAAAGTTTCCTTTATCTCAATTCATAACAAAGTCTAATATTCAAAATACACATCCTTTCTATTTAAGTATATTCTATTTCCCATCATCTTGCATAACATCCTTATTTTCAACTAATTTCCAAATGTCTTAAATTTAATGACTAAAATTTTCTGTTTCAACATCAAATACTTCCTCTCTTTTTCCCTTAATATCTACTGTCTCATATTTAAGCCAATACGGTTCTTATTATATCAACTAAGTAAAAACATGCTTATTACATTTATCAATAAATTTTTAGCTTATACATATTTTAATTACTTTTACATTCAATCTTTATAGACAATCAATATCCTATTTGTTTCCCCCAATTTTTTAATTTCCCATCAATATTCAAATTTAACTTTTAATATTTATACTTCCAAGTTTTAAGTGACTAAAGTTTTCTTTATCTCAATTCATAACAAAATCTAGTATTCAAAATACACATTTTGTCTATTTGAGTATATTCTATTTTAATTAGTAATATAAAATCCTCTCTAATAAATGAAAACCCCAATTTTCTTCAGCCTTATTCTAGCTTTCTTCCTTTGCCAGATCACCTTCCATGTCAGTGCTTTTAAGTCATCAAATAGATCTCCCTCTGTTGTTATATATATTATTTGAAATAAGAGAGACCATCCAGTCACCATTTTTTGGGAAGGGTTAACAAATCGTCTCTCTATTATTCCAAATCCCCATAGTTGTACTGATATGCTTGTCTTCCCTTCAGTCTGTTCTTCTTCTTGCTCCTCAAATTTCTTCTGATTTATATAGAAAGTCTTTTCCATTTTCAGTGTTGTCAGTCCCTTTTCCGGATTTTCCATTGACTGTATTTGTTGGTCAGTTGAATCCTCTATTATAGTATTTAATTGTTCCACTTATTCTGTTATCTTCTGCATAGTTGATTCTTTAATTGTGATCAAAATTTGGGTTCAAATATCTAGGCTGACATCTTGTTCTTTTCTGTAGCATCTTATTTCATCACAAGCTGAAATAATGGTTTCATGTATTGCTTTTAACTTAAAAAGAATCTGTTCCTGGTCTTCATCCATATTGTCTTGATGGTGTGTTAAGTTGAGGGCTTTAGAGAATGAAAATAATGTTATAACTGGGTATAGGACACAGCTGAGCTTCTCAAAGCTGGTATTTGTCAAGGTTGAAAAAGTCTTATCTATAGTCTGGGCTTCAAGTCAAGTCTCCTTTAGAAAATAACAAGTTGTAATATCAAACTTGGCCACAAGATGTCACCAATGCCGTTTAAGGTTTTTAAGTCCAAATTTTTTATAATTCTTTTTCCAATTTTATTTCTTTTTTGTAAATAAAAACCAAAGTCTTTCTGTAAAGATAAGAAATCTTTTGGTTTCCAAATTTTAGAAGCATATAAATCCAGTTAGATTAAGGTTATTCTTTTAGTGTTTTAACTCCCCTGGATAGTCAGTCACCGCTATTCTTAGAGGGTGGGATAGAAATTCCCTTCCCTCTCACAGGGGGGAAGATGCTTTGGGCAACTTTTACAGGAAGAGAAAATACTTGGGATTGAAGAGAGGTTCAGATCTCACCCAGGCTCATCCGCACTGCTTTAGAAGTGCCTGGTGGTAAGTTTGACTTCGGCTGTCTGCAGCCTAGTGATGAGCCATATTTCTATGGCCGGTCTTTCATCTGCCGGTTTGGAGGACTTCTCCAGATTGAGCAGAAGGGCTACCACCCTCCTGCAATCAAGTGGGGGTCTCCTCCTTGCTTGTTGCCCCTACAGGGTGACTCTTGCCCCTTTCAGATGTAAGACGCTAAGAAAAAGACACAGGCAAGTCTTGAGCAGAGGTTTAAAGCTGCAGGACACAGCTTGACAAATTCTGAGTTTATTGCTTCTTATTTACTTGTTACATACATAGGCTTTACCATTAAATGCTGACATTTTACATTCATAAGTTTAACTATTAGATGCTGACATAAAGTTTCTTCACTGGAAAATTCCTTCATATAAGCAACTATTTTCTAGTAACACATTACATGGCCAAAGACCAGGTAAGAACAAATACAGGTAGATCAAAAGGAGAAAGAACTGACAAAGACAGGAAGAGATAGGAAGGAACTTAAGCATATTATCTGTTTAGGTAGGTGAGGCATTAAGTCAAAAGTGGATGACCTTCTGGCTCCTTCATTAGGACAAAGGATATCAAAAGGTTATGAGGTTTGTGTGGGGGGGGAAAGCACAGCAGTTTGCTGCGCGTGCATTTCCCCCCACATTTCAAGGGTCCCCCAGCAGAGCAAAACTGAATGCGGAAGACGGAACTTGCTTTCCAGCGGCTGCGGCAGCTGCGATGGAAAACCAGTAGTCTCAAGATTCTAACCTTGACTTTCTCAGTATCTCTGACTGAAATCAATCAACTCCATCTGTTTTTGGACAAGTGCAACACATATCCAGAATTCTCTTTTAGTATCTGGGCTGGAATACTAAATATTCCAAGCCTCACTTTGAAGGAAAGACCAACCTTAGTCAGAGCATTGTTTCCAAGGAGTACTCAGATCATAGTAATATCAAAATGAAACCCTACTATTTAGTTTTTACATGAAGAACATAAAATACATGAAACAAAGTCATTCTTGCCTGGTCACATATCTGCATTTTACCATAAAACCAGATCAACTGGTAGTAATGTCTTCACATAAGAGATAATAGCCATTTAAAAACTTCATTAATCTCTATTATATAGAGCTGAATTATCCTTCTGACTTTTATTGTTGTACTGAAATGAACCAAAAATTAATTTTCTCTTGTAAAATGTTTTTAAAATGCATTTGGTTAAAATAGTTGCAAGGTAAATGATTTTAAGGTGACAATATGGAATACTGTTAAATGAGATTAGTTCAGTATTTAATGAATCTGAAATTTTAGCTCAATTATCTTTATTTAGTTTGACATTAACAAATATAAAGTATGGAAGTTACAGTAAAAGATTATGTACAAACCAAAATAAAATTAAAGTTCATTACATTTCACTTGCATTCACATATGGCAGTAATGAACCAATCATAAATGAAAACATAATGTAATTAAAATACCAGATATGACATATCAAATTAATGCACTTTGACTGATTAAATTAAACAACTCATTATTAATGGACAGCAGATCCCAATATTTCTCCTGTAAAAGATGTTTACATTTTTGAGACTATCAACCCTGTGTTTTCATGGTTTCATAATTGGCAGAAGAAATGATGACTATAATTTCATAATTGATGAGAAACATAGTTCTATGTGATATTAAAGGAGGTTAAAGATTATTTCCATATTATGGAGTTGTGCTTAATCATTCTAATTGCTATTGCCAGAGATGATAAGGCCAATGTGATGTAGCAGGAAAGTTTCAATTCCAGCTTTCTATAGTCTGAGAACTATGGCTGTACTAAAAGCCCTCTGATTAAAATCAATGCAATTCACAAACATATCAATACTTCTCCGCTTGCCTGAACTGGAATAGATAATCAGTTTAGCCACAGACTGCACCAAAATAGTCTTCCTCAAATCAGTGCTCTCTAGTTTTTTCAAGCAAGGTTGGCTGAAAAGTAGGGCTCTGTATGGTTTTAATAGTGTTTTTATCTTTGTACGTGGATATCCTGTAATTTCTTTTGTGTGTGTAAACTGCTGAGAGACTTTTTGATTGTGGTGGCATGCAAATATATTCAATGAATACATACAGAAAGTAATGACTTTCGGTTCCGGATCGCGGTGCCTCTAGCTGCACGGGGAGACTTGTCTCCTCGTTCGGCTAGTTTCCCTCCGCCGGTAGACTCCTGTGGGGGTCGAAAGTTGCGCCTGGAGGGCGCGACCACCATCAACGAGGCTGCGCTCGGCTGCAGAGGAGCAGCAGCTCCTCTAGCTGTCCGAGCTGACTCTGAGGGCCCACGGAGAAGACCAGCCATAAAATGGCTGATCACCTAGCTGCACCAACTGCAAGTCACAAGAACAACTAAGCATGAAGAACCACCGTGGTGAATCCGGGTGAGACCTTTCCTTCCCTCGCTATCCTGACTTTTCCTATAAAGAGTTTCTATTTTCCCTTATTAAGAAAGCGGAGGCTGCCTATATGTGGAAAGAAGAGCTAAAAAGAAAAGGATTAATTTTTGTGTGTGTGGTTGTTTTTTTTTACTATTTGACTGCTGTGGGATGAATTTCAGGGGAAAAGAAGGAAAAAAGGGACATTGTTGCTTTTCTTTCTTAATTTGATAATGTAGGAGACAGTTTTTGTTGATTTTTAAAAAAAGAAAGACAGAAAACTTTCCTTTTTTGTTCTTTCTTTAACTTGATTAACTTGGAAAAAAGAAGAAGAAAAAGACTTTATAGTACACTGAGGACATCTGGTGGTGAAAAAGCAAAACTTTAACTGTATTTCTCCCTGTTAACTGAAGAGGATTGGATTTATGTGATAATAAAAGAGAAAAGATAACTGGACAGTTGGGTGGTGAAGCTGGCTATTAGATCTTTGGAGGCGGATATTTGTGAATCTTTCTCAAGTAGTCTCTAATAAAGGAATAGGCAAAGCTACCACCAAAATGGCTGAAAGTTATTTACATCTTGACTATGATTTAGTACTGGAAAAAATATTAGAAGTTAAAGAAGATTTTAAAACTTATTGGAAATCTTGGAGAAAATCCAAAGTTGCCACCTTGGAATCTTACATTAATCCTATAATAATGAATCAAGCTATGGAACAAGGAACAATAGAAGATGAACAGAATAATCCTGAACAGACCTACTTACAACTTAAAGAGACAGAGACACTATTCTTACAACCTAATTGTGAATCTGCATTGAGAGAAAATGTGGAAACCACTGAATCGACTAACGCTACGCGTTACCTACAATTGATGGACAATTTTGATGACCAAGAAATAACTGTAATTGACTCAACTCAACTGCCAAAAATAACAAAGATTGATACTCAGACACAACTTTTTGGAAATTACAATAAAGAGGAAAGGGAAAGAAAATTTGTTCAGTTTGAATCTGTTAGGAATCCTTGTAATCAAATCTTGAGGTTTGATAACCGAAAAGCCTTACTATGGGAACCAAATTGGCATAGAAAGAAAACTAGAGTCAGGTTTAAATGTGACATAAAATGTTATTTGACGGGTTAAAAAGGCTTTAGAAATTGTGTCTGATTTAATGACGAATGAAGGATGTAAATTTACTGTTACCATGTAATTTTAAATTTGATAATTATGTTGTAATAGAGAAAGAGAATATGTCTGATTTAATTAGGAATGAAAGATGAGAATTTCCTGATATTATAGTTGACCAGTATTTGAAGATATAAACTTTATCAAGGCCTTAAAAAGATTTTTTTATAGATATAGATTGATGAAATGATAGAGTATATTCTTAAAAATAGAACTGTATTTGTTGGACCTATATTATTATTTTAAATATGATAACTATGTTGTAATAGAGAGAGAGAGGAAGAGCTATTTGTGATAAGGGGAAAAAAATCTGTCTCAATGAACGATTTTGTATTAAGGATACCTGAAATCACAATTATATACTTACTAAAATGTAGTTGGAGTATGACAACTGTAATTAGTACAGCCTAAAAACAGGATATAGATTGTAATCGATATAGATTATAATCGCATGTGTTTGATGACTTTTGTAATTGTATAAATTTTAATAAGCAATACCATATTCAATTTGAGCTATATTTATATGACTTTGTCTTTGAATGATTGGACATCCTGATCACTACATTGTGTTCTAAGCTTTTGGGGAAAGATGGGAAAAATCAGTAAAAAAGTTTTTTTATTATTATTATTTTTTTTAAAAAAGAAATATTTACCGAGAAGATTAAAATAGAAGTATTAATGTATAATACAGATAGGGAAATTTGGAGAGAGGAGTTGCTCGGACATTACCCATGAACTGCATCTGAAGAGGGATGAGAGGGAAGAAAGGAGAGGACAGAGGAAAGAGTGAAGGAGGGGAGAAGGAAGTAGGAAGGTTGGAGGAGAAGAGGAGAAGTGGAGAGAAAGGGAAGGAGAGGGGTGAAGGGGAAGAGGGAAGTAGGGAAGAGAAGAAAGGGAGAAAGAAGGTAGAGAAGAAAGAGTGTGGATGCGGTGAAAGGGGAAATGGGCGAGCAACACCAAAAGTTATGTGTAGGTATTTATCTCATTTCATTAAAAGTATTGTATATATGAATGTAAAAGAACGTATGGTAACATCTCATAAATATCATGGTATATGTATTGGGGAGAGTTTGGAATGAAATTGACAAAGTCTTAAAATAGGTTTAACAGAAATTTATGACAGAAATGGAATATATTAAACTTATATGTTTTTGTTTTTTGTTTTGTGTGGGTGAGGGAAATAGAAAGATGAAAGTGAATGTATTAAGTTGAGCTGTTTATGTATGTTTTTATTCTGGAATTTTTGTCTACCCAATCACCACGGTGTGTTTTAAGCACCTATTGTTAAAATCATAAAACCAATAAAATATTTTAAAAAGAAAGAAAGAAAGAAAGAAACACATTTGGAAAATACCATGTTGGCGAAAGCCTTTATTTTACTCAGTGTGAGTTACCTGCTCACTAAGGATCAGCCTCTTTGCTCCAGCAACTACCTACATTCTCATCTGGAGGGAAGTCACCACTGTCTTGATATGGAAAATATTCACCCACCAGATACCAGCCATGCAGCTTTGGATTTTGGCTATTGCAAAAGTTGAAACCACTGGAGTTTGGAATATGATGGGCACAGTCATATAGTTCTCTTTTACAGAGAGACATTATTTGCGAGATGTGAGGAAAAAAAGAAAAAAAAGGAGAGAAATGCTACAAAATGTTTGCAAATAAATGACACATTTGTAAAATGTCCGGCATATAACACAGTTCAACTTTGCCTTGCCTTATATATGTTAACTATTATAATCCATTATAATTAGATTCAGTGAAGTGTAATGGATTAAGTATTGAATTTGACCAGGGGCACTGGGTTCAAATCCCTGCTCAATACTTAAATCTATTATACGATTTGCTGTTAGTTATTAATCTCTCGTGGCATGATAAAATATACATCTCCAACAAACCAATCCCCATAGGAGAAACTATTGAATTTAAAAAAGGTACCTGAATGCATAAATCTATAAAGATCTGTGCCAAAATAAATTCTACTTTCTTAAATAGGACCTGTTTAAAATAAATAAATAAATAAATAAATAAATAAATAAATAAATAAATAAATAAATAAATAAATAAATATGATTGATAGTGATCTAAGCATCTTTGTGGGCATTCTTATGTTTCCAAAGGAATCTCACTTAGTGATCAACTTTTTAAACTGTTGACAGTCCGGTATGGAAATCCTGATCTAAAAATCACATTTGAGAACTTTGCCTGCTTCATGCTACGTGTGGAACTTATGATGGGTAAGTAGACTTTTCACTAAATTTCTTACATGGGTCTCCAGGGGAAATTATTTCACAGATGGTCCTTTCCAGAATTCAAATGAATGTTTCAATGAGCTCTCTTTAGATCACTGCAAGAAAGATGCAGGGATTTTTTTTTTTTTAAGATTTGCAGATATCATTAGAAGGCAAGGAATTGTCAGGGTTTTTTCCCCCCAAAATTCTATACCCCATTTGTTTTATTGTTGTTGTTGTTGTTTTAAAAAAAACCTCAAAAACATATTTGGGGGCAACCATAATCAGGCAGCTTACAATGAAGCAGAAGAAAAAATCATTAGATGGAAGAAGTTTAAAAAGTATTAAAACTGATTGTAAGTAATACAAGTAATAACCAAACAGCTACAAGCAAAACAACTGAAATAACAATGCATTCCACTGTGATAGAAAAGCAAATGAATTGGGAGACAATATTTCAGAAAGGAGATAGCTTGTTTTATTGATTTATTTACACAATTTATATGGCCATCTATCTCATGTCACAACAACCCATGATACATGATGAAAAAAAGAAGTACCCTTCTCCCCCAGGCTTAACCTGCCAGGTTTTAGGGCTTGGTGCTACTGTACCTCTGAGGCTTCTTCTATGTGCTACCTGCTATACTTCAACCAAGAGAAAAATAATGGTTTTCCTCCAGGAATTAAAGCAGGGGTCTTCAAACTTGGCCCTTTTATGACTTGTGGACGTCAACTTCCAGAATTCCCAGGATTCTGGGAATTGAATGCCACAAGTCACAAAAGGGCCAAGTTTGAAGATCCCTGAATTTAAGGATATAAATTGGTTCAGATTTTCTATTAAGGATGTGGGGATGGAGAGAGGTGGGTGAAAAGATGCTCAAAAAGCAAATGTTTTCTGAAGGAGCAACTCTTCCCATTGGGACTCATGCTTTCATCACCTCACATTTAGATCATCTTTGCTTTACAAATGGTTCTTATAAAATTAATTGGTAATTTGGAAATGCAACAGACCCTACATTTAGTTGGGTCATACTTTTGTTGCATTGTTTAACAATAGGCTTCCAGGAACAACGGAAGGTTCTGGTTTTCGCCGTTAAAAGTCCTACAAGTCAGTTTTTAAAATGTGTGAACTTGTAATGAAATGGACTAGTACAAAGCTCTAGAAATAGTTGAATTTTAGCATCATTTAGTTTATTGACATATTTGTGATGTTGTGAGGCATTTAAAAAGTTGATGTGACTTTTGCCAATTGCTCACACTGGGAAAGGATAGGGCCATTTTCCTCAAGGACTCTTCATTGCTACAGCTGATCTGGTTTTTGAGATGCAAAGATAGGAGATAACCAGTCTTGCCCTTTTCTCTCTGAATATCTCATAATTTCTCCTTATTTCCTTTCTTTTACAGAAGCCTTTTATAATATGAGCGAAGATGGCAAAGGTATCTACCTTCTAGAGTCTGAGGTAAGGATGAGATTTCTATGATCTTTATGGGGGGGGGGGAAATCCAAGATATATATAGCCTATGGTTCTCAAGGATAAAGAAGGTTCTTTAAAGAATGTAATGGCTCATTTCAGCACCTTCTGTTCCATGTACCCAATGTAAGTTCCTCTTGTGCTATTCCAATAAACAATGGGTGGGGGGGGATATTATCTCAGAACTGCTGTTTGAAGCAACTGTACTGCAGCTGTATCAAGAATTCTGCCAAAGGAGCTTCAGGTTCTGAGTTATAATGCCACCTCATCTGAGAGCACTTACAGAGCTTGGTCCATATAATCATGCTTGCATACATATATATACAGATACAGATACAGATATTGTACATGCACTCTTTTCTTTAGGCAACTGTATTGATAGTTGCTGAATTGTTAGGAATAGCTTCCTCATGTTGTTGACACACTGAGGTTCTTTAGCCTTGAATTAGGACAAAGAACAATCCAAGATTTATTCTCTCATTGGGAACAGTAACAATGTTGAGATAAAATATTGCCGGTGAATATGAAATAAATGATTCAGTTCATTTCTCCATATTGTTTTTCAGTGGATGACGATGACACTGTACTCATGAAACACTAAAAGAGAATAACTCAGTTGAGCTACATTGGCCCTTCAAACCCAGAAGCCAAAATCCTGAATTCTAATGTGACTTTTAATATAAGATTACAGTAACAGAATCTTGTAAGTCTAAATGTGCCTCTTCCTCTCCTACTCTTACATTCCAGAAAACTAAGGAGAGTCAATTCTGAGGTGCTTACCCAAATTACATTCCTGTTTTGGACTCAGATTTTATTGATCAGAATATTGTCTAGGTTGCAGCTCTTCCTCCTGTCTCTCAAACTTGTTCTCAAGCCCATTACAAGAATGAAGGTAACTTCTTATTGAGTGTTTGTGTATGGTGCTTGACATTTTGAGTCAGGCTTATCTTTCTTGTGAAGCTCAAAAGTGTTTCATGCATTATGAGTAATTCCACTCTTCTATTAAGGATTGCTTGTTGGTTAAAAATACTTTGAAAATATTGTTTGTTCAGGGGGGTTTATTTTTAAAAGTAAATCTGAGTTACAGAGGAATTACTTGGGCAGTAGTATGGATTGATTATTATGTTAAGCCATAAATCATTTAAAAACTTTTTCTGCAGTTAGATGACAATGGCTACAGTTATATTTTCTTAGTAGCAAGGGGCAAACTAACACAAAGTGACCTAAATGGCCTCATAGCAATGTTTCTCAAAAACCACCATTTTCAAATTTGTTTGAGGCTTAAGATTGGTTTTGGTGGCTGTTTTTCCCCTCTTCTTCCAATAGTATTGCTGGTTTCTAGCAAGACTGCAAAGCTATACCTTACTTTCCAGCCATTGCAACTTTCCTTAATTTATTTTCATTTTAAATGTATTTTTATGTATAATTGTATTTAAAATTTCATCATATTTATACTGTATTTTGATAATATTTAATACTTTTGTATTTGTTATTTGTATTTTTAAAGAAAGAATAAAAAATAATAATAGTAAAAATGAGATATTTGACTGGTTATTAACATGGTCTGCAATGTTTGGATAGCTGAATCACTCTGATAGAATGCTGTTTATCTTGTCCTTGCTTTCAGTCGTAGCTTTGAGTGTTAACACTCTATTTTGAGGCTAGAGTTAAGTTGCTGGACTACTTAAATATTGTACAGTTGTTTTATTTATGGCTTTGATTAATTTACAGTTAATTTATAGTTACCTATCTAAAGTTTATGAGTCTCTGTGTGATATATAATAGAAATGTAAAAGAATCTATACAATTTCCAAACTGATGGTAGAGGACAAAATATGCAGCATTGTTATCCTACAAAAAAGCTCTGTAAATTCATACATTTCTGATGAAATCATGGTTGAATTGTCATTCAGCTGTAATTGACTGCACTTGTTGCATTTCTCACAGGAACAGGGGCTAATTTTAACTGCAAAGAAAAACTTTTCAGCCTATGCAGTTGTATGCAGCTAGATAATGAGAAACTTTTATGATGATTAAATAAATAAAACTTAAGTGATAGAAATGTTAGCAATTTTCTTATTGCAAGGCAAAAATTTAAGCATATTGTTCATTTCCTACTGCAAATGTAATACAGAATATTGTTCCTGATTTGTTTTATGTATCTATTTTATGTGTTATGTAAATATAAATGTATCCTTTTATATACGAAGTCTCTTTAATATATTGTAATTGTGACAATATTATAAAACCATTGATTATGTGATTGCTACGTATAAGGCATTTTCCTTATATGTCAATAAGGTTTTTTATAATGAAAAACAGCCTTGAGCTGTGTTTGCAAACTGGGAAGAGGCATTTTGTTGGAACTGTTATATCGGATCTGTAAATAATACAGTCTGTTTTATGTGGATCATAATAAAAGTTTTTAGCAAGGTTATTGGCTTGGACTTCTTGTAGATTATGTAACTCATATACTTATTATATAACTTTCATACCTAACAAAAAAAAAGCATTTCTGAAATTCTGACGACTCATTTTCAGTGTGTGGAGTTCAAATGATATAAAATATTTCTGAGATATGCATTCATCTACAACTACAACATTCATACAAAGTCATTTGTCTTTTATTGGGGGCCATTACAACAACAAACCAACAGAACAAACTAGACAATATTTATTTATAAAACCATGAGAAGCTTTTGAAAGAAACATGATGTGGACAAGCCTTTTTCTAGCATGATCCAACTTTCCCAGGATGACATTGTTTTTCCCTAACATTAATTTATGAAGCAGAAAATAGTTAGTATGGAAATAAGGAAATGGCAGATGATTTAGCTATCAGCAATAACATGGAACAGAATTCTGTATTTCACTCAGAAGTCCTGGGTTATTCATTGGGTTCAATGTGTTTCAGTTTCCTTTACATTTCCACCCAATTTTAAACCAGTAGCATACAACTGTATGCCTCAAGGGCATTATTCTATGTGTTACTGCTGTAATTCTAACTCTAGGTTATTTATTGGAAAGGCTGCTAAGAACCATATTGGGCAACATAACATAGAGGTGTTGGTGGTGATTCTCAGGTGAACAATGTGTGAAACAGTTGGAGGGACTGGGTGGTGTTGTCATGGAGATGAGAAGACAGTGGGAAGATAGGAGAAGATACTTGTTTCCAAGTATATGAAGGGCTACCATGTAGAACTCAGGGCAGAATTGTTAAGAGGTTTCTAGAAGATACTCAAGGAACAAACATAGATTTCAGTTGGACCTCATGAAAAATATCCTAAGAAAAATATCCAATCATGAAACAGACTGGCTTAGGAGGTAGTGCTGCTGAAGACATTTAAAAAAGAGTCTCGGTGGCCATATCTTTGGGGTGTTGGAGCAATGGATTTCCATAGTGGGTAGAATGTTGACTACAGTACCCTTCAATAATTATCACAATCTTTACATAATCAAAGCCATCATCATTTTTAATTCCATTCAATTTAATTTAATTTTTTAATTCATATCCACTTATGAATAGACTTATTTGAAACAAACAAAGATTTTTATAAGTAGATACTCATCAAATATGGTTCTCAAATGGCCCGGCCAAGCTTTTTGTATTCCCTCATATCATTCTTCACCCCAATACACCATTCATGTTACTTATCAAAATATTTCCCCCATGGAACACATTCATTCATTCATTCAGAACATAGAACAATTTCTCTCCCAAGACATCATAGCTGCATTCTCTATTTATTAACATTCACTGTAACGTTACATACAACTTTCACCAGCCTATGCATTGCTAATTGTATATGTAGAACAATGTAGATGATACAGATTTATGTTTCTGACACATATTTTAGCCTTTTCATTAAAAAAAACCTATACTTTTACTTCCTGTGCGTATGCATTTATTAATTTCTTACCAAAGATCAGAACACCTCCATTTGTATCTATTATATCCTTCCTGTCAGAACCCTTAAATCCATTTTCCCTAATCCCCTTTTCCCTTTTAAGGTTCTGCCATTCTATTGGGGGGGGGAGAGGGGGTATATGGGCTTTCTGCAGTATATTTCCTTTGCTGTGCTTTGCTTTGTTCTTTCTCTTTGAAATGTCCTGGCCCTTTCTTGGGATGAGAAAGGAATGTTCCTCTGCCCATCTGCCTTATCTCTGGACAGAGGGAAGATGGCGCAATGAGACATGACAATCTTGAGAGCGGCGCCTTATTGGTTAATTCCTACAACACTTTTACACCTTTGGACTAACTGTATTTGAATTGACCAAATGGACAGTTGGGGTGGGGTTTTGGATTCCTACTTTGAATGTATTGTTTCTCACAGGAAACCCTCAGATCCTGTCTTACTTTCCTGTAATCAGGAACCCCAATAAAAGTTCCTGTTGAAATGCTGCATATTTCAAGAGTTCTGCTTTCTTGGGAGGTTTAGCTGAGGCAGGTTCTTACACTTCTTGTTTTTCCTAAGTTCATAGCCATACTTGTTTTGTTTTTCATTTATTTATTTATTTATTTATAAACTGTACCATTTATCCCTCTTACATTCCAGATCACTAGATGGAGTATAGATATTGTCCTCTGCCATTCACTGTGTCTTTAAATAGTCAAGGATTTCACGCAAAGTTGTTTAGTGAAAGAAAGTAAGAGTAGACTAGGTTACCAGGGATGAGGAATCTGGGATCCTCTACATGTTGCTGAATTGTAGCTCACAACAGGACTAGTCAGGAGGCCAGTGATGGAGTTATGTTGGTGACTGCAGTTTGGGACTGTAAGAGATGAATGAATCCAGAGGAATGGAGGGAATTCATAAGGAATTTAGTGCAAATAAAGAAATTTAGCCTTAGCCAAACAGACATCATTATTAGGATGCCAAGATAGCTGAAAAAGCTCAGAATAGACCAACAAATGGCCCCTAAGCTCACATAAGCACAAGAGAAAAGTTCAGGTAGAATGGACCTGCATGCTGAGCCATGAAACAGCTTCTATAGTTAATGGGATAAGTCTATAGTACTGTAGGTTGCTATGGCAATGCCACAATTGTGATATGCATGTGCAAAGATAAATTTGGGGTGGATTATCTACTAGCTTAGAACTGTGTACATGACCTGCATCATTTGAAATTCTTTGCATGAATTTATCTGAGTAAGTTTCCCTGAATATGTATTTGGGATCTTTTATCTAGGGACATGAGTTTAATATGGTCCTTGTTATCTGATAAAAATTCTGCAACTCTTAATAAAATTCTGGAAATTTCTTAAATTGCTTGTCCTGACTGAATAGAGCAATAATGGTAAATCTTTTGGGTTTGGAACTTTGGAAAATGCCTTACTTGATTCTGACGGCATGTCACCTCCCTGCTAACAAAAGAGAAACAATTATTTACATATTTATATATCTGAAAAATGCAGTACATTCATTTGTGGTGCTATATTTTATGTAAAGAAACATCAAATAATTACAAAACTGAAATTTGAGCAAAGTAAACTTATGTTTGGAGGGTCCTGAGACTGTGTCAGAGCATACCCCATTCTTACGTATCTTCCGAAAATCACATGAGACTAGTTGTCAGGTGTTGGTGAATGCTAGTGTGTCATCCAAAATGTCATGGTGTGTCATCTTTGACATATGTGTCATAGGTTTGCCATCACTGGAGTAGAGGAATGGCCCTGAACATCGCCACTTGGGTGGCAGAGAAGAGAGAAGGGCACTGGGAATTTTCTCAGGGTATTTCTCCAACAAGGGCACAAGCTTCCATCTGTTCAAAAATGGATTCACCCACTTCAGTAGCAGTGTGCATTTTCTTCTGAAAGAGAGTGGGAAGGAAAAGCAGGGCTGGAAAGATTTTTTGCAGAACCCTAATTTCCAAAACAATTATATTCTGGACCACATGGGAAAAAAATCAAATCCATTCAAACTCTAAAGCTAGATCATACCATTATTAGCCCCAAACCAATCAGTAGAAAAGGAGATGATGGGCTAAACTTTAGAATTATCCAAAATTTATTGTCACTTTACTAAGTATTATTTTAACTCCTTAGGCAAATAATAGAATAGAATAGAATAGAATAGAATAGAATAGAATAGAATAGAATAGAATAGAATAGAATAGAATAGAATAGAATAGAATAGAATAGAATAGAATAGAATAGAATAGAATAGAATAGAATAGAATAGAATAGAATAGAATAGAATGGGACTTCGGAGGTCTTCTAGTACAGCTCCCTGCTCAAGCAGGAGAACCTATACCATCTCAGACAAGTGACTTTCTAGTCTCTTCTGAAAAACCTCCAGTGATGGAACACCCACTATTTCTGAAGTCAAGATGTTCCATTGGTTAATTGTCCTCACTGTTAGGAACTTTCTCCTTAATTCCAGGTTGCTTCTCTCTTTGATCAGTTTCCAACCATTGTTTCTGGTCCTGCCCTGTGGTGGTTTGGTGAATAACATGACCCCCTCTTCTTTGTGGCAGCCTCTCAAATACTGGAATAATTGTGCCTGCCTTACCCATTCATAAATGGGGACATGTAATGAGACCCTGAGTTTCCAATAATTATATAAAGACTCAGCGTCCTTTTTGGATTTATGATTTATTTTGCTATTAAATATTTTACAAGAATGAATGAATGAATGAATGAACGAATGAACGAAGGAAGGAAGGAAGGAAGGAAGGAAGGGAGGGAGGGAGGGAGGGAGCAAGGGAGGGAGGGAGGGAGGAAGGAAGGAAGGAAGGAAGGAAGGTAGGTATATGTGCGGTTTTTTAAAGTCAGTTCTTGTTGCAGAGATTCATAAAATGACAATCTGGTGTATCTAGTCCTCGCCTTGTGTTTCCTTCATTTTTCTCTCCAGAAATATTTTTAACATATGGCATACTGCAGCTGATTTCCCTATTGAGCAGGCTTTTGCAAAATGAAATATTAAGGTGCAAAAAAAAAAGGAAAAAAAAAGATGGCTCCGTTTGTTTTTCCTTCCTGCTATGTCTCACACTGGATTGCACCTGAAAAGGAGCCTTGCAAAGCTTGAAGTTCAATTTATCAGCACAGTCAAGATTGATTTGTTACACCATCTATGCTGGGGAAATGAATATCTCCATTCTGTTCCCATCCAGTCCCAGCAGATCTTTGTTTTCCTCAGGTCATCTGTGTAATGTAAGGAGCTGACATTTCTGTGAAAAGAAAGAAAGAAAGAAAAAAGAGAGGTGAGGGATAGAAATAGTCTGTGAAATATAAATTAACTATCAATATCCAACAAAAAATTGCCAAGAATTAACATGTTTTTGGAATATAAAGCAAAGTCTTGGTATTAAGAGGGATAGGTAGAAATTGCTTTGGAAGATAATAGCTGAAGTAAGCCCATATAAATATTTAATTTAGGAATTTTTACACTGATGGACTTTGAACTGTATCGTGTGACTTATACCCATCACAAATGTGTAGTTTTTTCATTAACAGAGTTTATGGGTTTTTTTTTGTGTTTCCTTAATGTGTTAATCTTGACAGCTGCTTTGTCAGCTACTTGGTGGAAAAATGTGATACCCATCCAATAAAGAAAGCTATAAACAATAAATGAATATCTCACAAGTCAAATTATAAAGTTTATAAATTGTAAACTGATGATATCTGTAGGGTAGTTTTGAGTGTATCTGTGGCATTGTCAAGACAACACAGTTCTGTAGCAGAACCCTCATTCTCATCATCAAAGCAAAACTAAAAAGCATAAAAACAACAGCATTCTGACAGTTCTTTCACATAAGGAATGTATTTTGCTTTACCTCACAATATAAATTAGAGAACAAGAAAGCAGCCAAACTACCAAAGGCTGCAAATTTAGAAGGGAGCCAATACGAAAAGATGGAGATGTGATCCTGTTTAGATGCATGCATTTTTAAATGATAGAAATTCACTTAAAATCACTTTTGGCTGGTAACATTGTGTATATTTATTTGTAAGAAAAAAGAACATTAAAACAGAGCATTAAATCATGGTACATATGTTGGATGACTTGTGACTTGACTACTGCACTAGACTTGATATTACAAAGCTATCAGAAAGTTTATGTGAAAGTTTTCTGGAGTAACCCCAAGAGATTCTAATTTTAGAATAATGAAATACTTGTGGGGTTTTTTTTGTTTCTAGGCAAATTATAAAATCTAAGTCATTAGTTTTAAATGCCATAATAGCTTGGAGCTGAGATATCATCTCAGCAAGCACGTTCTTTTATGTGAGATGTACCACTCGCTAAGGTCTAACTATATTTGTCACTCAGCAATTAGGCAGCAACTGGAAATCAAACCTTTATTATGGATATATCTGAGCTTTGGAACCAACTCTGAAATACAGAGACTAAAGTTGGTGGACTTAAAAATAATAAAACCCTAAAAAAATCTGTGGCTAGATTTTTAGTAAGTATATTACTTTTTCTGCTATTTTTGTTGGTTTGCTTTTTATTTGTTTGTGTTGTTTTAAAATGTTCAATGTTTCAGTGGTCTGTTTTGCACATTTGATTTTCTTTGTAAACCACTAGTGGGATAAAGACTAGGAGTTCAAACACAACCAATTGATTAAAATTAAATTAAATTAATGAAAAAAGAGTAGGTGATTGAAGAGTTAATACTCTATTAATTACTGTATTTCATAAAATAAAACAGCTTTCACTAAAACAGGAAGATTATGAAGATAACGTTTTGAGACTTTTCTTTTAGAAAGTGACCTTAAATTTTTGTTTCTGAAATAAATGGATAAACCCCATAGTAAATTAGAAATAATGATCAGGACATTTTTGGGGTCTCTGGGGCTCTGTTGAATTAGAAAGAGGAGATCTCCAAGTCCTTTTATTATTAACTCTAAAGATTATCATAGATGTCCTCCATAAAATAAGAGTTCTCTTCCTTGAAATACATCCATACAATCTATTTTATAAAACTGGAATTCAAAGATTGAGCAAATGTGGATTTTAAAAAAACTTTTCTTACAAGATGCTGTGGCAAAATTATTTCTCTAATCAAGTAGTGGGTGATAAAGGGATCTCTTTGTCTGTAGTGATCAGAACACATTATTTTCTGGTGACCTGGAGATGGAGTCAGAAGTAAGGTTGAAGAAACTAGATACAATTATGTGGAAACTGGCAAGAATAATGCTGGTCCAAATTGCTGTTTTAGCTGGCTTTTGTTTTAGTTAATTTGCTGTTTTTATTTGTTTGCTACTATTGTTTCTTGGATAGATCGATGACTACATAAATTGGATCAATCCATCAACTGGAACTTCAATCTTTGGAAGATTCCTTTGTCTTCTGGGAAAACAAGATTTTTTTCCTTGCCATTTTTTTTTTTTTGCAAGAAGAAAAGGAATTGAGCAACATGTTTTTTGTATTGTCACCTGGTCATTTCCAACAACATTGAAAATGGTATACAACGCAGAAACTACCCAAAAGTTGAGTTATCTGTCTTTTCCCTCTACTCCTACTCCTATAATACCCACTCCAGCATGCTTCTTGAGTCTATAATACCCACTCCAACATGCTTCTTGAGTTCTAGCTGCTGGGCTAGAAAGAGCAGCAGTCTGATCCAGAATGAGACAACATCATACTATGTGCTACTGCAGTATTTCTCAACTTGGCAACTTTAAGATGTGTGGACCTCAACTCCTAGAATTTCCAAGCTTGCATGTTGGCTGTGGAATTCTGGGAGTTGAAGTCCATATATATCTTAAAGTTGCTGAAGCTGAAAAACACTATGCTTGTGGGCAGTGATAAAGATCCAGACAAGTGCACAAATGTAATGGGAGTGAAAAAAAAGAGAAAAGGCCAATGTAACAACAACAAATACTGGCAATCCAAATTAGGAGAATAAAAATACTACTAGAGCAGAGCTAAACGTGTGTATGTTTATACATATGAAAATGTGTTTATTTGAGTGTAAAAAAGAGAATAATTCCTAAGTTTATCCACATTTTACCGTGGCCAGGTATCCACTGTAGAGGTTTTTTTTTTAAAAAATGTATAGAGTAAATGTATAAAATTATATATATATATATATATATATATATATATATATATATATATATATATATATATATATATATATATATATATGTATGTATGTATGTATGTATGTATGTATGTATGTATGTATGTATGTGTGTGTATACATATATATATATATGTATACATTTAAAAAAACACATTAGAAAGCATATTGCAGCTAAAGCAATATATATTTTTAAAGATGAAACAAAAATGATAATGAGATTGGAGAACTGTATCTAACCCAGGAAAGACTGTGATTTCAAAATTTTCCAAATCAGCAAGATGCAAATTGGAGAGACAATATGGCTCTTTCTCTTTTTAGCTTAATTAGAGGAAGAAATGCAGAGCACGCAGAAGATATGAAGCACTGTGTTTTTCGTTTTTCTTTTTCTTTTTGCATATGGTGGAGTTCTAGGTCTTTAGACAATCTGTTTTTATAAACAAATAACACATCCATTTACATAACTAGTCCACATCTCTAATGCAAATCATCTGCCTTAGTGTGGCTCTGTAGAGAATAATAATATATTAATTACCAGGCATATTTACTAAATAAATTCATTCACAGTAGCTAGCAGTCCACAAAAAATGCTTTGCTAAATGGGCCAGCTAACAGACTCAAGCTGCAGTTACTATGATTGGAGCAGTTTCTCTCAGCCATGTCCTCTCCCATTTCTACTCAGCCAAAAGTCATATGTCAAAAGTGACATACCATACTGCAATCTGCCCCCCTTTTGGGATGCATGTAAATAGGAGGGGTTTTTTTGTTCTTTTTAAACGTGAAAACTAATTGATATGGAAAGTAATATATAAATTCCTTAAATAAGCAAGCATATAAATAACAGAGACTCAGGAGAAATTCTATTGGGTTGTCTGTTTAGTATTGTGACTTCCATATAGTTATCCATTTCTATAGGCATCTTTTTCCCCTTCTGAATGAAGTCATCATTTAGGAGCTGTGATGCTTTGTATGGAATCACTGAGCATTGGAAAGTTGGCAAATGACAAAACATTTACCCAAATTTGGGATAGTCATCCAGATTATGTCCTTCAAAATAGCACAGTCCTGTAGAGGAATGTGCTATTACAAAACAGTTTCCTCAGAGTTAACATTGTGCATATTGAAATTGATTAATCCATGATACTACTTTAAAAGCAAAATAAAAATGCTTAACCAAATATTCATCGTAGGATTGACAGATATCTCAAAGCCCATCTACTTGATCCCTGACAATACAGAAGTCTTCTGTAATATATTCTTGCTGAATAGTTCTTCAGTTTCCATCTGTAGCTTCATAAAATACTTTCTAGTCATCAGTCAAAATTTGAATATATTCATCCAACTTTTGTGATCTGGAGCACAAAGTGGTCAAATGACATATGTCAGACATGAAAATGGTAACACTGTGGCTCGATGTAGTTTGCCAGCATCTCTTCCATGGCCCTCAAAGCCATTTTTAACTGTTGTTAACAATGTTAGGTGTTTTTAAAAACATTATAGGAGCAGTTAAGGGGCAAAATAATTATCTTACAACACTTAAATGTATCAATTCCTCAAAATGGCCCCTGGCCTCTTTTAAAGTATGACCCTCAACATATTGTATAAAATTTGCTACATTTTTCAAACTGATGGACCTTTTCTACTTCTATACAACACATCATTAGCCTTTAAAAAACTGAAGATGTCTATAATTTCATAATTAACTCTTCTCTAGTTGAAACAGCCCAAGATTTTTTTAAATGTCATATGATTTGATCTTTAGTTCAGGCTGCTAAGATTTGTAGTCTAGTGAAATAAAAAAACATCTTCCTACATCAACACACAGATGAGAGATTGATACATAGCTGTACATTTTGTAACATATGTCTCCTACAATCAGGACCACCCATTTACTGTGAATTAGAGATTGGGTTTGCGAGCACACACACACACACATATTTCTCACAAGCAATGTTGCCGTTTCAAAATGCCTTTTGTACGCATTTTCTTAATATATTCATTTTAATTTTTTTTTTAGTTACAAGCCATGCTGCAAAATTCTAAGAAGTGCTGGTGTCAGCAGGCATTTACATTTTTGGTTCAATTTATATTCAGGAAGTCTGAAATTGGTGCATTTACACTAAGTTTGGACAGGACAAATATATTCTCCATTTTATGCTCACTTCAGCTGTATATGTGTCTCACTCTTTATTGGTGAGTGATATATACATAGAGAAAGACTATATCCTCCATTGTTCATATGTCTAAAATCTGTCTTTTACTCTTATCTTATTATTGAATTCCCTTTAGAATCTCTTTTTGTGTTGTTTTCTTCTAGAAAGGTGGAGGAAAATATAGTTGCTGTTGTTTTCTTCGTTATTCTATAACCTTCCTTTTTTTTTATAGAATAACCTTCGTTATTCTATAACCTTCTGGAGAGTCTGAAAAAACTCTCAAGATATTCTTTGGGATATCTTTCTTTGGGATTTCAGCAGGGCTGCAGATTTCTAAATAGCGGTTGTACATAAAAACAGGATGCTTATAACATTGTTTGACCAACCTGTAGGCACCACAACCCATGAAAATCCAAGTAGCATTTTTCCATTGAATTCTTTTCCATTAAATAGAATGAGAATGTATCTGGCTTATAGTTAAATCTTGACATACAGAGTGAAGAATGTTTACAAATTTAAATCGATTGTATTAAGCTGAATAGCAGTTAACTTGAATCTTTTCCTGGTTTACATGTACAAATATATATCTATTAATAAAAAAATAGAATGAGAATGCTTTACAAGATGCAAAACAACATCTTCCGATTCAGCACACTAGAGGTCAGTCTGCCTTTCCCATTATTACTAGGAGGTTGAGAGAAAATTAATAGAGAGATGCGCAACTGGTAATGCAAAAGTTGCATGTTTGTCCCCATGCCTCTCTTTTTATGTACCTTGGAGCTCCCTCTGACCATTTTTACTCCAAACTGGAGTTCCTCATGGAAACAGGAGAGAAGTAGAAGGCCCTAAAATGATCTTAGTCTAGTTTTTTTTAAATGAAATCTTGTATTTTCTCAAATCCAAGGGAATCTGCTCAGAAGATTCTACTCCAACCCATTTACATGAAACTTTTGCTTCATTGGCCCCAAAGTTTGCTCAGTGCTAAACTAGCTTTATCTAAATATATTCCTGCATCAGCCTTATGTTGGAGGGCAATGCCGTTTTTTTTTCTTCTTTGCACAACTTGTATATCTGTGCTTCTCATATTGTAAATAAAAACCCCTTCATTAAAAAAAAGGTAGTTAAACCATTTGTAATTTGAAAATTGCTATGGGAGGTGGAGATCCTCCTAGATTTTAACCATTCCTAATTATGCTCTCATGCATATGCATTGCCCACCTGCATGCTCAATCATTGCAGAGAGAGAGAGAGAGAGAGAGAGAGAGAGAGAGAGAGAGAGAGAGAGAGAGAGAGAGAGAGAGAGAGAGAGAGAGAGAGAGAGAGAGAGAGAGAGAGAGAGAGAGAGAGAGAGAGAGAGAGAGAGAGAGAGAGAGAGAGCAGAAGGCACCTTTACAAAGTAGCTTTTTTCCCTGTGCTATCTTATACAGAAAACATCCAGGTGAAATTCACCATCTCCTTCCTTTTATACAGGATAATCTTCTTGAGCTAGAATGAATTTTGCAGCTTTCTCCCGATGCAATTAAGACAAATTCACTTGCTTTCAGCTTCTACCCTGTCTGGTTTATTCCTTATCAAAGGATTATTGCTTATCCAATGGAAATTATTGCAACTTCCTAATGTGCGCTGTTAAGAATTTTGACTGCCACCTTTTACCTGTTCTGTTTGCCTCTGCAGATTAGTCCAGTCTAATGACATCAACTGCAGCCAATATACACAGCCAACTTCCAAGAAGCAAAGCCAATGGGGAAGTTGAGTTTGAACGTTGTGCTTTTTGTGAGGGAATTAAGCTGGAGTTGCTGTCTGCATCTGGAGAAAGCAACTACAGCCAGACATAAATGCTTCCCACCTGTACTTCCCCAAGAATAGGCTCAGCTCATCATCTCTCCCAAAGGGCTGTAAACGTTTACAACCCCAGAGATTTGAGAAGAGATGGATCTATCCTTCCTCTTCACCCCCTCCATCCCCTGTGCACAATATACTCACGAGCATCTAGGCTGGAGCTCCAGGTGTGTGGCTAATTCAGCCAAACACTGGTTTTTAGGAACATGCCAACATCCCTAGGCAGCCTAATCCCACTCAAGCCTACAAAAGTATGTGTAGGAGAAAAGGATAAGAAGACTGCAAGAAGACAAAGAAGCAATGTCTGGAACTGTATAACTCTTCCACACAGTCAAAAGGGTTCTCAGTTAACTGTCAGGATCATGAGCTAGGGTAAACAGCCTATTGGGGTGTGATTCCAGACTGAAGCCTGGCTTTTTGCTTGGCCTGACACTCAGCATCAATCAGAAAAGGGGCAAACACACTGAGGCAGTACTGAATTCTAACAAATGCAAGAACTTCTGGAGGGAAGCAAAATAAGGACTAACCTTCAAAGATTTAATTATGTGGCTATATCAACTTGTAAAGCCTAGGAGGGTGGTGTGAACCTAAAGTATTTTGTACAGTTGTCTTCTACCCAGTCCTTGGAAATCAAACAACCTTCATAGAAAGCTGTCAGTAAGTTGCAAGCCACAGTTATGTGACAATGCAACTTAATGACAGCAGGGGATTTGATTAACTACTGCAGTGAAACTGACATTGTAAGTCAGGCACAGTCACATGAAGTTTCACTTAACAATCACACTGCTTAGCAATGGGATTGCCAGTCCCAGTTGTAGTCATTAAGTAAGGAGTACTTCTATTACAATATAATTCTCAGAACTTCTGGCCAGTTGTAGTTCTAGTATATCTACAGGACATCTGGTTAAGAAAAGCTTCTATGACTTAAAGGCTCGATTCTTAGTGATTTAGCCTAGAGACTGCAATTTTTATAAAATGGTGCTAAATGTGAGCAATACATGTGCCTTGATTTGTCAAAAACAACAACAACAACAGCAAATGTATTGTCTAGCAAATTGTGGTCTTTTCTTGGGGATGAGGGAAAAGTGGTTGAGAATTACTCCTCTAAATATTACATATGTTTATGCTAGCATATAAACATGGCACAACATATCCTGGCAATATCCTTTTGAGCAACCTGAAGGTGTATAAAATGTATTAGGTTTTGTCACCCATTACATTATTATACCCTATTTATACTCATTTGTTTCATGCAGAGGCAAAAGAAGGATAGGAGTGGGCAATGGATGCAACAAATGTTATGATGGTATACTTTCTGCTAACTCAGTGATAGCATATTTGATGGATACAAAAAAGAGAATGATCAAAAACAATCTATCACTCTCTAAAGAGGAGAGCAAGGGAAGGAAAAGGGACAGATAAGACTACATTCAGACTAGCTTTCAGAAGTAGTTTCTTTTAGTGCTTTATATTGTGAAATGCCTGCTGATGTCATTGGAAGTAGTTTCTGTAATATTATTTGAATTATTCTTCATGCTCTTTTGGAATCTTCAGTGAACTGGAAGGGTAAAATCTCCACATCAGCAAAGGCAAAGGCTTGAATACCAGATGGGATCTGTATTCTATCCAGATGAATTAACATATATAACTCAGTCTCCAGAATGCCCTTTCTTTTCTTTGAATTCCATCATAATAGTGACCAACACTGGACTAGGAGACTATCTTATATGATTGCCTAAGGCTGCTGCTCAGGATCAATATATATCACCTCTGGTCAGACTCAGCAAACCTCTAAATATTATGTCCTGGGAAATGACATAAGAAGAAATGTATTGTCCTGCTTGTATGCCTTCTAAGAAGAGGAAGCAGTTGCCCATTGTAAGAAATAAGATGCTAGACATTGGCCTGATATGGAAATACTTGACTTACACTCTTAATTCTATGTTTAATATTCTACACATAAAACTGAGAATGAACAAAAGGTCTATTGCATCCTCCCTGGCATATGAACCTTCTAGCAGCATGTGGGAAACACGATGAAGTATGAGGTGGACTTATGGTTGGATTTCAGGGCTATTCTTATATAGTCTACAGATGTTTCAAGACTTCTGGGCTTGTCTTGAGAGTAAGATGACTTGCTTTGTTAGCAATAATAGGTGAGTGCTAAGAAGAACCTGTATCAGATACCACTAAATAGAAGAAATACTAATAGAAGAAATTCCTTTGTATAAATAGTGTAAACAATAACATAAAATAAAGGCAGAAATGTATTTTTAAATTATTTTGTTTATTTATTTATGAACAGTATTTTTAACCCACACTAATACCAGAGGACTTTGGGTGGCATGCACCACAAAAACAAAATAGAAAATGTACATAATAAAAACCCTCTAATCTACATATCTATGATAGATGCCATTAGTGAAATCAGCTGGGGCTAACATACAGTTGAAATAAATCTACTTAAAGGCATTAGGCCAGGAGATTAAGTGAGCTGGGTGAAGTATATTCACTGTGGGTACATGAATTGCCTTGGATGTAATGTTTTAATTGCTGTTTTTGTTCTTTTGCTGATGTTTTTTCATGGTGAGTAGGTGACTATATACATTGATTGCTTGACTGAATGAATGAACAAACTACTCCTTAGTTGTTGGGGAAAATCTTCATGTGCCTCATAGAGTCTCTCCAGATCCAGTAATTCCTGAAATAGGCTGGTCTACTGATTGTGGAGGTCCAAGACTTCTCTGATCTGCAGTTTCACAAGGTAGTGCTAGGACCATGGCAACAGTCAAGTGTTAATGCTGTCCTGGGTTGTGGTGAGTTGGGTGGTCATGTATAAGCCAAATAAATAAACAAATATATTCTATCTTCAGATCTTTGGATTTTAAGCAGCATGATAGAAAGATTATTGATGCTTTTGAAATTTGGCTCAATATTTCTCTTCCGAGAACATCTTGGATAACCAAGAAAACAAACAAATCAATCGTCAAATAAATCAACCCAGAGTGCTCGCTTGAGATATAAATGACCGGGGTCAAAGTTATTTATTTATTTATTAGATTTTTTTTAATCCCATTTATTTTTATAAATAAGGTGTGAATTTACATAATACTCTTTCCTCCTCCCATTTTTTCCACAACAAGAACCATGTAAAGAGGGTTGGGCTGAGAGAAAGTGACTGGCTCAAGGTCATCCAGCCAGTTTTTCATGCCTAAGGTAGCACTAGAACTCACAGTCTTTTACTTGCTAGGCCAGCACCTTAATCACCACGCCAAACTGGTTGTCTTCTTCTTCTCTTTCCTTTTTCCAGCATTACAGCTTTCTCCAGAGAATCAAGACTTCACATAATATGTCTGAAGTATGATAATGAAATAATGAATTAATGAGAGCCACTTGTAGCTCCTCATTCATTGGACGCAGCCCTTTATCCTTCCATTTTTATTGAAGACTTGGATGAAAAGGGCAGAGAGAATGCTTATCAGATGTGCAAATAATACAAAATGGATTGGATACCAATAGAATAGTACTTAGACTTATATATCGCTTCATAGTGCTTTACAGCCCTTTCTAAGGGGTTTACAGAGTCAGACCCAACAATCTGGGTCCTCATTTTACTGACCTTGGAAGGATGTAAGGCTGAATCAACCTTGAGCCGATGACAAGCAAACGACTGGCAGTCAGCAGAATTAGCTTGCAATACTACATTCTAACCACTGCATCACCATGATTCTTCAATAGTCTTGAAAACAGAAATAAAGTTGAAGATTAACTTGAAAATCTAGAAAAAAATTATGCATTAAAGAGTTGGAAATCAGATGCATGGGTATAGAGGGGGATATCTGACTTCTTGAAATGGCAGTTAATTGCAAACTAAACAAGTCAGTGGTATGATGTGTTTATAAAAAAGACAAACATAATTTTAGGCAACATCAACAGAAGCACAGTTTCTACAGAAACCATAATTCCATTTTATTATTATTAGTCAAACTCTAACTGGAGTATTGTGTCCAGTTTTGGATCCCATGCTTTATGAAGGATTCAGATAAACTGGAATGAATTCAGAGAAGAGTAACAACAATATTAGAGCAGTAGAAAATAGATACTATGAGGGGGAGGTTGAAGAATTTTAATGTTTATTCTTGAAAAAGAGGATTGAGAGAGGATGTCAACGCTGTGACAATGGATGTCGTCTCTCTGACAACTGAGAATCAGCAGCCAATTTTACTTTTGCTTCTAACATGCTCTTCTATTCTTTTAGAGTTCAGATGTAAAAGGGAGGGATGAGGTAAATGCTTGAGGGTTCAGCTAGCCATAACAATGTAGAAGTGTTAAGGTCTGATAAGGTTTTGGTGGGCTATGAAGCCAGTGAGAAAAGCCCATGTCTTGCATTAATTGGGGAAATGTGATTTATGACAGAGTTTGTGGGGTGGGAATTGCAACTTGTTACTTTGTATCTGGGGGGAGGGAATCACAGTTTTGGGTTCAACTATGTGAGTGCCAATACTTTGTTTCCTAATAAAATGTTATTTAAGGAAGAATTCTTGCCTTGAAGTTCTTTTACTGGTTTCATCTATCGGAACCATGACAGAGGATATAAAAGATATTCTGATAAGTACCTGAAAAAATGTTACATAACAGAAAGCAGCCAAAATAGCAATAGCAATAGCATTTAGACTTATATACTGCTTCACAGTGCTCTACAGCCCTCTCTAAGGGGTTTACAGAGTCAGCATATTGCCCCCAACAATCTGGCTCCTCATTTTACTGACCTTGCAAGGATGGAAGACTGAGTCAACCTTGAGCCGGCGAGAATCGAACTGCAAACTGAAGGCAGTTGGCAGTCAGCAGAAGTAGCCTGCAGTACTGCATTCTAACCACTACACCACTGCGGCTCCTGTCTCTACTATCCTAGAAGGCAGAATTTGGAATATGGGTATTTAAGTTCCATTTGAATGTTAGCACAATACTCCATTTCAACACTGGAGCCACTGATACAGGGTACTGGTTGGCTTGCTTTCACAGGATTTGTTTGAGAGATGGACAGCAATCTGTCATGCATGCTTTAAAACTGAATGGTATTAAACTTCATGGCATAAATGGTCCCTTCCAACACTATGACTCCATGATTTTTTTTCCATTTTCTGTTTGATAATTTCTAATGCTATTGCCAGATGAGATCACAGCAGCTCAAGCAGATATGAAAGTGCTTTCAAATACACATTTAATTCACTGATCCTGTCTGCTGTTTGGCACTTTAGATAGAAAGCAAGCTGGAAACTAGCTAGCCTTGCCAAGGAAGAAAAGACAAGAGATTTCTATTAAAAATATATATATTGGAATCATCTGTTTAAGTAGGTAGGATGCCCATTTAGAAAAATCTTTAAAATATCTACCGTAGGATATTTTGAGAAAACAAACAGTAATACCCCTTCTCAGATCAGAAAAACTTTGCATGCTATTACAAAGCAACAGCATGAAAATTGCTTCAGAAATAGACTGTATTATCACAGCATACTTGTTCTCCAGCTCCCTCCAGCAAATATAAGGAAATAATCAAAAGAAAGGTGACATATCTCTTGCTCGTCACCTTTGTTCAGCAGATAATTTTAAGAAAAGAGAAGCTCACATCCAGCAACACCAGCAGAGACTGGATGCAGATATGATTCACTAGTGCTCAGGTTTATGTTTTGATGAGCCTCCAATCAAGATATCCCAGAATTAATAAATCAGCTAGATAAGGCAGATGAGGCAATTTTCATGCTGTTGTTGTAATAGAATGCATTTTTTTTCTGATCTGAGAAGGGGTATTCCTACTTCTTTAAGAGGCCTGGTGGTGCAATGGTTAGAATGCAGCACTGCAGGCTAACTCACTGCTTACTCCAGGAATTCAGAGTGGCTCAAGTTTGATTCAGCTTTCCAACCTTCTGAGGTTGGTAAAATGAGGACCCAGATTGTTGGGAAGCAATATGCTGACTCTGTAAAGAGTCAGAGGGCTGTAGAGAATGCTGTAAAGCACTGTGAAGCAGTATATAAATCTAAGCGCTATTGCTATAAGCAAGCTGTCTCTATGTGCCTGTTCTTTTAATAAATCGACATTCCATTATTCTAATAGTGAGTTAATCTAGTCCAAGCTGCTTTAAGTTCATTCACTAGCTCCAAGTGGGCAGCTGATTGGACCAGCTCATGGATACCTCATCAACAGATTTCCTAAATAAAAGACCTACAAATAGAAAAGATGAAATTATAGTTTCATTCAATGGTATAGCACTCTTTACACTCATAAACCCAGAACTAGCAAAAGAACCCATGAAAACAGCAGTACACAACACACCCAACCTAATCTAATACCCAGAATCATGGACCTCACCAACCTCTGCCTCATTGCCTATTTTAAATTTGATGTATATATATATATACATCAAAATGGAATTTCCATTTAGAAAGTATAACACACTCTTTCACACACAATCAAAACTATGTATCCACAGGGTCGAAATAGCCTTGCTAAGAGGCTCTGCGACACGGGACCTGTAAAGCCGCCAAAGCAGCGCAAACCAGCTGTTTTTCACGGCGAAAAAACCCCTCCTCGGTAGGAGAAGGGGCGAAGAGCTGTGGGTGAGGGTTGAGATCTTCTGAAAGCCCCCCCAAAAAATGCTCGGGGGGGGGAAGAAAGAAGACTCCCTGTAAGCTCACAATCGCTCCAGCCCGGCGCAGCATCAAGACGCTGAGACCAGCCACCACCCGAGGAACACATCTCAAAGAAGCACAGAGATTGACAGACTGAACCCAGGAGCTTAAAAAGCAAGTATTTCTTATATTTTACCTCGGATCAATTATGCTCACAATAAACAAAAGGCACCCAAGATGGCGACCGCTCTTAATTTAAAGGGATAGGCACCGGAAGAGAAACTGTAATGTGAAAGAGACCTCTAGAGGGCAGCAGAGATGCATAACTTAAAACCTGTGCAAAATAAACCTAAGGAAGAGAAACTGTAATGCGAAAGAGACCTCTAGAGGGCACCAGAGACACATAACTTAAAAACGTTGCAGAATAAACCTAAGGATGTATACCAGCTCCCCAGAGATGACGATGAAGGAATTAAAAGATGACATTTCAACAATTATTGAAAAAATGAAGAGAAAGATGGACATGATAATAGACATGCATGCAAAAACATGTGAGGGAAGAATGGAGGCGCTGGATGCAGTGGAACAAAATGGAGAAATGGAGAAAATGGTGGAAAATCACAGCAAAGCAGTTATTGAGGACTTGGACCAAACCGGAGGAACGTACAGTGGGGAAATGAGAGAAGATACTGGGAGAAATTCGAAGAGAGTCTGGGAAGGAGTTGAAGAAAAGATGGAAGAGGTGGAGAGACAAGAAGATTTGAAAAGAATTGTTATAAACGCATGGGGAAAATATCTAGGAGAGGAGGCTAAAAATTTCTCTTGGCAAACTGACAGAATCCATAGAGCATGGCTTATATGGAACCAAGGGACATTGCAAGCAATAAAGAGAGACTTATTACGTGGAAGGGAAGCTGTGCTATGGAAAGCCACCTGGCAGAGGAAGAAACCTAGAATTCATCTGAAATGAAGAGAAACTTAATATTTTATGCAAGGAATTAAAGGCAAAGAATTATGGACTGATTTAAGGACTAAGTGCAAGAGCAAAAGACATGAGAGGGTGATTAATGGAAGATGTATATTAACTAGACTAGGAATGTACGCGTTGAAGGGAGGGGTGCAAAGACATGATAATTATTAACTTTAGAAAGAAGACTTGTTTGTGTGAATTACAATGGATAGATTTGAAAAGAAGTGAAACTTAAAATTTATAAAATGTAGTTGGCTTATAGTTGGACTTTGATATATGGAGTGAAGAAGGTCTACAAATTTGAAATGATTGTATTAAGCTGAAGGGCTTTAACTTGAATTTTTTCTTTGTTTGCATGTACAAATGGATAACTAATAATAATAAATTAAAAAAAAACTATGTATCCAGTATGTAGATGACACCTTTGTCATAATAAAAAAGAATTAGAGAAGACACATGAAACAATAACATCTTCAAAGGAATGAAATTCACAGGGGAAGAAGAAAACCTTAGACATACTTTAAGGTTATTTTTCAATTATCAGGTGTTTTATTCCAAATACATTCGTTCAGGGGCTATTTCAGTTACCTTTGCTATACATATCAAAATCATTATTGTTGCAACGTGAGGTAATAGCAACCAAGGAAATATTAAATTTTGACCATGTATTCCAACAGTCTGGAATTATTATGATTCAATCATCACCATGTATTATAAATAAATGATGACTTTATTTAAGTAATGAGGTATTTAATTTTTAAAGGTGGATAAAATCATTATACCAATAAAGAACCAAGGCAAAAGAGATATAGAAAGCCTTAGCATTTATGAGGCTCAAATTTGTTTCTCATTTTTTTAAGAGGAGACTGATTTTTAAAATAAACAACCTGAGTGCAGAAATTTAGGTGAGGGACTGATAAGAAGTCCTGACAGTTTTTTAAGGGGAAAACACTGAATTATTTAACATCTATGAAACCTTTGCAATTTATAAGAAAAAGTTGACATTTGGCAGGGGGTTTCTCCAGGGATTCATGTATACTTGATTCTATTTCTCCCAAATATAGCATATCAAGGTAGTCAAAATAAACATCTCTGGAAAATCCACATTTGAGCAAGTGAAAGAAATCATAATGCTCAACAGAAGGTATGAACTTGTTCAGCTGTTTTATGGAAATCTCAGATTTCATTGGATTTATTAAATACACATAAGGATGGAATTACTTACCATCATGTGTGACATCATGCACATGGAAGAAGAATGGGAGGCAAAAGAAATACTGATGAAATTTCAAAGTCTTACTGTACATATATATACATGGAGGGTTTTTTTTGCTGGAAACTGGCATCTCGCAAATCATGATCTTGTCATTGCAGAATGCCATGGCGGTCATAGATATGACTGGTTGCCAAGCACCCAACATGGAGTCATATCACGGTAGAGGGGACAGGGCAGTGCAATAATTTACAGTGGGTGGGTGGGGCTTTGTGGGCCATAGAAGTGATGGAATGTGCACCTACAGCAGAAGAGGGAGAGGATTTTGCCAACTAAGAACTTTCCCAGAAGGAGACTTGGATGAAGAGACTGCATGGTCCTGAGCTGAAGGGAGGAGGGGGAAAGAGGTTCAGGGTAACCACTAGAATCTCTCAAGAGATATCTAGTAGCTTAGAAAGTTATAGCTTTAATTTGGCAAGATTCTGTTTATTAGGTATAAGCATATAAAAAACTGGAATTGATTGTATCTCATTGTCTCAACTCCAGGCTGGAGTCTGACAGTAAAGCACATCTTCCATGGTTATTGTAAATGTGATGTCATTTAGCAACTGGTGGTAAGTCAAAAACTACCTGGATTGGAATTTACAATGTAAAAAATAAAATCAATGGAACAAATATATGCTCATGCATAGAACTCCTAAACCATCAAGCTTCTCTTGATGACGTCTGAAAACAGACACAAATCCTTCTCAGAAGGATTATTATAGACAGTAAAGCCTTCATGAAAGAATTCCAATGACTGCTAAATATCAAATTCAAGCTAGTTTATAATAGAATTAAGGTTTAAGTTATTACATCTTTTTTTCTATCTGTGCAGTTTAACAGGCTTGAAACCACCTATTGCTTGTTTTGCGAATAGACGAGTCTGTTTTCAGACTGCTTGTTTTTATCTTGTGGCAAATGTCTTTCACAAAAACCATCAACTCTCTCAGGGCACATTATTCAAGCAAACATTTTATTTATTAATTAAATTTATATAGTCACTTATCTCACAAGAAGTGACTCTGGGTAGTGTACAAAAATCCTTATTGTACATAAATTCACTGCCAAAAACTTGTCAAAGTTGCATTCTTGAACATCACAAGAAAGGGTTTCACCTAAATCTCTGAATGGATATGCCATACAGATGTAGCCATAATAAAGATATATCTTCTCTTGCCACCCATCTCCATGAAACTCATTTATTGAGAATGGGGACCCTTTAATATTCTTACTGGAGCTGAGTGGATCAGACAGATTGGTCTGTTTAGGAGATACCTGGAAGCCAAATCGTAAAACATTTATTGGTTAAAACAAGCTCTAGGAATTGTACACAGAAGCCTATTCAGAGCCAATGTGGTGCTTCCAAAATCAGTGTTGTTTAGCTATAACAGCTGTCATACATCAGCAAGCAGAATGCTGTAGTTTGCATGAATTGGAGCTTCTGGATAGTCTTCAAAAGCAGAGCCATGCAAAACATACTGCAGGGGTCTTCTCTAAAGGTATAGGGCATTTGCTACAGTTGTCAAGGCTTTCTGCTCAAAACAGGATTGCAAATGGCCCACCAGACCAATCTGTACTAAGGTTCCCTTATCTACAGCCTCCATCTAACTTTCTAGAAGTAGCCATGAGTCTGCAGAAGTCTTAAATCAACTAGTGCATATGGGATATATCCTATCTTTGTTCTGGGACTTGATTAGTGGGGTATCATTTTATTTGGTTATACTTAAAGGCTAAACTTTAAACTTTAATATCCACATAATTCATATCCAGCAAGCTAGATCAAACAGAGAATAATATAGTGAGCTTAGTAACAGAGTAATTCCTACAATCAAATATGTCAAACCATATGCAATAGTGGAAATGAATCAGAGTGAGGGGAATCAAGAATTTGAGGGTAAGCCTGTACTTTTGGGGAATTATTTTAAATGAGTTCAGAGAATGGCAGTTAGCTCCCAAGAAGAAGGTATTTCTTTCTAGATCATTTCTCCATGAATCCTTTTATTAACAGACAAAGAGTTCTCTCAATGTAGAATTGAAAACAATTGCCCCAAGGGGCAAAGGAAAACAGTATGATGAAAACATGTTTCCTAAACCTGAGTCCAAGCAAATATTTTTTCCCCTCGTGATTCTTCTAGGGCTGAGTTGCTAAACATAAGGGCTTGTGTTGTTAGCTTGATCAACAAATGAGGCGATCACATGCTAATCTTGTCTATGTCCAACCCATGAAATCAATTTGTGGTTCACTGGGTCACTGTAAACCCATAACATTTTGGTTAGTTTAATTACCCCTAGTTATCCTTGGGTAAGACTAGCTTATGAACCCAGCCAGTACTTCAGGTGACTGATGATGGTAAGCGATGTTGAAAACTGCTGGAGGTAATTTCCAATTTTAGTTTTACATCCAGCACATTCTCCATCAATCCATTCCTGCATGCAAATCAGAGCAAGCAGATGCACCACTCTGTTCAGCTAGCAAAAATAGCTTGATGTTTATTATTAAAGATTAGCAAAACATAAAAAAAACTAGAAGGAAAATAGGATACACAGAGACAGATGAACTATGACTGAAGAAACGGATGACAAAAGGAGTTAAACTCAGACCTTTTACAGCCCACTGGAAATACTATTTTGTGAGTAATTAGCATGCACAATCCCCAGAGGGAGGACTTTAACCCTTTCATGTACATAATCACAACAGACTCAAGAAGGAAAATCTGGGTGAACCTTATTTACTCTACATTTGTGGGTGAGAATGATGTGTCCAACAAATGATAGGACAAATGATTTGGAAAAGTGCTGCAGACCTCATGCAAGCATGGTACCTGTTTGCAATTTATTAAAGCTGCCTGAAAAAGCTGTTATGGCTTCAAGGGCTGCATTAATTTTAAGGAGTATATATATATGTGTGTGTGGTGTGTGTGTGTGTGTGTGTGTGTGTGTGAGAAGTGTTTATTTTTTAGATTGCACCCTGTAAACCCAAATATGGGAGGAAGGAATCATTCTTTCCTTTTGCTTGTTTCAGCTCAACCCAGAGCCATCCTGCAAGCACAAATATATATATGTTGTTTAAAATTGTTGACAAAGAAATAAGGGATTTCTGATATAGCTATTTCGAGTTTCTTAACTCTCTTCAGTCAGAACTCACCCTTCCGGGATACACACACACATACATACATACATACATACATACATACATACATACATACATACATACATACATACATATATATATATATATATATATATATATATATATATATATATATATATATATATATATATATATATATATACATATACATATACATATACATATACATATACATATACATATACATATACATATACATATACATATACATATACATATACATATACATATACATATACATATACATATACATATATATATATATATATATATATATATATATATATATATATATATATATATATATATATACTTTCAGATTATGGATATATATGTAGGTCTTTGGTTCTTCGGGTTTTCTCCCACGTAGAATTTGAAGTGTCTTGGCGACGTTTTGACGAAGTCTCATTCGTCATCTTCAGGCTGGTGCTTTTGGCTTCTGCTTCTAATTTAGGAAGATGTTCCTTGTAATAAAACCCCCCAGATGCTTCCATGATACATTTTAGGTCCACTTTTCCTTTGTGACCTACTCGGTAGACGTTGGTAGTACTATGAGCCCAGGTGATACTGGCCACGCTCCGCCCCGTCTCCACATCCCAACCACGGATATCCACCACACGGCCAATTTTGCCATCACCACCATCCTGATTCCCCCATTCCCAGTCAGGTCCCCGGACGACTTTTTCATCTTGAAATATCCCCTTTAAAGCAACGCGTGGCAAATTCTGTCGTGGGTTTACAGTGACTGGCTGCGAGTGGGCGGTTTCGTAGCGCTCAAAGGCATGGGAGAGGTCGTGCTTGTTGCTCATGTAGCAGTGCAGGCACAAGTCGTAGTCGAAGCAGACTTTGCACTTCCATCGCATTCCGCGAATGCCGTGTTTCTTGCAACAATCGCAGATGATGTTAGGGTGGCGGACCCCTATCTGTGCATTATCATACAGCAGAAGATCATATGCTCCCTGGAAGCCGGTGCGGTAATTGGTGCGGGTCCCGTGATCCCACTGGACCACCACAGTTTTATCGGGGGTTGCTGGGCTGCCTTGCCGGCCAATCTCCACCACGGTCCCCACATTGCCCTCGCCGTTGTCCTGGTTTCCCCACCTCCAGTCGGCGCCACGGACCACTCGCATGCCAATCTGCATGCTGGCGTAGGGGTCCGAGTCCATGGCTGAGCCGGGGACCCTCAGCTTGGCCACTGGCAGGCAGCTGCACTTTGTAGAGAAGAAAACATGGATGACACAGCCAAAGTTTGTGGCCAGAGCGAGCGTCTCCACCTTCTCCGACGCCTTCGCTCGGCACTCCCACTTCCCGGCCGTCCGCGGCTCCTCTGGGCAGGCCTTCGGGCTCCCTCGTCCGCCTTTCCTCCCAGGCGGGCTGCTACCTGCATAGCAAGGCTTTTAAAAATGGCAAGCACTGCTGCCATTAGTAACTGGAATCATTTTATCCTTTAATGATGGACATAGGTAAAGTCATTGTTCAAATCGCTTGAAAAACCTCTATGAGAAAGGTTACCTTCCCCTGCCTAAATCAGTGATATAGACAATTCCTTCCACTGAAATCTTCCTTGAGCCACAAAATGAAATAGAAGATACAATTTTGTTTTAATAAATCCAGAATAGAATGAAAAATAAAACAATGATTACTTTTTTCTCATCTCATAGGAATAGCAACATTAGAAAACAAAGAAACCCTAACTATTTGTTTACTGAAATATTCCATCTTAAAGAATGAACAAATCCAATTTCAAGAGCTTTTCACGGAAGTACTGTATGGTAAATTAGAGAATGAAGTCTGCTGGCCAAAGCAACAGATAAAATCATATTTCAGATTTATGGCACATCAATAACTAATGTGATCTTTCAGATTATGGGTATGTACATTAAGGCTTTGTGAAATTTCATCAGTATTTCTTTTGCCTCCCATTCTTCTTCCATACCCCTAGATGTTGTTATATGTTTTGTCTGAGGAAGCATCCTCATATTTTTCTTTAAACTGACCTATAGACAATGATTTCATTGTCAGTTCCATTTCAAAGATCTACAAGAACCATGGCACTTTAAACCTCAAAGAAATTGGGGTGACATTTCCTCTTTATTTTGCACCCCAAAGACAAGCTTTTTTTTTTTCCTGAGGTTTAGTGGATGCTGCCTTTCCTTCCAACAAATCAGAATTCAGCACAGGTAAGAGAAAAGCTGTCTTTTTCATTCATTTTATATAGATTTAAATGGCCTTCTACAAACTAGGAAAGAATGTATAACCACATTCTGATGATGAGAAATAAGTCACGTGAAATTTATTAGAATTTCTAGTACCTTGTCAATATCTCTTTTTTCACAGCAGAGGGAGATGTTTCTCAAAGTAGCAAGGCACCATCTTTTGATTGCATTTTGTCAGAAAAGCTATATTTATTATCTTACCTGTAATTTAATTTCTACTGTATTTACCTTATTGTTTTCTTCCTTGGCTCTTAATTTTTTAACTTTCAATAAAGATTTGTTCTCTAAAAAAGACTAGGTTTTAATCTCACCTTGGGTGGTAATATGCCATAATCTCTTTATTGTGATTTGTATATTAAAGATACACAAGTTTACTTTTGCTAAACTTTCATAGACTAAAGCTTAAACTTCTTTTAAAAAAATCTTTTGCCTATATATTTACTCCTGTATATGTTTTCCCCCTTCCTGGAGCATGCATAATATTAAAGCTTAATTTAACTCTGTTTGACTTAACTCTCAAATAGGAATATTCAAGAACAGGCACTTAATGTAATCTTCTCTGCAAAGTTTGAACTAGAATAATTTGTGAATACAATATTACTGCAAAGCATATGCTGGATATTAAACAAAGCATGCTGGATATTAATAAACACAGTAAATGTTTACTATGTATGCATTTTCTGGTTGTAATGTTACTGGACATTTTATATGTACACACACTATCCATATATTTTTCATGTGCTGAAATGAATTTTGACTTGAATGCCTTGTAATTTGTTCAGTCTATTAGTAAAATAAAAAATAGAATAATGAGCTGTAGCAGTTCCAATGTTGTGATACTGCCAACTTCTATCTTTCCTGCATGTTGATGGGACTGATGGGTTGCAGAGTTCCAGAATGCCCAGCAATGTTATCTCCCAAGTAAAGTACTATCTAAGTCAAAGATGGATATATTATAATCAGGGCAACAATGTATGAATGCTATATTCAAGTCAATGGCTGCAGTTGTAGGGGGTCTAGGACTTTCAGGCATGGACCCTTGGCCACGCCTCCTTCTTCTCCCACCTCCCGCCTCGGAAAATGGGCAGGGGAGGGCCAACCAAGGAGAAATGCCGGAGGCAAATGGGCTGAGGCAGGAGGTGGGAGGAAGGGGAGGAGGCGTGGCCAAGGATCTGTGCCTGAAGGTCCGATTCTGAGTTGTAGGATAGGTATGACTGAGTTGCATAACACACGTTGATGATGATTGATCCTCTCCTTCCCCCAAATAGGTTTACTTTAAAACCAGTAAATATGCAAAAGAGCACCAAGGATTGCCAGTTTTTCTTCACACCAAGGCGCCTATACCGTTAATAGATGTATGTTGAGAAACTGAAGACAATACTGTAGTTCTGAGCTAGATTTTCTATCTGATAGTTTTTAGAAGACTATCTAGAGGATAAGAAATCTCTCCTAGTTCTGACTCTTATTTAATGAATCTGTTGAAGAAAGCATTCTTGCAGGATTCTTAAACTATAAACCATAGATAACAAAGCACAATGGCTGGTTAACGCAACATGCTAGCTAAATCCAAACAAAGGATATATTGCTTAATCAATAAAGGAGAATATTTGTAGCTCAGGTTTGAAATGAGGTTAGTTGTTTTCTTGCAGATGTTTCATTACCCTAACTAGGTAACCTCAGTGCTAGTCAAAAACACACTAGCACTCATGATGTTACTTAATTTGGGTAATGAAGCATCTGCAAGAAAACAACCAAGCTCAAACAGCACCAAGGACCCCTCATATTGCTTAATATGTATCCAGTTAGGATGATAGTGTTTAATTTTATATTTGGCTTTGTATTTCTCTAAGTGAATTTGGATTAGTCGTTTATAATGTAAGTTATTTCACAGGCCTGTCATATGCATAATATTGGAGAGAGGAAAAGAATCACTTTATATTCTCAAGCTCCTTTTGGGAAAGGTGAGATAAAAATGTAATTGATATTGATGGGCATCTGTCAAAAGCTGTAATGATGTGAATGATATGAATGATTATTATTGTGTGCATTTATGAACTATGTAATTATTTATATGATGACCTTATAACACCAATGATATTTGCCTGCACTGGCCAATGCCCATATAATACATTTCCTAAAGTGTGTACTAGTTTAGCTCAGTATACAGGAAGGCTTCCTGATCCTCATTTACATTTGTTTATCTCTAATAATGTAAAACCCTCACGGGCAGTTCTCAGAATAAAATAGATTTTTATGGATTGCATTCTTGCAAGTATTATAACCATTAGCCCAAATCAATCCACTGGATGACAAAAGCCCTTCACTGAAGGTTATTGACTTAAGTTTACCAGTTGGTCTGTGCATGTTGGTTAAATAGATTTTTTTTTTTTACTTCTCAGCCTAGGCTGACTGGCCCAAGATCACCGAACTGATTACCTTCACCCAACGGGCTTCCACGCCTAAAGGAGGTGTAGAAGTTGGGTCTGCCTGACCCTTGCCCATTACTTTCATTACCATACTGCACTGTCTGTCTCTATGAGTACAACTGATGTCAGCATGTATTTTTGTCACGCCAGGGCCATGATGTTAACCATATACTAGCCCTCTCACCTTTCCTAGGCAGGTAGATACCAATCTATTTAAAGACATACAAAATAAAGCCAGGTATTTCTGGAAAAAACAACACGGTCACATTGGTCTGGTGCTTTGCATAGAAATATTCCATGCATGTATCAGCCAACTTCATTCAAGGGTGGCTGTGCTTATGCCAAATTTTTGAATTTAGCAGGAGTAAATCCGCTGCCAAAGCAATTGCCAGAAAATTCTGTGAATCATGCAGATCATTTGGCTTTAGCAAACTGGCAATGGTTCATACGGTACTTGCATGAGCAGCTCAACCACATTGTATTGTTTCATAGTGTAGCTCAAGGACCTGCAAGCAACCTTTTTCCACCTGGTGTTGCTGCAACATTTCTTAATAGTTTTGAAGAAGAGCAAAGGAATCAGTGAGATGTAATTGGGTCTCATCTACAGGCTTAGCTTGTGTGAGTCTGCTCTATTGCCTCCTGCAGTGAAGTGTCATCTGTCATTTTTTTCCTCCTCATTTTTCTTTTCTTATTGATACTGTATGCTAGCTGAATCCATGCTAAACCACAAAAAAACAGCAAAGTTGAGGTAGCATGTCTCCTTTTGAGATATGTTCTTAATGAACTTTTCAGGCCTATATTCTGAACACCCAGGTTATACTAGAAAAGTGAGTTGGAAAGAGAAATCAGAAAGAATGGGGTTATGGGGAATGCAAACAGTCAATAAACAAGAAGCAAACAAGACAAAGTAATAGTAGAAAGAATTACACTAGACTGTATAAAATGTGTGCATCGGACATTATGGCTTCATCATATTTCTGCTCTGCCTCCCTCCTGTCCTTCCACTGGTTTATGAAGTATTTGAGATTTTTTATAGACTTTCATTCTCTAGTCTGCCTGCTAGTACAAAAAGCTCACATCTGTTTCAATTTCTAATTTATTCACTGACACTGTTTCCTATGAGGAAAAATTTTGCCGACATACTTGCAATAATGTAGGTGTAAAAGGATATTTTGAAATACGAGTGTATTATAACTATTTTGAGTTTTTAAACTTGAGGAACATGTGACACTTTATCAGACAGAGATTTAGACTGTATAACTGCTTCCTAAATAAACACCAAATTTCTGTTAATTTAGTGAAATTGAATTCCAGACAGGACCTTTTGATTTTAATCAAAGGTAAAATAAAAACTCAAGATAGTTTATTCAAATTACACAAGTGTTGGTGGTCTGCCTTTGCCACAACATTCTGCAACTGTTGGAAATCAAGCTTCTTAACAGTTGAACTTGGAGCTATTAGGAGACAGAGAGAAATACAATAAAATGTATTTTGGATATAGAATGCTTTGTGTCTCTCAGTGGAAATTAATACATGGCTATAACTTTTATTGTGAAAAAGTTCTGAATAACAATTACTAGTCAAACCTATTTGAGGAACATGACACATTTTGTTGTAATGTTTAATTGTACTGAAATTAAAACCAGGCTGAAAATAATTGCAAGCTTGTTTATATGGGTTTAATGATAAAAATCAGTCCAGAACAAATTAGCTATGCTTGTGAAAAACAATACAATATCATTTTTTTGTGTTTCTTAATTATCAGTTTGGAATTAAGTTTCTAGAGTAGCCATAGACATTGCCTCATGCAGTATTATGCCTGGAAGTTACCAAATGATGGTACTACAACTGTCACAAGTTATATGCCGAACAAAGCTAATAAAAGGTGCTCCTGGCTATTTTAATCTAGAAAACCAGAGACTTAGATCTAGAAGTGCCTCCAAACTGCATAGCTGCATTCTATCTATCCATTGATAAGATAGAAGTCTGCCAATTTCTGATCCTTTACAATGACATGTTATATTATTACTACTACTAAAGTTGGAAGGGACCTTGGAGGTCATCTAGTCCAACCCCCTGCTCAGGCAGGAAACCCTATACCATTTCAGACAAATGGCTGTCCAGTCTCTTCTTAAAAACTTCCAGTGTTGGAGCATTCACAGCTTCTGGAGGCAGGTGGTTCCACTGATTGTTTGTCAGGAAATTTCTCCTTAGTTCTAGGTTGCTTCTCTCTTTGGTTAGTTTCCATCCATTACTTCTTGTCCTACCTTCAGGTGCTTTGGAAAATAGCTTGACTCCCTCTTCTTTGTGGCAGCCCCTGAGATATTGGAACACTGCTATCATGTCCCCCCTCACCCTTCTCTTCATTAACTAGACATTCCCAATTCCAGCAACCGTTCCTTATATGTTTTAGCCTCCAGTCCCCTGATCATCTTTGTTGCTCTTCTCTGTACTCTTCCTAGAGTCTCAACATCTTTTTTACCTGGATTTTTTTTAATTTTATTATCTCTTGTCCAACCATTATTTAGTACAGTCTATTTTTCAAGGAGCCTTTAAATTATCTAAAGAAGTTACAGAGAAAAACGTGTGTATCATTTCCATTCTGGAGAATCTTTGTGAGATTTGGAGTTGGGTGCAAACCTAATAAACAGAATGCAGCATAACGTGTAGCAAGGGAAAATATAAGACTGAGAGCTAAACACTTAGCATCCTTTCTCCAAGTAGTAGAAACTCATGATGAAACATTCCCTACGTTTGGATGATTATCCAGTCAGTCAGGATTCCTTCTGTCCATTGTTTTTGTGTATCTCCACAAACCATCTGCCTGATTTTCTATAGCTCTTCCAAGAGTGAAATAATATATTTTCCGGTTTTAGAAAAGTCTAGATTTATTTTTGTCACTTGACAGAGAACCCATTTTGGGTAGCCATCTAACAACTCTAAAGTAGATTGATTTATCCAATGTACATCTCTAAAAACAAATGAATATGGTCTAGAAACTTGCTTGTTTCTCTCTCCAAGGTTACTGCCACAAACACTTAGCTATGAGGTGTTCCACCGGTTGGTATTTTTTAGGTTTTCTGGAAAGAGATTTATTTCCTGTTGAAGATTTTATTTTTAAGTGTTTGTGACAGCTCTAAAAGCTCATATCCTCCTTTCTTAATCCAGTAATTAAATTCCACCTACCTGAATTTCCCCCTGCTGTTTCAGTTGAGCAAATTAATCTTCATACTATATTTTAACTGTAATCGGAAATGTTAAACAGCTGTTTTTGTTAAAGTAAGAGGTAGAATATAAAAGCTACTGTATCTTGGGTGTGGAAAGCATGTAATTTCTCTCAACAAAGTGTTCGGATGTTCTTTCTGTTTAATTTGTTTAATTTATGCAAAAAAGGCACCCCATATCTTCTTGCTACAAATTTTCACAATAATGAAGAGTGTGGCAAAATAGGTCTATATGGAAGTAAATAAAATAAATAAAAGTTGTGCTGAGTTGCTGGGAAAAATGATTTTTTAAAACTTTCCTATCAATTAATTTTTTTCTCAACAATTTATTCTTTCTAAAGCATAGGATGATTGTTTGACACTAAAATATAAACTGTCTCTGCACACACTATTATATGTGATTTCACTGTGTTTTCATTTGGTAACATTGATAAAATGTAACTTTTAAAAAAAATGAAAAAAAAAAAACACAGAAATTGCTATTGCCCACAAAAATAAAGTGAGCCCCTTTTCTACTCACTTTAGGCCTTTAAAGGAAGAATTGTCTCCAGGCAAACAAGTAAGTTGGAAAGCATAACTGGATCCTCCTTATAGTAGTGGATGTATCAAAAGCCTTGCACAACTATTACAAAAATTATTAAACACAAAAAACCTCTGTGCACTGGAAGTTCTAGGTATTTTCAGCACACATCAAAAAGTTGTCAATTGTTGCTAGTTATTGCAGAAAATTGCAAAATGTTGTTAGAGGAGGCAGAAAGTAGATCCAGTGCATCTCTAGATAATTTACTATTGATCGGCTATTACTAAGTAGATGTTGGAGCATCCTAAAGCCATCTGCCTCAGCATGAATGTTAAATGGCAACTGTGCGAACTGTAGTTTAGATTACAGAACTAGAAGTTTTGTTGATCTTGCTATACACCAACCAGGATTTTAGATTTCCAATTATTTAACAATAAGAGCAACAATACAACCCCTCCCCCCCAAATACTGTTGCTCAAATAACAATGCTAGTAATAAAATGGGTAACTGGAATGAGAATTTTTGTGCAAAAAGGTGTGTGAGCCCCGTTTGATTTTGGTATTCAAATAACATTTCTGGCTTAAAAGTCTTTTAATTCTGAATAAATGACTTTTGAGCAGACAAGATTGCCACAAGCCTGGAGTCTGCCAGCCCTACCTAAGAAGAATGATCAAGATGTGCCTCCACCAGGCAGCCTCTCTTCTTGTGCTTCTTCCTTCTCCACCAGGAGAAGGTTATGCAAAGATGTACTCCAGATACAGGCAGCAACTCGCAATGCAGGGTATTTCTCTTTCTCTCCTGTCCACACCTCCCCCGAAGGGGAATCTGGCAGGAGAATTCCCCCCCCCCTTCAACCTCTCATGAATATTACTGCCTGCCGCGGAGTAAAGCGGAAGAATTATTTTTATATAGACTGTCCTGCCTACCCATTGGTGTAATAACTGGCGAAGGATAGACGAGGGCGGAATGAGGAACCGCCAAAATTGCGCAACTTGAGGCTATTGTTTCCCTCGCGAGCTTACTCTTGAAATAACTTTAGCTGACTGGCAGCGAGAGGATGGCTGCCCGGGGGTTTCGAGATAATCTGACACAAACGGGCAAGGGCATCGCGCTATTCGCCCCGAGCTACTCTTCGTCCCGATCCTCTGAAGCAGGGCCCCAATCGACGCAAAGGAAACCCCAACTGTGTGAATGGCAGTCAGCAACCGTAGGATCGCGAATTGTTGCCCCATCAGCTAACAGCGCCTTTCCCCCCCCCTCATAGACAGCTTTCCTCTTTCCTCCTGCCCGAGCCGGGTCGGGTATTTCTCACCGAACTCGCTCCAAAGTTGCCGCGTTTGGCCCCCTCAGCCCACCTCAACTCAAGTCAGCCGAGTCCACCGGCCCCGGAGTGAAGCCGGCCTTCTTGAGCTTACCCCCCTCGCTCGCCGCCAATCCCCGCCGGAACCTCCTTCGGCTCCGGCTATCTCATCCTCGCGGGGAGCTGCCAGCACAGCGCGGCGACAGCTGCGGCAAGCGAAGCGGAGGCAGGAGGCGGCTCGCCAGGCAGCCCTTCCCGGCGGGCGAGCTTGACCTGGGTAGGGGATAAATAAGCAAAGCGAAGCGCGCCACCCGCGCCTGCCTCTCCATTCGCTCCGGGAAGCGTGTGGTGGGCAGGGAGCCCTGAGCTACTCTTCCCAGGGCAAGGAGGAAGCACGGCGGACCGATCTGCGGGCGGGATTTCATCCGAAATCGGTGCCAGCAGAGGCGGGGGTAGAAGCTCTCCCGCTTGGGCCAGGGGCTTGAGCCACGAGGGATCCCTTCCCTTGGCGCCCGGGAACCGGCAGCAGGCAGACCCGCCGGTGTACCTCTCTGCTCCGATCCCGCGGCAGGAAGACCCATCCGCTCCGTTTCCCCACCCACGGCGCCTCCCTCTCCAGCTTCCTCCTCCCTGGCCCGCCAACCCCACGCAGGGAGGACGGCCCGGGACTGCCAGCTCCGCTTGTAGACCCCTCCTGCTCCCCCTCCTCTCCCGGACTGCTGCGGGGGGGGGAAGGTGTTACTTCGCCGTGCCCCCTCGCGGGTCTCGCCTGAACTCATCCCCGTCGGCAGCGCTCTCGCCCGCTAAGAGGGGCGGGAAGCGTTGCCCGTCAGCTCCAACCCCGCCCCGCCTCCCCGCTTTCCCAAAGCCAGGCGGACTTTCCTCTCCCCTCCGCCGCTTCCCTCCTCTTCCCCAAACTCGAGATGAGGCGGCTGAGTCGGCGGCTGGCGTTGTCTCTCCTGGGGATCTTGTGGATCGCCGCTTTCCTCCTCTTCCTCGGGGCCCGGAGGAAGTTGGAAGCGGCGGGAGCCGAAGGGCGGCAGACGCCAAAGGTACGTGAAGGGCCCGCCCAGCCCCCTCGGCGGGATCTTGGCGGGGAAGAGGGGGCCGAGGGGGGGGGAAAGGGACTGGGGAATGCCGGCGCGAGGACAACGGGGCTTCCCCGCTGGCCAGGAACGCGCCCGCGACTTCGGATCGTAGCGGCCAAGTTGGTTCGGGTACAACAAATCAGCCTCTCGAAACCCACGTGGCGACCAGACACCTGCTCGTCTTCTGCCCGGGCGGAGCTTCGGTTCCCGCTTGACGGCTGCGGTTGCTGGGCGGAGGGAGCCTCCTCGCTCAGATTCCCGTGAAAAAGAAAGCGGGTTTCCCCGCCAAGTTTTTTTTTTTTTTTTGGGTTGTTACGTTGCAGGCCAAGTGGGAGAAAGGAGAGCGAGGGAGAGAGAGAGAGCGCTTGCCGTTGAAAAATTGCCCCGGGTGACTGGATCGGGGGGCTGCCCTCGAAAGGCAGCCCAGCCGCCTTCATTTACGGAGTGTTGCTTTCCCGAGGTGAACCGAACCGTAATTCACGCGATCAGCACAAGTTTCTGGTTTTCACTAGTAAATCATTTGGACGGGATGGTGGCTGAGTTTATGCAACACCCCGGGCTAAAAGGGTCTTGGCTCGGATGTGAGCAAAGATCTCGGGAAAGTGATGCTGGTTTGTCTGTTGCATATATAGGTGTAGAGTGTGGTGTTATAAATCTGCACACACACACACACACACACACACACACAGTGCGTGTGCGTGTGTGTGTGAGTACAATGTTACACCTTAAAGAAATAAAAACATAAAAACGTGCCTAAAAGCAAGTCCTTGTATCTCCTGATTCCTCCACACCCCTCCCCCCACTTAGCTGTCAGGATTTTGGCCTGATCAAAGATCGAAGCCAATGAAGCAATGCATAGGTGCCCTATGATACTGGATCCTAAGTAATGCTTCAGGCACCCTTAAAGGAAGATATTGGAACAGTTGGAAGCCAAAAAACATCATTCAGGAATTAATATGTTTGGTCCCTTAAGTACGGTACTTGATTGAAATAGATAGGGATGGAGATTGCTTTTTTTTCCCCCTTCCCTTCAGTTTTAAGGGTATTTTCACAAGAAGACGCTAAAGCCTTTTAAATCTGAAATGAGTTCACTTCTTAACTATGCCATAGCTAGACAGAAAGTGAGAGACAGTTTTAAATCAAATGTGCATTTAACTAAGAGGGATTCTATATTCAAGTTGCAGAAATGGGAACTGCGGAAAAACAAATTTCAGTGTCATTTGTTGAAAATGGCCTTAATGCATTTAAAATGTTCTTGTTTAATAGGATATTCAGTTTTTGTAAATGGTTAAAGAGTCTTTAAACTAGAATGGTTTAGTGTTGTTCTTGGACACAAAGTGCACTTTCTGGGTCTATAATTTGAAGATTAAATCCTGCAAACTATATGCATTTGGTTCAGCTGTACAATGTTCAGAACACACACACATTCCATAGTTTATCTGGTAAAAGTTTAACTTCTGATTTACTTTCCAAAAATCACTCAAAAATTACAATATTCTTATGGTTTTACCACATGGCAGGACTTACATTATTTTAAGAATGTTTTGCAGTGTAATCCTGTTCATGCTTACTTGAAGGTAGATTCCACTTTGTACATTCCCTGTTCATGCTTTTCTGAAACTTAAGCCACACTAAACCGAATGCAACTTCTTTCCAGATAAGCAAACCTAAGATTTTGCCGTCTCATCATACTTGTTACAAATTCTTTAAAGAATTGTATTTCAGCGTGTCACTTTCCAGGTCTTTTGCTACCTTGCTGTAAATCTTATTTAATGAAGTTAAATAGATACTGGTCCGGATTGGATTAGATAGACTTTGTATTAAAGATATTCCTAAATTTTTATCTGTTTGGTACAATTTGATATATTTCTAGTAAAATAACACAGAAACCATTTCATATTTCTGTAAATAGTATTCACCACGATTCTTCCAACTTGTTAACTGTAGATGGAATCATTTCTCCAGCAACTGAGTAATTATGTAGTCCTGGACTTATGACCACAACTCAATTTTTGTTGATAAGTAAGGTGGTTGTTAAGTGACTTGTGTCCAGTTTTATGATCCTTTTTTTGCCATGGTTAAGCGAATCACTGCAGTTGTTAATTGTTAAGCCAATCCACCTTCCCCATTGAGTTTGCATGTTATAAGTCAGTTGGGAAGGTTGCAAAGGGCGATCACATGATCCCCAGATATTGCAAATATTTGTAAATACATGCCAGTTGCCAAGCTCCCAAATTTTAATCACATGATGTGGGATTGCTGCAGCAGTTGCGAATGCAACAAATGTTGCAAGTCACTTTTTTCAGTGCTAATGGTCACCAATTAAATGGTTGTAAATTGAGACTACTGTATACCCAAACTGAAACTGAAACCTATTTATTTATTTATTTATTTATTTATTTATTTATTTATTTATTTATTTATTTATTTGTTTGTTTGTTTGTTTGTTTGTTTAAATTTGTATGCTGCCCCTCTCCCAAGACTCGGGGCGGCTCACAACAAGATAAAGCATGTGGGTTAGCTCAGGTCAAGTATACTATCTGCATATAGCAGAGAGCAGATAGCTTGTCTCCACAATGTATGGTTTGAAAATGAAGGACTTTGTTATCACTCATCAAACATCATTTGTAGATACTGTATATTCTTGGAAATGTGTGCATACTGTGGGTGGGAGTCACTCCTCTGTACATTGTGTAATATTTTTTTGCTTGAGACTTGAGACTGAATGTATATTTTGCAAAATTATTTGTTTTAATCATGATTTGTTGAATAAGCCACATTGGCCAAGATGCCAAAATAGCTTATCCGCTGCTAAATTGTAAAAAAATCACATTATGCCTTGGAGCAATACATGAACCCATTTGTTATTGGGAGTGGCAGAATGTGTAAGCAAACAGCATTATGGTTGGAAGATTGGCTGAAAAGAATAGCTTTATTTACAATATAATTTACAGTTATTCAGGGCACATTCATATATGAGGGCAGATGTCGTATAATACAAATGCATTTATCATCTGAACTGAAATTTTTAACTTTATCAGTTCAAAAGACTGTTTCATTTTCCTTGGGGTGTAGGTTGTCTGCTAGAGGTTACATTAGTTCTACAGATTGATTTGGTTCCAAACTTAATGATTGTTCAGATTTAATGATTTTGGTGAATGCTGCAACCTCATATTAACTCAGAGTCCAATTTATTTTTAATAGGAGATAATGAAAACTGTGACTAACTGTGTTTCTGTGCAGGTCTAAAAATGCAATAATTAAACCAGTGGGCAATGTCTCAATCAAGCTTTCCACTCATGTCACTGGCTGGGAATGTCCTGGGCAAGAAAAAGAAGCAGTTTCTTTCATTCTTTTTTTAAACTGCAGCTTTCCCAGCTCTAGCTGTGCTGGACCGAGGAATAACTAAGCTTTTTTTTTAAAAAAATAATATTTTAGTACAGTAGAACCTTACTGAAATCTGCCATTTAAAAAAAAATAAATAGGGTAGAAAGAAGTTGATTTAAAAATCTTGAAATGTGAAAGAAATGCATTTTTCCCTATCTAGGCCTACAGAGCTCTGTATCTTGGTCATGAATCTATTATGGTTTATAATGATAAAGTTGCCACCCTTTTTAAAAGTTTCCTGACAGTATGTTCATCTCTAACATGTATAAACAAGGAAAAGAACTCTTTTTCTATGCTGAGAATAGCTGTGCCTACTGACTGGATGGTACTGTTAAATGAGAAATGTTGTTTGCTTTTTTAAAAAATACCTGAACAGAGGTCACAAACATCTCCATTAGTAAGAAGGAACATGAATTTTGAAAACTTTTGGCTATGGAATGATCAGAAATTTTCCCTATCATTAGCGATAATCACCGTTCATTTTCACCATCATGGCTAAGAATGATTGGAATTGCAGTATGGTGCATCTAGGACAGTGTTTCTTAACCTTGACGACTTTAAGATGTGTGGACCTCAACACCCAGAATTTCCCAGCCACAATGGGGAATAGCTAGGCAATCCTGGAAATTCAACCCCACAAATCCTAAAATGGCCAAGGCTGAGAAATGTGGATCTAGAGTGTTCTTTCTAGAGTGTTCTAATATGGCCATATTTTGCTTCTCATCCCCTAAAGCAAAGGCCCCCAATCTTTGAGCACCAGGGACTGGTTATATGGAAAGAGATTTTTCCGAAGGGCTGTGGTTTTGTGTGCTGCCTGCATTCCACAGATGGGGCTTTGCTTGTTTGTGTGGCCTGATTGCTGGCATGCTGCAGCCCAGTACCGGTCCACAGACCAGAGGTTGGGGACCCCTGCCCTAAAGAGCTTTCTAGATCTCTCTTCTCTTCTCTTCTCTTCTCTTCTCTTCTCTTCTCTTCTCTTCTCTTCTCTTCTCTTCTCTTCTCTTCTCTTCTCTTCTCTTCTCTTCTCTTCTCTTCTCTTCTCTTCTCTCCTCTCCTCTCCTCTCCTCTCCTCTCCTCTCCTCTCCTCTCCTCTCCTCTCCTCTCCTCTCCTCTCCTCTCCTCTCCTCTCCTCTCCTCACTATATTCCAAGCTGTTTAAATTCAACTTAAAAAAAAAAAAGAAATCGTGATAGCCACAACTGTGAAAAATAAAACCCTTCAGATTTATAATTTGAGAGTTTCCTTTTCCTTCTCCTCTTTCATGGAGTACAGTGAGCAGCAGACCTTTACAAGAATGCATGATGTGATGCTTTTCCCCACGGGAACAGAATCAGCACTTCAGTCTGGAGACTAATAGCAACTTAGCTGGCAATCACCCCATCAGCTGTGGGGTTGAATTAGGCAATATCAGCTTGTCTATGGTCAGAAAAGTGCAAAGCTTGTCAGAAGAAAGAACTTGCTGATAAAGCTTCAAAGTGTTTCTCAGTTTGAAAGGGTTGGTTTTTTTTTTTAGGCAGCTGCTTAAAGAGGCTTGATATTTGCCTTTTGTAAAACAATATGCTTGGGAGAGAAAGGCTGTGCTTCTTGCATTGGAGTCTACAATACAGTGCAGTGCTCCCCCCCAGCACATTTTTGAATTTCTCCCATGTATATAAATGATTTGCCCATCTCTTTTGGTATGAAACAAAGGAGCAGACCATTGGAAATGTTATCATGAAAACTAATTGTGGTGATATTGGAGGTCAGATTGAATTCAGGTTTAAGAAACCTTATACATAAATAAAGTAATGTAAAGTGTGCAAGTCACATAAAGTTGTTTGGCATTTCAGGACTCCTTAGTTTGATTTGTATTCGTTTTTCCATTTTATTCAAGTACTGGTTAGTACATCCAAAACTGTCCATTCAGTTTTTAAATATTTGCATCTCTGTTCTTTCTTTAATGTATTCATTTTTTACTCTGCTTTACAATATTAATTTTTGTTCAGTGGGTTCTTGATGTATACATTTTTTTGTGTATAGTTGCACATGTAAGCATTCCACAGTTTGCTTGAAAATTTGGGAAGGACACGTTCTGTGAATTTTTAAAAATGGCCAAGAATAGTTCTTTTGAATCTATTCCTAGAGAAACCTCCTAGACATCCCCACCTGTCATAAAGGTTAGCATTCAGACAGTCACTTTTTAACAACATGGAGATAGTCACAGGCTATGGAGATGCAAGCTTGCTTTGAGTCTTGCGTGAACAACTTATGTAGATTATGTCAAAATTTGTGTTTCTTGAAACTTCTTCTTTAAGGAAGTTTCACATTAAAATTATTTCAAATTATATTAGATGCATATAGATTTATTCACTTATTTATATCCCATCTTTATTTTTATATTGTAAATAACTCAAGGTGGTGGACTCCTATTTTTCCCATGACAGAACAACTCTGTGGAGTGGGTTGGATGCAGAGAAAGAAGTCCAAGATGAATCTACAGAAAGAGCAATTCAATAGACTTATATACATTCAACTTACATATTATTCTCCGCTTGAATAGAGAAAGCTGCCTTAGACTAGATCAGGGATCTTCAAACTTGGCCCTTTTATGACTTTTGGCACGCTGGCTGAGGAATTCTGGGAGTTGAAGTCCACAGGTTATAAAAGGGCCAGGTTTGAAGACCCCTGGATTAGATCATCCTTCTCTAATTTAATATACTCCAGATATGTTTTACTTCAAATCCCATGATGCTATGCTAGCTGCAGAATCATGGGAGATGGAGTTAAACAAGTTGGGAGGAGACCAATATTGTCTATACTGACCAGCTGCAGCTTTCCAGGTGTTAGGACATTAATATTTAGTTTCCAATTCCACGTGCTCTCTCATCATGTTATTTAGAAATGCAAAACACAGAAAGAGAACTAAACTATTTCTCTCCAGCTTTGCAGCTGTGTGTGTTTGGTGGAGATGACGGGAATCTGGCCAAATGCAAAAGAATGTAGAACTCTCATGCCTGCTCATTATTTGAGTAGCAAAGGAAATTTTAGGTACCACAGCTTTTTATATTCCTCACAGTAAGGAATGTCTTTCTGTGTGGTTGTTGTAATTCAACAAACTTCATTCAGTATTTTACCATTTTTGCCTCAACTGTGAGATTCTGGGCAATTCACAATACAAAAAAGACAAGCAGAGGCATAATGTAACACTTCCCATTGATCAGATTGGACAGGTAGAATCATATTTGGTAGGGTAGCCCCAAATATATACTGGTGCCATGCAACACAGAACATTTTAAGTAATTCCAGATTTTTGAATTACCAGGAGTGCAGCAACTTCAGGTTAGGGGTGATTCTATAACAGGGGTATCAAACTCCATTTCACTGAGTGCCGCATCAGCATTGTGGTTGCCTTGGGGGGAGCGGGTGGGTGTGGCCAGAGTGGGTGCAGCCTATTGGGTGGGTGTGGATGGAGTGGGTGTGGCCTACTGGGTGGGCGTGACCAGTTCTACATCATTCGCGTCAAGGGTGCCTATGGGGGCCTGGGCAGGAGTGGGACAGATCTGAGGGTCTCTGGCAGAAGGGGGTGGGACCGGGGCAAGTGCCAAGGCATGGTCCACTGGGGCAAGTGCCAAGATGGCCACCACAAAATTGAACATTGGCTCCAGGCTGGCCTGGGCCAAGGCCAAGGCAGTGGGGGCCGTTCCCTCACTGTTTCCAGGATGGCTTCGTGGGCCACATGAAACTACTTCGCGGGCCTTGTGTTTGACATATCTGTTCTATAATAATGTATCTTCAGAATTGTCTTTGAAGGCAGCTTAATATAAAAAATATTGCAATCATATGGTGATCTGGATGAAAGTCACTTTAATCCCTTTGGCTGAAAGCGGAACCTGTGAAAGATTTTTGAATGGTGTCTGGATGACAGGAAAGAAGTGAAAAAGGAATCTTTGCAAAAGAGGAAGAATTTTTTTTTGCATCCCCTCTGTGTACTTTTGTGTCATGCTGTATGCATTTGTTTGGTAATTCTGGGGAAAAAACTTGATTGATTTATATGGTGGAAAGTTAAAAAGCCACCAAAATACCTTTCTCTTACAAAACTTCCTAAAACAGTTAGAGTGAGGCCAGATTGCTTGGAGATGGGAAATGAAATGTTCCCAAGCTCTGAAGACACATAACATGTTTAAAAACAATAACATAGAATAACAAAGTTTGAAGGGACCTTGAAGGTCTTCTAGTCAACCCCCCTGCTTGAACAGGAGACTATACCATTCTGGAAAAAAGGTTGTCCAACCTCTTCTTGAAAGATTCCAGTGGAGGAGCACCCACAGCTTCTGGAGGCAAGCCATTCCGCTAATTAATTTTCTCACTGTCAGGAAATGTCTCTTTAATTCTAGGTTGGAATTCCTTTAATAATTTTCCACCTGTTACTTCTTGTCCTGCCCTCAGGTGCTTTGGAAAAAAGGTTGACCCCCTCTGCTCGGTGACAGCCTTTTAAGTGTTGGAAGAGTGCTATCATGTCATCCTCAATCTTTCTCTTTATTAGGCTTGTGTTGTTGTTAATTGCAAAGTCGTGTCCAACCCATCATGACCCCATGGACAACATTCCTCCAGATCTTCCTGTCCTCTACCATCTTCTCGAGTGCATTTAAGCTCACGCCTACTGCTTCAGTGACTCCATCCAGCCACCTCATTCTCTGTCACCCCTTTCTTCTATTGCCCTCAATCTTTCCCAGCATTAGGCCCTTCTCCAGTGAGTCCTTCCTTCTCATTAGGTGGCCAAGTATTATTAGGCTAGACCAGGGGTAGGCAACCTGGGCTCTTTTATGACTCATGGACTTCAACTATGCTATGCTGACTCGGGAATTCTGGGAGTCCATGAGTCATAAAAGAGCCAAGGTTGCCTACCCCAGTCTAGACATACCTAATTCCCAAAACTGTTCAGACACCTTAGCCTCCAGATCCCTTATCATCTTTGTTGCTCTTTTCTATACTCTTTTTAAGGTCTCAGCATCATTTTTGTATGATGCTGGACACAGTATGTGGTGTTGCCAGTGCAGTATAAAGCGGTACTACCACTTCACATAATCTTGATACTACCTCTCTGTTGATGTAGCCTAGGAATGCATTGGTTTTTTTGGTAGCTGCCACACACTGCTGGCTCATACTTAAGTGGTTGTCCACTAGGACTACTAGATCCAACTTTCAGGTACCACCTATTTTATACCTGTGTGTTTGGTTTTTCCTGCTTCTATCCTCTCAACTAAATCATTTATGAAAATATTGAAGAGTATTGTGTCTAAGACAGACCGTTGAGGTACCCCACTGCATGCTTCTCTCCATTTAGATGTAGTTCCATTGAGAATTACACATTGAGTACAGTTGGTCATCCAATTGTAAATCTATCTGGTGGTGATGGTAGTAAATTTCATGTAATTTCAAATATGCCTAGTCAAGCCAGGCACAATTTGTTGGTCCCTGTAGGGTAGTTGAAAATTCTTCTGTCCCTTAAGAATGTAGAAGTTTTATTTGATGTATACTTATCCATAAACACAATATAAGTAAAGTGATGTAAAATATAAATATAGAACAATATCAGCAGAATAACAATGTAATAATCAATGTAAAACTTCTTTTAATAACATAATGCTGTTATGCAAAGAAATATTCTTCTATCTTCATAAAGGTCTTGGGGGGGAAAGCATATTAAGAAGTTTTATTTTTTTAAGCTCAGGAGATAAATGAACTCCAAATGAAGTTTAGAGGACAGCCCATTTCAAAAAAATAGGAGTTAGACCTAATTGCTATGTTTAACGATATGTTCTCCCTCAACAAATAAACCATATTTGGGCATAGTCTCATTCACATAGCAGGCTGTCAATTCCTGGTTCCATTCAACATGTTGAAGCAGAAACATCCTGCTTGCTCACACACTGGTGAGGTTATCTAGTTGAGTAATGAAACATTCGCAAGAAAACAACCAAGCTTGAAGTGCGTGAAGGACTTGACAGTTCAACCCAGGGCTAGAAATATTCTCTTCTGTTGGAGAAACAACCTGATTTCATTTTAGCATAGCTGGCATATTGTGTGGACTTGTAACATGTGTTTCTAAAGATACTGAAAACAAAAGTTTTATTGTAACATTTCCTTCCACGCTTAACAATAACTCCGGGTAAATAAGCATGTACTAGAAATACACTCTAAAATTGCAGAATTAAATTTATTGGAGGGATCATGGCACACCACATTCTTTTTTAGACGAACCTTCCTTTTCCTTTAGCACTTGCTGTAGATGTGATTCTTTTCAAAATCCATTGAAGTGTCAAAGATTTCATTTTCCTGTTCTCTTCCTTCCTACTGAACCCATTACAGACCTGGTTCAGCACTCAGTCAAATCAACAATCTCTTCTTCCAAGAGATAGGAGATGAAGCCTTGCACATCTAGATACACAAGCTATGTTATTGTCAGTCTGCTTGCTTAAAATAGCTTATTTTTCATTTACCCTGAAAATTCCATGTATATGTATGTATGTATGTGTATATACATAAATATATATGTAGGTCTCTGGTAAATATATATAAATATATTTATATGTAGGTCTCTGGTAAATATATATACATATACATATACACTACACACACACACACACACACATACACTTTTATTCTTTTTAAGTACACTAGTGCTTGACTTTGGATACTTGTAAAAATTAATCTGAACTATTTGCTATGTAGGCAAAACCATGATTTAATGTGTCAGGGGACCTTGAACATGCGTTGTTTTTTCATAGGCAGTTACTCGGAGGAGGTCCAAATTTTTTTATGGCTGGTTAAACATTCTGGTATAAAGTTAGCACGTTTAAATAAATTCTTGTTAAGATTAACTATAGTATACAGTGGTTTAGTGGTTCACTACGTTTGGAAATCTGTTATGCTCCACATGTTCCTGCATTCTAAGTTCTACTTATTTTAGCAAAAATATCAGAGTATTTGGGAGCTGCAGCTCAAGAACATCTGGAAGGGGACAGATTCCACTTCATTTTGTTAATCTATAGTTAACTGAATTTGGAAGCAGAGGAAGAGAAACGTAAACCTGAGATTCATGCATGCCAAATATAAGTTTGTGTTTTTAAGTCATACCATTTCAGTTCAACCTTGTTGCAGGATTGCAGTTCTGATTTTATTAGATGTGTTAAGGATCTGCAGAAAATAGGGAAGGAAGGACTTAGTGCTAATGGTTAGGGACTATAATTGGTGAAGTGATGACTTCGGTATCCCTCCTTTCTAAACAAGTGGACAGTCTCTTAGGACAGTGAGAACCAGTTATTGCTAGTTATGTGAAAGCTATGGTTTTAGATTTAATATATTGTGTGAACCTGGTTTGTGCCAAAAATTGTTATTGAACAAACTGTGGCTTAGTATGATATAGGAACTCCATCACTGCTGTTTCAATGGATTTTTAACTCAAAAAGCCATTTATAAATCCTTTGGAGAAACACCATACTAGCTTGGAAACTTCAACAGGATTTAAGCATTGGTATGCAATCTCTGCACATTAATAAGCTGCTTCTTGCTCTCACACTACAGACAAAGATAAACACAGAGAAAGCAGCACAAGTTCATGCCACTAATAAACACAACTTTAAAATCAGTTTTGCTGCCTTCTTTGTTATGGTCATAATTTTGAAAATATGATTTTCATTCAGCCACAGCAGCTGAGCTGATTTTTATATATAAAAAAAATCTTCCTGTATGAAACAACCCTTACTCCCCCCACTTCTCCTGAAGATACCAAATGAACAGATAGATCTGGCCATCACAAAGATTTACTGTTGAAACTGCATCATACTGATCAATGACCTCCCAGTAGTGTCTTATAGATGTTAAAGAGGAGTGGAGAGAGAACAGAGCCCAAGGAAGCATGGAGCTCTCTTCTTCCAGCATCAACTGAAATTGGTCTCAAAGAAAAGAGGAGAACCACCATAACAAATTCCTTCACTTCCAAACCCTGAGCTTGGCCAGAAGGATACCATGTTTGATAGTATCATGGCCACTGAGAGATCAAGGAGGACCAGGATGGATGTGCTATCCCCAGAGAGCATCCACAAATACGATTAATGCCATTTCAGTATTATAACTGAACAGAATATATCCATGAAAATATAGATTAGAAATAATGTCTGGTTGATTGGTTGTCAAGGAAAAAACTTGACTTACCTGATTTAAAACTGTAGTCTGCAGACTTTTTATAAATTATTATTCAGATCAGTGAATACTGGTTTTCCTAATAAGACTTTCCATTTGGGTACTTCCTCTAAGCAATGGATAATAGTTACAGGAAAACCCTATTTTTTTATTTATTTTAGCCTTAATTCTTAGTGGTTTTCCTATTTGTTAACATCTCTGTTTCTGATTTTATATTAGATATATCTAGTCTAATTACTTTGTGATCCATATACCAGAAGTCTGTTTTAATGATGGGAAAACTATTTTCATGGCTTTCTATGTGAAAGTTTATGTTGATTTAGGAGATCTTGGAATGAGAACATAAGCAACAGCTATAGATCTAGATGGTGTTGTTCATCCATCATAACTGATGAAAAACTCAGTACTATTAGTCATATGAAAACTAAATGTGCTGTATCCAAAGGTGGGATTTAACTGGTTTGCACCAATTCAGCAGTGGGGGTAGTGGGGGCTCCAGTCTGAAGCAACAGTTTGTCTTCTTCCTGTTCCATGGGCTCCGGCTTGGTCACCTTCACCAAAATAATGAGGCCCCATACAGCCGCCATTGCCCCAGAGGCCCCACTACCGCCAAAGGAGGGCGAGACTAGAAACAGGAAAGGTGAAGGCAAAAGCCATAGAGATACATTGACTGGCTGTGCAAAGCACCACTCGTGGGGGCGGCCGGCTGCGCCCATCAGAGGGGCGGACTGTGGCAGCGACTTGAGAAATTATCTTTCGCCTGGCCTCGGGAGATGGATTTTCATGTTATCCCGCCTTGCAGTTGCCGGAAAATAGGAAAAAGTACCTTTGTAGGTTAGGTGAGTGAACCTGATAATTATTAATGTTCTCAATTCACACAATATATTGAACTGTAAACTGAGCAAATAGAATTTCCAGCAGCAGGTTAAGCTACACATTTATACATCTGGAGAGCAAAGCTGTTATTTTTGCAGTCTGCTAGCCCTACACATAGCTTAATATGTGTAAGTATTAACTTAAGCGCATTACATCAACATAGTCATCGTTTGCAATCATGTGACATCCCCCCCCTCCTCATGTCTATGGTAGCAACCAGAAAACCAGTTGTTAAATTATTTGAATCTCACCACTGGCTGTATCTGAAGATGACTGGTCAGTCCAATTCAGGCACTGAATGTCCTGGCACATGTTAAGCAGACATGTAGACAGTGGAGTTGTTGCACTGATGGCTCTAGACTTGTGCAACTCATATTTAATCTGTGCTTCTTCAGTCTGTCATATTTTGTAACATTGACAGCCCTGATGAATGAGGCCATGTCAGGTAGAGCAATTTTGAGCCAGCGTTTCCTGGGTGGTCATGTCTATTGTCAAGTGACTTCAGGGAGGCTTTTAATGTGTCTTTGTTATGTTTCTTCTGCCCTCCATGCAAATATTTTCCAGCAGACAGTTCCCCAAAATGGAGCTGCTCGGGTATGCACTCGTACCGCATATAAATGATGTGGCCTGCCTACTGGGTCTGTGCTTTCATTAGCAGTGTGTGGATTGATGATAGACTTGCTCTAGAAAGAATTTCAGTATCTGGTACTTTATCTAGCTATCTGATACCTAATATTCTGTGAAGACAAGTCATGTGGAAATAGTTAAGCTGTCTTGCATGCCTTCGATACACAGTCCACATTTCACAGGCATAAAGAAGGATAGTGACTACCCATGATTCTGTAGACTTTTAATTTTATGGCTGCACTAGTTCCTCCATGTTCCCACATATTGGAGCACAATCTATCAAAAGCAGAGCTTGCCTTTGCTATTCTGCAATTGATCTCTGTATCAATGGCCACTCCTTGGAAGAGGGTGCTGCCAAGGTAATTGAACTGGTCTGCTGCCAATAGCTTATGCCTTCTTATTGTGATTTGGGGTTCTGTCATGGTCCATGTGGAGCAGGCTGCTGCATCTCTATCTTTTATATATTGATGGTAAGTTCTAAGTTGTCACAATTTGTAGAGAATTTGTCCATAATAGCATGCATCTCTGACTCTGAGTCAGCTTCAGATCACAGTCAGCAAAAATTCTCTCAGATCAGTTTTCTTCATTTTGATAATAGTTTGAAGTCTTCTCAGGTTGAATAGCTTCCCATCCACTCTGCAGCTGAGGTGATTCCAGCATCGTTGTCCTGAAAGGCATCATTCAGCAAGTCAGTAAACAACAATGCTATCAGGGTGGGTGCAAATACACAGCCCCAGTTAACACCATTGGTTACTGGGAGTATCTTAGAGGATTCTCTGCCACATAGCCCTCTGGCCTTCATGCCATCACAGAAGTGGTGAACCATCTCAATGAATTGGCTGAGCAGCCAAACTTTGAGGTGATTCATACAGGCCTTGTTGATTGACAGTATCAAAAGCTTTTGTGAGATCAACAAAGGTTGTACAGAGTTCACAGTTCTGCTCCTGACACTTTTCCTGAAGTTATTGTGTGGCAAAAAAAATGTCAATGCTTAAAATCCATCAGCTACCATCATCTGGTTCAGCTGTCTTTTTGAAGGTGTTTGCCCAAGGGGTGGGCCACTGTCACAAGCAAACAGCTATAGGGAGCCACAGGAGAAAGCTGAGTGCAAGATGAGGACTAAAGGTGAGCAAATTGCGCAGAAAGAACATGACATGTTCTTCCTCCCTGACACTCCATCTACCTCAGATCTAGATAGTGACAGGTCTGTAAAAAAATCTCATGACGGACCTGATCCACCCAACTAGGACAGCTTGGGGTAAAGACAGCAGTTATTTCAGCAAAGCTCAACAAGGACAATAACTTCTTCCTGCAAATAAATGAAATAAGAAGCAAGCAAACCAAAACCAAACCAAAATAAGGGCAGTTTAAAATCAGCAGTGGATAGTCAATCTGTAGACACCCAGTCTGTCAGAGGCTTGTTACCACATTACGTCCCCAAGACACCAGCTGACAGTAAGCATATATCTGCAAAAACAATATTTATTTTGTCAGAAAACAGGACCAAAGAGAAACATGATGGTAAGCATAGAGGAAAAGGACTTCATTTAAAGAGTAAATGCAAGATGAATAAACCTTGATGATGCATTGCAGTGTCACAATTTTTATCCCTGATCTTCTGAATTTCAGTCCCATGACATGGGTACATATGTCATAGGATTTGCTTGTAATGTCACAGTGCATATTTTATCACTCAGTGGTTGCCTATGAGGAAGTGTAAACAAAGAAATAAAGCCTCATCCCGAATGGAGACTCAGCCTCAGAGGAAAATAGCTGTGAAAGGAATTGGACAAGACTTTGAGCTGATCCAAAATGAAAGAACATTTAGAATTTGATTCCTTACTGCTGTGAGAAATTTGGGCAAGATTGACTCTTCCCTGATTTTTGGAGGAGGTGTGTCTATCTTTTTTTCCCATCAGCTACTTCTGCTGCCAGGAAAACTAAAAGAGAAAGGTCTTGGACCAACTTTTATCTGGCTATTTTATCCCCATAGTTGGCAGAGTAATATCTGTTCAAGAATGTAGCCAAAACTCTTGAGTTTTCTTATTAGAGAGGAAAGGTGGGATCCTTGATGCTCTCCGAGCTAGGTCTTTTCATGTAAACATTTCATTATCCTACTAGGTAACATCATCACTGCTAGCTAGAAAGGGAAGTTATTAGACAAGTGTATTATAGATACTTGCGTTCGTATATTCTGATCTAATGGGACCTTTGAAGGCTTCTCTGGCTAGGCCTGACATTTATAATGACAATCTGTTGCTTGTTTGAATTATAGGAATGAAATCTAATAGAGGAAAAGTAAAATGAATCAGCAAAGATGGATATATTATGACGGGAATAAGAACTCAGCTTATATACGCCATCTTTTCCTTTCTGCTCTAGTATCTCCATTATTTGATAAGCCAACTTCTTACAGCATTTGTATTAGGGAGCTGTAGGCTGTTTTTACTGACATGGCTTAAACCCAGAAGGAAATGTAATTTTCAGTACTGTTAGATGATTTTGAGATGCCAAACTTTAGTTTAACAAACTCCAGAAATATGAAAAAGAATGAGAAAATATGGAAAATAAGAAAAGGGAGGAACATATAGGTAGAACCCTCCTATTTGATACAATAAAGTTAGGGTTTACTGGATTGAAATGGTTATGTCTATTTGATCAGAATTTCTGGAAATGAAGCATGTTAATGTGTGCCTACTCACTGGGCCTTGAGCAATGATCCAGAAATGGCTAAACCCATGGACAAAATTATATGATAAGAACAAAGCAACCTAAGGTCTCTTGCAGCCCCATGAAGCAGAGCAATGGGATGAGTTTAGTTCTAAATTATGTGGTATCTACATGTCCACAGCAGGCTCCTTACTGTAGAAAGTTGCCCTCCAATGTATGGGCAAGATTTGTGCAACATGCTAGACTAAGGTTAAATGGAGCCATTTAATATTTAACATCTTAGGTTAAACGATGCCATAATTTTGATCATTTGTTTGGCCTGATATTTGAACCAAGCAACTATTCTTTGCTACTCTGGATTCAGGCTTTACTGATCTGGGTGGCTTTAGCATCAGAGGGTGTCAGGACATAGTAGGGTGGCAAAAAGAGACAGAATTACATGCTACTGCTCTCCTCTGTGCATGGAAAATTTAGTACATATGGATCGCAGAATATTTCTAGCCATATAAAAGTTAGAAAAGGCTATTTCTTTGCTTTTTCACCCAGAGTCATTTCTTACCTTCTCTTAATCTCATCTTCTCACTTTTGGGTTTTTTCTTTAATCTTTATTTTTGTTTTGTCTATTTTGCAATTACCTAATCTGGCATTTTAACTAATTACAGGTAAGCCTTGACTTATGACCGCAATTGAACCCAAATAATTGTTGGTAGGTGAGACAGTTGTTAAGTGAATTTTGCTCCATTTTGTCAGAGTTGTTAAGAAGGTTGCAAAAAGGTACCCAAATGACCCTGGGACAGTGTCATAAATGTGAATCAGTTGCCAAGTGTGTGAATTTTGATTACGTAGCCATAGGGAATGCTGAAATGGTTGTAAGTGTGAAAAATGTTCATAAGTAATTTTTTTCAGTGCTGTTGTAACTTTGAACAATTGTAAGCCGAGGACTATGTGTATGCAGTTTCACTGTCTGCAGGGTCATTCACCTACTTCACTGCACCTGTTTGCTTTCCCCTTTATCCAGCTTCTCAGCCTTTAACTCTGGCTTATCAATTGAAAAGGTTTGTTATCATAAGTTTGTTTGGTGCTGCTGTGCAAGGTCTCTCCCAGGAGCGTTAGATGTCTTGCTCAGAGTTTTTATAAGCAATAATCACCCACAGTTTTATGGAGCAAAGGGTGTGTCTTTGTGTGTATCCCACTTGAGGATTACATCAAATCCTCTTGGGCACAGAACAGGTGAGGCAGTTAGCTGGGAAGAGTTTATCCTGAAATCAAATTAATCTTTTCTGCTGGGATAGTTTATGAGGAATAAGAACAAGTGGTTTTTGTGAGCAGGATCAGATGAGCTGTTCACTGCATTCTGTTTTGCATTTTATCTGCAAAACATTACAGATTTACCAACATTTCTCATCTTCTGCCCATTCCCACTCTTTTATGGGCAGAAAGGAACTGGAGGCTCCCCGAGGCTAAGGGAGGTTAGTTTTCCCCTTCCCCAAATGCCTACATGTCTCCTGGAAACCATGAGCTAAAATTTCTTGACGCTTCCAATAAGCAATCAGGGACTTTCGGGCCTAAAAGCTTGTTCTGCAATGTGCACATAACGGGAGAAAAAAAAAACATTCCCCTGCCCCCACATCATATTTGTGTCTATTTTTTTATTCATTTTTTAAAGTGCAATTTGCATGCCCAGAGAAATGGGAGCAGAACTAATGAAAAGACATATGCCTACAAAGATGCAGTGTCAACAGTTGCATGATGCACAGATGATACCATGTACTGTGACATCCCATTAGGGTCAGTTTTTGCAAAAGAATCTGGGAACCTAACATTATGTAAGTTGTCATAACTGCTGGATGAATGACACACTTAAGGACAGAATATTCAAGGGAAGTATTACTGTTGTCTTGAGTAAAAAAAGAGAGAGGAAAAAACCCTGTACAATTATAACTTAATTATGTTAAGGAAATGGCAATATGCTGGATTAATTACTAGTAAAATTCCCAGATTAATTTGTAAGGAGGGCTTGTGGTTGGCTCTGCAGCACAATTTAGCTGACAAATCCCATTCTCCAAGTCTAGGCTGAGACTGTAACTGGTGACTGTACATATGCAGAAAAGAGAAAATAAGCAGGAGGCAGAGGCCACATACTGTATAGGACTGACCCATGAGAGAGATGATGTTATTTTAAAACATGACTTTAGATTAGACTTCATATAAGACTGGAGGAATTCTGGGAGTTGAAGTCCTCACATCTTAAAGCTGGGGAGTTTGAGAAACATTGTTTTAATTCATTGCTAAATAAGGTCAAATTAAGAGCTGCATGTGCTGACCACTTATTTTGGTCTCTTGATTCCTGGGTCAGGAAAGAGCTTGGTAGGTTTGCTGAAGTATTAGAAATGAAAAAAGAGTATAAACTCTACTTCAGAATTTTTGATAGTTTAATAGTCCGTAAACTGAGAAATAAATTGAAAGATGCATATAATAGGTATGTCTTTTTCAGTTGAATAAAGCAAAATTGGCTGAATTCATGCATCACACTAATAAATTCTTATTTGCAAGGTATAATTACTGGGCTTATATATAATACCAATTTTTTATCTTTGTAAGCTTCCTGAAGTCACCATGAGCAAATTGTGTGGCCGTATAAATTTTATTAATAAATAATAAAATAAAATAAATAAAAATCAGCCATTGTTTCCTAGGTAGCTTACTGGCCAGGATTTCTAGCAAAGTGATCTTGTGGAAACTAGCATAAACATTACACATCCTACTGGCTGGTGCATGAACTAGGTGTTGCCTTCACTGATTTCTTTTCCATGCCCTTCATATTACAGCATTTTTCTTTTCAGATTTGTAAGAGTTGGGGAAATGTCCTTATCTTCCCATATTATTTGCTCTGGTCATATTTTAGTCAAATAAATAATAAATAATAATAATTGTAGATTCCAAATATCTTTCAGCCATTGTTAGAAAGTTTTTATTTAGAATAAAATATTGTTGGAAGGGACCTTGGAGGTCTTCTACTCCAGCCCGCTGCTCAAGCAGGAGAACCATACCATCTCAGACAGGTGAATGTCCAGTCTCTTCTTAAAAATCTCCAGTGATGGAGCGCCCATGATTTCTGGGAGTAAGCTGTTCCACTGGTTGATTGTCCTCATTGATCAGGAAGTTTCTCCTTAATTCCAGGTTACTTCTCTCTTTGATCAATTTCTAACCATTGTTTTTCATCCTTCCCTCTGGTGCTTTGGAGAATAATTTGACCCACTCTGCCTTGTGGCAGCCCCTCAGATACTGGAACACTGCTATCATGTCTCCCCTATTTCTTCTTTTCTTTAGATTAGCCAAACCCAAGTCCCATAGCCGTTCTTCATATGTTTTAGTCTCCAGGCCTTTGATCATCTTAGTTGCTCTTCTCTGATTTTTCCCCAAACTCTCAACATCTTTTTTGTGATATAGTGACCAAAATTGGCTACACTATTCCAGGTGTGGTCTTACTAGGGTTTTATAAAGCGGTAATAATACTTCGCGTGATCTTGATTCTATGCCTCTGTTTATACAATCCAGGATTGTGTTAGCTTTTTTGGTTACTGCTGCACACTGCTGGCTCATGGCCAAGTGATCGTCCACTATGACTCCAAGGTCCTTCTCACAGTTACTGTTTTTAAGCTGGGTCTCGCCCAATCTGTATTTGTACCTTTGGTTTTTCCTGACTAAATGTAAGACTTTGCTTTTCTCCACATTGAAACTCATTTTGTTGGATAGGGTCCATTGTTCAAGTTTGTCAAGATCTTTTTGGATTCTGAGTTTGTTTTCTGGGGTGTTGGCTACTCCTGTCAGTTTAGTGTCACCTGCAAATTTGATAACTTCCCCTTCAATTCCCTCATCTAAGTCATTTTGAAGATATTGAAGAATACTGGCCTAAGATGGAATCTTGTATATCCCACTGCTTACTTCTCTTCATGTGGATGTAGTGCCATTGAGGACTACTCATTGAGTATGATTTTGTTAGCCAGCTACAGATCCATCTGGTGGTGATGTTGTCTATTCCACCTTTTCCTAGCTTACCAAGGAGTAGGATGTGGTCTACCTTGTCAAATGCCTTACTGAAATCTAGGTATACTACGTCCACTGTGTTTCGCCTGTCTACTAGTTTAGACTTTATCGAAGAATGAGATGAGATTGATTTGGCATGATCTGTTTTTAACAAACATATGCTGACTACTATAGTTATGATTTTATTTGCTTCTAGTTGTTTGCAGATCTGTTTTTTGATTATTATTTACTTGTTTATTAAATTTGTTTGCCACCATGAAATGATAAACTTTTAAGCTAGTTGGGTGGTGCAACTACACTTGTTTCCCTGTTTTTCTCTAAAACCAGGACTATGTGTATGAAAGCAGATCTGATCGTTATTTTTTTTTAAAAAGCATGTGTGTGGGCCCCAAGATAAGTAAAATCTATATTATTTTTTGACTTCTGAAAAGCTGTGAATACTTCCTCATTTCTTTCCAGTTATCTTCTGTTATCAAACCAGATTGAGGACAGATACCATCTTAAAATAAGTGAAAGTGTTCTTTCTTAATGTAAAAGACATGTCCTTCCATTCCTGTTGGATAGAAGTACAGATAACCACATATTTAGTTTTGTCCTTAGCTACTACATTAGAGGAGAGCCAGACACTGATCTCATTACAGTAAGAAAATTGAAGAGAAAATTAGGTTGCAGAGAGATGTTTAATATGGGAATAGACATTTTCTTTGATTAGACCAGCAAGAATGAAGTTACAATCTGATCTGTCCTGCTTTTAACAGCCTCTCTTGGGCTCATAGACCCACACTGATTGCTCTCATAGCTGTGCCAGGTCATACTAGCCAACCTTCACAGGGATCTCTCTTGACATTCTCAGCTTTATAGCTGACAGGCTGACAGACCTCACTCAGAACAGCTGCCTTTTAAAGTTGTGCATAAATGCTGCATCTCTGCTGAGATTCCATCTGAGACATTTGACACTGACCAGCAGGATCCCCAACCATAAAGCTGGCATGCTTCAAGTCTCCTATTGTGGATTACAGGGTGGATTTGATTTAAATCAGGTCGATTTAAAACACAATTTAAATCATGATTTAAAACACTAGTAAAAAGGCTTGATTTAAATCAACTTGATTTAAATCATAATTTTTAAAAAGCAACTGTCATCTCTGACCCGTAGCGGCTCTTCCTCTGACCCGCTGTTGACTCACTAACAGTCCCATTCACTTTAATGGGATGGCTGGTAATGCGGCAGTGACACAACAAGGTAAGGGATGTGGCAGGCAGCAGGTGAGTGGATGCCTGCTAACAGGCACTGCCATGATGGATCTGAAATGGCAGGTGCTCTTTAAATGTAAGGACTCATTTTTGCTGGTAGTTATAATCTTTAATATTTGCAAACAAAATGAAGCTTTCCTATTTAGAATAATAAGCTGTCAGGTTTGTAAAACAGCAATATGAGAACCGATTTTAGATTAATAGGTTAATCACACATAGTTGGAAAACTACTCAAATTCTTTTATTTAACTAAAACACTTAAAGCCTAGGTACAGATACATTTCTCTTCAAACAATCATACAGTTTGTAATGTACATAGATTTGCAAAATAATGGGATAAAGGAATATTCCTGAACTTTGTTTTATAATAAAGTCTCAGGAGAGGGGCGGCGTACAAATTTGATAAAATAAAATAAATAAATAAATAAATAAATAATTTATCTCATAGTTACTGTGAAATTGTGTGAATGTATCAATGCATGTTATCTCAGCTTGCAGAGCTTGGATTCATTGAATGAGTTTACTAAAAATGTAAATATTGCAGAATATACAGCCTCATGCTATATAACTAAGCTCCATTTCATGCTGAATAAACTAAATTATTAATGTATCTTAAATAGAAAACTATATTTAGATAGATTTTACTCCAAAATCATTTTATTAAAATAAATTTGATAAAAGTCAAAAAAATCAGATTTAAATAAAAAAAATCTGTTTTTTATTTTTTTAAAAAAAACATTGATTATTATCCACCCTGATAGATTATTTGTCCTATAGACAATTCATTCAAGGTCCATCTTCAAACTTCTGAATCTGCCTGAGAATTAGAAAAAAATCCTTTTCATTTCATATTGAAGCACTTTGCCAACTTGCCTAGAATGATTTGTTTTCAATGGTTTCTTTTGCTGCAAGGCAAAATCATTTGATGTTCCCAGTACTGTACTAGCCAGAGACAGGTTTCAGCTAGGAGGTTTCAAAATGTCTGCATTTCCTGGGAATTTGGGGAGTTGTTTGATATGTCTGGATAGTGCTAGGCTAGAAAAGGAATTAAACATCCCATATTATCGATTTTGTGTAACAGGTTCCTACACTAAAATGTGAAAAAATCTCTTTCTCGTTTATCATATTAAGGTTATTAGGATAATTGCTATTCTGGTACATTGCAAAAAATGTATGTTAATCAACTTTAGCTAAGTAGGTCTAAGTTTGCTTCTAATGTTAAGAAAGACATGCTGAAACCATTAGGATTCCCCATGGTACCTGCTCTGGGATTGACCTAGCAGCAATTTCCCCTATGTAAATGAATTTTTTCTTTCGATTGGTTAGCAGCTTTTTAGAACCTCTGGCTGTGATTCTTGTTCACTGAGGCTTTTGGACAGATTTTCCAACCAACTAGAAAATAATACATCTTGTAAGATGTTTTCCTTCCATCCATCCATCCATCCATCCCATTACTGCTTTGGGACTCTGTCTTCTATTCTGCATAACATTACTGTTGTGATGTCTGCCTCTATTTGCCCAGTGTATATGAACATCTTGTATACATCATTTTTAAAATCATTTATCACAGTTCATTCTTACTTTGATTCTTCAGTTTCAGATTTTGTGGGGCTGCACCTCACAGTTTTCTGTAAGGACTTCTCCCGCCTTCTGACAAATTGCATAGCATTATCTTTGCATCAGATATTATTACCAGAGCAAAAGTTTCTATACTTTAATCTGAGCTTGCTTGATAATTTACATTATTTATTTCAATTTCTCTAGTTTTTATAGCAGCCAGTCTTGCAAAGACATTGAATAATTAAGCGAAAGGTATGGGTTCTGAACATTAATTCTTCAGGAAATTAATTAATTGAGCTGCCTATTCCAATATCAACACGGCTAATGTGTGTTCTGTGCTCATTAAAGTCAGTTGATGCAATGTTTCTAATTTTGTGAAGATACTTCTTTCTTTCCCAATTGAAACATTTCCCCACAATGCCTGCAGGGATACTAGTTCTATCAAATGCTAAGAATATTAATGTGGTACATAAGCATTTCCAAGATCAAACCCTTCCATTTGAAGGAGGCATTCAATACTGATTGCCTTCTTGTGTAAGGCTAAACAGTGGTTTAAGTCAGGATACAAAGTGTGGCTTGAGGACATCTGTGGCCTTCAGAACCTCCCAAGTGGGTCAGGCAAGGGCACTGGCCCTTTCTTTGCATTTCTTTGAAATTGAGTTTTTAAAGGAGAAAATGGGCAGTGTGTATATGTGTGGGAGGGAGGAAACATGTCTTCAGAAATTTTGATTTAAATTGCATATTTTAAAGGTCCTAAATTCTCCCACTTCGAGCTTGATGCAACATTTGAGCATATAGATGTTGCAGATTTATGTTATAAATAAGGGCTAAGTTGTCAGAAAAATTGTGATTTTGACCCAAGTCAAAATTGTAGTTTATGAAGCTGACTTGTTTTCATTACTCATAGTTAAAATCACTGTTACTACTACTTTATACCCTGATTTTTTATTGTGATGAGTATGCAAAGTGGCTTACAAAATTGTTTTAAAAATTCATAGCTTAACATTAAAATCAGTGCTAAATTATTGAGCAACTAAAAAAAAAAACTTGCTGAAAGAGACACATTATTATAGATTGTCTAAATGCTGAGAAAAGGGAACTAAAAGCAAACCCTGGACCTTTTCCAGGCAAGATTTAGGCTTGGTTAACGAGATAGCATTGATTGTGCTTTTCGGTGACCTCTGGTGAGCTTGAGATGGGGTAGTTGTGCATTCATCCTGGCCTTCTTTGATGTATGTTGGTCTTCCATAGGAACATAGGAACAGAAAGCAAGATAAGAAATGATGGAAACTATTCAAGGAGACAAGCGAGTTGCTCTGAGTCTGACCGAACACGAGTAAGAGACCATATTAGGACTTACTTAGTGGCAATAAGGGCAGAGAAGTGTTCTTATGTCACTGCCCTTATTGCGTCATCAGATAACCACCCAGCCTCCCTGTTTAGGGTAACCCGCTCCCTCCTTCATCGGGAGGTGAGGGGGGACCCCTTGGAGGGAAGAGCTGAGGATTTTGTGCAATACCTGCATGACAAAATCGCTCAGATTCGGGAAGGCTTTAACTTCAATGAAGGCGGTCCAGCAGAAGTGGCTGAGGCCGGTCTTGAGACTGCTATCTGGGCTGAGTTTGACTACGTGACACCAGATGACGTGGACAGGTTGCTGGGAGGTCTTAGAGCAACCACATGTTTATTGGACCCGTGTCCCTCCTGGTTGGTATTGGCCTCCAGTGAGGTGACGTGAGGCTGGCTCCAGGCAATTATCAACGCCTCGTTGAATGAGGGTGTCTTCCCTGCCACCTTGAAAGAGGCGGTGGTGTGACCCCTCCTCAAGAAGCCCGCCTTGGACCTGGCTGTTCTATCTAATTACCGTCCTGTCTCCAACCTTCGCTTTGTTGCGAAGGTTGTTGAGAGTGTGGTTGCTCGACAGTTCCCTCAGCACCTGGAGGAATCGTCGTACCTGGACCCGTTCCAGTCGGGCTTCAGGCCAGGTTACAGCACGGAAACAGCTTTGGTCACATTGGTGGATGATCTCTGGTGGGCCCGGGACAGGGGTTGCTCCTCTATCCTGGTGCTATTGGACCTCTCAGCGGCTTTTGATACCATCGACCATGGTATCATGCTGCGCCGGCTGGCGGGGCTGGGTATAGGGGGCACCATCTTTCGGTGGTTCTCTTCCTTCCTCTCTGGCTGGACGCAGTTTGTGTTGACAGGGGGTCAGAGGTCGACCCCGAGGCCCCTTGATTGTGGGGTACCTCAGGGGTCGGTCCTCTCGCCCTTGTTGTTCAACATTTATGTGAAGCCGCTGTGTGAGATCATCCGAGGTTTTGGGGTGGAATTCCATCAGTACGCTGATGATACTCAGCTGTACATTTCCACCCCGAACCACCCAAATGAAGCTCTTGACGTGCTGACCCAGTGCCTGGAGGCCATGCGGATCTGGATGGGGAAGAACGGTCTCAAGTTCAACCCCTCCAAGACCGAGTGGCTGTGGTTACCGTCGTCCCGGTACAACTAGCTGACTCCATCGCTGTCTATCGGGGGCGAGTCAGTGGCCCCCACGGGAAGGGCTCGCAACTTGGGAGTCCTCCTAGATTCACGGCTGTCCCTTGAGGACCATCTGACGGCCGTGGCCAGGAGGATGTTTTACCAGATTCGTCTGGTACGCCAGTTGCGCCCCTTCCTAGATAAGGACACGCTACGCATGGTCACCCATGCCTTCGTCACTTCCAGACTGGACTATTGTAATGCTCTCTACATGGGGCTCCCCTTGAAGTGCACGCGGAGGCTTCAACTGGCACAGAATGCGGCCGTGCGGGTGGTAGTGGGGGCACCCTGGCGGGCACGAATGGCCCCCATCCTGCACGAGCTGCACTGGTTGCCGGTGGCTTTCTGGGTGCGCTTCAAGGTACTGGTTACCACTTTTAAAGCGCTCCATGGCATAGGACCCAGTTATTTACAAGACCGCCTTCTGCCAGTAAATACCTCCCATCGACCAGTTCGTTCCCACAGAGAGGGCCTCCTCAGGGTGCCATCGGCTAAGCAGTGTCGGCTGGTGGCGCCCAGGGGGAGAACCTTTTCTGTGGGGGCACCGACGATGTGGAACGAGCTCCCCCTGGAACTCCGGATGTGTCATGATCTCCGCACCTTCAGAAGAGAGTTGAAGACTCATCTCTTCAATCAAGCTGGCCTGGCCTAGATCTCCTCGGGTTTTAAATTTTTAAAAAACAAGGCTGTTCGGGTTTTAGAATTGGGTTTTTAACAGGTTTTTAGTAACAGCCTTGTATTTATTTAATTTAATTTTAAATATTTATTGTTTTATATGTTTTTATTGGGTTGTAAACCGCCCCGAGTCCTATGGGAGAGGGGCGGTATAGAAATTTAATAAATAAATAAATAAATAAGCAACCTGGAATTAAGGGGTGCTTCATCACTGGAGGTTTTTAAGAAAAGACTGGACAGCTACTTGTCTCAAATTGTACAGGGTCTCCTGCTTGAGCAGTGTGTTGGACTATAAGACCCTCAAGGTCCCTTCCAGCTCTATTCAGATTGATTGATTGATTGATCATGGTATCTTTCTAGGCTGGCTTGGGGGTTGGGTTGAGAGTGGGAATACCATGTTACGGAGGTTCTCCATTGGTAGAGGGAGAGAGGGCCTTTATTTGTGGACTGCCTTGGTGTTCTACTCTCTTGCTATTCCTATTTAACATCTATGTGATGTCACTGGGTGTCATCATCTGTTGGCAAAGATTCAGTATCATTAATATGCTGATGATTTCCAGTTGTACGTACATCTCCTTCCTGAGCCGATGAATCGATGCTATCAAGGTGCTTTCCCAGTATCCGGAGACTATGAGAGTCTAGATGGAGGAGAACAGGTTTTGGCTTAACTGTGGCAAGGTGGAATTACTGTGAATTTTAATGCCTTCCACATGAAAGAATTTGTAGCTTGAAGAGCACTTAGAAGTTGCAGATAACCTAGTGGAAGTGGCATGGATACTTTTTGCCATTTTTTGTTACCCCCTATGTATTTAATATTGCTGCTCTCTAAACTGCACTGGCTCCTGGTAGGCTTCTGGATGCAATTCAAGGGGCTGATCATCATCTACAAAATCCTCCGTGGCATAGGGCCAGGGTACTTGTGGAACTCCCTTTCTCCCATCAGATCTGGTAGAGGGGGCATGGTCTAGTTCTTTTCTACTGAACATTGTCAACTTGTTGAACACCAGAGTCATGCCTTCTGCACTTGCTCTGTGGAAGAGCATCCTCCCCATCTCCCCATACCCAGAAATTTGGATGGCCCTAATTGTTTTAGCCTTTTTCAAGGCATTAATGATCTGGATCATGGGATCTTTCCTGACCAGGAGTTTGGATCAGGGTTGAGAAGAACTCTGCTTAATAGCTAACTAATTATCCATGGGCACAGGGGGAGTTATTTTTTGGGGGGGGGATTGTTTGTTTTTAATTGTTGTAAGCTGTCTGGAGTTACTTGCATGTGGTGGGTGGCTATATAAATAAAAAATACATAAGTAAAGTATATGCAATCATCAGAGACCTTCTCCCGAGGCTTGAAAAATGGCCTTAAATAACAGGAGCATCTTCAAAAGAGCTTCTCTTGCAGATTTTAATGACTGAACAGATTTGTAACAGGAAAACTGGTCATTTAGATACTAAGCTGTTCAGGGCTTCTTAAAAGTCAATACGAAAATTATAAATTGTGCCTGGTAAGCACTTAGCAACCAGTGCAGATATAGTATTGGCAACACCAGCTCTGTGTAACTTGGCTTGCAGATTAGCAAATGTATTTTGCATTAACTGCAACTTCCAATTGCTTTTCAAGTTATAGTCCCACATAGAGCACCTGGTACTAGTCAAGAAGATCTGACCAAGTTGTAGTTATCTGCAATCAAATTTGACTGTAAGCTGGCAGTATTTTAAACATACTTTTTGTAAGTATGCAAAAACATCCTTCTCATTGCAACCACTGCCTATTACTTCAGTGACAGCTTCAAGTCAAGTATCATTTCTAAAATGGAAACTTGCAAAATTCTGGAAAACCCTGAGCATGGGAGCTATCCATTTTCAGGTCTCTCCAATTTCACCTCAATTTAAAAATACCTAGGATGTGGTTTATCTATGACAACGGAGTCACTTGAGACTTCTCCACATTTAGATCATGATCAAGACATTCACAGGGAGGGAAACAAGAGGAGGCAGAAGAGAAAAATTGCATTGTGATATTGCAACAGAAATCCCATTCTTTACATTCGTCTGTGCAATGTAGTATGAATTGTTTGGGCATCACTATGATTATGGATTATGATCCCTATGGACCATCAGTTCTTTCCAAACAAAGTACCACTTCCAGCATGCATAGTGAGATCTGCATGAAGCCCGATAGTAGTTAGGACATATCAAAGTGGAGAATATGAAATCTATAAATAGTCCTAATTCAGCAGTCTCAATTTGGACATTAAAATCCTCCAGAACTAGGTGTATCCAACAAGGGTAATCCAACACTATAGAAAGTCAGACTAATCATAAAATACAGAGGGGAACTTTCCTTCTTCTCATAGTAAAGATGTGAGGGAATGGGAACATACTTCACAAGGTTGTTGTGGGGAAAAACAGGAGGATGAAGGAATATTATGTATATTTACCACCTTGAGTTACCCATAAAGTAATAAAAATGGGATAAAAATCCAATATATAAATAAAAATATAACTCCATTTTTCGTTGTGGATTATGAAACTTAACTACAGATAAGAAACCTAGTGTCTCCAGATATTTTGAATGACAATGCACACATCCCCAGAGTATTGCCTCATGTTGGTTTGTATCTTTATGATTTGAAGTTGCAAACATCTGGAGAGGTCCAGTTTTCTTTCCTTGTATTCACTGGGACTGAATGATCGTTCATATCCTGATTAGGTTACCTAATAAAGAGATCTGTTGAGTTGGGCACTGTATTCTTAGTCAGTGTCCACGAGATAACAAAAACTAGCGGCTGCTTTCCTTCTCAAACTCCAGTGCCTATTGAATGCCCTCACTGCCTAACAGTTTGGCTTTCACGAGCTGGGACCTGACATTACATTAATATGTAGCAATTCAATTTGGGCAAGCACTCTTCAAAGCTGCTTGGGATAATGAAACGATTGAGACGAATCATGTATAGCCTGTATTACCCGGATTGTTTAATTAATCTATTGACCATGCATCAGCTATCTCTTTGCAATATCTAGAAAACAATAGACGGTAAATGAAAACTCTGTTAATTTTTCATTTATAATTACAAGGCATGAATTTTACCCCCATTATGCTTCATTATGGCTCCATGTTGCAGCAGTGAGTGATAGGGACATAAATATTGATTGAACAAGGCCTGTTTGCCTTTAGAAAATGATGAGCATGGGGTCATTCGAGGACCAAGCATGGTTTCTGCACTAGTAAAAAAGGGAATGGCAGGGAAGGAGTGGAGAGAACAGAGAGAGAAACTCAGATGAGACCCTATAAATCTTAGTGGTCACTATAACTGCCCATTCATTTGACATCTTCCAGTGAAGGGGAAAAAAGCAGAGTTGGTTGGCTGCTTCATACTGGAAGATAAAAAAGTCTGTAAAGCTCTTACATTAATTTGCTGAGCTGCTGTGGCTAGATAAAATCATATATCCAAAATTATGACCATAACAAAGAAGGCAGAAAAGCTGGTTCTAAAATTGTGATGATCAGTGGCATGAACTTGTGCTGCTTTCTCTGTGTTTATCTTTCTCTGTACTGTGAGAGCAAGAAGCAGCTTATTAACGTGCAGAGATTGCATACCAATGCTTAAATCCTGCTGAAGCTTCCAAGCTAGGACGGTGTTTCTGCAAAGGATTTGTAAATATTTTTTGGGCTAAAAATCCATTGAAACAGCTGTGATGGATATCAGACTAGGCTTTAGTTTGTTAAACCATAATATGTGTAAACCAGGTTCACACAATATGTTAAACCCTAAACCATGGCTTACATGTAAGTCAAATGGCTGGTTCCCAGATAATGCTGATCTTCAGTCAAATTACAAATTACAGCAGTGAGCTTTGGCCACTCTTTCATTATACAGGTGGTATCTCAGTTCTCATCATTAATTGAGGTGCGATGAATACAAAAACGATGAGTACCAAACAAATTTTTCCCATAAGGATTAATGTAGTGAGTCACAAGGCAGCCGACACTGACAACCTTCTAGCTTGTGCATTGAGTACCAAACAAACAATGAGTACTGGGACAAAATTTTCATGTCAAAATGCACTGAGTACCAAATTCAATGAGTTTCAAAACAGTTGAGTACCAAGGAACCACTGTACTTGATTCATTACTTTCTGAAGTCCTTTCTTTGAATTAGGATTAAGAAGGAGAGAAACATTCAACTCTTTTTATATATACAGATTTGAAATAATGGCAGTGGTTTTAGGGGGTTTCATTCAGCATCATGTACATAAATTTCTCTTTGAATAATGACATTTTTCATTGTTCCTTTCCCTCCCATGTTCTCAAATGTCCTCCAGCAGTCTTAGTGATATTAGATCAGGGCTTTTCAATCTTTTCACAGATTGTACCACCTTTAGCAGTGTTGGACCTGCCCAGAAATGCCCACATTTCGGCATCACTCTGCAAGCTGCATTGGCTGCCTATTGGTCTCCGAACGCAATTCAAAGTGTTGGTTATGACCTATAAAGCCCTATATGGCATCGGACCAGGTTACTTACGGGACCGTCTGCTGCCTCACGAAACCCAGCAACCGGTTACGGCCCACAGAGTCGGCCTGCTCCAGGTCCCGTCAGCCAGACAGTGTTGCCTGGCGGGTCCTAGGGGAAGAGCCTTCTCTGTTGCGGCCCTGGCCCTCTGGAATCAACTTCCCCCGGAGATCCGTATTGCCCCCACCCTCTCCGCCTTTCGTAAACTCCTTAAGACACATCTTTGCCGACAGGCCTGGGGCGGTTGACATCTTGCCCCTAGCCAGTGTATGTTTGTGTGTACGTTTGTTGTATGAATGGTTTCTTAATTTAGGGGTTCTCTTTTTTATATATGTATTTTTTATATATGTATTATGTAGTTTTTTAATATTAGATTTCTATTTATGCTGTGAGCCGCCCTGAGTTCCCGGAATAGGGCAGCATAGAAATTTAATAAATAATAATAATAATAAATAATAATGACAATATTTGAGTACCATCTTGCATAGCAAGGTATCAAAAACATGATGACTAAAAAAAAGGGGGGGAGGATTTTGGGTTTTACTGATTAGATTCATTTGTTGTTATAGAAATGGCTAGTTTATAATATTATGTAAAAGTAAAAAGTTGAGGTTCAATAATAATGTTTCCTTCTACTGCAGACATGTCAAACTTGCGACGTCACGTGATGTCGTGCAACGTATCAAAACTTTTCTCCCATTGCTGGCAATGGGGTAGGTGCAGTTTCCTCATGATGCGTCCGGCCCACAGGCCAGCGGTTTGACACCCCTGTTCTACTGCAACAGAGGAAGTCTGTTCTTTTCCCCTTCTCCCCCTCACTTTTTCCTCCCCACTGTGTCCTACTATTTGCTTTTGTATTTTTGTATTTTATTCTATAATCTAATAAAATATTACAAACATATAAGGAACAGTTGCTGGAATTGGGTATGTCTAGTTTAATGAAGAGAAGGACGAGAGGGAACATGATAGCAGTGTTCCAATATCTCAGGGGCTGCCACAAAGAAGAGGGAGTCAGGCTATTCTCCAAAGCGCCTGAAGGCAGGACAAGAAGCAATGGGTGGAAACTAAGCGAGGAGAGAAGCAACCTAGAACTAAGGAGAAACTTCCTGACAGTTAGAACAATTAACCGTGGAACAACCTGCTTCCAGAAGCAGTGAATGCTCCAACAGTGGAAGTTTTTAAGAAGAGACTGGACAGCCATTTGTCCGAAATGGTACAGGGTTTCCATCCTGAACAGGGGGTTGGACTAGATGACCTCCAAGGTCCCTTCCAACTTTATTATTATTATTATTATTGTTGTTGTTGTTGTTGTTGCTGCTGCTGCTGTTGTTGTTATTATTAACCTAAAATACAGACTAAAATATTCCAATAACCATAGCACGCAAAGGAGCCTCTGAATTACAAAACGCTATAAAAACTGTACAAAAATCCTTATGGTAACCCAATCAAGTTGCCAGCTGATCCAGAACTGAATAAACCCACCTCCTTTCTGACGTGCCAGCTTTTCATTTCATCAGCACTGATTGCATTATCCTGGCTGGAGAAAAGGAACAAGAAGCTGCTGCTTCTTCTCTGTCAGTTTCCTCCCTGCCGGCTGACCTCTCCTTCTCTTTCCCTGTTGTCTTTTTTTTCACTTTCCTGCCCAAACCATCTCCTTTTATAGCCTTTCCTCTCCTGCCCCTTTTTTTCTTCAATTTACCTCCAGTTCCATGCTGCTTCCAGAAGTGCCAATCAGCTGGAGCCGGCAGCTGCAGCTGCCTTTCTCTCAGGCTGGGTTGCTTTGGCTCATTCCCCTCCCCTGCTACACTTGGCTAGCAGTCGTGTACTACCTGCCATGTGGCAAAGTACCACAGGTAGTACGTGTACCACTGGTTGAAAAGCCCAGTATTAGAGGACAGGAAAGTTCTGCAATGTAGAGGTGAAGTCTCTTTCATCAGTGGTGTGTCTCCCTCAGGTCAAGAACGTCTGTTGAGGTTTTTTAAAAAAATATTTTTATTGACTTTAAAATAATAAGAGAAAAAAATAAAGGGAACAAAATACCAAGATACATAATGCTTAAAAGTGCTTAAAAGTGAACAAATATAATAAAAATATAGAGCAAAATATATTACAATAAAAAGCTACAATTCTATAGATAACTAATACAATATTTCTAATACATTTATGACACTATCATGTTATTTTACCTACTTTAGATAAGTGAGTCTCATATTTCATTATATTTATCCATTTTAAATCTGTACTTATAGGCAATCCATTCATAGGTGGCAAGTATAATCAGGTCTTCAGTACATTGAGTAAATGGGGCCATGCATTTAACTTTCCAATGTTGCAGTATCAGTCTCTTAGCTTTAATAAGGTCATTGAGAATTCATTTATGTTGTTCAGTTGTCAATTTCCATGTATTAGGTATGTAATTCAGAAGATTATTATTCCCTGAAAATTTTAGCTTTTGTTGCACAGTCACATTTATATAGTCCACTACTTTCTCCCAAAACTTAGTTATTATAGAACATTGTAAACTATTACAATTAATACTAAACCTATTATTAGTTTCTATAGGTATTTGTTATCAATAAATCAATTTGATATGCTGAAGTTAAGAGATGAATGGAATAAAGAATTAGAAGCTCCTATATTGCCTACACAATGGGAGAGCATCTTAACATCTATACCTAGAGTATAAGCAAATCTAGACCAGTTTGGTCTAGTGCAGTGATGGTGAACCTTTTAGAGACCGAGTGCCCAAACTGCAAACCAAAATCCACTTATGCATCGTCGGGTGCCGGGTGGGTGTGGCCCATTGGCTGGGTGTGGCCCATTGGGGGAGTGTGGCCCATTGGGTGGGTGTGGCTGCGGTGGTAACGGCAGAATGGGTGGGACTAAAAAGTTCAATAAATCATTTCCAACTTTGCAAGATCATTTTTTTCCCGCAAGAAGTTGAAATTGACTGATTGATTGAACCTTTTTTTTTTTTTGCACACTGCAGCGGAGGCCTAAAGCGAAAAGGTTTTATAAAACCCAGCTGAAGGCCTAGGACTGGGGCGACGGCACGCATGCCCACAGAGAGGGCTCTGAATGCCGCCTCTGGCACCCATGCCATAGGTTCGCCACTATTGGTCTAGTGGTTAAAGGCACCAGGCTAGAAAGCAAGAGACCATGAGTTCTAGTCCTGCCTTAGCCATAAAAGCCAACTGGGTAACTTTGGGTCAGTCACACTCTCTCAGGCCACCTCACAGAGTTGTCATGGGAAAAATAGGAGAAAGTTGTGTTGGATATGTTTGCCATCTTGAGTTATTTGTAAACATTAATAAAGGTGGGATATAAATAATCCAATCAAATAAATTAACCTAATGCTACAATTTACACAAGAAAGACTATTTGGAATTTATTGAATTCCTTTGCATTTGTATAGAATGGGATTGTCTAGGATAGCATTTTGGGGGGGGAGATTTAATAAGGGCAATATTTGTTTAAAACACACATTTCTATAGTATTCTAATATTTAACCAAGTTTTAGGAGAAAGTAGTGGGTAAAAGTGACTGTAATACAAGAGCTTCTCTTGACCGTGTATAGTTGCTTTAGTACAGGGGTCTTCAAACTTGGCCCTTTTATGACTTGTGGACTTCAACTCCCAGAATTCCTCAGCCAGCATGCCTGGCTGAGGAATTCTGGGGGTTGAAGTCCACAAGTCATAAAAGGGCCAAGTTTGAAGACCCCTGCCTTAGTATGTACTGTAGATGTGGATGATGCAGTGCTTCCCTTGGCTGGTCTGAGTCTTCATAGTCACATGGCAACAGTCATCTTTTTTTATGTGACAGAATTCTTGAATACCTTTTTGACCCCTAAATAGCTGTAATTGTAATTGTTCTTTTCCTTTTCTTCTTCCCCAGGCATTTGAGCAAGGTACCTAGGTGAGCTCTTAATGATAGTGCTTTTTTTTTTTTTTTACAAGTTGGGTATATTATTTTGAGGAGGAATTATCCTCATTCAGTTGATTACAGAAAATACCGGGCTGAAACTAAGAACTCTGCAACCTCAGAAGCAGCACTTTTGCTTTTTTATTATTATTATAGCCATTCCATAAGCAATTAGATGTTTCACTACCATTCAGCATCGGGGGGGGGATCCATAAATCCAGCATGGTGCAAAACAGAACACACAGAGACTTGTTTTCAAATAAGCTCTGAGATGAGCATGTGAGTTGCTTAAATTGGAGGCTTGCATTTGACTTGGCTTGGTGCTCATCTCTCTCCCCAGAACCCTTGAGGATGCCTGTTCTGTCCTCCTTGTGGCTTTTCTTTGTTAGTTTTGCTTTCTTTGTTGATGAAGGAGAAAAAAAAACACCTGTTAGTAATGTTTAAAAGAGTGCTGAAGCAGAGAATTGAAGCTGTGAGGTTGTGTGTGTGTGTTTAAAAGAAAGCTGTTATCCTCAAACACTTTTGCAGGAGGATAGCATAGTATTTGGTGCAATTAAAAACCACAATGGGGCTGCAGTTGCAGAGAAGGAAGTTCAGTGGGAAAAGGAATGCCATGTAGAACAGAGGTCCCCAACCTTTTGGGCACCAAGGACTGGTTCCATGGAAAGAGATTTTTCCGTGGACCGGAGGGGGGCAGGTTTTGTATGCTGCCTGCATCCCGCGGATGGGGTTTTGCTTGTTTGTGCGGACCGATTGCTGGCATGCCACGGACTGGCATTGATGTAGAGCAGCGGTTCTCAACCTGTGGGTCGCGACCCCATTTGGGGTCGAATGACCATTTCACGGGGGTCATCAAGCACCGCAGTCCGCCATTTTTTTTGGTTGGCCATTTCTTTTTTGGTCGGCCATTTTTTCCTAACGCGATGTGGGCCATCGCGCCGTGCATGTGCGATGCACCCCGTCGCGTCACGCATGCGCAATGCGCCCTGTTGCTCCACGCATGCGCGGTGCAGGCCCGCCATTTTTTTTGGGTTGGCCATTTTTTGGGGGTCGGCCATTTTTTTCCCTATCGCGATGTGGGCCGTTGGCTGTGCATGCGCGGTGCAGGCCTGCCATTTTTTTTTGGTTGGCCATTTTTTGGGGGGGGGTCGGCCATTTTTTTCCTGTCGCGATGCGGGCTGTCGCGCTGCGCATGCGCGATGCAGGCCTGCCATTTTTTTTGGTCGGCCATTTTTTTGCGTCGGCCATTTTTTCCCTGTCGCGATGCGGGCCGTCGCGCCGTGCATGTGCGGTGTGGGCCCGCCATTTTTTTTTGCGCGATGTGGGCCGGGGTCGAGCCCCGGAAAAGGTTGAGAACCGCTGATGTAGAGTATTATTTACTCCCTACTTTGAAGGGTTGTTGATAGCAAGGTATGATAACAGAATAACAGAGTTGGAATGGACCTTGGAGGTATAATAATAATAATAATAATAATAATAGTAATAATAATAGTAATAGTAATAATAATAATAATAATAATAATAATAACAATAATAATAATAATAATAAAGTTGGAAGGGACCTTGGAGGTCTTCTAGTCAAATCCCTACTAAAGCAGGAAATCTTATACCATTTTGGACAAATGCTTGTCCAATCTCTTCTTAGAAACTTCCAATGTTGGATCACCCACAGCTTCTCGGGGCAAGTCGTTCCACTGATTAATTGTTCTAACTGACCTTAATTCTAGGTTGCTTCTCTCCTTGATTAGTTACTATCCATTGCTTCTCATTCTACCTTCAGGTGCTTTGGAGAATAGGTTGACCCCCTCTTCTTTGTGGCAGCCCCTTAGATATTGGAACATTGCTATCATGTCCCCTAGTCTTTCTTTTCATGATAACCTTTGTTTTCTGCAACTTTACTGATCTTTCTTCCTTCTTCCCAACCACCCTATTTTTTAGATTGCAAATCTGCTGCAGGATTTGATGTACTCCAAAAGATCAGTAAGCAAATGAAATGCCAAACCCATAAAACAAAGATAATAGTGCTTGTTGGAAAGCTGTCATGTGGAGAAATGATGTCCACAGTGTAGCATTCAAGATACATACAACTATATTGTGGTACACTGCCTAAGGATCAGAAAAATATGTACAAACTCTCCTATTAATATCATATCTCAAAGTTGTTATATGATTCTATTCGGGCTGACATCAATAGGAGGCATTTTTGAGCAGCTGCCAGAGGCCACTGCTGCTCCCATAATTCAAGGGGCATGTCAGGGAAGTAGAATAAGAAAAAAAATGTGGACAGTATCTTCTGAAACAAATTGCAGATTGTTCAAATTCTGCCCAGCATAGACCTTCTAGGAAATTCCTGACTGGTCTTGCAGACAACTTTCATCTTTAGAGGATGAAGAAAGGCCAGGAGGATCAGTTATCTTTGACTTGATATTAATCAGTAAGGAGAATTTAGAGGCAAACAAAGTCATTACTAAAAGCCAACATGGGTTTGTCAAAAATAGATCATGCCAGACAAATCCTATTGCATTCTTTGACCAAGTGACAAAACTAGTGGATCAGAGGAATGCTGTGGACATAATTTACTTGGACTTCAGTAAGGCAACTTGGACTTCAGTAAGATCACAACTTATTACTTGACAGGATAGAAAAATGTGGGTTAGACAGCACCACCACTAGATGGATCCGTAGCTGGCTGACCGGCAGTACTCAGCATGTGGTTCTCAATGGAACCGCATCTATATGGAGGGAAGTGTGTAGTGGGGTGCCCCAGGGCTCTGTTCTGGGCCCAGTGTTCTTCAACATCTTTATCAATGATTTGGACGAGGGGATAGATGGGGAACTCATCAAATTTGCAGACGACACCAAGCTGGCAGGAATAGCCAACACTCCAGAAGACAGGCTTAGGATACAGGAGGATCTGGACAGACTTAAACACTGGCAGCTATCTAACAAAATGAAATTCAATGGTGAAAAAAGTAAGGTTCTACATTTAGGCAAGAAAAACCAAATGTACAGGTATAGTATAGGGGGTACCTTGCTCAATAGTAGTAACTGTGAGAGGGACCTCAGAGTCCTAGTGGACAATCCCCTAAATATGAGCCAGCAGTATGCTGCAGCTGCCAAAAAGGCCAACACAGTGCTAGGCTGCATTAACAGAGGGGTAGAATCAAGATCACGTGAAGTATTAATACCACTTTACAATGCCTTGGTAAGGCCACACTTGCAATACTGCATCCAGTTTTGGTCACCACAATGTAAAAAGAGATGTTGAGACTCTAGAAAGAGTACAGAGAAGAGCAACAAAGTTGATTAGGGGACTGGAGACTAAAGCATATAAGGAACAGCTGCTGGAATTGGGTATGTCTAGTTTAATGAAGAGAAGGACGAGGGGGGACATGATAGCAGTGTTCCAGTATCTCAGGGGCTGCCACAAAGAAGAGGGAGTCAAGCTATTTTCCAAAGCTCCTGAAGGCAGGACAAGAAGCAACCGATGGAAACTAACCAAAGAGAGAAGCAACCTAGAACTAAGGAGAAACTTCCTGACAGTTAGAACAATTAACCAGTGGAACAACCTACCTCCAGAAGTGGTGAATACTCCAACACTGGAGGTTTTTAAGAAGAGACTGGACAGCCATTTGTCCGAAATGGTATAGGGTTTCCTGCCTGAGCAGGGGGTTGGACTAGATGACCTCCAAGGTCCCTTCCAACTTTACTATTATTATTATTATTATTAAATAGCAGGAATGTTGAGGGAATTGATAACACAAAACTGGAGTCCTTGTATGTAGTAAATATTTTATATTGGATGTCAAACAAATGGATTTTAATAAAAACAATTGTCCCATGGCAAGAAGCTTCTGTAATGGGGATGTGTGGGTGTTCCTAAAAAAGGGATAGGCAAAGCACAATTAAGAATAATTCCAGTAAGGAAAAAAAAAGAAGATAAGAGGCCAATGAAGGTATATAGAAATCAGAGAAGATCCAAAACAACACAGAGACAAAACATAAATGAAATAGAAAGAGGGCCATGTCACAGAAGGCAAGTAAAGACAGCCTGGGACTACAGAGTTGAGTTGGGGTTGAGGAAGCAAATAAGCTGTTTTCCCAACAAGCTAAGAATAACAAAAGGGCTATTTATTTATTTGTTTGTTTGCCATACGGCATATCATACATGGACTAGCAATATATATATTAACATTTCATAGATTAATAAAATACAATAAAATATAAATATTAAAAAGATCTATGTTTAAATACCAATATCTAGCTATCTAACCATTGAAGTGCAGCATCATTTATATTAAAGAGCCATGGTGGTGCAGTAGATAGAATGCAGTATTGCAGGATACTTCAACTGACTGCCGGCTGCCAGCAGTTCGGCAGTTCGATTCTCAACAGCTCAAGGTTGACTTAGCCTTCCATCCTTCTGAGGTCGGTAAAAGCTGGAAGTCACCAAATTTGGAGTGGTTTTAATACAATGCTTATAATCATCATGGTTTATAAGAGCTTGTTAAATACATTTAAAAGAATGATGAGCTTTTATAGTTCCTTATTCCTTATGTTCCTATATTCTTTCCTCTCTGAATGGGTTGCATGCTATCTGTGGAGGACATGTATTCGCAAAGAAGCAAGGCTGCCACCAAGGTAACAGGTTGGATCAGAGAAATCCATTATGAAAGGAGTGTTTTTCAGCAGAATATGGAACAAGTCTTCCTTTATGAGAACACTCTGGGTCACATGGAGTAGGAGCCTCAGGAACAACACTTTTCATCTAATTACAGACTTTGTGCCCCTAAGACCATTTCTCTTTTGATTTCCAAGACAGCAGACCCTTGCCGTCAACCTTTCCCTTTATCTGCATTTGATCTTGGTAGAAGTAAGAATCTCATGGAATATACTCCACAAGGTCACAGTTTCTACAAGTAACCCTGCCATTATCCCACATCCATGCACAAAAACAACTAGGAAAGAGCAGCGCTATCTCAGGCAAAGGATCTAAGAGGAAGGGACAACTGGGATTCTCCACAGAGTTGTGAGAAAAAAGAGAAAAGGCTAAAACTGGCTTTTCCTCTATGCACCTGCTTGCTTCTTGATAATCTGCAAGCATTCTTGATTTTGTTGTTTCTACTTCTGGAGTGCTTCTCATTCTCACTCTGGCTTTTCAAAAGACTCAATGCCTACCTTTTGCTCACACTTTTTTCATCTGCCCTCGCAGGAGCAGGAGTTAGCCTGTTTCTTCCCTTGCATGAGAACGCATGTGGACTGAGTTCTTCTGATTCACCAAGTGGCTTTCTTAATAGGCAGCTGGTAGGGTCCAAATATGCTGGAGAGGAGGAGGAGAGAATGGGGGCTTGCACCAAATGTTAAGCCAATTCATCTCCTTGTACGGAGCAGCAGAATGGGGCTGCTTTTTTCCAAGAAGCATGCTCTCCTCCTTTCTTGAAAACAGAAGGGAAGCATATTTTGGGGTTATGTGGAAGAGCTCCTAGTCTGGGAAAAGTCTTAATGTGGAGAAAAGCTAAGTTTTACATTTAGGCAGGAAAAAATCAAAGATATAAGTACAGATTAGGTGAGATGTGGCTCAAAAGCAGTTACTGTGAGAGGGACCGTGGACGATCACTTGACTATGAGCCAGCAGTGTGCAGCAGCAGCCAAAACAGCTAATACAAACCTGGATTGCATAAATAGAGGCATAGAATCAAAATCATGTGAAGTATTAGTGCCGCTTTATAAAACTCCAGTAAGACCTGGAATACTGCAACCAAAAGAGATGTTGAGACCATGGAAAAAGTTCAGAGAAGAGCAACTAAGATGATCCAAGACCTGGAGGCTAAAATATATGAAGAACAACTGCAGGACTTGGGTTTGGCTAGTCTAAAGAAAAGAAGAAATGGGGGGGGTGACATAATAACAGTGTTCCAGTATTTGAGAGGCTGCCACAAAGAAGAGGGGGTCAAATTATTCTCCAAAGCACCAGAGGTCAGGACAAGAAACAATGGTTGGAAACTGATCAAAGAGAGAAGCCACCTGGTGCTAAGGAGAAACTTCCTAACAGTGAGGAGAATTAACCAGAGGAACAGCTTGCCTTCAGAAATCGTGGGTGCTCCATCACTGGAGGTTTTAAAAAGAGACTGGACAGTCACTTGTCTGAGATGGTATAAGTTCTACTGCTTGAGTGGGGGGCTGGAGTAGAAGGCCTCCAAGGTCCCTTCCAGCTCTATTCTAAGTCTATAACTAAAGATCAGTACACTAATGCACAACCAACCTAACAAAGATATTAGATGAAACACAAATGGATGGTGTCAAGTTAGGGAAAGCTCTATGATTTGAGTGTCATAAAAGTAAGCGTGATGTTGATTATTTCACTGCCCTGGCAATGGCAATCTGAAATGTGAAAGAAGAAAAACATTAGTTATAACAGGATGTTCTTACCTTCTTTAAAACACAATGTCCTATCTTTTTGAGTCTAGTAAGCACATTTTGGTATTTTAAGAACAAATTGTAGGCCTTCTTACAAAATGGCTGCTGTGGCAGGGCTTTGCCAGTTTCCAAATATCCACAGTGCTGCATGTCACAAGGCACACATTTAGTAACAGATAAATTGGTGATGGGCTCCTCTCATCTCACCCCAATGTCTCAGCATGTATTGATACAACTTTTTCTTTTTTACAGGGAGATAAATACACTTATGTACAAACCACTAGCTAATAAAAGCCTGATGTTTTTATTGTCTAAAAGTGCTTATGCACGCACATATGAAGCCCAGAGCTTTATTGGAAATACAGATATAGCTGGAAGTTGATGCGTTGCTTTCCAACAAGTCAGCATTTGTTTTTTAAATTTCTGTTTTAAAACTCAGGGCAGGGCGTTTGAGACCCAGGGAGGCTAGAAGCACACTGGTGACCCCAATTTGGGTATATGGAAAGGAAAATAAACGAGGTAGATCAATTTGCCATTTTAATCAACAGCTGTGCATTTATTTATTCATTAAGTTTATATTCAGTCTTTATACCAAATGGTGCCTAAGAGGATAAATGACAATAATATAAATACAGTAACTTTTTGAGTGGCACTTGGTCTCTGATATTTTTAATTAAATGGAATTTAGATAGAATGCACTAATAGAATATCAACCATTAAATAGTGATGTTAATTTGGCTGTTTATGAAAACATTTGTATGCCAGCCAATGACTGTGATACATATCATGGTAAAGCTGATTGGTGTATTCTGCTGCAATTGTTAGTGTATTCACTGCCTTTTCTTTACTGTTTAATGTGTTTTGCACAACACATACAGAATCCATTGTATATATGTTTGGAGTCTATTCCCATTTTCCAAAGAAGAGCATGCAATCATCTTCACCTATAGGTCATGGGTGATTATAGATTACCTGATATCTAGACATATTACCATTAGTTTCTTGTGTGTGCCTTAAAGCTCCTAGTGGACAGATCTCTCTTCCCATACATACACATGCACCACTTTAATCCCGACTTACCAATGCAACTACACTAGCAGTCATTTTAATTCTAGAAGCCTGTTGTTCCATAACCCCCCATCTGTCCTCTTTTTTGGCCATTGTTGGTCCTCCCTAGAGCTCCCACATCGCAGTACTGTAGTGATAGTACGAGCTGCAGATAGCAAAATAGTCCTCTGGGGATCAAGATTCCGAACATCTCCATCTGTTTGCTACTTTTTTCTGTAGTGCACAGCTTTTTATATCTCTGTGCTTTGGAAGTTTTGCCTTTCTCCTGAGGAGTGTACATGTTTCAAATCAATTTATTTTGAATTCAAATCATCCCATATTGAGTTTGCAAGCCAATCTTAAGGGTGAAATGACCTTCTTTGAACCAGAAGTTGCTGGTTTGTGTGCAAAGCAGGACCTTTTGGGCCTTTGAAGTGTTTTGCATTTGCCATAATGCTTCATACTTGAAACAGAGCTGTTTCGAGCTTGAAACACATCCAGAAGGCTTGAAATAGCCCATTTTGCATCGATGCAGCTGGTTTGCACTCCAAAAGGAGATGTTTTGAATTCAAAATGGTCTGAGTCAAAACATTTTGAACACCAATAGTACATTTCCAGGTCCTCTTTTATCTCCAGTTCAGTACCATCTCCTATCTCTTGCTTTCTTAAGAGTCTGTTTTGCAGATTTCTGCCTATTTTTATCCTGTTTTCTTTTGCCACCCTGAGCTTCCCTAGCACTCCTCTTTCACTGCTAGGTATGAACTGTGTTGCCTATCCTCGTGTTAACTGCTGTGACATTTCTTATTAGCCTTTTTCTTATCTCTATTGCTGATCTTTCCTGTCGTCCCCTCAGGCTTCATTTTCTATTTTCCATCCCATCAGGCTTCTTGTTCTGAGCGTATCGCTTACATGTGACACTCATGTGATTGCTAATCACACATCATTCTGTTTTTTAAAATTAAAGAGCAGGCATCAGAAGGCAGAAAGAGATTTAAACTACTGCTCCCCAATAACGATCTTAATATTTTTTTTTTTTTGGCTACAATTAGCAGTAAGAAAAAAGTCCAATGGGAAAAAGTCTTGCAATGGCTGTAGTAGGAGATTTTTCACCCAAAAGCAATGTATTAATTTATTGAGTAAAATATTTATAATCCACATATATCTTAGGGCAGGAATATGATAATTTTTAAAAAGGTTCCAATAAAATCTTGAAAGTTTAATAGAAGTTTAAATGGTCCACAGTCCACATAAATGTATCTTTCCCCTCCTGAATTCAGCCACCTACCAGAATTTATGCTTCCCCCATCACTTAGTTCCTATACGTACACTTCCATTTCAACTAAAACTTTTTAAATTTGAAAGCCTTATAAAAATCACAAAGCTATTAGGTTTCGTTGTTTATTTTTTATTTCATGAGTAATACAAAATAATAAAATGTTGAGACTGGGAAAAAAAACACCTTGAATAGAACAAAATGTCTTCATTGGTTTCCAATCTGCTTTTTGGTCCAATTCAAGGTGTTGATTATCACCTTTAATGCTGTTCATGGATGGGATCAGATCAACTGAGGGACACCTCTCCCAGTTTGCCCCATTAAACCTGACAGAGAAGGCATGCTACGGATACCATCTGCCAGGGACTTATATTTGGTGGATCCCCAGACAGTGAGCCTTCTCTACCATGTTGTATTCCTCAATGGATCATCCCCCTTAATAAAACTTAGGTTAGCTCCATCCTTCTTGATATCTCAGAAGTCTCTCAAGACCTGGTTGGTCACCGGGCCTAGGGATTCCAGGGAACCAGATATATGTTTAGGTGGCTCCACTGTGGAGATGGAAATACTCATTCTCTCTCTGCCTGGGGTTTGTACATATTGTAATTTTAATTAATTTTGACGTTTTAATGCTGATTTTATATATTTTAAATGTTTCTATTTTTATATATGTATTGTTTTATTTGATCATTGAATGCTGCCCAGAGTAATAATTCCTTGTGAGATAGGTGGCTATATAAATTTGACAAATAAATAAAATACATAAATACATACATACGTACGCACGCGCGTGCGCGCGCGCACACACACACACACACACACACACACACACACACACACACACACACACACGCTGCCAGAGAGTTTGAATCCTTGTCAAGAGAAAGTCAATCTATGCTTTCTACAGACACTATCTGCTGAAGTATAAAGGCAATTTTACTTTAGGGAGAGTTTTGATGCCAGCTTGAGATCTGGGGTGGGTGGGCCTGTTATCTATCTCTGCCTCCATCTCTTTCCTTTCCCTTCTCCTCTCCAAAGAGCAGCAGATTGAAGCTTACAGTAACTGTCTGAAGGACTCTGCAGTGTGTTTTCCAGAAGATGTTCACATTTTATTTAGGTACATGTGTTTGAAGGGAGGCCCAAGCCAGTATGATTTTCAGCCTACATACTCATCAGTAACTGTAACTAGATTTTGTGGACCTTATAAATTTGCTTAGGACCTCAGCTCTGTAGCTGTGTTCTAAACATATTGGGATTATTTTCTGGATGTGCAGTCTCACTTGGCTACAAGCCTATGAATTATCTATCCAATAGCAATTGGCTTTTTTACCCTGGGGATTTGTAAATACCATAGTTGCAGGAATTGTTTATGAGAATGGAAATTGTGTCAAGATAGATCAAGGACGGACTGTGAGTTCTGTAGCCATGGCCTTAAAGGAGGGATGTGCATGAAATGAGAAACATTTCCCATTTCAAACCCTGAGCAAACCATCACCTTTTGGATGTTATGGGATCCATTGTAGATTAGCCACAGTTTAGTAAACCCTGGATAGTTTGCTCATCCCAGGATGTGACTGAACAAAATCCAGGTGGCGAGTAAATGCATTGCATCTCCTCCTGCAATGGCTCCCAGCATGGTGTTTTCCATTGATTTGCTCAACCTCCTCTTCTAGTGCCTCCCTCCCTCCCTCCCTTTTCTCAGTTACTAATATCCTTATCTTTTTCTCTGCTTCCCTCCTCAACCAGGTTTGCTTGGATCAGCACAGCCTTGTGTCATTGTGCGCAAAGACCAAACATCTAACATTTGCTTCAGTTAGGGCACAGATCATCTGAATAAAAGCCGTCCTGTGCATGGAATTGTTTGTGCATGGAATATTTTGCAGCCTTATAGATTATGCTGTGTGGAAATAGTCAGTCCTCATTTCCATTTACTGGGTTTTTGAAGCACAAAGAAAACTTAGAATATTTTTATTGTTGTCATCTAAAACTGAAAGGGTTTTGGTTATATAATCTCTCTCTCTTGCACACTTTTGTAAAAACACATAGTTGAATATGACGCATGCCTTTTTTTCTCAATTATCAATACATCTGTTTTCATGGCAGAGATAAATAAAGATAGATAAACATTGTATTTTGCTAAAAGCGAAAAAAGCTATGTCTTCAGTGAGTTTTGGAACCATGCCAGTTAGAAATCACTAAGTTTCATAATTAATACATTAAGCTTCTCTATTTGTGGAGCTCAGAGAGAACCGAGGACTCCACAGTTCAACCCTAAGCTACATATATTCTCTTCTATTGGCTTCTCTATTTGAACAGAAACAATATATCCACAATAGACTGAAAAAGAACCTCATTATCAATAAGCTGCAGTTTTATGAACTTGTTACCTAGCTATCAAATTGTGCCTTGGATATTATAAGCTACCTTGGGAGGACTGCCATCTTGAGAGATGACTAATAAATGTTCTGACATAGAATAAAATTTATGCTGCATTGTTATGCTCACTTAAAGCTTGGAGGCAAGCTTCACTGATCTCTGAGAAGATATATACAGGATCTATCAATGAAGGCCTGTTTAGGCATTTGTTTAAATGTGTGATCAGACAAAATGATAACGCTATGTAGCCTGACCTCAGAGTCTCTCTGCAATTATGTCTCTTTTTGTTCCTTTTAAATGCAATCTGTTCAAATAGGACCTGTAATTTTAATGGAGATTTTACTCAGTACAGTGCAACTGAATGAGAAGGTCCACCCTTAGGGAGGATTTGTATGTGTAGCTACAGTGGTTCAATTCAGGAATATAGACCTTTTTCAGAGCTGAGAGCAATGTTTGGCTTCTGATTGATATGCTGGGGCCAAAATGATATGGGTGAGGTCAGGACAAGAATTAGATTTAATATAATTAAAATTACATATTGTTCATGCATCATGTATTTAATCATTTTCCCTTCTGCTACCAATTTTAATTTGGTAACAACTTCTGAAGATCTCTCAGGGCCATACCCAAGACTTTAGAGTTGTATTTTGTTCATCTCTGTTCTACCTGATTTCAAGTTGTCACATACTTAGATATAACAGTATTTAAATGAATAGTCTTTCTCAATATAAGAGCTCCATCTTATTTCTGCCATTGCATTGATAATGAATATACTATAATTGGGTACAATATAGTATTGTACACAATTATTTGTCTTTATGAAGTATTTCATCCATAGCGATTCCCTTCTATGAACTTATTTATTTCCAGAAAATGATTAGAAACAAGATAGTCTGCAAGGAGTGGACTTTAAACAGGTCAGGTCAATATCATGTAGTCAAAGCCTATCCAGAATAACAAAGTTGGAAGGGACATTGGAGATCTTCTAGTCCAACCCATTGCTCAGGCAGGAAACCCTACACCATTTCAGACAAATGGTTATCCAATCTCTTCTTCAAAACTTCCAATATTGGAGCATCTACAACTTCTGGAGTGAAGCCGTTCTACTGATTAATTGTTCTAACTGTCTCCTTAGTTCTAGGTTGCTTCTCTCCTTGATTAGTTTCCATCCATTGCTTCTTGTCCTGTCTTCAGGTGGCTTTGGAGAATAGCTTGACTTCCTCTTCTTTTATATATCGGAACACTGCTATCATGACACCCCTAGTCCTTCTTTTTGTTAAACTAGACATATCCAATTCCAGCAACCATTCTTTATAGGTTTTATAAGCATACAGTCCCCAAATCATCTTTGTTGCTCTTCTCTGTATTCTTTCTAGCATCTCAACATCTTTTTTACATCATGGCAAACAAAACTGGTTGCAGTATTCCAAGTGTGGTCTTATCAAGGCATTATAAGTGGTACTAACACTGCATGTGATCTTGATTCTGTCCCTCTGTTGATGCAGCCTAGGACTGCATTGGCTTTTTTTTGGCAGCTATAGCACATTGCTGACTCAAATTTAAGTGATTGTCCACTAGGACTCCAAGATCCCTCTAGCAATTCTTTGTTATACATACACTGTTTTCTTTTTACATGTGTTACATGTATCATGTGTGCAAAGCAGCATGGCCTTGGCCGTGCTGTTGTAGCTGCTGTTTTGAATTTTTTGCTCCTCCCCATGAATGACACTAATCAGAAACTTAAACTTTCTGGCTGAGGGATTTTAGCGAAGCAGGGTTAAGCATAGAGATACCCTTGCATACTAGGCTAAATATTTGCTTCTAAACAAAAAAGTTCAGGCCTGAATTCTGAATTTGTTAAAATTCTGATCGGGATCTGTTGTGTTTATATTATTTGCCTCTCATTGGCTCAGAGATCCAGTGCTATGGGAATCTGATTTGTAATGTCGTGAAATACCAGCAATTTTATTAGTTGAAAAGAGCCAAAAGTAATTCTAATCAAACAGTGTCAAAAGAAATGTTTGAGGGAATTCCCAACTTTAACTTGAGTGAGAACTTTGTAGTGCATATCACTAGAGACTAATTGTTCTCAATTCCTGCTTAAAATTATGTACTGTGAACTAAAAGAGTAATGTGTGTGTGTATTTCTATGTGTTTATCACAGGTCACATGTTGTTTTAGAAATAGATGGTAAATCCATTTCCTTCCTAGTGGATACTGAAGCTGATAGTTCATAGCTAGCATCAAAGGATTTTAAAGTGCTCTTCTTAATACTGCTACCCATTTTGCTATGGGCATTCCTGGGAACCTGATTTCCCACAGAGAAACTGAGCAGCTGTCAATGATCATAGGATCCTTATATGACTCCCATTCTTTCTCTTAGGAATTAAAATAGGTGTCAGTCTTTTTGGGTAGAGACCTATTGTGTAAAGTGAGTATTAATAAAGGAGAATATTGTAGCTCCTTGGTGCTCTCTGAGCTTGGTTGTTTTCTTGCAGACATTCCATTACCCAACTAGGTAAATCCTTAAAGCTGCAAGAAAATGAGATTTGCTTTCTATTCCTCTCATGGCCCCATCGGAGCCCAGTTTGGAGAGGAGGAGGAGGAGGAGTTGGAACCAGGACCATCTGATGGGGATGGTACATCTCCCTTGGCATGTTTGGAGATGCCAGGAACTGAGGAGGATGCTTCCCAGGCTCCTCAGGCATTGGGGGAAGTGGTCAACTGAGAGAGAGAGAGCTGCCTGCCCTCACAGACAGGAGAATCGGCTGCTGACAGACAGTGGTGCTGATAGTCAGCAGATACCCTCGGATGAGAAACATTGGCCTCCCACATCAATCCAAGGACATGGAGAGCAGAGCATAGGCAAGCTCAGAGGAGGGCTGCAAGGCTACTTGGAGAAGGTCATCCCACCCCTCCTCACAAGGAATACGTGGAGTAGATTGACTTAAGAAGAAGCCATGGGGAGTTAGTCTTTGCCAGGAACAATTGTTTGTTTTGGCTTCACTTGCTTGGTTTTGACTTTTGCTTGTTGCTTTGCCTAGCCTTGAGGACTGCCGTCTGCCTTTTGTCTTGTATCTTGCCCTTGTCTTGAGAACTGCTTTTTGTCTTTTGCCTTGCCTTGAGAACGGTCTTTAGTCTTGTACATTGTCTTTGCCCTGAAGACTGACTTTTATCTTGTGCTTTGACTTTACCTTGTGGATTACAGTTTGCTTCATGGACTCGCTTAACTAAGTGGACTGGACTGGACTTGGGACCCTGGACTTTGCCCTCTGAGCATGCTCCTACTCTGTGGACTTTCTTTGTTATATACGGGCTGTTGTTTGGGAGACTAATGGTGGCTGCTTTCAGGGTAGCATGGGATGGAGCCTTACCGGTCTTTGGAAGGGCGTTTGTTGGTACATTTACTCAGAGCAATAAAGGACTCTAGAGGCCTGCCTTGCCTTGACCACCTGGATCATAAAAATTTCTATGAAAGAAAAGAAGCAAGCTCAGAGAGCACCAAGGACCCCTCAAAGTGGGTATTATGCTATATGACACTTCTATTCCATATAATGCCAGGACCAAGGAACCAAGAAAAACATGAGGAGTTACTTCAAAGGAGTTTCTTTATTGTTGCTCATCTGTAGACAGATAAGTGCCAGATCAAAGCACTTATCGGTATAACTAGTAGCTATACCCTGAAAGCTGTTAGAGGGAGTCTACCTTCCCTCTCTTTTTGGCTATCAAAGATTCCAAACTTCTTTGCTCTCTGGGAAAGAGCTCCTTCATCCTGCAATTCTGGCCTACATTCCATTACAGATCATAATCAAGTGATGGTAATGTTGGAAATGGCCCCTGGTGGCAGCTGATGAAAAGGACTTTAATAGCATTTCTTATTTCAAGGGATAGTGTTTTGCTAGACCTCTTGTTGCATTGCATTCCCAAAGGAATTGTCAGCAACATCAAAATTCTATTGTGGACTGATTAAATTGTGATCTGGTTCATGTCCAATTAAAATCTGATGCTTCATTATCGTAGGTACTATAACATGCTCTTAGCCAAACAGCAATAGAGGACATTCATCCAGTCCTTGTTAAAACAAGAGATTTTGGCTTGAATTTTTCAGCCTTTGTAACCCCTGTAAAGAACCTTGGCTCCGACCCTCTTCTTCGAGATTGATTCAGGATCTCAGAGCTATAAACAAAGCAATATATCCTATTTTTCCTGCTGTTGCCAATGCTAGTGTGATCCTGTCTGAGATTCTGCCAGATGGAACCTTTTTCATTCTGGTGGATTGGTGCTCAGCTTCCTTCTTTATATCTGTACACCTGGATTCTCGGTTTTTAGTTGCCCTTACCTGGACATTAGTATGCATTTACCTGGGTTTCCCAAGGATATTATGAAAGCTGTGTGCAGTATATTTATTTATTTATTTATTTATTTATTTGATTTCTATGCCGCCCTATTCCGGAGAACTCATATTGCACTATGTGGTTTGGGTTTGAACTAGTAAGGTTTGATATACTCTGAGTTTGGTTGTTTTCCTGCAAACTTTTCCTTACTAGGTTAGGTGACATAATCATGAGAGGATGGAATTTGATGGATCTCCCTCTCCCTATTCTCTCTCTCTCTCCCTTTATATACCAATAGATACCAATTATCTGCAGGGCTTTTTTTTGGTCATAGAACTCCATTCTGGGAGTTCTGGCATCGTTTTTGGATGGAACCTTGTAGGGTAGGCAAGGCGGGTTGTATGACGTGTGTGAGTTCCTGCACCTTTTTTTTTCTACAAACAAAGCACTGATTATCTGTCTGTCTATCTGTACACTCTCTCTCACACACATTCTTGTAGATTGCTCTGCCAGTCTTGTGGTTTCTTCTTAATAGTTTCTTGTTTCTTTTCTCTGATTTCAAGCTCAGAGAATATCAAGAACAACCAATGTTATTTCTGAATTTGAGCAACATTTGCCTGAAGATTTGGCTCCATACAGGATCTCCAAAAACCAGAAAAATGACTTGTGGATTGCCCTAGCCTAAGATCTGTCTTGGTAGCAACTGGAGTAAAGTGCTTGACCAACATCCACAATTTGAAATCCTTACTACTTTGCATATTATTTTTAGAAGATGAGTTAGTCTTGTAGTTTAAATTAAGATAACTAACGGATGGTCAACTGGTCAGTAAAGACACTTAACTTTCCTGATTTCATAACTGCCCCAAATGCTTATTTATTATCGGGACTCTATGCTAAAGTTGATTTCTAGCTAAATAGTTTTATCTAAACAGACTCTTTGTTGATTGGAGGAAATAAATGTCCTGTCTGATGGTTTGTTTTAGCAAAGTGCTTTGAATCCATGGACATTGACTGAGATTGAAACAGATATGATATGTGAACAATGTCCTTCAGAAGCAGACAGGCAGAATGCTTGTTATATAACAATATCCTAAAATCCATTCAAATGTTCACATAAAATTGTAATTGATGTATTTTTCACTGATTGCAAGTAGGAATTTTAAAAAGCCAAATTATCTCTAGGTCAACCTGTGCCAGACAGTTACCATCCTACTCTGACTGAGCTCTTGGTGGCTTAAAGGAACTCCCAGCGGGAAGACAAAAATGCTACGGTAGAAGACAGATCTGGCCCTGAAAGCAGGCTCTTTTAAGTTTGTATCAAATCACAGGAAAGGTGAAATAAGTAATGCCATCATATCATTGTAGCTATGAACTTTTCCCTCTTTCACGTTTGCTTTTCTGTTTTGACATTGGAGAGTTCAACAGTGAAGCTGATTGAAAAGCTGTTTGAAAAGAAGGTAGCAATGATGGTAGGGAACACATTGTGCTTTGCAGGGACAGATGAGCTTTGAAATCACCTTCTATTCTCTAAGTACTGCTTCAGAGCCAAGGAAATTGAGATGGATTATTCTTAATCTTTCCTCTTTAAATCACCAGACTCCAAAAGATCTAATTTGATCCCAGTGAGAGCAGCTGCATTGTCCTGACTCTAAATAGCTTTGCCTGCACTTAGACACACACCATTTCCTTTTCAAGGACCAGTGTTCACATCAGGCAATTACAAATACACCTCATAACACATTATTGAGACACATAGCCTGCAAATACAACTTTAAAAAGAATCATGGTGCATAGCTCTCACCACAGCCTACTCACAATGATTATAGGGAAGTTGCTAGCCTCTGACATTTGCCTTCCTCAGGCAATGTGTTAACAATATTGGTGAACTTGACAGACTTATTGTGAGCTTTATTGACAATATGTGCATATATTAATACCTCAAATAGGTGAAAAGAACTCTGTAAATCTTAAAAGATGTCCAGTTCTATTCAAGTGCACCCAGAAGTATATAAGCCCAAAGATTTAAATAGGAAGTACACTCAGGTAAATGTACATAGAACTGAAGATTAAATCATGCTTCAAATCAATGGGCTGAAGTAACCTAATGTAAATCACCCTGAAAAAATTCAGTTGCAGTGTTTTGGGAGTTATCCTACATATAGATGCATATAAAATCACATACCATTTTTAAAAACTATTTATTTATTTAAATGATTAACACAGTTTCCATCTCATACAAGTGATTTTCCCACCTGTCTAATCCATGGGGATACCTGTTGGACTAGAGGATGGAGGTCCTATAAATCTATAAAGATGTATCAAAGAGTCTTGGGAGATGGGAAAAAAACACCATGCTGATTGAATCTGGGTCTAGGACAATTTGGCATGGCCAGTTTGGTGTGGCCAGCTCGCCACCACTTAGTTGCCTCAGGACAATTCCACATGGCCAACTCACCATGGGAAGAACTTGCTGCGGGTGCCCAGAGGGAGAATTGGGCAGGTGGGCAAGGCAGCAGGTGGGCTATTCTGTTCTCTTCTGTTCTGTTTTACTCTACTCTACCTACTTAAAATGGGATAAGTAAAATTGTTCAGAAATAGATTATAAAATTATAAGCCAAAGAAATTACAGCCAGGAGATAAGAAAAAAGGAAACCTAGTTAAAACTAGGTTATGCCAATATCAGTCATTCTCTCTGTCCATATCTTTCTATCCTGGCAACCAATCCTTGCTTTTCCCATACCTCTTCCGTCGTTTCCCCCACCCCCAGGATCTCATCAACTCTAACCAACCATAAGTTTCTTGTTCTTTTTCTTCCTCTTAACCCAATCACATTTTTTCAAATGTTTGATTTGCAATCTGATTCTAAGTTAGACTCTGTATATGAAGAAACTATATCTAATGTACCTTTTTTATATTGGTTTCTCACTTTCATATTCAATTTACATTAACTCAGCAATAAATCAATTTACCATTGTTTTTCCATATATTCTTCTTGGTGTTGGTACAAATTAGTTTTATGTCTTTTTATTTTATGTCTATAATTTTTTGGCTTACTTTTTCACAAAATACTTACCTAATATTTTTGATTCCCAGAGGAGCCAGTATGATGGATATGTATGAACATACGACTGCTTCATATTAGCAGCATGCAATGCAATACAATAAACTCTTGATTTAATGTACCATTCAGGCGGAAGATGCATATACTACTCCTGAATATCCATTAAATCTGGAAGCACATTTTTTCATCTCTGTAATGACATATTTTGTGTTATCTTATGCTATTTACATGACAATGTTATTATGCAAATGATGTAAATTGGCACAAATGACTTAAATCTAAATTATTTCTTCAGACTATGTTGGATGTCACAAACATTTCTATTATTTTGGAGTGATTTGAGGATGGGAATATTTGAAGTCCTCTTTATGAGGCCCTATTAAATGGAGGTTTCCTTGTAATATGTATTCTATTGCACCTTTGGCAGGTATATGGAACAGGCAATTATAAAGATAAAGCCATTGATTTAATTCAATCTAATACAAATTTAATGACAAGAATTAATGTAACTACAGGTCACCTCTGCATTTACATGATCTGTGTTCTAACATAGACTATTTTGAGATAGATCCAAAGATTTTCTAAGTAGGTTACTGTCATGAAAAAAGTGAACTTTGGATTTATAGTGGTGGTAGTACGGAAGAAATTTCCTGAACTGGATAGTTGGGGCTTGGTGAAAGTAGCCTCCATCTTACTCATAGGACAACTTTTATTGGACTGAAACCTCTTTCTTGAATCTTTGTTGTAAAGTGCTAATCCAGTTACTGTAAACATGCCATTATAGGAGAGATGTAGATAGCTTTGTTGGTAGACCGTATACTCTAAAGATTTTCTTCACTTAAAAAAATACAGATAATGTTATTGGATCTGTATAAGGACTGAAGAATTTATTTTTAATGAATTTTTAAAACAAACTTTGCTATGATATTGTGCTATAATATTATGGTGCTGAAAATATAGCTGCCATTACTTCCATTCTATTTCTGCCATATTGAATTGTCTCTCTTTGTATGTTTTTTATGGTGCCAGATTCATTAATTCTATTTTTCAGCTTGACAGAAAGTTTCCCAGATTTATACTTCCAAAATCTGGACAGCCACTGGATGACAGCAAAGAGATTTAGAAAACTCCCGTGTAGTCTGCATTTGAGTTTTTTCAACCCAAAACCCATTGATTACCCTGCATGACATTATAAATATTATTGCAAAAGGTGTGATATCTCCTATTTATCTCTTTCTGTATGTACTTCCCTAAAAGAATGTGGCAGAATGGTTTCTTTGTTTTAAGATGACATTAGGAGACTTCATAGAAATATAATTTAAATTTAGTTTTTAACATCTAATTTACTTACATTTTCTGTTTTGAAAAGTTAAAAAAAGCATTTCTTTTAGAGAAAGCAGGCAATGCCTGAGTCAGAAAAGCAAGGTGAAATTTTAGAAGTATTTTTTTCTATTTGCAACTTTTTAAAAAAGCAAATGATTGAATAATTTATTATTTAGTGTCTTTCCAGATGATAAAATGGGCCCTCTCTGCATTTGGATCTTGATTGAATCACTCTATACTAGGTTTCTGTTCAGAGCTAACATGGTAAGGTAAAAATCGGACACAAGGGGAGGGGGGAGGAGAAAGTGGAAAAGCTTAATTGTTTCAGCAGAGCAGAGCTGTTGTAAATCTGAATTTCTATCTCAGTGACCCCTGAGGATGAGAATCTCCATAGTCAATTATGCAATATAGTCTCTTCTCAAATCATTTATACAACACACCTTCCTGCCAATAAAATTATCCAAGTTAATACTTATAGGGGTGTATTTTGTTCTCCAAAACAATTGAGATTGCATGCCACATCCATTGCTACAAGAGAGAATGTATGTCTGTATGTCATAGTTTTAAACTTATAAATATTAAAGAGCAGCATCTGTGCTGGGATTCCGTTTGATATATGTCAAAATGTAAAAGTTGGAAAGTGGAAATGCAGCAAGGTAACAAGTATGACAACGACTTGTGGCTGCTGAAGCCTCCTGGCATCCTGCTTTGGAATTCACAATAATAGAACAACTGTAAGGAGAAGGGGGCTTTGCCTGTAAAGAAAGGTCAAGCCATGGTTAGTGGATATAATGCAGATGGTACATCTTAAACAGAAAGTACTCTGTAACATGTTGAGAATTGCTTGGTTATGAATGACCACCTGGACTTCAACATGTGATGGTCATGGGCTGGAAGGAAATGGGGTCACCATTCGACACAAGGATGCCTCTACAGGGAGAGCCATGTTAATCTATAGTTGCGAAAAATTAGTTTCCAGCTTAATAAACATTATTAGTGCTAAAACATTATATTAAAATGTTAGTTGGAAAAAGTGTTACCAAATCCCTAATTATTTGTCTACTGATAAAGAGATTTCTATTCTTATAAGGGGAAATAGATGATGTTAAAGTTTAATATTCTATTAAGGTTATATTTTATAACATACAAATAGTTCTCAATTTATGGCCACAATTGGATTTCTGTATATAACTTATGATTGTAAGTTGAGGAACTCACATGACTGGATCCAATTTTACAACACTTTTTGCAGTAGTAATTAAGTGAATCACCACCATTATTAAGCAAATCCACAATTCTTAAGTGAGCGCAGCTATCATAAACATGAACCATTCTACTGAATGGGTGTTTTGTACTCTGGAAACCACCCAAAAATGTCAGATACCAGCAACAACAACAACAACAACGACAACAATAATAAATCACAAATTGAGATCACATGATTGCTACAACCTATCATAAAGGCAAGCTGGTTGCCAAGTGTTTGAAATGCAGTCACATGACCATGAGAATATATGTGTGTGGCACAGCATTTTATGATGGCCAGGAATGCTTTATAGGCCCATTGTAAATTCTAGGCCTGTCTTAATTTTGAATAGTCATTAAACAGCTACTCATAAAATGAAAACTACCTTCATGAAATGACTTAGGAAAAAGATGTTGCAAAAACATAGTGGTATGCTGTATACAACAAACAGTGAATTTAAACACACACGTGTGTCTGTGTTTAAACTCACTGTTTGTTGCATACACACACACACACACACACACACACACACACACAAACGTGCGAGGGGGGAGGAGGGATATAGACACCAAGACAGGCAAGTCTTGCTTTCAAGGACAGGACAAATGAAACTAGTCATTTAAATGCCAAAGCAGGTTAATCAGGGATCTAATTAGCTCTAATTAACACTTCCACAAGCTGTGAGCTTGCTCACCTGAAGCAGCTTGAGTACTCTTGCCTCCTCCAGTTCCTCCATGAGAAGGCAAAGAAGGAGGGAGGCAGTGAGGGAACAGGTTTCCTGCAACATCTGTGGCAGAGCCTCAACACTGAGGTGGGGGAAGGGTAAAATTTTCCTCTTGACTTTTTTTTGGGGGGGGGGAACAAAAAGAATTGGATTCTTTGTCTTGAAAGGTGGCCATATCCTACTTGTTTCTGTCTTTTTCTGGGATGGCAGGGAGTCAGCAAAGTTTACAATGCTTGAAGCAGTTTTTGGAATCAAAGCTTCAGAAGCTTCCTCTAGATGTGCATTGTTCTCAGTCCATTGATTTTTTTCTGCAAATGAGCTCTTTGATGAGTGAATATTACCATCTAGTGCTCAGCACTGTAAGTTGGCACCACAGTTCAGTGCCAGCCAAAGCCACAACTGGCCCTGATTAGGAGTTACCATGTGATTATAAGCACTATTTTTCACAACAATTAAGGGCTTCTAATATTGCTGCTGTTCCAGATTCTATATCTCCAGGCTTTGTGACCTCCTGACTCTTGATCAGATTGATTATGAAATTACAAGTTAATATGATGACATTTTTTGTGGAGCCTCCTGTTCCTTCCTACATCCAGCCCCGTATAGCTCCAACTAGCCTTGTTTCCCTTTAATAGTGCTAGAAAAAGAAAAAGAGCAAAACGCAAAGAAAGTTACAATGCAAATTCATACTTTCCCAACAAAAAAAGCATAAAAAGTGCTTTAATAGTGAAAAAAAGAAAGCCACAGAAAAAGGAAACATAATTGTAATAATTGGCAGTTATATTTCTATTTATAGTCATCTAATGTAAATATTATTCAAGTGCATTTATATTTCTAATCCTCCTATGTAGCTTCCTTTTTAAAAATCATTTGTAAACTTATCGGTATAAGTGAATTCCATATTTCATTATACTTGTCCATACAAAGTTTACATTTATAGGCAATCCACTCATAGGTGGTAAGTGTAATCAGATAGTCAATCTATTGAGCAAATGGGGCTTTTCATTTATCTTTCTGATGCTGCAATATTCTTTGGGCCATAGAAGGGACACAGAGAATCCATTTACATTGTCCTGTTGTCAAATTTTATGTAATAGACATGTAATTTGAGAGAATGTTATCGTCTGAAAATTTTAGGGTTTTATGCTTAAATAGTCCACTATTTTATCCCAGAACATAATAAGTACAGAACATTGTAAAACATGTGTTTTAAATAATCATGATGCTTATTACATTTCTCTCAGAGTGCTGTTTTGCTCAGTCTTTTTCTATACAAACATAATAACAGTCCAAAATAGTCTAAATGCTATTTTTGTTGTATAAATCATAATCTGAGGTCCATTGACATTTTTGGCTATAGAATTTAAGATGGTCTCCTGTTGTCCTGGCAGTATGGGAACCTTTAATTCTTTATGCACCTAATTTCTTGGTATTTGCATATTAAATTGATTTGTTGGTAACAATTAATAGTGGTTTTTTTTAGTTTTAAAGAATTTAGCAAATTATTCTAATCTTCCATGTGTCTTGGAAGATGAAAATACTGTTGATCCAAACACATTGTTATCAAATGTTGTACCTGTAAATATTGCCATTAGGCTACATCTGATAGATATTTATCTCTTAACACAGTGTATATTAAAAATTCATCTTCATTGTCTATTAGTTGGTCCAAATGTGAATATTCTCATTTCCACCCATTTTTTTCATATCACCATATTTTCCCAAATTTTTAAAACTGGGTTTCCCTGTAAAGTCAATTTAGCATGTGTTGTATCTGGCCCTTCTCAGCTGAGTGAAATCCACATAAATATTTCTTTAAGAGTTTTATTTAACACATTTCAAAAGATTCACTTCAAAGCAAGCTGCTGGCAGTTTGTTGGCCGGAACGGCCAATTCTGATTTATTTACATTTAGATTAAACATTCTCCCACCTTCCAATTAACTCACTCTTTATCTCTTACATTGTCCAAGACTTCATTAATCTTCCGTAGATTTCAAAAACACCAGAAAACTGATTTCTAACGAACTCGGTGATGCATCAGACTGCCTCTTGATATTAACGTTGCTCGTGACAAAGACTTAGTTCCTTCTTCCTCTTCTAATATAGTTTTCAATACGTCACTTCCTTTTTCCACTTAACTGACTCCTCCGCCTATCAAACCTTCGGAATCTCGGATCAAGCCATCTAGCTTCCTGATCCGAATCTGACTCATCACTTTGAGAGTCTGACTCATCCTGCATACAAATCTCCTCATTGTCTAGCTCGGCTGATGGGAGGGGAAAATACCCAGAGGGGCCTGGTTGTGCTTCGTCATCCTCTGATATGTACCCAGCCTGTCTAGAGACACTCACAACAGCATGGGGAAAGGGTTATTTTATTGGACATCACAACACATTCCTCACTGCCTAATTGACATAATTGTTTCCAGAGCTACAAGAGTTCAAGTGATCCAAAAACTGTCCATCCAAACAATGATGCCATATGCAATACGTATATTCCAAAGTTGCCAAAATCATAAAATTGAAACCAATTGTTGGCTTCCAGTAAATAATACCTGAGAATTCTTGACTTTAATACTTGACAATACATAACCATGATGATGTAGTTCTATATTTGGGAAACTGAATTCTCCCTCATTAATTGGTAAATCCATTTTCTATAAATATATTCTTAAAATCAAAGAACCTCATAGAAATTTTCTAATCAAAGATTTATTTTCTGAAAATATTCTCCAGATATATGAACTAGAATTCCTCTCAGCATATAAATTAATCTGGGAATAATATTCAAAGATAATAATCAAAGATTTATTTTCTGAAAATATTCTCCAGATATATGAACTAGAATTCCTTTCAGAATATAAATTAATCTGGGAATAATATTCAATTGGAGACCATTCAACTTTCCCCAAAGGGTGAGAATTAATTACAGATATGAAGAAAATCTATATATTTTATTTATAATTACATGCCACTAACTGAGTTACATTTTTGGTACGCACATTGATATTCTTTAAATTAAGATGACCAACTTTTTTACAATGAAAAGGAGGACATAAATAAATTGAAGAAAAAATATCGTAAATAAAAGAAACATTTTATTCATTGCAACAATAATACAGACAACTTGCATATGCAAAGTTTGTGGGCTGGATGTTTTGGCGCGCTCAGCAGCAATTCCTATTGGCTTTCGAAAGCCAATAGTGGGAGTAGCACAGCTCATGCAAAAGTTGAAAAAAAAAAACCATCAAAAAAAGGTGCCGGAACGCCGTTCTGAGTGTTCTATGAGGGGAAAAAAAGCCCTGCGGATTAGTCTTCAAATATCGAAAAGGCGGACATGAAGGAGGACACTTTTTAAGGGAGGACAGAACTTACAAAAGGAGGACTGTCCTCCCTAAAGGAGGACGGTTGGTCATCTTATTTAAATGGATAGGTAAGCAAATTTTCACCTATTGGCATCAATTCTGGTTTGGATCAATTAATACAATATCCTCATATTTTACTAAAGTCATTTGCATCAGTGCTAGAATTTAGAAATAAAGAACATCATCTGCAAATAAAACCAATTTGTGTTCAGCTGAGTTATGTACTTACTCTGTAGATCTCCTTATATTGTATAATAGCAGAAGGCAAGGTTCCATACAGATATTAAACAGCAAGGGTGATATTCTTATCTAGTTCCTCTAAATCAGGCATGTCCAACCCATGGCCCACAGGGCTCAAGCATCTCTGAACAGCTAATAATGTGACCACACAATATTGTAAACTTTTAATATTATTGTGTCATTTATGTATATTAACTATATTATATATTTTATATGTGGCCCAAGACAATCCCTCTTCACTCACTGTGGCCCAGGCAAGTCAAAAGGTTCGACATCTATGCTCTAAATAATGGAAAAGTAGCAGAAAACATACCATTAACCTTTAGATATAATTAAATATCTAATATCTAAATATCAACTAATATTTTGATCCATTTATGGATGAAGGAAATCTGAACTTATTTAATATGGCAAACATGTACTGTTTATATACTATTTTGTCAAAGCCTTTTTCAGCATCTGATGATAAGATTACATTTTTTTATTTCGTTCAAATCTATTTAATCTAAATCCAAATTTAGATTAAATCTAAATCTAGTGTTGTCTGCTACTTGTCTAGTTTTATAAACCTTGCTTGACCTGTTTCAAATCGATGTAACTTGGAAATAACTTGAAACCCTGAAATCAAATCAAATTCAATCTGCTAAGAGACTCAGGAAAGGGGTTGTGGAGCCTTCAAGGGTTGTAAACTTTCTACCAGTGAATAACTTGATTGGATCTGAGGAACACTGTTCCTTTCACCCTTTGGGCATGGCTAACCATGCAGTTGCAATGAAGGAAAAGGAGACTGCTTTGTCACGGACTTAAAAGCATTCATTTGTGTTCATTTTTAAGCAGCAAAAATGATAATGGAACTAGTGTAAGAGGAACGAAATTATGTCTGGTAATTGTGTGTGTGTGTGTGTGTGTGTGTGTATTTAAATAAATCATAAGCGTGGAGGAATGGGTATTTTCTCTGTATTTTTATGGATGTGTCTTTATGTAAACAAATGCCCTTCCAGGGACATCTGCTGGAGTGTGTATTAAAAAAGTCATACTGACAGTCACAAATATGCAATCAATACCTCTCCTGTTTTGTATGCATGTCAACATTACTCACATGTTCAAAATAAGGAAGGGGTGTCATTATGCAATTGCAAATGTTATCTTGCCCCCTCCCAATACTCCTGATTATTCTTATCATTATTGTTGCCTTTTTGTTTTTATTTATTTATATCACTTTTTTTCCCTTTTGTGAAGTCAACATAATGAAAAATAGAGCAGGAGAGAAGATGATAAAATCCAGGGATATTATTATATGTAATATAATAATGGAAAAAGTGACTTACAATCTGTACTCACACTTATGACTGTCACACCCATCCCTGACACAATTGGCTGCTTGGCATTTAGCTCACATTTACGACCAGTTGCAGTGTCTTACTGTCACATGATCATTTGCAGTAAAAAAACTATTGGAAAAGCTGGATTGCTTAATGACCACTGGGGGAAAAAAAAGTCATTAAATCGGGTCCCAACTTGATTTATGACCACAGTGACTTGCAATGGAAATTCTGGTCCCAGTTGTCATCATAAGTCGAGGACTATTGTACAGATAGCAACTACTGTTGTTATAAACACTTCTGTAGAATGACTCTTCATCACTCTTACTTGGAACTCTCTAGTATGAGTGTGTAAATTCCAAGCCCTTGAAAAGTGTGCAGTGCTTCTTCCCACATAAACAAATGTCAGCCATAATTTTAATAAGAGAAGAAAAAGTGAATGCTAGGATTGGCATGACAGCTGCAGTTAATCTCAGTCTTTGCCCCTAAATTCCTCAATGGTTGATTCTTTTACCTCCATGCAAATATAGTAGCCCTGTACATTATTTGAAAGCTGTGAGGGATGGTTGGTGGAAAATCAGTCTCCTTTCCTAAAATAAGCACATTTGGACCATAGACCTTTTGCTTCTTACACATTTATGACTAGCTAAGCATTCTCTAAACTGCACTAAGACAAGGAGAAGCTGGCCTTTACTTTCTGAGAATTCCCCTTATTATTGACAAGATGATAGTTCTTGATATAAGTTGTATATTATAGGTCTAATTGTCAAAGGAGCCATTTCTCCTATTCCTTATTTCATTTGTTATTAGAAATAAGCACTTTATTTTGAACAAATATTTCCATTTGCTAGTCCTTTTAAACAAATGCAAATCTGAAATCTCAATTTCCTTGGAGTTGTCATGCTGAAATTGCATAGAAATGGCAAAAATGACAGTAGAGCAAAACCTTCATTCACCAGCTGTGCCCCATATTCACTGTCTTCATATTTTTAATGCAAATTGTGTTAATATTATAAAATCAAATACATTAATTGGCTGTAGTCATCTGAGTTGTAAATCCTTAGTGGCCTTTTTAATTGACCGCCTGTAGTTTGATTTCTACCTGGGATTCAGTTGTATTATACACAGTGAAAGACATGTCTGTAGTGGTTTTAGTGACAACACTGGGTAGAAAAGGAGTGTACAGCTTGGCATCCTGCCATGTTATAAGAGTTGACACAAGGCAACATGTTCTTTTAAAAATTTTGGGTGTCATCAATGTGAATTGTATTTCATCACTTAGTTTATCAGTATTGAAGTGCCTTGCATGTTTCATGTACAATTATGATGTAATATGTGGTGAAGTTTGGAATGTATGGAAGTTCTTAACTGATTGAAAATCTCAGATTAAGAGAATGATTATAGCATCTCCATGTTTCTCTTTCTGTAAAGTAATTTGTTCTTAGAGGAAAATATTATCATCTATCAGTTGACCTTACCTTCCACTCTTCCTTCTTAAATTTAATAATAAGCAAACAAACAAGGGTTCATTTACAGGAATATTCCCACATTCCCAAGCTCTCTTTAATTCCTAACTATGAAAAGCTACTTTGTGCTGGTTCAAAATATTTAGCCATCTTTCCCAACTTTTTTTGGGATACCACTTGATTTTCAAGGCCCCGAGTGAAGATCTTTCATATCACCTGCAGTGTCATTAGGCTCCCAGAAGCTGTCATGCAGTTGGATATAACTCTATCATACCATAGCTGGATCCCTCTGAAGAGTCAGTAAAAAATAATGGGCAATTCAGGGACACCTCTGGTTTTCTCCTGATAAAAGAGTCACCTAAGAATCACTTAGGTAAGACAGCCATTGCAGAAATTTGGCTTAAGTCAATCAATCAGTCAATCAATCAAAACATGTATATTACTAGGAAGAGTAGAGGAAATATTGCTCTTAGACACGCAAGCATTCCTCAAGCCAGCAGGGCTCATGATCACTGTAGCTGCTTGTTGGTGGAGAGTCTCTTAGTTACATAGATTTTTTTGGGGGGGGGCTTAGGTTGACATCCTCAATTCCAGTTGCTCATCTAGACTTAAGGAAGCTGTTGGGAACAACCAACTTGTTTAATTCATGGGGCATATGAAAAGATTACTATCCCAGTAATTTTTTTAAAAAAACCATTGCTTTGTTGTTTATCATTACATATTTAAGAGCAAATGCTTGAGTTTCTGGAGACTATACAATGGTTGTAGAGAATAAGAGAGATGACCTTAAGATAAATAAGCAAGAGCCATTACTTACAGAAAAAGCTGAAGCAATCTTTAAGATCTAGAAACAAGATAATATTTGGAAATGATTCAGGCAGATCCCTCCCTGATTCATTGGGATATAAGAAGGAGGGGAGGAATAGCACAGTCAGACTTCTAAGTTTCTGTTATTATAACCAATCTTAACAAAGCATAATTCCAGTCTTCCCATAGAGTTGATTTTGTAGTCTATTCTGCCTAGTGGAGCTGATAGTTGTCTTCACGTCTGTATACTAGAATTCTATACAATCTATGCCTAATATTCAGTATAGGACTAACTTAAGTGTTATATCTGGCACAACATCCTGCACAATTATTGCATCTTCATCATGTTCAAGTTGTTTGACAGTGCCAATGATTTAATTGGGATCATCTCGTTAAAGAGAGATCCTACCTGAAACTAAGGAGAAATTTCTTGACAGTGAGAGTAATTACCGTAACCAACGAAACAGCTTGCCTCCCAAAGTTGTAAATGTTCCGTTGCTGGAAGTTTTCAAGAAAAGATTGTCTGGGGTGGTATAAGGTCTCTGTCTTGGGCAGGGGATTGAACTAGAAGATATCCAGGTCCATTCCAGCCCTATAATTATATCTGCATGCCACTGAGATATGGTCTCTTCTCCATGATAGTTCTCTTTTCCACTAGTCCATCGCAACCTTTCCCTTTTCCTGGGAGAAGGTTATCATGCTATTATAGGAATCCTTTAGGAAATACAGTAGTACTTCTATTGCAAAATACGTTATGTAAAGTAAGCTTTGTCCAACTACTTAAATATTACTGATAGAAATCCTGGCTGTTCTGCAGCAAATCATTCAAACACTCACTAGCAGGTCCAGTTTTATCTGTTTCTTTATCTTTTTTTTTATCATCTCTGGCTATAGGCTGTTGGATATTAAATAGTAATGTTAACTGCTCAATTTTAACTTCTCCTTAGAATTATCATTTGAACTTGCATTTGTTCTTTGTTTGTACTTTCTCCATCCCCTTGAAGATTCACAGGAAGGGAATCCAAAAAAGAGGAACATTGATGAACTTGTCAGTTAATCATTTCCCTGTCAATTCCTGTTACTAAAAACCCAGCAGTGGGAATTGTAAGGGGAGTCACATTTTTAGAGTACACTTGAAGGATCTTCTCAAAGTTCAATGAATTTCAATTGATCTTGAGCTCTTCCTTTTGCAATGACAGTCATTAGTTAGCACAGACTAAATTAGGTTGGTACTAAAGAACTTCAAGTAGAGGAGAAGAACATGGATTTCTTGGCTGACAAGCCTATATTGCTGCTAGATTTTGGGAGAAGGGCAGAGCCTGAGTCCATGTTTAGAGAATAGCGCTCATGCTCTCCTTTTATAAGTTCCTTTGTTAATAGAATTGTGGGCAAACTTGCTCAGCACAAAGAGGTTTCATGCAGTTCTATAACTGGAGTTATTCCCATACTTTTATATATGTTGGTTATAACACCCAGAATTATAAGCAGCCCCGCTTTGAAACATGCTGATTGGAACTAAGGGTGTTGTAATTTAGCATATCTAGAGGACATCCAACTGAAATAAATCAAGGACTGAATGAAAAAAAATATTTTCAAGGGGAAATAACAGTCTGAGAATGACTACAAACCCATCATTTAGATCAGTGGTTCTCAACCTTTTTCAGGTTGAGACCCCACTTGCGCCGCCCATGCGCGCCGCGACCCCGACCCGGGCGTGCGCAACGGGCCGATCCGCGCATGCGCGGGGCGCGCGCGACAAAAAAAAATTAAAAAAAATAAAATAAATTTTAAAAAATGGCGGACCGCAACGAGACGATCCGCGCATGCGCAGGGCGCGCGCGACGGAAAAAAATAAAAAAAAAATAAAAAAAATAAAAAAACCAAAACAAAATGGCGGACCGCGACAGGCCGATCCACGCATGCATGGCGCGCACTTGATGGCCCGATCCGCGCATGCGCGGGGCGCGTGCGACAAAAAAAAATAAAAATAAAAAACAACAAAATGGCAGACCGTGACGGGCCGATCCGCGCATGCGCGGCACTCGCGTGACGGGCCGATCCGCACATGCACGGGGCACGCGATGAAAAAAAAATAAAAAAAATAAAAAAAAAACAAAATTGCGGACCGCGGTGTCCGGCGACCCCCGCGAAACGGTCGTTCGACCCCAAATGGAGTCGCGACCCATAGGTTGAGAACCGCTGATTTAGATGATCCTTTTGAGAAAAAGCAACCTATAGCCAGGTTGCCATTGTTGAAAGATTCTTTTCCTAGCATCTGTGACTTATTTGGAAGAAGCTCCTAGAAAATGTCCTTGGAAAATGATATAATTGCTCAAATAGATATAGAAGAAGTTGATAGTTTCCAAAGAGTTCCTGATTTATTGAATCCAGTCTTTTTAAGCTAAAAGCAAGGAGCAAAAAGACTTTAGAAGCCAATCATAAAGGTACATAAAGGTTAGGAAAGAAGAGAAAAAATGAATCTGAAAACATGTAATCTAGAAAAATGCATATGCATTTCTATTTGTTGAAATCTATTTGCATTGTTTTACAGACCAACATATATAAAATCAGACTTTTTCTTTTCTTCTGACATGCATATTACTTAAATGATAAAGATGTTTTCTTTCTCCTCTTTCCAGGCACTAAGTGCTTTTAGTTTATACCTTAAAAAGAAAACAACAAAACAAAAATATTAATCTTTTTACAAGTAAAAGTAAAGTTCCAATCATCAGTCAGTCTTTAAAGCATTGTGTAAGGACAGATACTGAGAAAAAGGAAAACAGAAATAAAATAATCTCCTCAGAGAAACTGATGTCTCTCAGTCTCTGCTGCTCCCTTTCACGTACACATATATATCCCTGGAATTATATATATGTACTTTTAATTGGATTCTCCTCCTCCTCCTCCTCCTCCCCCTTCTTCTCCTCCTCCTCCTCCTCCTCCTCCTCCTCCTTCTTCTTCTCCTCCTCTTCTCCTTCTCCTTCTCCTCCTTCTCCTTCTCCTTCTCCTTCTCCTTCTCCTTCTCCTTCTCCTTCTCCTTCTCCTTCTCCTTCTCCTTCTCCTTCTCCTTCTCCTCCTCCTCCCCTCCTCCTCCTCTTCCCCTCCTCCTCCTCCTTCTCCTCCTCCTCCTTCTTCCTCCTCCTCCTCCTCCTCCTCCTCCCCCTCTGCCTCCTCCTCCTTCTTTTTCTTTTTTTAATTAAGCTAAATGTGTGCATGGATTAAGAAAGGAAAGAAAACATCTGAAGCTCTTATTGTCTATTTATTCAATCATGTCCTGCTGATCCACCAATGCAACCTTTTCCTTGTCTTAAAAAGACCTTTTCCTCTTTGCTTAGAGCACCAGATGCTTTCCCCTCCTCCCTGATACTTCCTCCCACTTTCCCACCTGCTTATGACAGAACTGTTCTGATAGAGCTAGTAAAACATCCCACTGGAATTAAAGAGACAACTGGTAGCTGTAAAGTGAATAGAGGGAAATGGTTAGAAGAAACACCAAGAAAGGCCACTGCTGAGCATAATTTTTTTAAGTGCAAAAATCTATCTTGATCAAGACTCCCTGAGGCAAATGAGCCAGCATGTGAGATAGCATAGAAGAGGAGCTTGAATTGCTTTATATTGGGGTTTTTTTTGGTGTGCTGTGTAGTCTTGGGGCCATTGAAACTAATTGCGTTTTGAGAAAAAGAGAAATGATGTAGTATATAGAGTCTGCTTCCCCCCTGCAATAGTTTTGAAATCAGAGGGTCATCTTAGCTATACAGAAGATATAAGTAGTTTTTAATATCTATTTTTCCTTTTCTTGGGAAGAGGGAGCAGATTCAAGATAAATATGGTAGGAGTTTGTATAGTTGGGATTGTGGTTGAGGGGTGTTGCTTGAAGTTTTCATGTTACAATGAAAAGGAATGGATGAATGAATGGGGTTGAGCTTAACAATTGGGTGCAAATGTTTAGAGGCTTAGGAGAACTGTGAAGCAAAGTCTGCTAATCGAAACATATATAAGACAAATATTAGGAAAAGTGTCTACAACAGTTATTTTTTGCAAGGCATAAGAATAATATGCAGCCATGCTTTATAGAAAGGTGTAAAATATATGTATTAAGTACACATGCCCATAAGGATGTCAGTTCTCTAATAGCAGAAATGGACACAAACATATGTTACAGTTTCTAAACAAAGAATGAAACCAAAAATAGCCCAAAACACAAAATGGATAACTCATAGAGAAAAATAAGCAGTTAAGAGAAACTGTAATTTGCAGTTATTATATGCATTTAAGGAACACTCTAAAGCAGCGGTTCTCAACCTTTTTCAGGCCGTGACCCCGGCCGTGACCCCGGCCTGCGCCGCGCTTGCATGGCCCCCTGCTTCGTGCATGCGTGGCGCCCCGCTTCACGCATGCGTGGCGCCCCGCTTCACGCATGCGTGGTGCCCCGCATCACGCATGCGTGGCGCGGCGCCCCGCCCCGCACATGTGTGGCGCGGTGCCCCACATCACGCATGCGCGGCACGATGGCTTGCATTGCGCATGCGCGGCACGACGGCTTGCATTGCGCATGCGTGGCACAACGGCTTGCATCACGCATGCATGGTGCGATGGCCCGCATCGCGCATGCGTGGCGCGATGGCCCGCATCGCGCATGCGCATTGCTACCCCGCGCATGCACGGTGTTGCCCCCTGCGCCGGCCGAGGCGTAGGCTGCTGCCCGTTCGGGGCGGCGGCAGGCAGGCCCAGGTGCTCCGGTGCTCCTGGGCGGCTGTGGCGGCGACGGTGAAGGGCGACCATGGGCTGGGTCACCAGCTGGCCCAGCCCAAGGGAGGTAAGCCACCCGCCGGGCCCCATGCATGCCAAAAACTCTCCCTGCGCCCGCCGCTGCCCCGCTAGCCTTGCCTTCGCCGCCGCCCATTTGGGGCGGCGGCAGGCAGGCCCAGGCACTCCTGAGCGGCCTCGGCAGCGACGGCGCAGGGCGACCACGGGCTGGGCCACCAGCTGGCCCAGCCCAAGGGAGGTAAGCCACCCGTCGGGCCCCATGCGCCCGCCGGCCTCCCACCTCCCACCCCTGGCTCTCTTTTACTTAAAATTTTAGTAGTTCTCAGCAGGGAGGGGTGGAAACTTCCGCAGAGCTCGCCTTCGCTGCAGACAACGTGCAGCACCGTTTGCAGACTGGGACTTTTGGCGGGCTCAGCAGGGCGGAGACAGCCTGGACAATTCCTATTGGCTTTTGAAAGCCAATAGAATTAGACTCTATTCAAGAGAGTCTATTCTATTGGCTTTCAAAAGCCAATAGAATAAGAGGGAGGAAAAGGGGAAAAAATGGCGGACTGCATTGTTTGGTGACCTCCGTGAAATGGTCGTTCGACCCCAAATGGGGTCGCGATCCACAGGTTGAGAACCGCTGCTCTAAAGGTCTAGAAGTGATTTCTTAAGATGTGGATTTAGTCTTTCAAGGAAGACAGGTTAAATAACAAATATATTGCAAGCAATAATACACTCTCGAGGCTTTAAAAATCATTGTAATAAAGTTATGTGCAGAATTACTTATAGTGCTTTTCATTATTTCTGCCCTTTTTTCTAAGTTTGCTGTTTCCTGTGTCTCCTTTTTGCTCTCTTCTTTCATTTTCCTTGGCTTTGTCTCAGTCACATACCTGTACATAACTGGTTCACACAACATATATGTTATAGAGCACAAGAACTTTACATGTCATATACAGGCACATACTACTTTTTTTTTATTGGAACAAACCAGATTCAAGAGTTCAATCTTTTGTAGTGCTGTGGGCGGTAAATGGAGTTCAATCACTTCCCAACACAGTAATTTTTTAGAAAGTTTGATAGAAGATAGCATTGTTCCTCTGCTTTAGCAGCTTGGAGGGTTACCACCTCTCCAATTGCTGCATGACTTAGCTGGGCTTTGCGGTGATTTTGTAATGTCAGTAAAGGTCTAAAAGCTACAGGAACTGGAGCATTCGATTAAGTCACACAAAGGATACTGGATGACAAGCTTCTTACCTGTTTTGGGAGAAATACATTTTCCAAAGTGAACAGGGAGTTTGGAAGGGCTCCAGTTTGTCAATGGAGTTTTTGAAATATGGTGCTCAAAATTGTACCCTGCTTGGATTTCATTCACCTTGTATATTACAGGCAAAATAAATAAATCAACATCAATCAAAAATCTATATTTTTTCCACTAGGCTTTTTGTCTCACCTTATTTATAAGATAAATGAAGTTTATAGCTGAGCATTTTATATGAGGGCAATTTAGAAATAAACCTCTGTTTTGTTATCAATGACAGACACTCGCAAATACAGAACTTGTATTATACACATTAGAAAACTACAACATGACATTACTTTTTGACATAATCGCCATTCAAATTGAGACACTTCTCATAACGTCTTACAAGGTTTCAAATTCCTTCTGCAAAAATATCTCCTGCCTGGGAATGAAGCCACCCTGTAACAGCATCGTGAAGCGCATTGTCATCGTTAAGTGGTGCAACGCAAGCAACTGTTTCATTTAAAAAACTGGTTCATTTTCAATTGATCTAGTGGACGAGTCAACTGCAACACAACCTTCTCCTTCCACACCTCACTGGCTACTGAACTACTGCGCATAGCACCATAGGACGGGTGTCACTATCCCCGCCTATTTCTTGCACATACTCAAACGGAGGTTTATTTCCAAATTGCCCTTGTATTTTATGGGAAATCAGGAGTCTGGTAGCCCCTTTCATATCTAACCCCTTTTTATTAAAAAGCACAGATTTTTGTGAACTACAGCTTGCCTCAACCCATGTAAAGAGTGCTTGACTGCTCTAGGATTTAAATTGGAGGCAAAGAGAAGAAAGACAGGTTGATTATATAGATGCAGCTTACATGAGAGATAGTTTATTAGTACATTATCAGTTAACAATGTGTTCTTAACATGTTAAGAGTCTGCTGTGTTCACCAAAGCTATATTAATCAGAAAAGGTACTAGCAAAACTCTACCATTGATAAGCACAATTGTCCTCTGCAATAGAAAGAAAAAGTGAGCCAGAGAGGTGTAAAGGTTGAATTAGCACTGAAGAGGCTCAGGCTATGGCCTGTCCTTGTTTGTTTATAATTGTATATCCTCCATCTCAAACTCTTGGTGGTGAACAATCATTAAAACTTAGCCATGGAAGTTAACTGGATGATCATGGATCAGGCCTTCCCTAGAATTCAACTATCAAGACTTACTATGGGGGAAAAATAGAAATGGGAGTGCTATATAAAGCACTTTGAATTTCTAGAAAAAAAGCAGAATTTCTACCTGATGAATAAATGAATCATATTAAAAAATTATCTTTATTTTTTACAGGGTTTGGGAAGGAGGTGAAGGCTGCCTCCTATCTTATAATTTTTAAATGTTTCCTACGGCCTTCTAGAGCAGGCATGTCAAACTCAATTTCACTGAGGGCCGCATCAGCATTGCGGTTGCCCTTGGAGGGCCGGGTGGGTGTGGCCAGAGTGGGTGCAGCCTACTGGGTGGGTGTGGATGGAGTGGGTGTGGCCTACTGGGTGGGCATGGCCAGTTCTACATCATTCACGTCAAGGGTGCCTGTGGGGGCCTGGGCAGCAGTGGGATAGATCTGAGGGTCTCTGGCAGAACGGGGTGGGACTGGGACAAGTGCCAAGGCATGGTCCACTGGGGCAGGTGCCAAGATGGCCACCACAAAATTGAACATTGGCTCCAGGCTGGCCTGGGCCAAGGCCAAGGCAGTGGGGGCCGTTCCCTCACTGTTTCCAGGATGGCTTCGTGGGCCACATGAAACCACTTCACGGGCTGCATCCGGCCCCCAGGCCTTGTGTCTGACATGTCTGTTCTAGATGCTGGGTGAAAAAACATCTGACTTTTGTCGAAGACTTTTGGGAATTGAGTTTGGAACCACTAGTGCTTATATTTGTTTTGGTCTTAATAATCAAATGTAATTTTAATATTTGTTATAGCTGTTTGACATATTAATTATAAATCAGCTGGACCTCACTGGGATTCAGATAGTGGATAAATGGCTTAAAATTGTAAAATAAAATAAGAAGTACCAGGAGTTGCAAACATTGAATAACCTGAGCACTGGATGATCCTAAAATGATTTAGTTCACTCTTTTGTTTGGCCTCATATTCAGGTAGCCAGTCTGTTGCCCCATTTTGTTTATCTTCTCAGGTTTGTTGACATTCTGATGTTTCTCAAAACTATCCATACCACTCAAACAATCAGTTCAAGCATGATTTATTCAGGTATAAAAGGGGTTTTCTATTGTTATATATTGCATTTACCTTTTCAGTCCACTTACTCATATGATAAATGGACACTGTCTCCTTCAACTGTGTTCTAACTAAGATTACCAAAACAGGTAGCTTGGAGCTATCCATCACCTAATACGGTGCTGAAATCTACTTTGCAGCTTTCCCCAGTTTTCTCCTCTGTGAAATAGGATTCTGTTTTTCTACTGAAGTCTCAGGACTTTTAGGATTTATTTATTTATCAGTTTCTGTTGGTGTTTTTAAATGAAGGTATTGGAGGCAGGAGTTACTACTGATTTTTTCTGTAACACATCAATCTACTTGCTTACGCTTCCCACTCAGAAAAGCCAAAAGAGATAATTATCAATGGTCTTCCATGTAATTTAGGAGACTAAAGATGCTATGGTACACTGAAAACAGTGGTATCCAAAGGCTTGGGGGGCGGAACCAAGGGCTAGACTGATGAAAGCACTTTTGCAACATCATGACACAAACCCTGCCTTTTTTCTACATGCATCACAATGTAACATACATGCATAGCATCGCTTGCAACATGATGCTATGATGCTGCTTTCTGACTGGAGAGGAGATTATACAGTGAAGTGAGGACATTCAATCAATGCAAGAGTATCACCCTGAACATCTGAGAATTGTCTTCTTATTGAAAGGAATTTCAGAAGCAAATTCTCTTTCACCAAAATGAAGGAAAACAGTGAGGAAAGTAGGAAGGCTTTTATTTTGTTTTGGATTTTGCAAATATTATGATCAGCTCTGGTCCTGGAAAGGAAGATTGTGATAGCTTCCTTCCAAAAACCTTGATGGCCAGGCATTACGTCTGGCTTGAACAGTGTTTTTCAAACTTGGCAACTTTTAAGATGTGTGGATTTCAACATTCGGAATTCCCCAGCCAACTTCTGGGAGTTGTGGTCCACATATCCAAATTGCCAAGTTTGAAAAACACTGGGTTAGAGTAAAGGATCTTCTGGGAGAGATAAACAGAATGTTGTATAAATACTTAGGGACAGATAAGGGCCTTTTCCAAAGGCCATATTATAATGGTGAGAAATCTGGATGGATACTGTATTGCTTTCTTGAGAATAGAGATGAAGCCAAAATTTGGAAACAGCGATAGACTAAGGGCTTTGCATGTTATAAATCTTCCCATCTTGAACAGAAGAAACCTCCTTTCTCTGCTAGAAATTGGATTGATGATAGAGGCATGGAGTGGTGAATCCTGACAAATGGCCTGACTGCTTGTTGGTTGGACAAGAAAATTCAGCACTTCAAGATTTTGTTGCTGGTTTTTCCTGTCTTCTATACAGTACGAACATGTATTCTTAAATAGTTTTTATTTCTGCAAAGCCTTCACAGTTAGTGCTTAGCTCTATATCAGTGGTTCTCAACCTTTCTCAGGTTGAGACCCCACTTGCCCCGCCCATGCGCGCCGTGACCCCGACCTGGGTGTGTGCTCGTGTGCGCGCGCGCCAAATTTTTTAAAAAAATAAAATAAAAAAAAACCAAACAAAATGGCGGCCATGACAGGCGGATCTGCACATGCGTGGATCGGCCCGTCGCACGTGCCACACATGCGCGCATTCGCCTGTCACGGGCCGCCATTTTGTTTTTTTATTTTTATTTTTAAAAAAAAATTAAAAAAATCGAAAAAAACCAAAAAAACAAAATGGCGGCCGCGACGGGCGGATCTGCGCATGCGCAGATAGGCCCGTTGCACGCGCCACGCATGCGCGCATCTGCCCGTCATGGGCCGCCATTTTGTTTTTTTTATTTTATTTTTTATTTTTTTATTTTTTTTAATTTTTTTTATTTTTTTTTCTGGCGCGACGGGCGGATCTGAGCGTGCGTGGCACGCACGCGCCAAAAAAATAAAAAAAAAATAAAAAAAATTAAAAAAAATAAAAATAAAAAAAACAAAATGGCGGCCGGCGGTGCCCGGCGACCCCCGCGAAATGGTCACGCGACCCCAAATGGGGTCGCGACCCCAAGGTTGAGAACCACTGCTCTATATTTTGTGATAGTAAAACAACATTTATGTACAGACTCATATGTATATATTATTGCCCACTTTTCATCATTTCTGTAATAATTTCAAAGTTGGATTATCCATAATTGATTAAATAGAAATCAAGTTATGTATTTTAATTGAGATGGAGAAGTCTTTATTTTTTCTAAATTATTTAGTTTCACTGAGCAACCTACAGGTTCTTACATATAAGAGGGGAAAGCTTTATTTATTTAATTTCTCCCAAACGTAGCCTTGGTGACCTTTGTTGTGAAGTAAGTATTCTGTTTGTTGTAGCAATGACAGCCATTGATGTAGAGATGTTTTTAAGGTGCTGCAGTCATGAAGGCACACATGCCCCTGTGTAAGGGAGTGGCCTGTTGTGACAACCTGAGTTGGAACTGACATAATGGTTAATCGGTGAGGAAGCTAAAAGCTTTTGAACATACTGGTGAAGAGTAGTGAATTGAGTGGAAGGCTGGCAGTAAAATTAGTGGGTGAAACTATAAACTTCTAATTGAGATTACCTGACACATTTAATCTCGTAAATCGGGGATCTGAAATATTCAAAAATGGACAAAGCTCTTTTGATTGCAAGAAAAGCTATATTTGTCTGAAATCTTGACTTACTCAATTTTCTACAAAGGAGATAAATCACAACAAGAAGTGTACCAGGTAGACTGTGGTTTTTCTTTTCACCCACCTAGCCAGCTCACTCTTTTATTATTATTCTGTTTTGTAAGTAACAAAGACAGACCGTATGAATTTTTCTGAAGTTTGATTGGAATATTTTGCCTGGGATCACAAGATTTTCTAAGTACCAACCAAGCCAGTTGCAGAGAGATTTTCAACTTTCCTACCTGAAAGGGGAGTAAACGAGTGAGAAATTGTAATGAAATTCCGCAACAGTCTGTAGTCAGTCAAGCAGAGCAGTTATTGACATTTTTCTGCATTTAAATTCCAGAGGAGAACACCCCTTCCATACTATTCCAACAAGACCTTGATGTTGTCTAATCAATCACATTAATGTGTGTGATACTGAATATGTTCCTGTTTTAAGTATCCAGGCCATGCTTTGCAGTGGTGTGTTTCTCCTACTGTAGCTTTGTGCTTAAGTCTCTTTTCATCCCTGTTTTTCTTTGCAATTCCAACAGAGGTTATTGATGCAGATCTTTTGCTGACATAGATCTATGCCTACTCCATATTGAAAGATGCAAGGGGCTTGGAGTTGGAATATGGTCGGCTAATTCAGAAAGGAGTGCAAAACAATGTATGCTATTTTAATGTAGTTATAGTATAAGAAATCCTTGATTTCCAAGACATTACTTTAGAAGATTTTGGATGCTGTGCACAAGATCTGTCCATACGAATGTGCATTTTCACATGGTAAAATCCTGTTTGCAATTTTACTCTCATGTAAAATCCAATTCAGATTTAACAGACAATTCTGAATGATAGAACCCTTCCCCTTCCCTTTCTTTCTCCTCCCCCTCCCCCTTCTCCTAGTCTGTTCATTTGAAAGTTTATTACATTTACAAATCACATTTTCCCCACCAGGCCCATCGAAGTTGTATGTCATTCGAAGTGCTAATATGAAAAATAAGGGAAAAAAATCACAATAGCAAAATGAAAACCAAACAAAAGCCTTCTTTTAAGCAAGTCAGAGAGTAGCCTTCAAATCTGTGCAAGAGCTTCCCATCTACCAAGTTACTGTATGATGGATATCAAGTTATTGCAATCAGAGGAGGCAAGCGGCTTTGGACTGAATAGGTCACCTTGACTTGGGTAAAAAGGAAATATGAAGCCAATGTAGCTGCCTTTCATCTGTTTTTCAATCATGATCTGTGCTGCTGATTCTCGTTAGCGGTCTTTTGCTCTACCTGTTGTTTCCAAACACAGTTCAGGATCTGCACAAGAGACTATTGCAATATGGACTAGTATGACCAGATCAGCCTGGAAGGGGATATAACTAGAACATCAAAGGTACTCATGACCCCATTTTTGTATTGCAACAGCATGCTTTGCATCTTTTGAAGGGAAAAAAAATACAAAAGCCCTGTATTTAGCAGCTGTCAATTCTTTTGGGGGGGGGTAGAGATGCATTCTAATAAGTCTTCAGCACATTTTCAAGAACCAGAGAATAATAAAATACAGGGCTGGAAGGGAGTTTTGGAAATCATTTACTCCAGTCCTCTGACCGCTGCAGCAATCAACTGTTTGGGCTTCTCAATTAGGACATTTTTTTGTTTTTGTTCAATAGAAGAACATCAGGGGAAAAAAATCCTTGTAATTTAAGCCCATTGTTTCTTCTCCTGTGTTTTGGAATAGTTTTGAACAATTCTACTTCTGGAACTTGCTCAGATGGCAAAATTAGCAGTTTTGATTAGAGAAAAGACATTGATTTATTTCAATGCTGTTTGGAAACTCCTTTTGGACTTTTTGTGTGAGATAGGAAAAAAAATGAAATTATGATTTATGGATTTGATCAGAAAAAAATAGTATCTTTTTAAAAAAGTGCAAATGTCATAATCTTAAAGTAAGAGGTCAGTTTAAAGTTATACTTATAACCATTGTAAAAGAAAATCAGAATATTTATATTTTATGTATTTATACATTTACTTATCAAAATTAGGTACTTCCCATCTCAGGCTGACCCTGGGCAGTTTAGATTTTTCTTTCAGCACTTTTGGCTTTGTTCACTCTTTCTTTACTTTTTTGTTTCTCTTAATTATTTCCTGTTACGATTTTAGAATCTTTTTAGTGTAAAAAAGAATCTAATACAGCTATCCGAAATGGACAATTCTATCTATCTCCTACATGAGAATGTCTCAGACAATTAAAGAGAGTGATCACATTCTCACTCGGGTAGTCCTCATTCACTGACCAGAGTTGGGACTGGTAAGCAAGGAGTACCTGAATATATTTCCTTCCAGATTTATTTTGGTTGCCATCCACTGGAGATGTTTGATTTTATCAATATTTTTCCCGAGATGCAACATTTTATTTATTTATTTAAAACATTTATATAACCACCAATCTTTTATTCAAACTCTGGACAGTTCCCAATCATCAATTAAAGCAACACCAGTAATAAAACAACATAATACATATATCTATTAAAACCATAAACATTAAAGACCTGGCACCAAAGTAAGCTTCCACATATATAGTCCCTCATTAACATCTCAAAAGGTACTTTTTTCAAAAGGCAACTGGACCGTTTTTTTCCTTGAGGAAGAAGAAACCATTTTGCTTCTCATCCAAGAGGCTTCATCAGTTGTGATGGTGGGGGGATGGAAGGATAGGTACCTTTCCTTCCGTTCCCTCACCATCACAACTGATGAAGCTTCTTGAAGGAGAAGTGAAACATTTTCTTCTTCCTCAAGGAGAAAAAAAAAACAACAGTCCAGTTGCCTTTTGAAAAAAAGCACCTTTGAGACAACTATAACCTGGATTACTGAGAATCTCCACAGACACAGTCTCATTAAATACTTTCATTCACCTCACCCTGGGGGGAGAAGGCAGGTCTTAAGTGCTTTTTGGAGGGTCAGGAGAATAAAAGCTTGCGGAACCAAGAGAACTGACATTCCATAGGGCAGGGACTGCCATGAAAAGGCACACTTCTTAGATTCCATAAGAGGGCAATGTTTAAGAGAAGGGACTAGGAGCATGCCCACCTTATCTGATCTGGTAGGATGGGTAGATGGGGGAGAGGCAATCACACATATGTGCTTGTGCCATATAGGGCTTTGAAGGTGGAAACCAGCAACTCGAATTGGGCCCGGAAGGAGCCAGTGCAACTTGCACAAAAGGGATTGTTACATAGGTAAAGCTACGAACACCCAGTACTGTGGATACCACAACAGTCTGGATAATTTGTATCTTCCAGGTGGGCTTCATGGGCAGCTTCATGTAGAGCGCATTGCAATAATCCAAATGGAAATGGCCAAGGCAGGAGTGATATGGTACAATATCCAAGAAACACTCAGAGCCAATGCAGAATAATGACTTCTCCTAATATGCAAATAATTAGTGTTAAATCTTATTTATTTGTTTAAGTTTTGGGAGTTTCTTATTCTATGGTATATACCACTTCAGAGATCTGAAAGAAACATGTAAAAGAATACAATATATATTCATATTTCATTCTATCACATACAATTTCCTGTTTTAATTAAGGAACCCAGTGTTAGAAATAGGAAGATCTGGGAATACATGTTGTCATAAAACTAATAGTATATCCATTTAGATGTTTGGCAGAGAAGTAGGATCAGAATCAGAATTGAAGTGGAAGGGACCTTGGAGGTTTTCTTGTCCAACCCCCTGCTCAAGCAGGAGACCCTGTACAATTTCAGACAAGTGACATTTCATACAACAGGAATCAAAGTAGCTGCCTCATTTTCTTCTCATCAACTGTCCATGAACTCTATTTCACTCTAAACCTTAAGTGTAAAGAGCTAGTGTGTATATTTCTTCTGTAGGTATCGTTCCCCAGATTCCAGATACTTTGAGGTGATCAAATTTCAGAAGGCTGCTATAGGTTTTTTTCCCCATCCAGCAAGCAATGCATTCCTGCCTTTGAACTAAATCAATCTGACAGTGTAAAAACCAGCTGATGATGAAAACCTTTTAAATCTTATGATGGTACTGAACCTGGTCTCCACAAGAGCTTTTTATCAATAATTGTTTAAGTTATAGAGATTGGACATTTTCACACATAAATCTGAAGCAAGTTTATGAATTTAAATTCCTATGAGTGCCCAGTTAGCACAGGCAGTGGCAAGGGACTGTGGGAGTTGTAGCTTAAATCATCTGATAGATACAAAGTTGCCTTTGCATTAAACCAATGTTTTATGCTAAGTGCAAGAGATGCAGTAACCATGGATTAAATTTTTATAGTTTTTTTCAATCTTGTAAAGGCATACTGAGAGAATGCAAAACTTTTGCTTCCATTTCACTTCAATCAAGTTGTCTTGTTATATTCCAGTGTGGGAAACATGGGCTAATGTAAACTGTGATCAGCTTGACCAGCTGTGATCAAAACCTTGGTTATAATGCTGATTTGTGGTCATGCAATTCTAATAGCCAAAGCTCTTGATTTTGAATGCAATGAGGAGTAAGTAAACATTTCCAAATTTAATCAAATGAAACCTTTATTATGGCCATGAGGCCAGTAATCAGATACAAGTAAAACAGGAAAAGATGAGAATATATAAGGTTAAAAAGAAAATAATTTTTAGAACTAAGGAAAGGTAAATGGTACATATAGAAGTACAGCACTGGGCAGCCTAGGAGGATATATTTGTACATTGGTCAGAGAGGAGAAATGATAAAAATCAAGCTGTTTTCTTTAGGAGAGGGATAAAAAGCAAACCAGGGTTTTCTGGATTAGAAAAGCAATGAAACAGGTGGTATCTCAAGGACTTGACTGAGCTGTCCTTTCGAGGAGATAGACAAGATGGCAGAAGGCAATGAATCCAGCTGGGTCAAAGTGAGGGCCTGGTGAAATTTCAGGACTGTGACAGATCAGAGATAAGAGGCTGGGACATTCCCATTTGAAAACACTCCATGTGCTGTAGGGTTAGGAATCAAACTTGTATTGATTTAAAACAAACATCTTGTTTAAGACTACTTCTAGTATTTTTAAAGCCTAATGGGCAAAAGGTCTCCAACAAGACTCCTAAGGAATGAAGTTTGCCTATAGCTTTTTAAAATCAAGTTTGCATAGTGGTCTCTAACAGATGAGAAGAAGGCAAAAGATTAAAATGCTCTTAACATCCATGGAGACCAAGCCCATCTCTAAATGAAGGGTATTTTGGGTCTGTGAGGGTAGCTCCAATAAGCTTTGACTGGATGACATCAAGGATGTCAATTTCTAAAAGTATGGACTGGAATTCCATAGAGGATTTTCTTGAAGTTTTGGCTAGAATCAGGTGTAGTAGACACTTCATATTTTGTTCACAACTTCATAAAGGGTTGAGAGAAAGTTTACCAGCCTCCAGCATTCTGCAGACTTTTGTATGATGGTAAACTATAGTTTAGAATTGGGTCTGAAAAAAAAGTCATTAACTTCCATAGTAGCCAGCAGTTCTAACTTTCTAACTTTTGGAGTGTAATGTTCTGTGCAAGGACTCAGGGCATTCTCAGGAAAAAAAGGTGTCATTGCAATGGAAATTTATTTCTATTTCTGTTGCTTAAATCAAAATCACCTGAGTTTTGGACACATGAAATATAGGGCAAGAGCAAGCACAAAAATGTAGAGTCATATCATCCTGAACAACATAAAAATGATTTTTTTCTTCTAAGGGTTTAAAGTTGTTAAGAAAACACCAACTTGATACAGTAGCACAAGTACCATTACAGTTAAAGCATTGGGCTGAGATCACGAAATTCTCTAGTTTTGGCATGCTAGTTGCTCTGTCACAGTCCAGCTGCCTCATAAGATACATGGTTTTGGGGATAAACTGAGGGGGTGTACAGCATTGACCTCTGACAGGAATGGTGCCCTATGAATGAAGAATTAAATTAAATAAATGAACAGAAAAGCTCATGAGCAGAAAATGCATCTTTAAATTTGCTGTAGATATAATATTGCAAGATTTCTAATGTTCAGTCATAGCCATTTGTAGCTTTACTTGTGTCTTACCCTATGACTAAGGATACCAGAAGAATTTTTTTAAAGAATTTTCAGGATAAACTAACATAAACTACCAATGGATATACACAGACGTACAGTGTATAAATGGCCTATAATTAGACAAGATTTTTTTAAAAATTTTTTATTTTTCCACCATACACCATACACCAAAAGAAACTAAACATACATAAACAAAAATCTTTTCTTTTAACAGAACCTTGCTATACATTCTAATCATTCTATTACATCTTATTTACATTTTATACATTCGATAACCAATTATAACATTTATTCCAAATTTCATAAAATTCTGTCGCCTCCTTGTCTTTTAATTCTAGTGTGAGTTTATTCATTTCTGCGCATTCCAAAATTTTGTAAATAACCATGTCCTCTGTGGGTATATTTTCATTCTTCCAACATTGGGCGTATGCTATGCGAGCTGCGGTCAATATATATATAATGATGTGTTGGAGTTGTTTAAGAAATTTTTTTCGGTGGGTCATAGATGATAGCTCAGTGAAGAAGTCAATTCAGCATAAACCACTGTGAAAAAAGAAATTCTATGCTGGAAATAATTAAAGGGACTGAAAATAAAACTATTCAAACTTATGGTATGTTCATCTTTGTAGTAACTACTTGTGGTTGCTAAAAATTGATACCAACTTGATGGGACATCAGTCATAGAACTGGGAAAAGTCCAGAAGAAAACAACAAAAAGATCAGGAGTCAAAAATTATTTCTAATGAAAAAAGAAATTTAGCTTGGAAAAAAGGCAACCGGTGGAAGATGTGATTCATGGCATGGAAAAGTGGACAAGTAAACATAAAGAATTAATGGTCATCCAATGAAGTTGATTGGAAGGAGGCTTAAAATAGAAAAAAGAAAACTATTATTAATATAGTCTATATCAGCGGTTCTCAACCTGTGGGTCGTGACCCCATTTGGGGTCGAATGACCGTTTCACGGGGGTCGCCAAACACGGCAGTCCGCCATTTCCCCCCCATTTCCCCCCCATTTCTCCTCGGCCGTCGCGCGCATGCCGCGCATGCGCAATTTGGGCCGTCGCGCGCGCCATGCATGCGTGATTTGGCCCGTCGCACCGCGCATGCGCGGTTCAGGCCGTCGTGCGTGTGTCACGCATGCGCAGTTTGCCCCGTCGCGCAGCGCATGTGCGATTTGGCCTGTCGCACCGCGCATGCACTGTGCAGGTCGGGGTTGCGCCACGCATGGGCAGCGCAGGTGGGATCTCGGCCTGAAACAGGTTGAGAACCGCTGGTCTATATGGTAGTCATCAACTTAAAACCATTCATTTAATGACCATTACAACGGCACTGAAACCAGTGATTTATGACTGTTTTTCACATTTATGACCATTGCAGCATGTGATCAGAATTCGAATGTTTAGCAACTGGCATGTATTTATGCCTGTTGCAGTGTGCTCACCTTTTGTGACCTTCTGACAAGCAAAGTTGATGGCGAGGCCAGATTCACTTAACAGCTGGGTTACTAACTTAACAACTGCAATGATTCACTTAGAAGCAAACAGCAACAAGAAAGGTTGTAAAATGGGGCAAAACTCACTTAACAACTGTCTTGCTTAGTAACAAAGAATTTGGGCTCAATTTGGTCATAAGTCGAGGACTACTTGCAATTAGCAATAGCAATAGCACTTAGACTTATTTCCCACTTCATAGCACTTTACAGCCCTCTCTAAAAGGTTTACAGAGTCAGTGTATTACCCCCAACAATCTGGGTCCTCATTTTACCGACCTTGGAAGGATGGAAGGTGAGAATCAAACTCCTGGAGTGAGCAGTGAGTTAGCCTGCAGTGCTGCATTCTAAGCACTGCACCACCACAGCTCTTAACCTTGAAATTAATTACTACAAGGTAGTGATGACCACTGACTTAGACGACATTGGAAGGAGATTGGATAAATTCATAGGATGGGTCGGTGAATGGACTATTGGTCATAAAGACTCAATGTTACCTTTGGATTTGAAGCAACTTGTCTCTAAATTTCAGTTGCAGCAGAATAATATTGGGGAAAGGACATGTGAGCATCTGGTTCACTCCATGGTCTGATCCATCAGGACTCTTCTTATGTCCTTATATATTTGACTGGCCATTCCTGGCTCATAAACAAAAAGTGCATTGATTTAATACCTTATTTGAAGAAAATGTATTTCAAAGCTTGTTTAAATATGCAATTATAATTGGATATTTATGTGAACTTTTCAGAAAGGTGAATCAATATAGAAGCAAGACAAAGCAAATTTTAAATCATGCACAAATTATCATATGGAGCAGGGTTAAGTTATTCATCCACCAGTGCAGCGGAGAAAAATATTTGAAATAACCCCTACCAATTTGTGTACACATTAAAAAATTTTCATGGAGACACTGAATTCTTAAATGTGTGAACCAAAACATTCTAAAATCCTATTCTGAATGCCTAAAGAAGAGAGATTTCATAAAAACAAAACATTGCCGTATATATCCAGGAAACAGCTGCACGTTTTGTTACTTCCATTCATCTTAGTATTTCATTTTAAATTTGTCATTCTTGTCTCAAAGAAGCCTAATACACAATTTACATGTATATTTTTAAAGAGACATGAATAGAAACAAGCAGAAATTTGGACATCTTTGACTTTACACAAGGTGGCATATTTGTTTGAAACCAACTGAATCAACTTTCACTGAGAGAATTTTTAGCAGTGCATAAAACATTTGCCAGCCATGAACGATCCTAAGGATATTAAGGATGACTAATGGCCACTGTTGGGGCTCATACCTGTCATTCGGTGGCTGCATTTTATGGTGCCTCAGCCTTAAACAAGTAATTCTATATTCTTGTCACTTAAAAATATGATCCTGGATAAAATATGATTGGGGTAGTTTTTTTTAAAGCAATAAAACTTGAGATTGGTTTTAATTAATTGTACATAGTCATGCAGTCTTTCCTTAATAACATTTTGAAGAACAGATAGATTTGGAAAAAAATATTCTTGTATAAAATCTTTGTCCTTTGAATAGAAAAGTCTGTTCTTAAAAAAAAGGACAAAAATATAAACACTTATTATTATTATTATTATTATTATTATTATTATTATTATTATTATTATTATTATTATTATTATTATTATTATTATTATTAATTAATTAAATTTCTATACCGCCCCTCTCCCGAAGGACTCGGGGCGGTTTACAGCCTTAAAATTTAAAAAACATATAAATGTACAAAATTAAAATATTTAAAAATAAATTAAACAAATAGGCCATAAAATCCCATATAAAACCCAATATATAAATCCTAAAATCCTAAAAATTACAAAAAAACTAAAAATTACACAATCCCCCTAAAACATTTTCACCCGGTTGGAGCCGGAGCTTCTATGCCAGGCCGGCCTGTTGAAAAAGGAAAGTTTTCAGTTCCCGACGGAAGGTGCGTAAGTCCGTCATCGTACGGAGTTCGGGGGGGAGCTCGTTCCAAAACGTTGGGGCTCCCACAGAGAAGGCTCTCCCCCTGGGGGTCGCCAGTCGACATTGTCTGGCCGACGGCACCCTGAGGAGGCCCTCTCTGTGGGAGCGTACCGGACGGCGGGAGGTATTTGCTAGCAGTAAGCGGTCCTGTAAGTATCTGGGTCCGATGCCATGGAGCGCTTTAAAGGTGGTCACTAACACCTTGAACCGCACCCGGAAGACCACCGGCAACCAGTGCAGCTCGCGCAGGAGCGGTGTTACATGGGAGCGCCACGACGCTCCTGTCACTACCCGCGTGGCCGCATTCTGGGCCAGCTGAAGCCTCCGGGTGCACCTCAAGGGGAGCCCCATGTAGAGAGCATTACAATAGTCCAGCCTGGAAGTGACGAAGGCATGAGTAACTGTGCATAGCGAGTCCCGGTCTAAGAAGGGACGCAACTGGCGTACCAGGCGAACCTGATAGAACATCCTCCTGGCCACGGCCGCCAGATGGTCCTCTAAAGATAGCCGTGAATCCAGGAGGACTCCCAAATTGCGAACGCTTTCCGCGGGGGCCACTGTTTCGCCCCCAACAGACAACAAAGGAGTCAATTGACTAAACCGGGACGACGGTAGCCACAGCCACTCGGTCTTGGAAGGGTTGAGATTGAGTCCGTTCTTCCCCATCCAGACCCGCACGGCCTCCAGGCATTGGGTCAGCACGACAAGAGCATCGTTGGGGTGGTTCGGCATGGAAATGTACAGCTGAGTATCATCAGCGTACAGATGGTACTCCACACCAAAACCACGGATGATCTCACCCAGCGGTTTTACATAAATGTTGAACAGTAGGGGCGAGAGGACCGACCCTTGAGGTACCCCACATACAAGGGGTCTCGGGGTTGACCTCTGACCCCCTGTCAACACAGACTGCATCTGGCCGGAGAGGAAGGAGGCGAACCACCGCAAAACAGTGCCTCCTATACCTAACCCCTCCAACCGTTGCAGCATGATACCATGATCGATGGTATCAAAAGCCGCCGAGAGGTCCAATAGCACCAGAGCAGAGGAACAACCTCTGTCCCGGGCCCGCCAGAGGTCATCCACCAACGCGACCAATGCTGTTTCCGTGCTGTAGCCAGGCCTGAAGCCCGACTGGTGTGGATCCAAGTATAACGATTCCTCCAGGTGTCGTGGGAACTGTCTGGCAACCACGCTCTCGACAACCTTCGCAAGAAAGCGAAGGTTGGAGACAGGACGATAATTTGATAAAACAGCTGGATCCAGGGTAGGCTTCTTAAGGAGGGGCCTCACTACCGCCTCTTTCAAGGCGGCAGGGAAGACACCCTCACTCAAAGAAGCATTAATAATTACCTGGAACCAGCCTCGTACCACCTCCCGGGATGCCAGCACCAACCAGGAGGGGCATGGGTCCAATGAACAAGTGGTCGCCCTAAGTCCCCCAAACAACCTGTCCACGTCCTCGGAAGTCACGGGGTCAAACTCAGCCCAGATAACAGTCTCAAGACCGGACTCCGTCTCTCCCACTGGACACACCCAGTTGAAATCAAAGCCTTCCCGTATCTGAGCGATTTTATCATGCAGATATTTTCCGAAATCCTCAGCTCTACCCTCTAAGGGGTCTCCTCTCACCTCCTGATGAAGGAGGGAGCGGGTCACCCTAAACAAGGAGGCTGGGCGGTTATCTGATGACGCGATAAGAGCAGTGAAGTAAGAACACTTCTCTGCTTTTATCGCCGCTAGGTAGGACCTAATATGGTCTCTTACCAGTGTTCGGTCAGATTCGGCAAGGCTCGATCTCCAACTGTTCTCTAGGTGTTTTTTCCGGCGTTTCATCTCTCTCAGCCCCTCATTATACCAAGGGGCCGATCGAGACACACACCGAATCAGAGGCCGCAAAGGCACGACCTGGTCTAGAGCGCTGGCCACAGCCCTATCCCAGGCTGCCGTCAGCTCCTCGACTGAGTCGTGTATCCGAACCTCAGGAATTGGCCCAAGCTCTGCCTGGAATCGCTCGGGCTCCATCAGCCGCCTGGGGCGGTACCATCTCACCAGTTCCGCCTCCCTGCGGTGGGGTGCAACGAAAGTCCAGGCATAGGAGAGAGTGATCAGATGAAAGTCCAGGCGTAGGAGAGAGTGATCAGACCATGACAGGGGTTCAATGACTATATTCCCTATATTCTGACCACTCCAGATGAATACTGAAGAAGGTTCTTTCCCCCCCCACTAAGGATTGGATATACAACAGCATAGAAGATAATTGTACAAAATGCTTTGTTGTAGCACACACCTTTCCTAACAATAGGCTGTTGTTCTGTGTTCATTCCAACCTCCTAGTGTTTGCAAGCTGATGTTGCCCATGAATAAGTCTTTGAGGGTTAGTCTTTATGACAAATAAAAAGACAGACAACCTTTGCCTCCCTCCAGAAGATCTTGCTCTTGTTGGAATTAGGTGCTGCCTCAGTGTGGTTGCTCCTCTTCTGGTTGTTGCAGAGTTCCAGGCCAAACTCCAGGCAGGAAGCTGCTTGTTGTAGTTTGTAGTCCTGACATTTGACTGAGAACCTTTTTGCTTGTGTGTAAGAGTTGTATGTTTTCAGATATTGCTTCCTCATTGGCTTATCTTTTTATCCTTCTTCTAGACATCCATACACATTAGTTGGGGTAAGGCTGCCTATGGATAATCCATCAGCAGCATTTTAGAAAATCAGCCAGATACCTAGAGTGCCAGCATGGATACTTATGAACAAGTTGTGTGAAAATTGGGAATGAATGAATGAATGGATGTATGTATGAATGGATGGATGGATGAATGAATGAATAAATAAATAAATAAATGGATGAATAGAAGTATGAATGAATGGATGAATTCATCTTCTCTCAAGAAGGGGCTGTAAACATGTGTAGCCTTTTGGGAGAAGGGATGAGATGAATCTATCCTTGAGGAAGTACTGTAGAGGTAAGAAGCATTTCTACCTGGCTGTAGCAAATTTCCCAAATGCAAACAGAAAACCCAGCTTCACCCCCTTACAAAGGGCACAACATTCTTAGGACCGAGAACCACACATATCCTTAAGTGGCGTACTGGGAGCCAAAGAGGAGCCATGACCAGGAGAGAGAATTAGGTGTTGTCCATGAGGGAAACCATAATTGATTTAAGGTTAAATCTTGATAGTTTGATTAAAATGAATGTCATTCCTGCTGATGCATTTAATAATTTCTTCATTCTATCACATGGATATGTTTGTGCTGTATTCCATTTAAATAAATGCAATATAAAAATGTTGTGTAAAATATATATTGAAAAAAAATTACATGAGGTTTGTAGAAATTGATACATGTTAGAAATAATTCTTTCAATACAAAATGTCCATGAAGAGTCTCAATAGTCCCATTCATGGTTGTCCCAAAGGTGCTTTTCCAAAAGCAACTGGACTTTCTTGTTTTTTTCCCTTGAAAACATTTTGCTTCTCATTCAAGATGCTTCTTCAGTTCTGACTGAACGATGGAGAATGGAAGGATTTATATTCTTTGCAGTCATCTGGAATGTAGCACTCTGAAGGTTGGTTGTTAGGTCTCTAAGAGTTGTTGAGGCCAATTGGGGGTTTATCTGTATCATTAGAGTCACCTGAATCAGAGTGCAAATGGGTGTGGAACCTTCTTGGGACTGCTGAAAGAACTGTTGTAGACAGGTGGTGTCGTATCACTCCCTCTCTGCTGAGAGAGGGCTGTTCAGTTTTAACATAGATCAGGGGTCTTCAAAATTGGCCATTTTATGACTTGTGGACTGGCAGATGAATTCTGGGAGTTGAAATCCACAAGTCATAAAAGGGCCAAGTTTGAAGACCCCTGACATAGATGGTCTCTTTGACCCCTCTTTCAAACCGATGATCCTCTTTATCTGGAATGTGGACTTCGCTGTCTTCAAAAAAGTGACCCTTGTCTTTCAGATGCAGATGGACAGCTGAATCCTGCCCTTATAGGTTTGTTCTCCTGTGTTGTGCCATGCATTTGTGAAAACTTAATTTTGCCAAAAAAAATATATGAAATAGGTTTGTGTGTGAACACATATTTATTCTCACTGTAGCCCTGATTTCTACTGTTCCATACAGTTAGAGTTATTATTTTCTTAAACATTCTCTCCCCCCGCCCCAAAAAGCTGCAAAAACAAAACTAGGTTGTTAGCTAACTCTTTTAGTTCGGATCATACTGCTTTCCAGGAGCCTTTGCCAGGCCTAACCTGAAAAGTGAGGGATTGAACTTGGCCCTTTGTTCCTTCAGAGGATTTTAGGATCATGCTGCTAAGTTTCTATATGCAAGGGGACTGATATATATCACACGATGAAATTAAAAATATTGGAGCATTACAGATATCAAGGATATCTGATACTCAAGTAATTCTGGGAAAGAATGTTCTTTTTCTTTTGAACATCTATTTCATTAAAACAAAAAAACACATTGTGGATTAAAGTCATCTTTAAAAACCTTGGGCAAATTATTTGGGAAAGGTTTGTTAGATACACTTATATACATAATTATACGCATACATGCAGATCAAATAAAACAGAAATAAACCAGTGGGATCGCTTCTGTTTTTTGTTTCATGAAAGTCCCAACCTGAAAACTATATATGCCACAAAATGCTTGTATGTCTGGCAGCAAGGTCAAGGTTTTATGCTGCATATTAAATGAAAAATCATTTTTAAAATAGAAACAACTGAGCCTTGCTGGAAATAATATATCCCTTGATGCACATTGTACGGCTTTGCTTCTGATATCTACTCAGCAGAACAACTTGTCCTGATTCTTTTGCTGGATGAGGGTGAACCTGAGTTTTATTTTATTTTACTTTATTTAAAGAATAACGAAACTTATGCCGAAAAATCTTCATTGCTTTTTGATGGTCAGTTAACAAAGGGATAAATGGGATGTTAAGGCATACCTGCCAAGGAAGGTACGCTTGGATTTTAATTTGTGATCCACAGGGATTTCTGGATTAAAGGTAGTCTTTGACTTATGACCTTAATTGAGCCCCAAATTTCTGTTGCTAAGTGAGATGTTGTTAAGTGAATTTTGCCCCATTTTACAACCTTTCTCGCCACATTTGTTAAGTTAATCACTGCAGTTGTTAAGTTATAATACGGTTGTTAAGTGAATCTGGTTTCCACATTGACTTTGCTTGCCAGGAGGTTACAAAAGGGGATCACATAAGCCCAGGACACTACAACTGCCATAAGTGTGAGTCAATTGCCAAGCAGCTGGATTTTGATCACGTGACCATGGGGATGCTACAGCAGTCATGAATGTGAAAAATGGTCATGTCATTTTTTTCAGTGCCTCTGTAACTTTGAATGGTCACTAAATGAACTGTTATAAGTCGAGGACTTCCTGTATAGGTATCTAGGTTTTTTTTTTCTTTCCAACCTTCTTTTTCTGCTCATTTTATTATGGGTTTTCTATAACTAGCATACTACAAAACATAAAAAAGAAGTGAGGCTAAATCTCAAAAATCACTGTTTGTGAGCATGCTCTACTTAAAGACTGTACCAAATTTTTACAGAAAATAAATCATGTAAGAAACAAGGTACTGAAAAGAAGCCTCATCTTGCAGTTGAGTCAATGCAATCCTTGTGTAGAGGTAGGCTTTTAACGCTTTGTAATAAAGTAATAATCTCTGTGGTAAGTGGGGAAACCTAAGGTAGAATTTGGGTAGAATTTGGCTTCCTTACAAGCTGAAATTCTCATGACCTCTCGTTACTTTTCAGTGTGCAGGAGACTCTAATAAGAGTGAGGCTTTGGCTTGACAACCTCTGTACCTCAGACTAAGACACCTTAGCAGTCCAGCAAGCTCCTTCAGAGAGGTTAGAATGGATGCCATTACAGATACTGATGCATAAATATGATTCACTGAATTTAGAGAAATGGTTCCCAATTTTTGTCTTTGTAACTCAATGCTTTTTAAATGGCAACTGGACTTTCTTTTCTTTCCCTTAAAAATGTTTCACTTCTCATGCAAGAAGCTTCTTCATTCTGGGACCTGAGATTCCTGTAGATATTCAGATGTTCAGAAGACCTCCAATCATCATCATCATCTTCTTCTTCTTCTTCTTCTTCTTCTTCTTCTTCTTCTTCTTCTTCTTCTTCTTCTTCTTCTTCTTCTTCTTCTTCTTCTTCTTCTTCTTCTTCTTCTTCTTCTTCTTCTTCTTCTTCTTCTTCTTCTTCTTCTTCTTCTTCTTCTTCTTCTTCTTCTTCTTCTTCTTCTCCTTCTCCTTCTCCTTCTCCTTCTCCTTCTCCTCCTTCTCCTTCTCCTTCTCCTTCTCCTTCTCCTTCTCCTCCTCCTCCTCCTCTTCTCCTTCCCCTTCTTCCTCCTTCTCCCTCTCCCACTCCTCCTCCCATTTCTTTCTAAAAGACTAAAATCTTGCCACATCACCAAAAGTCATGAATATTGGTGTTTATGTAATCAATAAGGCCATTATCTTATTTAATCTTAGAAGATGGATGATTTTGATATATACTATAATCTCAAAATTAAACTAATTGGGGAGATGGGTTTGTTGAATATAAACTGGGTTTGGGGGGCCCTAAAGCAGTGGTCCCCAACCCCTGGTCTATGGACTGGCACCGGGCTGCGGCATGCCAGAAACCGGTCTGTGCAAACAAGCCAAGCTTCATATGCGGAATGCAGACAGTACACAAAACCACGCCCCCTCTGGTCCGCAGAAATACCTCTCTCCACGGAACTGATCCCTGGTGCTCAAAGGGTTGGGGACCTCTGCCCTAAAGCACACTCATATGCATAGAGAACTAAGTTTTCTGATGTCTGTCTGTCTGTCTATCGCAGAAATGCTAGGGTTCAATAAGGATGATGTTGTACAACCAATTAGTTTGAAGGAAGTATCCAATTGTAATTCAGTTTGAGGAGCATTTGCTTCTGCAAAATTGTTTTCTAAAAGCACAGAAAAGAGTGCAATAGGTTTAGACCTCAGAGTCAGAAAAGGAATCAGTAAAAGGTGCCATACTGTGAAGATGGAATCTCAATATGCACAATTTGATTTGGGGCATTGCCATTCTGATACTTTATACTGGCCATAACTTCTCACTTTATTATGATTATCTTGGCATTTTTCTTCTTCTCCTTCCCTTGCAAGATAATGTCTTCAGCTGCTTCCTTGCCACCAGCAACCTTTATTGTTCTGTATGAGACACTCACTTCAAATTCTACCAACTCTCATGTATAACACCTTCTTCTCCAGCTGATTGCCAGCACTCAAATTTTGATAACTCTCCAAGCTGCAGCAGAGTTAAAGATTACTGACCATTTTTCAGATGTTGTAAAGTGTGTTTCCGTTTGTATTTTTTCTTAATCAGGCCTGTCCTCCTGACATAACCATTGCCACCTTCCAAAAAAAATCTTCTCTTTTAGTTGTCAGAATGTTCCTGTGGTCTGGGAACTGAATGATTGATGTATTTTTTATTTTTTTATTTGGCAAAGACTTGCATTTAAATTGCCCATCTTTCCTACAGTTTTTTCCCCCTGAATGAGGTATAGGAGAGACTTCCTATTTTTAGCTGATATTTTCAGCATCTTATTTCAGTACCTTCTGACTTCTGACACAAAGTGATTAAAGAACCAGTACATGAAAACTGTATAAAACATTATAATATATGGCTGACAATTGATAACAGAACATCTTTCTGCATTTTTGGATGATGTGGGTTGGTGAACATGACTGGCATTAGTCAAGTACAATCAATCAAAGTTTTTACAAAGTACAACTAAGAACTCTCCTTGCTGATCATTCATTCTACTGTAGTATTTCATGTGTAAAGAACTGAGTATTCTTGGGAACCAAATGCCCCAGTGAGTCAGTCTCATTGGCATTGTAAATTTGTTATAGCACAAGGCCTTCGTCATCAATTAGTACATGTAAGGTTTTCCTGAATGGTTCTATCTCCTCTGTTGGTACACTTGAAATTGCATTGAAGAATTGCTTGTTAATGACTCCATGACATTTACAAAATCTCCGTAGCCATCCAGCACAAGCTTTGAAACTTCTTTTCATGTGGTTTGCTATTGTATTAGCGGCTGGCTTTAGTTCCACTCCATGTACATTAACACCACATGAACACTGCTGAACACACCACTTGATCATTGCTGAATTGATTGCGATTTCCAGTGCTGTTTTTATATATTTTCTTTCCTCAGTTTCAGCTTTTTTCCATTGTTAGCATTGCATCTTTTGCTTTGTGAATGTTTGATATTTTTTTTACATCGTACTCATAAAGATGTGAAATGGACATTCTTGTCTCTAATGTTTAATCAACTCTGAACTAGGTTTGAATTTTTTTAATGTTGTTTGGCCCCCATCAGAGCCATGTTTAATTTAATATTTGAAACTTTAGCTACAAAAATTTACTCAAACTCTAATTCACATGATGGCCAATTCACCTGAAACTCAAATGTGAAGCATCTGCTGAAACATACCTGTTTTTAAGGGACGGTAGTGAACATTATCTGGACTGTTTCCCCTTTACAACAGACTTTGTTACTTGGTATAAAGTTCATTCTTTCCTGAAATGTAGGGTCCCCCCCCCTTACATCCAAAATCCATTGAAACAAAGTATGCAAACTCAAAGTTTTATTGTATTACTATCTGTGTCAAGGACAATCTTCAGCATTCTTGAGGACCATCATATGGGTCCCCCTTTCTATTGTTGAGACATCTTCCTTTAATTTTCCTACATACTGCTGTTATACTGTGGAAATTAGGCAACAGATCTTAATAATATTAATATTATTATTATTAATAATAATAATAATAATAATAATAATAATAATAAAGTTGGAAGGGACCTTGGAGGTCATCAAGTCCAACCCCCTGCTCAGGCAGGTAACCCTATACCATTTTGGACAAATGGCAGTCCAGTTTCTTCTTAAAAACTTCCAGTGTTGGAGCATTCACCACTTCTGGAGGCAGGTCGTTCCACTGGTTAATTGTTCTAACTGTCAGGAAGTTTCTCCTAGGTTGCTTCTCTCCTTGATTAGTTTCCATCTGTTGCTTCTTGTCCTGCCCTCAGGTACTTTGGAAAACAGCCTGACTCCCTCTTCTCTGTGGCAGCCCCTGAGATATTGGAACACTGCTATCATGTCCCCCCTCAACCTTCTCTTCATTAAGCTAGACATATCCAATTCCATCAACCTTTCCTTATAGGTTTTAGCCTCCAGTCCCCTAATCATCTTTGTAGCAGTCCAAGACTCTATTTGCTGCTGTTTGCTAATGGAGTTATCTGCCAAGGATTATATCTGCCTTCAAGTCTCTGCCTTGGCTTTGCTTCTAGTTCCTCATTTTTATACCCTTGAACAGACATTTCTATCTGAATCCCCTGTTTATTTCATCTGAAGACTTTTTCTTCCCTTGAGAGCTTCATGTATCAATAGAATAGGATAGTATTTGTAGAGGAAGCCAGCAGCATTTTTCACTCAGTTCTGATGGGAATATTTTTTTTTGCAATTTGAACTGATGAAACATAACATAGGATAATATGTTAGGATGATCTTAGTCTATCTTCTAGGGATCTCCAGCTGGAATAGTGCAAAGCAGATTGTCAACATATTAGTAATTATTTTGAAATGACAAGTACAATAGTTTTGCTAGACTGGGCACTGACTATAAAAACAACCATCCTTCAATAGCTCAGGTTCATAAATATGATTCTAATAATGGTGTTAATTTTCCAATTAACTTGACCATTAAGCACACTTTCCTGAAATATGGTACTGATCAACTTGTCTTTGATAATTTCTGTTATTTATAAAATGTTGACAAACAAAGGAGAATATTTGTAGTTCAGGATTGAAAGTTCAAAAATGCTGAAGAATTCCTGGAAGACTGCCATTCTGACAAATCAGCAATCAACATGCACATAAACATAAACAATATCTACTTACCATTCAAAAGAAACAATCAAGTCAAAAATGGAACAAAAAGACCAAAAAACCCTCTCAACAGCAGTCAACACCCAGATGAGCAGAGATTATTACCAAGATAATCAAGAAGTAAACAATACCCCAATCAAGGAACAGCCAAAAAAAACTAACAGTAAATAGCCCAATCTAAGAACTACCAAGACCATTCCCACTAATACCGATAGAGTAAGCCTCTAGAATATAAATTGAGATCAAACTTCACTCCCTATTAGCATTGATGATGTTACAATAATTCTACAAAAGAATTATTGAGTCTGTCATTTGCACCTCTATAACTGTCTGGTTTGGAACTACAGCCAAACAAGACAGACATAGACCAACAAATAGAACTGCAGAAAAAACAGTTGCTACCAGCCTGCCTTTGACTAAGGACCTGTATACTGCAGGAGCCAGAAAGAGGGCTGTGAAAATATCTACAGACCCCTCACATTCTGGACATAAATGGTTTCAACCACTTCCCTCAAGACGGCGTTATAGGGCATTGCACATCAGAATGACTAGACATAAGGGCAGTGTGTTTCCCCATGCCATCACTCTGCTTAACAACTAATTTCTAGAACACCGTCAAACTACTTAGTAAAGCTGTATTACTATTACTCTCCTCACCTTTTTCATTACCTATCCTTATCTTCTTATGACTATAACTTTGTTCTTGTATCTTACAATTTATATTGTTTTATTTAGTATCCTAGTATGATTTATGCTGTTTGCTTAGCTAGTATCCTATGACTATCACTAAGTGTTGCATCTTATGATTTATGATGAAGTGTTGTATTTTGTGATTTATGATGAATGTATTTTTATGTTGTTTATGATCCTGATTTATCACTATTACTTATATGTACACTGAGAGCTTATGCATTGGAGACAAATTCCTTGTGTGTCCAACTATGCTTGGCCAATAAAGAATTCTATTCCTATTCCTATTCCTATTCCTATTCCTATTCCTATTCCTATTCCTATTCCTATTCCTATTCTACTCTACTCTACTCTACTCTACTCTACTCTACTCTACTCTACTCTACTCTACTCTACTCTACTCTATTCTCAAATTTGGATAATGAAACATCTGCAAGAAAAGAGCCAAGCTCAGAGAGCACTAAGGACCCTCATGTTGATCATCTTTTTTTTTTATTTGTATGGAGTAGAAATTTTTATTTAGTGTATGCTTGCATGTACCGTAAGCACAGTAAAGGCAAAACAATAACATAGTATAAATAACATCAACTATAAAACAATATAATCAATATCAGAATCCTTAAGGAACTAAAGCTGTCTCTTGAATTGGTGAATGCCCATTCTGAGAGTGTTTTGAGGAGAATACTGAACAACAATGGTGCGCATGAAAAGGTTGCAAGGAGAAAGCCATTACTCTCCAAAAAGATCATTGCTATTCCTCTACAATTTGTGAAATACCTTTTGGATAAACCAGAAGGTTATTGCAAGAATGTTCTGTAGACAACTGAACACACAATAGAACTTTTGGGTATGAATGAAAAGTGTTCTGTTTGGCAAAAGGCAAATTCTGCATTCCAGCATAATTAAGCCATCTGTGAAACACGGTGATGGCAGTATCAGGGTTTAGGGCTGCTTTGTTGCCTTTGGACCAGAACAGATTGCCATAATTAATAAAACTATGAATTTTGAATTGTACCAGCAAATTCTATAGTAAAATGTCAGGGTATCTGCCCATGAACTGACCTCAGGAGAACTTGGGTCATGCAGCAAGACAATGACCCCAATTGCACAAGTCGCACATCCAAAAAATTGTTAAGACATGAAAAGTTAATGTTGTGGAATAGTCAGGTATAAGTCCTCACCTTAATCCTATAGAAATGTTGTGAAAAACCTGAAGTAGGAAGTTCCTTAGAGGAAGAATACTAACATTGCTGAGTTGAAGGTATTTTGTATGGAGAAATAGGCTAAAATTCCTTCAAGCCAACATGATTTAGAGTTATTGAAAATGTTTAGATACAGTTATAGGTTGCCCAAGGGAAAAGCAAAGGTTCATATACTTTTACACACACAAACATGCGGCTTTGGATCATTTTCCTCAATAAATCAATGAACAAATATAATGTTTTTGACTCTCTGTTTAATTGGATCCTCTTTATCCTCTTTTAGGAATGCAGAGAACAGATCACATTTTAGGCCATATTTATGCAGAAATATTGAAAACTCAAAAAGGTTTCACAGACTTTTAAGCACCACTGTAATTAATGGATGTGAATTTGAATTTTCTGTAAGTCCAGAGTCAGCCATGGACAGAGATTCTATTGTCAAGTCTGAGCTCTGTTTCCAGAACGTGGAGTGTTTTCTTCAGAGATTAAAACCTTAAAGTGGCTATTTCAAGCTTGGGAAATTTGGCAGATTCCTAAAACCCAATAATAGTATATTATGGAAATTAGTTCTAAGCAACCGTTAATGTGCCGAATAGGTTGGTAAAGTCAGCATCCTGAAATTCTTTCCAATAATTACAATAGGGGCAGCCAATGGTTTTGGGCAATAGGTTTGGCATTTGGAGAGGATATCATTTGCTTTGCAGTTGTACTAGGAAGAAGAATTCCCTGTTTGTAAAATTAGAGCCTTGCTCATGTGACAAGTCACAAAGCCAAAATGTCAAATCAAAAAAGACCCCGCAAAAGGTGGTTGTGGGCATATTAAGGACCTTAGAAATATAACATCATCTGGATAGTTGCTGTGTTCAGTCATGTTGATGCCAAGGTTTGTGGAATGAGAGCTTGCCAGTTTAAAGACAGAATATTAAGGAAAATGTTTGTGGCTGATTGACTTTCTAAAGTCCCTTGGAGAGGAGCGGCATACAAACCCAAATAAAACAAACAAACAAACAAACAAACAAAGGAATTTTGTGAACATGTTGTAGTCCCTGTCACAAAATGGACACCATAGGAAGGTTTGCCTACGCCTACGAGGGGAACATGGGCTAGTCCCAATAAATTCATTTACCAAAGAGGAAACTGGACATAACACTATTTACTTGACCTTGTTAGTTTTTCTTTTTGTCTTCTGGGCAAATAGCTATTGAAAGGCATCAGCAAGTACTAATAGGAGACTTGACATCTTCCAACAAAGATGCCTTCGCCGAATCCTAAAGATTCACTGTTTTGACCATGTTACTAGTGAAGAAGTACTCCAAAAGAGTTTCTTCTCCAAATTACATAACACTGTCCAACTTGCAGGTCATATTCTCTGCATGGAGAACATTTGAATCCCCAAGATGGCAATGAGATAGGCCCTCTTTGATGCTAAATGGTCAAGTGGACCTCCTTGAAACACATGGTGGAAAACATTCATGGAAGACTTAAAAACTCTGAACATCACATGGGAAGACATTGTAGTAGTCCCCCAAGACCAAAATGCTGGAGATCCCTTTCTGCCTGAAATATTAAATAGCACAGGAAGATCTAATGGTAATAAAAAATGGCCAAAGAACCACATTTGCCCTGGAAACAATAATTGGTTCTTTAGCAAAAGAAGGTGAAGAAATGAGATGATTTAGGTTTCAGTAAGTATTTTAATTGCTGCTCCTTCTTTAAAAGGAATTCTAAAATAATGAATGAGTATTCTGCACTGCAAAAGTATTGACAAGCAAATAGGGAGCATTTCTAAATGAAACCAGGTAGAGATGAATCAGTGAAGCAAATAGGCAGATGAGAAAAGGATTATGCAGCAGAGTGATGTCCAAGGTCATATAAGGCAATAGCAATATGACCTCAATTTTTCTTCTTGATTAGATTGGACATTTCTGGAACATCAGTTGTGCATGAAACAATGATTAACGCAGTTTATACTATTAGTCAGGCTGTTCAGATTCTTGCTACAGGAAAGTTCACATTTCTCCCCATTCAATCCAAAGTAGATGATGCTTGAAGTTCATTCTTCTCTTTCCGCATCAGCATTTATTTAATTAATATAAGCTGTGTCCATGTAATGTCCCCCCAATCTCTGATAGTAGTTAATGAACTCACACCAAACTTGTTTGTGTAGTTAAGCTGCATTTCTGGTAAAAGAGCTTCTTGTTGACTGTTGTCTCTTGTTTTCTAATGGTATTTTTCAGGTAAGGCTGCCAGAGAGGGCAGGTAAGAGCTTTTTCTGTGCCAGTTATCAGGGCACCTTAGAGCTCATGGTGGGGTGATCATTTGCTCTCCTTGTTGTTCTAAACTGCTGGCAAATTCCCTAAGAGATGAAAATGGGAAAGTGGCCAATGGGCTTATGTTATGGAGAAATGGGGGAGGGGCAGGTAGAGAAGAATGCTTTAATTCTTTAGAACACCCATCCATTCCATCCCCCACGCAACCAAGGTATGTTCTTATTTTTATTGTTCGTCCATCGAATCCGATGAGGACCTTGACATGTTATGGATTATGGGCCATCAATGATGTGTCCGTAGGTGGCTGATAAGACCAATGTTAGCACGGAATGTTCTGCCACATACTGAACAAAGAAATGTAGACACTGTTACTTCGGCATTTACAGCTCTGGCTTTGCGGAGTTCTTATATTTTGTTAGTGAAATGCAATGATAAAAAAAGAATAATGCATCAGGGATACCAAAATAAAAATATAGAAATTATAATGATTCAAATAAACCTAAATTTAAGGGGGGGAGGAGAAACAAAAGAAAAATATAGCAAAGGTATATTTTGTACACAATATTGGTATAAAATGTATTAAAGCTTTCAATTTATTTCTTAATCTCTAGACCATGTGAAACATATTGCTTCCATTTTCTTCTTTTTAGAATATAAATATATTTTAAAAATGGATAAAAACATATATTGGATCTAATCTTTAATATCAAGAGTGTATATTTTTCCCACTTAAGTAAAATATTTCTTTTAGTCAAGTCCCAGGCCCCACACATGGATAATTCCATAAATTCTCATTTATATTTTATTCAGAGGTCAGGTTGCCACTTCAGAGACTTGGTATATTTTCCCCAAAATTACCTTCACTTAAAACTCAAAGGGAACAGTGACAAGATATGCCCAAATGATGTGAGCCAGGGAGCCCTCAAAATTCTTGCAACCTGATATTTAATTTAAAAAAATATTTGAAAAATCCAATAAACATAAAAAACATTTTTTATAAATTTTCTACAAATTACCTTAGTTTCCAAGTCATAACTTTTTATTTCTTAAAACTTGGCCTCACTGATTTTCAAGAACGGAACATTCCAATTCCTCATTTCATGTTTCATGTTATCAGTTATAATCTTCATCTTATTTTTAGTTTCATACAAAATAGAGTTATTGGTTTCATTTCATTTTAAAGATACTGACATTCCAGATGCTTCTGAATTTGCTAAAGCATCTGATCTATATTCTTTTGACAATATATATATTGTCAAATATATATATATATATATATATATATATATATATATTAAATGAGGGTACTGGAGATCATTCAGGTATGGTATAGTTAAACATAGCCTCTCACAATCCTTAAAATGACTGTTCGGATGAATTAAGATATTTCAAAATCTTGTTTGTCCAGGCCTTTCAATAAAACTCTATCTTCAGATTTGTCTGATGTCACTTTCTAATCTTATCTAATGTAATTCTGGATCAGACTTAACCATTTAGTAATGAGTAAATTATGGAAAACATAATTTTTCATAATGTGGTGTGGAAAACATACCCCCTATTTACTGTAAGTTGATTGTAGAACTTGTCAAGAATTCAAAGGGATCACACATCACACACTTATTTGCTAATCAAACCTACAGGTGGCGATATTATGAAAAGTCCTCATTTCATAATGAGATGACAGAAAACCAAGTCTTTAAAAACACTTCAAAAGATATATATGAACCATACGAAGGGCTTTTCAGCAATTTATATGATTAAAATTGCCAAGTTTAATTCAATTATTGCCATACTCAAAGTATCAATCCCCAAACAAATATTGTCAGACAATGACCTGGGTTTTGCAGCTTTCATTTATGAAACTGATTCTTAGGGAAAAAATGAAATTCTTCTGTTCATGTGATACACATCCAATAATGTAACGGGGTTTGGAGCTTTTACTTTACTATTGATATGACCAAACCTTTGCAAAACAGCAGATGCTTTAATGAGTCACAGACAGATGCTGATTTTTAATTCTGTCTCATTCCAAATGCCTATTCCCAAATGAATCCACAGCACTGGATATCTTGGAAAGAACAGTCAAAGCCCTGGGCTGATGTTCTAAGAAAGATTTTTTTTTTCTTAAGGAAAAAAGGAGCATTAGCCAGATAAATGTGCATATTTGAGCATGGAATGAAAATATTTCCTCTCTCTCTGTTTATGAATATATTACAATTGAAGGTAAACACATATCCTTGATCTGAGTGAGCATGATCATAACTGTAAAGCTAAAACTCAAGTATATACCGAGAATTTTAGAAGTGGCTTATTTGAGCATGTTATTTATTGTTTATTTATTTATTTTGGAAAGGTCTGGTTGAATACCTTCATGTTAACATTTATTCTTTTAGCACTGTACTGGGAACAATACCAACAATATGTTGCTACAAAATGTTTTCTTAAACATTAGAAAGCTCTCCTAGATTTTGTACAAGAAACAACATTTTTTTAACTTCTCCATGCTCCATGCTTTGACAGAAGACCTAGGCTACATTAAAGAGTGAAATATTTTGTTATTACATGGGTGTCAAAGTGCTCTTTCAATTATCCAGTCCTTCCTGTCTCTTCATCATCATCGTTGTCGTTGTCATCATCATCTTTGATGACTTTTTATAAAACAAAAACCTATTCTGGTAACATCTTTGTTTCTAAAAACAGCTCTGGAATCTGCCTAATATCCTCCTCTTAATTCACAAAAATAAAATGGAAAGTGGTCAGCAGTGTTCTGCAAAGCTGTAAAAGTGAGCGTCTTCATTAGCTTCATTCATGAACTGTATAAATCCATTATGCTGGCCACTTGGTGAAATGTCATCATATTTTGTTAAAATTCCAACGGTGTCATCTGGCCCATAGCTCTGTTGAAGACAAAGAGGATAATTTCTTTTAGGTGGTTCGCTGCAGAAATCCAATCTTATCTGGCTCAGTAGTGCATGGCTTGAGTGCATCTGCAAAGATAACAAGGTTTTTGAAGGATGGGACACATTTAAATGACTATATACTGTAAATACAGTCCTTGTGTTGTTTTTTTAATTCTAAGTATGAAGACAATAAAGAGCTGCCTGCAACTGGGGAAAGATGATATATCTAGATAAAATATACAGATTTATATATGTCTCTGTGAAAGCTGAATCATCAGAAAGGTAGGCTGAAGGGGAAAAAAAAAAGAATGTTGAATTGTCATACCGGTTAAAAATACAAGAAACCCCAGAACATCAAATTATTCAATGCTATAGGAGTAAAAACACTGTAAGGGCTAAAAACGAAGCTAAAGCTTAAATATTTTGCACACATGATGCTTGAAAAAAAAAAGGGCTTATAGAAGACAAGATCGTTAGACACAGTGACACATGACACAGGCATGAGCTTAGAACAGGGGTTCTCAACCTTGGCAACTTTAAGACTTGTGGACTTCAACTCCCAGAATTCCTCAGCCAGCAAAGCTGGCTGAGGAATTCTGGGAGTTGAAGTCCACAAGTCTTAAAGTTGCCAAGGTTGAGAACCCCTGGCTTAGAAGAACTAAAGAGGTAGTTACTATAAAGGAAGGCCTGATAGAGAGTCCTGGCGAAATTATTAATTGGTTCATGAGGAGTTAATTGGTTCATGAGGAGTTAAAAGTAACTGATTAACAGCAACCAAGCTGGATGGAACATAGAGTATCATCAATATTTTAAAAAAAATCTTCTAAAGAATGTCTTTGTTTTGTTTTCAGAATTTGATCAGGTTAAAAATTCCCATCTCTATATTAACTTTGTTTCTAAAGACAAAACATTCAAAAACTCAAAAGGATTAGTATGTCATTCAGAAGATTCTCCTACATCAAATTATGAATGTCTGCATGGTTTTACATGTTTGAGGGCATATTCTAAAATTTGAAAACATGGCACCAGTTGATTCGTTTCCCCATAATACAACTACAGGAGCTTGTTAGTACAGATCGTCCTTGATTTATGACGACAACGGAGCCCCAAATTTATTTTGCTAAGTGAGACATGGAGTTCTGCCCCATTTTACAACCTTTCCTGCCATAGTTGTTAAGTGAATCATTGCAGTTGTTAAGTTAGTAACAGTTAAATGAAACTGGCTTCCCCATTGACCTTGCCGGTTGGCAGGTCACAAAAGTGCAACCATCATAAATATGAACCAGTTGCCAATCATCTGAATTTTGGTCACGTGACTGCAGCAGTTGTAAGTCTGAAAAATGGTCATAAGTTACTTTTTCAGTGCCGTTGTAACTTTGAACAGTCACTAAATGAACTGTTATAAGTCAAGGTCTTCCTGTACTCTTTCATATAGGAAGGGCTGCCCAAGAAAGGGCTGCAAAGAAGGAAAGAATAATATAGTGTTCTGACTCTTAAGGGATGGGGAGATACGATTTGTATTAATATTCACAACTATAAATATGTTGTCAGCATAAATGTGTGTTTCTTTGTTTTGTTATCTGGTGAGTTAGGCTGCCATTTCCATTTCACAGATGGGGAAACTAAGGTAGAATAAATCTTCGAAGCTTAAATATTTTGACATCATTATTTTTGTTTGTTATTTTCTATCTCCCAAAGAGCAAGATAGTAGAGTCAGAAAATAAGGGACCAGACTAGGCAGTGCCCAACTCCAGGCCAACTCTGGCCAAGACCACACACACCCCAAAAATAAATTGAAATACAGTAAAGGAGAGGAACAAAATGACAAAGCCAGACAGTTATTTCAGAACATATATAGCATATGATAAAAATATCTAACAGGAGATTTCCTCCTACCCCATTTTAAGGCCTGGAAAAACAGCAGGTCTTTATTTGGATCTTAGGAGGATCTCATTTCAGAGGGCAAGCATCATGGCAGAGATGGTGTACTTCTTGGGTCCTGAAATATAACCTTGTTTGAGGGGGCCTGTAGTATATTCAGTCTTTGAGCTCTGCTGGCTGGGCAGAAAGCATGGGAGACTAGTTATCCACCGTGGTGGTTAGAATGCAGTACTGCAGGTTACTTCTGCTGACTGCCAGCTGCCAGCAGTTTGGCAGTTTGAGTCTCACCGGTTCAAGGTTGACTCAGCCTTCCATCCTTCCAAAGTTGGTAAAATGACCCAGATTGTTGGGAGCAATATGCTGACTTTGTAAACTGCTTAGAGAGGGCTGTAAAGCACTGTGAAGTGGTATATAAGTCTAAGTGCTATTGCTATTGCTATTTGAGAGAAACAAGCCTTGTGCCATGGAAGGCTTTAGAGTGATGAAGGCACCATGAATTATACTTGGAAGCCTATTGACACAGTGCTGCTTGCAAAGCAGAAGTGCCATGAAGTCACCACTGATTGAGTTGCTGTATTACGATTTTCAAGGGCAGCCCCATGTAGTGTGAATTAGAATAGTTGAGCTGTTAGGTGACAAGGATGTGAGTGAGTGTCTAGAAGATTTCCCAATCCACGAAGTGGTACAGTGCAAAGGCCCCTTGGCTATAGCTACCATCTGCTTTTTGAGCAAGAGTTGTGAGTTCAAGAAGACCCCCCAGACTGCACTTTACTCCTAAAATGGAACTGGTACCTCATCCAAGAATAACATCTTCCATAGCCCCAACCACTTGATCTTAGTAAGAGTGAGTTGGATTGGCTGGCTGTGGTTGAAAGATACAATTGGATAGCATTAGCATACTGGTGGATGACATTACCCAGCATCTCCATTAGATGTTGAATGAGTAGCAGAAGAATTGACAGCAAAAACTGTGAGGCTTCACAAATCGATTTACATGTATATGCATTTTATTAATGTTTAAAATTTATATCACTCTCTCTCTGTTTGTTTCTTTCCTCTGAAATTCTTTTTTTGGTGATGGTTAAATGATCATTTTGGCCTTAAGGAACATTTCTGACATAGCTTGAATGTGGGGGAGAAAATATGGATGGTCATCAAGCTCTTCCCCATTTCTCATGCAAGGTGAGGGTTGAGTTGCAGTCCCAATTTATTTGAAGTTGCTGGGTTGGAGAAAAGTGACAAAGTATGGAGGGAATTGATAAACTGAGGAGGTGCCTTTCCAGCCCAGCAGAACTTCTGATTTCTCCATTTAGTAGGTGATGGTAAGGAGAAAAAAAATGAATGCTCCTCTTTTGCAAAAGATACACCGAGAAACAGTATGTATTTCAATTTCCATTATGTTGCTAATTGAAAATATATTTCTTCCTTTACCAAAACAAACAAACAAACAAGCCATTTCACTAGTTTACTTTAGCATTCCTAGAAATGTGTAAGCGATAATTCCTTTGTTTCTTTAATGGGAAGCTAGAAGGAGTGAGTGAGTGGGTGGGGGATGCTGCCTTATTCTGTTCAGGAAGGAAGCTATTTTTTAATTCTGTCTCCCCAGGACGACAAATGGTGCTTGCAGTTCTGTAAGTGTTTGCTAAGGCAGATGCTATGATTTTCCCAGCATGATCTCTTACGTCCCTGCAGGGATGATTCTACACTTGTACAAAATTGTGTAACCGAGCCAAGGATCTTTAGGTCACCCAGTGACATTCTGTTGCTTGCAGATTCGGTTACCATTCTTCAGTGAATTATATGGTTTTGGTGAGCAATGGATGGTTCTCAGGAGAGGTTGAGGGAATGGGGAGAAAAGCATATTTCAGGGCATTTTCAGGATTTGACAGACCATATGCTGTCACACAGAGAATCATAAAAAGCAGCTCCATTGTTACTTATTTATCAGCATATGCCTAGAAATTGGTACATATCTGGAAAACATTTGGTTGTAAAATGTTATGTTTTCCAGCCAGAAATAGGGAACATTATAGAACATTTATTCTGGATTTTCTGAATTAGAATCTTCACTGACTCATACTTAGCCATAACCATGCGTGCTTTTCCAACTCAGAGCCACCTCATCGAACTAGATTTACGGTTCAGAGGAGTTGAGATTGGCACCCACTATGCATGATCTCATACTACCTGATGGTTAGAGTTATTCTCTGCTTTTATGCACAAGTGTTTGGCTACTCCTACTTTGGTAGCCTCTCTTATTACTTTTCCACTTCAGTGTCATTGCCTCAAATCTGTTTCATTTCTTTTTGAGAATTGTGTCTTGTCTTGTTGGGTCATCTTAGAAGTCTTCATTCTGGTCCTCCCTTCCAAACTTTTTTGCCATGGGCCTGCTTTGAATTGTTCTTCGTTTGCCATTTTTCAAATATATCAATTTGTCCTTCATATATATTTGTAGTAATAAATGGATAGATAACAAAACAGCTACAAAGTTACATAAGTGACAGTACTATATTGTGACAAATACTAGTTCAAACTGTGTTTTAAACTTTGGGAAATAGTTATAAAGCTGGGTAAAAGGACTATCAACTATATATTGGAACATATATATTGGAACATATTTTTTTTACTAATTTCCTGTCAGTAGATACATGTGTATGTATGTCTCTTACATGAAATAAATCTATCAACTAAATGTTCAGACATAAAGTTTAAACACCTGACCGAAATAGGAGGAATATGTTTTGATAACAAAACAAAGGAAAATTAATCTATTTGTTCTAGGTTTTCACTATTTATATATCACTTGCAGTGTTTCATTTCATTTTCTCTTTCAAACCCCATCTATCTGATATATTAATTTTCTGTTCCATATGACATATTGCATCATACAATCTATCTAACATTTGCTACAAATTTGTTCATGTTCTTAGCCAACAACACAGCACCATTATGCCTATAACAATACATGCACATTCATAAGTTGAATCAATCCACCTTTGATTTCACAAGCATTTGTTATTTATTTATTTATTTATTATTAAACTTGTATGCTGTCCATCTCGCTGGTGGCTTATAGATGTACAATAAAAATAAACCATAAAACAATAAATTGGGATCTTAAATTTAAAACTCAGTTAAAATAAAATTGATCCAGATGGACAAGGAGGGAGCAAACAGCAGACAGGAATGCTGTTTACTCCATTAGCCGCCTCCAAAATGCCACTGCTCATTGAGGACCTTTATATATTTATCCATTAATAAATTAAAACACCAAGGAAACATCACATAGCATTAGCTTACTACATATTCCATGCTGCATGGGTGGTCCTTGACTTATGACCACAATTGAGCCCAAACTTTTAGTGACTGAGTCATTATGTTAAGTGAGGTTTGCCCCATTTTACAACTTTTCTTGCCACAGTTAAGTGAATCACTGCAGTTGTTAAGTTAGTAACCCAGTTATTAAGTGAATTTGGCTTCCCCATTGACTTTGCTTATCAGAAGTTTGCAAAAGGTGATCACATGACTCCCAGACACTGCAAATGTCATAAATATGAGTCAGTTGCCAAATGTCTGAATTTTGATCACATGACCAGGGTTACTGCAATGGTCATAAGTGTGAAAAACAGTCCTAAGTCATTTTTTTAAAGTGCTGTTGTAACTTTGAATGGTCACTAAATTAAACTGTTGTAAGTTGAGGACTATCTGTATCATGTATTAAGCATTTCATTTCTTTTCATGCATGCTTTCTTTTCATCATATACCAGTCTTGCCATATGTACCAACCAATCTTCAGCTCTATATTTACACAACACATTTCATAATTCAGGCCTAATTGCTGTATCGATCACTGTCTCCAAATTATTGAGTATAACAAGTTTTCTATCACATATTTATATCTTTCTCAGTGGCTTTCTGAAGAGCAGAAAAATGATCTCTCTCTCTCTCTCTCTCTCTTTCCTTCCCCCATGCCTGGCATATAAAGCTACACTGTACTTCCATAATTTTGCTCATTTCACCTCTTGTACTTTTTTAGTCAGAATTGTGCAGGACTCACTTTAGAAAACCTCTGCAGTTATTCGATGCAAAAATTACAAAATCCTTTTATGTCCCTAGAATAGTTCTTAAGCCAGAATGAGTCCCATTAAATAGGCATTTGGAAAATTGCTAACTTATTGTGTTGTGAACTGAAAGCACAATTTCTAGAGAGGCCTGAATTTACAGTAGTTAACTTCACTGGAGGACTAACTAGCTTCACCAAGTAAAACTTAGAACTAAAGAAGCAAGCTTAGGTACTACAAATTTATTTCTCTGCCATTATTATTTCACTGATAATTATCACAGTTTTCCTGACAGAAAAGGAGTTATAGGACCATGCCAATGAATTAAATGTTTATCTGTTATCTTATTGGGAAAGGGTTGTGTTGGAAATAAGCAAATACACATCTTTTCCAGCCTTGTCTTGAAACTTTGGCTATAATGTGTCTTTCATTAAGCATAATTATATTGAGGAGGAATAAGAGAAAGGATGACACATGGCAACCTGCCCCCCAAACAAATGATGCTTGCTGTATCTTCTCTGTTCTCCATCACATGATGGCAGCAGCTAGCAAAAGATCAAAGGTTTAAATCAGTTCTCTGTCACTCCTGCTTTACATCTAATTTCTCTCCTGGGGAGCTATTCTACAGGAGAATCCACTGATAATATTTCTGAATTTGTGATGAATATAAGAAATACCATCTTGGAGAAGGTCTATCTGTGTGGTCAATACTGACTTGATGGCACATAATCAATCAATCCATCATAAGAGAGCAAATAGTTATTGACTTCAGTCAGGTTTAGTCTCCTCCATGAAAAGATGAGCATGCTGCATGTAAGCCTGTCTAGTCTCCATTTGGAAAGTCTTTCAGAAAGTGGAAAATTTATGCCAAGCAGCCTTGCTGCTGTTAGAGCAGTAATGCAAGGCAAAGAGAGGAAATATGTACTTCTTTCCATTGCTGCTATTAGCTACAATGACCATAGTGGTTTGGGCCTAGGATATAACAAAAAAAATCTTCTCTCATACTCTCCAGATTACATCCAGTGCATAAGGATGATTTTCTTAGAATATATTGGGCTGGTTGTGTGGTTAGTAGAAATCTGTTACGTTTTCTTTTTGAGTTGACATTGATTGTTTAAGATTGTTCTGATTATAACATAATTGCAGGAAACACAACAAGAATAAATTCATCAATATGATAACCAAGTAGGACTTTTTCTCCAACAAGCAAGTACACAGAGGAAGAATTTTGCTCTCTGATAGCTATTGATGCTACTATGTTTTTATGCTCAGTTGCTCTCCACTATTATCTGATTGAAAGCTTTATTTGAGCCAGCAGGTCCCTCATCTGGGATGCAAAGGCTTAAAATAGAATGCTGTCTGTCCACTTCCTGCCAGTTATGTTACATTAATATCCTGATATTAACAATTGCTCCCTTCTTGGTTGGCTTGGTAGGGCGGCTATTACGGGAACTGATAGCTGCATTAACTTCTAAAGTTGAGTAAAGATCCCATCTCCCATAGAAGCAATTACTAGATGGCTGACCATTGCATGGGCTGCTGAGAATATACTTCATTAGGCTGACAAGGATAGAAAAAGCATTAACATCTACATTTTCCTTCCTGTGCTTGCAGGAAAAGGTTCAGAGAACTATGAAACTGATTATCCTTTTCTTTTTCAAAGTTTATCCTTAGGCCTATCTGAGGATAATCAGTTATCAGTTTTAGGATGGCTCTTTTCATGTTACATTTTTGAGTAGGGAAATGTACACTATACTAAACTACCCTAGGGATATGTAGTTTAATCTACATATAGCATGTGTGCTGGTGTAGCATGTGTTTATTGTTCTATTCAATCAATTTTTTTATGAATTATTAAAAGAAGAGACAAAAGGTGTACCTATATCATCCATATTCAATTTCTTGTATTGGACTACTACTACTTCTAGTAACATACATTTTTTGTAATACAAAACAACACCATGATAAGTTAGAGCATAGAGACGCTATAGCGAGGGTGTAATTGGACATTGGAAAGAAGTGACTAGAGGAAAAAAACTAGAGGAAAAAACCCTGAAACAGACCTGAGGGTAGTGAAGATCTGAAAACCCTATCGGAGTGTGGCTGGCTGTGGGAGAGACTCTGAAGTAACTGAGGAGAGCTGACTGAGGTTGGAAGAAAAATCTGGAGTTTGTGAGAAGCTGAGTGCAAAGGAACGGAGAGACGTTTGGGGGGGGAATAGTGACAGCTGAAAAGGATTGATTGAAAAAGGACTGACTGATGGTGAAAGAGAGGAATGAAGTTTGGAATTTGAATTTGGAAGGACTGGTTGATGGTGAGAGAGATAAGCCAAGAATGAAGTGGAAGTGTTAAACAGACCCAGCAGTTTTTCTTTGCCGGAAGAGAGTTTGGTATTGGGAGAACTTGGTTCTTTGCTTTGAGTTTGTTTTGAGATATGATGGCAAGAAGTGGACTAATGGACATTTTTCTTCAGTACTAAGCCTAAATATGAGCAAAGACAGTTTATTGGCTTTGGGAGCAGAAGGTGGGGAGCTTATACTTTGGAATGCTGATGGAAATCCATCGGAATGTGTATGGCTTCAAAAAGCAGATGATGTTACTAGCGTTATATTTTCTCCCACTCGTTCTAGAAGACTCTATGCTTCTCATGGGGAAATTATTAGCATGCTGGATATCAGGTGGTTCAAGGAGCCAGTTGAATGTTTCCATGTAAATATAGGCATAGCTATAATCATTGTGGCAGGATTAACATCTGGCATGCCTGTTTTTGTTATTATGTTCTTGAGCTGTTTTTTAACTGTTGTTTGTCCAAATTTTAAATAGTTAACTTGTTTAATACCATTTTAAATTGATTTGTTAGATGTTGAATGATGTGGGGGGGATTGAATGTTTGTGGAATGAATCGGGTTGAATGGATGGCTAGCTTATTGTTTTAATTTGTTTAGCTTAAAGGGCGTTTTTGTGGGTGGGATAAATTAATGATATGGATGGAGTTGTGGTTGAGTGGAATGAATGGGATGGACTGGCTAGCCTGCCTGGTGTGGCAGAGGCGGAGGGGGAGGGGGGCGCTGGCTCTGGGGTGATAGAGGGCCAAAGTATACCGGTCTTGCTGGGGAGAGGCAGATATGGCGGGGGCCACAGGGTAGGCCATTCCCGGGGAACAAGAGCTTGCTGTTTAAAAGCGATCCCTTGCTCCGACCCTGTGAGTTCAGCCCGAAGTACTGGTGATGGAGGAAATCTGGACCCTGGGCTCAGGCTGCTGCTGCTCAATGCCAGGTCGGTTGTAAATAAAGCTTCCCTCATCCATGATCTTCTCCTGGATGAGGAGGCTGACCTCGCATGTGTGACCGAGACCTGGCTGGGCCCGGAGGGAGGAGTTCCTCTCTCTGAGATGTGTCCAGCCGGGTTTCAGGTATGGCATCAGCCACGACCCCAGGGAAGGGGGGGGAGGAGTGGCTATTATAGCCAAGAAGACCTTTAGCCTACGTAGGCTTGCTGTTTCTGAGATTGCGGGTTGTGAGTTGCTCCTTGTGAAGTTGGACCTAGGGGTTCAGGTGGGCTTGTTGCTTGCGTACCTGCCTCCCAGCTGCGTGTCAACAGTCTTGCCTGCGCTACTTGAGGAGGTTGCTGGGCTGGCGGTTGAGTTCCCCAGGCTTATTGTCTTGGGGGACTTAAATCTTCCGTCGCTCGGCGAATCCTCTGGGTTAGCGCAGGAGTTCATGGCCACCATGGCAACCATGAACCTGACTCAGGTAGTTCAGGGTCCGACTCACGAGAGGGGACACACTCCCGACATGGTATTCCTCTCAGAACAGTTGAGCAATGATCTGAATTTAAGGGGCTTAGATATTTTGCCTATGTCATGGTCAGATCATTTTCTGCTACGGCTTGTTTTTAAGGCTCCAATCCTCCCCTGCAGGGAGGCGGAACCAATTAGGTGGTTCCGCCCCAGACGTCTGATGGATCCAGAGAGTTTTCAGAGGACTCTTGGGGAAATACCGGATTCTCTCATTCACAGTTCGGCAGAGTCCCTGGTTACGGCCTGGAATATGGCTGCGAAGGGGGCTCTTGACCGGATTGCGCCGCTGCGACCTCTCTGTGGTAGCAGACCCAGGAGATCTCCTTGGTTTACTGAGGAACTCAGGGGGATGAAGCGCCAGAAGAGACGCCTAGAGAAGCGATGGAGGAAAAGTAAATCCGTATCTGACCGAACACTTTTAAGATCTTATATCAAGACTTATCAGGTGGCGCTCAAGGCGGCAAGATGTGCGTATCATTCCGCCTTGATTGCATCTGCGGAATCCCGCCCAGCCACCCTGTTCAGGGTAACTCGCTCCCTCCTTAATCAGGGGGGGTTGATGCACCCTTGCAGGGTAGTGCTGAGGACTTTAATAAGTTTTTCGCGGATAAAATCGCCCAGATTCGGATGGACCTTGACTCCATTTGGAATGCAGTATCGGCTGATAATGATTCAGTTGAGGTGACAGGGACTCGTCTTGATCCTGTTGTGTGGGAGGAGTTTGACCCGGTAGCACCTGATGAAGTCGACAAGGCCATTGGAGCTGTGAGCTCCGCCACCTGTTTATTGGACCCGTGCCCCTCCTGGCTGGTTTTGGCCAGCAGGGAGGTGACGCGGGGCTGGGTTCAGGAGATTGTCAACGCTTCTTTGAGGGAGGGGTCCTTTCCGGCTCCCTGCAAGGAGGCAATTGTGCGCCCCCTCCTCAAAAAGCCTTCCCTGGACCCAGCTGTCTTAAACAACTACCATCCTGTCTCCAATCTTCCCTTTATAGGGAAGGTTGTTGAGAAAGTGGTGTCACTCCAGCTCCAACGGTCCTTGGATGAGGCCGATTATCTGGGCCCTCAACAGTCAGGATTCGGGCTCGGCTACTCCATGGAATTATCCAGGGATTATCCACTATCCTGGTTTTACTTGACCTCTCAGCGGCTTTCGATACCATTGACCATGGTATCCTTCTGCACCGAATGGGGGGGGTTGGGGGCACTGTTTTGCAGTGGTTCACCTCCTACCTCACTGGTCGGTCGCAGTCGGTGTTGGCAGGGGGTCAGAGGTCGACCCCTAGGTTCCTCCCTTGTGGGGTCCCTCAGGGATCGGTCCTCTCCCCTCTGCTGTTTAATATCTACATGAAACCGCTGGGCGAGATCATCCGACAACATGGGGTGAGATATCATCAGTATGCTGATGATACGCAGCTTTACATCTCCACCCCGTGTCATTTCAGTGAAGCAGCGGAAGTGATGTGCCAATGTCTGGAGGCTGTTAGGGTTTGGATGGGTGCCAACAGGCTGAAACTCAACCCCGACAAGACGGAGTGGCTATGGGTTCTGCCTCCCAAAGATATTTCAATCTATCCGTCCATTAGCCTGGGGGGGAGCTTTTGACCCCCTCGGAGAAGGTCCGCAACTTGGGCATCCTCCTCGATCCACAGCTAAATTTGGAACATCATTTTTCGGCTGTGGCGAGGAGGACATTTGCCCAGGTTCGCCTGGTGCACCAGTTGCGGCCCTATTTGGACCGGGAGTCTCTTCTCACAGTAACTCATGCCCTTATCACCTCGAGGCTCGACTACTGCAATGCTCTCTACATGGGGCTACCTTTGAAAAATGTTCGGAGACTTCAGGTAATGCAGAATACAGCCGCGCGAGCAGTGTTGGGCTTGCCTAGAAATGCCCACATTTCGGCATCACTCCGCGAGCTGCATTGGCTGCCAATTGGTCTCTGAACCCAATTCAAAGTGTTGGTTATGACCTATAAAGCCCTACATGGCATCAGACCAGGTTATTTACGGGACCGTCTGCTGCCTCATGAATCCCAGCGGCCGGTTAGGGCCCACAGAGTCGGCCTTCTCCAGGTCCCGTCAGCCAGACAATGTCACCTGGCGGGGCTTAGGGGAAGAGCCTTCTCTGTTGCGGCCCCGGCCCTCTGGAACCAACTTCCCGCGGAGATCCGTGTCGCCCCCACCCTCTCTGCCTTTCGTAAATTGCTTAAAACATACCTTTGCCGGCAGGCCTGGGGCAGCTAACACCTTGCCCCTAGCCAGTGTATGTTTGTGTGTATGTTTGTGGAATGATTGGTTTTTCTTTTTTTAACTTCGGGGTTTTTATATTTATATATTTATATTTATGTATTTTATTGTGATTTCTATCATGTTGTGAGCCGCCCTGAGTTTTCCGGAATAGGGCGGCATAGAAATTAATTAATTAATTAATTAAATAATAATAATAATAATAATAATAGTTCCATGGTGTACAATGACTTGTAAGAAACACTTTTTATACAAAATATTTGGGCGGAAACTAATGAATTGCTAAGGGATTCTTGCATTATTGCTGTTGGTGTTGTAGTGGATTCAGGCAGGTTGTGGATGCTGCAATCTTTTTTACCCCTTCGGTAAAAATTAAGTGCACTTTGTATTTCATGCCTGAAATGTGTACAATATTAGTAACTTCACTGAAAGGGAAATGAAAGTTAATATAGCAGTCAGTATTAATTTATGTTCTTATGATGCAGCATATGTTGGTTTTTTGAATGAAACAGTTTCTCTACTACAATAGTATTTCCTGTATTTCTTTTTATTATTTATTTCTTCTGGAATGATAGGTTGTACGGTGTTTTTTTATTTAAGTCATCTAAATATAGGCTCTTAGTCCTAAGAGGACACAAGTTTTAAATGAAGTAGACAAAAGAAGGACTCCAAAATCACAGTCATTTGGGAAATAATTATGTGCAAGCTTTATTGATAGGCAAGCCACATTGTGTCCTATCCTAGTTGAGGATATCTGTGGAAGACATATGGGAAGTCATTGTCTGGATCCTAGAAGAGCTTACCTTAACAGGTTACAGACAATTAACTCCCAGCAAGAAAAGTTTTGATTTAGCATTTATTTGTGAACAATCAAAGGTTTAATTAGGCTGATACAGATGATTTTGTTTGCTCTCTGCCTGATTGCTTCTGATTCTTGAAAATATCTTATGGCCTTTTGAAATGCCTCCAGTTTTTGTGTGATAGAAAGTTGCAAAGGCTGAAGAAGAAGAATTATTTGAGCTTTCGGGTAATTGGAGTACTATATCTTTAACTCGAGATGGCACAGCTAAAGCCTTTCTTTGAACTAGATAACTGCAGTTCACCATACACAATAGTCTTCTTTAGGGCTTTCTGATCTCCTATCCCTGGTGACCTGACACCTTGAAATTAATGGAAGTTGATCTTGAGTAGGGTCCATTTATCTCAGGGGAGCTTCTTTCAAACAGTTGAGCTTTATAGAACAGCAGATTTAGATATATCTTTTAAACCATCTCTTCAATTCTACCATCACCAAATGTTGTCTTCTGATATAGGATCATTCCTACAAATGCAGTTCACATTTGATGGTTCTTATTCATCTTGGAAAAATTAAGCATTCATAACTTTCCTCCATCATCACACGTACTGGACAGACTATCTGACTACCTACCTGGAATTCCAATCCCACCATTTGAAAAACAGAATCAAGCTTCTAAATAGAAACTCATAGACATTGTGTTTTATCCTGGCTATTATTGGAGGAGGTGACTTTGACTTTGGTGTCTGTTATATTCAGCAAGGTCATGTTCTTTCCCAGTTTTGAAAGAAGTCCGCCAAATGGGAAAGCATAAGACAGAAACAAGAAATAACCTTCACTGGGCTTCGTATTCTCTCATTTGCCTTTCTAGATATATTTGGCCTCTGAGGATATTGTAAAATTGGCAGTGTCAGCTGAGGTGTCTCAGGTACACATTGTCTCCAATTATTGAACCTTTTAAATTGCTTCATGCCTTGAGGGGATCATCTTTTAGGCTTGCCTGCCTGCTGTTCAGTTGTGTTGTAGGAATGCAGTGAGCCATCTAAAGTTGGCATTAAGCTCACAAATTAGGCAGCAGAGGAGCTACCAGCAACGCTCCAGTTAATGAGCTGATCAACAGCAGCTAATGTGCACTCTGCCATTTCAAACACTTCAGGAAACCCACCACCCAAAGACTGAAAATCTCTAGGATAATCCTAACAGAAGAAGAATTCTGCTCCTTGCTGTGATCATTGGAAAGCATCGAAGAAGACTGCAAAATCATCCTTTAGGAACCAAGGGACAATAATCAGATCTGCAACAGTGATGTTGCATTTTTTTCTACTTCTGCAAGGTTACTGAATTGTATAGTATCTAATGTGGAATGCTGCATTTTGCTGCAAACTTGTCTTCAGTAAAACTGTGGCCAAGTTGTTTGGTAAGACATAATCAAACAAAGTCACTTTATAGATGAAGAATTTGAATTGCAAACCCTATTCAGCAGTAAAACTGATTGAGAATGTAATGTTGAACTTGTCTTTTCAGAAGTAATTTCCTCGGGTTCAAGAAGTCTTATTCCTTTATATGTGAGTACAGAATTGTAGGCAGAATGGCCTCTGGGGAGTCTCTTATTCTATTTAATCTATCTTGAAGGGTTGTTAATTGTCGTACAACGAGATAAAGAAATATTTGCTTCCACAGGCCCTTTAAAGAAGAGAAAAAAACTACCTACTTACCTTTGTATCTACCTATCTAATGATTTATTGGTATTTGTTTTTTTTATTTCAGAAAAATATATATATAATGGTATTCTGGTTTAGGTATGCAAGATGTATGACTGGGAAAATTCACATTAAAATACAAATGTGAACAAAGGGCATTTCTCCACTGTTTGTATTGGAAAGAAAAGTTATCACCTAGCAGGAAAAAGAGCAGATTTGAAAGATTGTTGCTCAAAAAATTGAGGAAAGTAACAATTGGAAGTTGAGCGTGAAGGTTTGTTCTCTGAGCTTGTGGGCTGGTTTCTGAATGTTTCGTTACCAGGCTAGGTAACATCTTCAGCAGAGTTTAGGGGATGTCAGTGTCAGTCTTCTGTTTATAAGGGCTTCAAGTGTGAGTATGTCAAGTGAGGGTCTGTGGTGGGCCAGGTGTGAGTCATCAATGAGTCTTGTGATGGGGAGTTTACCTCAGGTCAGAGTCATTGGGAAGTGAACTGCTGGTAGTGGGGGACTTGCATAGGTTGGTTGAGGGTTGGTGCTGTTTCTGGTCAGCTGTGCGGTTGATTTGGATCCTGAGGGGTTTGTAGGCTGGTTGTAGATCAATGTGACTCTTGTTGGAACATTCAGTGTGTCTGTTGATGGAATGTTCCATTAACAGACACGTTGATCTACAATCAGTCTACAAACCCCTCAGGATCCAAATCAACTGCACAGCCAACCAGAGACAGCAATGACCCTCAACCAACTCGTATAAGCCCCCCCCCAGCAGTTAACCTCCCCATCACAAGACCCACTGATGACTCACACCTGGCCCATCACAAGACCCATCATAGACTCTCACTTGACATATCCACACCTGAAGCCCTTATAAACAGAATACCGACACTGACATCCTAAATCTGCTGAAGATGTTGCATAGCTTGGTAACAAAACATTCAGAAACCAACCCACAAGCTTGGAGAATGAACCTTTACCGTCATCCTATACCCGAGCTACAAATATTTGCCACTATTGCAAACAATTGGAAGTGCCACACTTAAAATTATATTACCTAACTAGCTGTTTCAGATGGATTATAAACTAGAATGTATCACTTTATGGCTAGATAAATAATATGGCTAGCTGAATTGGACATCCAGTGATGAGGCCACTGCCATACCCCTGTGGAAGTTTTGTTTATAATTACATGGTTTGTGTGTATATGTTTATTTCTCTTCTGTCATATTCTCATCATACACTAAATATTAATAATAATGGCTTGATAGAAGTAAATTTCCAGATGTTTTAGATAAGCACCTTTGATTTGGTAGAAACAGAAACATGAACTTGTAAGAGATCATTCAGTAGTAAGGTATGGGATAAATACAGAAAAAGAATTAGTCCTAACTTAATCTCCACATGATTCAATATTAACTATCTATTTGACTCTCCGAGTCTGCGGAGAGGAGCGGCATACACATCCGAAAAATAAAATAAATAAATAAAATTTCATGAACATGAATGTATAAACACATTTGTCCAGTAAAGAGATCATTCATATAGACTGCAACACTCCATTATTTATAAGACAAAGATGAAATCCGTTGCAATTTTGTGTTCAGAAGGGTTAGTATCAGCTCACTGGTTTCAATATCTATGAATAACTGATATCTTTCTAAAGGAATTTCAAAACAAGGTGGAATATTTGGACACCTGACTTAATCTGAAAAAATCAAAACAAAAAGTCAGATTATTATAAGTGTCTGTTGAAATACATTTTAGATTCAGTAAGTCAAAGACTGTATGATTAAATGAATGCAGAACATAAAAAAGTAATTTATGTGCAACAATGAGAGTATTGGTGGAAAAAGTATCGAAAGGTTTCAGTCAACATTACATTTAGATAAAGCTGATACAAGATGTTTTACTCCAACTGCTAATAACTAAAATAGACAATTCTCTAAAAAATGTTAGAAGGTGCAAAAATCAAATTGGATTATTCTTTTGTATTTAGTGGCAATTCTGTGATATCTAACAATTCAGGAAAATATTTTATAATAAAATGAAACAAATTACAAGGATGGAATTCTCTTTTTAACTAATATTAAAAAGTGGTGGCCCAGTGGTTAGAATGCAGTACTGCAGTCTACTTGTACTGACTGCCTGCTGCCAGCAGTTCAGCAGTTCAAGTCTCACAGCTCAAGGCTAACTCAGCCTCCCATCCTTCCGAGGTTGATAAAATGATGATCGAGATTGTTGGGGGCAATATGCTGACTCTGTAAACAGCTTAGAGAGGGCTGTAAAGCACTGTGAAGCGGTATATAAGTCAGTGCTATTGCTATTAGATCTAAGTTAACCTTGGTTTGTATATGATAATGGCTGCTACAATATTATGTTTCGCTTTATAATTTTGTAAAATTCCTTCCATGGAAGTTTGGCAAATTAAGAGGTGGATGTACTTTATTTGTTTAACAAATTTATATGCCTGCCATTTCACTGAACAGGACTCTGTGTGGTGTACAGTGATAGTGTTGGAGCATTCACCAGAAGTGGTGAATGCTCCAACACTGGAAGTTTTTAAAAAGAGACTGGACAGCCATTTGTCTGAAATGGTATAGGGTTTCCTGCCTGAGCAGGGGGTTGGACTAGATGACCTCCAAGGTCCCTTCCAACTTTATTATTATTATTATTATTATTATTATTATTATTATTATTATTATTATTATGTCACAATGTTAAAAAGTTTTTTTAAAATAAATTGAAGCAAGATTATTGGAGAGGCTCGTACCCATAGGCTCCCCAAGACCCATATTTTCCAGGCCTTCTGAAAGGCTAACAGGGATGGAGCTAACATCACTTTGGATGAGGGATGATATTCCAGAGGAAGTGAGCTTCATTATGTTTCAGTCTCAAAATACATCCTTATTATACTAGTTAACTGTCATCAGTTACTACATATGAACTCAGTTATAATATTAATTAAAAGATACACACTGATAGAAGATATTTTAACGTGCAGAGGTAATGTTACTTTGGATTTTATTATTCAGTTTCATAATGCTTATAAATCTGTTTCTTTTCATTTTTCTTTTTTTGCTTTTTAAATTCCTGGTTTTTATCCCTCTTGATTGAATTTTTAAATTTCATAAATAAAAATCCAAAAGAAAAAGGAAAATTAAAGTAGGCTAATAACAAATAGATGAAAAGATGTTGTATAAAGAAGGTCTGAATAGCACTAAAAGATTTTTTTTTTTACTCTTCTTCCGGCTTCATTGTTTCTCATGCTGCGGGGCTAATTCTGTTCAACTTTAAATCATTATTAGCAATGGGGAAGGCTGCTTCACTGTTAGTGCTCGTTTCCACTTGACCCTGTGGTTATTACTGAGTGATCTCCTCCGGGCAGTGGGGATTTTAGTAAGGATTGAAATGAAGTATATCTGGCTTTCAAGCTACAACATGCTGTCATGGCTTTTTAAGGGCTACTCTTCTATATTGCTTTCTTCCCTTTACTTAAGCAATATCACTGATCTGAGCAGTCTGTTCTATAGTGTCTACAATGAAATAACTGGGTTGTGGTGGCTTAAGTGTCTTCTTCAAGCTTTTCTATTCTGAATCAAGTTCTGTAAATTGGTAGAATATGATACTCATGTGAAAAATGCACAGCAGACAAATAATAACCCAATTAAGAGAGTAAAGATTTCAAGAAGTGTCTTTCTGCATAGATTGGAGGAGTTGGGGGGACAGGAAAGATTTGTGTGTGTGTGCATTTATCAAGCAGTAGATAATCAAAATATAAAGTCACAGTAACTAATTAATTTTGATAGAATAATAAATCAAGAAAGGTTATACATAGATATTACTTTCTTTTTTATGGGGTTTTTGAAACTAAATAAAGTAATATTAGGTATACTAGGTATGTGCCTAGTACTCTTCAATATCTTCATCAATGACTTAGATGAGAGACTAGAAGGGGAACTCATCAAATTCGCAGATGACACCAAACTAGCAGGAGTAGCCAACACCCCAGAAGACAAACACAGGATCCAAAAAGATCTTGACCAACTTGAACAATGGGCCCTATCCAACAAAATGAGTCTCAGTGTGGAGAAAAGCAAAGTTTTACATTTAGGCAGGAAAAACCAAAGGCACAAGTACAGATTGGGTGAGACCTGGCTCAAAAACAGTAACTGTGAGAGGGACCTTGGAGTCCTAGTGGACAATCACTTGATTATGAGCCAGCAGTGTGCAGCAGCAACCAAAAAAGCTAACAAAATTCTGGGTTATATAAACAGAGGCGTAGAATCAAGATCTATGGTACGCCAGTTGCGCCCCTTCCTAGATAAGGACGTGCTACGCACGGTCACCCATGCCTTCGTCACTTCCAGACTGGACTATTGTAATGCTCTCTACATGGGGCTCCCCTTGAAGTGCACGCAGAGGCTTCAACTGGCGCAGAATGCGGCCGCGCGGGTGGTAGTGGGGGCACCCTGGCGGGTACGAATGGCCCCTATCCTGCGCGAGCTGCACTGGTTGCCGGTGGCTTTCCGGGTGCGCTTCAAGGTACTGGTTATCACTTTTAAAGCGCTCCATGGCATAGGACCCAGTTATTTACAAGACCGCCTTCTGCCAGTAAATACCTCCCATCGACCAGTTCGCTCCCACAGAGAGGGCCTCCTCAGGGTGCCATCGGCTAAGCAGTGTCGGCTGGTGGCGCCCAGGGGGAGAGCCTTTTCTGTGGGGGCACCGACGATGTGGAACGAGCTCCCCCCAGAACTCCGGACATGTCATGATCTCCGCACCTTCAGAAGAGAACTGAAGACTCATCTCTTCAATCAAGCCGGCCTGGCCTAGATCTCCTCGGGTTTTAAAAATTTTAAACAAGGCTGTTTGGGTTTTAGAATTGGGTTTTTAACAGGTTTTTAGCAACAGCCTTGTATTAATATTAATTTAATTTATTTTTAAATATTTATTGTTTTTATGTTTTTATTCTGTTGTGAACTGCCCCGAGTCCTACGGGAGAGGGGCGGTATAAAAATTTAATAAATAAATAAAAAATAAATAAATCACAAGAAGTACTATTACTGCTTTATAAAGCCCTAGTAAGACCACACCTAGAATACTGCAGCCAATTTTGGTCACCATACCACAGAAAAGATGTTGAGAGTTTGGAAAAAATTCAGAGAAGAGCAACTAAGATGATCAGGGGCTTGGAGAGTAAAACATACGAAGAATGGCTAGGGGATTTTGGTCTGGCTAGTCTAAAGAAAAGAAGAAATAGGGGAGACGTGATAGCAGTGTTTCAGTATCTGGGGGGCTGCCACAAGGCAGAGTGGACCAGGTTGTTCACCAAAGCACCAGAGGGAAGGACGAAAAACAACTGTTGGAAACTGACCAAAGAGAGAAGCAACCTGGAACTAAGGAGAAATTTCCTGATAGTGAGGACAATCAACCAGTGGAACAGCTTACCCACAGAAATCATGGGCGCTCCATCACTGGAGAATTTAAGAAGAGACTGGACATCCACCTGTCTGAGATGATATAGGTTCTCCTGCTCGAGCAGGGGGCTGGACTAGAAGACCTTCAAGGTCATTTCCAGCTTCTATTCTATTCTATTCTATTCTATTCTATTCTATTCTATTCTATTCTATTCTATTCTATTCTATTCTATTCTATTCTATTCTATTCTATTCTATTCTATTCCATTCCATTCCATTCCATTCCATTCCATTCCATTCTATTCTATTCTATTATTATGGAGAGTTGGGACTGCAGAAAAAGGTGAAAGCTCAAGCAAAAAGCAGTGAAGAAGTAGAACTATAATAATGTACTGCTGTTATCCTGATACCCAATTTCCAGTATACACAGTTCCTCATATTTGAGGTTTTCCTCTGTCAGGCAGCTACTTTATGCTGACTTCTAAATAGTCAGCACATTATACAATATAATGTACAAATAAAACCAAAAGAAACACTGAAGTTTTCCAGGAAGTTATAATAATTGGCTTATTTTCTGTTTTAATTATACAGGATTTATCTTAATGTGTCAGGAAGCAATCTTAAGACTAATTTATTGTTTTACAGATTGAACCTGGAGCTTCAAAAGTGGTGTCATAGGTGGATAGCAGCTTTGAACTACGGTGCTTATGGTGGTGATTTTGAGTGTCCCTCAGCAAGGCATGACCATTTGTTCTCAATGCAACTTCTTCATCTGAAGAACTATAATACTGTCTCCAAAATACTCGATTTTCAACTTTTTTATGGCTTTTTGAAATGGTGGGAGACATTATTGTTCAGCAGAATCAACAGTCAGTGCCTAATTCCAGACATCAGAAGAGTAGGAACTTGTGACTTTATTGTTTCCTAACCTGTCTGTAGTTTAGTGTTTACATGGTTAAAAATAGAAAGGGTAACTTTCTAATACTGTGTAGGAAAGATAGGCCTAAGGTTTGGTGCGTAAGGGCATGTGCTGGGGAAAGTATTCTCCAGATTGCGTATCTTCAGATTTTCAAGTTTGGCCCATCTCAGTCTAGACATATATTTAGAAATTCATTATTTTTAGTGTACATTTTTACCAATAAGATGGTAGTGGTACTTTTATTTATCAGCTTAGGATAGGCCGCAGTCTGGAACTGCACCAAAACTCATTGGAGTCCACTTCTCTAAGAACCAGCCTTGCTAGTGGACTACAAATAACACAATAAAGCATAATTTGTCAGTATGCTCCCTGCCCACAATAACTTTTGCTAAGGTGGAACAAAACAGAAAGCTTATGTATTTTTATCTTTGACTGGTGCCATAAAAACATGGGCTTTTAAAATGGCACTCTTCCTAGTTCCTGGCGATTGCTGTTTTGTTATTGTGAGCTTAGTGCTGCCTTACTTTTCTCCTTGAGGGAAGTCTGAAAATGAAATGCAGTCTTTTGTCAATGGAAAGAATTTGTCATCTCTGCATCCTTGGGCCACAGGCCTTTCCTGTTTTCAGACTGCATATAAATTCCCCTCCCTCCCTTTGATGATTAGCTTTGACCATCCATTAAACAACTGAAACTTTCCTGCCCTTGCTGCAGGAGCATCAATAATGTCTTGGGGCTTTTTTTTCTCTTCACTCTGCCATTAGAGCTTTGCATATGTATATCACTGGAGAAAGCTTCAGATGCTATACATTGTTTAGTGCAGGTGCTGATAGAAGATATTTAAAAAAAAAGAAGCCCACACCAGATTGTTGCCAAACTCTGTTTAGCATTCTTCTATCTCAATCAAAGCAGAGAATCCTGTTCAGGTATCTCCTGGGATCCCAAAGTTGTGAGATTCATATGTTGAGTCAAGAAACTTGACTTTGGTTTCTAAGCAAACTGGCAAATAGGTCAGTTTGACAGCAAGTTATTTATTACATATAAATGTGTGAATAATTAACTAAGGAAACCAACTTCTGATTAGGTTAGAGATCAAGGAGCAATTCGCTCTTATAGACCAAATTTGACCTTGTAGCTGCACTGCAGTCCTCTGCTTTTTCTATTGCCAAGCCAGAGGTTGAAGAGACTATAAAAAAATCTAAAAGTTGTTACAGAAAGCAAGGAAAGAGCAACTTTAAGGCTTAACACAACCATTTCCCATTCAAAAAATTGTGTGCTAAGGTAGAGAAAAGAAACAGGTTGAAAATGGCAGCCTGACTCCTCTGTTATTTTATCACATCAGATACAAGTCTACTTAAGAAAACTCTTAGGTTTTGTGAAGTTAGGCACCTAGTGAATTCATGAATGTATCTGTTGGGGGCTTGTTTTTGTTTAATACAGAAATGTCTTGCCATTGCTGCATTCTGGAAGGTTTTTTTTTTTAAGATCAATATCTAGCCTGTAACTCTGGGACTCTTCTTAGCTTTTAACAATAGCAGTGAACGGGCAACTGTTGCCACATAGCTCAGGACATGGTTATTCACAAACACAATATTAGTAAGAATATTCCTAGGGATTGACTGATCGTGTTTCATCAGATTGGCATTGACTTTTATTGACCATATATGTAGATTTTTTTTCTATGATGATCCGCCCTAATCTAATCCTTCAGATCTTCCAATAGTTCACCCATCCCCATTGTAACTAAGTCTATCCGCTTTGCTGCTGATCATCCTCTTCTTTTTTTCCCACCCACTCCTAAGAATTAAACACAAAATATTACATTTTTATAGCCTGCAATGACACATGACAGAGTTTTCTTCAGTTCAGTGAAGGTACTAACATTTCATCTTAGGTTTTTTTTTTATTCTCTTCACAAAATCAAAGTCAAGATGGATCTTCTGATGTTTGGTTCTTTTATCAGCCTTTCCCAAGTTGGAATGAAGTGCCAGCAAACAATATGGTAAAACATTAGAGGTCTCTGGCATCAATCCCATTGCTCTGTGCTAATTTGCTTCACTGTTGCTTTTCCAAACTGAGATTGGGTACATAGGCCTGACCATGTCTCCAAGGCATAATAAATAAACCATCTTAAGTTTAACTAGCTTATTGCTACACAGAGATGTGGTTACCCTGGAATTAGAGTTATTGAGTCAAATCTTCAGAACAGAAAGTACATGATAAAATGAAGGATGGAGTTAATCTTAGGGGTTTCTGTTATTTGATCTTCAACTATTAGCTGGGGACTAATATTGGCACTCTTAGAAAGTCCAGATAAATATGTTGCTTAGAAGAAGCATCCAGACTGGTCCTTAGAACTTATGATGTTGGGGGCTTCAAATAGAGTTGCTGAATGTATCGCCATAAAAAGGACATACTATAAATAGAAACATAGATAACTTTCATCTCACTTTTCTGCCCTGTTTGATATGAGTTGGTTTCTCCCAACTCCCCCGCCCCCCAAACTAATGACTTGAGTAACTCTAAAAGGAACCAGAATGGTTTAAAAACAGTGGGAATGTAGTGATTGTGTTTCTCCTCCAAACACTTGTTAGTTTTGAGGACTAGATGTATGTTATTTCCTGTAATTTGCATTTTTTTAAAAACAAGGGTCCCCAACCCCCTGGCCATGGTCTGTGGCCTGTTAGAAACTGGGCTGTACAGCTGGAGGTGAGCAGCAGGTGAGCGAAGCTTCATCTGTATTTGCAGCCACTCCTCAGTGCCAGCATAACCACCTCAGCTCCACCTCAGATCACCAGGCATTAGATTCTCATAGGAGAACAAAACCTACTATAAACTGCACATGTGAGGGATCTGGGTTGCTCCTCGTCCCTGCCCCCGGTCTGTGGAAAAAGTGTCTTCCACAAAACCGGTCCCTGGTACCAAAATGATTGGGGACTGGTTTTTTTAAAGTAAACATCAGAAATTTAATTCTGATTTATGTACAACATGGAAGACTAAGCTCTCTTGAGATTTACTGAGGCATATGAATGGTAAATCTAGTTGAAAATTGATTATTAGTGAACCTGCTTTCCTTTAATTGTACAGTATTTAGTCACTTCTTTAGCAAACATCTGACAACTCATAACTTTGAATGCCCCCTGGCTATATACAATGATCTTATGGATAGGCATTTATCTTTTTATTGATATATTAATGTCTAAAGGCTTTAAAAAGCAGACATGATGTAATGGAATAGTTAATATAAAAGGTCAACAGACAATCAGCAGTAATTAATAGTCTTAATATATGAAGGATCTAGCCACTTTGTGTGAATATATATTCTGTCCCCAACTAAATAGTCTGCAAAATTGTCATTGATAGAATGTCAAAATACATCCAAAGCAGTCTTCTTGTTTTCAGTTTTTATACATTGTGAAAAGTGTTGTGGTGCAACAGATAGAAATGTGCCCGACAACATATGAGAATTGATTTGAGGTTCCAGGACATCCATGATATTTGGTAGTCTTTGATGAAACCAATCTAATCTAATCCAATCCTAATATATGATATAAATGTATTTTTATGAATTCCTGAAAGCTAGGTGACAATAATCATAAAATACCATAATGGATGGCCAGTGGTCAGAATAATTATACCCATAGTCCAGCACATATGCATGATATTAAATTGTTGGCCTAACATGAAGATTATGTGAGTTGTTATTCCACCCTCCAAAAGTTTTGACAATTATAATTTTTTACATGTTAGAGCAAATTTGGAGAGTCCTGTTTGTCAAATTATTCCTTGCTCAATGTGATGTTCTGTAGATGTACAGTATTAGGACCGCAACTGCCAGACTTTTTGACCAGCTCACAGTTGAATAGTGTTCAAATTAGGGTTACATCTTAGCTGGTGTCCAAATCTTACTTCTTTTGTGTCAATATGGATATGGACTTTGCAGGAGGAATATTCTCTTATTCAGCAACCTAGTGTTTCAAAGGCTAGTTTGGTACAGGGCAGGTTTTTCAAACCATGTTCTACAAGGCCAGAGGAGAAATGTTACCACAGACCTGCTTATGGCATTGCTAGAATGCTTAGGAATGATGTTTCTGTCCAGTCCTTGTATATGTGGAAGGAACCTATGGCTTCTATATGGGATTGGACTGAGAATCTTGAATTAGCTGCCTTTTGACTGTCTTTATAAGGAATATCCTGGCATTCAGTCAAGTAGTTTTCTCTAAAGGGAGCTGTGAGAGCCTTTTAAATGCCATAATAGCCTTGGATGACAGTTCTACAGTTAGACCAGCAAGGTGGATGATAGTGAAATCTCACTTATAAAAGGCAGGGATAGAATTCTTGCTGCAAGATTGTCTCTTAATTTCAACATTCTTGAATGATGGGAAAAAATATATACGCTTCATATTAGGGAAAGGTGGGGATGGAGGAAGAAAATTTATCTGAGGAATGGCAGCAAGGTAATAATGTACCTCACAAAATCTGTCTCAGAGAATGACTCTTCCAGATGGCCAGAATACATGGGGGTTTGTTGATAGGCTGTTTATGGTCAGTTTGTTATGCTGTAGCCATAATAATTAGGAAGGAAGCTACAAAGGTAGAATGGCATGTGAAGGAGAAGAATATCTGGCTTGCGTTCAGAGGTTCTTTATACTGACCCAAATAGGGGCAGGTTCCTAAAGTCCCCCCTTTTTTGGTGCTTTTGGTCAGTCCTGACTCCAGGCAACTGCCTGGACAAGTCCTTGCCGTTTTCTTGGCAATATTTTGGTAGTAGTTTACCATTGGCTCCTTCCTAAGTCTGAGAGAGAATAAATGGCTCAAGATCAACCAACTGGCTTGGAGCCTAAAGTGTGATTAGAACTCACAGTCTCACAATTTCTAACCAAATGCCTTAACCTGTGCACTGAAGTGGCTCTCTTATAGTTAACACATTTGTACCCATTTCTCTCTTCCTTGCTTTCATGTGTTAGCTAACTTTGCATGCACTGATTGGCTGAACTTTGCTGCTCCCCCTCTCCTCTGACTTTCAGATCTGATTTAGATTTAGAATCTAACATTTGATTTCTGTCAGCACAGCAGACATGATATAATACGTCACTGAGAAGAGAAAGCACTTGGGAGCTGGAAACTTCTGTTTGAATTTGATTTCTAGACAGGCATAGCAGACGTCTAATCTAATTTCAAGGGCTGCAGAAGCAATTTTGTCTGCCTCTTCCTTGCTTCTTTTAAAGCTGTACTGCATGCCTCTCTCACTTCACCCATACACTGCCCCCCCCCGCAACCTTCAAACCAGTCCAACAGAACTGGAGGGGGAGACGTTTTTCAATTTAGGTGTCCTCTCCATGTAGGAAAAAAGGATCCATAATCTTTCATCAGTGCACTGAATGTGTTGTCTGCATCTTTGCAGCTGTGCACAGTGTAGGATGCTGTATAACAGAAGTGAGACCAGATGATGTCATGCTTTCACTCCATGGCTTTATGACTGAAAGGGAAGGCACAAAGAAGACTCATTTCATTTTAAAATAATTTAGAATCTAACATTTGATTTCAGTTTGATTTCTGCTTAAAAAAATATGCTTTGCAACTCTAACTAGTGTGCAAACAATATCTCTTTGACATTCATTAATGAAGGGCAACCTTTTCAGGTTTCTAAAAAAAAAAGGTAGTTGCTTTAAAAGACACATATACTTTAATGTATGGATTTCTTAAAGCATCATTGTCATCATCCTTATCGCCATCTTTTTCTAAAAATGTGGAAGCCTGAAAAAGGAGTTCAGCTATTTTAATGAATAGCAGAGATGTACCAAATGAGTCCTCTCACATGGTCTGAATCACTTCGCTTTTGAATCATTTTTAAATACACTATTTGTTATAGGCAATTTTTTTTCTCCCTCATATTTCTCCTTAATTTTGGACAGTCATAAAGAAGCAGGATGGAAGTGACATAAGCAAACAGGTAAAATAAGTATAGTTTTTTCCCCCCAACCAATGACATCTGTACTGTGAAAGTGATTTTTTTTATCGTAAATAAAACATTGTATTCATTGCAACAATACAAAACGCACTACAAAATAATAAAAAACATTTGCAACAATAACATTTTATATTGTAATTATGCTTACATGCCTATTATTATTTAAATGAGTACAAAAGAAGGACTCCTCCCTAACGGAGGACGATTGGTCCCCTTAATAATGAGCCAACTCATAAAATTACATATAATTCTTAAAGCCGTAACGTACCAGCCCTCTGAGGTAAATCTTATAATATAATGCATCCTGTTATATCTTATAATGAGCCAACTCATAAAATTATATATAATTCTTAAGGCAGTAACGTATCAGCCCTCTGAGGTAAATCTTATAATATAATGCATCCTGTTATATCTTATAATGAGCCAACTCATAAAATTATATATAATTCTTTTTTTCCTAGTCTTTTTTATTTTATTAATTATATAATTATAAATATAAACAAAAGAAACAAAGAAAAAATCAGGTTGAGTGCAACTCAACTTAATACAATCATTTTCAACTTGTAAACATGAAATTTAAGTAGAATCATAATCCAGATTGAGTATATTAAATATACAGTAGTTTCCTGGTCCATGTTTCACAAGTAGCATTTGCAATGGTGAGTTGACAAGTAAGAAAGTCTTCCCTTAGGGTTAGACTATGAAGGGAAGAAGGAAATAGAAATATTTTGTGTGCATACAGAATATTTCTAATCGTATTAGCTTTGGATTCTTCAATGAGAAATATGATCATCAACTTTGCTTCTGTAAATTTGGATTATACCAGAAATACAGAATGTTTACAATATTTTTAATGTGTGACTCAAAATACAAAACAACTTGGTTCCAGCTAATCATGTAGTAGTATTATGTTTGAAATAATAGCATGGCTACGTATTTAATTGATGAATGATATGAAATTGAAGAAGCATAGAATCATTTTTTGATCACCAACTATCCTCTTTTTATTTCTGCATTGTCAAGCATACTACAAAAACTGAAATTACAGAAAATAGGCAAAGACCATGAAAATGATATATAAGCAATATAAACTCCTCCATAGAAAAGAACAGAATCATTAAGAAAAAAATGAAGAGAGGTAATTGTAAACAGCTACAGCTATAACATAAAGTATCTTTGTCCCAAATACAAGTCTTAATTAAATTTACAAAATATAGAAGTATGTACTGATTCCAGCATGGTGAATTAGGAAACTACCCCAAATTTACTGTCCTCATATTCTAACTGAGACGTCAGAATGAAAAGATAAGATTGTCTGTAGATGTATTGGAATTGGCCAATTTAGTTATTGTGATGCTGATGCTGATACTGATGATATCCATTCAGTTGTGTCCAACTCTTGGCGATTCTATGGGACTGCTCTCTCCACATCTTCCAATCTTGCATTACTTCTTTCAGTTTTTCTGTGCTCTGGCTGTTGTCAGCTTTGATGATACCACTGTCTTTGGTGGCATGGTTTCCTTTTACTGCTAACTCTTCCAAACATAATTGCTTTCTCCAATGAATACCCCTGCATGACATGGCCAAAATAAGTGAGATACAGATTTGTAATTTAGTTTTTGTGTAACTATCAAATTACCAAGTCATATTCTTTGTCATTAACAGGCCCAGTATTGTTATTCTGTAGGATGGGAACTACTGTATAACTGCTATCAATCATTCTCAAAATCATGAGGAAATGATAGCATATTTTGTGGAAAATATATATTTTTTCTTTAGGCAGCTCCATAAGAGGGTGGTATATGTTTTAATGTGCAGTCACCTAGTTTTCCAGAAAATTCATCTTTTGAATTTTGAACTCATCATGTTTTTAAAAGTTTGAAATTGCTTCTTTCCACCTTTGAATATTTCATCAGAAAAGAATTTGAGTTTGCTATTCATTTTTTGAAGCTGCTCATCTGCATCCTGAAAGCTGCCAGGTTTTAGATAAAAAAAATATGGAGGATGAATTGAATGTGAAAAATGTATTCTCAGTTCCAACTCAGTTTGACATATGTTCAGCATATGAAACCCATTAATCCATATTTTTGCTTTTCTTCTTAAAAGGAAGGATTAAATTTGTTCAAGTAGATATCTTTCCAGTGTACTGATAGACAAAAGATGGTGCTTCTATGTATGTATATGTGTAAGTCTGGTGTATGAGAACACACTGAAATAATTGGAGAAATGTGGAATCAATTAAAGAGCATGAGGGAAATCAATGTAGGAGAGTGTGAAGTAATTTTTAGAATATAGTTTGCTACGTTATGTTTTACAAGATAAATTACGGTAGTTTCTCTAAAGGCTGATGAAGGACTTTGCTTTATAGGGCTCTTCTGACAGGTAGAACTTTAAGATTCTTTTCCTGATGAATGGCAGCATAATTTGCAAGACTTTCACACTGATGCCAGACGTATGATCACATTTGTGAACCAAATCTATGATGGCAAGAAGAGGTGTTGTGTCTATGACTACAGTTCTATAACCAATTATCTAAGTAACTTATGTCAGTGTATAGATGCAGCACATGTATATATGGATCACATTTAATAACAAAATTAAATGCATGCACCACATATACATATACATATGTATACACATACAGTACATACTCTCTCTATATAAAATCACATATACATAAAATCTGACTTTGTTTCAGACATCTGTATTTAAGAATGTTTAATAGCTAAATCACCAATATTTCCATATTTTCTTTCTACAACTCCTAATGGCTTACGAAATGGATAATGCACACTCAAAGATATAATTTATGCTTCTAGCACTAAGATATTAAGATCTGTGAATGATAGCTGACTGGCCTGAGAAATGCACCAATGAAGCCAGAGAAAGCATTACTCTTCCCTTTACACTGGGGTGAGCAATGTTTTTAGAACTGGTAACCATACTTCTTTTTTTTTGAACAATTGTTAAGGACTCATGCAGCGCTGACAACATTAGTGTGGGCAGTGACATGAAAACTTTGCAATTATGGTAAATGCATGCATTTTTGTAAGCAATTTCCTGAACAAATACATTTTAAAAATGATAGTGCTGAATTTAATATGTGCATTTTGTGTTTCTTAGTTCCTAACATACATTTTTACATCTATTTTAATGGAACTGCATTATAATATTCAGACAAATTCAATTTTGAAAGGTATATGAATTTCTCTGTGAAATTAAGAGGAGATATTTCAGGCCCTGTCCTATCTTGATTTCTAGACTAATACTTAAATATAAGAATGGACAGTTCTAGATACTGTCCAGCTTCCAGGTTTTCAGGTGTAATATGAACAAACCCTAAACCATCAGGGGGTAACATGAGAAAAAGATTTGACTTCTGTCTGTGGCATAACTAAGGAACTTGATGACAATATTGTGATGTGAAAGTAGACATTCATGAGCCCAGTATGGTTGGACAATCCCAATGGAAATTCTACATTTATCTGTCTGCAGGATTAGGGAAAACTAAAGAACCCCAACAGGCACTGCTCTGACCTGCTTCATTCTTGCTATTGCAATTTTGATGCACTGTAATCACACAATTACTGTGCCATTAAAATGTCATATTCGTAGTAACCCATATAAACAAAGCATTAACAATTGCCAGAAAATTGTAGTCTTTACTGCTAATGACCTGCTCTTCCCCCCCACCCTCTGTTTCTTTCTAAGTCTTGATTTAAGAGGCAGACACAGATGTATGTCACTGATATGAGAACAATTCAATTGTAATGGGCTGTCACAGCGTGAGACTTTCTGTTCTTTTTCCTATTTGTTTTTAGTTTAAACCACAGGTGCTTCTACAGAAGCTACTTAGTGAATTGGTAAAGGAAGAAGCATCTGCTCGCTGAGCTTCTTCATCACTGGGGGAGGATGTCAAAAATCCTGTATCAAAATGGAGTCACTTTTGAAGGGGTGGGTGTGTGATTTAGTACACAGATGGCAACATTAGGCAATGTGCTTTCATTTTTCCAGTGAAAAATGAAAATACATTGTGTATTTATCCGGTAAAGCAACACTTCTTACTTTTAATTAAGGGAAGACGGAAAAGGGGATCACAGAAAAGGGAACTGGGTTCAGTCCACCAAATTAATTTCTGATTCAGCTGTGCTGACTTCTATTGTGAAATAATAAATCTTATACCATTAAATCTTTATTTTGTCCTGTTTAATGGATTTCTAAGGGGCTTACTATTAATTGTTTTTCATATTATAGCAAATCTGACAGTCTGATGTATCCTTTACTTTGTTTTTTCCCTTCTTGTTGAGGAAAATTGTTATTTTTTTGAACGCATTGCTGTATTTTTCATTGAAGAAATGATCAAATACAAATTTCCTTGGTCATCAGATGAACTATATCATTATCAGTTTTAGCTTCTCCAGGCAATAGGTTCAATATAGTGTATGTGTGTGTCTGTGTGTGTGTATGTGTGCATTTATTAGTCAAATTTATATAGCCACTCATGTCATGGTAAATGACTCTAGGCAGTGTACAACAATCCAGTAAAATAATAAAAAATATAAAACATTACCTAAAACCATTGTATAATAATTATTTAAAAGCATTAAAAACTATTAAAGCAAAACTAAATAAAAAAAGAAAATAATAGCCAGGGGAATATTAATAAAGCAGAGGTCCCCAGCCTTTTGGGCACCCGGGACTGGTTCTGTGGAGAAAGTTTTTTCCGTGGACCGGAGAGTGCGTAGTTTTGTGTGCTGCCTACATCCCATCGATGGGGCTTTGCTAGTTTGTGCGGACCAGTTGCTGACATGTCATGGCCCAGTACCGGTTCATGGACTGGGGTTTGGGGACCCTTGTAATAAAGGATCCACTTCACTAATTCCCAGGCCTGCTGGCATAATTATGTCTTGAGGGACTTTTGAGAGCTCAGGAGTGATGAGGCTGACCTCCTCTCTGGGGCGGGGAGAAGGGCATACTGAGGCACACGCACCGGTATCCATGCTGCTGCATTCTGGAGCAACTATAGCTTCCAAGTATTCTTCTGAGTGGTCTTCAAGGACAGTTTCATATGGAGTTGTTTATGATGGAAGTTTGATGTTTGATAAGCAAGTTTGCTTGTAAAATCAATGTGTATCCATGTTCATTACATGCTTTTCATCAAGGAAAATCTCTATTTACTTTGAGGGAAAAATATTTGATGGCAGATGGAAATATATTTTTTCCCTTGAAAACATGTCCATGTGGGCTTTTGGGGGTTCCATCTTATAAACCAGAGCCATATAAAAAGGGGGGATGGTTATCACATCTATAAGTATGTAGGATCAGTGTGTTTTATAGCTCAAAGTGATCTGAAACCCATATGAGATAGGAAAAAATGTTCAGTTATGTCAGTGTACCTGACTAGCCTATCCTCAACTTCGGTAAAGTGAATCTAGTTTACTCATGAAGTAGTTTTCTCCTGTATCTCAGATGGTTATGTGCTATATAAGAGAACACAAGAAGTCAACAGTGTTCCTGATTTAATGTAAAAAGTGCTTTGGAATGGGGACTTCAGGGGCTATGGTTCTCTGTTATGATTGGTTATGTCAGAATAGCTCTTACAAAAATAATCTGTTCAAATTCTATTCAGGGTTTTATCATTTATTGTCTGCAAATGTCACCAGGTACCTGAGCACTTTACTTGCCTGACAGATATCAACTGTCTCAGAGAATAAGAAAGCTACAGGGAAGATATGTGGGGTACCTCAGGGGTCGGTCCTCTCGCCTCTACTGTTCAACATTTATGTAAAGCCGCTGGGTGAGATCATCCGTGGTTTTGGCGTGGAGTACCACCAGTACGCTGATGATACCCAGCTGTACATTTCCACGCCAAACCACCCCAACGATGCCCTTGCCGTGCTGACCCAGTGCCTGGAGGCCGTGCGGGTATGGATGGGGAGAAACGGACTCAAGCTCAACCCCTCCAAGACCGAGTGGCTGTGGTTACCGTCATCCCGGTACAGCCAGCTGATTCCATCGCTGTGTATTGGGGGCGAAACAGTGGCTCCCACAGGAAGGGTTCGCAACTTGGGAATCCTCCTGGACTCACGGCTGTCCTTAGAGGACCATCTGACGGCCGTGGCCGGGAGGATGTTCCACCAGGTTCGCCTGGTGCGCCAGTTGCGTCCCTTCCTAGACCGGGACTCGCTACGCACAGTCACTCATGCCCTCGTGACCTCCAGGCTGGACTACTGTAATGCTCTCTACATGGGGCTCCCCTTGAGGTGCATCCGGAAGCTCCAACTTGCCCAGAATGCAGCCGCGCGGGTAGTGATGGGAGCGTCGTGGCGCTCCCACGTAACACCGCTCCTGCGTGAGTTGCACTGGTTGCCGGTGGTCTTTCGGGTGCGGTTCAAGGTGTTAGTGACCACTTTTAAAGCGCTCCATGGCATCGGACCCGGATACTTACAGGACCGTCTACTGCCAGCAAATACCTCCCGCCGTCCGGTACGCTCCCACAGAGAGGGCCTCCTCAGGGAGCCGTCGGCCAGACAGTGCCGGCTGGCGACCCCCAGGGGGAGAGCCTTCTCTGTGGGAGCTCCCACGTTATGGAACGAGCTCCCCCCCGAACTCCGTATAATAACAGATTTACGCACCTTCCGTCGGGAACTAAAAACATTCCTTTTCCGACAGGCCGGCCTGGCATAGAAGCTTCTGAGTATTTTTTTTAAGATTTTAAATTTTGTATGTTTTGGGTTTTAGGATTTTGGCCAAATGATTTAATTTATTTTTAATTATTTTAAATTTTGTACATTTATATGTTTTTTAAAGTTTGGGCTGTACACCGCCCCGAGTCCTTCGGGAGAGGGGCGGTATAGAAATTTAAAAAATAAAATAAAAATAAAATAAAATAAAGATATATTTGTTAGTATGTATTGTTTTAGCTTTGTTGTATGCTATCCAGAGTTACTTGCTTGTGAAATGGGTGGCCATATAAATATGATGAATGAATAAATAAATGTGGTCAGGACCTATTTTTCCATTGCTGTAGAAACTGGAATCTGAAATAATGGATATAAAATGTAGCCAGCTAGGTTTAATTTAAATATAGGGGGAAACTTCCCAATAATAAGATCTGTTCAATTTTGGGGGACAGTCAATCTATGGTGGATGTGGGTTCATCATTTGCAGAGATTTATAAGGAGAGGGTAGACAGTTACTTCTCATGGATGATTTTCTTGTCCACTACAAAGGGTTGGATTGGATAATGCTTATGGTTCTTTTCAACTCTACAGTTCTGTGATTTTATATGTGCAACTAGCAACATCACTACTACCGCTGCTTCTGCTATTACTACTGATTGATAGACACATATGCAAAATGAACAGATGAATAGATTAGTACCCAGGCAACTTGCAATCAATATTAAATTCACATAAAATGCTTTTGTGGTGTGCATATACTTCTCTTCTCAAAATGCTATCTCACAATCAAGGAAATTACAGCTGACTTTTATGTGATTGCTACATTCACACATTTAATTTCACCAGCTGACTTAATTTTTCTCCATGAATACATCCCCATAAAGCTGAACTGATTTTCTACAGAAAAAATAAAGAGTGTGCACATAATAATGGCTGTAGAGAAATGTTGCTCCCATAGTAATAAATTTCTTATTTATAACAAGAGGTAGCAAAGCTCTGTAGTTTATTGTTTTAAAGCCTTGCCTGTATTGGATTTTACTACCAATCTGAGAGATGTAATGTGCACCTGACATGTGTTGTCTCTGCTGACAACATCTGGGAATAGGTGCATGCAGTGAGGCATAAGTTTATCTGAAAGACGTGTTAGTTTGAAGAAGGATATAGTTCTTATGTTCTGTTTATGAGTGTTTGCAGAGAGCTTTTTAAAGCTAGGGTCAGTATTGGTGTGACCTGAGATGATCTTGCCCTGGTTCCCTGATACACATACACAGAGTGAAGATTCATAAGTAAATTTATGAGCAGGTACCGCCCAAGCAGAATTCCTGTAAGATTAACCTTTTTTAAAAGTGAAGACATTGAATTAATATGAAACCCAAACTTTGTCATCCAAGGCTTAGCAATGAGTGATAGCTCTATTGTGTTTTCATTTGTCTCCTTGTTTGAAAACATTATTGCTGTTAGACAGTTTTAAGTAGATGGGATCTCTAAACTGAATATTCAACAATGCCTAATTGCTTCAAAGGATATGAGAATATAGGTGGAGGAGAATGAAGACTGAATTTGACTAAACAAGAATGTAAGCTTATGTTCAAACCTAACCTATGGGGTGATAAGAAGAGCAAAGTGTTCTTACTTCTTCTCTTGTATTGTATTGGCAGGGGGTTGTTCGGTGGCTCTTCAACATCTTCATCAATGATTTGAATGAGGGGATAGAAGGGAAACTCATCAAATTTGCAGATGACACCAAGCTGACAGGAATAGCCAACACTCCAGAAGACAGGCTTAAGATACAGAAGGATCTTGACAGACTTGAACACTGGGCACTATCTAACAAAATGAAATTCAGTGGTGAAAAAAGTAAGGTTCTACATTTAGGCAAGAAAAACCAAATGCATAGCTATAGTATAGGTGATACCTTGCTCAATAGAAGTAATTGTGGAGGGATCTCAAAGTCCTAATGGACAATCACTTAAATATGAGCCAACAGTGTGCTGCAGCTGCCAAAAAAGCCAACACAGTGCTAGGCTGCATTAACAGAGGGATAGAATCAAGATCACATGAAGTATTAATACCACTTTACAATGACTTGGTAAGGCCACACTTGGAATACTGCATCCAGTTTTGGTCATCATGATGTAAAAAAAGAAGTGATACTCTAGAAAGAGTACAGAGAAGAGCAACAAAGATGATTAGGGGACTGGAGGCTAAAACATATAAGGAACGGCTGCTGGAATTGGGTATATCTAGTTTAACGAGGGATGACATGATAGCAGTGTTCCAATATCTTAGGGGTTGCCACAAAAAAGAGGGAGTCCAGCTATTCTCCAAAGCACCTGAAGGCAGAACAATAAGCAATGGATGGAAACTAACCAAAGAGAGAAGCAGCCTAGAACTAAGGAGAAATTTCCTGACAGTTAGAACAATTAATCAGTGGAATAATCTGCCTCCAGAAGCTGTGAATGCTCCAACACTGGAAGTTTTTGAGAAAAGACTGGACAGCCATTTCTCTGAAATGGAATAGGGTTTCTTGCCTGAGCAGGGGGTTGGACTAAATGACCTTAAAGGACCCTTCCAACTTGGGTGGTGATCTTACTTTGTCATCTAGATCTGTTTTGTACCTGCTACCTTTGAAGAAATATATAAAGTGTACTCTAGGATATCCTCCTGGGTTTTTTTGTATGGGTGGGTGTAGGTTCCTCCCTGAACCTGGGAGGTTGTGAATGATGGTTCGTCTCTCATGAGGAAGCCCTCTTTGGATATACATGTGTTGGCAACTACTACCCAGTCTTCAACCTTTCCTTTTTGACAAAAATCGTTGAGATACTGGTTCAGCTCCAACTACAAAGTGTCTTAAAGGAAGCAGATTATCTAGACCCTTATCAATCAGATTTTAGATAACACTGATCATTCCAGTCACTGACCTGTATGTCAAGACCTGTAATGGTATATGGGAATAACTTTGGGAGACAGGAAGAAAAGATACAGTCAAGGAAATGGTCATATAAGGCAACTCAACCTGCAGTAAGAATGTAAGTAGGGCAAGGGACCTTCCCTAGTTCCTTGGGTTTAAAAGGGGATAAGGGAAGAAATGTATTTTCAGACTAGCAAGATAGCTGTCAGCCTTGTGAGATAGACCAGACTGGGAGCATGGCCAGATGACCTATTTCTTCTTTATTTTAAGGTTATATTAACAGATTCTTCCAAGTCTACAAGTGCATTTCTCCATCCATTCCTTTATGATTGAAACTTTTTCTGATTTTTATTACCATGTATTGTTTGTTCCATTTTGTGCACCTTTAGAGTCAATTATATTTTTGGGAAGATATAAATGTGATTAATACATACATTACTTTAGATATCTTCAACTTTATTGTTCTGGCTAAAAATGTTTTGCAATATTGTTGAATCTCCACAATTGTCCAGTATCCAGCTTGTAAAATGTTAAACTGCTTATATTTAATTTCTGAATTATTAATGAGATATAATTCCTTATGTGTACAACTGTACAAGCACACGAACATCCTTAAACGTTTATGAGATATAAGTTTTAAAAGGCATAACCTTTTAAGTTAATAAAAAAAGATAACCTAGAAGAAGAAATGGACGAACCATTTAGAGAAGAATAACACTCAGTCCTGGGAAAGTAGAAATTGTTTTTTCTTTATGTAGGTTTGAGCTTGGGATAAACTAGAACTCTCATAGTCATATTAAGATCTTTGCTTAAAATCTATTGTAGTCTATTGTTGTGGTCTATTGATATTGTGAATTCTCCCATTTGAAGACAATGAGAGCTATTGTATTTGGCTGTATGAACACATCATATTCTTTAAGACAAAGCGTAGTTTTATGTTTTGAACAGAAATGTAATATTACTGTCCAAAATGATTATTTTTGAGTGGCAAAATCTCTTTGACTGGTTGTTTAATTTGACTTTGTAGATAAATGAGTTATTGCAAAATGTATTTTTATTTTAATTCTGACAGCTGGTGAAACTGATTGTTCCTTTGGAATGGTAAAGATTTCCCTTCTCCCTTATTGAGGCTGTTCCTGATTCCCAAAATTCCTTATTAATTCACTGTTTGCATAATTAATAGTACTTATTAAACTGCAACATTGAAAAAATGGTCTGGTTTCTATGAAAAAGAGTATTGCAAATACATGAGAGAAAATTAATACATTGAGAGAAGAACTGTGTAGAAGACAATAAAAAGGGAAATAGAATATTGGTTTGATCCTTCTCTGGTGCATGCTAATATGGAATTTAACATGAGATAGATTGTCTTAAATTACATTTGGATTTCTGCACAGCAGTTAAATAAGTCCCTAGGCAGAATTCAACGTGAGAGAAAGAAGACATAATACATGGTGGAAATGTTATAATGAAGATCTTATCCAGTAATCCATAACTGATCTGCTATCCTGGAGAGAAAGGATTACTCACTTCAATATATAATTGTACCTTTCCCAATATCAGTAGTCAGGGACCAGTTAAGCTGTCTGCTGGTTTGAATGACAATTATGAGTTCAAACCAATCATAGCAATTTGCTCGGTTATCCGAAAGTCATTGAATACAAACTCCTATATTGAGTTAGTTCTTCTATTCCATCAAATTATTCTGTGGAGATTAACCTGTAAGTTACTTGAGAGAGGCAGTAAGTTGAAATGTACATTTAGGAATATCATATGTGGTTTAGTAGTTAAGGCATTGACTAGGAACATAAAAACCTAAATTCAAGAGTGGCTTGGAAGAACTTATTACATAGAGTTGTGGTTGTAAGAAAAAAAACTGGGAAAGGGAATGTGGTGTGTCTGTGAACTGGATAAAGGCAAGATATAAACTTAATAAATACATTAAATAAGTGATTTGTGTTTTTTCTTACTTATATTTTTCTTATATTTTGCCCTTCAGAAAGGTTGAGTAATTCATCAAGCCTGTATATGATTAGTGTGTTAGTTTAAATCTTTGTATGCATTTTGATCTTTCCTTTGGCATGCCAGCTAGAAGTATTTGCTCTTCTAAATAGATGTGTTTTTATTTATTTTTCCTTGTAAAGTTTATATTCAATCTTTGTAGCAAATGCTGGTCAACATACTTCCCAAAGTAGTACACTGCAAATAGCAACATTAACAAGACAATTGAAATGTATGGTAAAACATTAGTTACAATTTATTCCAAGTTAAGCATTTGGAAACTGAATAGATTAATGGGAATTAAGCCACATTTAACTTTGTTATTAAAATAAATTGAAGTATAATGTGTTTACCTTTGGCAGGATCGTGCCCACTTTAAAATAAATGTTTTAGTTTTGTTCTGACAGTTGCTTGAAAAAAATATTGTATCTGAGGTCTGTCTACAGGTTTCATAAATTCTGTGAACCTTAAACATTTTCAGGGTTCACTTAATGCACCTCATCTTGTTTTTTCTACTTCACTGATAAATTGTGATTTTAAATTGTGTGTTAAAACAAGAATTAACTCTGTCAATTACAGAATTACCAAAGGCTAGCAGATAAATTTCAGGTAATCCTTCTGCTTATAAGTGTAGGAGATAACCAGACTGAGCCGGAGGGAGGGAGGTCAAACACGTCATAAGTCATGAGTCCCTGCATACCCACAAAAGAGTCCAGCCCAATTGGAATGCCTCTCTTATCTCCCATTCATTTCCCTTAATTGGTCAGATTAATGTCAAGCACTGGGGAATTATCAGGTGATTCAGGTAGTTCAAATGAGTAAAAAGATTTATTGCAATCTTAAATTCTCTACAAAGATCTGACTGACTGGACATTAACAGAAATGAGTGGGAGATAAGGGAGACATTCAAGGTGGGCTGGACTTAGATCTCCTGCAAGCAGGGCAGGGACTCGTGATTTATGAAGCGTTGGACACCTCCCCTCCCTCGAGCCCAGCCTGGTTCTCTCCTGCAATAAATATCCCAATAGAGTGGAGTGGCCTAAAAAGTTAATAATAATAATAATAATAATAATAATAATAATAATAATAATAATAATAATAATAATAATAATAATAATAAAAAGTTGGAAGGGACCTTGGAGGTCATCGAGTCCAACCCCCTGCTCAGGCAGGAACCCTATACCATTTCAGACAAATGGCTGTCCAGTCTCTTCTTAAAAACATCCAGTGTTAGAGCATTCATCGCTTCTGGAGGCAGGTTGTTCCATTGGTTAATTGTTCTAACTGTCAGGAAGTTTCTCCTTAGTTCTAAGTTGCTTCTCTCCTTGATCAGTTTCCATCCGTTGCATCTTAATGGGATGGGATGAATCCAGACAGTGGTTCAATTTAGAACCATTGGTCCAAGTTAACATCAACTCCTGATTTCTAGTCTGAAGATTATTTTCGTCTACAACTATAGTAGAGGTAATTAGGAAGATATAAGAATGAAGACCGGAAAAAGATGACATAGTGACAGTTCATATTTATTCTCCCTGTCAAATGTGCTCAATCTGTGAGTCAAAAAAAATGATCCCTTCTATTACAAACTTGCCTTGGGATGTGAAAACAAGTCATTGCTTTTCTGCCTTTTGTAAAATTGCTGGTAATAAAGTTAAGATATAAAAGCTGGACAAATATGAAGTAATCAAACCACATCCTAGATGAAAACTCCCAGGCATGCCTACTATTACGGTAGCTATATATAAACAAGAAATATTGCTGTTCTAGACCTAATGAGTATTTTTTTTTTTAGTTTTATTAGTGAGATGTGAATGACTAGGATGTAATGAATATATGTGAATATACGTGGAATAGGCTGGCTTTCCTTATAAAATAAGAGTATTTTGTTCCTTTCTCAGTCTAGGACCCAAATGCAGTAATTTGCTTTTCCTTTTAGGAGGAACAATTGGTAGCCACTCATTGTTACTCATACAGGAGAAAGTAAAGCTGACTTGAGCAGTGCAACTGTGGCTCTGCTTCTCCTTGAAAATAGTAATGTGTACACAGAGCTAGGGTAACACAGAAGTTAAAATACCTGACATGGATTGGGGAGTCTCTGTTTCAAGTCCCTACTTGACCATGGAGTTCATGGGGTGCCTATACACTAATGCTCAAAATATGGAGAACAAATTTGAAGTCCTAGTACATGAGGGCAGGTATTATATTGTTGCTATTACTGAAACTTGCTGGAATGGAACCCATGATTGGAATATACTATTAGAAGGATATAATTTGTTTAAAAGAAACAGACTCAGCATAAGAGGAAGAGGAGTTGCACTATATGTAAAAAATTACTATAGCTGTACCGAAATAGAGGATAGCAAGGATGAGCATTCTTGAAAAGAATATTAGGGGCAAAAGCAATGATATTGCTATAGATGTGTACTATAGACCATCCAACCGAACACTAGAAATAGATGAACCTTTCGCAAATTAATTACCTGAAGTGTGAAAGAAACACATCACTGTAGTAATGGGGAACTTTAAGTACCCTGAAATTAACTGGGAAACAAAGTCTGCAGTGAATGGGAGATTGATCAGGTTCCTGATAAGCTAGCTGATAATTTTATCTTCTGAAAGATAGAGGTAGGAACTAGAGGGTCAACTATACTGGACTTAATTCTAACTAATAGGGATATCATGGTTGAGGGAGTGAAAGTCATGGGAACTTCGGATGAGAGTAACCATGTCATACTAGAATTCACCATACAGGTATAGGTAACTGAGCAAAGTCAGTTTAATGTTTTAGACTTTAAGAGAATTGACTTCAACAAACTAAGAGAGAGAGAGTAGGAAGGATTCCATGGATGGAAATCCTAGAGCAGGAGTCCCCAACCCCTGAGCTACTACTGGGCTAAGGCCTATTCAGAACGGAGCTGCATGAGCAGCGAGCCAGTGTGCACATGCACACACAGCTCAACTTACACGAGCAGCGGGGCCATTGCACTTGCACATGCACACTCAGCTGAACTTGAGCAAGGTTCTGCCTTAGTCCCAATACTCTTCAAAATCTTCATAAATGACCTAGATGAGGGGATTGAAGGAATGCTCATCAGATTTACAGATGACACCAAGTTGGAGGCAGGGAGGGGAACTGATTACACTTTAGAACACAGGTGTCAAACTTGCGACATCATGTGATGTGTTGCGATGTATCGTGACTTTTTTTCCCATTGCTGGCAATGGGGTGGGTGCGGTTTTGGTGTGACATATCCGGCCCACAGGCCAGCAGTTTGACACCCTTGCTTTAGAAGTTGATTCAAGATTCAGAAGGATCATGACAGACTTGAGGGATCTAATATAATCTAATATAGCCCTATCCAACCAGATGCAGTTCACAGACCTATCAAAACCAAATGCACAGGTAAAGAAAAGGCAGTACCTGGCTCAACAGTATTGACCGTAAAAAGGATACAGATGTCCTGGTTGCCTACTACTTAAGTATAAGTCAGCAGTGTCAGCAGCTGCCAAAAAGGCTAACTTAGTCCTAGGCTGCATCAACAAAGGGATAGAATTAAGATCATGGGAAATGATAATATTGCTCTATACAGAAATAATGAGGCCATACTTGGAATACTGCATCCAGTTCTGTTCACCACAATAAAAAAAGAAGATGAGGCTCTACAAAGAGTTCAGAGAAGAGCAACAAAGGTAATAAGGGGTGTAGAGGCTAAATATTAGGATGAATGGCTAAAGCAGACATGTCAAACTCGCGACATCACATGACGTCGCGTGATGTATTGGAGCTTTTTTGCCATTGCCGGCAAAGGGATGGGCGCAGCTCCGGTATGATGAAACTGGCCCACGGGCTGGCAGTTTGACACCCCTGGGCTAAAGGAACTAGGTAAGTTTAGTCTAATGAAGAGAAGGCTTAAGGGAGACCTGATAGCAATCTTCTAGTACTTGAGGGAAAATCACAGGGAAAAGGGATCAATCTATTACTCATAGCACCTAAGGGCATGACAAGAAGCAATGGGTGAAAGCCCATCAGAGGGAGATCTAACCTGGAAATAAATGGGCAACCATTTGTACAGGATGGTGTAACTACTCCTGCCTTGAGTAGGGGGTCAGACTAGAAGACTTCAAAGGTCCCTTCTAGCCATATGATTCTGTGATAATATGTGACATAGAGCAAGTTTTGACTCCAATCATGTGTCTCCCAGATTACATCTACATTATCTTGTAGAAATCATTTGGAGATATTATGAATTAAGTATATTCTTTCCAGATGAAACAACCAGCAGAATAATCATCATAGACTGTGATACAAATTAAGAAATGATTTTCCAGATCATTTATCATATTTATTCTCCAATCATTTTCAATTGATTTACCATCAAAATATTAGATGTATTGTCTATTATATGCCAAGCATCTTAAAAAAAATAAAACTAATGATTAGGGGATTAAAGAAGTAAACAGCAGGAATATTCATTTATTGCATATCTGTATTGTCCTCCCTTGAAAAAATTGCATATATGATTTTTCTTGGAAACTCTTTATTTTTACAACAATTCTGTGGGGTCAGTTATTTGGAAAATAACAGCAGAAAATAACCTAGGGAGAACTTAATGATTAAGTGGAGATTGATCCTGAAGTTCTTAAGATCATATCTGCTTCTGTGTTCCTTTAATATTGTTGGTTTTCTGGGAGTCATTGTGTAGGGACTCAGTCACTTCAACTCTTAGTGACTCAGTGGATGGTTTCTATGAGTTCTAATTATTTCAGTGAGGTTTTTAAAGAAGAGGCTGTTAAGTGGATCACAGATTGATAATCAGCATGGCTTTGGTAGAATGTAATAAAAATTCATCTGAAAAATAATTACCGGTAAATACAATCTGCAAGCATGGAGATAAGGGTAATCACACATATGTTTCAATATATAACTCTGCATTTGTGGTATTTGTAAAGGAAGCTTCTTTTTTAAAAAATTAAACTGTAGTGGGATCTAGCTATTATTACTAAATTACAGTATTTTACAGTATTTAAACCAGCCCATGAATGCAGATGAATCACTGGGACATGGACCATTTATTTATTGGTGCCATCACTTTCTGACTCCCTTTCTTTTGTTACATAAAATATGCTGTGAATAAAGTCAATTATGAAATAAAATTGTTTGATATCAGTATCAGGCAAAAGGTTGTTGCATATGGCAGTAATAATAAATGAAAGCTCAATTATTAGTAAGGTGATTTTTTTGGGGTGTCAAAATAATTCTATAATAATTCTGTTTCTGTCCATAGTAGAAACAAATTGAAATGTTGTGTTTCCATAATGATATTTGGGGCATATGGTATGTGCTTTATTAAAACAGAGATAAAAACATTGTATTCACTTGATTCTAAGCAAAAGGCCTGTTTGTTCAGTGGATAAATACGACATGGTGTACTAAGAACAGCTGCTGGGAATGTGAGCATAGGGCCTATGGCTTGGACATTTAGAAAAAAGCAGGAATACAGCTAAAAACTATTCTTTAGCATGATTTATTGGAAGTTTTTTTTGTGTACTTTCTGTCTAAATGAAGCGAGCCCTCCACAGGCCCCTCCAATCCCGGTGGGTCAGACACGGAGACCGAATGTTAGAGACGAAGGCATGACACGAGTCAGGTTTCTCTCTGGGGTGTAAGACAACAGACAAAAGGCTGCCTCCCCTTTTTATTATCTGTTACAGTGGGCGGTTACACAATGCATCACATGGTTACAAACAGCCAATGACAATGTTATACCTGTAGCCAATGACAAAGTTATACTGGCAAAGTTACATCTGTGGCCAATGGATTCAAATCTTGGTACAACGTTCCTCCACCTATTAGCCCCTCCCTCATTTCCTGTTGTTCCAAAACCGCATGGTCAAGCCACATGGCCTTCTTTGTTCCTTTGTCCCTTTGTTCCAAGCCTCATGGCGACTTGCTAGGGTGCGTTACATCATATTAAAAACTATTCTTTAGCATGATTTATTGGAAGGTTTTTTGTGTACTTTCTGTCTAAATTCTCAATTTTGGTAGTAGTAATCAGGTGAAAATCAAGTAAATTCAACAATCAACAAAAAAAGAAAAAATCAAATATAGCTACTAGAAGGAGCAAGCTTCTAGAGAGAACGTGTAGGCTGAATTGGATCCAAAGTTTAAGGACAGTGAAAAAATTATTTGATAGATACTGAGAAATCAAAGTGATACTTTGTACTTCTTCATAGAGGTCTGAAATAAAGTACCATTAATATTTATTCTCTGGTTTGTACAAGCAATGCACTCAGTCATTCAGTCCCTAATCATCTCATGACTGGACTACTGTAATGAGCTCTTCATGGGGCTACCCTTGAAGAGCATTCAGAAGCTACAGCTGGTGCAAAGTGTGGTGGCGTGGGCAGTTTTGGGGGCCCCAAGAATGGCCTCTGTAACACCACTGCTCTATGAGCTGCGTTGGCTGCCAATCTGCTTCCAGGTGCAATTCAAGGTATTGGGGATCACTTTTAAAGCCCTTCATGGCATGGGTCCAGGTTACTTGAGGGACCATCTCACCCCACTGGGATTGGCCTGTACCACTTGTGCTGGCAGAGGAGGCATGCTGTGGGTCCTGTCAGTCCGATTATTCTGGCTGGTGGGGTCCAGGCCTTCTCTGCTGTTGCCCCTGCCCTCTGGAACATCTTGCCCCCGGATATGAGGTTGACCCCAACCTCCTATCTTTTCATAAGGGCCTAAAGACATGGCTGTGTCAATCTTTGGTTTTAATGTTTGTTTTTAACTATGTATGTTTTAGCTTATATGTAACTGTAAGCCACCCAGAGTTACCCTATGGTGAGGTGAGTGGCCAATAAATTTTATAGATAAATTAATGCTCTTCTCTCTGCATTTTTATGAAACTGAACTGTTATCACCTGGAGCTGATTTGTCTCTTATACTTTATGGTGTGCAAACATTCTGTTTCTTTTGACTGCGGTTTCTGGGTTTGTATAAATAGATCATGGCTTTGACCTTTTGGATTGAAAGCATCTGCTGCTAATTGCATCTGTCTTTTTTATATGTAGCACTGTGTTTGCTGAGAAGCCTTCTATTTAAAAAAAAGATACTATTTGAAATGTTTTAGATTGGTTTCTACAGATTTCAGATATCAAATGAAAGTATTATCAGTCCCTTTTGCTATCAATTTATGACAGAAATATCCATGGATTTATCACTTTCATTAAATGCAGAATGACATCTTTGTGATCCAAACGTTTCTCCTTTCATACATGTGTACAACATTATGATACATGTCTGATAGGAAAGGAACTTGTATCATAATAGCACTATGCTGTTTTCACAGTTTGCCCCCCACCCCACTGGATATCTCTGATTTGTGAATTATTTTATATACATTACACTTTTACTTTATACACATTACATTTCTTCTAATCTGGATGTAATACAGGAAAAGAAAAAAGATATTATGAGAATACATACAAAAATGCATATAGTTAGTTAGTGTGACATGTTTCCTAATCTTCACAAAATATGGAAATGCTAAAACTGAAAGGCAATTACATTCTGGTCTGCAGTTAGGTTAAGAAGTAGAAATTAGGCTGTATCATATAAAATGTGACAAAAACAAATTTCTTTCCCAACCCTGCTTGTGGCTATGTACAAAATGTCCCCTGAATTGATTCAACAGATTTACCTGCATTCGATCTTCAGCTGATTAAATCTGAGTTATGTTGACCTCAAACATCAGTATAATGCATTCTGCTTTGCAGCCACAAGCATATGCCAGAATACAAAACAATAACTGGTTCTCACAATGCAAGATGAATCTCTTTTGTACTTTCTTTAATTTGAAGAAAAAAATAGGTATTTTGAAATGTACAAGTTTATTTTTGAAATGATGATGTTCTGTATGAACAAGAACATGGTTGTTAACTATTCTATTTATATTATATAATATTTAGTTGTTTTTTTTTAAAGGGACACCCTATATTTGCTCAAAACTGTCCAAGGAAGCTAACTTAAATTAAAAACAAGAACAGCATGACTATTCAGTTCCAACTTTTTATTTTTCTTATGGAATCTATGTTTATGCATGAACAGGATTCCGACATTGATTGGGATGATCTTTGGGATCAATTTGAAGAAAGAAAATATCTGAGTGTTCGGAGATGGAAAGGCGGAGAGGATCCATATCGACTGTATGCCTTTAACCAACGGGAGAGTGAACGGATGCCCAGTGATCGTGCCATCCATGATACTAGGCACCACAGGTTTGGTATCCCACTTTCTTAGTTGCATATTTTAGATTGTGCATTGATTGATCTACCAGTTAAGGCACTAGGATAGAAACCAGAAGACTCTGAGTTCTAGTCCTGCCTTAGGCATGAAAGCTAGCTGGGTGACCTTGGGCCAGTCAGTCTCTCATCCCAACTCAACTCACAGGGCTATTGTTGTGGGGAAAATAGCAGGAGGAATATTAGGTGGAACCAGTGGAACAGTTTGCCTTCAGAAGTCGTGGGTGCTCCATCACTGAAGGTTTTAAGAAGAGACTAAATCTGAAAGGGTATAGGTTCTCCTGCTTGAGCAGGGGGCTGGACTAGATGACCTCCACGATCCCTTCCAACTCTATTCTATTCAAGGTGTATTCTCTGCTTTGAGTTATTTATAAAAATATTTTTAAATAGTGATTAGAAGAGTGTGATTAAATCATATAGGGTACTATGATTTTTAGTAGAACATAAAATGTTCTACTAAATTAAAATATGATTGAGAAGATGTATCTATTAAGAGGCCAGGCTAAAAACTAGGAAGACCATGACTTCTAGTACTGTCTTAAGCATGAGGTCAGCTGGGTGACTTTAGGCCAATCACTTTGCAAATGTTGCCTAGAGAATTGCAGGGATCAGTCCAGGCAGTTAAAGGCACTTCACTATTCAGCACTGGAAATACAGCATACTGTATGGCTCCATCTATTTCACTGAATTGATTAATGTCAATTTACGGTCATGCTGTAAGCTGCCCAGAGTAGTTGGAAAAGAATGAGTGGCAAATAAATTTCATAAATAGATGAATAAATATAGATCAGCTATGGATGACTGTAATAAATCATGGCGTCAATATATTGATATATGTATGTTTGTAAATATATGTCTTGTATGTTGATTTGTGTAGCTTTTTTCTTTTTATAAGTTTGTGTTTTCTTTTTGTTTGATTGTTTTTTGTATTCAGTTAATTTTTTAAGAAAAAAATGACTGCTTCAACAGCATAAAAACAATTAGCTCTATTTTTGTGGTGCTTCTGCTTTTTGATAAATATTGCATGAAGTGAATTTATGCAAGTAAGATATCAGTTGATAAGTTAAGAACATGTCTTTTAGAACATATAAACACTGGTACAATATAATTAAAAATATCAGGTTAAACCAAAATTTGCTGTGTAGATATAAAAGTGGCTATTGGCCAATACTTATATTGAACTGAAGTAGCCATTTTAATGACTATTTTTCTAATTTGGAGAAATTCTTTTCAAGTTTCTAGTTCTGACCTCATCCAATGTCAGCAGACTTGGTCATCTCAATGTTCACCTAATTCTAGAACATTTATGAAGACCGTGGCTTAAACATGTACATTAATCATTGAAAACGCACCAGGGACAAGCTAATTCTTCATAAAAATATACCACTATTGATCTGAAATAGAAAAAAAGTTAATTAATTGTATCCCTGTTCTTATTGTTGTTTGTTGTTGTTAAAACTGATGTCATATTGGCCAAGAGATCAATCTTAAGTCAACAACAACCACAAAAAAATCAAAGCATGAAAATTGGTAGGATCTCAGAATGCCATCTTCATATGCATTTCCATATCTGTGCTCATTTTTTTTTTACTGATTGCAATGGTTTGTCTATACCAGGGGTAGGCAACCTTGGCTCTTTTATGATTCGTGGACTTCAACTCCCAGAATTCCTGAGCCAGCCATGCCAAGGCTGCCTACCCCTGGTTATACTGTGTATTTTCTATTTTGCATGTTTCCAACTGATTTAAATATCTTTCATCTCTGTTGTAGTCAATTGTTCCCACAATAATTTTCTTTAAAAAGATCTGATAGTCTTTCTACTTTGCTTGATCTCCAGAGCCTTGTGAATTGTTCTAGTCTGCATGGTTATGTTTTTACATTAGAAGAATGAACAAAGCTTGTGATGTGATTATTTCTTGCTCAGCAAAACTTTGTCAACTTTGAAAATGAACTAATTGTAAACTATTAGGAGGAGACAGATCGACATCAGGTTGCTTTTCATCAGTGAATTGCAGGTGACAGTTGTCTCAAATTGCAGAAAAAATATAGTAGCTTTGGAAAGTAAGCTTTGCCTATTTGGATCTTTGTATTGCCTTCCTAGTCACAGGTGTTTTAAAAATCAAATCCTTTACTTCAACTTTCCTTCAAAATCAGCCATTGAGTAATTTTATATTTTGATTATTTTTCTAAGAGAATATTCAACTACATTTTTCTTTATTTTTAATGTCTATATTCATACTTGGAATACTATTAAGCAGATATATAAGATCTTATACACATAGATGTGCCAATTGCTCTCTTTTTCCTAATGCTTCCTTGAATTTTGTTTGCCCTTTGGCTAGCTGAATTACATCAAAATACAGTATATCCAACAAATTGGTCACAGTGGAGAAATTCAGCAGCTAGCCAGAGTTAGTACATGCAAGAGAGCAACTCAGTTAGAACTCCATCAATAGAAGTTACTAAATTCTATCACAGTTATTTTAAACTACCATTGCATTAAAGCTCAGAGTGCTACTCTGCTGTAGACATTATCTTGAATAATTTTGCCTCCTCTGCCACTTAGCTAGCTCTTTGTATTCCTTCTGGGTATCAATGAATATGTGAAATGCAGGGCCTTCCAACGAGGATCTTGTCCTTTACCTCTCAATTTTGTTAAAAATGAGTCATGCCTGCACGTTTATAGGCTTTCCAATAATTGCTGATCCTTGAAAAGATCTTTCATCTCTTCAACTATGGCTTGTTTTCCCCCTGTAAAAAATAATCACTGTATTTTTATTCTAATAGAATAGGAGAACATCAAGTTTGAGGGAAGAAGAAACACCTCATGCTTTTCTTGTCTGAGCACTGGTGAAGACAAGCTATCATAAAGGTTCAAGATGTGTTAAATTGACTGTGAGCTTGGCAATTTAATTTAATACCTTTCAAGTGTGCTGTCATGTCCTGTAAATGCCATCACTATTTTATAAACATACATAATTTAATCATGATTAAGCACTTTGAATCCATTATATCTTATATTGCATAAATGACAGTATTACTAGGGTGCATACTACAACCTCATAGCACATCTCATCGACGGGTCCTGTTGAGCATTAAAAGTGTTTGTGTTTGGCTAAACAGTGCGCCCTATTTCCATTTCTCCAGCTTTATTCCTTAGGAAGGCAGCAATGTTTCTTTCTATTGTAGACCACATTCAAGACAGCATATGAAAACAATTGGTTTGCTTACATTAGTTTAGCTGTCTGAGGGTAACTCATTATATTAGGTTTAGAAATTGTCTTAAAAGTGAAGTAAGAATATTATACTAAATCCACTCCAAAGAGCCTTGCTTGGTGACCTTGGACTTGTTAATCTATTAAACTGGAAACCAACATGGAAAAAACAGTAAGTAAGTTAGACTTGGTGCCTTCTCCCTAAATCTGCAGGTTGTGTCACCAGTCCCCAGTTTTCTTTTCTTTTTTTTTAATTTTTTTATTTTTTTCACCAAACACCATACGCCAAAAACAAACCATACATACATAAACAAAATTCTTTTCTTTTAACAGAGCCGTGCTGTACATTCTGACTATTCTATTACCTCTCATTTACATTTTATTTACATTCAATCCTTATATCTTTTTCTTTCTCTGTTCTAGCCAAATATAACACTTATTCCAAGTTTCATAAAATTCTGTTGCCTCCTTGTCTTTTAATTCTAGCGTGAGTTTATTCATTTCTGCGCATTCCAAAATTTTATAGATAACCATATCCTCTGTGGGTATGTTTTCATTCTTCCAGTATTGGGCATATGCTATGCGGGCCGCAGTCAGTATGTATATAATGATGTGTTGGAACTGTTTTTTAATCTTTGAATTTATTATGCCCAATAAAAATAATTCTGGTTTGAAATCCATTTTTATCTCCGTTATCTCCTGTATCCAATCTCTTATTCGTTCCCAATATTTCATCACCACCTGGTCAAAGATCAATAGAAGGGATGTTGGGCACAGAAAAACAAAATGTGTTAATCAATATGCAAACTATGCAATCAACACTTTTGGTTATCCAAGAAACTATGTTGAAAATGCAAGAGACAATATCAAAAAATCATGTAGAAATGAGAGGTGATATAAACAAATTGGATAATAGAGTGGAGATGCTACAACAAACAATGGAGAATAATGAAGTAAGAATACAATCTGTAGAGGCGGGTCTAGATAAAATTGTGAAAAAAGTTGATATATTAGACACAGAATTAATAGCATCCAACCAAAAAATGGAGGAAGAAATTATTTACTTAGAAATGGATAAGGCAGCATTTTATCTACGCTTTCAAAATGTGATAGAGGAGAAGGATGAAGATCTAAGGGATATCATGGCAGATCTGATTTTTGATGGAGATCGATGAGGCATTCAGAATTCAGACAAATTATGCTGGGTGGAATAAACTTCCACGGGAAGTACATATCAGGTTTACCAGAAAAAGGGTGAGAGATATAATTTACAAAATAACAAGAGAGGAGCCAATGATCTATAAAGGTGTGGAAATACTAACCTTGAAACAGATACCGAAAAGGGTAAGAGACCAAAGAAGGGATTATAGATTTTTGAGCTCCTATCTAATAAAAAAAAGTATACCTTTTAGATGGTTAACTCTGGAAGGAATGCTGATATCCTGGAGAGAGAGAAAGATTAAAATAGATAATTTGGAGAAAGCTAGAGAGTTCTATGACCAATTGGAAGGAACGGAGGAAGAGAACAGTAGCAGGGAAGAACTAGAATCCAAAAGTCAGGAAGACCAACAGCAAGAAATTAGGGAAAGAGAACAAGGGAGAGGAAGTAAGAGGGAAAACAGACAGAGGAAGGCGACAGAAACAGGTTCAAGAACAAGACAAGCCCACAAGTAAAACACAAGTAGAAAATAGAAAAGGAGATTAGGTTATTATCTATCAATATTAATGGATTAAATTCACCAGCAAAGAGAAAGCAAGTACTAAAAAAACTAGCCAAACAACATATAGATATTGTCTGTTTACAAGAAGTACATATTAAAGAGCAACATAGGCACCATTTAGAATTTCCCAAATTAGGATCACTATTTACAGCATTAGCTAACCAAAAGCAAAGAGGAATAGTGGTTTATATTAAAAAGGAAATAAATGCAAATTTAAAATATCAAGATATAGATGGAAGGGTACTAGAACATAAGAACATAAGAAGAGCCTTGCTGAATCAGGCCAAAGCCCATCGAGTCCAGCATTCTGTGTCACACAGTGGCCCACCAATTGTACATGGGGATCTTGAGCAGAAAGAGACCGAATGAGAATCAATATAACTTCTATCAGAAATTACATGAGAAATTGATAGAACTGGGTCATTCAAATATTTGTATCGTGGGTGACTATAATGCGGTGGTGGATGTAAAAAAAGATTATATTACTGATAAGAAAAACAAAAAGAAAAGGAAAACTTTACCAAAGACCTTCTTTGATCTAGCGCATGAGCTTAATCTATTAGACCAATGGAGAAAGAGAAATCCAAAAAAAAAAAAAGGATATACATTCTTTTCAAATCCACACAAATCATGGTCTCGAATAGACATGATATGGACAAATGAAGAGTTGGGAGAGGATATATAGAAATAAAACCGAATATATGGGCAGATCATAATCCGATAGAAATAGTCTGGAAGGGGCGAAAAAACCTAGAAAAAGATGGGTAATGAATTCATATATCTTAAAGGAAAAAGAATTTATTATACAGACTAAAAAGGAAATGGATTATTTCTTTAAAGAGAATACAAAACAACAAACATCAATTCAAATTATTTGGGATACAGCGAAGGCGTACCTAAGGGGACTAGCAATAGCCTATTTAGTACAGAAAAATAGAGAGAAAAGACAAAGGCAAAATATATTACAGGAAAAGATTAAAAAAGTCGAATGCCAATTACAAGAAAAACCACAGGATGAATCAATTAAAGCGGAATTAGCATTAGCCAAACATAAATTAAATGTGATGGAACAAGAGGAAAGAGTTAAAGAACTGAAAATGGCAAAACAAAATTTTTTTGAGCACGCAAATAAACCAGGGAGATGGCTTTCCTATAAATTAAAAAAAAGAGAGAGAAAAAATTATTCAGGAACTTTATGATAGAAATGGGGAATTACAATATGAGGTGGATAAAAAGAAAGAAATAATCCTAACCTTTTTTGAATCATTATATAAAAAAGATGAAATAGATGGGGAAAAGATTAAACAATATTTAAAAGTTAATGGTCTCCCAGAATTAAAAGAAGAACAAAGAGACATACTGAATAGGAGAATAACAGCCACGGAACTAAAAAGGGCGGTCCAAAAACAAAAAAATAACAAGACTCCAGGACCGGATGGTCTTCCAGGGGAGCTATACAAAACCCTCTATGAAGAGTTTGAAAATATATTATTAGAGGTATATAATGATGTGTTGGAAAAATCAAATTTACCAGACTCCTGGATAGAAGCTATTATATCTCTTATTCCAAAAGAAGGCACAGACCCTAAACAGATTAAAAACTATAAGCCAATCTCACTTCTAAATACTGATTACAAAATTTTTACTAATATAATGACGGAAAGATTAAAGTTAATATTGCAGAATATAATACATCCAGACCAAAATGGCTTTTTGCCTCAAAGACAAATTAGAAATAACATTAGAATGGTGTTAAATGTCCTCGAATACTATGAATTATACCCAGGAAAACAAGTAGCGTTGATCTTTCTAGATGCGCAGAAAGCATTTGATAACCTCAGTTGGCAATTTATGTTCCAACAGATTGAAGATATGAAATTTGGGGACAAATTTATTAATATAATAAAGGCAATATATAGAATACAGAGGGCTAGTGTGATAATTAATGGAGAGAACACAAAAAGTTTTGAAATAAACAAAGGGGTAAGACAGGGATGTCCAATTTCACCTCTACTTTTTATTTTGTCTCTTGAAGTATTACTAGTTCAAATTAGATGGAATGAAGAAATAAAAGGGGTACAGGTCAAAGCAGAGGAATATAAATTACAGGCATTTGCTGATGACCTGGTTTTCTTTATTGAGGAACCTACAGAGAGAGGAAATATTCTTATGGGTGAAATAGAAAAAATTGGAATGGTCGCAGGTTTAAAAATTAATAGAGACAAAACTAAAATGCTAGTTAAAAATTTAACTGATAAACAGAAAAGGAAATTGGAAGAGAATTTGGATTTACAAATAGCAAAAAAGATTAAATATTTAGGAATTTGGATAACTTCAAGATGTTCCTCAATAAAAGAAGACAATTATACAAAACTAATACTAAAAATGAAACAAGATCTTGAAACCTGGGGAAACTTCCGATTATCATTATTAGGTAGGATTGCAGTGACTAAAATGAACATATTACCAAGATTATTGTATTTATTTCAAACAATCCCAATAAAACTAGAGAAAACTTTTTTTTAAAGAATTGGATAAAATAATAAATACATTTATTTGGGCGGGCAAAAAAGCCAGGATAAATATGAAAACGTTACAGGACAGTAAGAGTAGAAGTGGACTTGGACTCCCCAAATGAGAAACTTATTATTATGCAGCAGGGTTAGTATGGATTAAAGATTGGATAAATCTGGATAATGATAGGATATTAATGATTGAAGGACATGACTTACAGATGGGCTGGCATGCATTTTTGTGGGGGAAACAGAAGAAAATACATACATATTTTCAACAACATCAGATAAGAGGAGCATTGATCGGGATATGGGAAAAAATAAAAAAGGCATTATGGGAAAATCCCAAATTGGTTTTCGCCGATGGAGGTAGTAATTCACCCTAATATGTTAGAGAAGAAAAAGATGAGATATAAAGAATTACTGGACAATCAAGGCAATCTTAAGACAAGAGAAGAGCTGGAGGAACAAAGAATTCCCATAGATTGGTGGTTTTATCTACAAATTAAATCTAGATACAATAGAGACAGGCAAGAATATGGAATAAACCAGACCCCACACTTACTTGATAAAATCCTAATAAGGAAGGAAGGAAAATCATTATCAAAAATCTGTAAATATTTATTAGAAATAGAGTTAGAGGAAGAAATAGTGAAGGGGTCTATGTTAGCGTGCGCACGAAATGTGGGAAGAAATATAAACCTAGAGGAATGGGAAAGAATATGGAATGTAAATTGCAAATTGACGTTATCAACTGCATATAGAGAGAACCAATACAAAATGATTTATAGATGGCATTTAACACCAGCGAGATTGGCCAAAATGCATAAAAATATAGATCCAAAGTGTTGGAAATGTAGAATTAAAGAAGGAACATTCTTTCATATGTGGTGGCTCTGCCCTAAAGCAGTCCCCAGTTTTCATCTCTGTTCTGCTACTGATTTGTAGATAGAAGAGTTAAAGCTGGAATTTTTCAGATGATAACATTATTTTGACCTTGCTTGGAATTTGACAACTGAACAACATAAATGGGTTTCCTGTGCTCTTACCACAATCCCATGCTCTTACCATGATTTCTGACATTTAGAACAATTAACCAGTGGAACAATCTGCCTCCAGATGTTGTGAATGCTCCAACATTGGAAGTTTTTAAGAAAAGGTTGGACAACCATTTCTCTGAAATGGTATACAGTTTCTGCCTGAGCAGGGGGTTGGACTAGAAGACCTCCAAGGTCTCTTCCAACTCTGTTATTCTCTCCTCTCCTCTCCTCTCCTCTCCTCTCCTCTCCTCTCCTCTCCTCTCCTCTCCTCTCCTCTCCTCTCCTCTCCTCTCCTCTCCTCTCCTCTGTCCCATTCTATTCTATTCTATTCTATTCTATTCTATTCTATTCTATTCTATTCTATTCTATTCTATTCTATTCTATTCTATTCTATTCTATTCTATTCTATTCTATTCTATTCAGATTAATATAGCAGCACTGAAAAGATTAATATACGGCTCCTTTCACTCAATGGATTGGAGACCTCATTGTACTTTTGCCTATGAGCGGATTTCCTATGGACATAGACTTTGTATGGACAAATATAATGAAATATGGGAGTCATTTATACAAAATACAATAGGTTAAAAATAATGATACTTATATAAATATATTAGAAACATATAGCAATAGCACTTAGACTTAGGTACCACTCCATAATGCTTTACAGCACTCTCTGAGCAGTTTACAGTGTTAGCCTATTGCACCCAACAATTTACCTTAGAAAGATGGAAGGCTGAGTCAGTCAGAATTGAACTTCTGATTGTGGGCTGAGTGAGCCTGCAATACTGCATTCTAACCATTGCATCAGCACTGCTCTTTGTACTTGAATAATAATTGCATTAATAATCATAACTTTTTACAGTAATAATGATATATTATGTCTTTTTTTCTTTGTTGCATTTTTCATTTTTTTTAAAAAAAACCACTTTTTTGTTAATGCATGTATTTTTATCTTTCTGGCTCCCCCCCCCCGTTTCTCTGTCATTATTTTATTTTAATATTTTAATTATTTTTTTATTTATTTTATAACTTGCGAGATGCCCAGGGAAGATGGGTAGCATAAAAATTTAATAAATAAATAATTTTAAAAGTAGTAAAATATTAAATTTAAAAAAAATCTGGAATGACCAAAGACAACTCCCATTGGGGCTGTTGTGCTAATCACACACTGTATTGTTTCCATATTAGGAAGTTCTGTGCCTTTTTGATATATTAGGTAGATAGATATAGTTTAGATTGTTGATATTAAGTTCTCTGCCCTTTTATTTCTTATTTATCTTCCTGCTTTTCTATTGCTTTCAATCCCTTTTTTGGCAACTAAATAAATAAATATCAAGCCGTATTTTTGCTAACTGAACTGAATGGTTTGTGAGCTTGCTGTGAACTGGAAATAGGAATTGATTGGGAGTCTACTTGGTACAAATTAAACTGGAAATTACGAACAGTAATTTTCCAACAATATTAAGGAAAAATATTAGTTGGGCAAACTGACCTGTAGCTACAGCTAATAAATATTTTTTTACAAAGAAAAAGGAAAAATATTTTTGCATGCTGTCCACAGTGACTTGGTAGGGGGGCGCACACTAAACATCTCTAAATGGTACAGAGAGTGAAATTCTCCTTGTTTCCGAATATCAGTGGGGCTGTCAGCTTCCAGTAGCCTGTCAGCCAATTATGAGCAATGAGTCATCTTTCCACAGTGTAGGTACACTGCAATGCCAGTCTGATGTTGCTCAATGTAGCTGAACAAACTGTCTGATAACAAATCACAGCTCCTGTCCGAAGTTCTAATTTTCCACTCTGCCATGGTTTCTGCCTTTGCCTCCTTCCATTGCCCGCCCTACTATCCCACCTGCTGCTGCTTTTGACTTCCAGGATACTTTTCCACAGTGCTTACCTGAATATCAGAAAATACTGCAACATTCACAGTATTGTTCTGACAACTCCAATAAATCTGAACCCAACCATTGTGTCAAAGGAAGAGGAAAAAGAACATGCACGTAGACTGAACAGCATCTGCATTCTGCTCCAATTTTTTTTTAAAAAAAACTTTTGTGCAGCTAACCAACCATCCACTCTGCATATGTATAAAAGAGAAGTGTTTAAAGAGGATGGGCTTTAGGAAAAAAAAGTAGAATGAAATGACTGCTGAGTAAAATCTACCCTCTGCAATAGGGCAGATGGCAAGTATCCCATTTGTTATTTTTCTCTAAGAACAACAGCCTCTCTAGTTAGTTATTAACTGACACATCAGATTTCCTCTAGAGAAAAGAGCATCTGGCTACTGTCTGAAAGCAAATAAGTATCTCAGCAGTACTTGCAGTTAGGCCCTGAATGCAATATTATCTCATATAGATTGGCTCCCACTATGATGATCACATTAAGTTTCCAGGGGGAGAAAATGAAGTTTTACAGAGAAATAAAACAGTTTTGAACAGTGTTCATCTGAAGGTCAAATAGAATAGCCTCTTCTGAGATTGGTCTACATCTGTTGAGGACAGAATTGCCCATCTCTGTGTCTGAACACTTTTGATAAGACAGAGAATCTCTGACTTGGAAACATTTTGCATCAATTTTAAGAACTAGTAAAAATAATAAATTGATTTTAGAATTAGTCTGAAGAACTAATTATGATATAGACATGGGTACAAATGGCCTTTCAAAATTCTCTGTCCAGTATTGGTCAGGCAGAGTGTAAAAGGTGCTGCCTGGGTTGGGGAAGGCACACAAGGGGGCAACACAAGTGATGGGAACTTGCAGGGCAGGGCTGGCATGGACCAGAAAGAATGCACGGGGCCCTTCCCTTCCCTTCCCTGTAGGCAGGTAAGTGGTTCTATTGGGTGGGGGAGGGAACAATAGATTGCAAAATTGTCTGGGAAACTGTTAAGGAATGTTGAAAATGAAGATCACATGACTGCAGCAGCAGCCCTGCAGTACAACAGCAGCCAGTAGCACTGAACACCCCCAAATTTCATTCCCTTGGGAATCATGGATCCCAGATTTTGTCCACATTCTGTAAGTTAGCTCATTTGAGATATCTTGATTCAAAAATTGTTGCCCTATGATGCACTGTTCGCCCATTAAAAGGTCATGATGAGAATTTTACCACTATATAGATTCCTTTGGGATTTAACTAAAGCCAGAGAGATTGTAGACTGTTGAGGGGACAATTCTATAATGGAAGATAGAGACTAATTGGGCACTATGGATCTAAAGATGTTTCAAAAACATTACATTCTATTGAGAATAATTTATCTGGAATACTCTTCTTGGAAAGAATTTCAGCAAACTGAGGAAGAACTGATAGGGGAAACTGTAGAATAATTTCTTTGTTTGACAGGAGACTCATATCAAATTATGAGTGAATATTCATCATACTGAACCCAAAGGAATTAATGCAGTGATATTCATAATATATTATCATTTTTTATATTTTAGTGCAGATAGCAGTAATATCAGTTATGCTAATTTTAAAAATGCAGAATTATATGGAATAGTATCTAGCCATTGGCAAAATTATGTCTGCCAGCAGAACAGATTCCTCATCTCTGCATTTCTCTTTGGGAGAGAGAGGATTTTCCAGCAAGCTACACTGACATGGGCAATTATAGAGTTCAAATATCTCTCTGATAATGAACTCCAGAGTGTCTTAGATAACCCATTCTCTCCATTATCTTCAGTTCCTCATCTTTTAAATGTGAATGATAATGCATTATAGCCTACAATAACTTTAGAATTAAGCATGTAACACAGTTGTGGCAGAATTTGTAATGGATATTTTTCAATTCTGTGTCTAAGAACCCTTGGAAAGTTGCAATCTCCCAAAGATTCCCTTTGTCCTTGATGATATAATCTATTGGGGTTGGAAATGGCCTATGGATGCAATTAATGTTTTTCTCTACTGCCCCCTTTAGAAAGAAGCAGTAATGAAGTCTTTACAGGTGGTTTTTATTTAGTGATCATAACTGGGACCAGCCTCTTTGTCATTAAGTGAAATAGTTACTAAGTGACCTGTGCTTACCATCTTACTTCAGTTTTCCTTTGCTTTACTGATCTGCAAAGGTTGTAAATGTGAAGATTTATCACACTTACTTTTTCATCACTGTTGTAACTGTAAACTGTTGCTAATTGAGGAATTGTTAAATGAGGACTGTTTCTATTATGAAACCATTGGTCTGGGCAACTTTTGCCTAGATTTTTATAAACAAACTAATGAGAGATTGGACCCATAACTATCTGGCTGTAAGTCTGAAATAAATATTGTCAGCCTGGCAGATCATTTACAAAGGGAAAACATCAGAAACAATTGTAAAAAAAAAAAAGCTATTTGTTGGTAACAGCTCCAGAGGAATTAATATGATGTGGAAAACAGAAGTCAGTCACATTCATATTTTTGTAATGTTTATTTTTGTTCCAAGTTGAAAGAATAGGTCTGGTAGAGTTTCTTGAACTCATAGCTTTCCAGGAAATGTGCACTATCCTATATGGTATCAATTCTATAACTTGAGAGATTGCCTTTTGTCTTTTTTGGCTAGACTAGACTGCCGGAGATGAGATAAGGAACTGAATTCAACTTTTAGTCAACCCAAAATTTCAACTGCGCTAGAATTTGGCTGCTTATGTGATAACGTACCTGTAATTGCTAATTTGCATCATTATTACAGCAGCTGTGTTGGCTTTTATTTGTTTCTGAGTGCAGTTCAGTTCAAGATACTGGATATCTTTGAGATCACCTATCCTAGTTGGAATCTAACTATCCAAGTATGTACAGAAAGAGCTACAAAGATATTTGATGTGGTGGGTATAGACCTTTGCGTTCTATGTGGGTAATCCTGTTCTATAGAATTGCTCGATCATAGAGGAGAGAATGGCATCTTCCTATGCTCTTGTAAAAACATGTTTATTCTGGAAGACTGGGGGGGAAAAGAATTGTGCTTAACTGAAATATGGCACAATGGTTGGATATTAATGTACAGTACATATAATGTACTGTATTCTTTTCTTGTTTTTGCATACTGTTGACCATACACTGCTTAGAGTTTGTTCTTGACTGAAGTGTCATGAAAGTGTCATAAATAATTATTGCATACCCTACTTCGATAGAAGAAAGATAAAACTGTTTACTTAAACTACAATTTTCAGAATATTTCAATATTTAATGTTCTAATAATAGTAGAGAACAAATATCACCCCATACTGTACAAAAATCAGTTTATTTTAGAAATGATTCATCTCTGTATTCACTAGATATTTTTTTATGCTAGAACCTCCAATAAACCAGACACATACCATCTTTATATTCTTAGCTGCCTTTTTAGCTACTGAAATTACATGGTTATTTTCTTAATTCTATTCCTTTAAAATAGTTGGAAAAGGTCTGAAAAGTGCAGAAAATCCCTCAGCTGAAACTTATATCAGTGAGACAAATTAGAGCAAATGCTTGAATAAGAGTAATGTGAAAACTTTGAAGCTTCCCTCTAAATGACATCATGGGATCATCTACTCCCAACTTACTTAAGATATTGACCATTCCTCCTGATCTACAAGAGACCTAGGTAGTATACCACAGTGAGTTTCTTGGCTTAGAAATGGTCATTTCAAGAAAGAATCTGATGTTCCTTATGGTGAAGACCTTTTTGTGTGTAAATCCTACTTAAGACTGGGAAGTTTTGACTTTGCACTAGTTTCCTATTAGTTTGCAAAGTGCAATTCTGAAAGCTTAGAAATACAGTAACAAGTTATGTGTTGGAAATATTTGTATTTGCTAGATGCTTTTACCCATGATTAATTGAATTCAGATATACCAATTTGTAAATTGATAACATGAATCAAATCTAAATAATGCACCATTTCTGAATGATCACATTGTGGTCTAGTGTGTTCCATGAACACAGTCAAATGTAGTTTGTTTCATGTTGCCTTAGTATGTTGCGTGAATTCAATCATTCTAGTTTGTTTAATTCATATTTAGGGAAAAACTCATAATGAAATGCAAATTTGACCAGTGCTACCCCATCAATGTCAGTCTTACATTCTTTATTCTTTTCTGTTGAAACCTCATCTCTGTTTTTGGACTTTGAATGTTGTATCTCCTGCTTGATTCTTACCATACAAGTCTTGGCCTGCTTTTTTACTGAATTCCTATTCCTCTGTTTTATAAACCTGGTTATCAGCCTACTTGTTTAAAAGCCCAGAGTGGGTACCACTTTCCTTTTCCTCAATACTGGCAGCAAGTGCTATTTCCAGAAGGAGAAGTTTGTTGTCACCTAACTTCATTTGTCCAACTTCATTTCATCTCACTCACTTGCTATGCCTTACTGTGAGACAGGTCCATAGACACCTAGAGCAGAAGGAAAAAAGATAGCAGCTTGTCACTCAATAAGAATCTCATAAACATACCAGCAAATTCTAACTGGGTGAAACCATTTTAAATCTGATGATACATTATTGTTATATACTATACTGATAGTTTACAAAACAACTTGTCTTTTTAAAACATAGAAGAGTTTGATTTATTAAAAAAGGCAATATGAAATTAGAGACAAATTTTTGCTGCAAATCTCACTATATATTCTATATTCTATATGCTCTGTCTGTCTGTCTGTCTGTCTGTCTGTCTCTCTCTCTCTCTCTCTCTCTCTCTGAGAGAGAGAGAGAGAGAGAGAGAGAGAGAGAGAGAGAGAGAGAGAGAGAGAGAGAGAGAGAGAGAGAGAGAGAGAGAGAGAGAGAGAGAGAGTGTAAGAGAGTGTCATATTCTGAATAAGGTCATCTACTTAGGTTTGGCAGTTTGGAATTGTTACAGTGAGTGGGATGAATTGCCCACAGCAACACATATCCATAACACTTTGTGATTGCTAAGGGCTTCTGCCATCTGTAGGAGACACCTCTGAACAAATTCAGACAAGTTTTCACAGTTTTCTTGCTCCATATGTTAGCCTTGCTGATCTCCACCTTCCAAATGGTACATTGATTTTATAGATATGTAACTGCTGTTAGTTTCTGCTGGTGGCATGTTGATCTTCTCTTGGCATTTCTTTTAGAAGAGGTAGAAGTGTAAAGAAAATGAAAAAAGATAAAGGAAGTTATATCGAATATTAACAAAAATGTGTTTTATATAATTATTTAGAGTATTCATTGTTTTTACAATGTTTTCTATGTGATTTACACTGACATGGCCTTATAATAAGCATGGCATATTTTATTTTGTTTGATGTTGATTTGTTATTTTATTTTGATGTGTCTCTTCCAGATTGTTGGCAGTGACATATCCCAGGTTTATTCAGTTGGTTAACTGAGGATAAAAACCAGCATTATAGTGTAGTAGAGCTAATATTCTCCTACATTAAAGACCCTTCTTTCCTGCTGTCATCACAGCTAAATTATATTTTCAGATCAAAAACCTCTTATCAAATAAGCTTTATTCCACTCTTCTGTGGAAGTAATAATGTATACAATGGGGATCAAATAATGTAAAGCTCCAGTTTACAGAAGGTATAGGCAACTCTCCACACAAACTACAATGCTCAGCAACTTCAATATCCTGTAGTGACGGATGCTGGGAACTATAGTTTTCATCATCTAGAAAGCTATTTTCCCATCCCTTTTTTAAAGATCGCAAACTGAAAATGCTGAATGTTGTCCAAGAGGCTTTCACACAGAAAGAGGTGATTGACTTATTTTCTAAGGGCAGGACAAGAAGTAATAATGATGATAATGATGATGATGATGGATGATGATGATGATGATGATAATAGTAATAATGTTGGAAGGGACCTTGGAGATCATCTAGCCCAACCTCCTGCTCAGGCAGGAAACCCTATACCATTTCTGACAAATGGCTGTCCAGTCTTCTTAAAAACCTCCAGTGTTGGAGCATTCACCGCTTCTGGAGGCAGGTTGCTCCACTGGTTAATTGTTCTAACTGTCAGGAATTGTCTCCTTAGTTCTAGGTTGCTTCTCTCCTTGATTAGTTTCCATTCATTGCTTCTTGTCCTGCCTTCAGGCGCTTTGGAGAATAGCTTGACTTCCTCTTCTTTGTGGCAGCCCTTGAGACATTGGAACACTGCTATCATGTCACAAGGGGTGACATGATAGCAGTGTTCCAATATCTCAAGGTTTTCCACAAAGAAGAGGGAGTCAAGCTAGTCTCCAAAGCACCTGAAAACAGGACAAGAAGCAAACTAACCAAAGGGGTAGTTGCTCAGTTAGAAGGGTACTATCTAGAGCAGTGTTTCTCAACATGGCAACTTTAAGATGTGTGGACTTCAACTCCCAGAATTCCCTAACCAGCTTGAGGTTAACTCTAGTTTTTGTACATGCTGAATCGTTGAATTCATCCTATCAATGTATACTTGGGATTCCAGGTCCAATACATTATTACTTAGATAACAGGAGAGAGCCAAAGGTGCTTTTCCAAAAGGCAACTGGACTTTCTTGCCCCCCCTCCCGAAAAAATTTCACTTCTCATCCAGAAGCTTCTTGGATGAGAAGTGATATGTTCTTTGGAAAAGTACCTTTGGGACAACTATGACCTGGATGATTGAGAATCTCCATAGACATATAATGTGTGTGTGTGTGTGTGTTTGTGTGTATATATAGACATATAATGTGTGTGTGTGTGCGTACACACGTGTGCACATGAGACAGATTGATTTAAAAATTATTGTTAAAGTTTAAATATAGTCAAGTCCTCTGGAATAATTTCACAGGAAGCTGTTTTTGATCAGCAGAGGGATACATTTGAACACACAGAGAAACTGGGCACAAATGAATTGATATATGGACATATATGAACACATTGAGGATGAATTTGATAATGATGAACTCCAAAAAAGCAAAGGGGCTCAAGAACTTCCTCTGTTTTGCCACTTTCTGAATATATGGACACATATCCAGAGAGGGGCAGAACATGTCCATATATAACCAGAGAGGGGCAGAATGGAGGAAGTTCTTGAGCCCCTTTGATTTTTGGAGTTCTTCATTATCCAACTCGTCTTCAATGTGGAAGCAATCTTGTTGCTTTAGAGTGAATAGGATTTGGTATCTTCTCCCTAACTATCCCTTCTCTTCCAAGTTTACATATTTACTACGATCAACAGAGTAAATGGAAAACAAACAAATAAAAAACCCACAGCTGGTACAGTAATGCCATCATATAAATTTACAGTAAGACATCTTGAGTATTTGGATAGATGTAGTTACTATACTGGAAAAAGATATTGCGAAGCTGGAAAAGGTGCCAAAAAAGGAGGAAAGCAATTAAGATGTTTACATGGTTGTAGAATCTGCCTTATGAGGGAAAAATACAGCTCTGGGATTTCTTAGCTTAGATAAAACAAGATGTGATAGAAATACAAAAAAAAATCAAATATAAAATGAAAAATAAGGTAAATAATTTTTTTTCTCCCTTTGAACTAGGGTCACCTGTTAAAAATAAATGCAAAGAGATTGAGGGGTCAGTAGAAGGAATGATAGATATGTATAGTATGGGATTTGCCATTATTAAATAGAGCTATATCCCATCAATTTTGATGGTTTTAAAAAATGATGGTACAAACTCAGGTAGTATACATATGTTTGGGGTTACTAATTTGGGTGACTGTTTACTCTCTACCTAATCAGAGGCAACATGACTTCAACATTAAATGTTAGGTAGTAATAATGGACAACTGTCCATGTTCATGAACTTCCTGTGACACCAGGTATTGAACTAGATCTTGGCCTGATACAGAGACATTCCTCTTTGTTTCCACACACCCTCACAACAAAAATGTGACACTTCTACTCTGTAAGTTGCACTGTATATAACTTTTATGTATATTATGTAACAGATAGTTGATTTTGACAAATACTTCTCTTGAACTTAACCATAATATTGAAGTTCAACTATACAGTATAATATTCCAAACCTTGAAAATCACTGGGATTTAGAAATTGTAACAGCCAATTTGGCATAAAGTTCTGAAGTGGGAACAGGGAAATCTGAATTCTAACCCTGCTTAGGCACACAGCCAGGCAGGGCAAACCCCTTCTGAAAATGTGCTAAAAAAATCATGTGGGCTTCTGCATGAAGTTGCCAGCGGTCCAGATTGACTCAAAGATTCTCAAAAATAAATCAAATGTAAGTTCTAAACTGAATATAAAGTAATCAATGAAGGATGTGTTTATATATGAATAACAGATTGAAAGGTGCCATCAGTACCATGAATATTGTGCCCCGGCATGTGAAGGAGTAACATGAATTCCTCCCACAGGGCAGGCAGTTGTATTACTTGTCCTTAAAGAGTTAATATCCTACAGAGTCAGCTCACCTCTGCAGATTTAATTTATAAGCTAAATAAATTTAACTCTCTTTCAGGCCTTGCCTGTATTATCATTTTTAGTTTCTGGATGTAGGTATCTTATGGCCATAAAAACAACTCTCTCTATAAGTTTAGCTGCCATTAGATTTTGACACAGAGCTTTTTGTTTATTTGGTCTCTACAATCTGTATTGATTTCTCACATTGTTTTGTTTTCTGGTACCATATTTAGTGAACTTTCTGGCGTTTTTCAGACTAAACCTGAATAGTGAAGGAAACCTTTTAGTCACAGTAAAACTGTATGTGTTTTGGGTAAGTAAGACCTGTAGGGAAATAATTTAGGGAAATATTGCATAAGAGACCAGTTTTGAAGTATTTGTGATTTGGGGGCATCCTCCTGAGATACATTAAAGAGCACTAACAGAAGGGCTCAGAAGAAAAAGAGAGAGAGAAAAAGCCCTCTCTTAGATAATGGAATATATGCCAAGATGTGTTTGTCTGTATTCAAAAGGTAGGTTGCTCTGTTTGATTCTCCTCTAAGTGGGCTTTGACTAGCAGGCACTGGAAAGGTAACTATATTTGGAGTAAGCAGACAAGGCAATGAGTGGAACTGTGGAGAATTTATTGGCAAAGAGGCGACGTTAAAATCTAATTGCTTCCACTTACTCTCAGTGTGGAAAAAAAAGTGATGGGTCAGTCACAAGAAGGACAGTAATGAAAATATGACAGTTTTATAATGCAATTCTGCTTTGCAATGTGCAAGCATTTTCCTTTTACTCTTTGGAACTGTTCAAACTGTCAGTCCTCTGAATGCATCTTTCAGTCTAGGGCTCAAACTGGGCTCGTTTAGGTTCATGCATGAGTGCCAGTAATATAAATAAAAATTGTGTGTATTAATCGTCCTGCAATTTATGCCCTGTTAGTTGGTGAGCTGCTTTCAATGTCTTTTTTTGGGGAGGCGGAGGGTAATCATCTCTAATGGAGCATGATTTTTTGAGATATTAGTGGGTTTGTTGCATTGCTGTACCTAAAACAAGCCTAAGAAATGAAGCAGCAAGGTCTACCCAAACTGAGTTTTTTTTTAAATTTCCTTTAAAGGACAGGTAAAGTTTACTAATTTTCCTTCAAGATTCTTCTAGACCATGGGTCGGCAACCCATGGCTCCGGAGCCGCATGCGGCTCTTTTAGCCGTCTCTTGTGGCTCCCAGCCATGTGCAGTGCCAAAAAAAGGACTAAAAAAGTTGAACCAATCAATTCAAACTTCTCACAAAAGAAGTTTGAATTGATTGGTTCAACTTCTTTGGTTTGTGGGATGCTGTTTGCCATGGGCGCAACATAGATGGGAGTGGGGGAAAAAGACAGCTCTGGAGGGAGACAGCCCTGTAGCAAGAAGCCGGCAGTCCGAGCGGAGTGGCACGGAAGACCTACTGGTCGGCGTGGGAAGCTCCAGCGTTGCCGGTGAGTAAGGCTTGGCCTCCATGGCCCGGTTCCACACCCCGACAACCAGCTGGATCGGCTTTCACTGCTCTAGCCCGGGGACGCCAGCAGCATAGAAAGAAGTTTGGTGGTGCTGCCATGACCGGGGTGTCCTTGCAGTGGACAACTTGGGCCCGGATATTTCCTGCAGCTCGCGGTTCGGGACCAGAGACACCGGTGGCACATGGCCCGGACTGTCAGCGTTGCCATGGGACCACCCCCTGCGGTGCCAGCTAATGCGGCATGTTCCCAGCGGCGTTGGCTGCAATCCTATCCACTTGTTTTGTGCAACCGATTGCAAGCCAAGCGCTGCCTGGTTCTGAATTAATAGCTTGGGGGGGCAAAGCCCACTGAACTGCGTGATCCCAATGACCGATCTGACTTTGCAGGAGCCTCCATCGGATTGGAACTTTCCTGTCCGATTGAGCTTACTTTAGGCAGGGCCGTTGTTAGCGTGGGGTTCACATGTTAGTTAGTGGGGCTGACTAGTTCTCTGGCAAGTGTGCTGCACTCCGGCCTTCCTCCAAAGCACCGTCCTCGGAGGGGTAGTCCAAGGCATCACTTTCAGCTGGCTCCTTTGGTGCGGCCCCAATTCTGCTCCAGGGAAATGAGAGTGGGGCGGAGCGGGGCAGCACTGCCTATCTCAATCATGTGGAGGGCCGTGTAAACAACACCAGATGGCTCCGCAGTTGCCGCCGCCACCGCTGGGGGAGCAGGCTGTTGCTCCCGCGGTCGCCTTCCCGCCACTATGGAAGATAGCCTGGTCCATGCCTTTGGGGGCCTCAGCCTCCAGCAGCCCCGCCATGCCCAAGGCAAGCCCCCCCTGCTCGCCACTTCAGCAAAGGGGGGGAAAGCAGTCTTTTTCGAGCCCCATCATGTATGTGCGCATGTGTATGCATGCGCACACACATGCGCACATTTCGCGGCTCCCAGGTTTTTTTTGTGAGGGAAACGGGTCCAAGTGGCTCTTTCACCGTTTTAGGTTGCTGACCCCTGTTATAGGCAATGGAACAATTTAACAAATGTTATGCATGTGATTGGAATGGTTTTCATTTATGAGAAATTGAACTTATGTGAGTGTCAGTTGCATCTTTCTCATTTCACTGAGTGTCAGTTAAATAGCACTCTATATGTTGTGCTTCATATATATCAGACAAAACTGGAAGGAAAAAAATTAGTTTTTTTCTAAAAATCCGAACCTGTGCTTTCCATTAAATTTTGCACTGTCTTGAAAGGCAAATGAGTGGGTTTATGGGCGTTTCTAAGATCATAGTATGTTTCCTTTTCTTCTCTTAGTCTTGTGTATTCAATTGTAATTATCTGTGCTTTCACATTTATTATACATGGATTTCCCCTTTTTATTTTTTTAAGTTCAAGATGGCCTCTATTCTGTCATTGAAGCTTTTTTTCAGAATCATAAAACGATATGATTAACAATAAAAAAAGCCCAGGAGAACAATTTTGCTTTATTTCCTTTTCAGAGTATCTATATAATAATGTGTACAACATAGCAGAATTTAGCCATAAGCCGAATAGTTGAAAAGAAGTGTTCATCTTGATAAGACTATGAACTATTGTTACTTCATTCCAGAGTGCTATAATTGGAGTGGGGATAGAGAGAGAGAAGTGGTTATTTGTTTAATGCCTTTTACAGTGACCGTTTGCAGATACATCATTGAAGAAAAAGTAATTTTGCACCACAATTATGACCTTTGCAGGTCTGTAAGGCAAATGAAAGCTCAAGTAAGATTCACAAGCATAGTTATATTTTCATTTAGCAATTGCTTCACTTAATGACCAAATTTCTTATTCTTATAATTGTTAAATGAAGACCTCCTGGTCCATTGGAAAAACGTGTCTATGCTGCCCATTGGTTGATATCTAGAGAACATACAGCTAAAGATATGTTTAGGTGCTCAAATGTCTAAACATGATCAAAATAATAAAACCCTAAAATCTGAAGTATAGTAACTTAGCACATGCCCTATTGCTGTGGTGGCGAATGTATGGCATGCGTGCCACAGGTGGCATGCAGACCCCTCTCTGTGGGCATGTGCGCCATTGCCCTAGTCCTAGGCCTTCAGTCCTGTCCATGAGCAACCTGCATCAATACCCGCGTGGGGTAAGGTTGCCACATCTGCCCCTGCCTCCCCTCAGCGTTTTTTTTTTACTAACCTGCCTTTCAGCTGCATTCCGTTTCTCTGTTCGCTTCTCAGCCTTGGCCGCATGTTTGTGGGACTATCGGTAAAAAAAAAAAGTTCCATTAGATTTTCTAACTTGTTGCGAGATCTCAAGAAGTTAGAAAGTCTGGTGGAATTTTTTTTTTTTACCAATAGTCCCACAAACATGCGATGAAGGCTGAGAAGCAAATGGAGAAACTGAATGCAGCTGAAAAGCAGGTTAGTAAAAAAAACGCTTGGGGGAGGCGAGGGCATCTGAGCGGGGGTGGGCACAGCAACCTTACCCTGCATGGTGGCGGGACTATCGGGTGGGGCTCCTACCCTTCTCGTGCCAGGCCAGCCCCTGCAGCCCCGGGTGGCCGTGCTGGGTGGCGGTGGGCAGGGCATTGAGATGGGGGCTGGCAGCAGGTGGAGCACAGAGGCTTGGGGAGGGAAGGTGCTGAAGTGGACGGTCGGGCCATTGGCAAGAGCAATGTGTCTGAACGGAAAGTGGCCTCAGAACAAGTGGGGCAGGTAAGGAAAGAAATCCTTGCTCCACCCAGAAATTGCCTTTCTTTCCTTACCTGACTCCAGCCCCATGCTGTTTCTCCTTCACAATCCGCTGCCGCTGCCACATGCAAAGAAACAAAGGAAGTTTTTTTGGGGGGAAAAAAGATCAGTCAATCAATTCTAACTTCTCGTGAAAGATCGCAAATTTTAGGCAGTCTAGCAAGTTTCTCTGCTTGCATGGTTGTGTCAGATTATTTTGAACTTCTGCCTCTCATGTTTTGTTACAAGCTGCTCTCTCCTGCAAGCCATGCCAAGAATTCCCAGCTGATAGTGCTTATCTATTGTTCTCCCTGTTTTACTCTATAATCCTAGCTGTCTCAGTGTTTTCTAGGCACCCAAGAGTCTTTACTAACATTATTGTCTAAGTAAGATTTGGTATGATTTGTTCTATCTTGAGGTATTATACAAGCAGGCCAATATGCCTGATAAAAGAGGGCAATCACTGAAGGATAAATTAATTAGATCCAAACCCTTTAGAATTCCAGGTATAATTTGTAGGACAGAGAGGAAAATCTCTCAAGTGCCTGTTATTGCTGAAGTCATTCCACATTTGATCAATGTAATCCGTGTTGTTATTCTTACCATGATTTTAATTTTGCTTCTCAATAGTTTTATTGAATATAAGCTAGAGTTTACATAAAACAAGGTAGTTTGAGATTTCTAAATGCATAAAGGTGACAAAGAAGGCTTGAAGGCATGAGCTGAGGGACTTCGCACAAAAGTAAGACTTAAAAAACAACAACAGCCAGAGCAATCTGAAGGTTATTTGACATAATGAGGAAAGCCTGATCTGAATGCATTATTAGTTGTTCTGTAAATGGGTTTAGTAAATGCCAGATGTTACCACCTGTGCTGTTACAATCCTATTTTGCTAAAAGAAAGCCCTAGACAAGTCTCATTATAATACAGTGCCAATGGGACATCCAAGAGCTGTGTTGCAGTTCTTTAATAGCCCAGTTTTCCTATCAACCCTTAATGTATAGGAAGTTGATAGGAAACAAAATCCCTAAAATGGGCAATATCTGTAGTATCTTGTGATCATAGCTCTGGATTTATGTTTTCCCACTCCACTCACTATGTTTATGGCTTCAGGTGGGATAGGGATTAGTTCAATATATTAAAATGTTCTCCGTTTCAGAGCAACAACCAGAACTCTGTTTCAGGTCTCTGGTTCAGGAGAATCTTTATAGAAGATTAAAATTGATGGTGTTCATATTCATGGTTAGTTTGGTTGTTCTCAGATTAACTTTAACTCTGGTTTTTTTATATCCCACTGAACATTGTGGCATGATAGTCCATTTCAGAGTGAGATCAGATATGTATCTATAGAAAGTGGCTTGTGCTTGTCCGAACATATTCTTAGAATGCTGTTCATGGAGCAAACCCTTCCCCATGAAGTATGATCACAGATATAAAAATGAATAGCAAACCAAGGAGAACAAATATTTCCTTATCCTGATATATTAAATATTAAAATCTAGAAGCTGCGGTAGATCTAAAAAACATTGCTTAAAAGAAAGGCATTGATAATATTTTGGGACATACTTAGAGATGGGTCTTTATATAACTTAATTGGTAACGGTCTCTATGGAAATGAGACCACTGCGGAAAAGTCCCTGCCTTTCCCCCTGTGTACCTGTTATGAATGAGAACAAGAAGGCAAAATAATATTGCCTAAAGAATTGCATCTAAATATGACTGTGATGAATTCTTCTTAATGACTTTTTTTGTATACTGCCTCCATTGTCATCATCAATTTTTTTTTTTTTGCCGATAGTGGGTTTATTTCTCAACTCCCTGACTACAGTGCAAAGCGTCAGTTAGGAGGTGTAGCTTACCAAGTAAATAATTCTGATAAAACAAGTGAGAAAGAAGTGTTATCATATCAGTTGTATTTTAGTAGACACTATTATGTAGACATAAATGTTTTCTCATAGATATGATGGATAAATGAGTGGATCGGGTCTAGCCTAGGAATAATATCTAAGTAAAAGTAGACCGTTTTGTGATCTCATGTATTTATCAGATGTGAAGTAAAGCTTTGGAGGCTATGACTGCCAATGCACACAAAACTGCTTTCCTATATGATTTACTCTCATGTATAAAAACCTAATTATGCAGTTATACAGATATATAGATTATGCAGTTATACAGATATATAGATTACCAACCTCCTAAAAAAGCTATCCAGCCACGGAATTAGAGGACAGGTCTTGTCCTGGATTGGTAACTGGCTAAATTGTAGGAAGCAAAGGGTGGCAATAAATGGACAATTCTCCGGATGGAAAGAAGTGAGAAGTGGTGTACCCCAGGGTTCAGTTTTGGGACCTTTACTTTTTAATTTATTCATCAATGATCTGGATGTAGAAGTTAATAGTGAGGTAGCCAAGTTTGCTGATGACACTAAATTGTTCCGGGTTGTGAAAAGTGAAACTGATTGTCGGGAGCTCCAGAAGGATCTCTCAAAATTGTGTGAGTGAGCAGCAAAGTGGCAAATGCATTTTAACCTAAACAAGTGCAAAGTTATGCACATCGGGGCAAAGAACCCCAATTATACTTACCAACTGATGGGGACCAAACTTTCTGAGACAACCCAAGAAAGGGATCTTGGGGTTTTGGTGGACAGCTCGATGAAGATGTCAACCCAATGCGCAGCAGCAGTAAAAAAAGCAAATTCCATGCTTGGCATGATTAGGAAGGGAATTTAAAATAAGTCAGCAAGTGTTGTATTGCCTCTGTACAAATCGATGGTGAGACCACACTTGGAGTACTGTGTACAGTTCTGGTCACCACACCTCAAGAAGGATATAATGGAACTGGAAAAGGTGCAAAGAAGGGCAACAAGAATGATCAAGGAAATGGAGCGCCTCCCTTATGAAACCAGATTGCAACGCCTTGGTCTCTTCAGCCTTGAAAGACGGCGTTTAAGGGGTGACTTGATCGAAGTGTATAAAATCATGCATGGGATAGAAAAGGTGGATAGAGAAAAATTCTTTTCTCTATCACACAATACCAGGACAAGGGGGCACTCCCTAAAGCTCATAGCTAAGAAAGTGAGGACAAATAAAGGGAAATATTTCTTCACCCAGAGGGTCGTTGATTTATGGAATTCACTTCCTGAAGGGGTCGTGACAGCTGTCAGCCTTGACAGGTTCAAGGCAGGGCTAGATAGATTCATGGATGCAAAGTGTATTGGTGGTTATTAAAACGGATGTCCATGTGCCGCCTCTATGTTGGTTGAGGCAGGCAGGATTCCCTTGGGTACCATTTGTTGGGGGTCAAGGGAAAGGGAGGGTTTTGCCTTCTCTTTCTGCTCAAGATCCCCATGTACAATTGGTGGGCCGCTGTGTGACACAGAATGCTGGACTCGATGGGCTTTGGCCTGATTCAGCATGGCTCTTCTTATGTTCTTATGTTCTTATGTTCTTAACCTCTTTTCAACAATACTCTACCACACATTGCATATAACTTTCCACAAAAACCATTCATTGAGTCACCTTTCTAGACTTCTGTATGTACTATTTACACTTTCAATATATTAGAAATATGAGAATTAGTTTGGTGTTGTGGCTAAGGTATCAGGCTAGAAACCAGGAAACCATGAGTTCTAATCTCACATTAGGCACAAAACCAGCTGGATGACCTTGGTCAGTCATTTTCTCTCAGCTGTAGGAAGGAAACACTTCTGAAAACCCTTGCCAAGAAAACTGCAGAGACTTCTCCAGGCAGTCTCCAAGAATTGGACATAGTTGTACAGAAGGAAAATTTGAAACAACACTTCACCAAATCCATCAATCTCTACACATCTAAAGACATGTTTATTCATATTTATATACCCTCTGCCCTCCCAATAACCCACCCTTTTTATACAGTTGCAAGATATATCTATTCCTGTACCTATGCTTTTATAAGATTCCAGAAAAATCAAACTCTTTTTAAGGTCTTAAGGATAGGTAACTCCCTTAATTGCACTACAGTAGTGGCCAAAATTGTGGAAACCTTTTGGGAAAATTGTATAGTAGAAATGCCACCTTTGGTTAAGTTTCCACCAATTTTTCTTCTAATTGCTTTATAATTGTAGCCTTATTCACTTAATAAAACTATTTTACATCACTTTCTGGGCAACCAGTCAACTCTTTGCACCATTACTTTAATTTTATTATGTTTTACAAGCCCACTAAATAAAAGAAAAAAACCCCAACCAACTTGATAGTGATCACATAATACACTGACAAATGTCCTCCTCTCAGCTTCAATACATGACATAATAATAATAATAATAATAATAATAATAATAATAATAATAATAATAATAATAATAATAATAACCACTTGAACACCATTGGCATTGACAAATTTGCCATTAGTCAATTGCAAAAGGCGGCCTTACTAGGAACAGCTTCCATCTTGCGACGATATCTGTAATACCATCAAACATCCATATCTGCCTATTCCAGTCCTTGGTAAGGACTTGATAGGTAGAAAAAATGCCAAATCCAGTCTGGGCTGACTGTGCGATGATCAATTAATAATAATAATAATAATAATAATAATAATAATAATAATAATAATAATAATAATAATAATAATAATAATAATAATAGGAAGAGGAAGAAGAAGAGGAGAAGAAGAAGAAGAAGAAGAAGAAGAAGAAGAAGAAGAAGAAGAAGAAGAAGAAGAAGAAGAAGAAGAAGAAGAAGAAGAAGAAGAAGAAGAAGAAGAAGAAGAAGAAGAAGAAGAAGAAGAAGAAGAAGAAGAAGAAGAAGAAGAAGAAGAAGTTGGAAGGGTTTCTGGGCAACCAGTCAACTCTTTGCATCATTACTTTAATTTTATTATGTTTTACAAGCTCGCTAAATGAAAGAACACAAAAAACCCCAACCAACTTGATAGCGATCACATAACACACTGACAATTGTCCTCCTCTCAGCTTCAATACATAGCATCAATAACTGAATCCTACTGTGATCTGATTTGCTCATTGCCAAAACAAGATGACAGCTGATTGGCTCTCTAAACACTCATGCTCATTGGCTACAGTCAGATGAAGGAAAGCTACCTGATATCAACCTAACCAAGTTGTGCTTCCTTTTTCTGGCTATTTGGCTATAGCGTTTCATAGAATACAGTACAGATAATTGAACAAACTATGTTGCATTACATTCTTGATTAAATTATCTTTCCATTGATATATAATTTTATGGTACTACTCCCCCCAAAAAAGTTGTGTTATTAGCCATCAAACCTCAAAAATACACTTTTCCCAAAAGGTTTCCACAATTTTGGCCACTACTGTAAATGTGATATGCATGAGATTTTGAAGAAACACAGAGGATTTACAAAGCACTAAAAACAATGTAACTGTCTTAAAATCTAGAAATACATGGCAGCAATTAACATAGCTCTTTTTTATCAGATATATTATCTTTTCTGGCTCTTTCATTCCTGTAATTTATCCTGAACTAATAAAGGACATGGTACCAGAAATCTTCCATGCCCTGCCCCAAAAGGCCTTCAGAAAGCCATTGAAACCTAATCAAGAAAGTTGACAATTTAGAGTTTCTGTACTATACACAGGTTAAATGTCTTAGGGGCTGGTGGAAAGTATACTGTCGGCCCTTGGGTTTTGTTTGTGCATTTTTGCTAATTGTGTTATTTTCAGCAAGATCTGAAGCAACAAATACCGCTTTACCTCATGAAGCATCTTCTGCCAGGAGATTCCAGCTTTTCCTAGTTTTATTTTGAGCAAGAAGGGCAGGCACAATCTCCTGGTTTTATATTTCCCAAAAGTAATTATACAACAGCAGTGTGATTGGTTTTGAAACCTGCGGGCTAAAGCTTACATTGTTTGATTGTTTTGAGATAGACATTTTCAGTCAACTGTGAAATCAAGGGACTGATCAAGAAATTATCATGCATGAATGGACTTCTCTATTCTTTGACATTCGTTCCACATTTCCACTCTTCCAGATTTGTATTCCTCCACAAACTTCATATATATAGTCCAGAAGTGCCAATATATAAATCCTTAGGTATGTGCCAGTGACCCACCACTCCAGAAAGTCCACTGACAGTGATATCCTGATGGTTGTCTGCTGTAAAATAATTGGAAACATTTGTCTTAAAGAGTGAATTTGTCCATTTCATGCTGTCAAGGTTCTCACCAGTGCATGTTTTAAAGCATTTAATTTGACATTGCCTACTTCTTTGCTTTCAAAACTCAGTGACTATATTTATTGTTCACTTGAACAACAAATACTGATCAGTATGTGATTGACAGAATATGTCTTTCTAATATAGAATGTCTAGTCTCTCACTTGTCCCTGTGAGCAATACTAAAACCAGCATTGCAAAATCTAACCTTAGGAATACACACACCAGCTCACTGCAAGAAACAAACCAACTAGTGTACAGCTGCAGTTATAACTGAACACCCTGGATGCAAAATCAATAAAAAAGAAAGAAAAGAACAGGTTGGAAAATAAGAATAGCATGCTAAGATCAGATACAAACAAGCTAAACAGGTATTCTTCCTGATCAAGAAATATCACCTAGAACAGCGGTTCTCAACCTGTGGGTCGCGACCCCATTGGGGTCGAACGACCATTTCACGGGGGTCGCCAAACAACGCAGTCCGCCATTTGTTCCCCTTTTCCTTAGCTGTGCTACTCCCTCTTATTCTATTGGCTTTTGAAAGCCAATAGAATAGACTCTCTTGAATAGAGTCTAATTCTATTGGCTTTCAAAAGCCAATAGGAATTGTCCAGGCTGCCTCTGCCCTGCTGAGCCTGCTGTCGGCCGGCACAGGGGGCGGCACCACGCATGCGCGGCACTCCCAGCCAGGGCAATAGTCCTCGACTTACTACTGGTTGGGTAGTCCTCGACTTACGACCGGTTGGGTAGTCCTCGACTTACGACCGGTTGGGTAGTCCTCGACTTACGACCGGTTGGGTAGTCCTCGACGTACGACTGGTTGGGGGTCGCGGCATTAAAAAGGTTGAGAACCACTGACCTAGAAACAAAGAAGATGAAGAAAGCACTGGGAATTTAAAAAAGCAGCAAATAACAACCATAGCCAAGAAGATCAATGGCTATGAAGCAAATTGCACACTTTAAGCAAAATCTCCAATTTCAGATGAATCAGAAATGTTCTTCCAGTCTAAATATGGAGAGACTGCAATAAACCATCCAATAGCTGACAAGAAACAATGCAGTTTTGGGCGCAGCTATGGGACAACCCCCCCCAAATACAACAAGAAAGCAGCTTGGATAATGAAGGTGAAAAAGGAAAAAATGAGCTGAAATGAAATAACTGGTAATGATAATAGAGATGATGGAGAAAAGGGCTAGGAAATTCAAGAATTGGTCAGCAGCAGGTGAAGGTAAATTGAATGGGTTTTGGTTGAAACATCTGACTCTACCCACTCATTGCCAACAGTTTAACCAGGCACTGCAGTGAGGTGAAATTACAGGTTGCTTAACATCTGGCAAAACCTACCTGATATTGAAAGATCCAACAAATGGGGCATCCTCAAGAAACTATGTGCCACTACCTGCTTACCAACAACTTTTAAAATGCTAATTGATGTGGTAGCTGATGCAGTCCAACAGCATCTATTTGCAAACAAGATTTTTCCATCTGAGCAATCGACAAAGGCACAAAAGATCCATTCTTAATTGACAAGCTGATTTTGGAAAACTGCAAGAGAAGGAAAACCAACATGAATATTTCTTGGATTGAGTACAAGAACACATTTGATTCCCTGCCACATGATTGGATGATCAAGTGTCCAAAAACATCAGGTGTCAGTAGAAACATCAGAAGCACTGTGCAAAGATCAATAGCACAATGGAGAACCCAGTTGCTGGTCGATGGTGATAAACTGGAAGAGGTTAATATCAAGACGGGAATCTTTCAATTAGACTCACTATCATCACTCATTCCTCTGTCAATATATCAGGCCATGGCTATCAAACTTCAAAAACATCTGCCAGGCTACCCCAAATCCTTTACACAGATGATCTGAAGCTGTATGGATAAACATCATCTGAAATAGAAGAGCTAGTCAACACTCTTTATACACATTCAGGATATTGCAATCGAGTTTTGACTGGAGAAATGTGTCATTCTTACCATCAGCAGGGGGGAAATAATGAAAACTGAAGGAATCAAGAAGCACTATGGGAATAACTTCAAGAGTTTGGATGAGGACAATAACTACAAATACAATCAGAGTAGAACTGGAAGGTACCTTTGAGGTCATGTAGTCCACCCTCTGCTCAAGTAGGAGACCCTATACAATTTGAGACAAGTGGCTGTTTTGTCTCTTCTTAAAAACCTCCAGTGATGAAGCATCCACAACTTCTGAAGGCAAGCTGTTCCACTGGTTAATTGTTCTTACTGTTCGGGCACTGTAAGACTATCTGAAGGACAGTGAAGAAGGTGCACTGAAGCTAGCACACCATGAAGACTTACTGAATACTGAAGAGACTAAACTAGCCTACAATAAAGACCAAATGAAGAATAAAAAAGAGACATGATTAGGCAAGGTATTACAGTATACAAAAAAAACTAGCAACCAAAGAACTGAATAAGAACTAGCAATGGTTAAAGGCAAGAAAATTGAAGGAGGTTAATTCTGTCTACAAAAGACCAAGCCTAATGAACAAATATATGCAGAACCAGAATTGAAAAGACAGTAACCGATAAGAGATGCCACCTCTGCAAAGAAACTGAAGAAAAAGTGGACCATCTAGCTAGCTGCTGCAAGAAGATTATACAGATTGATTACAAACAACACATGACAAAGCAACAATGGTGCATTGAAATATATCAGCAAGAAATATCATTAGCTTGCAAGGAAGAACTGGTGGGACCACAAAATAAATAAAATAATAGAAAATGAAGTCTCTAAAGTGGTCTGGGACTGTGGAATTCAAACAAACAAGCACCTGCCACATAACATCCCAGGTTTAATCATTGTTGATAAGAAAAACAAAAAAGTCAGGATAGTGAACATTGCAGTACCTGGTGATAGCAGACACTAACTAACCCATTGCTATTCTGCCTTGGAATATATTGCTTCTCAGTTAATATATATACCTAATTTGGAAACTTTTTAGTTATAGTTAGAAACTATGTTAAAAAATATTGCAGTATGAAAAAACAGTCTAGTGATATAAAAAGAATATGGGATTGGTATGGAGATGTTTATACAGTCCTATTTAAAGAAAAAGGAAGCAATGCTTTATTAGGATATTATAAAACTAATTATTTTAAACAGAAAATGTTAATGTAAAATTCTCTAGTTAGTCATGAATCCACATATTTTCTCATTTTGGTTTCTGAGGCAGAAGGTATACCAAAGGAATTAATCTCTATCCTTTGTTCAAAGTTTTGAATATATTCTTTTTATTTCAGTCCTATGCAAAGACCCATGTGGCAGAAAAGTTGATAATGAAGGCCCACTGTGAGGTTTTGGGCTGATTATCTAAAAGAATAAAGCTACTGTATATATGGAGAACATTCAGCATTTAGAATCGAAATATTAATATAAATAATAGCTGCAGATGGATTTTTTCCATTGCATGTTTCTTAAATGACTTCTGATAGAACAAAACTTGCATTTTAAAAATCTCATATCAATCTTTTGAAGTAGACAAAAATACTCATTGCAAAACTTTAATTGGTTGGTCTCCTAGTTTGGCATGATATCACTCTATGGATAGTTTAAATGCTAATCTTTTCATTTTGAAAATTTGCAATCAAACTGGAACTTGGAGAAGGAAATGGCTATCAGTTCAAGGTGTTTCAGCAGCAAGACCAATACTTGCTCATGTTTGATCAAGCTTAAATTTCAAGGAGTAGAAAACGTAGCAATTATATTTTAAGCTTCCCTTTCTTTTCAAAACATTATTTTATGTTTATCTCCTTATGGATAAAAGCCAAGCTTAGATACCGTTTTGGTGTGTCTTTCACAAAAGGTGAAACAATTGGAAAGACAAGGTAACTAAATTTTATTCTTTGCTTTTCTATAGTAGAATTCCTGTTACCTTATCATTATTTTGGGCCTTTGAATACTGCTGCTATTGATCACTCCCCCCCCCCATGGAATTGCTCCCAAGTCTGATTGCTCCACTATATCGATCATTTGTCTCAGAGTTATTATGCATCTTCGATTGCTTTAATAATAAGACTCAAGTAATTCTGTGAGAATGAAATTGTTTACTTAAGATTTGCTTTTGTCTTAGCCTTTGTGTCAAATGAAGAAGGCCTATATCCCTGGAGTTAAGTCATCTCTATACATTTAATAAGAAATTGTCGGAGCAATTAATAATGTTTTGTAAGTTTTCATTGCTAATAAATTGGGGTTTTTGTTCTCTTTTAAATAAAGGCATCTAAGAACAAATATTATCAGTACTCTGCACCAATTCAGTTTTGTACCGTGTTATAGTTGAACAGTTCGTTTCGTGACTGTTCAAAGTTACATCACTGAAAAAAGTGATTTATGACTGTTTTTCACTTACGACCATTGCAGCATCCCCATGGTCACACAATCAAAATTCAGATGGTTGGCAACTAACTCATATTTATGACGGTAGCAGTGTCCAAAGGTCATGTGATAACCTTTTGCGACCTTCTGACAAACAAAGTCAATGGGGAAACCAGATTTATTTAACAACCGTGTTACTAATTTATCAACTGCAGTGATTCACTTAACACCTGTGGCAAGAAAAGTTGTAAAATGGGGCAAAACTCACTTAGCAAATGTTTTACTTAGCAACAGAAATTCTGGGCTCAGTTGTGGTTGTAAGTTGTGTGTGTGTACATATACATTGTTTGGTTTGAAGATTGTTGTTTTAAATAGGGACTTTTTTCCTTTGATTTTGTTTCCATTAAAGAGAAGCATACAACATATACATTAAAAAAAATAGAAGAATGCACAATTAGATCTATCCTCTCAGCTCATAATATGTTTAATATAATTGGTCATGCTTGTTCAAAGAAGTCTGATAATATCTGGAAAGCATGGTTTCATCCCCTGATCAGAGATACAGGTCTTGTTTTCCTATAGTACTGGGAAATTCTGTGCCTTTCTTTTATGGCAAGATTGTTGTTTTATTATGGAAGTAAAATTTTTGATTGAGTCAATTGGTTATCAGAGGAATGTATGGAATATTGCCATTATTCTGAGTTGTGATTAAATGTATTTATAACTTTATCAAGAGTACATGGTTGGTGGGGGTACATCATTACAGAGGGTGGACAGTATTTCTGAAAGTGGAGCATGAAGTATATACTTGTATAAAATAAATTACTCAAAAATGAAGTAAAAGGAATTATACCATAATTGTTCAATTATCGTTAACCCCTGGCCCATTCATTTTCAATTTGGGAGCAGCGTTGCCTCAGTAGTCATTTTGTTCTCCTGATAATATAATTATAATCATTATGGATCAAATGTCTGCTGCCCAAACAAGACAAACTGACATTTCATTGGCTGAAGATTGTTTAGGATGCCAGGTGAATCTTAGGATGCAGTAAAATTCAAACTCATTTGAATATATGAAGTAGCATCAATCAATCAAATGACCAGCCAACAGTATTGCTATCATGCTTCTTCATTTAGTCTTGCCAGATATTGTTGACTGGCCCAAATCCCTTTATGACTAAATCCTGGAAGCCAATTATAAATGAAATCAACCTCAGACCCACAGGTAGTCCTCAACTTATAACCAGTTCTTTAGTGACATTTGAAGTTACAATGGACTACTTGCCTGGGGGTGCTTACTACCAGTTCCAAAGTTTCAGTGAGTCCCTCCCCCCATCACATCACTGCATTTGGAGCACTTGGCAACCAGTCTGCATTAATGACTCTTTGTAGATTCCTGTGGTCATGTAAGTACGTTTTACAAGTATTTTGCCAAAAACTGGCATTTATTTCCACTTTTCAGGATAAATGCTTATAGTGAACAATGGATTTACTTAACAGCTTCGGTGATAATTTAATGACTGCTGCAAAAAAGGTAATAATATCAGCTTGGTCATGTGGGTGACCTGTCTTACAACCATCATGAGTTATGAATGTGATGGACAAGTTTCATTACAATCGTATGTCAAAGATTTCCTGTATACCTCAATAAATACTGAGAACTTTGTAATTCTTCTTATAAAACTCCTTGATAAACTATTACTTCTCCAACTTTTGAGTATTCAAATAAAGAGAAAACAATTTTCCCTTTTCTTCTGAGTAATTGGGCAACATGAAATAGTGTAACAATCATAAAGGTTCCCTTAAAGACAAAAGCCCACAGGCAGATTCTTATCTATGGACCCTCTGATTGAAATCTCTTTTTGCAGAAGTCCCATGACTCACCTAGCTCTGCAATTTCCCCAAGTGAAAAATTGTCTCTGATATCTGATTTTTTTTTTGTAATCAAAGCAAAGCCTCTTAATCAAAACATTCTCAGCTTTCATTAAGTAGCTTTTATATCCTTAGCCAGTGAAATGTCATCTGGCTCACTTGGGCAACGGGAATGCTGCCAAGTTACGCTGCAAAGCTACTCTGGAGGCCTGAGTTTCTTTGAACTCAAACTTGATATTTTGATTCCTAATAAAAAGTCCACACAAATGCTATGGCATTCTAATTTCTTCAGACTGGCCTTAGGAAGAAATCTATCTAGGATCAGAACTCCTCCCAAATTGTTAATTCCTCTCCTATATAGTATCTTCTAAATATCTTCATCGCTGTGCCAAAGGGCTTCAAAAAGATTTGACAGATAGATACAACTTTTCTCGGCGTTATTGCTACCTATGTACAAATCATTTTGGGATAAGCAGTAGTATGCAAAATGCAGAAAAAGAAGAAGAAATAATAAGTCAAAGAAAATAAGAAAATAAATATATATGCAGGTCTTGGTGTATTCGGGTCTTTTCCCGTGTAAGAGTGAGAGTATCTTGGTGACGTTTCGACGAGGTCCCACTCGTCATCTTCAGGCTGGGGTCTTCGGCTTCGTGCTTGTGCAAGCAAAGTGTGAACGGAGCTGACATCTCTCTATATATATTGATGGGGGTGTGTGGACTGCTGGCTTAGTTGCTGTACGTGGATTGGTTGGCTGTGTTGGAGTTATTGTTAACAACAACAACATCAACAACAACAACATCAACATCAACAACAACAATAATAATAATAATAAAATTGGAAGGGACCTTAGAGGCCATCTAGTCCAACCCCCTGCTCAGGCAGGAAACCCTATACCATTTCTGACAAATGGCTGTCCAGTCTCTTCTTAAAAACCTCCAGTGTTGGAACATTCACCACTTCTGGAGGCAGGTTGTTCCACTGGTTAATTGCTCTAACTGTCAGGAAGTTTCTCCTTAGTTCTAGGTTGCTTCTCTCTTTGGTTAGTTTCCACCCGTTGCTTCTTGTCCTGCCTTCAGGTGCTTTGGAAAATAGCTTGACTCCCTCTTCTTTGTTGCAGCCCCTGAGATATTGGAACACTGCTATCATGTCCCCCCTCGTCCTTCTCTTCGCTAAACTAGACATACCCAATTCCAGCAACTGTTCCTTATATGTTTTAGCCTCCAGTCCCCTAATCATCTTTGTTGCTCTTTTCTGTACTCTTTCTAGAGTCTCTGTACTCTTTCTAGAGTCTCAACATCTTTTTTACATTGTGGTGACCAAAACTGGATGCAGTATTCCAAGTGTGGCCTTACCAAGGCATTGTAAAGTGGTATTAATACTTCATGTGATCTTGATTCTATCCCTCTGTTAATGCAGTCTAGCACCGTGTTGGCTTTTTTGGCAGCTGCAGCACACTGCTGGCTCATATTTAAATATTGTCCACTAGGACTCCGAGATCCCTCTCACAGTTACTACTATTGAGCAAGGTACCGCCTATACTATACCTGTACATTTGTTTTTTCTTGCCTAAATGTAGAACCTTACTTTTTTCACCATTGAATTTCATTTTGTTAGATAGCGCCCAGTGTTCAAGTCTGTCCAGATTCTCCTGTATCCTAAGCCTGTCTTCTGGAGTGTTGGCTATTCCTGCCAGCTTGGTGTCATCTGCAAATTTGATGAGTTCCCCATCTATCCCCTTGTCCAGATCGTTGATGAAGATGTTGAAGAGCACTGGGCCCAGAACAGAGCCCTGGGGCACCCCACTACACACTTCCCTATCTAGTGTAGTGATACACAGGATGTCATCACACAACCCATTACCCAGGTTGTTACAACACAAAAGACTAATGGGCACACAGCCAGCACCTCAACTACTCAGGATGTTATAAAACAGCCAGACAATCCACAAACAATAGCTCCTACACAGCCAAACAATCCACCTACAGCAACTAAGCCAGCACTCTACACACCCCCACCAATATATATAGAGAGACGGCAGCTCCGATCATACTTTGCTCGCACAAGCATGAAGCCGAAGACCCCAGCCTGAAGATGACGAGTGGGACCTCGTCGAAACGTCACCAAGATACTCTCAATTTTACACGGGAAAAGACCTGAATACACCAAGACCTGCATACCTATACCTGTGAAAATCTATGAAAACAAATATATGTATATATTTGTTTTCGTAGATTTTCTACTAATGAGATAATATGAAATAAAATAAGGTGATCATCAGGATAAAATCAAAAACACAAATGTTTAATCTACAAAACCAAGCTTTCATCGGCCACACTACTGACATCGTCAGGGTGTAAAATGCTGGATCTGGGAGTCTGTTTTTATGTGGCTGGCTGTCTCTGTGCTTTGACCCTGGATTGGGTCATTGGTCCGCTCATTAGCATCGGCTGTGTAGTTCTTAAAGGGGCCATTTCTAAAGTTGTCCTATCCAACTGCTGTTCTTTTCTTTGTGCGTGTGTGTGTGCCTGGACATCCGCTGTTTATCTTCTCCCAGTCATCTCTCCCCACCCCCTCATTCATCTTAGTTTGCCTCTATATTGCTGTGCTATCTAATGTGCGTGCTTTAAGCTCTGTTCTTCTAGTTGCCAGCCCTGTTGCTTTCCTTGCCTGTGTGTAAACTCCTGGTTGTCTCGTTCCTGTTTCTTATCGCCCCCCCTTTCTCTCGCTAATGGGTGAGCTCCTGTGTGTGTTAATGGGATGTCTTTGGAATGGCTCCACTACTTGTTACCCTCATTGCCCCCTCAGCTGTGTAAGAACATTATTCAGATGGATTGATTCACATTGCAGCACAACCAGGACCAAAATTGAAGAAAGAAACCACCTCTTTCGAACCTGTAAGTACAGTGGTTACCCTACTGAATTTATCAGGAAGTATAGTAGACCACATAGATCCCATAAAAACTTTCAAAAAGCCGATACGACGACAACACAAAATGTGCGTATCCCTCTCCCATACATTAATGGTGTATCAGAGGCAACAGCCAGATTACTGGCCCCCTTTAATATAGAAGTGACCCATAAATCAGATCAAACTTTACAGTCTAAGATCATGCACCCAAAAGACCCACTCCCCAACGAAGAAAAATCTTCGATAATATATAAGATCAAGTGTAAGGACTGTTCCTGCAATTACATTGGGGAGACTACTAAAATGTTAAAAACTAGGGTGAACAAGCATGAACTAGCAGTTAAACTACAGTAACAGTATTCACAGATTTGGACCCATATGACCAATCATGGGCATGAATTTGATCTTAAGAATGCACAGCCTATATCCAGAGACACCACCAAGGGAGGCCGCCTACTTAAGGAAGCCTGGCTTTCTGATGGCAACTCTATCAATCGCTGTATAGAACTTTGCCCAGCATACCAAACACTTAAGATATAGGAAAAAACAACATCTGAGTTCACAACGAAGGCAATTGACACACCCCCTATGAGATTAGAGGGAAGGAAGAATGGAGGAGATAGCCCATTTGTGTGACAACCAACATATAAGGGAAACAGAGAAGAGACAAGAAACACTCCCCTAGACACCCCAGATATATACACTTTAATTCACCCTATGACAAAGGGAAATAACGATGGGGGTGAACGACATGGATGGCTGGATGACAACTCATGGGGCACCCGTACTATGATCCCCATTAACAAGGGAGAGACGAGTCACTCCACCCATGAGAATAAACAAGAAATCCACGGGTCAATGATGGAAAGTTACGCTATGGGACCTTGCACATGCGCAAGAAGGGCAAACGCAATGTATGATCAAACAGCAAAGGACCTTAAGATGAGGAGGACAACCAGAAGTGGATCAGTATGCTCATGGATATCCATGGAAAAAGGCAGCGTCCCTGAGTGGAGGAACACATGCAGGAACATATCCATCAGAGATTGCCCTGATAGGCGCCCGGATCCACCCAACATACCCCCTACCATGAGCATACATGTGCACAATTCCACCAAGGAAGGCCAGACAGACCCCAGAATAGAACCAAAAAAGGGGACAAGGGCAAGTGAACAAAAGCAACCGGCTCATGCTAGTAGACAGAGAATGATTGGATCCAAGGAAAAGAAAAGAGCAACCCTGGAAAGCACCAGTATAGTAAGAGACGTGTGCCCTTTAAGAACAAACCAAGTAGAGAAAACGGATGGACCTATAACTAGATCAAAGAGCCGGGCACAGAGCCGCCCGGCACCTCACTGTTTTGGAGATTTCTTCAAGCCTATACAACTATGATTTTCGCTGTCTTCCTATTCTTGACTCATTCACTCTTCATTTTGTTTTGCAATTCTAACCTCATTCATGCTCTCTATAGGACTAAACCACTTCGACAAATTTATTTTACACTAGTTACATATTTGTATTTAATCCATATGCATTAAGCATGAATCTTTTCTTCTGCTAATGCATGCCCTTCTTAAGTATTCTATTTTTGCTGCAGCCATCTTATTTATGTTACTTCTGAACATCTAAGTCTTATTTCCATATAATGAAGTAGGCAGAAGCATGCTCTTATGCACAGCCACTTTCTTTTCTCTTGTTTTGAGAAATATTCATACCCTGCAAAAACTTGCATATTGCCTGCTTCCTTCCTAGAGCATGTGTAATTCTAAAATTTGACCATATATTTGATCAGTTTTAATAATTTTACCAAATTCATCTACTTGCTTTAGTATTTTTTTGTGATTTATGTACAACTTGCAATTGTTTGCTCCATATTCCCTATCAAACACAATCACCCTCATCTCTGATTTTCAGATTCATACTCCTTTTTGGAACATACAATTTAACATTCATTACAAATCGTTCAGGTTTTCATATATCAGCATGGTATTGATTTACAAAAGTACATATGCATTCAAATTTTTGATCAGTACATATTTAATGTCAGTACAACCATTTGTTACAGATTTATTCATAAATTAAATAAACATGGGGAAATTACGAATTAGCCATAAATTAAGGAAATTGAGTCCCCTTAAACATTTTACAAAAAGGTATTGCTAAAGAATCTTCGAAATGTAATCCCTAGAAAACATAGAATTACAGTCCAAAATGTGTGAAAGGAAAAGGAATGGAAATATATTTAACTAATGTATTGTTTTAAAACAATAAATGTAAATTATATAAAAATGGAAAAAAGACAGAAATAATGAAAAGGAAAAAAAACACAGTATATATTAGAACTCCTAGGATAGGAATATGCCGGCAACCCAGATTCTCTTCCCTACTCACCAACCCTGAAACTGCAAATAAGAGAAAATAAAGAAATAATAATGAAAATGCTTTCTGTATAATTGATAAGCCTGTGATTCTCCAAAGTAGAATAACATTTCTGAGCGTGATACGGAATATCTCCATTAGAACAAGTTGCCTTCAATAGTTTAAGATAACTGACAGCCTTTTCAGGACCATTGAATTTCCTTGCACTGATTTTCAAGGATAAGCCATTTATTGTTGGATACAAAAAGAAATTATTCTTCAACCTATATGCTCAACCTGTATGCTGAATATATATCAAGGAAGGCTGGATGGAAGAAAATAAGTGTAGTTTTAAAATGGGAGGAAGAAACATCAATAATCTGCACATGCTGATGATACTATCCTGATAACCCCAAAAACAAAGAATTTGTAAGCTATTGTAACAGTTAAGAAACAAAGTGAAACGTGGAATTAAAATTAAACAACTCTACATTCACAAAAACAGATAGAACAACCAAAATTGGCAATGAAAATATCATTGATATAAAAAGATAACTTCTGCTTTTTAGAATCAACAATTAACAAGGAACAAAAGGAACAAACAGTCAAGAAATATACCACTGACTAGCACCTGGTAGAGCAGTCATGAAGGTTTTGGAAAAGATATTCAAATGCTGTGATATAGCTATACCTACAAAAATTAGAATTGTGCAACTTATGCCATTTCCTGTGACACTCTATGAAAGCAAAAGTTGGACTTTGAAGAAGCAGAATAGGAAGAGTATCAACATCTTTAAACGTTAGTGCTGGCTTTCCTGAGACTACTATGGACAGATAGAAAGCGAACTGATGGATGATCAAACAAATAAACTCAGAATTCTCATTTGAGGCACAAATGATCAGGTTCAAATTATCCTACTCTGGACATATTAAATGAAGACCTACTGTAGCTCTTTGGAAAAGTCTCCAAGAGTGGAAAGGTGAAAGAAAAGAAGAGGATAACAAACAGCATGGTAGATGAACTCAGTTACAATGGGAATGCACACCATTGGAAGACCTGAATACTAGGCAGGGGGTAGATTTGTAGGAGACGACCAGGCTGAGTCTGAAGTCAAATGCATCATTAGCTTGGAGTTGCTTGCTCCCACTAGAGAGCTAAGTCCAACCCCCTTGAATTCCATTGACTCTTATCTAGCGCCAATCTGCCTTGACCATCAATGGATCAGATTCTTGTATGTAGATAGCATGTCATGAACTTGAAGTGCTTTGAACTAAATTTCTGTTCCTAGTTACATGCACCTGACAAGATCATCAAGAAGAAAATCTATCTGTGTGAAATAAAAAGTTACTTGATGTCACATAATGAATTTTTATCCTTTGTTTTCTAGCCATGGGATGTGTCTGGTGGAATTTTTTGTGCTTCTGTACTACTTTGAAAGATAGCTCTGGAAGCAGCATAATTTTTTCCCCTCACATTCCAAACATATTGTAGTTCTGGCTGCTTGTATTATGTTGTCCTAATCATCTCTCTGAAGCGATTCAGCGACAAAAGGATCAATAGATTGTAAAGACCTAAATCTAGATGGCCCATAATAGGCAGTTTCTATAGATTCTGTCTGGAACAGGTAAAAACATTTGTAATAGTTTCTATTTAAGCTTCTTTATGCTGTAGATAAGAGAGGGAACATTTTTTCCTGTTTTCTTGATCTTGGATGTGGTCCAAGGCTTTTGGCAGGACACCAGCTCTTTAGTTACTCTTTAGTTATTTTAACAGTTAGAGTTGCTATTAGTTTCCCATTTGCTTCAGTCTTAGCCTGTTGTTCACTTAACTGCCTCTTGATCTCACTGTTTATTCTCTCTATCTTTTCAATCTTATCTCCAAGATCAGGAAAACATCTAGTCAGTGAATTTAATATAACAAAAAAATTCAAAATTGCTTACTTTGAAAGAAACCATATCAGATGAAATTTATGGGATAATGATAGCTCTGCATATATACCTCCTATATGAACTGGGGTCCAAGCTGAAGTTCCCACCTGGCAAGAGAACTAGATCATTTCTCATTCCCTAGTTCTACTACAGTCTCATTGGGAGCCAGGACTGGGTGAGATGGGAAGAAGGACTCTCTGTATTAGGACAAGCAAGGTGAAGGAAAGAACTGCTTCTTAAGTTTATGAGACATGTTTATATCTTTCTAAATTACCAAAAGTTAATTAAATATTTCAGCTTACCAGATCCCTTCAAACAAAGTCCATAGTTTTTATTTCTCTAGCTCAGTGTTTCTCAACCTTGACAATTTTAAGGCATGTGGACTTCAACTCCCAGAATTCCACAGCCAGCAATGCTGGCTGTGGAATTCTGGAAGTTGAAGTCCACATGCCTTAAAATTGTCAAGGTTGAGAAACACTGCTAGCTGATTGGCTAGAGAAAATAAGCTGCGTCTTAGCATATTGTCTTCTTGTGCAAATGCTTCTCTTTTAATGCTAAGCATTCCTTGCTTGGTTTGACTACATTCTTTGCAAGTATCCATTAAAAGCTTCATACCAAAAGTTACCATCAATCTGAGATAATGTGATATTGGTCTGATGTGATATAAATTGTAAAATGCAAACTATCTAAAAAATGAACAGGCTGAGGAATTCCAGTGCACATCATGGTGCCATTCGGGTAGAAAGTAACAAAACACATATGTTGAGCCATATGTTATTGTTGCTTTTCCTGACTTTCCTGAATCAGAATCTATTTTTTTTTCTTTTGAAATTTAGACTAAAAATTGATTAGCTTGAAAAAACCATCACCTTTGTGGATGAGTCTCCTGTGTGAAGAATAAAGTCAAGAGCTGTAAACCTTTCATACGGAGACCCAACAGGCATCCTTCTCTATCATACGTTAATATTGGGAGGGAATAAATAAGGCAGTCATTGCTAATGCAGAAATGCACAGGTAGAATAACAGAGGCTTCTCAGCAAAAGACAAGGCTGCAAAGATGTGAGAGGTGTCATTGGAGTATTGTATTCACAGAATCCCAAATATTGAGTGGGTTAATTCAGGGGACTTCTAATTGTGAGAACATAGGCATTTGAACCCAATACGATCGCCTCTCAATTTTTATATACTTTTTCTGCTCAATTCTTTTCCAACTCCCCAGATTATCTGTGTTCCTCCTATGTTTAAATGGATATGTCAGTCCTTTTGGAAATCTTGAGGCAATATGCATATAAAATATCACAAATGAATTGCTACAATAAAACAGAAATGTTATTTTTGTCTGCAACTGCACTCTAATCATTTGTCATGAAATTGTAGATCCTTGGCTGCTTTCTTTCATAGTGTTCAAATAAAAAAAATTAACACCTTTTTAAAAACTTGTGAATGTGTTTAATGTGGCATGTAATACAGGAACAACTATTTAAAATCCAAATGACACTCCTTAGAATTTATAGCTGTTTAATTCAAATGATAGGATGCTATCTTCTGGGAACAGAGTTAAAGATGTACAATCTAATCACAGATTGCCTTCTTTGATACAAAGAGCTCATTCTAGCTATGCTTGATTGCAGATGGAAAAGAGCTTATTGGGGTTTCAACAGTAGACAAGACATTTCAGTGCTGTAGAAGAATGGACAAAACCTTTGTCTGTCTGCCTGTCTAGAACCCTGGTGGGATTCTGTCTGGAACAGGTGAGAAATTATGGGTCAGAGACAAAGCCAGTTATACAGTATTTTTGAAATCCCACCATTAAATCTTGCCGTTTTATGGCTTCAGTGTAGTATGATGTATTTACATTGTTGATCTATTTCTACAGCTGGGACCAACAATGTAAATGTTTATTATTTATAATACCTTTATTTTCATCCCCCTCATTTTATTCTGATCTAACAGCTGGGGCAGATTACAGCATTAATTCTGTAATTCGTGGAGGTACAGAATGTAATGTTTTGGTCTAATATCTTAATTACAATATCACACTAAGGTTTGTTTTGTAATTTTAACAATAACAATAGCAATAATAGAGTTGGAAGGGACCTTTGAGGTCTTCTAGTCCAACCCCCTCCTCAGGCAGGAAACCCTATACCATTTCAGACAAGTGGTTGTCCAGCCCCTCCTTAAAAACTTTGTCTGATTATATATGGTGTGTGTGTTTGTCAGCAATATCTGTAAAGTGTAGAAGTGTTGTCAAGCCTCATCTCTTTTTCTGTGCAACACAACATTGTGCAAATGCCCCAAAGGGCTGAAACTTGCAGTGCAACATTATAAAATTGCTTTTGTCATTTTGATGAAAGAAATGAGATCCTGTAAATTCTGCTCTTTCCTGTGTATCTGTAGAGAGAGTGGCTTAAAATATTTAATTATGGAAACCTTATTATTACACAATTGTAAAATTAAATAAATGTATATGAAACTGAACATAAGAACATACATCTTCTTTCTAATATTGCTGCTTTCAAATTTCTAATGCCTTGGCTAGACCCAATTAACTTCGTGAACAAATAGGAAATACAATGGAGATGGGTGATGTAGGTTGAAGCAAGGGCTGATGGTAGCTAGGCAGATGAGAATAATTTATTTTCATTATGAACAAATGAAATACTTCTGTCTGGAGGTAGATTCTAAATGTTTGTATCTGAGAAGTAAATTAGTTGGTTTTCATTCATATAGAAACTCCTAATAAAAATGGGCAAAATCCATTTTTAAAGGCTAAATGAAAACTTAGTTAAAATTCAAAGCAACTAAATCTGGTCTGCAAATATCTGGATGACCTCTAGATCTGGATGACCTCTAGAAGGAATTATGGAAAGCTCTAGTTCTTGCTTTCCATATAATGGTGTAGTTTGTTTTTTTTTGCTGCACAGATTGGTAGCATTAATTGAGCAAAAGAAAGCATTGTTGACTGAAAGTACCCTTAGATTGCCTATTCTATTGTTTTACTTTTTAAAAATTACACCTGGTTTTTGTTTTGCATTTTTATTGTTTTCTGTATTGTTTGTTTTTATTGTTGAAGGATTATTAAGACTGTTTTTACTGATAATCTGTAAACTGCACTTGGCTTCTCTGGAGAAAGGCTCTATATAAATAAAATAAAAATAATATTAATGTTGCTATTATTATTATTGCTGTTGTATCCATTTTGCCATTATCCCAATTTATATCTATTATAATTGGATAGAAAAAATGCCTGATTTCCTCAGCAGGTCATGAACCTATTAGATATTTTAAAGTCAGTCTCTCAACCTCTTCTAAGTTCCTTAGTGGTTGTGAAAACAGAAGAGACAGGAAGCTCATTCAGACTGCTTTGAGCTCAGTGGTGGAAGGAAAAAGTAGCCATATTAAAAATGAAAGCCACCCAACTTGAAATGACTGCTAAGCAAAATTCAGAAGAGCATGTGCTTGGAAAATAAAATGGTGAAGTATGTACTTGTTATATGAGCCATGTAGCAATGTTTTTGCAGAAACTTTTAGAAGATCAGTAGGAGCAATTTTATGTAAGCCATACATATATCATAGAAAAATGATTCTAGTTGTATATTTCTGTTTTTTAAATCTAAAAACAGGGGATAACATGTCAGAACTATTCTATTCTATTCTATTCTATTCTATTCTATTCTATTCTATTCTATTCTATTCTATTCTATTCTATTCTATTCTATTCTATTCTATTCTCTCAAACAAGTGACTCTGGGCAGCAACCAATCCTAAAACAATCAAAAACAATTACAATCCAATAGAAATTAGATATATATGGCAACTAAGAAAAAATGTCATCATAGATATAGTCAGGAAACGAAGCCCTTCACAACCTCAGGGCCCCAGACCTGGGAACAAAGCCATGTCTTTAAAAGGCTAACAAGGTCAGGGTCACCCTCAACTCTGAGGAGAAAATGTTCCAGAGGGCAGGGGCTATAGCAGAGAAGGTGAAATATACTGTGTTCTATGCTGTTGTAGATATTTCTGATTACATAGCTTTTGCCATTCTCTAAAATAAGGTAAAATTAAGATATTGAATATAATGTTGGCACAAGGGCTCTAAAATGCCACCTTAAATAGTTTCTGTTTCTAACATGAGATGTCTAGGATTTATGCAGAATATAATTTCTGCCTCACCTTTCTGCATATGATGGGAAACAAGTGTTTGGCATATTGTTGGCATTAATTAATCTGTATTAAACAGCAGCAATACTATAACTCAGTGTTTGAATTCTTTTTATTTTATTTTTTTAAATATACATATATGGTGCAGTACTGATTAAAATAACTGAAGAGGCACAAGACCATTGTGTTCCCAAAGCATTCAGTTGCAAATGTCCCTCTCACCCTTACCCCTCCCATTCAGGTTAGGAAAATGTGTTTAACCTTGAACATAAGACCTGCACACTGCTAGATAAAATGCTTGCCAGACTAGGGCATATTTCATCTGGCCAATCAACTTTGTGCAGCTGCTGTGTATTGTTGACACAAGAGATTTGCATGGCAGGATATATGTGACATGTAACTAAGAGAAGTCCTAAGAAGCTCAGATTAAGGTATAAAATACGATACTCTAGTTCTCTTGTATTAGTTTATATTCCACCAGGCATGCTACCCAATGTCTTTAGAAGGTGTTAATGCTCCAGTTTCATGCCATTTTCCATTCTCCAATGACTAGCATTTGAATTTGCTTTCATGTGGGGAAAAGATTAAAAGAAAATCTCCTTTATTTTCTTTGGAATCCCTCTTTACACCATTTCTGCAGCTCAGTTTGTTTAACTGTTATGTCATCAGATCCTTACCTAAATTCCATTAGGCCTACTCCCTACTATTCTGCTAAATTCCACTTCTTTCAGATATCAGTCCTTTTAAAAAGACAAAGAAACAATGCTTGCAAAATCCTTCACACCAAACACTACAAACATAATTTTAAAGGCTCAAATGAATTGCCAGATATACCTCATTAAAAGTTAGGCTTAGATTGTTATTTTACATATGTTTAGGAATATTTGTTTTTGCCTGAATTCAAAGCAACCATATGTTCCCTATTTTACATTAACTCTCTTTAATTTAAATCATATTATGGTTTTAATATTCAGGAATAGGTACTGGCAGTATGTGGGCCCATAACCAGTAGCTTATGTGATTCATTACGGACCATTATAGTGTTTCAATCAAAATTTAATCAAAGCAGATTTTTTTTAAAAAATTTTTTATGAAGAACAAATGCAAATCTTACAAATGTACATCTCCTAAATCAAAAACAGCTCTCCGCAGGATACATGGAATATAGTTTTCTTCTTACTTCTAATGCACCATGACTTATACTTTTGATACAAGAATCTAAGAAAAGACCAGCTGGATGATTAAACCAGAGCCTTATCTAGGTCAGCATACTGCCTTCCCATTAGGTCTACCAGATGCCTCTTGGCAAACTCCTGAGTAGAACATGAACCTATAGCTTTCCTGATTATTGCTCCCCAGCTAATGGTGTTCAGAAGAATGCTGATTCTAATCATGGTGATACTCTTATATTCTAGCTTTTTGTTCCTTTTAAAGCCAGTGAATTTGCTAATTCCTTTTTCTCTAGCAATCAACTGTCATTTGCTTCATGATGGGAAGGGGTCTATTACTGTATTCAGTTTTACAGTTCTAACTCAGTGTTCATGTCTGGCTGAACAATTCTGGAAATGAAATCTACTTATTTTAAAGTTGCCAAATTTGAGGAACACTGCTCAAACACTGTTGAGGAACACTGCAATTGTAATGTTGCCTTTGAAATGAAGGTGGAGTGAGCTGCTACTTGTGACTATTTTCCAAGATCAACAAAGAATAGTTTTTCATTCAGAATAAACAAAAGCTTTTCCAAGTTTGCCTGTATGATCACGGCTTTGGAGCTTTCTGAGTCTTTGAGTTCAGGCCTGTTGAAAGAATGGAACAAAACCCATGAGAATAGATAGGCATTGTCTAAAATGACTTAACCTTGAAGCCATTGTGTAAAGACTCTCTAGAATGTGCATTAGGGAAATGTGCCATGAAGGTGTCCATTTTTGTAATCTGCCATTGATAGATATCTTTTGATGGGAGGACAAAATTGAGCACTGCGTGATAGATAAATGAAGAGACTTTCTCTACACACCTGCAGTCCTTGGAAGGATTTTTCTGATGTGACTCTGCAAAGGCAGATGCCTATTTGGAATGAATATGCAGAGAATACTTTTGTATTGTCCTGGCTGGCTTTTGGAAAGTTGGAGATATAGAGAGAATGCTAAAAATTCAGAGGAAGAGCTGCTGGCAAGCAGGTGTTGTTGAAGCAATTAAAAAATAATGAGTAGGAAAGAAGAAAAAGGGGTGGGCAGTGAGGGAGAAGGAAAAATGATACTAATGACTTTTTTTTAAGGTTAAGGCAGTTCATTGTATTTGGAACTTCAGGATGTGGAATTAGAAAATCTGCCTGCTAGGAAAAGTGGAGAGAGTGAAGTGGAGAAAGAGATTAAAGATGCAATGAGACAAATGTTAATTTGTCTGTCTTGGAAATTGAACCATCCACAAAAGAACTAAAACAATAACGGAATAATGAGCCACACAGGCATACAAGAGCATCAAAATAGCATTCAAGATGAACAGACTACTTGCCAACCACACTGAGTAAGAAAGTAGACAGAAACTTCTGTACCAAGGGAAATATTCCTAAAAGGTTTCTTATTTGATGTTAGATTGCTCATCAGGTCAGTTTAATTGTAAAGCTGGGTAAATATTGAGTGTTGCTTAATTAGTAGATTTCAGTTAAAGTATTACTTTTTTCCCCTTTTGCTAATGAAAGGGGCACTTGAAATAAAAAGTTATATAAAGATGCATCTATTTTGGGGATATAAATTATTGTGAGTGTAAAGATACTTTCATAATACTGTAATTTTGCTTAGACTATTTCAAGCCTACGCTGCAATCTGCTACTTCCTAGCCCTTCCCCTGGCTTCTAGCAGCAAAGGCTCCTTTATCGTTTCAGTTTTTGGGATATTTTTTTTAGCTTGTGTGGGGAAATTTTTTATTAACCATTAAGAAAGACCTGCAAAAGTGTTCCTCATGTTAAATGAAATAAACTAGATTTCCTCTCTTTTTATGTGGAGATCTACAATGCTTAAACTGTGTAACTGTCTCTCACCAGATGTAGCAATGGCTATTATCTTATTAATCATTTTAAAGAGGAATATGATGAACTCATAGAGGATAGGGTTATACCTGATATCCCCAAAATGTTCCCCTGCTGTACTCCTGTCCTACTCTGTACTTTCCAAATGTCATTCACTGGGCCACACTGAGAGACACAGTTGTGGATCAGGAAGGCCTTTATTGCACTTTTAATTAAATCTGACCATCATAGAAATTCGTATCTCCAAGAATACTGAAATTACTGGGACCAAAATAAGAACTATGTTCTTATTTTACATGTAAAAGTTGTTTATAACCTTGTTTGTATTATGGCATATATTGTTTTTCCAAGCTATTTTCACCTTCGTAAAGTTTTTTTTGTTTTATCTATACATCCATTTTATTAGGACTTTTTTTCAATCGGAAATTGCATTGCAAATGCAGAAAAGAATATAGGATAAACAATTGTGAACTGATCCACATATAGATGTGAAGAGCATAAAATGGGAAGGATGCAAACAAACACGTTTTCTCATTATCCCAAAGCAATCTTTATCTATCAGTGTTTAATGGTGTTATAGTATAGACTATCTCCAGTCCTAAAAATACAGTGTTTTTTTTTATAGTGCAGTAGCATTTCTGGCCATAAAGCCCAATGTAGGATGTTGCATACTAAAAATGCATCTCTTAAAAAAAAGTAATAACAAAGCATTGGGAGTAGAGGAGGGGGAAGGGAGTATAGAAGGAAGTAGAATTTTATTGGTTTTATTTAAAAAAATGTGTTGCCAATGTGGTGACCTATGAAACACCATAAGCAGCAGAAAACATTCATCCAGTGACAGCCTGAGGTAGCATGAGCGGCTCTTTGTGGGTCTATTTTCATTATTACAGCATTTTTAGGGCTGCATGCTGCAATTTTCACTTGCAGTGAGGTATTAAATTGAAATTACCCCAGATGTAATTGTCACACAGAATAATTCAGGACATGCTGAATTTAATGATTTCCAAGCTGTGGTTTTATTATTCAAGAGAGAAACACACGTGTCAATAGCTTCATCTGCAGTCTGCCTTTTCAAATAACAGGTTGTTTAATGAAGGAAGCAGCTGGGAAGAAGCACAGAGAGCATTTTTGCCTCATCTTTTTTTAAATAGTCAACTTATTGATCAAATAAATTCAATGATATCTAGCACCAAATGCTTTTTAGATATGAATTTCTTATTTTATTTTCATTATAAGCCTTAGAATATAAATGATGACCTATTAAACAACTCTTACATTCTCATTAATTCTCTGGGTAGTCTATGGTACTCTTAACCATGTTAATTGAAATCAAGTTAGGGAATCAATGTCAGTTAGGCTTCTCTCAGTTATTGCTACAAAAGAAAGCCATGCAGGTCGTGATTCCAGGATGCAAATCTCTGATAAATTAGGAAAGCCATTAAGAAAGAATTCTACTATATTGCCTAAGATAAAATAGAAACAAATGAGATCTAGTGAGTTAAAAGTTTAATTCATACATTTTTCCTCTCTAGTATAGGAAGTACAGGGTATAGGGTGGGCTTAAGGCCATCCACTTTGGGTAGGAGGAAGTGTTGTCACCTGACTGTTCTAATTGCAACCAACCATCCAGTTTTAGATTGCTTGCATCTGACTTTGCCAGAACTAACTTTCTTAACTGTCGCTTTTATGATCCATGGTTCATGCAGTTATTTCCTCCTATATTATACATGAAACTTATACCTATATATATCTAGAGATATAGAGATATATCTCGTGGCCTATCTCTATATCTGGAGATAGATAGATAGATAGATAGATAGATAGATAGATAGATAGATAGATAGATAGATAGATAGATAGATGATAGATAGATAGATAGATAGATAGATAATTTCAGAATAGCCCCATGCTATAATTATAATAATACTTATAATGAAAGCACGATAATATGATGGTTAGTATTTGTCACTAGTAGAAATAATTAGATTCAAATTTTGTTTAAAATAGATGAGGGTCTCAATCTCTTGATAATAGTTTGATCTTACTGGAACTATAGTAGTGGAAAAGAGTCTTTTGTATGACTTCCATTACAATTCATAGTTTAACATTTTGGGTGCAAGATAAGACCATGAGATAACACTGGAAAATATATTGCCATTAGTTATTTGAGAAAATTCTTTTCTCTATCACACAATACCAGGACAAGGGGGCACTCCCTAAAGCTCATAGCTAAGAAAGTGAGGACAAATAAAGGGAAATATTTCTTCACCCAGAGGGTCGTTGATTTATGGAATTCACTACCTGAAGGGGTCGTGACAGCTGTCATCCTTGACAGCTTCAAGGCAGGGCTAGATAGATTCATGGATGCAAAGTGTATCGGTGGTTATTAAAATGGATGTCCATGTGCCGCCTCTATGTTGGTTGAGGCAGGCAGGATTCCCTTGGGTGCCATTTGTTGGGAGTCAAGGGAAAGGGAGGGTTTTGCCTTCTCTTTCTGCTCAAGATCCCCATGTACAATTGGTGGGCCACTGTGTGACACAGAATGCTGGACTCGATGGGCTTTGGCCTGATTCAGCATGGCTCTTCTTATGTTCTTATGTTCTTATGAGATATATTGGTTACCCCAGTAGAGAGTATAAAGTCTGTTATATCTTCGGTTCTTCAGGCTTTGAAGGAGGCAGAGTGTTGAAACAGCAAAGAAGTTTATTAACTCAGAACAGAAGCAGCCATGCATGCGCTCCATCATTCCCTGGAACAGCCCTGGGGCTACACTCACCCCAAACTGTAGTCGCTTAACCTTAAAAAACCCCTATGGGTGACAATGGTCTGGGCTACTGCCGTGGCCTCGTCCACGGGCAGTTGTTGATAGGCCTGTGCCAAATCTAATTTGGCGAACACGCGGCCTCCTTGTAATGATGCCAAAATATGGCTGACAATTGTCAAGGGGTACACGTGCTGTTGAAGTGCCCTGTTGAGGGTGCACTTATAGTCAGCGCATATTCACACTTCCTCGTTGGCCTTTAATGGCATTACTATGGGGGTCTCCCACACCCCACTGTCTATGGGCTGCAATACCCCTTGTTCCACTAGCTTATCCAGCTCTGCATTGATTTTGGGTTTTAACGCGAAAGGCACTCTACGAGGCTTGATCCGTATTGGAATTACCATAGGATCAAGCTTGAGGGTGATTGGAGGACCCTTGTACTCCCCTAGACTAGAACTGAAAACATCCGTGAACTCTTGGCAGACTGCAGACAGATCTGCTGCTTGTGTTCGGTGAATGCCAGTTACTTGAATGCCCAATGCATCAAACCAATCGAGCCCTATGAGGCTCGTGTGTTGGCCTTCCACCACTATGACATCTAATGGTCCCTTGAACCCCTTGAATTCCACCAGAAGTGTGGCTTAGCCTTTGACTGCCAGTCGGGAGTTTTGGAAGTCGGTGAGTAGTAGATTAGATGGCCAGAGCTTGGCCCAACTGTTGCTATGATGGCATAGGTGCCTGAATGTTCCTTGTGAAATGATGGACATTGCTGAGCCTGTGTCCAGTTCCATCTTACATGGAACTCCCTGAAGCTTGACCTGTAATCTAAGCTTCTGCTTTAGGGGGCGATGGGCACCAGTGTGGAATACGCTCCTTTGGCTGGAGCAGAACCCTACTCGGTGTTGACCATGGGGCCCCAGTACCTCTCCTGAATGCATCTTCTTTCGGGCAGTCCTTCTGATGACCTCGGCAGATGGCAGCAATGTGGCCTAGTTTGCCACAGGCCCGGCATGTTGCAGTTCGGAATCGGCAATCTGCGCGTTGATGGCGGCCTCCACAGCCCATGCATCTAAGGAATGGAACTGCCTTCTCAGCTGGCTGCAATCCCTTCTCCAGGTGCTTTCATAGCTGGTTAACTTCATAGTCTGAGACGGTGTCTTCCATCTGCTCGGCATCTTCATGGTGGATGGCTTCGGTGCTTGGTGCACTTTTGGAGGGCCGCAGCGCTTTAACGGCCCCTCCGGTGGCTTTGTCCGCCATGACCTCCTTCAAGGCCTCCTGTAGCAAGAGACAGTCTCCTTAGCGAACAGTTTTTGTTGGAGCTCTCAATTCCGGAGTCCACAGACTAAGCGATCTCGTAGTTTCTCCTCCAAATCCGCAAAATTGCAGAGTCGGGATGCTTGACGAAGAGTGGCAATGAATTCTGTTGCAAACTCGCCAGGTTGTTTCTCCTGCTGCTCAAAAGTGTGCCTCCATGCTATAATGGATAACTTGGGCTCAAAGTGGTCTCAGAGCTTTTTTTTCAAGTCCACGTAGGTGACCGACTCGAGCAGCGCCGGGGCGACCAGGTTCTCTGCAATGTCGAAGGTGGTGGGGCCGCAGAGGAGTGTTGTGGCCTTCAATCCATCTTCTGCAACCTGGTTGGCACGGAGGTAATTTTGCCGTGGGAGATGTAGGATGCCTATCTCTCCAGGTGAGTTACATCGAATTCTTCAAGCTTCCTGACCTTCGCCATGGTGGTTTGTTTCTTTGTTCAATGCGTTGCGCTGCTGGCTTCTGTGTAGGCCCTAGGACAGATCCTTAGGGTGTGGTGGTCTCCAGTGTGGCTTGCTGGCAAACCGAGGAGGGGGGACATAGTTTCTGTCAGGCTCTGTGCTGACATCACCCCTTAGTGACTTCAAGCTCTCTCAATGAAGCAGCACATCGTCGCCACTGTTATATCTTCAGTTCTTCAGCCATTGAAACAGCAAACAAGTTTATTAACTCAGAACAGAAGCAGCCCTAAAGCCTGCTGCACATTTAGCCTCTAGGTGGCAACAATAGGTTTAAAGTAACAGTTTCCCGCCCCAAACCTCATTATCAGCTTGGAGACAACCAGTCTGGCTTTCAGTAACAGCAACTGTTAAACAATACATCAATGTAGGTCAGACATTAAGCAAGTGATTTAAAACAGTTGTGGCCAATACATTACAAAGCCAGAGCAAGAAAATATATTAAATCTTTTAATATATAAAATTCGACTTCAGCTGGCCTCTAATTTTTCTAATTTTAATTTTTAATGGCCTGGGATCACCTATATCTATTTATGCTCCTACCAAAATTATTCTTTTTCAAGACTCTCTAAGTCTATAACTCTGCCTCCATCTCTGTATTTCTGTCAATTTGTCCTCCAATACTGCATAGTAAAAAGATGGAAAGGCACAAGGAATATTTGCAATATGATTACATATAAATAGCAAGGAGAGAACAATTTACCAGACGTTTGTGGTTTATAGGAAGTGAAAAATAATATTTTCTGTTTCCTTTTTTCCTTCCTGTTTTGAACTCTGCTCTCTCCCATTCTAATTCTCATTTGGATTCTGCATTTCCTCATCACTTCTTTCCTCAATAATTATTCAATATTGTTCTCTGCAGTGAATTTTAAAAAAATATTCAATTTCCCCCCCCCCCAAGAGACAATGTATTCACTTATTTTTATCAGCATTTAAGTTTTGATTCTGAATCACAGAAAATAATATGTTAGTCCTAATTATTTATTTTGGGCAGTTTGCCTCTTTAAATGCATCAGTAGAGATGCAGAGGTTTTTATTTGAATTTGAGGAATTGATAATTTTCTTTTTGCCTAGTTTTGGTGTTGCATCCATGGTGTTTACGATCATTGCCTCTCCTGTGAATTCAGATTCTGTTCATAAAGGTGTCAGTCTTTTAATCAGGAACAGGGAGTTCTTGGTACAAAATTGGATCCGAAAGAATCTTTACAATTTGAATAGGAACCCTCAGCCAAACATGCATGGATTCCTCTTTCAGTTTTTTTTTTTGCTTCCATTGCACAAAAGAATTTAATAATACAGAGTCATTTTTTGCAATTAAAATAGCATAACATTTTTATACTTCTTTCACTGTTGTGAAACCTCACACCACCTCAAATTGATGGAAATTGCAGACTGCAGATATTCACTTCAATGTGTATTATTTATTTTAATATTCTCATATCTCATAGTGGTGTATATATTGTCAGCGGCACCATCTAAAATCCAGCTAAAACATACAGATCCGAGATGCCACACATACTCTATATATGATAAAATAATTCACTCAAATTCCTAGAAAGAGAAGATTGTTATCACCAAATGCTTGATTGGCTACACAGAATAGTCCGTAGTTTTGGAGCCTTCCTGTGTGACTGCTTCATTACATCTCAAAAGGAGGTTTGAATATGATCTGGTGAGAAGATACATTCCCACAGCATGAGGTACAATCTCTCATATAAAATGATATATTTGTCAAAAATGGTCTAAATATGTTTTCTAGAGATGTTCTTGCCTAGATGAACCATCCTGGGTCTGCTTATAGCATGAGTGAAATGTATGTAGAAACTCAGTTTTCATTGACTTGAATTCCTGAAAGAGAAGTGAAAAAATGCATGTCAACATTTAGTGAGTTGACTTCAAAAATGATTACTTATTTAGTTACTTAATTAATAACTTGCACCCTTTGATAATCAGGCACTCATTTAACTGATTTAATCTTTAACTCATTTAAAAACAACATCAGAAGAATTAACATTTTAGAACTTAAAATAGTCTACATCACTGATATTCTGAAATGATAAAATGATAGAAGTCTTTGTTGCTTTTCTGAAAGCAAATGAGAGGAAAACAACAACCTCCACAAAGTTCCTTAAAAGAGAATTGTAACAATGCTACCAAAACAACCGGTGTTAAGTGTTGTGTCCTGAGCCTTCAAGAGCTGAAAGCAAGCTCAGAATGTTGCAATTGGTCCCGGGCATTCCAAAAGATGCCCTGGACCAGACAGAGCGGCACCAGCCTTGTGCGCATGCACAAGGCGCAAAAATGCTAAATTCCTATTGGTTAACACTGTCTGGGTTTCTTGCCCTATAAAATACCTGCGTGCCTTTTTGCTTGGTTGTAGGAGAAAGAGAATAAAGCGTTTGTTAATTGTCACCATGTGTCTTCATCAATTGCACACGAACCACAAACACAACACTGGTGATGAAGGTGGGATCCTCTGCAAGCAATAAAAAAAGAATTAAGGACTCACCCAGGAAGTCCTGATGAGGGGGAAGACGGCGTCTGCATCAGCGTCTCAGCCTGCCAGTACAGTGTCGCTGGGGGTCAGCTCAGCAAAAGGACCCTTTCCCAAACATCAGCTTGCAGAGGAGGCAATTGGTGAAGGTTGTAAACTTTACGATGTCGAAGATTGGTCGCTTGACTGATTTTGATGTCTCCCACCCAGAGATATGGAATTCCTATGTAGCACGGGTGGAGAACTACTTTAGAGTTCTTTAGAGATAAGAGAAGATGGCCTGAAGGCAGCAACTCTTTTGTGTGCATGCATTCGAGCAGAGAGACCAGAGGCTTGGTGAATCTGCTGCAGACTTTATTGCTGCCTTAAGGCAAGTGGCCAGGCCTTGTGAGTTCAAGGATCTGGAATAGAGGCTGCGAGGTTGCTTCGTATGTGGCTTAAGAAGCAGAGATTTACAACAGAAAATTTTTGCAAAAGAAGATGTCTCCTTCCAAGACGCGTTACGAGAGGTGGCAGCAGAGGAAGCAGCAGGCGGGGCTGTGAAGGCTTTGTGGCTCGCCGGGAACCCTCCAGCCATAGCTACCATCCATCAAGAGGACGCTCAAGAAGAATCAGAAGCGGATCCTGAAGAGGAGGTGGACAGACTTCACTAGCCAGCTGAGAGGAGGCCGAAGGGACGTCCGGACAAGGCCCCAGCATCTCTTCAGTGCTTTGGGTGCGGAGGACGCCACAAGCAAGCTGACTGTAGGTTCCACTCCACCATTTGCAGGGCATGTGGCAGGCAAGGCCATATCGCCTCCATCTGTTTGCGTTGCCAGAAAGTCCAAACTCGGGAAGAATTGCTTCAGAAAGGTACCAGGGTCCACGACAGGAGTTTCAATGAGGTTAAAACCTTGCTCACTTCAAATGCTGTTTTAGCACATTTCAATGAGCAATTGCCTGTTTGCATCACATGCGATGCATCTCCTTATGGGGTGGGAGCAGTATTTAGCCATCTGAAGGCTGATGGGAGACAAGTCCCTGTGGCCTATTATTCAAGGACTCTATTTATTTTATTTATTAAATAAATAAAATAAAAATTTCGCTGCAGAGCGAAATTACGCTCAGATTGACAGAAAAGCCTTGGCCATAGTGGCTGGCATAAAGAAATTCCATGATTTCTTATATGGCCACCACTTCACGGTCTATACAGACCATAAGCCTCTGCTGGGTTTGTTTATCACTAACAAACAGACCCCACATATAATTTCTCCTCATATGCTGAGATGGTCCATTTTCCTGTCAGCATATGACTACACTCTAGTTCACAAACCTGGAAAAGAGATGGATCATGCAGATGGCCTAAGCAGATTACCTCTGGAACAGGTAGAGGCAGACCCTGCTCCTGCCATCAATATTCTTTCCATTCAGGAGTTGCCTGAATCTCTCCTAAACGCTAGGGACATGGCTGCAGAAACTGCCACTGATCATATGCTTACACGCGTGCTGACCTGGGTGTTGTCAGGTTGGCCTGACAAGTGCTCAGATACTGAGTTCCAAAGCTGCTGGCACAAGAAGCATGAGTTTTCCCCTTTCAAGGGTTGCCTGTTATGGGGTAGCAGGGTAGTAATACCAGCCTCATTGAGGTCTAGAATCTTGCTCTCTCTGCATGAGGGACATCCTGGTATAGTGAGGATGAAAGCATGCAGCCATCTTTAGTGGCCTGGAATCGATAAAGCCATCGAGGCTCAGGTGCATGGGTGCCAACTGTGCCAACAGTCACGGCCTGAAATGCCTCAGGCTCCAGTACATAGGTGGGAGGAAACTCAAACCCCATGGTCAAGGATACATATAGATTATGCTGGGCCCTTTCAGGGGCAATTCTTCTTGATCGTTGTTGACAGCCATTCCAAGTGGCTAGAGGTTGTTCCTGTTTCCTCCACTACTACTGCCAGGACCATCCAGGTGTTGCAGACACATAGACTAACTGCATTGGAGGCTGGACAGCCATGTCTCCGTTCCTGGCTCTGCTCTGGGGGGGAGAAGGACCATAACATGGGTTCTGAATCACTGGTTCCTAGGCCTAACAGGGCCTCACAAGCTGCTGAGGCTGTTTGGAGGTCATCCCAAGATTCCGCAAGTGCTCCAAACAGGAATTCCCAGGATAGGGGGTCATCCCGCACATCCGTTATTGCTCCAGACAGGGAGTCACACCGGGGGTATTCACATTATTCAAACATGTCAGATTGTGCTCCAGACAAGGAGACTGACCGGGGGTATCCACACAAATCACATAAATTCATAGAAAGGGAATTCCATCAGGGGCACTCTCATAATTCAGCTATTGCTCCGAAAAGGAAGTCAGTAGCAAGGGGGTTTGCCATGGAGGCGGCTCCTGACTCTGGCACATGCTTGGGGGCTTCAGAGTACTGGGGCACTTCTGCCACCCAGGCCTCTCAACTGCTGGCCTTGGGCTCGAAGGACAGTATTCCCAAGAGGAGTCCATTGTGGACTCAGGGACTTCCATCCCTCCAAGGTGTGCTGGCTTGGATTCAGAGGGTCCAGCCAGTCAGCAGCTGGGTGGGTCACCTGGGCATTTGGGGCATCAAAGTCCTGGCCTGCCTAGCCTGGCAGGCAAGCAGGTGGGCCAGGCACCCTACCAGGGTCACCTGGATCCTTAGGGCATCAATGCCCTGGTCTGCCTAGCCTGGTAGGTGAGCAGGTAGACCAGGCAACCTCACTGGCCCTTAGAAGGTCGCAGCGGGCCAAGTGCCCACCTAAACATCTAGCAGATTTTGTGAGATTGCTGTCAACCCATGAGGAACCTGAATGAGGTCCCTGAATGAGGAAATCAACATTTAAGTAAGAGTGTCATATGCTATTTTGATTTGGGTATATTTTAATTGAGTTAACAATTATTTTTGAAAGAGGTTTGCATGCGTGCAGACCCAAGCATTTCCGCCCTCCTTGCATTTTGATAATGTATCTGTATACCACTCTCCCTGCATTGCACAATGCACCTGTGCATAAGCTAGGTGTGTTCCATCTAGGGGGGGTGTTGTGTCCTGAGCCTGCAAGAGCTGAAAGCAGGCTCAGAATGTTGTAATTGGTCCCGGGCATTCCAAAAGCTGCTCGGGACCAGACAGAGCGGCGCCAGCCTTGCGCACATGTGCAAGGCGCGAAAATGTTAAATTCCTATTGGTTAACACTGTCTGGGTTTCTGGCCCTATAAAAGGCCTGCGTGCCTTTTGCTTTTTGCTTGGTTGTAGGAGAAAGAGAATAAAGCATTTGTTAATTGTTACCATGTGTCTTCATCAATTGCACACGAACCACGAACACAACATTAAGTATTTTTGCTTCTCCTAGATTGGAGATCTTGATATGGTTTGGAAGGGTGCCATGCACATCATCCTTGACAACAACCATACTTGATACTTTCCTATCAAAAAATTGTGATATGCTTCAAGTGGTGATGTATTTCTACAAATGTTTTTGTACTCTATAAATCTTCTCAGAAGATAGACAGCATTAATCCAAGAGAGGTGAAATGTAAACTACTAAACACAATATTTGCAGGTCTAGCCATAGACTCTAAACATGTTCAGCCGCAATGCCATGTGAAGCATATTTCAATAATACAAGCAAGAAAATATTAAAGGCCCAGTCAGAAGGGATATTACAGTATGGTATATTGGATGATGAGTGAAAAATAAGAACTTCTACAAAAGTTTCCTGTATCCTTACCCCCATTGACCTTCTTCACCTTTACTTCCCAGATTGGGAAAGGTTGATCTAAAATGATTGAAACCAGAGACATTAAGTTGCCTGTTCTGGTCAAATCCTGACTATTTCATCTGGGCTTTAGCTGGCATGGAGCTAGGATGCTTAACTCCCATAGAAAGCTTCTTTTGCAATATGAAAGTCAGTAAATAAAAATTCTTGGTAAGATTATTGGTTGTGTTTCTTTTTTCTATGAATATTGCAATGCCCTGGGAAGATTTATCAAATATATTAGCTAAATTTTAAAGCTCTTCTAATCATATTTTGTTACCCCTGCGTATACCCCTATGTCTACTATTATGCAGCTAGGCTCTGCATTATTGTGTGTGTAATACCAGCCAAAGCTGAAAATAAAATTGAAAATCACCTTTGAGATTTCTGCTTTTATTCCTCTAGTTTTTCAGATTTTTAAACCATACATATAACCTAAATCAGCTATGAGAGTAAGTTCTGTGCAATTCCTTCTGCTCTGCTGGAGTCAATATTGACAACAGGCTGGCTCAATTAGAAAAAAATATTAGAATCGGATGCTTCAAAAGTCTTCCAATTTCAGAGAGAACATCTGGAATTATATGCACAGGCCCACAAATCATGATCATAAACTAGGTATGATGCAAAATAAGTGAGTGAAGCCAATACATTTAATATTTAAAATTCAACACTATCATTAAAAACTGAACCTTCGAATCTATGCTGGATTGAGTCTATGTGGTCCCCAGGTACATTTCATATAATATCACTGAGTGAGTCAGGCTAACTAGGAGATATATAACAAGTTGAAATGTGAAATGCCATCTAGCCCTATTTGGTTAGATCATTGATTGTGCTGGTGCCAGTTCCTACCTAGGAGACCCACTGAATTAAAAGGTGTCCCATTAGAAAGTCATGGAATAGAATAGAATAGAATAGAATAGAATAGAATAGAATAGAATAGAATAGAATAGAATAGAATAGAATAGAATAGAATAGAATAGAATAGAATAGAATAGAATAGAATAGAATAGAATAGAATAGAATAGAATAGAGCTGGAAGGGACCTTGGAGGTCTTCTAATCCAGCCTCCTGCTCAAGCAGGAGAACCTATACCAGTGATGGCAAACCTTTTAGAGACCGAGTGCCCAAACTGCAACCCAAAACCCACTTACGTATCATTGGGTGCCATGTGGGCATGGCCCATTGGGTGGGCATGGCTGCGGTGGTAACAGCAGACTGGGTGGGACTAAAAAGTTCAATCAATCAATTCCAACTTTGTGAGATCTTTTTTTTCCCGTGAAAAGTTGAAATTGATTGATTGATTGAAATTCTTTTTTTTTTTTTGCAGAGACCTAAAGCGAAAAGATTTTATAAAACCCAGCTGAAGGCCTAGGACAGGGGTGATGGCACGTGTGCCCACAGAGAGGGCTCTATGTGCCACCTCTGGCACCCGTGCCATAGGTTCGCCACCATGGACCTATACCATCTCAGACAGGTGATTGTCTAGTCTCTTTTGAAAATTTCCAGTGATGGAGCACCCATGTTTTCTGGAGTAAGCTGTTCCACGGGTTGATTGTTCTAACTGTCAGGAAGTTTCTCCTTAATTCTAGGTTGCTTCTCTCTTTGATCGGTTTCAAATCATTGTTTGAAAACTGATCAAAGAAAGAAGCAATCTGGGCTGCCTGTTTATGGGGGCATTTTAGGTAGACAGGGAATATTGTTCTGCAAGCTGCCTTCTCTTTTTCATAATATTTTCTATCTTCAGAGAAAAACAAGAAAGTCCAGCTGCCTTGTGAAAAAGCACCTTTGGGATAACTATGACCTGGATCTCCATAGTCAGTTTTCTATCAAGGTTTCTATGAACTTCTTGCTGCCACTCCAGACACAGTTGCTGCTATCTCTCTCTGTGATTTGTATCAGCATCTCTCTTTATCACGTGAAATATCTTTTTTTCGAGGAGGAGGAGGAGGCAGCTTAGAAAACATTCAGGCCACAGTAAAATATGGAGCAAATAAACATACAGAGATAGGAACAATAATTTTAAGTAAATATTAATTTATTAGGCAATAATTACACTTGCTGGCCTTGGCTTTATATTTTCACCATTAAGAGGCTTGAGGATAGCAGTTGGGATCCCGAATATATCCCCAGATGTGAACAGAAATAGAATTTCCAAGACATAAACTAAGGTAGCAAATTTATTTAGACCTAAATGTAGTCAAATTTATGGGGAATGGGGACTAGTATGTCTTCCTGAAATACAATGTGAAGATTCAGAATTTATGGGCACAAAAAACAGTGATAGCAGTTAATATAAAAACTATTTAAAAAGTGGAATATCTGTTGTCAGAGACAGTGTGTCATCTGTATGATGGGAATGAACTAGAAATAATGGCTTTTGCTATCATAGCATGTTTGAGCATTTTGTGAACAGCGTTTTGCTGGCTATTCTGGGAGACCGATTGCTAGGCTGAATTAACATACAGTTGATGCAGGGGGGATCTTGGAGATATTTGGCATGAGAAATATATAAAACTGTATTGGTTTTCAAGGCAGTTAGAAATAGAATTAAGTCTATACAAACAGGGAAAAATTAGCTACAATATAAACAAGCAATAAAGAGAGTATTAATAAAATAATAATAGGGATACCATAGTCTTATTTCAATTAATAAATTGAGTACTTTCAATTCTGGAGGTATTTCTTTAAAAGAAAATTTCAAAGTCACTCTTCATTCAAGCTTGATATGCTGATTTCAAATATATTAAACTATGGATTGTTTCATCAAAGAATCTTTCTTTTTCACTGTTGTCTCTTTTTGTTGACTTATCTCATAGCTCTTCCTCCCCCCCCCTAAAGTCTTGCTTTAGTGCAGGGGTGTCAAACTTGCAATGTCACGTGATGTGTCATGATGTATTGCAACATTTTTTCCATTGCCTGCAATGGGATGGGTGTGGTTTCGCTATGATGCATCCGGCCGGTGAGCCGGCAGTTTGACACCCCTGCTTTAGTGTCTCTTAGAGGCTATGCAGCACATCTCTCTCTCTCTGTCAGGCTGGGAAGGACCCAGAAAGTGGTCAGATAAGAAGCAGCATAGCCCACAGCTGCATAATGGGTAGAGTGAGAGGCTCAGAAGGGACTTTCCATGAGTTCCCAGGGTGTACAAATAGTCCTCAATTTACATCTGGTCACTTAGCAACTGTTCAAAGGAAGGATACTTAGAACTTAAATTCGGAGTTCCAACAGTCTCCACCATAGTCACATGATCACCTTTTGGGCACTTAGCAGCCAGCCTGCGTTTATAGTAATTTGCAGCAACATGTGGTCATATCAATGTGATTTATAATATTTTTTTTCAGAAATGAGCATTTACTTCCAGTTTCAGCCAAAAATGCCAATTGCAGGCAATGGGCTTGCTTAATGGCTACAGATTTGTTTAATGACCATGGTGATTTGCTTAAGGACCACCTCAAAATAGTGTTGTAATATTGGATTGGTCATGTAATTATTCACTTAGCAACCAGCACCTAGGTATGACCATAATTCTGGGCTCAGACACAGTTGTAACTCAAGGACTACCTGGCAAGGAGAGGGCAGGAGATTTGTACTTTCAGGCTTGCAAGATTTTGTTAATATAGCTTTACAATAAAATAGAATTAGTTTGTCTGGCTGTCTTTCCTGTGTGTGGTAAAGCTGACACAGGCAGATCTGCACTCAAAAATGACTTTTTTCATTGCTTTGGTAACTTCTGCTTCAGTTGTCTCTGCCTAGGCCAGGGCTCTGCAACCTTGATAACTTTAAGACTTGTGGACTTCAGCTGGCTAAGGAATTCTGGGAGCTGAAGTCCACAAGTCTTAAAGTTGTCAAGGTTGCAGACCCCTGGGGTAGGCAGTTAGTGTCCCTTTAAAATATGTCATTTAAGAAGAAGAGAGGGACAGTATTTCAAAGTACAAGACTTTTCTTCAGGAGCAGTTCAATCTTTGATTATTTAGGGAGATATAAAAGTAGCCACAAAGCATAATGCATATATATTCAGTATTTAAGAACTAATCTTAACTTTTGCTGCTGACCTTGCCCTCTGCAGACATCCCTTGAAATGAATTTAAGTAATTGCACTAGGCTTTGTCTCCAAGTTGGTGAAGAAAAATATTAAACAAGTCACTGACTAAACAGACAGATGATGTAACATTGGGTATTGACCAGTGCTGTGAACTTTCTAAGGTGGTAAGAGACTGAACCCAATGCTGCTTACTTCCATGATTTCTAAGGATAACAATTCTGGGGATTTTATACAGTAGAGATTTCCACATTCTTTAACTATGGTGGCTACTCAAATATTCAAGCTGGTTGATAAAAATTAGCCTCAGGTTTAATAGTGTATAAACTGCACATTATCTACAGTGGTTTAATGGCTTCTTCTAGGTTTCTCTGCAATCTTCCATTGTGCTGTTTCTGACTAGACCACATTTAATAAGTCTTCTAATATTTCTTGGAGATAAAACTACCAGTGATTCATTTTCTTTCCTTCTTTTTTTCTTTCTGTAGTCATGTTACATGAAGCTTATACCTTTGTCTGTCTGACAGGAGAAAGTGAAGGCAGACACAGCCAGTTCTAACTATTCATGGCATCTGATTTGGGGAACACTGGTGCAAAAGAAAAGGGCTGAAAAATGATGTCAAAAAAAGAATGAATGGTCTTTTATAAAAGGAACCAATTAGTATTTAAAGCTGTAAAGTGGAATCATTTTGAAATTTAAAAACTCAAGAATTTCTTTTTATCTTTTGAAGGGGACATTCCAGAGCTAAGCACTTCATTATGAGAAGAAGGCAGGAAAATCCAGCATGTACATTTAGAAAATCATGATGAAGTTGCTTTCCTATTCTTCATCCTGCTAACTCTGGGAAATAAATAAATAAATTTCACAATAAGGTTTTTTTTAGAGGTTTATTGAACAAAAACACTCAACACCTATTGAACAGAATAGAAACAACAGAAGATTGTGAAACAGTTGTCTTTGTAAATGTGGCAGTTATCTGTTAATTTCTTACATATTCATTGTATTCCTCAGAATATATATATTTTTTTCTATTTTACTTATAATCATAAAAGATTAGAAGGGACTAGCATTGTACTGTGCAGTAATCCACTATACAACATTCCTGACAGATGGCTATCCATCTGTCAAGTAAAGAGAATCTATTGCTCTCAAAGGTATCCAAACAGATCTGATTGTTAAAAAGGTATCCAGTTGTCCAATCAAAATCTATATGTTTGTAAATCAAGCCCATTGTTTCTTATTGTATAGAAGTACTCTGATCATTCTGCTCTGTCTCCCACGTGCCAGTTGAAGGAAATGCTGACTGCCTTCCAAAGTCTAATCTGCCTCAGCATAGTAGGAAATGTGTCTCCGCTAGAGATTGGAGATAGGAGAGGCAGGATGAGAATGACTCCTTTGGTGCCATGGATCTTCTGACGCCAGGTCTGATCTTATTATGATAACAATCTAGAACCAAAGAACTAACAGCAAAGAAGCCGTTCTCCTCTGCTTCTCTTTTCCTGCTGCTTCTGCTGTAGGCACAACCTAGAGGCAAAGCAGAGGCTGAAAGTAGAGGGCGAGAAAGAGGGTAACTGGCTCTTTCAGGGCCAGTATTCACAGCACCAAAAGACATGTTTTTCCCTATAGAGTTAACTTGGCTTCCTTTCCCACTAGGATGGGGTGTCAAATGGAAAGGACATCCATTGGGAAAGTGGTCTATGAGTGACAGCAGAAGAGACTAAAGGCAGCTTCATTTTAGTGGTCTCTGATGGCTCCATGATTTTTTAGGGATGTCTGCAGAACTATCAGTGCTGTGAGGAAGTGCTGCCCACATGCCAGCAGCTTGACAGGAGAATCTGGTTGCTTTGCTAAACTTACCTTGATGCTTGCTCAACATAGCTTGTCTTAACAGAACCGAAAACAAAACAAAACACCGTATTTGCAGTGGTGCAAAAAATTACAGGGAGAGGCTTCCTTCCCAGTGAGCTGGGAGTAGTTTAAGGACAACATCAAGCATTCATGTCCATGACAAACAGTTAATGGGATGTTTTTTTGTATTCAGCTGTGCAGAATATGTGTACGAACCCTGAATCACAAGCTATGGCTATTAATTGTGAACTACTACAAATAAGTACTTAAGATGTGCTTTTTAAAAAAAACAAAAATCCAAGATGGTATAAAACTTATTTTGGAATATTTTCTCCAACTTCGATACCTCTATTAATACAGAAGTAGAAACTAATACTTCAGGAACACACAAGATAGATTGTTACAGTCAATGATAAAATAAATCATGATTTTTCAAGAACTTGAAAATAATGTTTGGCTGTCTAGCTTTAAAAAGTGTAACAAAAGAAATATAGCAAAATTGTATGATGAGCTTATGGCATTTTTTAAAAAAAACTTCACACGGCTGTTGGGAAAATAGGTGGAGGAAAAAAGTATTAAGTATGTTGACCATCTAGAATCATAATAAAGGCAGGATTTTAAAAATCTGAAAAGCAGTGGATGGAATGGATAGGCAGACAGAGAAAGCAGAATCCAATAGCCTTGTTGGATCCATCCACAGACCCATTCTAGAACATCAATCCAGTCAGTGCATTGGATAAGCTCACAAGTTTGGCTGCTCCTTCCTTGTTGCTTCCCAACAATTAGTAGTTAAGATATGCTATCTGTGATTCAGGAGTTGGTATACCTGCATCAAGGCTAGAAGCCACTGATAGCTGAATATTCCAGAAGTATTTCTGATTTCCTTTAATGTATCTCCAAATTTGTGGCCATCATCTCATCTAATGGCAGGATATTTATAACTTTTGTCTTTTTATTTTTTTTAATTTATTTCTAAATATCCTCACATTTCATTTTAATGGATGACTGACACTGAGAGACAGAAAAAACTTCTCTATCCACATTTTCATCATGTGCATGATTTTGCATTCTTCTCTTGTGTGTCTCCTTTTGTAGCTGTACTCTAAGCTAAAAGATTGAAGTGCAGTAGACTTTTTGTGTGGAAGAGATGTTCTAGTCTTTGAATCATTTTGGTGGCCCTTTTCTCTTAGAAAACTATTATCCATTCTTCTGAATAGGCTATATACTTAGAATCAAAGAGGTGCTATATTAGACTGACTGTGCTTCAGCCTGAATGGTTAACTTCAGGAAGTGGTGATAGGAAATTGCTTTCTAGAGAGAAGTCAGTCTATTCCCTCATGCCATTTAACTTTTACATTAAGAGCTAGGCAAGGGCTGCACTTAAAAATTTGGAGGCTGCTGAGTGCCACAGTCTGAATGCAGTGATATTGTGCATGTTCATTTTGGGGTTTTGTTGTAGAGAGTTACGGGATTTTCTTTTTTAAAAATAGTGATGGAACTATTTTCCAGGTTACCATATAGCAGGGCTATAGAAGATATGGACCACAAACTGCCCACCAGGCAGCCTTGTGTGGCCCATTGATATCTTTTGAAAACTTGAACAAATCCACTGCTGCCAAGGAAAACCTCTGCAGTCTAAGTTTTCACCATAATCTCCTATATGAAACATCCCCAGGCCTCACTGTCAGTGCCAGCCCCATTGCTACCACTATACTACTAGCCATTGTAGAGCTGATTGACGTGCCAGTTATTCCTCTGTGGCCTGCAATTATTTTTAATGTAGTAATGTGGTCCTTTTCTCTCTATGAATTGTGCTGGCCTGCCTTGCCATTTTGATCTGCTCCTTACTTTAAACAGGCAGAGGATTTTACTATTAGTTTCAGCAAACATGCATCAGAGGGTACTTCAAGGGGTACAAAGAAGGGGATTTAGGACTTGCGGATTATCTATCTCTGTTCCACATGAAATTGCTGGGACATCGTCCACAGACATAAATTGAAGAGACATGTGGATGATGTTCCTATGACCTCTGTGTGCCTTTTATCTAATCTATATGAGTCACTCTGTATTCTGCCTAATGCTCAGCCACTATAATAGATTGTGGGTCAATAAAACGAATCTAAATCTAGATGTGATGGAAGTTTTTGTCTGGCTTTATGGTGTTTAATTTGGTCAGGAGGGTTTTATGTTCAGGTTGCCAATTTGAATCTGTTTTTGGATCCATTGCTACACTAATGTTAACATTTTTATCAAATTAGATCTGATTCAGGTCTATCTTAATGATATTTTTATCCTTTTCTCACAAAAAAAACCCCGAACCCTACCTTCCCAGATCTGAAGTTTCAAAATAATTGTATTATCATCTCAGTTTTTTTCCCCAAAATATAATATAGCAAGATTATTGTCAGTTCTGTGTTCAACTACATTATTTCGTGATACTTTTTATTTTTTCATTCAGGTGTACTACTTTACACTATCATACAGATCTGCCACCAACCAGCATCATTATCACCTTCCATAATGAAGCTCGGTCTACATTGTTGAGGACAATAAGAAGGTAAGATTTATTCACATAGAACTAAAGGGGAGAGGTGAATAGTATCCAAGATTTCATTTATTTTATAAATGTTAACATTAAAAAAATAATTGAAATTATTTTTAATTAAAAAAGGCCAAATTAGCTGTTATGGACACCAAATGAGCATGCATACATAGCCATGAGGCTGTACGCTTAAGGAGTAAACAGAGTGTAGGAAAGGAGCAAGAAATTTTAAGGAATTAATCATATGATTTTCGAAAAAGAAAACAAAATATAGCTAAAACCAGTTTAAGTATTTTATACCAACTCCATTCATTTCCTCAGTTTTCTATCCTAGCAAATCATCCATAGTTTCTACCACATCTGTACATTGCTTCATTCATAACTTTTTATTCTTTATTATTTCAGCGTGCTTGTTTGGAATTGATTGTTCACTTCTGTATTTCAGCCACATTATTTCAGTACTCATTTATTCTTAACCTGTCACTTCTTGTTTTATTTCTTAAGTACTCCATTCCCATTGCATTCAATATGCTTTTGTTCATGTACCCCTAAACTCACTTCCTTATAATAAAGTGGAGAAAAGCCACAACACAACTATTTTGCTTCTTTAAACATTAATTCCTCTCAGTAGACTTCATATTACTCACTATCTTTCCACTAACATTTGCCCGTCTTAAAATTCCTCCATCCTTTTCTCATCTTTCATGAACATTCTACCAAGATACACAAATCAATCTGTGTGTTCTAATTTTTCATCATTTATATATAACTTGCAATCATTCACTCCATCTTGTCTGTCAAACACAAGTATTTTGGACTTTGACACATTAATTTTCAAATGCTCTTCATTGCATCATGCAATCAATTATTCACTGCAAATCAATCAGGTTCTCAACCAACAGCAGAGCAATATCTGCATACAAAAATGCTTGTATATTCATGTCCCAACTAACCTATCTCTAGCTTCACCACAAGCTTTACTTACACATGTATTCCTTATTTCATGCCTGTCATGTGCTTCCTGTAATCAGTAAACGTACAATAATTCTTCCTTGCATTTATACATTTTTCAATGATATGCTAAAAAAAATAAAAAATCTGATCTTCTTGTTCCCTGCCTGGCATAAAGCTGCACTGTACTTCACAAATTTTACTTGTCATCCTTGCCCCCTTTTGATCAGTATTCTACCAGACCATCCCCCAAACACTTATCAAAGTAGTTCCCCTGTAGTTTTTCCAATCATTCTTCCTATTTTTTCATTCTCTAAGAGAATGACTGTGGCTTCTTCCAATGATCAAACATGATATAGTCTTCACACACACATTAAACAACTTGCATAGTTATTTCATAAACACACCACATCCATATTTTAATATCTTTCCACTAATAATCTCTGCACCTCAGCCATATTATTTTTCACACCATTTATGACTGCTTTTCATTATTTTTTCCACCAAGTGTCCTTTTTAATATTTATCGTTGTCATAATTTCACACACTTTATTCTTTTATCAACTCTGAGTATCTCTTCTGTTCCTCTGCTTCTACATTCTTACATCCTTCTCTATTTATTTTGTTAGGAATTAACATATTTTTATATTTATATTGATTCCTTTTCTGGATGCATGTATGAACAGTAATGCTTAAACTATATGCTCAAAACAAACCTTTTTCTAAACACATGCTCACCGGTCATAATACTCATTCATCCTTGGGTCTCTGGATGGCCTAATCACTTTTTTTTAAATACTTTCTTGTCTTGCTCCCATTCATCTATTCATGTCATCTAATACAATAATTGTACCTCCTGGATCAAATTAATGCACAATGTTACTCACTAATCTAAAACCACTTAGTTCTTCCTATTCTCACTATTCACTTGAGTATTAATGTGTAACATTCACCAATGTATAAATTCCTACTTTTATATACATCTGCAACAACTTTAATGCCACCAGTCTGTACTTATTGACGTATACTATACCAATGAACCTATGACTGCACTTCTCTGCGTACATTAATATTCCACTCCACAAGATTATATCATTTGCATTCTAATGTCTTGCATCCTTTCTCTTTCTCTGTCTCTTAATTTTATAGACAGAGCATATTTCATTTCATTCATTATGCCATGCTCTTTTTTCTTTTACCTCTTATACATGCTAAATCTTCCATATATTACACTGGTAATAATGTAGATCCATAGATATTGCTCATGTTTGGTCAGTTAAGGCCTTCACTTAAGACTTTGTAGTATTATAAAGGGTAAACTGGTCTACCAGCCTTAGTCACATCCATAGCCCTTGCATCAATTCTGTGCTAATTGTAAGAACAGTATCCAGTCAGTGTTGGTATATTTTTGCACACATTTTCATGATTTTCTGGGCCTACTTGGATCTAACGACTATGTTGCAGACCAGAAAACCATTGTGTACAGCCTTCCTAGAAGGTGGATGCAGTGTACTGACATATTGTAATGGGCTGTGAGAATAACCTAGGAAGACAACAAGAAGATCTGCAGTCTAGTTTATGGTCAGACAAAAGATATCTCACCCCACAGAAAGAATGGAAGCATGGAAAGTGCCTCAGAAAGGACTTTCCCTAGTAGTCTAGAAAGTAAAAGTAATGGAGGGGAGAAATACTTTCAAATTTGCAAGATTGATGTCATCCCTTTGAGGTAATCCAATCAAGAAACCAAAACCATGAGTACTATCTTTATTGTAAGATTACAGTAACAGAATCTTGAAATCTTGCAAAATGAAGATTTTTTTTTTTGATAATCCACTTCTAGAGAAAATCCACTCTTATTCCCACCCTTAAAATTATTAGGCTTCACACAATCACAGTTGTAAATCTCAGCTTTTCAGGTATTTATCACTTTATTCAGGAATAAGCTTATTTGATAGAAGCCTTGGGATACCAAAAATACTCCTTTTTTATAGACAAGAAGAACCTAACTGCCTGCCATATTACATAGAAAGCACATCCTATATATAGGTCCTGGTCTAGATCAGGAACCCTAGGCTTTCAATTTTATTTTTTTCTTCCCAGCGTTCTGAGTTTAAATAGATTCTTTGCCATTCTTTTGAGGGACTTGGGACTTGATGGACTGTGCTGACATCATGAACCTCTGCACTATAGAAACCCCTGTTTTCTGCTCTTCCAACTTCATTCTTTGTAAAAACTAATCAGAATCCTGAAAACAGGTCAAATGGTGCTGCCAAAACTCTGCTGTATTGCAACCAAATTTTGTTATCATATCTCAAAGTATTGGGAGGTCCAAATAAGAACTACATAAAAAGTGTGCCGACTGTTACAGCTTTTTGCCTTGTTAAACATTTCAAATGCCTGATGATGTTTGAAGGTCGCACACTTAGATTCTATTTTTATTGGTGGGGGAGGAAATTAGAGAAATTAATATGATTGGTGATTCCTTTATTATTGTTTAGTTCTCTTCCCCACTTTTTTGAATTGGCAAGTCTTTTATGAGCAGATCGTGCAATTACCAAGCTCATTCATTATTCAAAGCAATCCCACCACTTTCTCAAGCAATTAATTGCTGGAATGCAGACTGTTCACCAATGATTCATCCTGAAGACTCCAAATGTGAAAATTACAAGCTGTTTTGCACTGGGAATGCGGGTGGTAAAGATGGCAAGAGATATTCAGGATCTAAATTCATATAGAATATATCTCTGTATAGCATTATTGAATGGAACCTAACACTATAATAAACAGCTTCTGCAGAAAGTTTGTTTCTTTGTGTACAGTGGCCCATATTGCAACCATGACTCTGGGTGGTTTACAGCAGTGGTTCTTAACCTTTTTGAACGAATCACCCCCTTGAGCCAATGAGGAAGTTGTCATCCCCCAACATAATCTCTCAATCACAACATAGAAAATAATTCTTCAATTTATGCAAACCCTTTTTTTGTTTTCTTTAAAATTGTCATCAGGACATATGATGCAAATAATTTATTTCGAGTCTTTTCCCCATATCTCAACTGTGTGAAAAATTTTATTTTATTCCCAAACTTCATGATACATGTATTTCATTATTATCTTATTTATTCAAGACACTTAAATGTAATGACCACTGAAAACAAAACACTGGAAGCCGCAATACCCTTTTGACATCTAAAATGAAGATAACACTGCATATATCCTTTTTTACCTTTATTATATATATATCTTCAGTGTTATCTTCATTTTAGATGTCAAAAGGGTCTCTCTCTCTCTCTCTCTCTCTCTCCCTCCCTCCCTCCCTCTCTCCCTCTCTCCCTCCCTCTCCCTCTTTCTGCTCTTGGTCTGCCAGTCCTCTTCCTCCACTCAGTGTGTGTGTGTGTGTGTGTGTGTGTGTGTGTGTGTGTGAGAGAGAGAGAGAGAGAGAGAGAGAGAGAGAGAGAGAGAGGAAGAGAGAGGGAGAGAGAGAGAGAGAGAGAGAGAGAGAGGGGGGGGCACTTGTGCTTCCTCTCTCTCTCTTTCCTCTCTCTTTCTCTCTCTCTTTTTCTCTTTCCCTTCTCCCTCTCTCTTTCCTCTCCCTCCCTCCCCCTTCTTTCTCCAGGTGAGGAGGTCCCATCATACAAGGAGTGCCAAGTCCTCAGGGCCATACGAAAGCCCTATGACATTCCGCCAGAAATTGTATTGGCCTTTGGTATGGCCCTGAGGACATGGCTCTTCCCCTGAGCATGGGGCCCCAAGTGTGGGACAGAGCCTGTTGATTGACTGTTAAATGTTGGAATGTGACTTTTTCTTCTTTTTCCAGCTGTGATGGGTTTTACATTTTTGTATATATTTTTATTGTTTTTAACACTGTAAACCAGTGGTTCTTAACCTGCAGTACTTCAGTTTGGAGGTCACTAAGGCATGAGTAATCATGAGTACAGTCTCCTGGCTTAGGAATATGCACAACTGATATACAATCCAAAGCTGTGCAAAAAGCCTACCTAACCATGGGGGCCACTTACTCCTCAAGCAAGAAGTATGAGTACAGGAAGCCTCCCCCCAGATTGTCCATCAGCTCTGTCCAGTGCAGCCCTACTCAGAACCAAAAATGAAATGAATGAAAAGTCCTAGTAGGTCCAAAAACCTATAGCCTTGCTAGGTCTTGCTGGAATTGAGTTGAAGCTTGTTACACCCCACAGCCTCCAGGTACTGGGACCCTCAGGCAACCTGGGATGGAGATGTAGTTTGGTACCGCATGCCAAATTATTAGGGGGACTTTCCCAGTGGCTTCATGTAGCTGCTAAGCAAGGGAGGACAAAGCACTGAAAACTGGAGGACCTCTCAGTACAGAGTTGGACCTCTCCTCTCCTAGCAACATCAAGTGGAACTGACCCCAAAGGATGGAGGTGTACCATCACAATACTCTGTTGCCTACACAGTACAGAAGGATACCACAATTGAAAGCTGTTGAGGGGTAAAGAAGAACCAAGGTGGACACATCACTCCCATCTAGCTTCCACCAGATACCATCAAAAATCCATCATCATCATCATTATTATTATCATCATAGTCATCATCATCATCATCATCATCATCATCACTATCTAGCATCAGTGTTGTCTCAATCCCATAAACATACAAGTTCAAATGTGTAAAGTTTGGGTATTATATTCTTAAAGAATAGCCATCTTGCTGGCAGAATTTGCATAATATGTATGTTTCAGTAAGGCAGGAAATTATAAATATATGTGTACATTGTTGAAACGGAACAGAATAATTTCATTTAGCCCATATAGTTCTTTTGGACTCTGTAATGATATATAAGAACCTTATATAAATACATTTGAGAGCCAGCTGGTATAAAACTGGGAGATTGTGATTTCTAGTTCCATCTTATGCACAAAGTCAGCTGGGCGATCTTGGGCCAATCACTCTTTTTCACCCCTAGGAAGAAGGCTGTAGTAAAATGCTTCTGAAAATCTTGCAAGGAATAGTCCAGGCAACCTCCAGGACTAAACATTGAGTAAAAAGCACCAAAGTATCAAACAAAAATGAATTAACAGATGTGCACTTTTTAGCTCAGTTTGAATTATATAACTTAAATTTCCATATGGAGAACAAAAAGAATATAACCAAAAAATATCAAAGTATGGTCTGGCCCCATTGGGATGTGTGTTACTAAATAGGATTTCAGTTATGCAAGAAGGAAGGACTCTTGGGTAAACAGTAATTCACTGCAGGATACTGGTTAATAATAATTTCCTTTAAAAAAAGGTACGATTTCTTTAAACTATAGACTATTAATAGCTTTCCAGCTGATATTGATTAATGTATGTGCCTTCCTTAAAAGTCCCTAATTTCAGCATTTATTATGGGTGTATGAAAAGTTTTGGAAATGCAGCTGGAAGTTGGAATTGCTGTGAATGGTGATACTGAATTATAGCTTTATCCCAGATAGATATAGATGAGATATAGATGATGTAGATGTAGATAGATATAGATGATATATAGATTAGATATAGATACAGAGATATAGATAACATAGTAAGACATAAATCAGTGAGAGAATGCATACTGGAAAAGTCAGGAAGCAGTTAAAAAAATGTTGCCAATAATTAGATCATAGATTGTGTTTCTCAGACCTCCCACAAGATAATTTTAAGTTGAAATATTATTATATCTAACTGTAAACTCACAGAAATGTGAGGATCTTGCACAAGATTTTGTAAAATCACAGCACTGAGATTATGTTGGATGGGGTGATACTTTAGCAATTGTTTGATAAAAAGTGTGATGATGCAGAACACTAGCAAAGGTTGCAGAATTCTAGTGAAATCAATTTTAAACAAGGTAGGCCATTGATTTGGCTTGACATTAGTCAGCTTAAAGTTATTTTAAATATGTAGTTATGCCCAAGGATATTGAAGGAAAATTATATTTTTTAACTATGTTGCTGTTGGCAATGATAAGAAAAAAGGAATGTTTAATGCAAGGCTTCTGAATAATGATGAAAAGCAAATGGGATTCACAGGGGACAGTGGTTGAGTTCAGACATGATCCTAATCCATAATGAGTTTTGTTACTTTTTGGCTTGTTATGATCTATGTAGTTAGCTATTAAATAAAGAGCCAGCACAGCCTGGAATCAAGATGCTGGCTTTTGGTTCTTTTGATGTGCTCTGAAAAAAGTCAGTCAATTTCTACTCTCGTTTCCTGCTCAATTTCTAATAACAAAAGAATAATATTGATTAATATTTCAGCAGTTTTGAAATCTTCAGTCATTTAGAAGTAACACTTGAAGTTTCCAAAGAAGCACAGAACTGCATTAATCAAATGGATTTCATTATTATAAATCCAGGGAAAAAATGACTCTGAATGTTATAGAGATTTGTAGAATGTAATTGAAGTGAAAATTTGTTAATTATGAAGAAAGAAAAAGAAAGAAAGAAAGAAAGAGAAGGAAGGAAGGAAGGAAGGACTACCTACAAATATGTAAAGAGAGATGAGGAAAAAAAACAGGCTTCAGAAGGAGAATGCAAGAGATGAAGAAGGGAAAGAAGACGAAGTAGGACATAGGATAAAGTCTTTGAGAAAGAAATTTCATACAGAAATACAGTATATTTTGCATTGCTATACTGAAATTAACCTCACTAAATGTGCATAGGATTGCAATTTTATTCTTCCATATGTCAGATTTGGTGTGTATGTCTGTATATTTAGTAAATTTATATGCCACCTATTTTTTCAACAGATCTGGGCAAAAATACCATAACAATACAATAACATTTCCATTAAAATAAGTTTAAAAGTATAACAGATATAAAACACAAAGCAAGTCTATAAGATTAAAAGATGCTTTTAAGTAAGTACTTTTTTTAATCTTAAGAAGGGGAGCAACATAACATAGTTTGAAAGATATGCATCTCTAATACAATCATAATTACATAACTTCCTTTCTGTGGCCATGTAAATTTCTGAAGCACTCATCATCTATGTACACAGTACTAACTCTATTTGTTACTGCCAAGGTGTATAAAAGTAAATCTGTCCAAATCATTCTACAATTGCTAAAGTGAAAATGGCAAAATGCCACTTAAGCAGTTTTCTCTTTGTGCTTGAAGTGGGATAAAAACTTGGTCAGATGTGCCCTTCACTCACATATTAGAGAATGTCAGTTCCTTGTCCCAAAGATGTTTTTTCATGAGGCAACTGGACTTCCTTTTTTCTCTTTGAAGACGTTTCGCTTCTTATCCAGGAAGCTTCTCAACTCTGACTGGATGGTGGAGAATGGAAGAATTTAGACTCCTTGCAGAAAGCTGGTCATTTGTATTCTTTTAGAGAGTCATTGATGCCACCTGGAGGTTTATCTGTGTCATCAGGCTCCACACCCATTTGCACCACTCAGGTGACCCTGACAACACAGATAAGCCTCCAGGTGGCATCAATGACTCTCTAAAATGACCAGTTTTCTGCAAGGAATATAAATTCTTCCATTCCCCACTGAAGAAGCTTCTTGGATGAGAAGTGAAATGTCTTCAAAGAGGAAAAAGAAAGACCAGTTGCCTCATGAAAAAGCATCTTTGGTACAGCCATGATCTGGATGACTGATAATCTCCATAGACTGTCAGTTCCTTGCTTGAGATAGGATGTTGGATTTTAAAATGCCACTATTTGTCTCTGTAATCCTTGGACTTCTATAGAATTTAAAAGGTATACGGTCATATTTTCTTTTGAGTGGGTGGCTTAGATAGAGATGGGCAAAGTTTAGTGACCAGAAATAATAATTAACATGTTTAGAAAGTGCTGAAAGCTACATTTGGCAGCACAGTGGGCCAAGTTGGATGAAGATGTATTATCTATATGAGCAAAGCTAACATTTTCAAGTGAGAGTTTTGGGTGTGTGGGTATATTCTCTGTCTTTCTCTCTTGGTAAATGCACTCAGTCTAATTTAGAGCTTAGGCTAAAGGTTGTGTGTTGTGTTAAACTCAGTAGTGCAGTTGGAGTGGACTCTTGGGATTGCAAAAACAAACAAACAATAAGAAAACAAGGGAGGTAGTATCTGCAGATGTCACTGAAGTTAGGGCTTACCTTCTTCTACCTTGATTCCAGAAAGTGGGTGTTTTGTAGTTTTTTGAAGCTCATTGCATTATAGAGTAGAATAAAATAACAGAGTTGTAAGGGACCTTGGAGTTCTTCTAGTCCAGTGATGGCAAACCTTTTAGAGAGTGTCCAAACTGCAGCCCAAAACCCACTTATGTATCGCTGGGTGCCGGGTGGGCGTGGCCCATTGGGTGGGCGTGACTCATTGGGTGGGCATGGCTTCGGTGATAATGGCAGACTGGGTAGGACTAAAAAGTTCAATCAATCAATTCCAACTTTGCAAAATCTTTTTTCCCCGTGACAAGTTGAATTGATTGATTGATTGATTGAATCTTTTTTTGCCCACTGGGTGGAGGCCTAAAGCAAAAAGGTTTTATAAAACCCAGCTGAAGGCCTAGGATTGGGGCGACGGTGCGTGTGCCCACAGAGAGGGCTCTGCGTGCCATAGGTTCACCACCACGGTTCTAGTCCAATCCCCTGCTTAGGCAGGAAACCCTATACCATTTCAGACAAATGGCTGTCCAATCTCTTCTTAAAAACTTCCAGTGCTGGAGCATTCACAACTTCTGGAGGCAGGTTGTTCCACTGATTAATTGTTCTAACTGTCAGGAAATTTCTCCTTGATTCTAGGTTGCTTCTCTCTTTGGTTAGTTTCTATCCATTGCTTCTTATCCTGCCTTCAGGTGCTTTGGAGAATAGCTTGACTCCTTCTTCTTTGTGGAAACCCCTGAGATATTGGAACACTGCTATCATTAAACTAGACATACCCAATTCTAGCAACCATTCCTTATATGTTTTAGCCTCCAGTCCCCTAATCATGTTTGTTGCTCTTCTCTGTACTCTTTCTAGAGTATCAACTTCTTTTTTACATCGTGATGACCAAAATTGGATGCAGTATTTCAAGTTTGGCCTTACCAAGGTACTGTAAAGTGGTATTAATGCTTTACGTGATCTTGATTCTATCCCTCTGTTAATGCAGCCTAGCACGATGTTGGCTTTTTTGGCAGCGGTAGCACACTGCTGGCTCATATTTAAGAGATTGTCCACTAGGACTCCAAGACCCTCTCACAGTTAACTATATTGAGCAAGGTACCACCTATACTGTACCTGGGCATTTGGTTTTTCTTGCCTAAATGTAGAACTTTACTTTTTTCACCACTGAATTTCATTTTGTTAGATAGCGCCCAGTGTTCAAGTCTGTCAATATCCTTCTGTATCTTCTGGAGCGTTGGCTATTCCTGCCAGCTTGCTGTCATCTGCAAATTTGATAAGTTTTACTGAGACTTAGATTCATTTTGATCTCAAAGACCAATAAATTTTTCTGGTTTATTCTGGAGGAATGCTCAAATGGACTAAAATAATTGATTGTGAGTTATTGTTTATTACTGGGACCTAAATTTTCATGAGAAGATTCTGAACCAAACCTAAACATTCAAGAAATCTGAATACTTAAGTACTTCAGTAAGTGAGTCAAAATGAAAAATGATAAAAATGACTTGGTAATAACATCTTAGAAGCAGAAAAAAATGCAGTTCTAAGAGTATCATCTCTGTGCCTAATGAACCCAGGAAGTATATATATTTTTTTTAAAAAAAAACATGCTTAAGGCTGGACCTCAATTTTTTGTTCTGAAACATGAGGACTTCAGGTGGGAAAATATATGGTGGAGAAATCTTGGTAGTCAAATGTTGGCCTAAAATATCTGCACTGAAGGTTCAACATCAGCATTATATACTACACCTCTTAGTATATTGGGTTGATACAAATCCATTTTCCATATATACAGTACTTCTGGGAAAACCCCCAAATGTTTAACATTTTTAAAAATTTTAAATTTAAATTTAAATTCTTTGTAGGTGCCTTCATTATTACCATATAATGTTTCAGTCTGTGGTATATTTCTTGACTGCTGGCTCCCTTACTGCTGTTAGTTCTAAAAGACAGAATTCTTCCATCACTTCAGTATCTGCATTGTCAATTCTAACACTTGTTCCTACATTTGTTGGCATTAGTTTGATTTTCTTTAATCGTAGACCCATTCTTTAATCATAGGTCCAGTTTTCACTTTGCTCCTTTCATTACCAGACTTGGCAGATCATTCGCATTTTCAGCTATCAGAGTAGTGTCAACCTCTCTCAATCTATATTCATCACAGAGGGAGAAAGTATACAGCCCTGTTTAACTCTTTGCTGACCAAATCTGTTTCAGTATGTTCAAACTGTGACTTCTCGTTCTAGGCACAGAACAAGAATTATTTTGGATTCCCATTTTCCTAAGGACAGTTAAATCTTGACATGGTTGATAAAACTCTGTGATGGTCTGAGAGAATGTCCTTGAAGGACAGGAGAGGAGCTGCAGACTCACCAGCCATAAATACTGACACTACCTTTATCATAAGGTTACAGTAACAGAATCATGTAAGCCTAAAAGTACATCTCCTATAGAGGCTCTCCTCTAAGATGTTTGTCATACCTCCATTTTTGTTCTGTGGGCTAAGCTGCCTCTTATCTGACTATTGCCCAGTTTTTGGTTCCTGATCCTCTTCCTGTCCCTTAGTGACATTCTCACAGAATACTGCAGACTTCCTATAGTCAATGAAGCACGACTTGGGTTTTTTTTTTTTTTTTTGCATACTTTGGCTGTTTCAATTGTTCAGCATATGTTAACAATGATGTCTCCTATTCCTTGACCTTTTCTAAAACCTGCTTGAGCATCTGATATGGCTCTACGAATATGCACTGAACAATCCTATTTCCCTAGCATGTGAAATTAAGAACATTGTACCATTGTGTGCACAATCTGTTTGAGTATCCTTTAGTATAGACTGACCTTGTCCAATGGCCTCTGAGTCATTCTCCAGATTTTCTGGGTTACCTTGATTAAAACGTTTATTACTTTTTCTATTGCTTGCCATATTTCTATAAATATATCATCAATTACTGTAGCTTTCTGTCTCGGCAGTGACTGGAGTGCTGATCTAATTTCATTTAGAGGGTCTTGCAAATTCCAAGGTACTTTGGATTTTGACATTTTTATTGTACAGAATTTAAATATATTCTTTCCATTCCTCTTTAATGTTACTTTTAGAGCATGTAAAATATATTGCAGAGATGTAATGCTAGGTACACTAGTCAAATTATTCTAATTTGGCTTTAAAATAATTTATTGCAGACCATTGGGGGGAAAAGCCCTTCTTTTTTTAAAAAAAAAATAAAGATCACTGTGTGAAGCAGATATTCCACAACTGACTTTTGGAAGATTGTAGAGTTCTGGATCTCACACTGGGGAAGGAGGGCAGATTACTCTGCCTTGGGCCCCTGGCTCCATCCTAGAAATGGGCGCCATTTTTGAATAATCACAATTTATTGTGGCCATTCTGAAAAATGGTGCCCTGCATCCAGGCTAGAGCCAAGTGACCTGCAGGGATGCCAAGGAGTGGAACAAACTGTCCTCCTTCCCCAACAGTTCATTCCACAGTTCATTGCGGCCACTCCAAAAATGGTGCCAGCTTTCAATTTGAAGTCACATGGCCTAGGAATTTCAAGGGGTGGGGCCTTCCTTTTTCATTGCGAGTGCTGAACATTTTCCAAAGATAAATGCTTGAACAGTGACTGGGACCGGGGATTAAAATATACAGTACGGCAACCGATTATAAATGCAGGCTGTTTGCCAAGTGCCCAAAATGTGATCACATGGTCACAGTGTGTATTGAGGCAGCAGTCATAACTTTGGGAACAGGTAATAAGTAACCTTTTTGAATTCATTATTGGTCATTAAGTGAAGACTACCTGTATACAGATTCCCCTTTTCACTATTTAAACTCTCAATTTATAATCCCACAAATATAATAGGAATAAATTATATTACATTATTCACGAAAAAAATGCTTTGGATTTTATTTGGACCCTCTTCTGCTAATCATTAAAACAATGGAAGTTTTTTTCAGGCTTCTTTGAAAACGTAACAGATAGTTGGCACTGTTTTAATGAGTGACAGAAAAATGATATTCTTATGCAAAGTCTGAAGCACTTCTTCCAAAGTGCACACTGCCCTAATACTACATTCCACAGAAATAAAAGTCATGGATTATAGAAGCAAAAGCCTATGATAAAACCCTGTTCAAAAGACAGACTGTTTGTTTCACAATCCTCAATATTTATCTCTTGTATCTAATTAATTCTCTCCTCTGCAAATATAATCTGAGGTGGATCGGTGGTTTAGAAATACGAAATATAAACAAACAAAAAAATAAATAAAATGGAAGCAGCATAATTTGAAGGGGAAGATTTAAGTTATGGACTAAGTCAGTCTCTCAGTTATGGACTAATTTGTCTACATATCTGCCAGTGTATGTTTGAGAGAATCTCAGACCATTTTTAGTTAAGATAAAGCTTCAAAGAAGTCATGTCTTTTAAAAAATTCTCTTTGTTTGTTGATCTATAAAATAGAGGTCTGTATATCTTTCTTCCATCTACTTCCTTGACTGAGATGTGTACAATCTGTTTCAAAAATTTTCTGAACTATGAAACAAAGCTTTCATAGCTTTAAAAAAATTCACTTTAATACATGTTTGGTTTTAGACTTTTTAGGAATTCTGGGAATAGCCTGGTGCTGGTAAAAATAATGAAAGAAAAGAAGGAATTTCAGCAGAAACATTGTCTGGCAGTTATACAGGCTATGAAAGCTGTACTGCCTGATACTGAATTACAAAATGCTGGACTGCCCATTAGATTTCTAGCACAGGAATTTGCTGGAGGCTGATGCCAGGCTGGGTATCAATGAAGAGAAAGACAGAGCCCTTGCGTGCCAGCCTGAAGCCATAACCATGAGAAAAGATGTAGGCATTAGCACAATTAATCTAGAATGTGTCCAACACCATCACTTAGTCCATTTCAAGTAAAATAAAATGTTTCCACTGGCCTTATCTTCAATTGGCTGCCTATTGGTCTCCGAGCGCAATTCAAAGTGTTGGTTATTACCTATAAAGCCCTTTATGGCAAGGGACCAGGATACTTACAGGACCGTCTTCTGCCACATACTTCCCTACGACTGGTGAGAGCACACAGGATCGGCCTCCTCCGGGTCCCGTCAGCAAAACAATGTCAGCTGGCGGGCCCTAGGGGGAGGGATTTCTCTGTTGTGGCGCCCGCCCTCTGGAACCATCTGCCTCCTGAAGTCCACGTTTCTCCCACGCTCCTGGCCTTCCGTAAAAACCTTAAAACTTACCTCTGCCAGCAGGCCTGGGGATGATTGTGGATTGAATGGTGAATATGAGTGGGTGTTAGTTTGTTTTTTTATTTGGACTTGTATTGGAATTTGATGTTTTATATACATGTTGTTAGCCGCTCCGAGTCTCCGGAGAGGAGCGGCATACAAGACCGAATAAAATAAAATAAAATAAAATAAATAAAGTATAGTCTAAGACTCTAAGTAATCTCTAAAATACATTGGGGTACAAGAAAGCTTTTCCAGACCATCTAAGCCTGGAACACTTTTGAAAATTATGAAGCAGTAGAAAAATAGGAAAACAGAGCAGCTCTGTAATTTCTCTGACTTTTCCCCCATCCTAAAAAGATAAATAATATGATGGAACAGCAGCAAGATAGATACTGTATGAGATTGAGCTGGGCTTGTTTGACAAGGAACAATGTAACTTTTGGACTGTTCTCTTTTTTATAAGCTTTTCTTCTGGTAATGTGGTAAATTTTAGTCAAATAAGGTTGTTACAGTCTGCCTCTTCACAGAACCAGATATTTGTAAAAATAAAATAAAACTTAAACATTTCAAGGGTATGGATAGATAACATGGATATAAATAGCTTCTGTTTAGAAGCATAGAACTTTGTGCTGATTTATAGGATGAAAGTTTTATTTTTTCACATTGTCAATCAGTGTTTAATTTTTGCTTATACACATATATACTTACAATCTTCTTTTCCCTTCCTCTAGCTATCAGTTCAGACTTTATCCCTAATTATTTAATTTTCTTTTGCTACAATTTTACTCTCTATCTCTCTTGCTCTCCTTCACTATAATCTCTGATCCCCAAATATATGCTTAATTTTTTACATGCCTAACACTTAAACAACTACATACCATTTGATCACAACATTCCTCTGGGGCAACAATTTAGGGTGCTAGAAAATCAATGTTCCCCTAAATTTAAAAATGGCAGACTCACCCAAAACACTTTTTTAAATATGTAAGTTGTATGATATAGATCAGGGGTGTCAAACTCAATTTCATTGAGCATTGCGGTTGCCCTCAGGGGGCCGGGTGGGTGTGTCCAGGGTGGATGTGGCCTACTGGGTAGGTGTGGATGGAGTAGGTGTGGCCTACTGGGTGGGTGTGGTCAGCTCTACATCGTTCATGTCAAGGGTGCCTGTGGGGGCCTGGGCAGGAATGGGATAGATCTGAGGGTCTCTGGCAGAAGGGGTTGGGACCAGGGCAAGTGCCAAGGCATGGTCCACTGGAGGAGCCTCACTATTCCTCTCAGGCCATGCAGGGGGTGGGGGGTTTATGGAGCTAAGACTGAATGCGTTTCAGCATAGATGGCCACCACAAAATTGTACATTGGCTCTCGGCTGGCCTGGGCCAGGGCCAAGGCAGAGGGGGCCGTTCCCTGACTGTTTCCAGGATGGCTTCACGGGCCACATGAAACCACTTCGTGGGCCACATCCCGTCCCCGGGCCTTGACATGTCTGATATAGATAATTAGAGGTCCATGAAACACTGAAAGATTTCTCCATTGTTTATAAAGCAGGTGGTGAAGAGGAGTTCAGAATCTTACAGAGGGAAAGTTTAGATATTTTCTAATTTATCGGTCTCCAAATGCCTGCCTCTTCAAGTAGCAGCAGGGGGAAAAAATAGAGCCTACTGCCTATTTTCCCCTTTTAATGAAGTCATAGCAAGAATGCTGCAAGAAATCAGTGCAAAACTATTACAAATTCAGCAAAATGCTCCTCTTCTTTAAAATAATTTCTACTGAAAATTCTCTTTCAGCCAAATGAATGGATATTAGTACAAATAAAGGCTGGAAATGTTGCTCTGCCTGACACTAGAAAATATAAAGGAATCATATTATTTTCCTTTAGTTCATAATACCTCATTTCAGTATTTGAATTAGAGGAAGAAGGAACTTATATCAGGCAGTTATGGCACAGAAAGATGCTGGTGGCAAATGATTAATGACAACAAAATAGGCATACTGTGTGATATGGAACTGGATGGACAAAATAAATGATAGACAATACAGTGCTGGATGTTGGGCCCTTCAGGTTGGATGGCACTCAACATGCTACTGATGAAGAGCTGAGAATCTTCCAGAGTACTAATGTTGTTTATGAGATGACTAAATTAAGCCTCTAGGTTATTTGCTGACATTGCTATGCAGGAAAAGAAAATTCAGAATACATGGTAGAAATTGCCAGGAGAAGAAGAGAAGCCAAAGCCAAGAATGACGTTCTCCAGATATGGTAGAACTAAACAAAAGATTTTAGAGAGTTGTTGGAAGAGTATTATAACAACATGCCTAAAGACATTGAAGATGAAAAGAAAATCAAATACTTTTCCACCCAAAGATCTCCAAATTCAGAAAGGGGTTTCATCTTTGAACCTGTATGCTAAATGATGCCAGTAGAAAGATAGTAATTGATTTGAAGGAGATTGAACACAGATGAAGGAGTATACTGAAATTCTGTACAGTATGGATGTCAGCATCTAAGATACTTTAAAAATATTCACTAATTATAGTACTATAAGATGAAGCTAGATAGTGCTCTGGGCATGGTCAAGCCAGAAAGCTACATAAATTGATGGAATATTTACAGAAATATGGCAAGCTACAAAAGAATCAATACATGTTCTAAGCCAACTGCACCAGCAATGTTGAGAATGACACAATGATCACAGATTGGAAGAGGTCAGGCTATATGCCAATTTCAAAGAAGGAAAACTTAAAACAGAATTTGCAAATTACGGCATAATATCCTTTATTTTAAATTGAAGCAAAATTATTGCTTAAGTTTCTCCAGTGCAGATCAGACCTCTACATTAAATGAGATGCCTTTCAGAATGGCTTTTTATAAAATTCTTTTATTAAAACAATCCACATTGAACATAAAATCATAGTATGCATCAATCATCATAGCACCTGATATACATCACTAAGTATTATTCTTTGTAAACGTCTGGTTTGGTAAACATTTTTCACTCCTCACTTCAAGCCTCTACTATACTCCTGTTACACTTTATTTGATTGGTGTTTCTCTTCTCTATAGTCTATCCACAGTTTCTAGTCTAAAAAAAAAAAAAGAAAAGGCCAAGGAAGAAGAGTCATTATTGGTGAAGCATGTTGATAATTGAATAAATCAAACAATATTAAAAAATAAATCAATGCATGCATCAATAACTATAGGCATGCCTAGCCATGAAATATCTTTTGGAAAATGGAAATCCTGGAACACATCATTGTCCTTATGCAAAATCTATATCTGCAGATGCCATAATACAGATCAACATGTTGAAACAGAAGGACACCAGATCAGTAGAGGAGTGAGACTTTACATTCTTTCCTTATTTATTCAACTTACATGATGAATAAATATTGAGAAAGGCTAGATTGGAAAGATGAGCATTGTTGAAATTAGAGGAATTAATAACATTAATAACCTGCCATTATTAATATTAATAACATTAATAATCTACCATGTGCTGATAACATGATACCCAGTCTTCATTTAGTGGCCATAATTGAGACCAGTAACTTGGTGTTAAGCTAAGTGGTTGCTATGTAAAAAATCATGTAACTATAACTGCTTATGATTTTCTTCAGTTATTTTTTTTTCCCCACACCCCTGCCCCTTTGGAATGCTCACTGTGTCAATGAAATAATTGGGAAGAAAGAATTAGTATTTGTATTTACATTCATTAGAGAGGAAGAGATTATAAAAGAGTAAGCAGGCACACAGTGGGGAATATACATCACTGGGACTAGCAACATTCACTGGGACTAGCAACTGCAAGTCCCTCAGGCAAATAGCCACTGTATTTCCCACTGTGTGTCTGCTTACTCTCTTCTAATCCTTTCCTTTCCAATCTTTTTGCTACAGGTCAACACATACTGACTGTAATGTGATCATGTGACTGTTGGATGCTGTGAGGGTCATAAAAGTGTGTCTTGGTTGTAAAGTTTTTTTCCAGAGTCACTGCACAAGGCAGTCAGTAAGTGAGAGCTATCTGTGGTCTAACTGCTGAAAATGCAAATCATCGAGAAGCTCTAGAAATGAAACACAAGAGAACAGTGAAAAAAATGGGATTATGATTAATATAAAGAAAATCATTATGGAAAAATTAATAATGTTTATATCAAGTCACAGTCTGTGGGAAAATTGGCAGAAAATGTTCTGTAGATGATTTATCACTCCATCAGTGATTGCCAAGACTGACAAATTATACAACCACAAATGTTGGAAATGCTATAATAAAAAAGGGAACATTTTATCATATCTATTTTTCATTCAGAAAAAGACACAGGTAGAAATGCAGAAAGAAATACAACAGAGCATCCAGAGAATTCTGAAAATAAAATTTGAATTAGGACCACAAATGCCTTTATGAAGTATATCTCCAGAAAATACAAATGAAAAGTATCACAACTTAATAGGATGTTTGCTGACAGCAGCGAGAATCAGTCTGGCACAGCATTGGAAAATAGAATAGAAGATTGAGAGACCAAAACTGGAAAATATGTGACAATGAAAAAATTGTTATGCACACACACACACACATATATGCATAACAGAAACCTAACCAACTTCATCCAGGAATTGTTCCTTTATATTATGACATGGAAAAAAAGCAAGCTGTAACATAGTTGTTGAAGTGAAAGAGAAACTGTTTAAAAAAATTAATTGAAATTACTTACATACATTGAGAGGCAAGCGGACTTAGGTATGGCTCCACTGTTTCTGGCTCCAGACTATTAGATATGTGGTTACACCTGCCAGGTATCTTAGTTAGTTGGAGTCAGTAAACCACCGGAAAGCATTCTTGCTTGCACAGTGCCATGCGTTTCCATTGGCCATCCTGTACGGCAAGTATAAAAAGACACCATTGGATGAAAGACTCTGCTCCTGTGGTTCAGGAGAGGTGGAAACCATTGGACATATACTCCTTCGATGTTCCTTCTATAGAGCTATTCAGAAAAACCATATCCTCCCCATAATTGATAGGTATCCTGATCGTTCGGAAAGTATTTATCTCCAGTGACTGCTTAAGGATGAGCAGGCAGTGATCATGGCACAGGTGGCTAGATCCTGCGCAGCAGCACTGGGGATTCGCCAGAAACATAAGCAAACATTTTAGATCTTTTTAATAATTTTATATAATTAATTTTATTACGTGTTTTTATCCAGCTTTAGACTATACTCAATATATTTTTATTATCAGGTCAGTTTGATTCAGTTTTTCTGAAGGTAGCTAGTTTTTGTTATACTGTCTGTAAAACCAGGCAGACCTTGGTCACCCATTGATTACATCATTAATTGTAATATATTGCTATGTCTTCTTGTGTTGGTTCTGTTTAGTTTTGTTTATTTAAATCAGGGGTGTCAAACTCAATTTCACTGAGGGCCACATCAGCATTGTAATTGCCTTTGGGGGGCCAGGTGGGTGTGGCCAGCGTGGGTGCAGCCTACTGGGTGGGTGTGGATGGAGTGGGTGAGCAGCCTACTGGATGAGCATGGCCAGTTCTACATCATTCGCGTCAAGGGTGCCTGTGGGGGCCTGGACAGGAGTGGGACAGATCTGAGGGTCTCTGGCAGAAGGGGGTGGGACTGGGGCAAGTGCTAAGGCATGGTCCACCGGGGGCAAGTGCCAAGATGGCCACCACAAAATTGTACATTGGCCCCCAGCTGGCCTGGGCCAGGGCCAAGGCAGCAGGGGCCGGTTCCTCAGTGTTTCCAGGATGGCTTTGCGGGCCACATGAAACCACTTCGCAGGCCGCATTCGACCCCCGGGCCTTGTGTTTGACATGTCTGATTTAAATGTTTAATTTATGTGTTGGCCTTTGGCTGTAATAATAATTTGATTTGATTGACTTAAATAGAAGTGAGCCATAATTGTAGGTGTTAAAGTATTGTATAAAAATATTTAAGTAGTAGTCAGTAGTCAGGGTGAAAAAAGAGAGAAAATGCTGTCTTCCTTTCTCTCTTCCTATACTGTTCTTTTTATATTGTTATTTCTTTATTTCTTTATTTTAATCACTGTATCAAATTATATTTTTTTAATTTTAATTTTAACCTTCACCTTAGTGCAAAGCTTAGACAACAGTAATATTGACAATAACAACAAAAGGTAAATAACAACATAGATGAATTAAAGCAGGGGTTCTCAACCTTGGCAACTTTAAGACTTGTGGACTTCAACTCCCAGAATTCCTCAGCCAGCAAAGCTGGCTGAGGAATTCTGGGAGTTGAAGTCCACAAGTCTTAAAGTTGCCAAGGTTGAGGACCCCTGAATTAAGGTTTACAACGTTATGTGTGTGTGTTTGTGTGTGAATTCTTTTTTTTCTTTTTTCCTGTTGTTATCTTTTGCCCTCAGCTTCATTGATTGAAATGGAATCTCTCCAATTAATCAGCTAAACTGACCCAATGAATTGAAAGTGGCAGCCCATTCATAAACATACCTCCCTTTTTAAAACAATGTCCCTATGTTTTTCAAGTTCCATGACAGTGAACAAGTACTTCGGAGGAGCCATGTTATGCTAACTTTGATTAAAAGAGCAAAAGAAAAAGCTAGATATTATTCTGAAGCCGTGTAATTAGAACTTTGTGCTATTTTTCCACCCCCTAATCCAGCGGTTCTCAGCCTTTTTCAGACCACGACCCCGACCTGCACCGCGCATGCGCGGCGTGACCCCGACCTGCACCGCGCATGCGTGGTGGCCCGCATCGCGCATGCGTGGTGGCCCGCATCGCGCATGCGTGGCGCAATGACCCGCATCGTGCATGCGTGGCGCAATGACCCGCATCGCGCATGCGTGGCACGATGGCCCGCATGCGCGGCACGACGGCCCGCATGCGCGGCACGATGGCCCACATCGCGCATGCACGGTGCTACCCCCGCGCATGCGCGGTGCTGCCCCCTGCGCCGGCTGAGGCGTAGGCCGCTGCCCATGGGCAGCTGCGGCAGCGACGATGAAGGGCGACCACGGGCTGGGCCACCAGCTGGCCCAGCCCAAGGGAGGTAAGCCACCCGCCGAGCCCCACACGTGCCAAAAACTCTCCCTGCACCCACCGCTGCCCCGCTAGCCTTGCCTTCGCTGCTGCCCGTTTGGGGTGGCGGCAGGCAGGCCCAGGCGGTCCTGGGTGGCCGTGGCAGCGACGGCGCAGGGCGACCACGGGCTGGGCCACCAGCTGGCCCAGCCCATGGGAGGTAAGCCACGTGTGCCAAAACCCCTCCCTGCGCCCGCCGGCCTCCCACCTCCCACCCCTGGCCCTCTTTTACTTACAGTTTTAGTAGTTCTCAGCAGGGAGGGCTGGAAACTTCCGGAGAGCTCGCCTTCGGTGCAGACAACTTGCAGCACCATTTGCAGACTGGGACTTTTGGCGGGCTCAGCAGGGTGGAGACAGCCTGGACAATTCCTATTGGCTTTTGAAAGCCAATAGAATTAAACTCTATTCAAGAGAGTCTATTCTATTGGCTTTCAAAAGCCAATAGAATAAGAGGGAGTAGCACAGCTAAGGAAAAGGGGGAGGAAAGGCGTAGCACAGCTAAGGAAAAGGGGGAAAATGGCGGACTGCGTTGTTTGGCAACCCCCGTGAAATGGTCGTTCGACCCCAAATGGGGTCGCGACCCACAGGTTGAGAACCGCTGCCCTAATCACAACATCTAGTATTCTCCATTTCTCTCTCTCTCTCTCTCTCTCTCTCTGTCTCTGTGTGTGTGTGTGTGTGTGTGTGTGTGTGTGTGTGTGTCATGCTAATCAGTGAGGAAACATGTAACCCTGCTCATATTTTACTTTTTTGGCATTCATATAAGAGAACTGTAGTATTTCAAAAAGACAGTAGGTATTTAAGAGAAACATGTGAAAGCTCTCTAGTAATCAGTGCTCATTCATATAGATAATCCTGGTGCAAGCTCCCTCTCCTTCACAATTAGTCATTGTGAATGTTGGAACGCTTTATTTCATTTCCCCTTTCTCTTTTCTTGCTCTCCTCTTGATTTCAGTATTTGTAGCCTTTGACCCATTGAGATTTTAGGTTATTGTTGCTTGGTCCTAACATGTTGCCATGGAGATAACACTTGTTTCATAAATAATCACATACAAAATTTGTCTGCGTTAGTAAAGATGCAGGACATGACGCACCAAGATATTTTTCCAGAAAATCTTGGTTAATTCAGTGGTTCTTCCTAATTGTTTTCATATATTTCAGTTGTAGAAATATAGACACAAATAAGATCAAAATTATTTACTGTTAAGAACTTTCTTAAAATAAAAATTTTGTAATGAAAATGAAAAAGCTGGTCTTGTTACATTTGTTTAATACAGGGAAAATGGCAATGGCAAGTTTGTAGATTCTTGGCTCCATCAAATCAAATCAAGGTTCCTGCTCACTCATGATAATAGCATGTAACTGGAAAATAGGAACAGAATTTATTGTTTAAAGATTTGATAATAGAAGTATGCAGGGGATGAGGGACAACCCCACTGGTACATTTCAGCGTATGTGTCCCTCCTAGAGTCTGTGATTATATTTGCCCAGGAAATCTTGTTGTCCTTTTCTCAATTTGAGTGGCATGTGTCATTAGGAACATCTGCATGCAGAAATAGCCAGGGCAAGATACTGTCTGGCAGGAGAATATGTTTCCCTCCTAGAAATTTCCATTTTATCTAGAGGCCATGTAGGAGGCTAGGTTGTAAAAAGACCCATAGAGACCTTGTTTCTTACAAGATGGCTTACAGATTGCTCTTTTAGTGTTCCTTGTGTCTGGTCCAACTAAGAAGGTCTAATGAATTTCATTTTTCTAATATGTAACATCTACAAAAAGATTGATGGTCACATTTTTCAAAATGTTTCCTTTCTAATATGGACTTAGGCAACAAATTGGAAATTTATCTTGATAGCTGAATCAACCTTCTTACCATACTGCAATTTATTCTATGTTAAGGTGCAAAGTATGTTTCACTAGTTAAATGGGACAGGTTTCTTTTTGGAAACCAATAAAAAATTCTGTCTATTCAGGCCTCTCATCATAAGGTCAGTCTCAGGCATATTAGGGGGTATTGTGGCTCTTTAATTTTTTTTTAAAGAAAGGGTTATCACAGCCTCATCCCCGAAGACTTGCTTGACATCTCCTTTGAAGTTATAAATATAATGGTAGGATGAAAATCTATGTATAATTTACTTTGATATTGTTGGCAAATCAGTTGTTTTTTTTCAAATGCATTCACAACTTCCTCATTCTCTATACACAGATACACTCCACTACTACCATATATAATGCCAAGGGTATAGGCAGATAGTAGCAAAAAGCTACCTGTATATTGGAGTTCTGGGGAGCTTTTATTCCAAAACTCCTTTCAAGGTAGAGTTTGACTCCATCATTACTGTACTTATCAATGTGCTTCCTTAGTTTTATGCCATCTTCTGTAGTTCAACTTTGGAATGGTAAAGAGTTTCTATAGATTATGAATGGATATGGTGGACACTGCAAAACATAGTGTATTATTTTGAGCAGAAGCTGTTTCTCACAGCTGATAAAATGAGGAGAGACCATTGGGAATGTGTTCAAAGAATAGGGACGAAGCTGTGTATTCGTAAAGTTGTAAAAGACAGCAGATGGAAATATATATAAAATATGACAAAATGAAATGCTAACAAAAGCCACACAATGCTAACAAAGCTATATTTTGGCTCATCTGCATACTCTTGCCTAGGAGAAGAACTTCACAGAAAAAAAAATAAACCATCTCTTTTATGTTTCATATATGTTCATATTTACTTCTGATCTGTACTGTTCCTAAAGATTCTAAAGACAAAATATGCTGCTTAACAAAAAAAGTTGAAATTGAAATTTTAAAATGTCGAACTGTTTTGCAGATAATTTGATGTGTGCTAATTTTTTTAAAAAAAATTCTGAACAATTTAAGCTGCTTGGATCAGCTAGAAAATACATTACTTGCTATGCAGGTTGAAAATACATGTGGAAACATTTCAAGAAACAGCGGTAGGTAATTATATTCTGTTCATTCCTAGATAATTGCACAAGGATATTATATGAACGATGAAAAAGATGTCTGCTTCTGTCAAAATACAGGATAACAAGCAATAATGAGTAATTCCCTAGAACATTTTTATGTAGTATTTTTCATTCCATATAGACATACAGTATGTCAGCCTTTCTGGCTATTCTCCCATAGCTTGAACCTATAGCTATGGACTGAAAAAAAGGCAAAACAAACCCCATAAATTGTAAATAATCATCAAGTTCTATTGAAAGATTAACAATATAATCCATGGGTATCTGTCCAAAAGCAGGAGATAACCAGCATTACCTTTACAAACAAAAGTCAATCTAGTATGACTATCAGTAGTTGAGACATAATTTTGGGAGAGGCTTTATGCCTGCTTTGGTGCTTTTCAGAAGCATTTGGTTTACCACACAGAAAATCAGTTAGAAAACAATGCTAAATAACTTTTGACTTGATCCAGCAAGACTTTTTTAGGTTCACAAAGCAAAGCTTTGTTACCATCGTACATCAGAATCAAAAATACAGAGGAAGAACAACATTCTGTATTCTTAAAATTAATCCAGAATGGCCACTCGGTCTTGTGGTCCCCTTCTGCCCATCCTTGTTGCTGAGTTGCAAAATTTAGCAATTAAACAGGTAACTATGGGATCTCTTCTTGCTATAAATTAATCTGCATAAAATTATTCTGGTTAACTGACAATTTGTTTTTCCTCTGAGGGAGCTGAAGTAGCCTTTTTCTTAGATCAGAATAAAACACAGTTTAGAAAAACATTTTATACAATTCTGGCTAATCCACTTGGAGAAGGTCTGTGCATTACTAATGCAGTTTAATTTAATACATAGATCTTATATGCTAATTAGAGATTTCCAATGATTCACTTAGTTTGATTCTTATAGTAGAAACTTTCAATTATTTTCACTTTTCAACTATGCAAACTTTATATTACGCTAAGATAACAGGTGTTACTGTTGGTTTGTTACATTATTTTCTTGCCATTTTTCCCATTTCTTTCCTTAGTTCTGTTTCTGGGCAATGGTACCTGTTAAATTTTCCACCACATGTAATATTGCTGTCCTGTCTCCCTATTCTGCATAATTCCTTTGCAATAATTTGCTGAACTCAGTTCCTGCCTTTAGCAATTTTTAAAAATAAACCCTCAGAATCAACAAACATATTAATAATAATTAAAAGATAAGTTGACAAGCGAGAATAGCACATCTAAATTTTACTCTGGGTAAGGAAGTGAGAGACAGAAATAAATGTGATCTTGTCTTTAATAAGTCACAGATGAAATGCCACACTGAATAATAATCCTATTGAAAATAATTTTCTTACCTCACCCGAAGTATATCACTGATTCTTGATGATCAATCTGTGCTACAGAAAGATTGAGTTAAACAAATGGAGTTGACTTCATAGATTGGAATTCTAGATGGGAACTGGATGGATTACAATTACACCTAGCATTTGGCACATTTAGAAGCCATAACTATAAGCAACCTATGCTCTCTAGCATACATACCATGGAATTATTCCTACAGTTCCCTGCTGAATGGCAAGAAATTTGGTGGCAAACCTAGGATGTCTCTTTGAGAGATGCAAAGAATTCCATATATTCCAAACAAATGTTCAGAAGAGCTTCCTCCAAAACCAGGGTACCCACATTTAATTTTGTAGTTACAGTGGCAGAATAAATACCACCAAGCACACATTAATTTGATTTGGAGAAATTAGGCATAGGATTCTCTTTTGTATTCATTGATTAAATTTGCACATTGCAATAAGACATAATTTGTTGAATTGTGATTTGAATAAACCATGATTAACTGCATTTGTGCTGTCTGCTAAGCTACAGGTCAACCACAATAGCTAAGTTCTCACATTATACTTACAGAAATGATAAAGTCGAGGAGTGAATCTGTAATTGAAATACAGTCAGCTCAAGGATCCAGAAAAATGTATAGCCTTATCAAGTGCTTTAGAGTGCTAGATGAGAATTCAGTTGCTGAGAATCTAGTATGTGAAGATAAAATTACAAATCACAGGCATGAATTTAGAGTGCCATGCTATGAATTCTGTTTGACCTTTGACTCAATGGAGTTTTTCTTATCTCCATCATGATACTTGGACATTTTTAAGAACATCCAGGAATTTGTAGTTAGAGATTACGCTTAGTTTCTTTGGATGTTTTTATGTGTAATCTGAATGCTTTGGAAGTAATTAATTTTCAATTTTCTAATTCATTTTTTAAATTCTAATGGTGATGAAAAACATATCTTTTTTTTAATTGATGTCAGACCAAATGAAAAATGTTATTGTATATCTATTTATTAACCCTATTAGTGGCATATAATGTAGAAAGTTAGTGCCAGCTGGCAGACGGGAGCCAGTTATTCATGAGATTCATGAGGTGTATAAAATCATGCATGGGATAGAAAAGGTGGATAGAGAAAAATTCTTTTCTCTATCACACAATACCAGGACAAGGGGGCACTCCCTAAAGCTTATAGCTAAGAAAGTGAGGACAAATAAAGGGAAATATTTCTTCACCCAGAGGGTCGTTGATTTATGGAATTCACTTCCTGAAGGGGTCGTGACAGCTGTCAGCCTTGACAGCTTCAAGGCAGGGCTAGATAGATTCATGGATGCAAAGTGTATCTGTGGTTATTAAAACGGATGTCCATGTGCCGCCTCTATGTTGGTTGAGGCAGGCAGGATTCCCTTGAGTACCATTTGTTTGGGGGTCAAGGGAAAGGGAGGGTTTTGCCTTCTCTTTCTGCTCAAGATCCCCATGTACATTTGGTGGGCCACTGTGTGACACAGAATGCTGGACTCGATGGGCTTTGGCCTGATTCAGCATGGCTCTTCTTATGTTCTTATGTTCTTATGTAGATTTTTATGCATTATGTGTAGGTAAGGAGAAAACTCAAGAATGAAACAGGTTCATTCAATAGTATAATGGAAATGTTTGGGGGAAATTGTAAACATATAGTATTTCTTAGTCTCTATTACATAAAAAGTACCAAAGTATTGTACAATTTTAAATAGCTAAAATGATAAAAACATCGATAAAATGGAATCAGAATAATATATCTGGAAATAAACCAAGCCCTGAAAAAGCTTAACAACATTGAAAGAAACATAGAACAGCACTTTTCAATTAATTTTCTTTAGTAGACTTAGTTTCAGCCCTCAGGAAAAGATGTAGGAAAGTGTCTACTGTTAACAGAAATTGGTCAGGAAGAATACCTAGCAAATTTCTGGTTTTGTTTATTTTTTTAAAAACAGTTCTGCAAGATCCTGATTTATTCAGAATAGTTCCTGCAGTATTGTGTTCTCATTTTTGGAAATAATATCAATAGATACTATGAATGTGTGGGCCTGGTTTCTTTTATTATATTGGCAGAGTTGTGTTCTAGGTTGGCATATGTATATATTTGTATGGCTATATTCACACTTAATATTAGGACCCGATCTTGCTTATTTTGTCATTGGATGAACCCAGTCATGAGCTGTAAATCACATTTTTCATCTAAACAAAGTATGTTTTTTTAATCATTTATGGTTAAATCATAGATTGCTTATTTATTTATTTATTTATTTGAATTTCAACTCTCAACAACTGTGGGAGCTTTATGTCATTAAACACCAGTACAATAAAAGTGAAGAGAAGTGCATCCAAAAAATTGTCCCAAAGAAACTCACCACCATTTTAGCGGCTTACCATTATGCTATCCCTAGGTCTGGGAGAATAATGATTTATGGTTTTCATTGCCTTCTGGAATATATGGGATGGGATCTGTGTGGATCTCTGCAGGAATATCAGTCCAGAGAGGCAGGGATCATGGCTTTGAAGCCATATTTCTGAGATCTAATTGATGATATTATTTAATTGAGAAGTTCATCCATTCTGCTGGATCTCATTGGATGGGCAAAAATTATTGGAGATGGGAGATCCCTCAGGTAATCAGATCCTACACCATAAGAGGCTTTATAACCAGCACCTTGACTGGCACCCAAATGCCAATTGACAGGTAGAACACGGAGCTTTGGTGTGACATGCAAGAATACGTTCTGGAGCAGGATAATTTCCAAGGCATTTCAAGGACAGCCCCATGTAAAGCACATTGCAGTAGTTCATTCTAGAGGTGACTAGGGTTTGAGTGACTATCCAAGGGTACTCCAATCCATGAACAAGCACAACTGGTACACTAGATAGATACGTGCAGAATTCTTCAAGTAAGAGGTGTGACTCCAAGCCAATACCCAAATTATGTACCTGTCTTGTATGGGAAAGTGCAACCCTCTTCCAAGATGGTTGGGAAAGATGGGAACTCCCTCAAACCAGGGAACCCCTATATCCACAGCCACTTGGTCTTGTTGGGATTCAGCCTGTCTGGATTCATCCAGACTGGAACAGCCAACAGAGGCAAGACATCAACAGCAGCAGTTGCACATTTTAGGATCAACATGTATAAGTGAGTATCATCTACATACTGATGATAGCAGACCCTGAACTGATGGATGACCTCACCCTGTATATTTATATTTTCATATAAATCTTGAATAGGAAATGATATCTCTGTCCGTCAACAGTAATTGGAACTGAAAAACAGAGAAAGGAGAACTACAATAACACAGAATTGCCCACTCCCAATTGCTGCAGACTGTCCAGAAGGATTATGTGACTGATGGTATCAAAAACTGTTAAGAAATCAAAGAGTATAAAGATGGATGCATCCCATCTCTGCTAAAGGTCACTGATAGCATAATCAATTCTAATTCAGTAATCTAACTTAGCCTGAAGCTTGACTAAATTGGGTCCAGATAATCTGGAGCTACTGCTCAACCATCTTCTCAATCACCTTCCATAACAAAAACCTATGATCTCCTTGGAACCCAGCAGCTCCATAAATTATTTCTGATAGGCCATTCTAATATACCTTTTCTCCTTTACAAGGAGTTAACAAAAAGGCAATCATAGTGTGATCTGACTATAGCAACAGAGCAAGGATAATATTTTTAACTATCAGATTATTTTGCAACTCTCCTAAGATAAAATGTGACCTTCAATCACCTGGGACAAGTCCCTGTTTCCCATAGAAATCACGAACTCCTGAGCAGCTCCATATTCAATATCATCAGCTGGCAAATTGAACTGTCCAAGCACTAACAATATCAGGGTCTTCATAACCAGACTGATATTGGAATCCAACAGTTTGGTAGTATTAACAGCCCAAGTTCAGGACAACTAAGTATCTAATAATATTGAAGGTTGGTCCACTAGATATAGCATTGCCAGCATCTGGGTCCTTATTTTATCAATCTTGGAAAAATGGAAGGCCCAGTCAACCTTGAGCCCTGTCAAGATCAAACTCCAGGCTCTGGCCAGAGTTTGCCTCAATGCTGCATTTTAACCACTGTGCAACCAGGGCACTATATCAATGGTACTGCCTGCCTTTTCCCTCCAGCTCTCCTCCCTTTGCTCTCTCCTCCCAGACCAAGACATCCTTATTTCTCATTCAGCCCAAACCCCACAATTACATACACTCATAGCATTCAACCACTTGCCCCTCTAAGCAACATCAAACATCACCGGGCTGTTCCCAATGTTGGCATTTAACAGCTTATGCAGTATTAAACTATTTGGACACTACCCTTGTCTCTCTTGGCTTACAGAATTCCTTCTCATTTAGATAGACAAAGATTAAAACCACAGGTAAATATAAATTCTATCCTCCAAATGCAGGAGACAATGTTCAATGCCTAGTGTCCAGTACAGGGGGCAATATGCTAGAACTGACACGACTGCTAAATAACTTGGGAAGGCTCTTGATGGATTAAGCATCCTTCAGCTCAACTATCCTTCTGCCATATGTTTATTCCAACATATATCCTTTATATATTCCCCAATTCTGTATAAAATTATGTTACCTCACAGTAACAAAACTGGTGTCATATTTCTTAGATAATAGCCTATTAGATTGGACTCAGATATTATGTTATGTTAAAATCAATATAAATGGGGAATTCAAAATTAAATTCAAGTTAGAGTAATGAATTTCATTTTATTTTTATTTTTGTAATTGTTTAACTCATATATAAATTCACAGATATATAAATTCAAACAGTGAAATTTTCCTGAAAGCATTAATCAATATCATTAATCAATATAACCCTCAAATGAATTACATTGATTTTTTAAAAAATAAAAGGATTTGGGTTTTAGTTGAAGCTTTCTTTTTCAGAGTTAAGGGCAATCTTTTTCTGTCTCATATTTCACTAGTAACCTGCAGTTTATATTCCCCCGATAGTGAATAATTTGTTTACATTAAATAAAGAAGGGAAATAGCTATCTTCAAAGCAACACTCACATGATACATTTATTTTAAATGCTTGGGCAATCCCATTAGCTAAAAGAAACCAGACTCAGTTTAAATTAGCATGTAATTTAAGTATTCACAATGACAATGACTGTAGCCCACTTATAATTAAAGACATTTTACAAAAATTAGCTTTCCACAGAAATTGCTTGTCTCTTGTTCTGACAAGTTACATAGGTCATTCTTTAAATAACAGTATTTTTGTAAAGCCTTCCAGATATATTTCCTTTCTTTTGATAGTGACAACTAATGGAATACAAACATCATTGTTTCTTTGTAGAGTTGATAGTGTTGCAGGAACATAGTTTTTACAAACCTTGACCATGTTTGCTTGTATTCTTTTGTAAAATGCTGTTGATCTTATTACCCAGAAGTGCAAACTTCAACTTCATGGTTCTATGAGCAGGCATTCCTTTTTATTTATGAGGAGCTTCAGACTGTAAAACAGTACAGCTGGTGAGTACCATGCTTCAGCTTAGCTTTATAATTGATGAAACACAAGCAGTGGCTATGGTACTTTGAGGAAGTCTTGCACCACAGTTATTATAATTGCACCCTATCATGGGAATTCTATTTTGTTTCTAAACCACTTACCATCTGAATTGGATCCTGGATGAAACAGTACAGGAACACCTGCCTCATACTTTGCTCTAAGCCAGCGGTTCTCAACCTTTTGCAGGCTGTGACCCCGACCTGCACCGCGCATGCACGGCACGTTGGCCCACACCACGCATGCATGGCGCGACGGCCCGCATCGTGCATGCGCGCGCCAGCCGAGGGGAAAAGGGGAAAAAATGGCGGACTGCGTTGTTTGGTGACCCCCATGAAATGGTCATTCGACCCCAAATGGGGTTGCGACCCACAAGTTGAGAACCGCTGCTCTAAGCAGTGAACCCTCAGGATTAAGGGCAGCCCTAGAGGCTCTCAAAAATACTGTTGAGACTGGATTTCTAACTGGAGTTGGAAAATATTAATGATCAGAAGGAATGATCATATCAGTTTTATTTAAGTAGTATAACTTTAAGTAATGCTCACTTTTTGAAAAGGCTTCATCTCTTCCCCACAACCTCACTGTTACCTACTCAGGTGAAATGTATACTCTGCCTGATTGTTTCCCAGTTTTGTTTTTCGGTTGAAAAATCCATTGGGTATTTTCTTTTATGATTCCTTAGCGTGCTGAACCGAACCCCGGTGCATCTGGTCCATGAAATCCTATTAGTAGATGACTTCAGTGATGATCGTAAGTGAACTTGAAAACAAGAGGGGTTGAGAAGGAGGGAGAGAGGGAACTGTGTGTCTGCATGGACATGTATTGGTGCACAGTCCCAACCTTTGTGAGACTGAAAACTTGATCCCGAAAAGGAGGAGATTTCCCCATGTATTATAATTTCCCATTTTCCTTGACATCATACTGGCCACATGCTCTGCAACTAGGAGTTAAGTGTGCACTGTCAAAATTCTTAACACTCACTTTCTGACCTCTTGACTGTGTGAAAGTCTTTGAATGATGAAAAGAAACAATCAAATAACATTGCATTCTGTTTGTGTCTCCAAAGCGGATGATTGCCGTTTGCTGATCAAGCTCCCCAAAGTGAAATGCCTGCGTAACAGTAGAAGAGAAGGTAAGCATTTGGGGGCCGAGCACACCGAAGGAGCACAAAGAAAAGAGAAAAACAAAATCAAAGCTTAACAGTATAGGAAAAATAAAGTGCAAGGATACTCTTTTACAACTGAGATGCATACTTTTTATGCTCGTAGTCTTCTACTAAGGTGGAGCTCTCTATGGATGAAAAGCCAGTATCAATGAAAGAAGATGAGGCAATTATTTGGAACATATGTCATAGAGATCTTGTCATCTCTATGTCTGCCTGTATGTCTTTGTGTATGTGCATATAATTGTGTTCTCCAAATTATTTTCATACTTTAAAGCAGGGGTCCCCAACCCCTGCTCCCTGGAGTGGCACCGGTCTGCAGCATACCAGCAACTGACCCAGGCAATTAAGCGAAGTCCGATCCATGGGATGCAGGCAGCACATGAAACCATGCCCCCTTCGGTCCACAGAAAAACCTCCCTCCACGGAACCAGTCCATGGTTGGGGGCCGTTGCTTTAAAGAACAAAATAAAGCAATCAATGCATTTTTCTTCAAAATGAAACTCTAATCTATTCAGTCAGGTTTCCTTCAGTAGATGTACCCAGGACTGCAGCATTCTATAATTTGTAATTAATGATACATTGGAAAATTGTAAACTCCATTACATTTTAGATCCCTTGTTTATTCATTGGTATTTTACTCTTTTTTTTTACTTATCTTTATTTCTTTTACATTCTTTGTCTAAAATGCCTAATTAAAAATGGCTGCAGCATTGATGGGCTATTGAATTCAGGATCAGGGTGAACACTTAAATGACTTCACTTAAGCATATCATATATACTTTTCCACATTAACCTCTTTGACTGGTACTTTTTGCAAGGGCTAAGGTCTTTGCAAGAGACCTTTCCTGAACTTGAGATAAGTGCATCATCATGTCATTCCTGTTTCTGACATGTGCATAAAATAGGGTAGAATTTTAAGTGAATTAATACTTATTTGCTGATACAAATTTGGCAAGTCCAAAAAATGTTGCCCATGGAGTTGAGATAAAGGTAGAAGGGATGTTTTTCAAAAAAAACCAGTCACTCAGCTGAATGCCTGTTGTATCAAAATGACCCAATAGCTGTAATAACCTTTTAAAATGATTCATCACTGCTTAATAATTCACATTAATAAAGTAACAACAGTTATTCACAATTTCACACATTAAATTTTACTTGTGCATTTAAGTTTGCTTTTTTAAAACCATCCTAGAAGTTTGTTGAAGGGCAGTGTATAATTTTATCAAATAAGTAGTTCATGGTAAAGATGTGGGTGAAAGCAATGTGGAGAAACAATACTTGGCAGGGACAGAGCCTCTCTGCATTTTTCCTTTCATTAACATTCTTTTCAGCAACTGTCTCAGAGGTGGGAAGGTTGAGAAGACACAAATGTGTCTTTTCTTGGCTTACAAGAACCACAGCTTAAAAGAATTAATTAAGGCTCTGCAAAAACCCTCTTCAGACAGCATGTTCCACTGTAGAATTCCATCTGCTGATCCTTCCCCTCTCTGGATTGGAAACATCACTCAGTTCGCCTGCACAAGGCGATTGTTCCCACTGGTAGCCTTCCTGTATACCTAAATTTTACCTCTACTTCTACCTGAAGGAAGACTGAGTGCAAACTGGCTTTTCCAGATTAAATGTTAACAGGGTAACTTGGAAGGCACATGGCTCACCCACATGGCATGCATTTTGAGCTTCCTCCTCCTTCTCCTCTCCTCTATTTGTAGCAGAGTTTCCTGCCAACTCAGAAGTATATGGTGATCACCTCAAAGTGGCCATTTGTGCCCTAGGTCAGTGGTTCTTAATCTTTTTGAACGAATCGCCCCCTTGAGCCAATGAGGAAGTTGTCATCGCCCCCCTCCCCCAACATAACCTCTCAATCACAACATAGGAAATAATTCTTCAATTTATGCAAACGCTTTTTTGTTTTCTTTAAAATTGTCATCAGGATATATCAATGCAAATAATTTATTTCCAGTCTTTTTCCCATATCTCAACTGTGTGAAAATTTTTGGTGCCACCCGTCACTTTATTCCCAAACTTCGTGATACATGTATTTCATTATTATCTTATTTATTCAAGGCACTTAAATGTAATGACCACTGAAAACAAAATTCAATTGCAAGAAAGTGAAATGCCCGAAAAGAAAAACAGTAACATTTAATGATTGAATTACAAGTGAAATTTAAGACACAAAAAGTAATATAAAAAGGGCATAAGAACAAACCGCAATACAGGAACTAAGAATTTCAAGACAAAAACTCTGAAACTAAATTAAGATTCGAGGAAAGTATATATAGTCACACACACTGTAAAAAGGGTTAAAAAGACACAAAGAGGGGAAGCACTTCCGGTTAGGGAACGGGACGGCCATAGGAGGCTGGGTCTCCAGCCTCCCAGTCCGGTTTCACTTCGCCTAGTGTCTCTTAAAGGGACAAGATGCTAAGGAAAATGGAGGTTTCGGGCTGCCGGAATGGACATTGTATTATCAAGCATCGGTATTAACATGGGTGAAAGAGTGGATAACACTTAGAAATAAAAGGTTATTGTATTTAGAAGGACATGATTTACAATTGGGGTGGCATGCTTTTTTATGGTATGGGAAAAACAGAGTCCATAAGTACTTTCAAAATCATTTTATAAGCAATGCCTTATTAACAGTATGGGAAAAAATTAAGGCTAAAATATATTTTAAAATTCCAGGGTGGTTGTCAACGATGGAGGCATTTATACATCCGAATCTGGTAGATTTTGAAAAAGTATGGACATATAAAGATATCTTAGATATCAATGGGAAATTAAAATCTAAACAAGAATTGGAAAATTTAGGAATTAATCTATCCTGGTGGGCACATTTACAGATACAAAATAGATATGAAAAAGATGTAAAAATGTATGGATTTTACAAGGATCAAACTGTGTTTGATAAGATTTTGTTAACCTCAGATGAGAAATTAATTAACAAAATATATATTTTTTGTTAATTCTAGATATGGAAAGTGAACAAGTGAAAGAAATAATGATAAGATGGGCAAAAAATTTTGGTTATAACATAGAATTAGAAAAATGCCAAATGTTATGGGAGAGAAACTATAAATTAACAATGTCAACTTCATACAAAGAAAATCTGTATAAAATGTTTTATAGATGGCACCTTCCACCAGCAAGATTAGCAAAAATGTTTAAAAATATGTCAGATAGATGCTGGAAATGTAAACATAATATAGGCACGTATTATCATATTTGGTGGACATGCGGGAAGGTAAAGGCTTATTGTAAAAATATACATATGTGGTTAGAAAAAATATTGGATGAACAGGTGGATTTTAAACCTGAACTTTTTTTACTAGGCATTATGTCTGAAAAGACTAATAAGCAGAAATTATATTTAACCCTACATATTACCACAGCAGCAAGAAGAATTTTTGCACAATATTGGAAGAATAAAGGATTGCCATTAGAGGAAGAAATAATCAGGAAGATATTGGAATGTGTAGAGATGGACAGATTAACTATGAGGCTGAAAGACAAAGAAGATACAGACTACTATCAAATTTGGAATTTATTTTATTCTTGGTTAGAGAAAAGAATGAAGGATTAGGAATTGAACATGTATTAGCTTAGCAAACTCCAGACAACTTGTTGACTGGGAAAAATAACATATATTGATGAAAAAAAATTAATAAAAAAGATTGGAAAAAAAAGACACAAAGAAAATATAATATCGAACTGGATGCACGCTAAAAAAGTACAATATAAAGAGGCACACAAAATGTTTTACAGAGCACAACAAAAATTCGAAAACAAAGCCGAAAACTCAAACTGGAACATGAAATCCAATGCAAGGAAATATAATGATAAAAGCTCAGACAATTATTAACGAAAAAAATGTATGTACACAAAAATAAAAAAAAGAACATCAGAGGCTTCTTTTAGCCTTTCCTTCCACTTACTTAGTGGAGAGGGGCTTCAGTGCGGTCCAATAGATCCTTTCTAAGTCAAGGAACATGTTGAAGATTTCTGAGCATGATGATTTAAGAATGTGATTAACAAAAATGGTTCCAGACATCAAGACATGTTGTTAATCGTATTCTTAAATCACTGTGCTCAGAAATCTTCAACATGTTCCTTGACTTAGAAAGGATCTGTTGGACAGCGCTGAAACCCCTCTCCACTAAGTAAGTGGAAGGAAAGGCTAAAAGAAGCAACTTAACTTCCTCCCACAATATAAGTGTTCCTCATATAAGGGTAAGTGTTCCTCATTTCAACCCAAAAACCTTTGTAGCCGTAACTCTGAAAATGTGACTGGGCTTCACAGTCGTATTTCAGATCTGTCAGTGGCTCTTGGAGTTTGGGATGAAGTTGTGCAAAGTCTGCTGTGAAAGGATTTAGCACCCAAGTGGGCACTCCCAGATTTATCAGATCATAGAATCTGGTTTCCATATCTTCTTTTAGTTGCTTCAAGTGGCAGCAAAAAATATCCAAATCTTCTCCTTGGAGTTCACGTTCATTACCAAGGCTTGGGAACTGATACAGCTCCTGGCGACTCATATTGCTTGCAAGGAGGTCCCATTTGGAAATAAATGAGCAGATTACTCCATTGGCCTTAAGAAAACTGATTTTTATCTCCTTGCAGCTTTACATTCACTTCATTCAGCTTGTCAAAAACATCAGCAAGATAAGCTACATCCAGACTTCGAAGTTTAAGAGAACTACTTAGATTTGGGTCAATGGATTCAAGAAATTCGACAACTGTGTCAAAATGTTCGAGGAATCGCCGCAAACACTTTCCTTTTGAAAGTCACTTTAGTTCGGTGTGCAAAAAGAGACATTCAAACTCCTCGTCATTTTCTTCACAAAGCTTGTGAAAAAGTCGGTTGTTCAAGGTATTCGACTTAATTTTATTCACAGCATTAATGACATAATGTAGACACTCATGCAAACGGCCACTCAAATTTTTTGAGACAAGGTGCTGTCTATGAACGACACAATGGACAGTCATAACTCCAGGTACAACCGATTTTAGATGAGCTTGAAATTCGCGATATCGTCCAACCATGGATGCAGCTCCATGACGTTTGTCAAAGGGATGTTTTTCTCATTAAAAAATTCTTAAACCTTTTTAAATATTGAAGAACCTTTTGTGTCGGTGGCTAAATTTCAAACAAATAGCAGTTCTTCCCTGATCTCTTCATTTCCATTGATGAAATGGACATAAGCCAATAACAAGGCTTCATTTTCACGAATCGTTGACTCGTCAATCTGCATCACGAATTCTGTATTTTTCAAGGTGTCAGTAAGCATTTCTTCCACATCAGCAGCCATTTCATCAATTCTTTTTGATACAGTGTCATTACTCAAAGGAATCGATTGCGTGATAGTGCTTGCGCTGGGCCCCAACATGGTGACAACAATCTGTTTCACTGCTGGTAAAATCAGCATTTCTTTGATAGTGTGAGGTTTGCCACATTTTGCTATCAACAAAGATACTTCATAGGAACAAATGAGCCCCTTGTCGGCGTTGAGTGACAATTTTCCAAATAACTTCCCAACAGTGCTGCGACCCTCAAATGTGGCCTTTAAAGATTGGAAAAACAATGCCGGTTTGTTAGCTTTATCCAAATGAATTCTTACCAAATGGTCTTTCAGTCGGGAAGGCTTCATCGCTTCATTTGAAAATGTTTTCTCACAAAGAAGACAAAATGGAAGCTGTACATTGGAAGGAGATGGAATGAATCCAAATTTTAGGTATTCCATTGAATATTGGTGACACTTCCTCTTCTCGGCCATGTTGAGAGTCTTCGAAATGAAAGGCACTACCTGCAAATTAAATTTTCGACTGCACTGGAACACTAGAAAAACACACGTGGACATCGATAAACCTAGTTTCAACAGTTACGTTGACATTACAGCTGACATGACAGGGGACAGCCACTCAGAATGCGATGTTTTGAAAGAAGTGCTCCCTCCTCCATCACTGCCCATTCTGGCCAATGGCGCACCACTATATGGGTAGAGGCTGCTGCGCAACACGCATGAAGATAAGTGATGCATATTGACATATGTACAGCATTCTGTACTGAAGCTAGCTGGAGGAACATTCAATCCACTAATAGCGAGCGATCTGATGTTTTTGTATGACAGATATACAGCGATTCACTGTACAAAAAAGTCTCAAAAATGTCCCTAAAACTTCTTGCTCCATCGCCCCCATATCGCACCCTTTTCATTCCTTTGCCCTGTGTCACCCCTTTTCATTCCATCGCCCCCCTGAAAAATGAAACCACCCCCTGGGGGGCAATATCGCCCAGGTTAAGAACCCCTGCCCCAGGTTTACCATTATTTTATTTATTAATTGGATTTCTATTCCATTTAGATTTGAAAAAACAAAATTCACTGTCCCTGACTTGTAAAGTAACCTGCCATTTTGTAGGAGAAAATATTTTTACCACACATCCTGTCGCAAATGAACTTTGCACTTGAACTTTGCAGTGGCTCAAATCTAAGTCATTAGCTACAGCAGTACACGTAGTCCTCGACTTATAATCACAATTAAGACCAAAATTTCTGTTGCTAAGTGAGACAGTTGTTAACTGAATTCTGCCCCATTTTTCTTGCCACAGTTGTTAAGTGAATCACTGCAGTTATTAAATTAGTAACACGATTGTTAAATGAATCTGGCTTCCCCATTGACTTTGCTTGTCAGAAGGTTGCAAAAGGTGATACTGCAACCCTCATAAATATGATTCATTTGCCAGGCATCTGTATATGATCACTTGATCATGGGGATGCCACAATGGTTGTAAGTGTGAAAAATGGTCATAAGTCACTTTTTTCAGTGCCGTTGTAGCTGTGAACAGTCACTAAATTAACTGTTGTAAGTAAAAAACTACCTGTATTTCTCAAACTCAGCAACTTTAAGATGTGTGGACTTCTATTCTCAACATTGCTCAAGTAGCATTCATCTCCAGAATTGTGAAAAATACCATTTGACTATCCCAAAGGTGCTTTTTCATGAGGCAACTGGACTTCCTTTTTTCTCTTTGAAGGCATTTTGCTTCTAATCCAAGAAGCTTCTTCAGTTTCTTCAAAGAGAAAAAAAAAAGTCCAGTTGCCTCATGAAAAAGGATCTTTGGAACAACCATGACCTGGATGACTGAGAATCTCCATAGACATTTACCATTTGACTAGAATTTTGCTCAACTGATCTATTTGGTAAGGTAATCCAGCTACAATATTTAGCGGTTTGCATATTTCTTTTTTCTCGTATGTGTATGGAGGCTCTTTGAGTAATTAACAATTCTGAACCATATAGGAAATCTGCCCAGAAACTCCTCAGTACAAATATTCATCTTCTACACACAAAAATAGTGAGGACTCCTTGTGTAGAGAGGCCACATAGGCTGCTAACAGCTTGTGAGAATTTTTAGCTCTTGTTATTACCCAGAAACCGCCTGAGAGCCAGACAACAATCAGAACTACTAATTGTACAAAAACAAGCAAATGGCTTTGCAGAATAGAAATTATCATGTTAAAAGTTACAATGAATTAAATAATCAATATATTTTCAGTTGTATAGTACACTGGTTATTTACAGTATACGGTTTATGGAGGCAATTTAACATCTTAAGTATCCAGTAAAGATAGCCTTGCCGCAAAAAGAGCTGGCCTGAATTGTAGTAATTATGAAGCTTCATGATAGCAGAAAGAATTCCATTTTGGTTAATAGCAGAGTGAGGCAATGACAGAAATCTCTGTGTATCAGGAAAGAATATGAAGAAGTACAAATCATTTAATGGCTGTATGTGACTGCCCATTTTAGTGGATCTGAAAGAAAAAATCTCAATTCCTTTTCAAATATAAATCATTTGATACTACTAAAAAGTTTCTGCTTGACCACCTAATTGGGTTGTTATGAGAGTTTAAGGACAGATCAGGTGCATTGAACATAATACAGTTATTTGTTCCCAAAAGAAAGAAAACACACTTCTGAAAATTGGTACTTTTGCAATCTGTGGGCCTTAAATACATGAAATGTGCAAGCCATGGATTTACTTCTGTTGTACTCTATAAAGAGAAAATAAGCTTTCAGAGGCTACCTGTGTGAAAGCTAGGGCCAGGGTACCCTTTATTTCTTGGGTGATAACCTGAATTCTTATTCAGATTAATGAATTACTTTACTAAAATAATAGTATAAAATAGTACTAATTTGATTTTGTATCACTATCACTGATTTTTTTTGTCACTTTTCGGTTTGACTACTGTATATATGAGTGTATTAGTTGATAATTTCAATCTAACATATGCATGTCATCTTGTACTGTATATTAGTGGAAAATAAAGCATAACAATTGAGGTATTATTGCTGGTGGGGTATGCAAATCCCTCCCTTTCTCTATTCTTTCCAACCCAGAAACACAGAGAGAGATAAAAACAGAAATCTGAGTATACCCAGTCATGGGAAGAAGGCTGAAACATATTTATTTTTCATGCTACCTACTTTTCCTTCTGGACAGGAACAGAAACATCTGACTCACAAATCATTGCTCTCCTTGGTGTCTCTTTATCTTTCTCCTCAAACTGATGCCTTTATAGGAAAATAACTCAGGAAGGAAAACAAATCAGAAAAGAAATAACTTTATTTACATACTATTCTGGTTGTATAGATACTTCATTGATTCTCTCTCTCTCTCTCTCTCTCTCTCTCTCTCTCTCTCTCTCTCTCTCTCCCTCCCTCCCTCCCTCCCTCCCTCCCTCCCTCCCTCCTCTCTCTCTCTCTCTCTCTCTCTCTCTCTCTCTCTCTCCCTCTCTCTCTCTCTCTCTCTTTCAAAACCTGTAAATTGGAGGGAGCAGAATTATAGTAAAGTCCCGCCTGTTTTCTCTGTATAAACATTCAGTAACATGCCTATTATACCCAGAAAGCATTTACTCAGTATCCTTTCTCTGCTTTTTATTGAAAAGCATAATTGAACAATGGTGGAATAAGAAAGAATATTTTCCTTATAAAGGTAAAGTTTCCTCTGTCCAATTGTGTCTGGTTCTAGGAGGCAGTGCTCATCTGTGTTTCTTAGCCAATGGAGTGTCCAAAAACACTTCTGTGATCATGTGGCCAGCATGACTATACACTGAGGCACATAAGCTCACTGTTACCTTCCCACTGAAGTTGTACCTATTTATCTACTCACATTTGCATGCTTTCAAACTGCTAGGTTGGCAGGAACTGGGGCAAGTAACGGGAGCTCATCCCATGACACAGCACTCGGGTCTTGAACCCAGCCTGTCAGCTTTACAGTTGAGAAGTTAGTGTCTTTAACCACTGAGCCATTGTGCCCACCCCATTTTCTTTATTTTCTACTGTAATTGTCTTTTTCATCTCTCTTCCCACTTCTGAAATAAAAAAGATGAAATAGCTATTTCCAGTGTTCCATTTCTAATTGGGGGACACAATTGATTTTCCCTTTACTATTTCCTGTTTTATTAACTTACTACTGAAAATAGTTGTCAAGCAAGCATCCTTGAAACAAAAAATAACATTTACAGTCATTTCTTTTAAAGAAGTAATTTATGATATTAGTTAAGGGAAACTTATTTGATACTGTAAGATTGTTTTAATTGATAAAGTAATCTGTTATATGCTCAAGAAGTAAATGAGTTTTAAACTTTAATTTGTAGACTTTCTCGATTTTCATAGAATATTTATTACCTTGCCTACCTGGAATTTCTTTTAATACTTCTGGAAATTCAATATTGTTCATTAAATTATTATTTTGCAGGTTGGTATACTCTAAAAATCAACAATTAGCAACACCAAATTCTATCAATCAAGTTTCTAAAACAAACCCAGTGCTGTCACTTAAAGATCACTTGATGAATCACTTACAGTAACTCCCTTTTTACAATCCTGTAAATCCCTTAATTCGTTAACCCTCAAGTTAAGCAGTTCCTCCAGGCCAACCTTCCTGAAGTTGATACCATCCAAATGTATTAACTTACATTCTGATTATCTTCAAAATGTTTCTGAATTATTATTTTAACTGTGAAACCAATTAACGCAAGGAAACCAAAAATTGTTCTGTGTCATGTGTAGTCTTTAATTTCCATGACCTTTCTTAACTCTTCTTGTACTGTTCACATCCTTTCTTACTTTTCCCACCTTTTCTCTATTAAAAGATACCAACACACAGTAATTAACCTCAGGTTTACTTTACTCAAGAGTAAGGAGAGAATTTGGTAGATTGTTCTTCCCTTCAAGTTCATTTAAAGCTATGGTGAAATTTGTGTTGCAACTCCTTGTTTTCCTACAAAAGTTCTATTTTTGTCCTTGTTCTTGGAATGCCTCAGTATTTAAAAAATCTGTTATGATGGTGCCTTCAAGTTTATTTCATTGTTTAAGGCAATGCAATTTATTGCTGCTGCATGGGCACCCATGGGAGAAGATCAAAATCTGCAAGTGGCAGATTTTCAAGAAGCTGATACTTGTGACTTAGCCTAACACATATCACAAGACCATGGTTTATTTAACTCTTGTTTACTGTGTACACCACAATTGGTTAAGTTTATATAACATGCGAAACTAAACCAACCATGTTTTAGCAAAAAAGAAAAAGTTCAGTATATGACTTCCCTTAGTTGTAAAGTTTCAACCTCAATGCCTCTGGATGTTTTAGGATTAAAATTTCCTGAATTCCCAGTCAGCATGAAATTTTTAATTCAAACACATGAATGAATGGATTATTAAGTGATTATTAAGTTCTAACAAATCAAAGGATGGCATTCATGATTCTTTGGGATTCTAAAATTTTAAAATATATTTAATTAAATTGCATTTTAAAGATTTTAGATGTATATTGCTACAGTAGGGTCTAGACTATTAGCGGTAACATACAGTAACATCTGTACTTCATTCCTCCCCAAACTACAGTTTAAATTGATATATTTTAAACATGGTTTACAAGACAAAAACATAAAAGTGTTTACTAAGAGAATCAAGTTTTATCTTAAAGATAAGCAGCAGTGTGTCGCAGCTGCCAGAAAAGCCAACACAGTGATAGGGTGCATTAAGAGAGGGCTAGAATCAAGATTACATGAAGTTAGAATTTTATAATGCCTATAATGTAACACTCCACTAGGAATATTGCATCCAGTTTGGTTACCATGATATAAAAAAGATGTTGAGACTCTAGAAAGAGTGCAGAGAAGAGCAACAAAGATGATTAGGGTACTGGAAGTTATGAAGAACAGTTGCAGGAATTGGGTACATGTAGGGTAATGAAAAGAAGGACTAAGGGTGGGTGACATGATAGCAGTGTTCCAGTATCTCAGGGGTTGCCACAAAGAGGGAATCAAGCTATTCTACAAAGCACTTGAAGGCAGGACAAGAAGCAATGGATGGAAACTAATCAAGACAAGATCAAATCTAGATTTAAGGAGAAATTTCCTGACAGTTAGAACAATTAATCAGTGGAATGACTCACCTCCAGAACTTGTGGTGCTCCAACACTGAAGGTTTTTAAGAAGAGATTGGATTTTGTGTCATATTCTAGTTTAATTATGCTGTTGTAAAAGTGTGCTGAAATGTGATTTCTAGCCCATTGTCTTATTCCATCCTCTCCAGTACCCGCTACATAAATTAATCCACAGAAAACAATGCAATATGATTTCTCATACTTTCTTTCAAACTCAGAAGAAATAATCTCTAGCCTTAAGCACACTTAGTAAGCGGTGCACTAGCATTCCTTAACTTAAGACTCTCCCAGAAGCCTAGGACTGCATTCTTAATAGAAGTAGAGAATATCACAATTGACAATATGACTAGACTTAGTTCCAGATAAAATGCTTAGAACTGTAAGCAAGGACTTTGTTGCTTTCTGAAGGTCTTCATATTGATGCAGCCATTCATGGACTAGAAGGTCTGGTGCCTCTAGGGTTTTGAGTTCTTGGCAGAAGGTTCTGGGCTATTGACTGATTCTGGCTCAGATCCTATTTCAAGGCTTGACCTATCTGGCTTTGTAAATTCCTTTAATTCCCTCTGTAGAATCCATAACATTTTCTCCATGTTACCCCAGAATGGTAGGTTGTATTGAAACAGAGATCAATCACAGAGCAAGTCAGAGAGCCAATCTATGCAGTGAATAAGCCTCAATATGGATGTTGTTATCCAGATGGTGCTTGCATCATGTGAAGGCACCTAAATTGATATTATTTAAATTGGATGAAAAACAGGATTTACAAAAAATAATTCAGGTCATGGTGGGAAAGCAATAGTTAGTTCCATTTCCTAAAAGCTATTATCTATATCCTTGCCCTTTGAGGTAGTCCATACAAGTTATACAAGTACTTTATTGAAAAGTTACATTGGAAGGTCTCCTCTTTTTCTTTTACTCATCAGAAAACTAATGTTTTCCACCCCATCTCTCTTTCTGTGGGCTGAGATATCATTTGCTTACCAATTATCCATTCTGTGGCTCTCTCTCCTGTCCCCCAAGGTCATTCATGCATACCATTACCCATAAAGGAATCAATATTAATCAAGATTGTATTGTAGAATAGAATGTGTGGTCACTTCACTTAAATCTGGACTACCTCAAATCAAGAGTGTATGCTTGCCTAATACAATTAAATTAATGTCTGATCTGGGCCTATTACACTTTATTTTTTGATGGCTGTATTTATACAAGTGAGATTCTAACTTCACATTAACAGAACTCAATTCCTATGCTATGAATGATGTCACAACATTCATATTATGGCTTATTTTGATGGCTTTATTCTCACAACTTGCTATGACAATGACCACTTAATCTTTTGCTGTGTGGACCCAACCAAGAAATATATTCTAGGTTTAATTTTGTTAAGAAAACAGGAGAATTGGGAGTAAGCAAATCCATATGGAGAGATCCAAGGTATAAAATGAAAGTTTTGCTTTGTAAAGCATGTCATTTCCTGTACCATTTCTTTAATTAAACAAACCACCTGAGGATCATGGAAGCAACTTCCTTGGAATTTTTTTTTAGCCACTGAAAATCTACAATTGCATAATGAGACTATTAGGCCCAAGTAAAGCTTTGCTGTTTTCAAAGTTACAAACTGAAAACAGTATGAATATGTAAACAAAACAGGTGTTCTGTGTGCTTCATATGTTTATTAGGATTGTTTTGGGATACACAGGGCAAGGTATTGTATATTACACAGGCAGCAAAACCCACACTCATGATACTACATGATTGAGTAATGAAATGTCTTCAAGCAAACCACCAAACTCAGAGAGCACCAAGGACTCAATCTTGGACTACAGACATTCTTTTCTATTGAAACAAATATTGCAAAATCAAGTGATTTAATTAAATTCATTATAAAAAGGATATTATGATAGCATAGTAACACCCATCAAACTTAAGAATAAAAAAGAAGCCTTTTATCTTATCTCTATTGATTATAAGTTGTCCTCAATTTATTATTCATGTAATATTATAATTTCTCCATCCCCAATTATTGATGTATTAATTAATATTTATATCTTGTTGTCCTGTTCTTCCAATGACTGCCATATTAGAATTGTTGCAAAAGAGAAATTTAGCTCTCCATTAATGAAGAACAGAAAATGCATTAGAAAATTCCTGTAATTGAGGGAAGTGATTGCCAGCTGGGAATTGTATTTGTCATTTGTTTCTGCAATGCAAATTGTATTTGCTGTTTATTTTTGAAGCAATTTGACTTTGCAGAATAATTTACAGGAAGCTGTAGCTAGGAAAGTGATCCCATCCCTACTAAGAAATATTTATATGTTTATCCTTAGTTTTTTCTTAAGAAACTCTGAAAACATTTTTTAAACTGTATTTTTAGGCAAAAAGGGGTTTGTTCTAGTTATGATACAACCTTATTCTTCAGAGCCAGTATTTTGACATCTTGTCTTCTCTTTGCAGAGGCAATGAAAAGAATTATATAAATGCAGAATGTTTTAATGAACATAATTTTTTGCCCAAGACAAACTTTTTGCTTGGACTACTGACCTTGCAATGCAGAAAAGAAACTGTGCTGAAGCATCTTAAACAATGGCATGCTTCTTTTTAAGTCCATAATGGTAACATGGCATGAGCTGATTAGGCAAGGCTAAGAATGAATAAGCTGAGGACTGTGTGTGCTTGTTTAGCAACTGAAGTCTTGCTTAGAAATTTGCATCAGCCAGACCTATGTTTGAGTTCATGTCCGCTGTTACAGGTTTGATCCGTTCCCGCATTCGAGGAGCAGATGTGGCCCAGGCAGGGGTTCTTACCTTTCTAGACAGTCACTGTGAGGTGAACAAGGATTGGCTGCTTCCTCTTTTGCAGAGGATCAAAGAGGTAAGTGAGCCACTCAGTAGCATTGTCTCTGATCCAGAGATAATAGCATGTATCAGCATGGCTCTTGTAAGCCTTTTAATTAGAGAAATTCCTGGCAAAATCCATGGAAAGATAGCCCATGAAGCGATCTTTCACCAGAAATAACATCACTATTACAAATGTAATGCCAATTCAGACTAGCTCAGCACTGTTCTCTAACTGGCAGCAGGCCTTTGGCTTTTAGTAAAGAAAAAAAAATCCCATTGTTTGCAATCTTACTTGTTTATGTGGAAATAGCAGAGTTTTTCTTTCTCAACATGTATTTCTCTAATGAGCTATCGAGTCTCTCCTGAAGAATGCTGACCACTGGACCAAAAATAAAATCAGGTCCCAAATCAGCCATTTGTCTGAATGTAAACCAGACCAGGCTGCCATTCAATTTCAGATACAAAAGACACCAAATAGGTACTAAACCCCAAAATTGTTGTGTTAGAGTATGGGGTGGGGAACATTTTTTATCCTCAATACATCTTGAAATTTGTGTGTGTGTGGGGGAGTTCCAAAGGTTGAGATAATTACAGTTATAAATAACAGCTCAGCCTCTTCATCCTAGCGGCCAGAAAACTTTTCATTGTTGTATTTCTGAACTCATAGAAATATAGGTCCTCAAATGTGCTTCAAAAGGACAATTGAACCAGCTGGTCCTGACTGCAGGAACACAAGTGTTTTGGCATAATAGGGCCAGAAGTGGAAGATAGTTTTGCCAAGTGAGCAAAGAATGGTCCCTTAGGAATGCAAATTAAGTTAACAGAGCCCAAAGGCTCTTGTCAGACCTGCTGAATGTTACAAGGGGAAATAGGTGGGCATGGCTCCAGTCAAGTTTTTAATTAGGTCTATGATCATTTCCCAGTGCTGAATGGTTTAAGGGAGTGATGGTTCTTTGAATAAGGACTGAATTTAATTTCATGCAAATTAAGCTTTAATAAATTGATTTAATGGAAATTAAACCCTGCTGACAAAAGCATTTTTTTCCCAGTAAAACATTATTAAACCAATGTTACTGAGTGGGATGCTCTTTTCTCTGTCACCCCTTCTGTATAGAGAAAAGCTCTGTGATATTTGTCTTCAACCAGGAGACAAGTATCCATATACCACCAAAATAATCTCAATAATATTCCCTTCCTATCTTTCAGCAAGTCTGTTAGGGATCATTGGATACTTCTAATTTAATTTGCATTCCCAAGGGACAGACCCTCCTTTGCACACTCCACATTTAGTCAACTTTCTAATCTACTGCCATCTTTCTAGGGTTGATCTTAAGCTTGTTTTTGCTCATCCACACACCAGGTCAAACCTTCACACTGTATCTCCTGAGTATCATTCACTTTGGTGCTAGCTCACCTTGTGCCGGTGAATGACTTTTTGTAGATGATAAACTGAAGGGAGAAAAGTTCACGCATGCCAGAATGCCTGAGGACACAGCCTCTCTACTATCTAGGGCCTTGAGGACAAAGCCTCTCTAGTCTAGGTCTATTCACTGAAGAGGGAAGAGAACCATTGTAAAACAGTACCTCCCACCATCTGGCCTTGCAGCAGCCTCAGAAACTATGGTTGGTGGTGTTGAAGGAGGCTGAGAGATACAATAGAATCAGGGGAGGTGAATTCTCCACCCCAGTCTCACCAGCGATGATCAATATAAGCGACCAATGACTATCCCATACTCAGGTCTAAATCCCATCTGAAAGGATACAGACAATCTATTTCATCCAGGGTTTTCTGGAACTGAAGCCCTATCATTTTCTTAATCTTCTATGTGAAGGAAAGATTGGTAGCTAATAAATAATAGTCCAAGATAGTGATATTTTCTTGAGGAGACGATATATCATTGCTTTTTCCAAGGCAGAGATAAAGAGCCTATTATTCAAAGATGATTTCACCTCTGCCCAGATTCAGCCTTCCATCACTTCCCTGGCAGCTTTCACTAGCAAGATAGGGCAGGGGATATGGTTTATGTGTGACAAAGTTGTTAGCATGAAGCATTTCCTCTGGATCCACAAACTCAAACCAATCCCATATAACCTCACAAGATGAGATTTCTTTCACCTCAGTTGGATTTGGCCAGCTGGTGTCAAACTCCAAATAAATGTGAGAAATGTTATCAAATTATTTGTAGTGGCCAGCAGCCCCTCTTCCAACTTGGTTTAGTGAACATTAAACTATGCTACTGGGCAGCTATCTACAGAGGCAATCAAAGCAAACACTCCACAGATCTTACCACCACAGTATAAGCTTAAATGTGAGATTTTATTCATGTCAGATCACATTCATTCTTTATTTTATGCCTTCATTGATCCAGACATCTGTTCTGCTGCTGCTTCTCCCAGAACTCCCAGTTGATGGGAAAGAGGCTAAGCGAATTGAGAGTGAGAGACACCTGACAGAAGGAAAACACTTTCACTTATGCTCTCTTAATACCGCCCGGTTCCAATGTGTTCTGTAGAAATTCAGTCATTTTGCTGGCAAATTTCAGTAGTATGATCTTCACATGCTGGGGGAAAGTGGCTTCATAGTGTGAATAACATGGCTCTATTTTAAAACAAGAGAAGAGTTTAATTTTCTTCTTTCTGTGTTTTTCTTTCATCCTCATTGGTCCTCTTTTTCTTCATCTCTCTCTCTGTCTCTAAGTGATGATGGTGCCTTTTTGTATGAGATATTTGATGAGATACAGCCAGCAGGATGGCAGTTCTAGTACTGGGGAATGTAGTTCAGGCTCACAGCTGTTATAGATGAATGCTGATACTATATGCAGCAATGCCACAGAAAATTCATTATAAGACTGAAACAGTAACATATGAATGAAACAGAAAAACAAAATGTCAGTTCTATTAACTTCTCATATTTGCAATTTCTCTCTCACTATTTTTCTTTTCACTATTTTTTTTAAAAGAAATAATCTAAATTAAAATTTGAAATAGAGTGCTTGCTTTTTGCTTTTAGCAGCATTAATGTGAAATCTGCTTCTGGAATTAATGGCTCTCAAATGATGGACCCAGAATAGGGGGGGTTGAGATTTTTTTTTTATCCCACCTTTATTATTTTTATAAATAAGGTGGCAAACATACTCCTTCTTCCTCCTATTTTTCCCATAACAACCACCACCATGTGAAGTGAATTTGGCTGAGAGTGAGTGATTGGCCAAAGTCACCCAAGTGGCTTTAATGCCTAAAGTAATGCTAGAATTCCTAGTCTCCTGGTTTCCAGCCCAGTGTCTTAAGTCTAAGAGCTTGGGACAGACAATCCCCAGGATCCCTTCAGGAGCAACAGGACCATCAAAATGAACATCAGGAACTGAAGCAAGGCGTTTTAGAAATCAGACAGCTTAATGTATTTTTATGAATATAAATAGCAGAGCTATGTTGCTTGGCTGTGTCAGGATGGCAGAACATTTACTAAATCATAATACTATGATTAATTGGTATTCTTTTTCTTCATTTGTTTTATTTCATATTGATTTTGTAAGTCGTCCTGAAGGCTGGTATATACAGTATATGTTCCCCCCAAAAGAAAGAAACGAATAGCAATTATTAGGATATCAGATGAAACATATTAGTCTTTAGTATCAACAGAGTCATTAATATTCTGCTATACAACATTGTTTGCAAGCCTTCTGCAAAAATTTCTCCTTGTTTAATATCTATATGATACTGATTTGGGATGTGTTATCAACACAACAATTCCTTCTGAATTAGAGTAGACTGTGCAGCTGTTGAACAGGAACAGGATAGGTTGGAAGAAGGCCAGTAAACTGAGGGACTGATAAACAAAAGCATTGGGTAGTGTCATAGTGAATAGATGGTTGGGATTTCTGGAATTGAGAAGGTGACCTGTTTTGGATAAGATTATTAACCCCAAGTAATAGATATACAAACCGAGGGATCTATTTGATTCAGTGCAGTCACTAAAGGCGTAAGTTGCTTCAGTGGTAAGAGATATGTTCATCCTTGATTGGCGGAAGCCGTCTGGCTTCACTAATCTATTCCATAATAATCTTACAGTGATATTCCTTAATGCATTCTGCCTGGGGCTGTCTTTCAAGTCAATCCAGAACCTGCACTGGTTGCTTGTAAGCTACCAGATATCATTAAATAAATTATTACTTATTATAAAGCTCTGCATCGTGAAGAATTCAGATACACAAAACTAGCAGTTTCTCCAGTACTGGTTAAATATTATTTATGATCTACTATCAGGACTTCCTTGAGATCCCACCAACAGTAACAGCCTGTGGTATGGAGAAAAAGAAAAGAATTCTTGATAGTAACATCTTAGCTGCAGAATCCTTTTTCCTGGTAAACTAGCACTTTATACTTTTTCCCTGTAATTTAATTGTTTTTAAAATGAACTGAAATGTTTTTAGTGAGTATTTGTAGTGTTGTATTTCCTTTCTAGTTTTTGGTTTACTCATATTTTTATGAGCAATGTTTTTAGTTCTGTATTTTTATAGAATTTGGTACTAATGCAGGCACTTACAAAAAGTATGGTATTTAGTTTACTCAGTTTAACATTAGAGAATGACAAATAATCATACAATAGTTAAAAACCTGAAAACTCAAGGCAGTTGTTACTATTTTAAGGAAAGTAGACCAAGTAAGGAGATAGTTTCATTTTTTGTGGGAATTAGTTTTTGCAACTAAAAAGTTGATGCATATTACTTTCTGAAATAACAATGCTCATGCTCATGCATTAGCAATTTGTGCCCTCATTATCAGCAAGACTTCCCTAAAAGGGGATTCTCCAAATATGTTGGAGTATTTGATATTCTGGAAATAGTTCAAAATATCTTGAAGGCATCAAGTTGGGAAAAGCTGTTATAAGTAATGATAAAGCTTAAAAGGTATTTCGCTTCTTCCAAAGGACACTCAGTTTTCCATAGCTAGTAAATAACCCGAATTCCCACAGGGATTAGCATCTTGCAGAAATTACAAAGATGTCATGTTCCTCATCCTGCAAATCATATTAATTATATAATTTATATATTTTGTGCCATGATGCAAATGATGTGCAGTATGTAATTCATGTCATTTTAAGATGATATGATGTACATGCCATCATGCCCTCTCCCTCTTTCCCCATATGGACCCCAATAGGATTAATTTGGGAAAAAATTCTGCTCTCTCTCTCTTTTAAACACAATGTTCGAGAGTCTTTTAAACCTACTGATACATTCTCTTGTGTTTTTTCCTTTTTGAATTCCAATACTGATGGCCTTCAACTGAATTTGCTTTTTGAGAGTGTGATTGATGGCATCTGACAATGATGGTATCAAAGTCATTGCGAAATTATTCTTGTTCATCTCTGTTTTCAACTGTACATTGTATATTTGTAGTATGTTATTATGAAGTCACGAGGCCATGCTGCAAAACTACTATGTAGAAAGCAGTTAATGCATTTTCTGTACTTAAGTTTTTCATGGCACTGAAACTCACAGATTGACAAGATTGTTGTGTATGTTAAACAAATTTTGAATAGATTATTTATTATCTTACAATAATATCTATGCATACCTATGTTCAGTGTTCGCAGAAATGTTTGAAATGTTAATTCTGCCACCTTCAGGCTAGTGTTGAGAGGGCAACTACTTTTATTTATCTCTGCTTTATATCTGCCTCCCTTGGTCCTTAAAAAAATAGTGTTCTCTTAATTGGCTTCTCACAGGATCAGTTGATTGTGACTTAATAGATTTATATAATGATACCAAATGCATTGAATCAGCAAATGACCTCTGTCCCATATTTCCATTTCTATTATTCATTCAGCAAAACAACTTTTTAGTCTGATTTCTAAATTGTGGCAAGAGTCCAAAAAGCAAAGTATGTGACAGCAAGGGACACTGTAATGGAATAATAAAGGATCACAGAACCTTATATCTCAAAGACAAGTTAAAGAAATCTATCCTGTGACAGAATATATACCAAAGATGCATGTGCCAGAGATCACATTGCAAAGAGTAGTGGATGGAGCTGGGCCCAAAGAATAAAATTTAATTTATGTCATTAGCAAGCTGCCTTGGCAGGTTAAGGTCTAACAATACATCTCTTAACACTCCTTACTTGAGGTAATTATTGAGGACCAGGGTGCTCCGTGGATGTCAACAGCAAACAAGCTTCAGATAGAAGTTTACAGTAGGACCTGATCACCTTTGTATCTGCCTTATTTTGTTTTTTACTTGCTTTAACACATGGGATAGTTAAAACCCAGAGCAAGAGGCATGGACACAAAATTGATTACATAGTAGAAAGAATGTTACTACTTTTTGAGTGAAAATTTCACAGAAAGAATTGTAAGTAATTTAATAAAGTAAAATAATGAAATAATGCACAGTATAGCAAGAAGCAAGTTTTGATATACTATATCACTTTATAAATTCTAAACTTTAAGTTTCCTGCGCCAATATATGCAGAGTCTTACTAACATTAGGGTGCATCTGGTGAGGAAAGGGGTTGAGGGTAGTGTTATATTCTTTCTGTGGTCATCTCTTCTTTTTTCTAGGTTGCTGATTTTCATGTGTGAAGCCATGGCTTGTAGGTGCCTGAGTGTCAGACATGAACAACCAGACCCATAAGAGTAGAATTCAAAATAGCTACTTTTTTGTTCTATGCCTGTAATACAGGAATCTCACCAGACTGCCAGCTTCCACCTGGGAAAGATCAGATAAGGCTCAAGGCATTCATGGGGGGGGGGGGGTAGGGGTGGGAGTCAGATGTTGTCCTCTTGTGTTTACATTCCCCACTTGAGCCCTCCTCCCAACTGGGACAGTTGCCCTCCAACACTGAGAGTGTTTACTGCAAAAGCACTTCCCATTGCATGTGTGTGCAAAGATAACTGTGAAAAGCCTCTTTGGGATATTACAATAGGGAATCTTGCCAAAGCTTTTTTTCACCTTTTGAACTCTTGGATTCAGCCAAGTTGATGCCTCCAGGATTTCTGCCTGAATTCCCATCCGAGTTTCATGCCTCAGTTACAGCTTTACAGTTGATCAGTTTTTTATCAGCAACCTGCATAGGAGTTATGACTAATCCACAAAGACAATCTGCCTCCAGCCTTTCTGTTCTTGGAAAGCTATCACGTATAACTGGTTGGCTTTTCTATAACACTGCTTGCCCTCTAGATCATCATACCATCCAAAATCAGGTTAACCTTGATCCTAATGGCTTTTGACAAAGACCTGGCTATTTTACCAGATTTGGGGGCTGTGAAGTTAGTTGAGCCCAGGTGGGTTGGTTGCTGGTTTCCTGTTGTCCATAGTATGTTGCTTTCTTTATCTTTAGTTTTTATTCTTATTTTACTAGCTGTACTTTTTTTTAAATGTTGTTAGCCATACAGAGTCATGCTTGTGAGATGGCCATACAACCATAAAAACATAAGAACATAAGAAGAGCTGATTGAAACTGATTGAAATAAATCAATAAATAAAAATAGCTAATGGGTTGTCTTTTGAACATGATCTACTGATAACCTGGACTTCATTATGGGCTGAGATGAGAATAAACATATAAACCAACAAACATTATATTCTTTAAAAAATTCTCTAAACATCTGGAGCTCTCTGGAGGCCACACATGAGGCTTTGGTGGTCACTTGGAGTTCTGAGTGTTCAGTTGTCCTCAACCAATTTAAGGTCTCATGAGACCCAAGCCATCAACTCTTTTTTGTTTTTGTTTTTTAAAGCCTGTTGTAGCTGAATTTCTCTGCATCACAGTAGACCAAGGGTCTTCAAATGTGGCCCTTTTATGACTTGTGGACTTCAACTCCCAGAATTCCTTAGCCAGGCGTGCTGGCTGAGGAATTCTGGGAGTTGAAGTCCACAAGTCATAAAAGGGCCAAGTTTGCAGACCCCCTACAGTAGACAATGTGAAGATGACACATTATAGTGGGTCTTTCCTCTGCAAATAAAGCTATCCTCACCACCACTATTCCACTGATCATTTCTTTCCACTAAGATCAGTTCTATATGGTTCTTCAGAGAGAAAGGGCATAAACAAAAAAGGGGCACTTCCGCTTTGTCTAGTTAGCTAATAATGACCAAGACACAAGGCCCTCCCACATTCTATCTCAACCAGTTGCTGAGATAATACCAGCTTCATTTTTTTAGATTAAGCCAGGATCTTAGGATCAGCTATATCATATTCACTTTGTTTCAGTTTCCAAACTTGTCTTGAGAATTTGCAAGGAAGCCTGTGTTTTGGCTGAAATGAAAGTTTATTTTCACTTCCCCTGACCATGCAAACATGACATGGTTCAAAAATAACTCTTCTCACTCTTAAACAACTACATCCCCTCCACAATAATCCTTTCCTTGCTAAAGGTTCACTGTTAACAAAGGCAGAATGAAATTGATTAGTGGCAAGGAAGATCCAGCCTGGTGTGTGATTGACTAAAACAAGTGCCTAATAAGGAAATTGCAGCAAAGTAAAACTGGTAACACCCCTAATCCCATCAACATTTCTCTGCTTGCAAGCAAGAGACAAAGGCTATTTCTAATGCCCTTGCCCCCTCTAAAAATCAATGTTTTTTAGTAATAAAACAACTCAGATTTACTCAGTTTTCCCTATATGGTCCCAAGATCGTGACAGCAAATCAGAGCTTTAAAAATCTGCCTCCCTCCCCCCAATACACACAACATTTGATATCCCGATAAAAGATATTTCTTTGTGTTTGTCTATGGAGATTCTCAGTCATCCAGGTCATGGTTGTCCCAAAGTTGTTTTTTCAAGAAGCAACTGGACTTTCTTGTTTTTCTTCCTCCTCAAAATCTTTCATACCATGGCAACTACTTTCAATACTTTAATGCTTCCTTAATCCAGTATGTATTGGGGTATCTCTTCACTATACCCTATCTGTATTTAATTATGAAGAACATTTTACTATCACAGATCAGACTTCTCTTGAATCAAATTCTCTTTCACTTTGGTGCAATTACCAGTATTAAGCTATTCTTTCTTATCCCCCAAAAAATGAGTTTTATCACCACCGCTCATTTTTATCACCACTTTTTCTGATATCAGAATTTGACAGTTTCAGACATTCATGCAACTCACTTACCAAAGAGTCATGTTATTTTATTGCACACATTGTGGGCATGCCTCATCTTGATAAGTGCTTATCAGAGGAATGATGTGACCATATGCACACCTAGAAGACCCACATATGCACATGTGGGTCTTCTAAAGCAGTATTCACAGCAGATTTGGCTGAAGACATCAGCCTTTTTTCAGATGAGAGCATGTGTGATTTCAGAAGAACATCACAAAACAACAGTATATCATTCAGAGGGAAACTCTGGCTCAGCACATGAATGGATAAGCGTGTTCGTATATGCTTTGCTGCTTTTATTTAGAGGACTGATGCATCTACCATTACCAATTTGTTTCAAGCAAATAACTTTTCCTGAAAATGTAATTATGAGGCCCAAGGCTTTTTTTTACAAAAAGGAATCAATCTTTGTAATGCCACAGTAATGAATTACTGGATGACAACACTCTATTTCTAACTGAAAGGGTTTTTTTCTTCTTTTTTAAGAAAAATCTTCCTATTTTGAGGAGAGATGTTGCAGGTAGCACATTAAGTTACATTACTAAATATGAATCAGCCAAAATGAGAAGTTTCTTTGAGTGCTCCCTGATAATTATAAGCAGGGTGGGTGGGTGGAGGGAAGTTTCTATACTAAATCATGAACAATATGCTTGTGTTATGTTGTAACATTTAATTTTAAAACAGTATTAAATATTTTGAAGTAGAATAAATTAGTCCTATGGCCTTAATCTTTTGAAAAGGTCAATAGAATTTCCCAAATTATGTGAGAGTTAAATTAATGTTATGCAGAGCCATGTGAGAAGTTAATAATAAATCCAAATAGATGAAGAAGCTAGGCAGTTAAAGTCCAGAGTGGCCATTAAAAAATCAATGCCAACCTTCAAAACCAGAACATATTGATCATGTGATTAATACTTTGCTATAGATTATTTTCCAGTATTGTTACATACATGTTCAGTTGAAAGTATGTTTTCATATATTCAGCAGCATATCAGAAATGTGCATGAGGACAAAAATAGAAACAAGGAAAAATATGAAATGTTTATTCATTTTTCTGAAAGACTAGCATATAATAATAATAGTAGTAGTAGTAGTAATAATAATAATAAAAATAAAAATAAAAAGTTGGAAGGGACCTTGGTGGTCATCTAGTCCAATCCCCTGCTCAGGCAGGAAACCCTATACCATTTCAGACAAATGGCTGTCCAGTCTCTTCTTAAAAACTTCCAGTGTTGGAGCATTCACCGCTTCTGGAGGCAGGTTGTTCCACTGGTTAATTGTTCTAACTGTCAGGAAATTTCTCCTTAGTTCTAGGTTGCTTCTCTCCTTGATTAGTTTCCATCCATTGCTTCTTATCCTATCTTCAGGTGCTTTGGAAAATAGCTTGACTCCCTCTTCTTTGTGGCAGCCCCTGAGATATTGGAACACTGCTATCATGTCCCCCCTCGTCCTTCTCTTCATTAAACTAGACATACCCAATTCCAGCAGCCTTTCCTTATATGCTTTAGCCTCCAGTCCCCTGATCATCTTTGTTACTCTTCTCTGTACTCTTTCTAGAGTCAGTAGCTGACTTTTCAAGATGGGTCATCGGTTAAGTGTCAGATAAGATTCAGTTCTGAAGGTTTATCCAGATGTTTGTTTGTATGCTGCCATGTGGAAAGCGCTTGCTCCTAAAGCACTGAGATTGTGTCCCTGAAATGTGCTGCATTTTTTGCCAAAATTCAGCTGGTGGAAAAGATTACCTTATACTTTTAATTACTTCAGAAATAAAAAATAAGGAAAGGGAGGGAAAATGAAAAATCTTGGCTCCTCCCCGCAGGGATATCTTGCCTGCCTTCTACAACAGTGGTTCTCAACCTTTTTAACACCGCGACCCCCCAACCGGTCGTAAGTCGAGGACTACCCAACCGGTCATAAGTCGAGGACCCCAACTGGTTGTAAGTCGAGGATTATTTCCCTGCCTGCGAGCGCGTGCATGCATGGTGCCGCCCCCTGCGCCGGCCGAGGCGTAGCTGGCAAGGGGCAGCGACGGCGCAGGGCAGCCACCGGCTGGGCCATCAGCTGGCCCAGCCCAAGGGAGGTAAGGCACCCGCCAGGCCCAACGCACACCACTAACCCTCCCTGTGCCCGCCGGCCTCCCACCTCCCACCCCTGGCCCTCTTTTACTTACATTTTTAGTAGTTGCTCAGCAGGGAGGGGTAGAAAGTTCCAGACAGCTCGCCTTCGCTGCAGACAACTTGCAGCACTGTTTGTAGACTGGGACTTTTGGCGGGCTCAGCAGGGCAGAGACAGCCTGGACAATTCCTATTGGCTTTTGAAAGCCAATAGAATTAGACTCTATTCAAGAGAGTCTATTCTATTGGCTGTCAAAAGCCAATAGAATAAGAGGGAGTAGCACAGCTAAGGAAAAGGGGGGGAAATGGCAGTCTGCGTTGTTTGGCGACCCCCGTGAAATGGTCATTCGACCCGAAATGGGGTCGCAACCCACAGGTTGAGAACCGCTGTTCTACAATCTCTGCCATTTGACATCCATGATCATTCATAGAATTGGATGACAAGAGCTAATATTCTAAAAGACAGAAATAAAATTCAAAATTAGCCCCGAAAGTCAGCTGGGTGAATATGGTCCAGTCAATTTTTCTCAGCCCAAACCACCTCACAAGGTTGTTGTTGTTGGGAAAATAAGGGAGGAGTTAGGTGTGTTGGATATGTTCACTGCCTTCAGTTATACAAATTAAATAAATAAATAAAAATTATCTTGCTTGGATAGCAAAACGGGCAATGAAATATTATTGAACTAAATGTAATATTCTTCAGTCAAGAAAGAAAAAGGAAAAGGAAAAATATACTTTAAACCAGGCGTGTCCAACCCCTGGCCTCCAGGCCTCACTGGACAGCTAGTAATGCGGCCCCACAAGATAATAAAAAAATATTTTAAAAAGGAAGTTTTTTATGTACATTAATTGTATATTTTATAATTCCTCTTTGCACAATGCAACCCAGGCAAGCCAAAAGGTTGCTTTAAAGAATTCCTGGTGTGACAAGGATATTGAAAATTTAGTTCACAAGATGAATATGGGTCAGTAGTATAACGCAGTGCTTGTAAATGCTTATGAATACTTCTGAAGATGCTTATAAAGAAAGTTGAGGCAATGTTTAGCTTTGGAAAGAGAAGAGGAAGCTGATAGCAATTTTCAAGTATTTTAACAATCGTTACTGTACACATCTCAGATTGCAGATTAATATTAGAAAAAGCAGTATGAATAGCTTCCAAAGTCTCATGAACTTTCCTTCCTCTACTCCCTTCATCCAGTGGGCTTTCCTTCATCCCAGTGTATTTTGTGTTTTTTTCAATGATTATTCAACAACCATTTGTCAAGAGTTCATTAATTTGAATATGTGCACTGAAGAGGGTTTTAACAATCCCTTCCACTTCTAAAAACTTGCTGTTGAAAGTTTACATGGAAATAAGGTTATCCATAGGATGTCTTGTTCTTGTTAAATCAGTTGTGAAATTATCTGTCAGAAACATGGAGCTTTTTGAGTAACTCTAAAATTAGGAAATATCCTCATATTGGTTTGCAGAAACTATAAAGCTGTGTGGTACTTTATTAGTCAAAATCACCATTCTGAATTGAACTTTGATTCATGGATCAGCACTGTTTCATGTTTATATGGTCTAAATTAGTGTTTCTTAAACTGTGGCTCCAGGACAGGCAAGACCCTCTTATGGGTCCATAAAATCAAAATTATTTCCTAGCCTATGTTGAAAAACAGTACAGTATTAAAATCCTATCAGGCCATCATGGTAGCAGCAGCAAGTGTGTCAATTTTAAATTTTATTGTGGTAAATATTGAAAAATATAATCCATGCAAACAATAGGTCTCTATAGGTCCTCTATAATTTTTAAAGTGGGGAGGAGTCCTGAGAAAAATAGGTTTAACGCTGGGCTAGATATAGCCATCTTTTCATTTTTGTATTCATTTAGAAACATATGTTCAATGGCCCAATTTGCTAACTTTGCCACCTGCTTGTGGTAAGTTTGAAATTGTCTACCACGTTTCATCTTTCATTTAACACATGACAATCATAAGATTTCTTTTTCTTCATTTTTATCTCACTTTCTTTGGCCTCATTTTCTCTTTCTGTCACTGAATCTGATTCTGATTGGATGTGATGGCACACTGCTATGTATGATATGAGAAATTTGTGTTATAAATAAAACATCCTTCCACAATCACAACTAATAACAACAAGGGCAAATTACATAAAAGAGTGTGAAGACAAATAATTAAGGAAAGGTGGCAGACGGCATTAACGTCAGGTAGATGTTTTCAGTGGTAATATTATTCATCGTGGGAATACATTCAGGCAGCTATTTCTAAATGGTTATAGTACAAGGGTATGAAGGAAGAGGAAGCGGAGGAGGAGGAGGAGGAGAAGCATTTTTATAAACTGATTGGAGGGGAAGTCTGCATAGAAGACTGTGTATTCATTGATAGACCTATATAACTTCCAATCTCTAATGCCAGCCTGTTGGAAGAGGGGAGGCAACAAAGAGAATTTCTGGACTAACGGCAGCAATGGGTGAAGCAGTCATGCAACCACATCACACACTGGCGCAGAATGCGGCCGCGCAGGTGGTAGTGGGGGCACCCTGGTGGGTACGAATGGCCCCCATCCTGCGCGAGCTGCACTGGTTGCCGGTGGCTTTCCGGGTGCGCTTCAAGGTATTGGTTACCACCTTTAAAGCGCTCCATGGCATAGGACCCAGTTATTTACAAGACCGCCTTCTGCCAGTAAATACCTCCCATCGACCAGTTCGCTCCCACAGAGAGGGCCTCCTCAGGGTGCCATCGGCTAAGCAGTGTCGGCTGGTGGCGCCCAGGGGGAGAGCCTTTTTTGTGGGGGCACCGACGATGTGGAACGAGCTCCCCCCAGAACTCCGGACGTGTCATGATCTCCGCACCTTCAGAAGAGAATTGAAGACTCATCTCTTCAATCAAGCCGGCCTGGCCTAGATCTCCTCGGGTTTTAAATTTTTAAACAAGGCTGTTCGGGTTTTAGAATTGGGTTTTTAACAGGTTTTAGTAACAAAACAGCCTTGTATTAATTTAATTTAATTTATTTTTAAATATTTATTGTTATTGTATGTTTTTATTGGGTTGTAAACCGCCCCGAGTCCTACGGGAGAGGGGCGGTATAGAAATTTAATTTAATAATAGTATAGTAATAGGCAGAATAATGTTCTGTTTTTTTCCTGGAATTGTGGGAAGTTTTTTTCTTTTCTTTTTAGGGGTTGTGATATTTTTTGTTTTCAGATTTGCACAAAATGATGGGAAATGATTCCTCTGGTTTCTGGCAATTAGAAGAGAGCTACATTGGGAGAAGTCACCATGTTCAGTGGTAGCAGTTTCTGGTATCTTCAGTTTGAACAAAGACCCAGGGAGCAATTGCCATGAAAGGCATCTCAGCCTGAAACCCTGGTTGAATGTTCTAATTACAGGAAGCAAAATTTGGCACATATTTTTATTTAGTCATTCATTTTCAAATAACCCTGGATGGCTTATAAAATATATGTGTGAATGTGTCCCCGCATGCCTATATATAGCTATATACTACTAAAACTCTTGTGCCTGTAACCTTTAACTTGGCAAAATGGTGCATCATAAGCCAACACCTTTTCTACTGAGCGGTTCCGCCAATGAATTGACTTAGAAAATGTTGGGACCTATTTCTTCTGTGGAAATGAAACTTTGGAAAGTTTTTGCGATTTCAGTGCTACTGCATGGCTGCCATCCAGCAGTGCAGTCATGCAACACTTTCTCACAAGGTAATAGAAAAGTCTAGAAGCTTTCAGGAATTCTGGGAGTTGAAGTCCACAAGTTATACAAGGGCCCCTGGTATAAGGTAATGTTACAGATTTAATTAAGCTGCTATTGCTTACTTAAACATCAGAGTTCAAACCTTCCTAGAGATTTTCTACATCACCTCCATCACTCAGACTGCTTCCTAGCCAATTTCCCAAAGACATATTTCTGATATAGATTAGGAATGTGCAAAATGCCATTTGGTGTGCAAAGTCACCATCTGGAAGTGTTTTAAAGCTCAAAATCGAGAGCTGTCAACTAAACACCCTCAAGAGATCATGTTTACTTAGACGTTACAGTATCTTCATGCTATTGAAATTACCTTTACTGAAATGGGTGCTATATAAATTTAATAAGCAAATAAGTAAGTAAGTAAATACGTAAGTACATTTAATAGAATAAAGCCTTGAAGAAAGCTTATCATTAGAATTCAAGTATTTTTGGAAGGAAATGACAAAATAAAAAACTAGGCATAGCCCTTTGCAATATGTTTACCATTGCAACACATATTTGATTCTAAGAGCGTATGTCATCTGACCGCCCATAGAAAGTGATCAAGCCAGAATAATATAAGTATAAAAAATGCCATCTATTTTTTTAATTTTATTATGAGGAATTGAAACTGGGGTTGCCACCTCTGCTTGGGAAAAGCAGCTGCAGCCAGGTAGAAATGCTTCCCATCCGTCTTCCCCAAAGTTTAGTAAAGCTCATGTTGTTTCACAAACCTGAGAAATGGGCTCATGCATGCATTCATTTACATGCACACTTGTGTTCTGGCTGGCTGGCTAAAGGAGCCACATCCTGATATTTCCAAGGACATTCTGATATCCAAAAGCAACTGCACCCCACCCAGATCCTTAGCTTACACAAACAAATGTTAAGATGGTTTGTGTATATGTGTGCGTGTGTGTGTGTGTGTGTGAGAGAGAGAGAGAGAGAGAGAGAGGTATTGTACAAAAAAAAGGAGATAAGGAACAGCTTACAGGTGAGGAAGCAGGAGATGACATCAAAAGACTGACCACTGTTACAGGCAGGCCAGATGAATATCAGTCAACTGCCAGGACCACAAGCTACAATAAGCAGCATTTCTTGGTGGGATTCCTGCCTGGAACTTGGCAGCAACTAGAAGAGGAGCAATCATACTGAAAGCATTTTATCCCAAGTAGTGTAAAAACTTTTGGAAAAAGGCAAAGATTATATGCTGCTTTATGAACCTTGAGGTTTTGAAACTGAGTATTAAAAGACGGCATATAAAGGACTGAGCGTTAAAGACATATTAACATGGCAACTTCACCTTGCAAAGCTTAGAACTGACCCAAAACAATAGCCTGTTGTTGGAGAAGGTATCTGCTGCAATAAAGCATTGTGTACAGCTTTGTTATGCTGTGTTGTGTCCAGTCCTTGGAAAGCATAGAACCCTCACATTTATGAAAATATAGTTATTTTAACTATATTTTTAATATATCATCTGAAAAGTCTCAAACTTGCATGTCCTCCCTTTGGTTGCTTTCTTGTTGACCCATTAGCAGTTAACAGCACCTATTGTGTATGTATGCATGTATGTATATACAGTATGTATTTGCAATCCCAGCATAGGAATATGTTCCAAACTGATAGATCTGCTTAGTGATTTTATGAGTTCCTCCCTTTATTAGGCTATAACCATGAATGCTCTTTGGGAAGGATCCCAAGCAAAAGAGAGAGAGGAGTGCATCTGAAGACCATCTCATAATTCTGCTCAGAGGGAACCTTCCCTTCCCTTCCACCACTAACTGCCCTTTGAGAAGAATACATAAATAGAAAGAGAAGAAGGAAGGCACAGATTATCCTAAAAACATCATTTGAACTTTTCTACACATATGAATCTCTGTAAAAAGAGTAGAGATCCATCCCAAAACCTGCTTTAGTGGGAATCTGCCTTCCCTTTGTCTCATCCCTGTGTTATGGTTGTTGTATTTTAGTTTTAAATAATAATTTCATTTTTTACAAATTTTATATTGATTGTAATTGCTTCAGGAAAATTGTTATCCTAAAAGGCAAGATGGAAATCATGTGAGAAGTAAACAAACTGTTCCAATATATATATAATTCTCCATGAAATGACTGAACAAAATCTCTACACTTTCTGAACAATCAAGAATAAATTTAGGGTTTGTAAAAAGTAATTATCACGGAAGATAATGTTTTGCTGTCTAAAAAGCCATTAAACACATTTTGACAGCCTCTCCTTGCTTTTTATGAATGCTTCTGTTCTTCATGTTACCATCCCACTCTTGAAATGTAATCTTTAATTTCCAGAATTCCAAGAGAGTACAGCCATTGTTAAGTCAATTGAAACTTGATTGAGTGTTGGGAGGCACTATTTAATCTGGTGTCCAATAAACTCATTCATACATTGGGAGATCCTCTTTCAAATGGAAGGATCCTGTATCTATCTACTGATGCTTTCAGAAGAGATCTCAGAATGGTCAGTTGGTGCATAAATTCCAACTGCTGATCATATCAGAGCAGAAAAAGATTCAGATACACTAAAAAGATTCCCACATCACTATAGTAACAAATGCATCAATCGAACTAGGATTCTGGTTATTTTTCTCCTTTTTAACTCATTAAATAATGATTTCTTCTGAGATAGGAATCCCTTTTTAAATAACTCACAAGCTTTTTGCCACATGGCATCATTTAGGATGATGCACAGCCTTTCTGTAAGAACTACAAAAGGCAGTCTGTCATTTGTTTTCCAAAAAATGATAATCTGTTGATTTTGATCTAGTAGCACAGCATTCCTCCTTCTTGACTAGAATGGACTAGCTGTAGTAGAAACTGTTTTTCCTTTCCAAATAGCAAGAATCAGGGTCACAAACAATATTTAGTGACTGTCTTTAGTATGCTGTAATATGTGTGGTGAAATAAAGAGCACTAAACTTGAAAGAATATGTGGAAGAATGTTGAACCTGAAACAGAACCAACATATTATATTCTATTGCTTTTTAATTCTTTAATTAAATTTAATTCTTTAATTCTACAAAGATCTCTCTTTTTTGCCACTTTCACTACCTTCTTAGTTGTCATCATTGCATCTGATGATATAATCATATTTTCCCCAGGTATATTATATATTAGTTTCAGTGCTTGGAAATGCAATAGGTCATCCATATAATCAATAAGCAAAAGAAAAGCCCATAAATCATCTCCCATGGACACATTAATTGTGTTAAAAAGATTATGTCTTTCAGAAACGTAACCTGATTTCTTTGTTATTATCAGGATCCAAGCCATGTGGTGAGTCCAGTTATTGATATAATCAATTTGGACACCTTTGCTTATGTGGCAGCTTCTTCAGATCTAAGAGGAGGTGAGTTTGTAATCAACCATAGACCTATGATAGTTTAGACAAGCATATGAACAAAATGTATAAGAAATGCTGAGTGATATGGAATTAATAAAGCCATTCTGCTAAGTATTGTTCACAATGTGTTAACTCAGTCCACAGCTTGGATTGGCTAATATATTTTCCCCAATTCACATAAACAAAAAATAAAACTATGGTTATAGTTTCTCAGATCATTCACATAATAGGAAACCTATCAATTATAGACTAAAGTCTGGTGTTAATGCCAATGCCAAAATAATATTTTTAAACATTGTATTTGTTCTGAGGTTCGTAGCTACAGGTTCTTGGTTTAGTGAAATAAACAATGATTAATGAAAGATTTCCAGAATTGTTTTTACTTCCAAAAAATGGAAGAGCAAGCCAGCCTCATATACTAAGATATTAATTCTTTTAATTGACCAGTATATTTTAGTCAGGATTTTTTTTTTTGGATTTTAATTTTTCTTAGCAAACCTTTAATGTAAGATCATTGCTAATTTAAATTCTCTTTAATGTCCATCATCACATCAGAATTGTTATAAATATTTCTTGTAGTAGACAACCACGATAATCTTCAATTAAGACAAAGCAGAAATATAAAATGGTCTTATTGTTTTTTTAAAGAAAATCTAAAATATTTCCTAACAAATTTTACAGAAAGTGAAGAAATATAAGATACAAAAACATCAAAAAGAAATTATATGAAATATTACTAAAACAATCAGAATATAGAAAAGGGGAATCTAAATATGCCACTTATTAATGAAAGGTTAATCAGATTTTTGATCACCTTAGGAAGAATAGATGGGTGGATGGATGGTGGATAGACAGACAGACATGAAAATTCTCTCACATTACAAAATATAAAATCTGTGCCACATAAAAACATATAGATCGTTTTTTTTTGTTAGTACATGAAATTGCCTTTTAAAAAATGGGTAAATCACACACAACTTGAATTCAGTCTTCAATATCAGAATATTACTACTTTTTCAATTTCTCAAACTAAATTTGTTAGCAACATCCCAAGTCCACTACAGGTGCATTCAGGAAGCTGAACTCACTTGGTGAGATCAATAAACAAATCAATAGTCAAATTGATTCCCACAACTTGGGAACCACAAAAAAAGACCACAAAAAGAGAACACCACTGGTTATCATATACAATTGACCATTCAAGGCTTTATTAATGAGCTACAACACAAACTGAACAATGTATTTTTAAGACACTGATTGGCAAGCCCCTACTTGCATTCAAACCACCATCCAACTGAAAGTAGATTCTTACAATCAACCATAAACAACAGGAATATGATGCTAACCGGTGCATTTTTTTTTGTAAAAAAAAAAAAAGGTGCCGGAACTCACACATGTCATACAACCTGCCTTGCCTACCCTACAAGGTTCCATCCAAAAAAGGTGCCGGAACTCCGTTCTGGGCATTCTATGATTTAAAAAAAAGCCCTGATTCCATAGGAATCAGATCCCAGAGCAAATTTGGATGCCTCCATAGTTATATTATTGGTCCTAATAATTTTATCCCCCAAAAAACTATAGATGGTATTCCTCTAATATGATATATGCCATCATGTACCAGCAATGCTTTTCTGCACAGAAGTATTAACAGACACAATTTTGACATAAGGACTCACAATATGAAAAAAGTCAACAGAGCATTTTAATTTAATTTAACTTAATTTAATTTATTCTATTCAACTTCAAACTGATTCCTGGAAGTGTAAATAAAATCTATAGGATAAAAAATAATTCTCTTCTGTTGTGTCTGTTTCTTGGAGTCTGCCTGGACATGTTCTTGCAGGTTTCTTGGCAAGATTTTTCAGAAGTGGTTTGCCATTGCCATTGCCTCCTTCCTAGGAGAAAAAATGAGTGGCTTATGGTCACCCAGCTGCCTTTGTGTCCAAAGCAGATCTCCTAGTCTTGGTCTTGGTCTCCTAGTTCTAACCTGATGCCTTAATCCAGGTTAAGGATTAAGTCCATGGCCTGTTAGGAATTGCACATCTGGAGGTGATCAGTGGGCGAGTGAGCAAAACTGCAACCATCCCACCCCCTGGTCTATGGAAAAGTGTCTTCCATGAAACTTGTCCTTGGTGCCAAAAAGTTTGGGGGCCGCTGCCTTAACCACTATTAATAAACAACCAGAGCTGGTGGAAAATCTAGCTAATAGCACCTATCCCAATCTGACAACTCTTCAGCCACCCTAACCCAAGGAGAACAGCCAGGTCCTTTCTAGAATGCCAGCAGGATAGGACCAATACAAATATTAGAGAATCTCATTAAGAGTTCAGGTTCCAAGAAAGCCTTCCGGTCCTGCGCAGTAGCGACTGGTCGCGAGCTTGCAGACCACCGCACCACTGTGGCTAATTTTCGTCCTGCCTGGAGACCCTTTGCCAGAGAGGCGGCAAAGAAAGAAGGGTGGCCCGGTGACTCTGGAATGATGGTGATCATTCCGTTCATCTTGGGGAAAGCCTTCTAACCCGACAGGAGAAAGGCTGTATTTCATCAGTCAGTCCAAGCTACTTGCAACCGAAAACATCAGAGAGAAAGGAAGTGATAAGAGAAGCAAAGAAGGAGAAAAAGGAAAAGATTTTCAAGAAACATGGAAAGGCAAAAGCCTCATATAAAGACACTTTATTCGATTTATTTCTTATACCTACAGCAACAGTCATGAACATATGGAAAAACATTTTGATTCAGAAAAACACATTGATCAAGAAAGATACTGGTCAAAGGAAAAAGATCAAAGTAAATATTAAGAAAATAGATGATGGGATCTACCAGAGAGAATATGTATATATTCTCCTAGAAGCACGAAGCACGAAGCCGAAAGCACCAGCCTGAAGATGACGAATGGGACTTTGTCGAAACGTCGCCAAGACACTTCAAATTCTACGTGGGAGAAAACCACCCGAAGAACCAAAGACCTACATATATATATATATATTGTTTTTAAAATTGTTGACAAAGAAATAAGGGAATTTCTGATATAGCTATTTCGAGTTTCTTAACTCTCTTCAGTCAGACTCACCCTTCTGGGATTCGAACCTGGGCAGTCTGCATGCTAAGCAGATGCTTTTAACCTATTGAGCCACAAGTTCTCTCCCACTTTGTCAGTAGTCAGGGAGTAAGGATATGTGTCAAGT